>JBBDGP010001806.1:607500-1910000 GCA_037952835.1 Lithobates septentrionalis
GGCAGGTCCATGTGGTGTGGTCAGTGTGACAGGCAGAGGCATGACAGCAGTAAGTCCTACAGGCAGAAGTAGGGCCTCGTTCAGGACAGAATGGGGACAGGGGTAGAGGCTTCGCCCACCTAAATCTCTTTGAAGCCTCCGAGTCTCCAGACCCTAATCTAGGATTGAGAAAACAAAAAAAAATTGTTTTCTTCATCCAGAAACACAATTCTGGAGCCCCTCACATATGTGAAACCCGTGTTGAATCCCACTAGTCCAGTATTGGGGTACAAGATCAGTCCATGAGGCAGGCAAAAAACATAGTTAAACAGTCCAACATGAGTGCAGACACTCACCAGCTTCCTTAGCCCCTACAGGGGTAACGTGCAGTCACAGTGTGTGCCACTGTGCGGCAGTCCTCGGCAGGTTCAGGATATCATTTGAACATGAAGGAAAGAGGAGAATCCCATAGTGTAAAACCGTTAACACTTTTATTTTTATTATTAGATGACAAACTGGTACTCACATTGTAGTGGTTTCAAGCAAGCAATGAAATGTCATCCAAAAACGTCAGGTTCAAAGTCTGTTCAATAGGAGATGATGCAAGGCGTCAGAGTTAGGCCACGCCCTACGTGCGTTTCGTCAGAGGACGTCTACGGGAGCGTGACCCTTGCGTCATCTCCCCTCCCTTCCAGCGGCCATTTTGTCTGTATTATATTTGCGTTCCACAATGCTACAGCGGCCATTTTGTCTGGGATATTGCAGACCGGAGACCGCGGCCCTTATCCGTATGATTTTTACAGCGTGGAATGGCCAGGTTTTAAGCTGACCGAAGCCCGCGGCCATTTATCTAAACCGAAGCTTCATTATGATGGGCCGTGAGGTGACACCATGCGGACAAATGTGCCATTTGTCTTTGTGTCACCAGTGTTCGAGTCAAAATGAATGTGTTACGCTAATTTGTGGCCAAATACTATTAACTATCTGCCCCGCACAGTATATCCGGATACATTTAGTTGCCCGACGGTACAGCAATATACACTACTTATAAAATATACTAAAAACATATATATTTAATATATTTATGATAAAAAAATGATATATATTTAATATGTTTATGATAAAAAAGATATAAAACTGAACATAAAAAGCAGAAAAGAGGGAAATTAAAAAAGGGGGATAAAAGGGGGATGGGATAAAAATTCACTCCCAGAATAAAGCTTTTTTATCCCATCCCCCTTTTTTAACTAAATGTATCCGGATATACTGTGCGGGGCAGATAGTTATTAGTATTTGGCCACAAATTAGCGCAACACATTCATTTTGACTCGAACACTGGTGACACAAAGACAAATGGCACATTTGTCCGCATGGTGTCACCTCATGGCCCATCATAATGAAGCTTCGGTTTAGATAAATGGCCGCGGGCTTCGGTCAGCTTAAAACCTGGCCATTCCACGCTGTAAAAATCATAGGGATAAGGGCCGCGGTCTCCGGTCTGCAATATCCCAGACAAATTGGCCGCTATAGCATTGTGGAACGCAAACATAATACAGACAAAATGGCCGCTGGAACGAAAACACATTACATACCGCACAGTATAAAAGGGAGGGGAGATGACGCAAGGGTCACGCTCCCGTAGACATCCTCTGACGAAACTCGCGTAGGGCGTGGCCTAACTCTGACGCCTTGCATCATCTCCTAACGAACAGACTTTGAACCTGACATTTTTGGATGACATTTCATTGCTTGCTTGAAACCACTACAATGCGAGTACCAGTTTGTCATCTAATAATAAAAATAAAAGTGTTAACGGTTTTACACTATGGGATTCTCCTCTTTCCTTCATGTTCAAATGATATCCCGATCCTGAACCTGCCGAGGACTGCCGCACAGTGGCACACACTGACTGCACGTTACCCCTGTAGGGGCTAAGGAAGCTGGTGAGTGTCTGCACGATCACAGCGCGAGACACAAGCACCCGGTCACCATAAAATAGTAGCAGATACGAGTTGAATAAGCCTGCCTTGTCTTAAAGGGAAACACCAAGGAAATTCACATAGACTGTTGACCTTCACCTATGGTGCACTAAGCACGAATCACGGCTGGTTTAACCTGTATATTATCATCAAAGACTGATCACAATAACACCATTTATAAGGACTGTTTAATTATCACTCAGTACATTATTTATGTGGGATTACAATAACACTATCTTTTATGTAACTATCATCACAGCTGCATGTCACGTGTTATTATATATGTTTAACTTTTGATTACTTATTTCAATTTTGATTTTTTATGATATATAGCACAAGTCACTTTAATATTGTCTCCTTGTTCACAGTTAATCACTAAGGAGTTTTTTCTTTTTCTTTAATAATAATATTCTACTCACTCTTTATTTCACATTTACTCTTCGTTCACTCCACTTCGGTGGAGATTGCGTGTGTGAGGGCAGCAGTCCAATACTTTGGTTTTATTCTATTCCGTTGCGCGGATTCCCCATTCAATTTTTTGCCACATATGAATTGTATATGGCCAATTGAAAAAAATAAATTGCAAATTTTTTATACCAATGGTATGTCCGTCTTGTGGCAAGGTATGGTTCCAGCATTTGGTCATTGAAGTCAACTCCCCCCATAAACAAATTATAATCATAGATGCATTTAGGTTTTTGTATGGGGCCATTCCTTCTGGGGATTTCCACGAAGGTATCATTGTGGATTGAAGACAACATGTAGACATCTCTTTTGTCCCTCCACTTCATTGCCAAAATCTCGTTGTTTCGTAGACTTGCCGTTTCTCCTTTTCTTACTGACAAGACTTTGAGGAAAGCCCTTCCGATTCTTTTTTACAGTGCCACATGCTGGCGTCTTCTTCCGGTGAAGGTTGTGGAACAGGGGCAGAGATGTGTAGAAGTTGTCTACGTGTAAATTATAGCCTTTTTCCAGTAGGGGGTATATGAGGTCCCAAACAATTTTCCCGCTTGATCCTAAGTAGTCTGGGCAATTAGGGGGTTGCAGCTGGGTGTCCTTCCCTTCGTACACTTTGAAGGCATATATGTAACCTGTGACTCGGTCACATAATTTGTATACCTTGACCCCATAGCGGGCCCTTTTACTGGGAATAAATTGTTTTATTTTAAGCCTGCCACTAATTTTAACAAGGGACTCATGTTTTGGTCCGGGGTAAAACAGCTGGGGGAATACTTCAGAAAAATAATTTAGAAGCGGCCAAATTTTGAAAAGCCTGTCATAATTTGGGTAATTTCGGGGAGGGCACTGGGTATTGTCATTGAAATGAAGGAACCTCATTATCATGAGGTATCTGTTTCTGGGCATTACCTTGGAGAATACTGGCATGTGGTGGATGGGGTGGGTTGACCAATAGGACAACAAAGTGTTTTTTTTGGTGAGTCCCATATTAAATGTGAGGCCTAAAAAAACCTTCAACTTCTCCACCGTTAGGTCTCACCACTCGTAGGGATGGGCATAGTAGGACGTTGGATTATTTAAAATAAATTGCTGTGCATTAAGGTTGCACTGTGCCACAATATTTGATAGCATGTCTTCGGTAAAAATTAAATAAAAAAAATTTATTGGGGAAAAATTCTCCGTGTCCACCTAGACTCCTGGCTGGGCAGTGAAAGGGGGAATGTTGGCTTCTCCTGAATTAGGAGGAAGCCACAATGGGTTCTGAAGGGCATAGGGAAGGCTGGCATGGGTCCTTGGCCTTTCTTGCCGAGGTACTGCGGTGCTGGTGGATGCCACTGCGGTGCTGGTGGATGCCACTGCCTCCTCACCAGAATGCCTTTGTTTGGCAGGCCGAATATCTTCCTCCTCTGAGTCACTCAGTGTTCCACTACTGAGGACTGGCTCATAATGTCCGACTCAGAATCGGAGTCTGATAAGAGCTCCCCGTTGCTCTCGTCGGCCTGGGAAAGTATTTGGAACTCCTCCTCGGCGGAAAAGCATCTTTTGGACATGGTTGCTGGTGGTGATGCGACTACACAGGTGTGTGCTAAGCCTGCACTGATGGGCACTGATGAGGCGGCACAGGTGGGCACTGATTGTGAAGATGTGCAAATGGACACTGATCACCGATTGCCACAGGTGGGCACTGTACTGATGGGGCACTGTAGGCACAGTAAAAAGGTTTTTGGAAACTCACAGATCGCTGACAGATTCTCACTCTACTCACACGCTGTCTGTGTGAGGAGAGAGATTCGGCAATGAGATGATCTCAAATGTTTACATTTGAGATCACCGCTCATTTTGCCATCGCGATCGCGCTGTAAATGGCCGCTGTGATTGGCCATTTACAGCGATCTGTGATTGGCTGTATCCAAGGGACACGGCCAACACAGAATTTCCCCGATTTTGCTCGTGAACGTGCACGGGGAGCAAGGAAAGGGGAAGCCGTCATATGACGGCCTCCCGGGAATTGACATCCGCTCTGTAGCCGTCATTCGGCTATGGCCGGATGTAAAGTGGTTAAAAGAGCAGTTTCTGTGGAGTATTGAGGGCAAAATGCAGATTAAAAGGGGATCAAGAAGGTTGTCTTGTGCCAGAGACGCTCAAGAGCGCGACTACGTTTTTTGAGAATTTTAGTGTCATCTGTTTGCCAGTGTTGTAGGGGTCGAGGCCTGATTCTGCGTGTAGTGAGGGGAGCGAGCTTGTCCAGGACGGAGGACAGGGATTTATTGTAGATGGACGTGGCTTGGTTGGGGTAGGACAGGGGAGAGATTTTGTCATAGAGGTGTCAGTAGCAGAACAGAGGAGAGAGGAGTTGAAGTTGCAAAAGTTTCTACAGGTGATGGTTAGGCGATTGGAGGGAAAGGTGGTGCAAGACGGGGAGAGAGAAACTAATAAGGTGGTGGTCGGAGAGAGGAAAGGGAATGTTTGAGAAGTTGCATTGAGTGCATAGGTAGGAGAATACAAGGTCAAGGGTGCTGCCATCGGAGTGAGTAGAAGCCTGTACCCATTGCTTCAGGTCAAATGAAGAGGTTAGACAACGAAGTTTAGAAGTAGCAGGAGTAGGGGCGTGGCTAGCTGCAGAACGAGCTGGCTGCACTGTGAGGGACCTCCGTAATCACGGACATCCCTGAGCTCCACACAAAGCAACAGAAAAGCCCTGGAGACATACCCCGAATCCGGAAAGCGGCGGCAACCTGATGATAATGTCAGCAAAACGAAAGACCAGAGAGGGACCCCGCAAATTAAGTGAATTCCTCGGTCCGTCCAGGACACAGGAGATCAAAGATGGCGCTGACTCCTCCCTCCATCACAGCTCTGTACACAACATTGCAGACTCAGGAGAGGAAGAGGAGACACACAGTGGTCAGCAGCGGTATAGCAGCCTTGACACACAGACTGAATTTACAAGCCCTCTCAAACAAAGGAGGAGGATTTCTTCTGCTGAAGGTAACAATCCCACACAAGATAATAATTACACACCAGATATAAATCCATATGATGAGAAGCTGAATGCAATCCCCACAGCAGGACAACCCATATTGGACTCCACTATAAAAGATATGATAATCTCCCTAAGAGGCGCACTACAATATATGTTAAATTTCATGCAGAAATCAAAAATGGAAATTGATGCGTTAGGAGAGAGAGTGGACTATGTAGAAAATAAAATGTGTGAATTTACATCTGCCCACAATGAAATGGTCGATTCTCACTTTGAGTTAGAAGATGAAGTTAAACATCTCAAAATGAAAATGGCAGACTTAGAAGATCGCGCAAGACGCAATAACGTGAAATTCAGAGGCATACCTGAAAATGTTAAACCACCGGAACTGAAGCGATTTCTTAAAGACATGATTAAAAAATTAATCCCAACAATCCCACATCAACAACTAGAAATCGACAGAGCTCATAGATTGCCCAAACCGCCTCACATTTCAGAAAAACTACCAAGAGACGTCATCAGAGGCGTCGCCAGGGGGTGGCTAGTGGGGCTACAGCCCCGAGCCTGGGACTAATAGCCCCGAGTCTCTAGTCCCTGTCCTAGAATGCCGGGGACAGGGGCGGAGTGCGCCGTGGTAGCGCTGGCTCCGGCTGCAGCTCCGCCTCCACACCCGCCTGACTCCACTCTTGGTCACTGGTTGCTATAGCCGCCTAGCGGCTAGCAACCAGTGACGTCACTGCCCACACTTCCCAGCATTGAAAGCGGAGGAGGATTGCACTTCCTCCTCCTCCGCGCTAGTGCTCAAGGGCAGGGCCGGCCCTACCATGGGACCTGGTGGGACCATGGGTCCCGGGCAGAAGGTTCTGAGGGACAGCACATTGATGGCTAGGTGACGGCAGAGCACTCGCTGCTATACCCGCACAGCGGACCGCCGCCCATCCTTTCCACGGCTCCCCCCTACTGCTGCTGACATGTCGGGATGACAAGAGAAAGTCAGCTGACGGGTAACAGTGTGAAGGGGAGGAGCTTCCTGCTGTACAAGAGGGATCGCTGGAGGTGCGGCTGACACTGAGAGAAAGGAAGTGTCAGCGCCATTGATCTCATCTCCTCCACCCCCGCCTGTGTCTAACCCCCCCTCACCACCACTTCCTGTGTCTAACCCCCCCTCACCACCACTTCCTGTGTCTAACCCCCCCCTCACCACCACTTCCTGTGTCTAACCCCCCCTCACCAGCCCTGCCTGTGTCTAACCCCCCCCTCACCAGCCCTGCCTGTGTCTAACCCCCCTCACCACCCCTGCCTGTGTCTAACCCCCCCTCACCAGCCCTGCCTGTGTCTAACCCCCCCTCACCACCCCTGCCTGTGTCTAACCCCCCCTCACCACCCCTGCCTGTGTCTAACCCCCCCTCACCACCCCTGCCTGTGTCTAACCCCCCCTCACCACCCCTGCCTGTGTCTAACCCTCCTTACCAGCCCTGCCTGTGTCTAACCCTCCTTACCAGCCCTGCCTGTGTCTAACCCCCCCTCACCACCCCTGCCTGTGTCTAACCCCCCCCCCCTCACCACCCCTGCCTGTGTCCAACCCCCCCTCACCACCCCTGCCTGTGTCCAACCCCCCCTCACCACCCCTGCCTGTGTCCAACCCCCCCTCACCACCGCTTCCTGTGTCCAACCCCCCCTCACCAGCCCTGCCTGTGTCTGTGTCTAACCCCCCTCACCAGCCCTGCCTGTGTCTAACCCCCCCCTCACCAGCCCTGCCTGTGTCTAACCCCCCTCACCACCCCTGCCTGTGTCTAACCCCCCCTCACCAGCCCTGCCTGTGTCTAACCCCCCCTCACCAGCCCTGCCTGTGTCTAACCCTCCTTACCAGCCCTGCCTGTGTCTAACCCTCCTTACCAGCCCTGCCTGTGTCTAACCCTCCTTACCAGCCCTGCCTGTGTCTAACCCCCCCTCACCAGCCCTGCCTGTGTCTAACTCCCCCCCTTACCACCCCTGCCTGTGTCCAACCCCCCTCACCACCCCTGCCTGTGTCTAACCCCCCCTCACCACCACTTCCTGTGTCTAACCCCCCCTCACCACCACTTCCTGTGTCTAACCCCCCCTCACCACCCCTGCCTGTGTCTACCCCCCCCTCACCACCCCTGCCTGTGTCCAACCCCCCCTCACCACCCCTGCCTGTGTCCAACCCCCCCTCACCAGCCCTGCCTGTGTCTAACCCCCCCTCACCACCCCTGCCTGTGTCTAACCCCCCCTCACCACCACTTCCTGTGTCTAACCCCCCTCACCACCACTTCCTGTGTCTAACCCCCCCTCACCACCCCTGCCTGTGTCTAACCCCCCCTCACCACCAATTCCTGTGTCTAACCCCCCCTCACCACCACTTCCTGTGTCTAACCCCCCTCACCACCACTTCCTGTGTCTAACCCCCCCTCACCACCCCTGCCTGTGTCCAACCCCCCCCTCACCACCCCTGCCTGTGTCCAACCCCCCCTCACCACCCCTGCCTGTGTCCAACCCCCCCTCACCACCACTTCCTGTGTCTAACCCCCCCTCACCAGCCCTGCCTGTGTCTAACCCCCCCCTCACCAGCCCTGCCTGTGTCTAACCCTCCTTACCAGCCCTGCCTGTGTCTAACCCTCCTTACCAGCCCTGCCTGTGTCTAACCCTCCTTACCAGCCCTGCCTGTGTCTAACCCTCCTTACCACCCCTGCCTGTGTCTAACCCTCCTTACCAGCCCTGCCTGTGTCTAACCCCCCCCTCACCAGCCCTGCCTGTGTCTAACTCCCCCCCTTACCACCCCTGCCTGTGTCCAACCCCCCTCACCACCCCTGCCTGTGCCTAACCCCCCCTCACCACCAATTCCTGTGTCTAACCCCCCCTCACCACCACTTCCTGTGTCTAACCCCCCCTCACCACCCCTGCCTGTGTCTACCCCCCCCCTCACCACCCCTGCCTGTGTCCAACCCCCCCTCACCAGCCCTGCCTGTGTCTAACCCCCCCTCACCACCCCTGCCTGTGTCTAACCCCCCCTCACCACCACTTCCTGTGTCTAACCCCCCTCACCACCACTTCCTGTGTCTAACCCCCCCTCACCACCCCTGCCTGTGTCTAACCCCCCCCTCACCACCCCTGCCTGTGTCTAACCCCCCCTCACCACCCCTGCCTGTGTCTAACCCCCCCTCACCACCAATTCCTGTGTCTAACCCCCCCTCACCACCACTTCCTGTGTCTAACCCCCCTCACCACCACTTCCTGTGTCTAACCCCCCCTCACCACCCCTGCCTGTGTCCAACCCCCCCCCTCACCACCCCTGCCTGTGTCCAACCCCCCCTCACCACCCCTGCCTGTGTCCAACCCCCCCTCACCACCACTTCCTGTGTCTAACCCCCCCTCACCAGCCCTGCCTGTGTCTAACCCCCCCCTCACCAGCCCTGCCTGTGTCTAACCCTCCTTACCAGCCCTGCCTGTGTCTAACCCTCCTTACCAGCCCTGCCTGTGTCTAACCCTCCTTACCAGCCCTGCCTGTGTCTAACCCTCCTTACCAGCCCTGCCTGTGTCTAACCCTCCTTACCAGCCCTGCCTGTGTCTAACCCTCCTTACCACCCCTGCCTGTGTCTAACCCTCCTTACCACCCCTGCCTGTGTCCAACCCCCCTCACCACCCCTGCCTGTGTCTAACCCCCCCTCACCACCACTTCCTGTGTCTAACCCCCCCTCACCACCACTTCCTGTGTCTAACCCCCCCTCACCACCCCTGCCTGTGTCTACCCCCCCCTCACCACCCCTGCCTGTGTCCAACCCCCCCTCACCAGCCCTGCCTGTGTCTAACCCCCCCTCACCACCCCTGCCTGTGTCTAACCCCCCCTCACCACCACTTCCTGTGTCTAACCCCCCTCACCACCACTTCCTGTGTCTAACCCCCCCTCACCACCCCTGCCTGTGTCTAACCCCCCCTCACCACCCCTGCCTGTGTCCAACCCCCCCTCACCACCCCTGCCTGTGTCCAACCCCCCCTCACCACCCCTGCCTGTGTCCAACCCCCCCTCACCACCACTTCCTGTGTCTAACCCCCCCTCACCAGCCCTGCCTGTGTCTAACCCCCCTCACCAGCCCTGCCTGTGTCTAACCCCCCCCCCTCACCAGCCCTGCCTGTGTCTAACCCCCCTCACCACCCCTGCCTGTGTCTAACCCCCCCTCACCAGCCCTGCCTGTGTCTAACCCCCCCCTCACCACCCCTGCCTGTGTCTAACCCTCCTTACCAGCCCTGCCTGTGTCTAACCCTCCTTACCAGCCCTGCCTGTGTCTAACCCTCCTTACCAGCCCTGCCTGTGTCTAACCCTCCTTACCACCCCTGCCTGTGTCCAACCCCCCTCACCACCCCTGCCTGTGTCTAACCCCCCCTCACCACCACTTCCTGTGTCTAACCCCCCCTCACCACCACTTCCTGTGTCTAACCCCCCCTCACCACCACTTCCTGTGTCTAACCCCCCCTCACCACCCCTGCCTGTGTCTAACCCCCCCCTCACCACCCCTGCCTGTGTCCAACCCCCCCTCACCAGCCCTGCCTGTGTCTAACCCCCCCTCACCAGCCCTGCCTGTGTCTAACCCCCCCTCACCAGCCCTGCCTGTGTCTAACCCCCCCTTCACCACCCCTGCCTGTGTCTAACCCCCCTCACCACCACTTCCTGTGTCTAACCCCCCCTCACCACCACTTCCTGTGTCTAACCCCCCTCACCACCACTTCCTGTGTCTAACCCCCCCTCACCACCTCTGCCTGTGTTTACCCCCCCTCACCACCCCTGCCTGTGTCTAACCCCCCCTCACCAGCCCTGCCTGTGTCTAACCCCCCCCCTCACCACCCCTGCCTGTGTCCAACCCCCCCTCACCACCCCTGCCTGTGTCCAACCCCCCCTCACCACCCCTGCCTGTGTCCAACCCCCCCTCACCACCCCTGCCTGTGTCCAACCCCCCCTCACCACCACTTCCTGTGTCTAACCCCCCCTCACCAGCCCTGCCTGTGTCTAACCCCCCTCACCAGCCCTGCCTGTGTCTAACCCCCCTCACCAGCCCTGCCTGTGTCCAACCCCCCCACCACCCCTGCCTGTTTATGTCTAACCCTCCTCCTCTACCCCTGTCTGTGTCTAAACCCCCTCACCACCCCTGCCTGTGTCTAACCCGGTCAGTGTGGGTCAGGTAGGTCAGTGTGGTTTAGGTAGGTCAGTGTAGGTAGGTCAGTGTGGGTGGGTCAGTGTATGTAGGTCAGTGTAGGTCAGTGTGAGTCAGGTAGGTCAGTGTATGTAGGTCAGTGCATGTCAGATAGGTCAGTGTATGTGGGTCAGGTAGGTCATTGTGGGTCAGGTAGGTCAGTGTATGTAGGTCAGTGTATGTCAGTGACCGTGCACCTCATGGAGTTCATACCCCATCGGCATGTAAGTATCCATTTGGGGTAGTGGCGTTTCTGCCCCCCCATATGCACAGTTACCCTGTTTCTTTTTTACCATGCATATTGCACTCCATCTAGAACAGCCTTCCTTTTTTCTTTTGTCTTTAGATATTGGTGCTTAATCGCCCCTGAAGAGTGTTTTGATACACGAAACGCGTCGGGCTTACGACATGCACCCAACAATTACTTCCCCTCTTACTGGGTCTACCAATCCCAAAGTTCCATTTATTTATTTACTTTGTGATGTTATGCAATTTATGGACATTTCACCTTTCATACCATTCGCTCTGCACCCCCTTTTTTAGGGGCTTGTTACGAATGTTTACAATGTACCAAACAGGGTGTATCTGTATATGATGTGACAGTCAACCCATATTGGGGTCACCATTATGTCATTATTTTACTATGTACTAATAAAATGGCTTGTTTTTGATGGTGACTGACCCATTGGCCTCATTTGCCCACCTCATTTAAAGTCCCAAACTTCCTGTTTGTTGTGTATGTCAGGTAGGTCAGTGTATGTAGGTCAGTGTATGTCAGGTAGGTAGGTCAGTGTGTGTATGTCAGGTAGGTCAGTGTATGTGTCAGGTAGGTCAGTGTATGTGTCAGGTAGGTAGGTAAGTTTAGTGGTCAGCATTGATGGGCACTGGTAAGCCAGGCAGCAACCAGCAAGTCAGCGTACCCCCGCCACACAACCACACAACCCCTTCGCCCAACCAAAAAAACCCAGCGCCACTAGAGGCCCCCCCCGTGCCGGCCTTGGACTTCGGGCTGAAGCCCCCTGGTCTTTTTGCCACCTAGCAACGCCCCTGGACGTCATAGCCAAAATACACTTCTATGAAGTGAAAGATCAACTGATGCAATACGCACGACAAAACTCTCCACTACCTGACCCATTCACAGGTATTGTCTTATATGCAGATCTCTCACAAGCTACGATCCTGGCACGTAAGAACCTAAACTCAATTACCAAGATCCTACGGAATCACAGCATGATTTACAGATGGGGATTCCCTACGAAAAGACTCGTAGAACATAAAGGCACCTCATACTCGATCAACAACTTGGAGCAAGGTTTGAAAATCTTACGTTCATGGGGCATTCTCCAAAAGATGAAGTCATCATATCGGATAAATCCACACCTGGAAAAATGCCACAAGACTGGCAGAAAAATCACAGATGAATCCTCTACACATGGTAAGATAATATTATACCCTGTATATAGCGACATGCTGCTGTCTTTTTTTTTGGAGATTAAAACTCCTCCAAGATTAACCATCCAAGGTTTTTCTTTTACTGAAGATCAGGGATCCTGATACCTGATTCACCCTGTGTTTTTCCCTGTAACCCCTGGAAATTAGTACAAGTTCAATGTACACTAGAGTTGCCCCGCAACTCTTTAATTTTTTCTACCTTTTATGTTTGAGTTAAAAGACTGTTTTTTCCTTTCATCTCTTTAAAACCACTTATATTGAATTTATGGTCCAACACCACCATCTACTGGAAGAAAAACATATCTACATCAAATACATTTCCTTTACAACTTATCTGTATATAACATACGACTACTTTCAGCAAGTGCACACAAACCTACAATGAATCTTAAACTCTACTCGTTAAATGTAAAAGGACTTAACAGCCCTTACAAAAGAAGAGCTCTGTGGACGGATGCCCTAAAACATGAATGTGACATCATTTGCATCCAGGAGTACCATCTCGCACTAGATAAAACTCCTAAATTCAACCATCACAAATTTCCTCATATCTTCTTATCCAGCTGCAAAAAAAAAAGAAAAAAGGAGTGATAACAGCAATCAAAGACACTCTCTCTTTCAAGCTTATTAACCTCATAACCGACGCTCAAGGCAGATACATAATCTTGGTGGCTTCAATAGACAATGTAATCTACACAATTGTGAACATCTATGCTCCCAATAAAAATCCGCATCAATTCATCCAAAAGATTCTCAAGAAAACAAAGAAAATACAGAAAGGAAATCTTATATTCTGCGGCGACTTCAATGCACCTATGGACCCCATTATTGACACCTCCAAGGAAGGAACTATCTCCGGGAAGGGATTATCTCCCATTTTTTCCTCAGAAGACATGTATGATGCCTGGAGATGCCTGCACGCAACGGAAAGGGACTTCAGTTTTTTTTCACATGTTCACAAATCCTATTCTAGTATAGACTACTTCATTGCCGACAAGCTTCTCCTGCCAAAGATCACTAAAGCCTGCTTCCACAATATAACTTAGTCCGACCATGCACCAATCACACTTGAAATTAACCAAGGGTTACCTTGCTCGAATAGCTACATATGGAGAAATAACACCTTTATTCTTTCGCAGGAGAATCACTTGTCGGTTCTGAGAAAAAATTGAGGAATTTTTTGTAATTAATGATAAAGAACCGATAAACTGCACTACTCTATGGTGTACACACAAAGCCTATGCTAGAGGCCTCCTTATACAGGCAGCAACGAGGGAAAAAAAAAAAAAGAAAACCAATATGGTAAATAATATCTTAAAAGACATAGCCAAATTAAAGGAACTACACAAAAAAAACCCAAAGACATTAACCTAGATCACAGTCTTACTCAACTAAGATCTGAACTAAGAACCATTCTAATATCAGACCAAGACAACATTTAAAAAAAAATGAAAGTAAACTATTACTCCCAGAACAACAAAGCAGGGAAACTACTAGCCTCCCAACTCCGGCAAAGCCAAATAAAGAATAAAATACATAAATTAGCACATCATACCTCCGGTAAATTAGTAATCAACCCCCAAGAAATAACAGATACATTCGCACAATACTATGAGTCACTATACAACCTAAAAGACAAAAGCAATACTCCCCAACCTAACCTAGACAATAGAACAAAATTCCTAGATAATATAAAATTACCAAATATCGACCCTATTGATCTAGAACGATTGAATAAACCAATATCACCTGAAGAAACCCTTAAAGTAATCAAAGAACTACCCAAAAACAAAACACCAGGAGCTGATGGCCTATCAGGGGAATATTACATGGCCTTCAAAGAAACTCTAGTTCCATATCTAACAAACATGTTTAACCATCTAGCTAACTCTAATTCTTTTCCCTAAGAACTATTGGAAGCAATTATATTAACAATACCGAAACACGATAAAGAGCCCTCATCCCCTCTAAATTATAGACCCATTTCATTATTAAATTCTAACCTAAAAATCTATGCAAAAATCCTAGCCAACAGATTAGTAAACATAACCCCCCCCCCCCCCCCCCAACTAATAGGACCCGACCAAGTAGGATTCACTAAAGGGAGACAAGCACCAGACAGCACCAGAAGAATTCTTAATATAATTGACCAAATTCATACTGATCGAACTCCCTCCTTACTTCTAACATTAGATGCAGAAAAGGCGTTCGATAGAATGCACTGGATATACATTTCCAAAACTCTAGACAAATTCGGATTTCAAGGATTCATCCACTCGGCAATTATGGCACTATACTCTCATCCCACGGCCAAAGTACTCACATCAGGTATAATTTCTAAAACTTTCCCCCTTACTAACGGAACCAGACAAGGATGCCCACTATCCCCAATAATTTTCTCACTAGCAATAGAACCACTTGCGGAATATAGAAGATCAACCCCCAACATTAAAGGTATAACTATAGGACGATATGAACATAAAGTAGGATTATTCGCAGATGACATCATACTTACACTAATCAATCCTACCTCTTCCCTACCTGAAGCTCAAAAATTACTAGATAAATTTGGGGAGGTATCGTACTATAAAATAAACCAAAACAAATGCTATGTTGTAGATAGGATTTCGCGCAAACACATAAATCAATAATAATTACATAAGTGTTAACTGGTGTGTCACATGAATTGTGTACAACCATTAAAAAATCATTGCAAGTGTCCAATAGTGATAAAATAATAAGTGATGGCCTCTAGCTTCCTGTTAGACAATGATGTGATCAATCAGCTGTGTGATAAGACTTCCACGAATACAAAATTGACAACTGAACTCCTTCCCTCTATGTCAGGTCTCCCATTGCCCTTACATTAAGGGGCTTAAGATAAAGCCTTAATATGGACGTAGGGTGATGGTCTAGAAATGTCCTTTCTCCAAGTAGTTAGGTGATGTCCACTGGTTGCTGGTTACTGGTGAATGGATGCCTTGGCCGCTTCTTGCTAGGAGCGATTCTGGATCCTGGGCTCCAGGTCAACAAAACAAGAGAAAAGAACAAGGGGGCTCCCAATGGTGTAGTTCGTTTTTTTAAAATGTATCTAATCAAATAAAGTTTCCAAACCAGGGCTTGACAAATTTGCTTGGAATCTAGGAGCCAGCTAAAAAAGTTAGGAGCCAGGTTTTTTTTTTTTTTTTTTTTTTTTAAACGACCGACAAAGCTTTATTTTCAATATAAAAATTAACCAATCTTAAATTTACACAGAGACGACTAGAACGAATGTGACTGCTTTTATTTCCTGCCATGCAGGGACACAAGACCACCATATTCCCGCTAAGGATCCAATCAGGTCCGCCTGAAAAACTGACAGGCGAACCTGATCAGACAGCCCGTGTGAAAGGGGCCAAGCAGGGAGATGACAAATAATAAATTCATTTTAATTAACCACTTCCTTCCCGCAGGACGACTATATACGTCCTGTCTTTGAAGAGAAATACCGTTGTTATGGTAGCAGCTAGCTACCATAACCCCGGTATCTTCTTCAAGAGCCGGCGGTTCTCTTTCATATAAAAGTGGTCTCTGCAGCAGATTCGCAGCGAGATCACTTTTATCGGCGGCAGGAGAGGGCCCCCCCTACTGCCGCTGTCCGGTGCCCTTCACCGCTTACCGTGGCAGTCGGTAACGGCGGAGGCGATCCGGATCTGTCCCTGGCCTGACATGGAGACGAGTAAGAGGAAGATGGCCCCCCCCCCCGCCCATCTCCAAGTCATTGCCGGGCGGAAGCGACGTCAAATCTTCACTTCCACCCATAGCTCTTGAAGGGACTTTTTTTTTTTTTTTTTTTTTTTTTTTTCAAATGACAATTTTTTTTTTAATGCATTTTAGTGTAAATATGACATCTGAGGTCTTTTTGACCCCAGATGTCATATTTAAGAGGACCTGTCATGCTTTTTTTCTATTACAAGGGATTTTTACATTCCTTGTAATAGGAATAAAAGTGACTTTTTTTTTTTTTTAAAAGAACAGTGAAAAAATAAAAGTTAAAATAAATAAGAAAAAAAAAAAATTAAATGTGCCCCATCCCTTGTAATAGAAATAAAAGTCACACAATTTTTATTTTTTTTCTAAAAACAGTGTAAAAATAAAAAATAAAAAGTAAAATATATAAGAAAAAATAATAATTTTTTTAAATGCGCCCCGTCCTGCCGAGCTCGCTTGCAGAAGCGAACGCATATGTGAGTAGCACCCGCATATGAAAGCGGTGTTCAAACCACACATGTGAGGTATCGCCACGATCGTTAGAGCGAGAGCAATAATTCTAGCCCTAGACCTCCTCTGTAACTCAAAACATGCAACCTGTAGAATTTTTTAAACGACGCCTATGGAGATTTTAAAGGGTAAAAGTTTGTCGCCATTCCACGAGCGGATGAAATTTTGAAGCGTGACATGTTGGGAATCAATTTACTCGGCGTAACATTATCTTTCACAATATAAAAAAAATTGGGCTAACTTTACTGTTTTCTTATTTTTTAATTAAAAAAAGTATTTTTTCCCAAAAAAGTGCGCTTGTAAGTCTGCTGCCCAAATACGGTGTGACAGAAAGTATTGCAATGACCGCCATTTTATTCTCTAGGGTGTTAGAATAAAAAATATATATAATGTTTGGGAGTTCTAAGTAAAGGGAAGGAGATGAGCAGGCAGTGAAAACAGGCAGGGGAAGCTCCATTAGCATTGGTGGTTGTCTTGTAATACCAACGGCCACCACCAGAGGGCGCCCGATTGCAGAAGGAACCAGGAACCTTAGGACTGCAGTAGGCCGCAAAGCCGGGGCCTCAATTACCGGCGAGGCCCAGCGCGATCGCGGCGGGAGGGGGGGTGGGGGTCGAACGGACACAGGATACCCCAGCTGTGCCGCCCCAGGCGCCAGGTCGCTAATTCTAGTCGCAAATGCGACCTGGCGCCCGGGGTTTGTCGAGCCCTGCAAACAGTAAATAAAAACATCCACACTGTGGATACAGTGTGGAGCGGTGACAGGAAAAGATGGCGGCGGAACGCCGTCACCTGGTGCAAAACTTTCGGTTCACACTCACAACACCCGGGGTCAAAGCATCATCTAGTGTTGTGTGTGATGGCTAGCAGGATCCTACGCGTTGCGTCACGTGATCTCGTGACTTCATCAGGGATTCTGATTGGTCGAAACCTCAGTTCATTTATAGTCTGTGACCGGAAATAGTTCGGACGCCATGTTTGTGTAGTCTAGATGGTGTATCATAGCGCAGATAATACTGCCCTGTTAGGATACTAAAATATTAACATACTGTGCGGACTTAAAATGGTTAATAATCATTTCTTCTTAAATACTTATAGTGTGCAAATGTGTTGTTGTGATTTTAGAGAAAAAAAAGCTTAAATACGTGCGATGTTCTAATTAGTAAGTATGCTGCCATCTTGTGGTGAATAACAAAAATGACCCTATGCAATTATACATAGACCCACAGGCAGTCCGGTGAGATAAATATTTCACAGCAGAAAATGGATAACAAATTGCTGTGGGTCACTTAAAAATGGATAATAGTGAAATACTAATAAAATTATAAAGAATAAAAATCTATAAATACATGGCAAAATTTTTTATTTTTTATTTTTTTTATATAGGCCAAATGATAATTCATTATAAGTGCTGCCATCATGTGGTTGTAGTTTGAAATACAATCAACATTAACTCATTTATGATTGAATGAGATGGTATCAATAAATTGTATTCTGTATACTAGATGATCTGGATGGTCTCGAATTCCACTAAGAAGGTCATTGTTAATTAATTTATAAATTGTTAAAAGAATTATTAAAAGAAGGAAAATAATCTGTATCCCAGAAAATTGGCACAAGGTTCACAATAATAAAATCATACAGTAGCAAAGCAATACATCAATAATCACTAATAAAACAATTAAGGTCGAAGTCTATATTCAACCCATTCGGTGCTAAAGTATTCATTTTGTGTATCCACTGAGATTCTTTTTGGCTTAAATTTCGAATTTTATGACTACCTCTACATGACTTATGGTAGCGCTCTATGCCTCAGAAGATCATTTCTGCTGGGTTGCTGTTGTGGACCTCGGCAAAATATCTCGATACATTATGGTTTCGGGAACTTGTTTATTATATTTTGCACATGTTCTTTTACTCTGGCTTTTAAGGCTCCTTTTGTCCGTCCAACATATTGCAAGTTACAAGAACATTGCAAGACATATATATAACCCCTTCTGTGTGGCAGCTAATAAAATCCTTGATTGGGTATGTTTGCCCAGTATTAGTTGCTACAAAATCAGTTTTTTTACTCTGGAATTTCCTAGAATGTTGGCATGCAAAGCAGTATTTACATGGAAAAAAACCTTTTCCATTAAAAAAAGAAAACGAATTAGTGGAAGGAGGATCCACTACGTTTTTAACAATTAGATCTCGTAGTGTGGTAGCTCTCTTATAAATGATGAGTGGTTTATCTGGTAGTATGTTTTTCAGATGTTTATCTTCTCTTAAAATGTGCCAATCTTTCTTTATTATTTTTTCTATGTCCTTATGTTGTACATTGAAATTCAAGATTAATGCCGGAGCCTCCAACGATATTGTAGGTTTCTTTTGAGTGTGTAACATAGTTGTCCTGTCCAGAGATTGAACCAATGAGATCTGTTTATTAATAAATTTTGAATCATATCCTTTTTCCATGAATTTTTTTCCAACTACATCTGCTTGTATTTCGTAGTCAGATTCTTTTGTGCAGTTACGTTTAATTCTAATTAGTTGCCCCTTTGGTATATTGAAAAGCCATGGTTTATGGTGGCAACTCGTGATGGGCAAGTAACTGTTTCTTGATAGCTCTTTGAAATGAGTTTTGGTAATGAGTCGATTATTATCAATGATGATGTCTAAATCCAAGAATTGAATTGGTTTGTCATCAATCTTCCAGGTGAGAGAGATATTTCTATCATTCTGGTTTAATCTAGTGAGGTAATGCTCAAGTGATTCTTTATCTCCGTTCCACACAATTACAATATCATCTATAAATCTTGGCCCCCATGGCAATTCCTGTTACCTGTTTGTAAAATTCTTTGTGGTGCCAAAAATAATTATTTTGAAGGGAGAAATCAATGCATTTGATCAGATACTTTCGTTGTGTGCGATGTAAGTTGGTAAAATGTTTTAGCACCCACTTGGTGGCTTCACATGCCTGGTGATGTTTGATACTGGTGTACAAAGAACACACATCGGCTGTGGCCAGCAGGGTTCTTCCCTCTAGGACAGTTGGCGAGTCCAGTAATTGTAAGATGTGTTTTGTGTCCTGTAGATAAGCTTTTGCGAGTTGGACAGCTGGTTGGATAAAATTATCTATATATTCGCCCAATCTGGCTGTTGCTGAATTTATGCCATTCACAATTGGTCTTCCTGGTGGATTCTCACAGTTTTTATGCATCTTTGGGACTGTATAGATTACTGGTAGTCTGCACAATCCTGGTACTAGCCATTTAGCTTCTTTATTATTTAATATTGATTTTTTAACTCCCTTTTGGACTAGCTGTTCCAATCCTCGTTTGATTTGTGAAGTGAGGTTTCTCTGTAATTTGGTATAAGTAGACTCATCGGAAAGTTGGCGTTCAATCTCTTTAAGATAGTCATCTTTATTTTGTAGCAATACTCCTCCTCCTTTATCGGCGGGTCTTATCACGAGATCTTTTCTCTTGGTTAGTGCTTGTATGCCCTTCTTGATGTGTATTGGATCTTTAATATTTTTTATTTTTTTTTATATTTTTTATTTTTAGTTGGTCCAATTCTTTCAAAACTAGATCTTTAAAAACTTCAATATGTTGTTTATCTTGTATCTGGGGGTTGAAAAGAGACTTGTTTCGTAAAGTGCTATGTTGTATTGTGGCTTGTGTAATTGGTCCATCGTTATTCTTCACTTGCAGGTTACTCATGATGGCTTTCTTGATGGTAATTTTTCACACATATTTACGAATTCCAATATATGTGTCGAATTTATTCAAATTTTGGACGGGCGCATATTTTAGACCTTTGTCTAGGACTGATAATTCTTCTCTAATTAGTTCCTGTCCACTTAAATTGAATATACCCTCACTGATTATTCTCGCTTTCTTTTGGACTCTTTCCTGCTCGGCGTCCTCTCTTGACTCTGGGGATCTTCTGGGATGGTCCTCGTGCTGTCGTCGCCTTGGTGTGCCGTGTCTCTCTTGTTGAGGTCTTCTTGGGGATTGTCGTGTGCGTTCTTGTCTCCGTTTCGGTGAGTGATCTCTTCGATCCTGATCTAAAAAATCAGCCCTATGTTGTTCTTGATAGTGATTCGATTGGCGGTAGTCTGTGTCATAGTGTAATAGTAAGTTGGTTGTCTCAGTGGTTCAAATCTATAAGTTGGAATTGGGCTTCTTTCCCATCTGTTGTAGGGGTGGGGGTACGTATATTCTCTATTTTCCCTTTGGTAAAGGGAAAAAATATTAAAGATCCAATACACATCAAGAAGGACATACAAGCACTAACCAAGAGAAAAGATCTCGTGATAAGACCCGCCGATAAAGGAGGAGGAGTATTGCTACAAAATAAAGATAACTATCTTAAAGAGATTGAACGCCAACTTTCCGATGAGTCTACTTATACCAAATTACAGAGAAACCCCACTTCACAAATCAAACGAGGATTGGAACAGCTAGTCCAAAAGGGAGTTAAAAAAATCAATATTAAATAATAAAGAAGCTAAATACCTAGTACCAGAATTGTGCAGAATACCAGTAATCTATACAGTCCCAAAGATACATACAAACTGAGAATCCACCAGGAAGACCAATTGTGAATGGCATAAATTCAGCAACAGCCAGATTGGGCGAATATATAGATAATTTTATCCAACCAGCTGTCCAACGCACAAAAGCTTATCTACAGGACACAAAACACATCTTACAATTACTGGACTCGCCAACTGTCCTAGAGGGAAGAACCCTGCTGGCCACAGCCGATGTGTGTTCTTTATACACCAGTATCAAACATCACCAGGCATGTGAAGCCACCAAGTGGGTGCTAAAACATTTTACCAACTTACATCACACACACAACGAAAGTATCTGATCAAATGCATTGATTTCTCCCTTCAAAATAATTATTTTTGGCACCACCAAGAATTTTACAAACAGGTAACAGGAATTGCCATGGGGGCCAAGATTTATAGATGATATTGTAATTGTGTGGAACGGAGATAAAGAATCACTTGAGCATTACCTCACTAGATTAAACCAGAATGATAGAAATATCTCTCTCACCTGGAAGATTGATGACAAACAAAATCAATTCTTGGATTTAGACATCATCATTGATAATAATCGACTCATTACCAAAACTCATTTCAAAAAGGTATCAAGAAACAGTTACTTGCCCATCACGAGTTGCCACCATAAACCATGGCTTTTCAATATACCAAAGGGGCAACTAATTAGAATTAAACGTAACTGCACAAAAGAATCTGACTACGAAATACAAGCAGATGTAGTTGGAAAAAAATTCATGGAAAAAGGATATGATTCAAAATTTATTAATAAACAGATCTCATTGGTTCAATCTCTGGACAGGACAACTATGTTACACACTCAAAAGAAACCTACAATATCGTTGGAGGCTCCGGCATTAATCTTGAATTTCAATGTACAACATAAGGACATAGAAAAAATAATAAAGAAAGATTGGCACATTTTAAGAGAAGATAAACATCTGAAAAACATACTACCAGATAAACCACTCATCATTTATAAGAGAGCTACCACACTACGAGATCTAATAGTTAAAAACGTAGTGGATCCTCCTTCCACTAATTAGTTTTCTTTTCTTAATGGAAAAGGTTTTTTTCCATGTAAATACTGCTTTGCATGCCAACATTCTAGGAAATTCCAGAGTAAAAAAACAGATTTTGTAGCAACTAATACTGGGCAAACATACCCAATCAAGAATTTTATTAGCTGCCACACAGAAGGGGTTATATATATGTCCTGCAATGTTCTTGTAACTTGCAATATGTTGGACGGACAAAAAGAGCCTTAAAAGTCAGAGTAAAAGAACATGTGCAAAATATAATAAACAAGTTCCCGAAACATAATGTATCGAGACATTTTGCCGAGGTCCACAACAGCAACCCAGCAGAAATGATCTTCTGAGGCATAGAGCGCTACCATAAGTCATGGAGAGGTAGTCATAAAATTCAAAATTTAAGCCAAAAAGAATCTCAGTGGATACACAAAATGAATACTTTAGCGCCGAATGGGTTGAATATAGACTTCGACCTTAATTGTTTTATTAGTGATTATTGATGTATTGCTTTGCTACTGTATGATTTTATTATTGTGAACCTTGTGCCAATTTTCTGGGATACAGATTATTTTCCTTCTTTTAATAATGCTTTTAACAATTTATAAATTAATTAACAATGACCTTCTTAGTGGAATTCGAGACCATCCAGATCATCTAGTATACAGAATACAATTTGTTGATACCATCTCATTCAATCATAAATGAGTTAATGTTGATTGTATTTCAAACTACAACCACATGATGGCAGCACTTATAATGAATTATCATTTGGCCTATATAAATAAAAAATAAAAATAAAAAAAAAAATTTTGCCATGTATTTATAGATTTTTATTCTTTATAATTTTATTAGTATTTCACTATTATCCATTTTTAAGTGACCCACAGCAATTTGTTATCCATTTTCTGCTGTGAAATATTTATCTCACCGGACTGCCTGTGGGTCTATGTATAATTGCATAGGGTCATTTTTGTTAATCACCACAAGATGGCAGCATACTTACTAATTAGAACATCGCACGTATTTAAGCTTTTTTTTCTCTAAAATCACAACAACACATTTGCACACTAAGTATTTAAGAAGAAATGATTATTAACCATTTTAAGTCCGCACAGTATGTTAATATTTTAGTATCCTAACAGGGCAGTATTATCTGCGCTATGATACACCATCTAGACTACACAAACATGGCATCCGAACTATTTCCGGTCACAGACTATAAATGAACTGAGGTTTCGACCAATCAGAATCCCTGATGAAGTCACGAGATCACGTGACGCAACGCGTAGGATCCCGCTAGCCATCACACACAACACTAGATGCTGCTTTGACCCCGGGTGTTGTTAGTGTGAACCGAAAGTTTTGCACCAGGTGACGGCGTTCCGCCGCCATCTTTTCCTGTCACCGCACCACACTGTATCCACAGTGTGGATGTTTTTATATACTGTTTGGAAAATTTATTTGATTAAATACATTTTTAAAAAAACGAACTACACCATTGGGAGCCCCTTGTTCTGTTCTCTTGTTTTGTTGACCTGGAGCCCAGGATCCAGAATCGCTCCTAGCAAGAAGCGGCCAAGGCATCCATTCACCAGTAACCAGCAACCAGTGGACATCACCTATCTACTTGGAGAAAGGACATTTCTAGACCATCACCCTACATCCATATTAAGGCTTTATCTTAAGCCCCTTAAGGTAAGGGCAATGGGAGACCTGACAGAGGTAAGGAGTTCAGTTGTCAATTTTGTATTCGTGGAAGTCTTATCACACAGCTGATTGATCACATCATTGTCTAACAGGAAGCTAGAGGCCATCACTTATTATTATTTTATCACTATTGGACACTTTGCAATGATTTTTTAATGGTTGTACACAATTCACGTGACACACCAGTTAACACTTATGTAATTATTATTAATTTATATGTGTTTGCGCGAAATCCTATCTACAACATATACTTTATGGTGATACAGTGTGCACTATTGATTTTGCAGCATCACTTTCTTGATTTTGTACACATTGAATTTTCTTAGCACGTTCATTTAGTAGCGCAGAGGTCCCACCACTTATTAAAACAAATGCTATGCTCTCCCTATGAACATTCCAAAGACACTAATCAATACACTACCCAAGGAAAATGGCTTCAACTGGGATAACTGCACAATAAGCTATTTGGGAATACAACTTACCTACCCCACCAACCAAAATATACGAAGCTAATTACCCCCACCTTTTAGACCCAGTCAACAAAGATTTACAAAACATACAAAAAACACAACTTTCTTGGGTAGGGAAAATAGCCGCATTTAAAATGCAAACCCTCCCTAAAATACTATACCATTTTAGATGTTTACCCATCCCAATCCAGTCCAAATTTTTCACGCAACTGAATACAAAACTTAAAAGGTGCATATGGAATGGAAAGAAACCCAGAGTGGCATTTTCCATCTTAACTACCAGAAAATCTTTAGGAGGAATGAACCTACCCGATATCAAAAACTACTATTATGCAACCCTATTAGATCAGATGAGATATTGGTTTAACAACACGGAAGACAAACTATGGCTAAACATAGAGAAACAAGTCACAAAAAGACACGACCTGTATGCCCTTGCAATAGCTTACGCTATACTACCAAAGATTAATATACCTAAACTACTCAGTATAAGAACCACATTAATAGCTTGGAAACATATACTTTCAAAAACTAAAAATATCCAAAATAAAATCAAGTTAATGATTCCGACAGGAGCAATCAATTATTGTAAAATATGTCTAAATTCTGACGAATGGGTTAAAGAAGGTTATCATCTTTACGTAAATTTACCCTTGCATTATAAAGAGATCTCTCTAAATAAATTGAGGAAACATACCAAACTAAAAGATTTCAACCCAACTAACGCTGTAGAAATCCCTTTAACTATATGGCAATTTTTCACACGTCAAAATCAACTATCAATAAAAGGAATTTCTCTTTTTTATGATCTATTATCGACTCACCCATTTGACAATAAAAACACACACATGATTAAATGGGAGAGAGATCTAGAACAAAAATTTACCTGGGAACAATGGAAAAAAGCTATTCATATATCTAGCAAATCGTCAGCTTGTATCGAGCACTGGGACAATGCACAAAAAATACTCAATAGGTGGTATCTGACCCCATATAGATTATCGAAAATATATCCCTCTACATCCAATTTATGCTGGAGATGCAATGATCAGACGGGTAACCTTTTACACATTCTATGGAACTGTAAAAGTTTGCAAAGCTTCTGGAATTCAATAACTTCCTTCATTGCAGACCTTACGGGCATCCTAAATAAACTAAATCCTGCCACAGCCTTGCTAGGTATTAATTTAGATATATATCCTAAAGAATTTAGAACAATTGTATTCCACACACTAATAGCAGCAAGACTCACTATATCCAGCCTCTGGAAATCCAGTAATGCACCCAATTTATCGACAGTTATAGCCAGAATTAACACAGGCCCAATACGAATTAATGCTGGCTTATAAAAACTATTCCACCATTACATTTAGAAAGAAATGGAGCACTTGGATGCTTTGGGATGGGATATCCAAGTACTTAAATCAATGTAAAATATAATCTTATGACAAGTTGGAAGTACACTGAAGTAGTATATAAACACACCTCAGATGTAGTATATCATCCTGGACCCACTTTATTAACCTATGCAACAAGTTTTGTTCGATAGAGATAGAGATAGAGATAGAGATAGAGATAGAGATAGAGATAGAGATAGAGATAGAGATAGAGATAGAGATAGAGATAGAGATAGAGATAGAGATAGAGATAGAGATAGAGATAGAGATAGAGATAGAGATAGAGATAGAGATAGAGATAGAGATAGAGATAGAGATAGAGATAGAGATAGAGATAGAGATAGAGATAGAGATAGAGATAGAGATAGAGATAGAGATAGAGATAGAGATAGAGATAGAGATAGAGATAGAGATAGAGATAGAGATAGAGATAGAGATAGAGATAGAGATAGAGATAGAGATAGAGATAGAGATAGAGATAGAGATAGAGATAGAGATAGAGATAGAGATAGAGATAGAGATAGAGATAGAGATAGAGATAGAGATAGAGATAGAGATAGAGATAGAGATAGAGATAGAGATAGAGATAGAGATAGAGATAGAGATAGAGATAGAGATAGAGATAGAGATAGAGATAGAGATAGAGATAGAGATAGAGATAGAGATAGAGATAGAGATAGAGATAGAGATAGAGATAGAGATAGAGATAGAGATAGAGATAGAGATAGAGATAGAGATAGAGATAGAGATAGAGATAGAGATAGAGATAGAGATAGAGATAGAGATAGAGATAGAGATAGAGATAGAGATAGAGATAGAGATAGAGATAGAGATAGAGATAGAGATAGAGATAGAGATAGAGATAGAGATAGAGATAGAGATAGAGATAGAGATAGAGATAGAGATAGAGATAGAGATAGAGATAGAGATAGAGATAGAGATATATAGAGATAGAGATATATAGAGATAGAGATAGAGATAGAGATATATATATATATATATATATATATATATATATATATATATATATATATATTTTTTTTTTTTTTTTCTTACAATTTTCTGTATTCGACTAATTAACGCAATTGATGGCCTATCCATGCCTACAGTTTGAACCCAATAGGGGTAGGCTGGTACAGACTATCAATTACTGTATTTGTATAAGAATATTCTTAAGAACTATTGCAAAGAAGTTAGTCACAATTATTATTGTGACAATGTCGATCTGTATTAAGAAAATCCCTTCAATAAAAATCTTTTTTTTTTTTTTTACAATAGAAGTAGCAGGGGTGTTTGTATTAGCAGGGATGTTGAAAACCACATACACTGTCTGAAAATTCCTTTGACCAAGAAGTTGACCAAGATATTTTCTGCTCCTTTGAATTTTCCTGTCACTGTGGTTGAAAACTAACGTCAATTTGACACCACTAATCAAATGAATGTTCTTAAAATGACATTTTTTTGAAGGAACACATTGGTTTTTTTTGGCCAGCATAAGTGACAGCAGGCGCAGATAGCTTTTATCAAGCCCCCTGCCTATGACAAGTTAGTCTGTCATACATAATACAGTCAGGTTAGAGCTGCACAATTAATGGTTAAAAAATCGTGATCTCGATTCACCTCCCCTGACAATCTCTCCTGCGGAGGTTGCTGATTCTTTCATATAAACAAGTGGAGAGACTTTATCTGCTCACTCAGCTGTCAAAAGAAAGCATCTAGGCCAGTGGTTCTCAACCTGGGGGTCGGGACCCCCTGGGGGGTCGAATGATGATTTGCCAGGGGTCACCGGATCCTGGGCTGTTCCTAAAGTCTGCACCGCTCTCCAAGCCTTTTTGCGGCCGCCCAGCAGGGCTATCCCTGGAGGCTGTGGCCGCCCAGCTGGGCTGTTCCTGGAGCCCGCGGCCACCCACTCAGCCTCTTCGCAGACGCCCATTCAGTTCATGGCATGGCTGGGGGGCAGAGACTAGAGGTCAGCTGACTGGTGAGGAATGTGAAGTGGGAGGGGCTGGAGGAGACCCCATCTCCTGATTTCGGCATAGGTGTCACTGCTACGAGACACCACAAAGTCGGAGACACAGTGAAGCCGGAGACACAGTGAGTAACACTACCTGTGATTATAGTTGTCATTAAAAGGACTGAGGGAGCGCTAACTGTCTCCGTGGGTTAGGGGCGCAAATTACTTGTCTTGCCTTGGGTGCTGACAACCCACGCTACGAAAATAATTTTACTGTTAGGGGTCCCCACAACTTGGGAAATTTTATCAAGGGGTCACGGCACTAGAAGGTTGAGAACCACTGATCTAGGCATTCTGCCAAGTCTTTTAACTTGAAACATTGTAACTAAGCTTCCTTCTTAGATCAAAGGGATAGAACTTCTGTGTAAATAAATAATTCAGGCAGTCTGCCAAGTTTTCAACATGTAAATGCAGGAAGTTTAACCACTTAAAGTCTAAATCTTTTTCTGATATTTCTTTAAGTTAAAATCAATATTTTTTTGCTAGAAAATTACTTGGAACCCCCAAAAACATATTTTAGCAGAGACCCTAGGGAATAAAATGGCAATTGCTGCAATATTTTATGTCACACTGTATTTGCCCAGCGGTCTTTCAAATGCAATTTTTTGGGAAAAAATACACTTCAATGAATAAAAAACAAAAAAAACCCCCAAAAAACCAAACAGTAAGGTTAGCCCAATTTTCTTTGTTTTAATGTGAAAGATGATGTTACGCCACGAGAATCGTGAGAGAATCGTGATCTATTTTCTAAGCAAAAAAATTGTGATTCTCATTTTAGCCATAATCGTCAGGTCCATAAATATTGGGACATCGACACAACTCTAATCTTTTTGGCTCTATATACCACCACAATGGATTTGAAACGAAACAAGATGTGCTTTAACTGCAGACTTTCAGCTTTAATTTGAGGGTATTTACATCCAAATCAGGTGAACGGTGTAGGAATTACAACCGTTTGTATAGGTGCCTCCCACTTTTTAAGGGACCAAAAGTAATGTGACAATTGGCTGCTCAGCTGTTCCATGGCCAGGTGTGTGTTATTCCCTCATTATCCCATTTACAAAGAGCAGATAAAAGGTCCACAGAGTTCATTTCAAGTGTGCTTTTTGCATTTGGAATCTGTTGCTGTCAACTCTCAATATGAGATCCAAAGAGCTGTCACTATCAGTGAACCAAGCCACCATTAGGCTGAAAAAACAAAACAAACCCATCAGAGAGATACATACTAAATATTTAATCCTACATGCCTCAGATTGACCAATAATCTCCTAAAAGGCACATGGGATAAATATGGGGCGCTCCAAATAATAATAATTTGTGACCAAAAGAATCTGTGTTTAACACAATAGTGGTGGGACCCTCCCACTGTGTTTGTGTCACACGTGATGGTTGAATAGTGCTATCAATTTATAAACAGCAACCTAAATCTATAATTTATAATAGTGACATTTACGTGAAACACTATGTGAAATCACTGCACTCCATGCTGTGACATATCAAAACATCATATGACAGTCCATATATATCAGATCCATCCAAGAGGAACTGCTTGTGATCACATCTAGTGCAATATCAGCTGCATACATTCAAGTGTCTTCGTGTGTCTTCCACCTCACCCCTGTGTTCAGTGAATCACACCCTCCAGAAATGCACTCACCGAATTACAATGCCAGCACTCTCATGCAAGGCAAAAAGCGCTCGTTTTACCACACTCAGGTGTAAATAGAATAATCGGTGTCCAGGAGGATAGTTGTTGTATGGATCCACATGAAAGAAAATAAAGTGCTCCAATAGTGTAAACCAGCAAATACTATTTATTAAAACCACTGCAATCTTCAACTGATGCACTCACATTGTCCCAAAGATAAAACAGCAGAAATCAAGTGTGGATCACATCAATCTTCAAGCAATCTTCAAACAGGTGTAAATCAAACAACAAAACAACTGTTGGTCACAGCGGACCCGAGGTGTGCTTTCTCTGGGCTGCAGTTACACTGCAATCTCACCCTCCCTTCGGCTATCCTCCGCTCCTCCGTGCACCCAAACTTCCTGACTCCTGTGTAGTTTAAACGCGCTGTGTGTCATGTCTCACAGCCACGCCCCCGACATGTTTCGTCATAGGTAGACTTAATCATGGGATTGGCTGTGTAAGCTGTCATTCACCCTTTATATTCGTTTCCAATTGACGCCCACTCGGCCGCGCATTGCGCATGCGCACACCTCGCGTCCCCGTTCTGCTGATTCTGCATGGACTATCTTATTAAGACTCCTACAAAGCGGAATCGAGCACTTACAAAATCTTCTTAAAAACATTTTTAAAACCATTGTACATAAATCACACTACTTTAGTCAGACCACGTAGTGAAAAAGATATTGGACCCACCAAGGCGGAATGCGTTCGGTTTTGATTTCAAAGGTTTCTACTGTTGTAGGAGGTGCGTTTGCTGTCGAACAACAAGAGTGAACCACAGAGGAGTTACTAGTATAACCAATAGGGAAGGCGAATCCTTTGAAATTAGGGAATTCAGTACATGTAACTCCACACATGTGGTGTATTTAATGTGGTGTCCGTGCGGTTTATTATATGTAGGGAGAACCAAGAGACTCTTGAGGATCAGGATCTCTGAACATATGGCCAATATAAAAAATGGATACAGGTTCCATAGTGTCTCCCTACATTTTAAAGAAAAACATCAAAAGGATCCTTCCCTACTACAGTTCTGTGGGATAGATGTAGTCCACCCCTCTTGGAGGGGTTCCAATAGGGTTAGGGACCTATCCCGAAGGGAAACCAGATGGATATATCTTTTGAAGAGTCTGGCCCCTAAGGGATTGAACATAGAACTGGATTTAAACTGTTTTATTAATGATTTTTAATAAGAGATCATCTCAGTTTTAGATTGTGTCTCTCTTTTGTAGTCTCTTTTAGTCCCTGCTTTTAGTAGTTTTTAGTAATTTTTAACCATAATTTTAGTAAAAAAACGAGTTTTAGGGGTCCAAACTAGGAGGTATCATTTTAATGATCAAATATTGATATGATACCCCCACTTGGGTGAGAGTGAGGGGGAGGTGGTGAATTTATATCATCATTTGGCCCCGGCCCTGTTCACTCCACCTATACTTAATAGATTAATTGATAAAATAGGAATAATAATTATTTTTCTTTTTGTAAACCTTTGTCTAACATATTTTTGATTACCTTCATGCATTATGCATAGATGGACAGTTATACAGACTGTTTGGGTTGCTCATTAGATTTTTTTCTAATAGGGTTGATATATTTAAGGAAGTATTTTATCATGATCGCTTAGGCCCTGTGTTGAAATAATTTTCAATATATAGCCTATAGTTTATGTGGTTCTATTTTTAAAAATATATCCGAAAGGAAAGACATAATTATGAGAGGTTCCCACCATGAATGCTTTTATGTATGTTGAATAGTCTGTAATATGGACACTGGACACTAGGTGGCGGCTTGCTGTCTGAACATCAGCCAATACTTAAAGCTGGATGGGATAAGGCGTGTAGTTACCACTCTTGTCCAGCAGGGAAATCTGTATAGGGTTTCTCTATCCAACTTACTACAATTTATCCAATGTTTTAAACAACAACTGGGAATGAGATGTATAATGACTAAATTAGTGTGATTTATATACAATGGTTTTAAAAATGTTTTTAAGAAGATTTTGTAAGTGCTCGATTCCGCTTTGTAGGAGTCTTAATAAGATAGTCCATGCAGAATCAGCAGAACGGGGACGCGAGGTGTGCGCATGCGCAATGCGCGGCCGAGTGGGCGTCAATTGGAAACGAATATAAAGGGTGAATGACAGCTTACACAGCCAATCCCATGATTAAGTCTACCTATGACGAAACATGTCGGGGGCGTGGCTGTGAGACATGACACACAGCGCGTTTAAACTACACAGGAGTCAGGAAGTTTGGGTGCACGGAGGAGCGGAGGATAGCCGAAGGGAGGGTGAGATTGCAGTGTAACTGCAGCCCAGAGAAAGCACACCTCGGGTCCGCTGTGACCAACAGTTGTTTTGTTGTTTGATTTACACCTGTTTGAAGATTGCTTGAAGATTGATGTGATCCACACTTGATTTCTGCTGTTTTATCTTTGGGACAATGTGAGTGCATCAGTTGAAGATTGCAATGGTTTTAATAAATAGTATTTGCTGGTTTACACTATTGGAGCACTTTATTTTCTTTCATGTGGATCCATACAACAACTATCCTCCTGGACACCGATTATTCTATTTACACCTGAGTGTGGTAAAACAAGCACTTTTTGCCTTGCATGAGAGTGCTGGCATTGTAATTCGGTGAGTGCATTTCTGGAGGGTGTGATTCACTGAACACAGGGGTGAGGTGGAAGACACACGAAGACACTTGAATGTATGCAGCTGATATTGCACTAGATGTGATCACAAGCAGTTCCTCTTGGATGGATCTGATATATATGGACTGTCATATGATGTTTTGATATGTCACAGCATGGAGTGCAGTGATTTCACATAGTGTTTCACGTAAATGTCACTATTATAAATTATAGATTTAGGTTGCGGTTTATAAATTGATAGCACTATTCAACCATCACGTGTGGCACAAACACAGTGGGAGGGTCCCACCACTATTGTGTTAAACACAGATTCTTTTGGTCACAAATTATTATTTGGAGCGCCCCATATTTATCCCATGTGCCTTTAGGATATTATTGGTCAATCTGAGGCATGTAGGATTAAATATTTAGTATGTATGATTTATTATTTAAAGGGGCAGCTGTTCTTAGTTTTGTATTTTTCACGTTTTTTATGGTATTTTGTGTTTACCATTTAACACTGGTCAACATTATTTTTATTTTTTCAATTAGATACTGGTGCTCACTATTTAACACTGGTCAGCACAATTTTTTTATATTTTTTTATTATTTAGCCTTCAGAGACATTGGCGCGGTGGGGGTGTCTGTTTGTTGGAAGGGCACTATTGAGGATACCCAGTTATCACCATCAGAGAGAGAGCAAAAACATTAGGTGTGGCCAAATCAACTGTTTGGAACATCCTTTAAAAGAAAGAACGCACCGGTGAGCTCAGCAACACTAAAAGACCCGGAAGACCACGGAAAACAACTGTGGTGGATGACCGAAGAATTCTTTCCCTGGTGAAGAAAACACCCTTCACAACAGTTGGTCAGATCAAGAACACTCTCCAGGAGGTAGGTGTATGTGTGTCAATGTGAACAATCAAGAGAAGAATTCACCAGAGTGAATACAGAGGGTTCACCACAAGATGTAAACCATTGGTGAGCCTCAAAAACAGGAAGGCCAGATTAGAGTTTGCCAAACAACATCTAAAAAAGTCAATTAAAACAAAGAGTCTTACGAGCCACAATAATCCAGTGCCCAAGAAAAAACGCAGACATAGGTACCCAGCAGCAAACGCAGACCACGTTTCATAACCATGCGAATCAATATAGAACAAGATTGCGCTGCGCTCGAGTAAATCACATTATTATATGAACGTCTCAACGTGACTATAATACCAAAAAAAAAATATTTTTTTAGAAAAGGTATATAACTAAAGGATAAGGGTTTACACAAAATTGCCTGCACAAAGCCAGTTGTTTACTATTGGGAGGTGGGTCTCCCAGGATCATTCTCACATGCCCCGACAGTTGTACACGAGCACCCGAGGGGGGGTCCATGTGTTGGGGGTTGCCGACCCTTGGTCTGAAAACTATGGTGCCAATCTCTGAAAATTGATCACACCTGATGTACTGATGACCTCTCTCAATTCTTGAGACACCAGCAAGCCAGGAAAGTACAAATACCCCCCAAATGACCTTTTTGGAAAGTAGACATTCCAAGGTATTTAGTAAGAGGCATGGTGAGTTTTAAAAGGTGTATTTTTTTCCCACAATTCTTTGCAAAATTACTTTTTTTCACAAAATTGCCATAACAAGTTATTTCTCACACACAGCATATGCATACCACAAATTACACCCCAAAATACATTATCCTACTCCTCCTGAGTATGGCACTGCCACATGTGTGAGACTTTTACACAGCCTGGCCACATACAAAGGCCTAACATGCAGGGAGCACCATCAGGTGTTCTAGGAGCATAAATTACACATCTAAAATTGACTACCTATTATACTTTTGAGAGACACTGATGGGCACTGTAGCGACACTGATGGACACTGTAGTGGCATGGATGAGGCACGGATGAGCACTGATGTGGTATGGATGTTGCACGTATGATAACTGATGTGGCATGGATGAGGCACAGATGAGCAATGAATAGAGCATGTATGGGCAGGAATTTGCACAGATCAGCGCTGTGGGCACCTCAGATCCAGCCTACAGTGCTGCTGCACCCGGCTCCTTTCTCTCCTCGCACACTGTACCAATCGGTGCGAGTGAGAGCTGAAGCGGACATGCTCTGGTCTGTTTAACGGGGGTGATCACGTGGTAAAGGGCCGCTGTCATTGGCCCTTTACCCCGTTATGTAACGCGCCAGATCCAGAGGACCCGACGGTCACGGACATTGCCGGGTGCATGCTCCAGGGGGCGCAATTCTGGGATGAAGTCATATTACCGCGCTGTAGCCGTCATTCTGCTATGGCCCAATCGGCAACTGGTTAAACTAATACTTTGCTGATTACAGCATTACATTTTATTACAGCACTCAGTCTTTTTGGGTATGAGTCTATCAGCATGGCACATCTTGACTTGGCAATATTTGCCCACTCTTTGCAAAAACACTCCAAAACTGTGACATTGTGAGGGCATCTACTGTGCACAGCCCTCTTAAGATCACCCCACAGATTCATTCAGATTCAGGTCTGGGCTCTGGCTCGGCCATTCCAAAACTTTAATCTTCTTCTGGTGAATACATTCCTTTCTTGATTTAGATGTATGCTTTGGGTCATTTCCATGCTGAAAGATGAAGTTCCTCTTCATATTCAGCTTTCTAGCAGAAGCCTGAAGGTTTTGTGCCACTATTGACTGGTATTTGGAACTGTTCATAATTCCCATATTCAAATGTTCCAGCTGAAGAAAAACCGCCCCAAAGCATGAAGCATGGTGTTTTTTTGGTGATGTGCAGTGTTTTTGCGCCACACATCTTTTGGAATTATGGCAAAAAAGTTTAATTTTAGTTTCATCAGACCAGAACACATTTTCCCACATGCTTTTGGGAGACTTCAGATGTGTTTTTGCTAAATTTAGCCGGGCTTAGATGTTTTTCTTCATAAGAAAACAGGATTTTTATAACAGCTTACCTGTAAAATCCTTTTCTTTTGAAGTACATCACGGGACACAGCACCATAGTAATTACTATGTGGGTTTTAGGCCACCTTCAGGTGCTGGACACTGGCACACACTAAACAGGAAGCTGCCTCCCTATATAACCCCTAACATACCAGGATTACCTCAGTTTTGTAGCAAAGCAATACACGTGTATACTAGAAAGAGGGGCGGGACCTGTGTGTCCCGTGATGTACTTCAAAAGAAAAGGAATTTACAGGTAAGCTATTATAAAAATCCTATTTTCTTTAAGCTTACATCACGGGACACAGAGCCATAGTAATTACTATGTGGGATGCCCCAGAGCAATGCTAACTGAGGGGAGGGAGACAACAAAAGTAGAGCACCATGAGATCAGAGGACTTATACTGCTGCCTGCAGTACACTGCGCGCAAAGACAACATACTCATGTCTTTTTACATCCACCTGATAGAATCTGGTAAATGTATGCATTGAAGACCAAGTTGCTGCCTTGCAGATTTGAGCCATGGAGGCTTGGTGATGCACTGCCCACAAAGCACTAACAGCCCTGGTGGAATGCGCTTTGATTTGAGAAGGTGGAATCTACCTCTTTAAACCATAAGCTTGAATGATAACTTGTGGAATCCATTTAGAAATAGTAGATTTCGATGCTGCCTGTCCTCTTTTAGGAGCTTCAGGCAACACAAACAAAAACATCCATTTTTCAAATATGAGCAGTCGCCTTTAAGTAGACCTTGACTGCTCTCACCACATCAAGAGAAGGTAGTGATTTTTCTTCCATATAACAGGGTTCTGGAAAAAAAATGAAGGTAGAAAATATCCTGGTTTAGATAAAAACCTGATACTACCTTTGGTAAAAAGTTAGGATGAGGACGTAATACTACCTTATCCTTGTGAAAAATAATAATAATATGGCTCTTTACAAGAAAGAGCAGCCAACTCTGATACCCTTCTTGCAGAAGATATGGTTACCAGAAAAACTAGTTTCCTTGTCAAAAAGGACAAAGGGAATATGTCGTATCGGCTCAAAAAAGGCTATTTTTGTAATGCCGACAGAACTAAATTCAAGTCCCAAGGGTTCAGGGGTGACCTAATGGGAGGATTAAGCCGTGTTACCCCCTGAATAAAGCTACGAACCAAAGAATGTGAAGCAAGTGGTCGTTGAAATAATACCGATAAGACCGAGACCTGTCCTTTGAAAGTACTCAAGACCAGCTTTATATTAACTCCATCTGCAGAAAGTCAATGATTATACCTATGACCTACTTCCTGGGGTGCCACCAACCCCTGGTTTCACACCAGGAGACATATGCTTTCCCGACTCCATAATATAGGATTATGGAGGCTGGCTTCCTTGCATTAACCAAGATAGATACCATTGAACCTGACCCAAGCTTCTTCAAAATGTGGGTCTCAATAGTCAAACCGTTAAATTTAGCGTTTGTAGGGCAAGACGGATTACAGTACCTTGCGAGAGGTTTGGACGTGGTGGTAGGGTCCATGGGACCCCTACCGCCATCCTTATGATCTCTGCATACCAATCCAATATCTTCTGGACCACAAGAATCACAGACTTCCCTTCCTGCTTGATCCTGCGAAGAAGTCATGGATGCAGGCAGAAAAGGAGGGAATTCATAAATCAGTCAAACTGATTCCACAGGAACACCAAGGTACCTGTTCCATATCCTAGCGGATCCTTTGTTCTTAACATAAAGTTGTCGATCTTTGTTGAACCTGGACGCAAACAGATCTACGTCTGGGATCCCCCATCTTTGACCTATTGTCAGAAAGATATCGGGATGAAGGAACCATTCTCCCGGGAACAACTGCTGGCGACTCAAATAGATCACCTGACAATTTTCTATTCCTAGAATGAAAAACTGCCCATGGGCAAGGTACATTGTTTTCTGCCCAAGATAGGATATCATTCACCTTTCTCTGGGCCGCACAACTTCTTGCGTCCCTTTGGTGATTGATATAGGCCACTGCTGTGGCATTGTCAGATTGGATGCTGACAGGACAGCTTCGTAAAGCAAATGTCCAGGCCCTCAGGGCCAAGCACTTTTTTTTTTTAATTGGGAAATCCAACTTTATTGAACGTAAACTTACAGGTATACATTTAGCATTTGACATATTCCAATGCATGAATACAAAGATATACAGTACAGATGTAGGCCATTGCATTCTGTTGCCTACAATTGACAACAGTTAAAAAGAGACCTTTGGCATATGCAGTATAGTATTTCTAAACCAAATTTATTCGTACCTCCTTAGTTTGTCATACTTTGTAATCCCTGTCCCCAACAGAGCATTATAAGCGGAGTGGGCGGTATTTGGTTTTTAACTCCTTAAGTACAGGTTTCTCCGTCTTCCATCTGTCCCAAACCTTCGAGTATTTTTGTGTGCATCCTCTGTGTATATAAATCAATTTTTTGTACGGAAGGGTAGTGTTTACATCCCTTTTCTAACTCGATATACTAGGAGGTATGGTTTGCATCCAGGAGCAAGCTATAGCTTTCCTGGCTATAAATAAAGTTTCATATATGAAAATTCAAGTTAGACTTACCGGTAACTTGTTTTCCTTGAGTCTTTCAGGACAGCACTTGAGAGAGTGACTCCTCCCCTTGCCAACAGGAAACACCTCTTCCACCAAACTTTAAAAGGAGGCTCCTTTCCACATCTTGTCAGTAGTAGTAGAGAACCTCCGGCCCCAAACTGGAACACATAATCGAGATATGATTAGTCACAGTATATATATGTAAAAACAATAGGGCGGGATGCTGCTGTCCTGAAAGACTCAAGGAAAACAAGTTACCGGTAAGTCTAACTTGAATTTTCCCTTATCGTCTTTCAGGACAGCACTTGAGAGGATAAGAGAGACTTACCCCCCTAGGGAGGGACCACAGCCTGCCGAACCTTTCTGCCAAAAGCCTGATCACCTGCTGATAGGAGATCCAGTCTGTAATGACGGACAAACGTTAAGTAGCTTGACCACGTAGCCGCCTTACAAATCTGATCTGGGGTGGCACCAGCTCTTTCTGCCCATGTAGTGGCCTGGGCTCTTGTTGAATGAGCCCTAATTCCCAGCGGGGAAGATAAACCCATTTGAGAATAGGCTACAGAAATAGCTGTCTTAAGCCATCTAGCCAATGATGCTTTTGATGCTTGTTGGCCTTTCTTGTTTCCAGAAAAAAGAACAAATAATGAATCAAACTCTAAACCCTCCTGTTACTTCCAAATACTGTAATAGGATACGTCTTACGTCTAAATTGTGAAACTGCTCTTCCTTTGCACCCGAAGGGTTAGCAGAAAAGGTTGGTAGAGTAATCTCCTGAGACCTGTTACTAAAGCTTGCCACTTTTGGCAAAAACCCCGGATCTACTTTAAGGACAACTCTATCAGGAAAAACTGACAAAAAAAGGCTCTTTTACTGATAGGGCGTGCAGTTCACTAATCCTTCTTGCTGAAGTCATTGCGACCAGAAAAATAGTCTTCAAAGTTAAATTCTTTAGGGATATGGCCTGTAAAGGCTCAAATGGTTCTTTTGCCAGCGCCTGCAGAACCACCGAGAGATCCCAATTTGAGAAATGCTTCACCGGGACCGGTCTAGACCTTTAAAGTGCTTTGAAAAATCTCATGATCAGAGTTTCTGAAGATAAGGATCTCTCCAGATAAACTCCCAAGGCGGCCACCTGCACCTTAAGAGTGCTGACCGCCAGATTCTTGTCTGCACAGTTTTGCAAGAACTCCAGCACTGAAACTAGATCCTTAACCTCCCTATGTTCAGAATGACAGAAAGAAACATAGACTTTCCATACTTTGGCGTAAATATCCCTGGTTACCTTTTTCCTACTGGAAAGCAACATCGTAGTTAAACGTTCAGAAAAGCCTTTGCTTCTCATTAACTGCTCCTCAGATACCAGGCAGTGAGTTTTAACCTGCCTACATCTGGATGATGCACTGGCCCCTGAGTCAACAGATCCTGACTGAGCGGAAGATGCCAACATGGTTTGATTGCCAACTGAAGAATCGTGGAAAACCAAGCCCTCTTTGGCCAATATGGAGTAATCAAAATTGTTGATACTCTCTCTTCCAGTATTTTCCTCAACACTAGAGGGATTAACCTGAATGGAGGAAAAGCATACCCTAGGTGAAAATCCCATGGATGTGCCAGAGCATCTATCCCCTGAGAGCAAATGTCTCTCTGAAGGGAGAAAAGATTCGGGAGCTGCGTGTTTTGTTTTGAAGCAAACAGATCTACCTGCGGAAGGCCCCAAACACTGGTGATTAATGCAAACACCTTCCTGTTCAGACTCCACTCTGATTCCTGAACTTTCTGTCGGCTCAGATAATCCGCTACTTCGTTCAATGTGCCTTTTAGATGGACTGTGGATAGAGATAGTAAGTGGTTCTCCGCCCACTCCAGAATCTCTACTGACAGTAAGTGAAGAGCCCTGCTTCTTGTGCCTCCCTGTTTGTTCAGGTAGGCTATGGCCGTGGCATTGTCTGACAAAATCTGGACATGGCAACCTATGAGGTTTTGAGAGAAGAAAGCTAATGCTAGAGCAACCGCTTTCAGCTCTCTCCAATTTGAGGATTTTTGGGCCTCGAACTGGGACCGTGTTCCCTGCGCTAAGGCCTGACCCATGTGGGCCCCCCATCCCTGCAAACTGGCGTCTGTTGTGACCACTTTCCCGGTCGGAAAAGACCAAAGAAGACCTCTTTGCAGTACCACCTGACTTTTCCACCACCAAAGTGAACGTTTGACTCTGGTGGGAATCTTTACTTTTGTATCTAAACTCTCCGTCCTGTGGTTCCACGTCCTTAGAAGGAACCTCTGGAGAGTCCTGAAATGCAGCCTTGCCCATTGGATGGCTGGCATTGAAGAGGTTAATGTCCCCAGAGCCGACATAACCTTTCGGACTGAAATCAGTTGATTTGTTTGTAGTGCCGTTATTACCCTTTGGACCTTGATCTTTTTCTCTTCTGGGAGAAAAATCTTTTGCTCCACTGAATCTATCAAATAACCCAGAAACAGTACTTGCTGAGCTGGGATTAAATTTGATTTTTGAACATTCACTATCCACCCTATTGACTCCAAATGACTGCGGGATTTGTTCAAATCCTCCTGCAACTTTTCCCTGGATGGGGCAAAAAAGAGGAGGAGGTCGTCCAGATATGTTATTACCGCAATCCCCTGGAGTCGAAGAGGGGCAAGAGCTTCCGCCATTATCTTCGTAAAAATACGAGGAGCTGACGACAGGCCGAAGGGAAGGGCCCTGAACTGAAGATGTATAATCTCCTTGCCCATATTCACCGCAAACCTCAGGAACTTCTGGGACTGAGGTGCTACAGGAATATGAAGATAAGCATCCCTCAGATCGATTGATGCCATAAAACAATCTTTTGTCAGAATGCTTCTGACCGTGAAAATTGAGTCCATACAAAACTTTTTGTATAGGACTGACCTGTTCAGGGGTTTTAGGTTGAGGATAAGACGGAAGTTTCCGGATGGTTTTCTTATCAGAAAGATGTGTGAATAGAAACCCTGACCCTGTTCTTCTGGGGATACTGGTATCACTACCCTCTGGTGCCTCAGATCCTTTAAAAGGTTTGTCATGGCCAGAGCCTTTGTTTGATCCCTTGGTAGGTTTGTTACAAAGAATCTTTCTGGCGGGCGATCCGAAAACTCTATCCTGTAACCTTGGGACAGCATGTCCAAAATATATAGACTTTCTGTCATGCTGGCCCAAAGGGGAAGGAAACCTTGAAGCCTTCCCCCCACCAGTACGCACAAGTCATTGCGTTTTACCGGAGGCTGCAGGAGGATGGAAAAGGACATTTCCTTTTCCCTTTCCCTATGCGATGCCCAATTTTTTCTTTTCTCCTGGGGTTTGTTTTGTTCTTGAGCCCTTTGGGAACGAAAAAAACGTTTAACTGGCTGTTTTTTCTTTTTGATGGGAAAAGACTTCTTTTTATCCGCTGTTCTATCTAGAACCGCATCTAAGTCAGGCCCAAAAAGCAAGTCACCCAGGAACGGTATCCCACACAGCTTGTTTTTGGATGCCGCGTCCCCCGGCCAAGTTTTCAACCACAAAGCCCTTCTGGCTGAGTTGGCCAGGGCAGCAGATCTAGCTGTCATTTTAATTGATTCCGCTGATGCATCAGATATAAATGCGACAGCGGCCGACAGAGTTGAGAATGAATCCAAAATCTCTTGTTTTGGTGAGTCTGCTGAGATATGGGCCTTAAGTTGCTCTAACCAGAACTCCATATTTCTGGATACCACTGTAGTTGCCATAGCAGGTTTAAGATTTCCCATGATAGATTGCCAGGCCCTTTTTAGAACCTGGTCCATCCTTTTATCCATGGGATCTCTCAACACCCCCATGTCCTCGAATGCCAAATCTGTAGACCTCGAGACCTGGGAAAATGCGGCATCTAGTTTGGGGTTTTTGTTCCAAACCGCCGCTGGATCTTCATCAAAAGGAAAACGCCTTTTTAAGGCTTTGGGAAAGAAAGGCTTTCTCTCTGGCTCTGCCCACTCTTTCTTAATAGCTTCAGAAATAACAGAGTGCACTGGGAAATTGCGATTTTTGTGCTCGCTAAGCCCTGCATACATTTTATCATGCAGAGTTAACTCCTTTCTTTCCTCCTCCAGACCCAGTGTGGTATAGATTGCTTTTAACAGGCCATCTACCTGTTCTAAAGACAATTTAAATCTTGAAGGTAAATTTTCTCCTTCCTCACCCTCATCAGAATCCTCAGATTGAGAGGGTGAATGTCCCTCTGGGGTAGGAGATGCCTCAGTCTCCACCGCCGGGACTATAAGTGAGCCTTGGGAGGACTGTGAGGTAGTAGGCTGACTCAGGGATGGGTTTGCTAGGGAAGAGCAAAATGATTGAATAGTCGCATCAAGTTCTTTTTTAACAGATGCAATCAAGTCGCTGCAAGTGGAAGAAGCTTCTTCTTTAACTAGCAAATCAATACAAGCTTGACATAACGTCTTCCTCCATCCTTCAGGTAGCTTGGATTTACATGAAGGACATTTTCTTTTTGCCACTGGATCAGAGCTCTTGGCCTGCCATGAGACAAAAGAAGAAACCATCCCAATGAGACAACCTGTCCTATACCCAAGGATGCTCACCACAGGTGCACAGTAAGAACTAAACTGCCTTATGTGCCCAGACAGGCCCCTGCCACTGGGGGGGGGGGGAATAGAGAGAGAGAGAGAGAGAGAGAGACCCCACAGTACAAGGAGGACAGTATACAACTGCCCCTTACCTGGGCCTTGCTGGTGCCTGTGCCTGTCCCACTTGCTGCCGCCATCGATTCCATCGAGGGGCGCTTGCTGTGTTTGTGTGGCTAAACGCCGGTTCCGGACTCCAATAGCGCCTGTGCGCCGGACCGGAACCGCTAAATAAGCACCAGCCCCATTCCTCCCCTTTCCCTCTGCGATTTCCGGCGGAAATGACGCCGCACGCCTGTTGCGTGGGCTCCGCCCCCTCCGGATGCCTCACTTCCGGCGGATGGAGCCCCGCTGCCATCCCCAAGATGGCGGCAGTGCAATAAGCAACAGGCGGTGGACCTGAGAAAAAAAACACAGTAAACGGCCACCGCCTGTCTTGCCGCCGCCTAGGAGCGATGCCCACGACAGTCGGACTCACCCTGAGCCCATATGAAGAGGGAGAGGGAGCCCAGCCAGCAGCACTTCACCTCAGCTGTGGAATGGGAGGAACAGCTCTCATGAGGTAAAAAAGTGTTTGATGAAAAAACCAGGAAACCTGAGCTCCCAGGACAGCACCTGAGAGCCCTGACTTCCCCACGAAGTGTTCCCTCCGGAGGAAACACAAAAACTGACAAGATGTGGAAAGGAGCCTCCTTTTAAAGTTTGGTGGAAGAGGTGTTTCCTGTTGGCAAGGGGAGGAGTCACTCTCTCAAGTGCTGTCCTGAAAGACGATAAGGGAAAACAGCATGAAACTTGTCTAAATCTGTATCAGGTAACAGACCCAGAACACATAGCCTTGGGTCTAGGACAACTGGGGAGCCCATTTTGTCATGCAGAAATTTTATCACTTGTACCCAGAACTCTTGCAATATGGGGCATATCATGTGGTAGAAGGTGCCTGGCCCATAGGTACATAAGGGGCATGTTGAGCAATGTGAAGGTTGGATTTTAGCCAGCCTCTGCGGTGTCAGGTATGCTTGGTGGACAATATATAGCTGCATCAATCTGTCTGATAGTTTAGGTGAGGTCTTTTTGACATTTTCTAGTATTTCATCCCAGTCCGAGTCATTAATAGCTCCCACATTCCTTTCCCATCCCGATTTGGCTTTTTGAACTACTGTCAATATCTCAGGGATTCGAATGGTGTAATATAAACTTGAGATTAGTTTTTGGGGTTCAGCGCCCAGAATTATGTCCAGAAGCTGAGGGTGTACAATAGTACCAGTTGTGTTTCTGAATTGGGAACGTAGAGCATGGCGAAGCTGCAGGTATTTGAACAATAGGTGATGCGGAACTGAGTATTCGTCTTTGAGGGATTGGAATGATTTGGGCCGCGTGTCAGTCATGACCTGGTGGAGGTATAGTATCCCGTACTTGGTCCATATAGTTGGGTACATTTTTAAGCTCTGGCATGTGATTATTAAGCCATAGGGGGGAATGGGAGTGTACGTGCCCCAGTTTTAGCCTTTTCAGAGTTATTTCCCATATTATTCGGTGATGTGAGAGCATTCCTACATTGAATCTGGGAAATCCTTTATGCGCTTGTCCCCCTCTAAAGATAGCTTGCAGGGGAGTTGACAGTGGACTCCTTGGATCCTTGCACACTAACATTTTGCAGCGCTGCATTTCTGTCTTATTAAAATAGTACATATGGGATAGTTGTGCAGCAATGTAATATTCCTGCAAGTCAGGCAGTGCAGTTCCCCCCATAGATGTGAGATTTTTAAGAATATGCCAGGCCAGTTTATGCCTTCCATGACCCCATACGAACGAGTTAAGAATAGCTTCCATTTTTTTGAGGGGAATGTATAGGGGTGCATGCCATACCATATATAAAATTTTAGGCAGTAAAATCATCTTGATGTTTATCCGTCCCATTACCCCCAAGGGTAATCTGGACCAGGCTTGTGTTTTGGTTTTTATCAAGGAGAACAATAGTTCCACATTGTTAGTAATGTAGTCCCCTAACTCCCGCGTAACTAATACCCCTAGATATTTAATCGCGTTTACTCTGGTTAAGGGAAGTTCCGGGTGTGTGGGCGGAGGGGGAAAATGATCTATAGGGAGTATCTGGGATTTATCCCAATGTATGCACAATCCTGAGAAGCTTCCCATCTTTTCAATGATTCCTAACACTGTCTGAAGCGACGTTCCCTGGTCCGCCAGGTAAAGTATAGTGTCATCCGCGTATAGGCCTATTTTTTCAGTGTAAGTATCTATACGTAGTCCAGCTATCCCTGGCTCTGACCGTATGGCAATCGCCAGCGGTTCAGCTGCCAATGCATACAAAAGAGGGGAAAGGGGGCACCCCTGACGTGTGCCTCTCTAGGGGAAACTGATCTGATAACCACCCATTTACCGAACACTCTTGCTTTTGGTGTTTGGTATAGAATTTGCACCCATTTGAGGAAGGTCGGTCCAAACCCAAATTCCTTTAGACACTCCCATAAAAATAACCATTCTACCGAGTCAAAGGCCTTGGCTGTATCCAAGGCCACCACTACTCTAGTTCCGTGATTTTCATGTTGGGCTTGGAGATTCATAAATAACCTCCTGATATTCATTGCCATATTTTTCCCTGGCATGAAGCCAGTTTGATCAGGGCGTATTAACGACAAAATGACCTTATTAAGGCATGAAGCAAGTATCTTAGCTAGCAGTTTGAGATCTACTTGAAGTAAAGAAATAGGTCGGTACGACTCGGGATAGCGGGTGTCTTTCCCTGACTTGGGTAGGACTATTTGTGTTTCTTGCATGAAGGGGGGGAGCATTCCTGTTTTAAAGATATTGTGATATAGTTGTTTGAGCTTTGGGATAAGTATCTCAGAAAAAGTGTCATAAAATTCCAAAAGTAGGCCATCTGACCCTGGCGCCTTGGATTTAGATAGGTGGGATATAGCCTCTGCAATGTCATCCTGTGTTATAGGGGCTTCAAGCATCTCAACTTGCTCTGTGTTAAGTCTGGGGAACTGTATTGTATGCAGGTAGTTCTGGATATCCTGCTGGGAGTAAGTGCTCTGCGATTTATACAGTTCACCATAAAATGACTGAAACCTGGCCGCCACCTGAGGGGGATCCGTAACGATATCCCCCTGCGGTGTAATCAGGGACACCACTGCTGTGGGTTTATCATTCAAATGTGCCAAATACGCCAGATGCTTCCCTGCCTGTTCGCCATGCTCAAACACTCGCTGTTTGCAGAAGAACACTTGTTGTCTGGCTTTCTCTATATGAATGTGATTAACTACTCTATTTTGTAATTTTACTCTTTGGAGATTTTCAGAGTTGGGGTCTAACATGTATGCTTTTTGAAGTTCCAGCACTCTGTCAGTTGTCATCTGTAAGATGAGTTTCGAAGATGATTTAAATCTATTTATCATAGACGATAGTAACCTACGTGCATGCGCTTTGAACGAGTCCCACTCCGCGCCTAGTGTGTCTAGATTGCACTTAACATTTAGTATATACTGCAGTTCTTTCGTAACTCCCTCGAGATTTGGTATAACAAGACCCAGTAACCTTTGGTAACAAAGTATTCGTCACTAACACATAGTCTATCCGTGACATTGTGGTATGACTCACGGGAGGGACACGTGTATGCTCTTGTGGATGGATTGTGCCACCTCCAGACATCTGTAAGGGCAAATTCCGTCAGCAGGCGGTTCAATCTAGTGTGTTGCAATGAGTTACTCCTGTATTGGTCTGTCTAGTGCCGGATTCATAATCATGTTAAAATCCCCCATCCAGACAGCCGGGGTTGTCGGATTCCTGGCTAGAAATGCCAGTCCCTTCATGACCACTTCCGATGTGAATGGGGGAGGGACATAGCTTGCTAACACCAGAATCGGATTCCCTCCTATAAGCGCATTAATAAACAGAAATCCTCCCTGATAGTCCAATTCCAAAGACACCAACTCAAAAGGAACTTTTTTAGCAAGAATAATTGAAACTCCCCTGGACTGATTGGTATGCGTGCTATGATAAATCCATCCCACCCACGGTCTTTTTAAAGCCGTCTGTAAGTGGCCTGTAACATGCGTTTCCACCAATGAGGTAATATCGGCTTTTTGTGATTTCAGTTATGCTAGAACAGCAGTACGCTTAACTGTGTCCCGCAAGCCCCTCACATTCCATGTTACAAATTTAATAGATGTCATCTTTTCAAAGAGTAGGCTTCACCGCAGCTGGACCAGCAGAGTAAGATCAAATCAACATACATATCACCAGTACTCCAGTTCTGTTTCTGTATATCATATTCTTCTACATATCTATTCATAATATGCATACATATGTCTGTACATTGCACCTGTGCTGCATTTCCCAGAACTAAAATAAAATTGAACCCAACCCTTCCCTCCCAGCTGCACAGCTCCCCAACTTGGCGTGAGCATGTATTCCCAAACTTTCAAAATGAAAATCATCATCCAGCTATTCAAACTAGCTGGAGGCACAGATCTCATCATATCCACCATCCGTGGTCTATGTTGGATAACCATTCCTTGGGGGGCAAAAAAAAAAAAAAGTTTTCACTGTCATTTGTGAAGTAGGGTGTTAATATGGGAGGCGAAATCACCGCAATTCTCCCTCTGTAGTAGCTCCTTGTGAATCATTAACATGGCTGTGTCAGGATTAGATCATGTTCCAAGCCTGCATGGAAATGTGGGATGTGCTCCTCAGTGGAATATTTAGGTCATTTGGTGTTCTCCTTCAGGGTGCAGTTCGGGTTAAGAACTTGCTGCAAAACTTAAGGATTCTATAGGTGTTGAGTAAGCTTGTTTTATGGCAGTGCCTACAGTTCAATAATAAAGAAAAAAAATATATAAAAGAGAAAAAAAGTAGGGGGGGGGGGGGGGGGGGGGAGAAAAAACTCAAACTTTATCCTGAGGAACACTTAATAAATGTACATCTGCAGCGGTTCTCCCCCTTACCTCCCTCCGCTTGCCAAGAGTTTGTCACTCCATCTGGTCTTCTCCGTGGTTAGGGAACGAACAGGTTATTATGCTGGACGGCCCCTTCAGTCAAGCCATGCTACCGCGGCATCTGGATCCTCAAAAAACTGTGCATGGCCATCTTCCTCCACCCGCAGTCTTGTGGGGAATAAAACTTCGCATACTTGAGGTGCTGTGTTCTCAAACGGCACTTTACTTCTTGGAATTGTGCTCGTTTCTTCTGCACTGCATTAGAAAAGTCCGGGAATACCGTGACGTGGCCATTGCCCAGCTGGATGTTCCCTTTTTCCCTTGACAAACAGAGGACTGTATCTCTATCACGGAAGTTCAAGAATTTTGCAATAAATGTACGAGGTGGCGCTCCAGGCAGGGGGGGGTTTTCGCTGGGATGCGGTGAGCCCTCTCCACCGCAAACATCACAGAAAAGGCCTCTCTGCCTAGTTTTTAATGAGGAGAGATTCCAGAAACTTGACTGGGTCAGTGCCTTCCTCCTTCTCTGGGAGACATATGAATCGAAGGTTGCACCTCCGAAGGCGATTCTCCAGGTCGTCCTGGTGGGAGTGCAGCTGCTGGATCTGTCTCTGCATATCCTCCGTAGCATGCCGCATAGGATGTAGAATATCTTCCACTGTTCCGATTCGGGTTTCCGCCTCCGTGACTCTGTCCTTCACCTTGGATAGATCTTGTCTCAGCAGAGATATATCTTCTTCACCTTGTCAATTTTGGCTGTAGTGCCCTGTAGAGCCGCTATAGCGTCCAGTACTTTGGCGGTACCAGCGGCATGAGGTTCAGTGTCGGCGCCATCTTCACTCTGCATCTCTTTATCTTGCCGGTGGTATTGTGCCAGATTGTCGGCCGTCCCAGTTGCCCTTTTCGGTGGAGACATTCTCCTCACCAGCCTGGTTTGCAGGGGAGTAGTTTTGTTACTTTTCTGCCCCGGATTTCAGCTCAGGATCTCTGTTAGGAGTACTAGGAGAGGGAGCTCACTCTACCCACGTCTTACTCCATTGCCTGCCAGGCCACGCCCCCAGGGCCAAGCACGCTGCCCGAATCTCTAGAACGTTAATGGGCAAGGTCAATTCTGATCTGGACCACTTATTTTGGACAGTTGCCTCTTCCAGGACTGCTCCCCAAACTAAAAAAGGTTGGCTTATGTTGTTACCACTTTCCAGGTTAACTGGTAGGAAGGATTTTCTCTTATCAGCCACAAACTGAGGCTCCAGCGCACCTTTAAAGACAGACACATTGGGAAATCTAAAGCTTGGACATTCTTGTTCCAAGCCGAAAGGATACTGTTTTGCAGCAGCCTCGAATGAAACTGAGCATAAGGAACGGCCTCAAAACAAGGCCACCATCTTTCCCAACAATCTCATGCAAAGCCGAATCAAAGGATTCTACTTTGCTTTGACCACCGGAATCAGTTCCTTTATGGCGCTGATCTTCCTCAAGGTTGAGAATCCAACCTAGTAATCCCAGGTAGTTGACTGTGGTGACCATACGTTGGTCTAAGCGGGCTGCCGATTGGCCTTTCAAGAGCAGATCGCCTAGGTAAGCTATAATCGTTATACCTTGGGCCCTTAATCTGGCTAAAGGAGGGGCCAAAACCTTTGTAAACACTCAAGGTGCAGTAGCTAGACCGAAAAGCAGAGGTACAAACTCAAAATTAAGATTTTCTACCTTCAAAAGTAAATATTTCTAGTGAGCGGGGAAATATGCCCATGGAGGTATGCACCCTTGTCGATTGACGTCAAAAATTCTCCTTCTTGGGGGCGTGACCGGAAACCGTCTTGGATGGAAGCCTGACTCCTGCTCTCTCTCAGCTCGTGATCCAAAGGCACATTTGGGGACGTTTCGCCGCACTTTAATGGATAGATCCTGGACCACCCGATCCACAAAAGCCCCAGGGATCATCACAACTGCCGCCTGGTTCCTCCTCAGACCTCCGGTCCTTCTTTCCACCGACGGACATGCCACCCGGTGGAGCAGACAAAATGGCGCCCGATGCCTCCCCGGCCCGCTCCCGGACCTCAATGCAGCTCTCCCCGCCGGCTTACACATCAAACCGGACCTCTACGGGTCCCCCACTGGCTTCGATGGGCACCATGGACATACCTTCTTTCTCAGGAGCGGTGAGTTCCCCCCCCCCCCCACACCGTATCCCCAGGGACCTCGCCGCATTGCCTGTAGCCCACCATGCTCGATTCCCCTCCTCCACAATACACGCAATGCTCAGATGCATATCATCGATTGCTGAGGACAGCGTCAGACCCCTGTATGCATGGAACTGATCCTGGATCCCCGGCATCCTCAGATTTCTCTATAGACTTCCCAGCCCTGCCAGGCTCTGTGCATCCATCCAGCCACATACTACAAGAGCATGGGGGGAGCCATGCGGCCTTCAGTACCTCTGCACCTGAACCACCTCCCCCTAAAGCCCAGAAACTCTCACTCACAGGCCTTCAGCTCCCCCAGGGAACAGGCTTCACCACCAGCCACATATGCACAAAAGGTGTACTCCCCTGCCCAGCACCCCTCTTCAGCAGCAGGCACGAGGGACCCCACGCCTGATCAAGCACAGACCTGGGAGGACCCATGGAGCTCATCACCAGGACTAGCATACTTTGCCCAGGGCAATGCTACCTCACATCCTTAACCAATGCTACCTCGCCCACCTCCATCAGAACAAACCCCAATGCCAGCCCAAATCCACCCTGTACCCCCACAATGGCACTCATATCTACAGGCGATGCCCACCAAGGAAGACTTCAAGCAGCGAATAACAAATAATAACAATAAAATCCACATGCCGCTCAGAAATACAAGTGCTACAGTCAGGCCTTAAGCACCTAGCAGACAGAACCCAACTCCAAGGAGCAGACCATCACAACCTGCTGAGAGACATGCAACGTCACTTGGAGGACTTGGACAATAGGGGGCGCAGGATCAACATCCGACTGAGAGGAGCCCAGAGACTGAAGGCCCTGAGGACATACAGAACACTTTGCAGAATGTGTTTAACAACCTCCTAGGTGAGCCTGCCACAAACATATTGAAATGGACAGAGCCCACCGAGCTCTATGTCCTAAGAGCTCCACCTCCAAACCAAGGGACATCATCTGTAGGAATAGCTCCTACCCCCTGAAGGAAGAGATCATGCGGCAAGCCCGCCTTGCACGCAAGGTGACTTTCCAAGATGTTCAAGTGCAACTGTATCCAGATCTCTCATAAATTACCCTGCAAAAAGGCAGACTTCTGCAACCCCTATTGCACACCCTACAAGACTAAAACATTCCCTACCGCTGGGGATTCCCCTTTAGCCTCACAGCTAAACATCAAGGCAAATCAGCTGCTCTATGAAACCCAGAGGATCTAAACGCCTTTTGTGACATCCTGGGGATCCCTATCCCCCCAACTCCAGGAATGAGATCTTGTGGCCACTCCACCTTCGCCACCCACAATCTGGCAGAAGGTCCCCCCATCTAACCGCTCATGGAACGTGGATGCATTCCGCAAGAGCACCAAACATAGAAACAGCTGAACTAACTGCACCCCCCTCTTCATATGTTACCTGCTAATGGACTGACCTGCCATTCACCAAGGGTGGTAAATCTGCCCTGGACATTAAATATTTAGTCCCGTCCCCTCCCTTGTGCCCCAGTTTTAATCCCCAGGCTAAAGTTACCATAGTTTTGTGGTTTGTATTCTATATGATCAATCCCTGGGAAACCGTACTGACCTAGGCCTGACGGTCTCCCAAGGTCATGTGACATTTGCTCTAATTTCTCAGTGTTTGTGTATTAACTCTTCCTTTCTTTCTCGAACATCACGGGACACAGAGCCACAGTAAATACTGATGGGTTATATAGGTATCACTGGTGATTGGACACTGGCACACCCTATCAGGAAGTTCAACCCCCTATATAATCCCTCCCCCTTGCAGGGATACCTCAGTTTTTACACCAGTGTCTTAGGTGATGGACGTGTAAAGATGTCCTGTGCTGAGCTCCAAAGGGAATATCCTGATATCCTATACTGGGGCAAGCCAGGCGAACCGGATCCATTCAAAGTGTCTTTTCATGGCCGAATTGAACGGTACCCGGGCCTCGTGTCCAAAGAAACGAGGTTTTACCCTTAACGCTTCTCTTTTTAGAGAGCTGGACCCCGCAGATCAGAAAATGGCTTTAAACTTCCTAATTTCTGGCAAGGTGCTTTACGGTCCCAGAACTGTTGGATCCCCCTACTGATGGGGGCCCCAGTCTCTGACGGTTTTTTCAAACGGAGCCCACCGTGAGAGGTGAAGATTGGGTCTGTGTAAACAGCACCCTGCGGCTGGATAAGGTAAGAGGAGATTCCACAGAATTTTTGAGTTCTAGTGGTTTTTCTCCTTTAAGGTAAATGCATGCTATGCCTATTGTGACCACCGGGGGCTGCCAAGAGCACAAACCTGCACATGCTGACTGACTGTCTCAGGTGTTTTCATCGCTGATTATGTCCCAGCGTCTCAAGCAGGCTGCAAGCAGGTAAGATGGAAAGGGGGATTTCTCATGTTTGAATGTTCCCCCCAGGCTAGAAAGGGGCCACAGGGGTCTAGAAAGTGGTTATACCACCCGGGCTCTGCGGCCTAATGGCCACCATCTCTGAAGAAAGCCGTTCAGGCAGATCTTGTTACCAGCCTCCCTCCCCCCCCCCCCATCCCCAGCCTTTCTCCAGAAGCATGACAGGAGAGTCGGCAGCGCGGGAAGCGCTCGTTTTTTTCAAAACTCGAGGGGGGGGGGGCGGTAGAGGAGGGGGCGGGACGTCAGCACAGGTGCTTAGACTCCCACTCAGGCCAGCTGCAGGCTATTAGAGTCCCTCTGTACAGGTGCACACAGCCTTCTGAGAGACACAGAGCTGACGGTCGCATGTAAGGTGGGACGCAGGCATTCTCCTAGGCAGCATTTACTGAAGTAACACCAGACTGAGCATTGGGTAGCAAGGCTTTTAGCCAGACTACATCGCTCAGCGGGCAGTGTTCATTTGTATACCTCACACCTTGTTGCTTTGCACTATGGGTAGAAGAGGTTCAAGCACCCCAGGAACCAGAGACACTAGGGGATCTCGTTCAGGTTCTGAGGGCCCCCTGTCGGCAGCATCCTCCCCCCCCTAAAGATGGGCCAGGGACGGCTAGCCAGGGAGAGCCATCAGGGTCAGGGGCTACACCTGCTTCTGGCACTTCAGCCCTTGTATATATTACACAAGAGGTTTTTTCCTCAACCATTAATGGTCTAGAGCAGGGGTCCTCAAACTTTTTAGACAGGGGGCCGGTTCACGGTCCCTCAGACTGTTGGGGGGCCGCACTATAGTTTAAAAAAAATATGAACTAATTCCTATGCACACATCTTATTTGTAGTGCAAAACAAAATAAAAAACAATTGTAATCAATATAAACTTATCAGTATTTCACAGACTCCCCTCATTACAGAACCACCCCCAATCACATACTTCCCCCATCACCGATCCCCCCATATCAGTCCCCCACCATAGCACAGAGTCCCCCACATCACAGATCCCCACCATAGCACAGAGTCCCCCACATCACAGATCCCCACCATAGCACAGAGTCCCCCACCATAGCACAGAGTCCCCCACCATAGCACAGAGTCCCCCACATAGCACAGAGTCCCCCACATTGCACAGAGTCCCCCACATCACAGAGTCCCCCACATCAGTCCCCCACCATAGCACAGAGTCCCCCACATCACAGATCCCCACCATAGCACAGAGTACCCCCACCATAGCACAGAGTCCCCCACATCACAGATCCCCACCATAGCACAGAGTCCCCCACATCACAGATCCCCACCATAGCACAGAGTCCCCCACCATAGCACAGAGTCCCCCACATCACAGATCCCCACCATAGCACAGAGTCCCCCACATCAGTCCCCCACCATAGCACAGAGTCCCCCACATCAGTCCCCCACCATAGCACAGAGTCCCCCACCATAGCACAGAGTCCCCCACCATACCACAGAGTCCCCCACCATACCACAGAGTCCCCCACATCAGTCCCCCACCATAGCACAGAGTCCCCCACCATAGCACAGAGTCCCCCACCATATAGCACAGAGTCCCCCACCATATAGCACAGATCCCCACCATATAGCACAGATCCCCACCATATAGCACAGATCCCCACCATATAGCACAGATCCCCACCATAGCACAGAGTCCCCCACATCACAGATCCCCACCATAGCACAGAGTCCCCCACATCAGTCCCCCACCATAGCACAGAGTCCCCCACATCAGTCCCCCACATCAGTCCCCCACCATAGCACAGAGTCCCCCACATCAGTCCCCCACCATAGCACAGAGTCCCCCACCATAGCACAGAGTCCCCCACATCACAGATCCCCACCATAGCACAGAGTCCCCCACATCAGTCCCCCACCATAGCACAGAGTCCCCCACATCAGTCCCCCACCATATAGCACAGAGTCCCCCACCATATAGCACAGAGTCCCCCACCATATAGCACAGAGTCCCCCACCATATAGCACAGAGTCCCCCACCATATAGCACAGAGTCCCCCACCATATAGCACAGAGATCCCCCACCATATAGCACAGAGATCCCCCACCATATAGCACAGAGATCCCCCACCATATAGCACAGATCCCCACCATATAGCACAGATCCCCACCATATAGCACAGATCCCCACCATATAGCACAGATCCCCACCATATAGCACAGATCCCCACCATAGCACAGATCCCCACCATAGCACAGACTCCCCCCGCCGCCCTTACACTTACCTGTATCACGCAGGACACGAGGCATGGTAGGTCCGGACGGAGGGCGGGACTTTGGAAGTGAGGGGCAGGTGATTGGTTACTAGGCATCAGAGCGGTCCCAGGAACCAATCACCTGCTTCTTAGCACAGAAGGTCCTTTGCCCGGCCTATCATGTTTCCCGTCCTGTGTGATGGAGGGAGCAGAGGGCAGAGGCAGTGCTGAAATTTTAAAGGGGCAGTCCGCGGGCCGGATCAAAAACGCTGGAGGGCCGGATTTGGCCCGCGGGCCGTAGTTTGAGGACCCCTGGTCTAGAGGAAAGATTAATGGCCGTGATTACGTCTTCACTCAGTGGAAGAAAACGCACTAGGCTTTCCTCTGTTCCCCAAGACCCTCAGACAGAGGAGCTCTGGGATAAAGGAGATGAATCCCTTTCAGAGGATCTGGATGGGACGGATGATTCCTCTTCGGAGGAATCAGGTGGAGAGGGACCCTCTGCGACTTCCCAAGAGGAGAAAGTCTTAGTGCAGATCCTCACGGGATTGGTCCGCTCCACATTTAAGTTGCCCATACCTGAAACTGCTAAAGAATCCTCTTCTGCTTTGGGGTCACTGAAACCTTTCCAAGCAGCACATGCTTTTCCTGTTCATACTTTACTTGAAAAGCTCATTTATTCTGAGTGGGATCACCCAGACAAACGTTTTTTTCCGCCGAGAAAGTTTTCAACACTATCCGATGGAAGAAAAGTTTATTAAAATGTGGGGAATACCGGCTATTGATGCCGCCATTTCCTCCGTAAATAATAGCCTGACTTGTCCTGTAGACAATGCTCAGATGCTCAGGGATCCTGTAGATAAAAGGATGGAATCCCTATTGAAGGATGTTTTCTCCTTAGCAGGATCAGTGGCCCAACCTGCAGTAGCAGCGATTGGAGTCTGTCAATACTTAAGAGACCATGTTAAGCAGGTCATCAAAGTATTACCTGAACAGCAGGCCCAGGGGTTTGCTAACCTTCCAGCAGCCTTATGCTTTGTGGTTGACGCCATTAGAGATTCTATCGTGCAAACCTCCCGTCTTTCACTGGGGTTGGTGCATATACGTAGAATCCTATGGTTGAAAAATTGGTCAACCGAAGCACCATGTAAGAAGCTACTGGCTGGGTTTCCATTTCGTGGTGCAAGGTTGTTTGGAGAGGACTTGGATAACTATATCAAGAGAATCTCTTGTGGGAAAAGCACTCTCTTACCTGTCAAGAAGAAGAGTAAGCGTCCCTCTTTCAAACGGACTCTTTCCCCAGCGCCGGGGGCTTCAGCCTCCAGGCAGTCTCGACGGCCGCCTCCATCGGGGTCCTGAGACTTCTTTTTCCAGGGAAAAAAGAAGTCCTGGGGAAAGAAGCCTACTAGGCAAAACACTAAGACCTCTGCATGAGGGGGCGCCCCCGCTCACTCGAGTGGGGGAAGACTGCGACAGTTCTCAGAGCTCTGGCAGGAGGACTTCCAGGACAGATGGGTAATCTCCACGGTAACCTTAGGGTACAAGCTGGAGTTTCAGGAATTCCCCTCTCCTCGGTTCCTCAGATCAGGTGTTCCCAGAGACCCAGAGAAGAACCAGTCGCTCCTTCTAGCGTTACAGTGACTTTTGTCGCAAGAGGTCATTATGATAGTTCCCGCAAAGGACCAGGGATTGGGCTTCTATTCCAACCTTTTTACGGTCCAAAAGCCAAATGGGGATGTCAGGCCCATTCTGGACTTAAGGGATCTGAACCGATTCCTAAGGATTCAATCCTTCTGCATGGAATCAATTTGAACAGTAGTTCCCACCCTGCAGGGAGGAGAATTTCTGGCATCAATAGACATCAGAGATGCAGATCTGCATGTGCCCATTTTTCCTGCTCATCAGAAGTTTCTGCGCTTCGAGGTAGGAGGGCGCCATTTCCAGTTTGTGGCTCTGCCTTTCGGGATAGCCACTGCATCTCGAGTGTTCACAAAAATCTTGGCTCCTCCTCTGGCCAGATTAAGGGCTCAGGGTATAGCTGTCATAGCATACCTAGACGACCTGCTCTTGATAGACCGGTCGGTAGCCTCTTTAAATGGAAACTTGAGGACCACAGTCAGGTATCTAGAACACCTGGGTTGGATCCTCAACTTAGAAGTCTTTCCTAAAACCAGTAAGAAGACTGGAGTATTTAGGTCTGATTATAGATACAAGCCGGGAGAAAATATTTCTACCCCAGGCAAAGATCACTGCTTTGAGAAGAGCTGATTCTGACAGTAAGGACCAAGAAGGGTCCCTCAGTCCGCCTTTGTATGAGGCTACTAGGGAAGATGGTGTCTTCATTCGAAGCAGTTCCCTATGCTCAGTTTCACTCAAGAATGCTGCAACAGTATTCTGTTGACCTGGAACAAGAAGGTTCAGGCATTAGACTTTCCGATGCACCTGTCGCATGCGGTGCGTCAGAGCCTCAATTGGTGACTCATACCCGAGAACCTGCAGAAGGGGAAATCCTTTCAACCGGTTACCTGGACAGTGGTAACAACAGATGCCAGTCTGTCAGGTTGGGGAGCAGTTCTGGAACAGGCTGCAGTCCAAGGGTTATGGTCCAAGACAGAGAGGACCTTACCCATCAACATTCTGGAGATCCGGGCGATACATTTAGCTCTAAAAGCCTGGACTATCAGGCTACAGGGTTGTCCGGTCAGGATCCAGTCCGACAATGCCACAGCAGTGGCTTATGTCAATCATCAGGGAGGCACCTGGAGCCGAGCTGCTCAAAAGGAGGTGAACCAGATCTTAGTCTGAGCAGAGATGCATGTGCCATGCATATCGGCAGTTTTCATCCCGGGAATAGAGAATTGGCAGGCGGACTATCTAAGTCGCCAGCAGTTACTTCCAGGGGAATGGTCTCTGCATCCCGACGTCTTTTGGGCCATATGCCAAAGATGGGGGGTTCCAAATGTAGATCTCTTTGCATCCCGATTCTACACCAAGATAGACAGATTTGTGGCAAGGACAAAAGATCCTCTTGCATGCGGGACGGATGCGTTGGTGATTCCGTGGCATCGGTTCTCACTGATTTACGCATTCCCGCCTATTCTGCTAGTACCACGACTCCTTCGCAGGATCAGGCAGGAAAGGAAGTCGGTACTTCTGGTGGCCCCCGCTTGGCCCAGAAGGACTTGGTATGCAGAAATAGTAAGGATGACGATGGGTTCCCCGTGGACCCTACCGGTACGCCCAGACCTATTAAGGTCCAGTGTTCCATCCTGCCTTACAAACGCTAAATTTGACGGTTTGGCTATTGAGACCCACGTTCTGAAGAGTCGTGGGCTCTCAGGTCCTGTCATATCTACCTTGATTAATACAAGGAAGCCAGCTTCCAGGATGATTTATCATAGAGTCTGGAAAGCTTATATAACCTGGTGTGAATCCAGAGGTTGGCATCCCAGGAAATATGTCATAGGTAGAATTCTTGATTTTCTACAATTAGGATTAGAGATGAAGCTGGCCTTGAATACCATCAAGGGCCAGGTCTCTGCTTTATCAGTATTATTTCAGCGGCCACTTGCTTCGCATTCTTTGGTCCGAAATTTTATGCAGGGGGTGATGCGTCTTAATCCTCCGGTTAAAGCGCCCCTAAACCCCTGGGACTTGAACTTGGTCCTGGCTGTGTTACAGAAACAGCCTTTTGAACCAATAAGTCAGATTCCTTTGGTCTTGTTGACAAGGAAATAAATTTTTCTGGTGGCCATCTCTTCTGCTAGAAGAGTATCAGAATTAGCAGCTCTTTTCTGTAAGGAGCCTTATTTGATTATACACAAGAATAGAGTGGTACTACGCCCTCATCCTAGTTTTTTACCGAAGGTGGTTTCTGATTCTCATTTAAACCAAGACATTGTTCTGCCTTCCTTTTTTCCAGATCCCTGTTCTCCGGAAGAGAGATCTCTACATTCGTTGGATGTAGTAAGAGCAGTTAAGGCCTATCTAGGGACAACTGCTCAGATCCGCAAGACGGATGTTTTGTTTGTGCTGCCAGAGGGTCCCAATAGAGGACAGGCAGCGTCAAAAGCTACCATTTCTAAATGGATTCGACAGTTGATCATTCAAGCTTACGGTTTGAAACAGAAGATTCCTCCGTTTCAGATCAAGGCACATTCCACAAGGGCTATTGGTGCTTCTTGGGCAGTGCATCACCGGGCCTCTATGGCTCAAATCTGCAAGGCCGCAACCTGGTCTTCAGTTCATACATTCACCAGATTCTATCAGGTGGATGTGAGAAGGCATGAGGATATCGCCTTTGGGCGTAGTGTGCTGCAGGCAGCGGTACAGGGTCCTCAGGTCTGATTACACCCTACTTGGTCGTGGTTCCCCCCCCCCTCAGGTAGCATTGCTCTGGGACATCCCATCAGTAATTACTGTGGCTCTGTGTCCCGTGATGTCCTTCGAAAGAAAAGGATTTTACAGGTAAGCTGTTTTAAAAAATCCTTTTTTCTCTTTCAGCTACCTCTCCTCTTTTCTTCTCCCTTCCATCGTGTAGCTCACCGCGCAGGTCGCGGAATTTGCCTGGATCTCCTCCTGAAGTATGTCTGCTCCTGGCCTTCAATTTTCGGAACCTCATCTCCACAATAGGTAAGATACCCTCCCCTTACCAAACACCATGGCCAAGATCCTCTCTTTGAACGTTCATCGACTAAATTCCAATAGAAAAAGACCTCTGGCACTGAGGGAGCTTTGACAGTCAGGCGCAGACATTATCTTTGTCCAAGAGACACACTTCGATAAAGAGGGCCCCTTCGCGTTAGTCTCCAAACAATTCACACAGATCTACCTTTCCTCAGGACCTCAAACGTGCCGTGGTCGCCATACTTATCAAGCACGGGTCTCCATTCACCAGAACACTATAGCGACCCACACGGTCACTTTGTCATCCTTAGGAGTCTATGGCAAACACAGGAGGTCACCTTATGTGCCCTATATGCCCTGAACATTAAACAATATAGATTCTTGTCTAAAGGGTTTGCTTGCCTCTTTCGGTCTGACCACAGGTTCTTAGTGGTGGGGGGCGACTTTAACTTAACCCACTCTGCAACTGCTAATCGCCACGTGGTGAGCCCCCGGACATAGTCGGCTCGAGCCCTCAGGGACTCAAAGCTCTTCCGCCAACTCTCTAGACGATATGCTCTTTGATGCCTGGAGGGCTCTCCACCCAGGGGATCGGCAGTACACATTTTACTCGGCACCCCACTGAACATATTCACGTATTGACTATTTCTTTATCAATAACCCCACACTTAAAACACGCGAAGCACGGATACTCCCAATCTCATGGTCTGCCCACGCCCCTATCTTGTTTACCTTGGACCTAGGCTCCCCCAACCTTAGGCCCTACAACTGGAGGTTAAACACATTCCTTCTTCAGCACATCCCATCAAAAACAGAGCTAACCTCCACTCTAAAATTTTACTTTGCGGAAAAAACACTACCGACATCTACCCCCCCCCCCCATACACACACTCTAGGAAGCCCATAAGGCAGTCCTTTGATGCAGATGTATGGCACTATCCTCTGCCATGAAAAAAGATGCTCTGGCCACAAAGCTCCAAACCGAGAAAGAGCATACGTTTCTAGAACACGACTACAATTGTCCCCTACCCTATCCCTCCTTAAGAAAATTACAAAACTACAGGCGACTTTAAGTGATCTTGCACTCGGCCGTGTAGAAATAGCTTTGCTTAGACTAAAACAAGTATATTATAATAAAGTGTAATAAGGCCTACTCCCTACTGGCGAAGAAGCTGCGTGACAACTCCCATATGTCCACGCCTCACCAGATTAACAAAACAGGCCGCCTACTATCCCACCCCAAAGACATTGCCCATCCCTTTGCAAACTTTTACACAGACCTCTACAAAAATTCCTGACATCCCCAGTAACCCCCCCCCCCGACCTATCTCATCGCATTCAACAATATCTCGAACGAAGCGGGGTCCCCCCAACTCCAAGCCTCTGACTTAGCAACCCTAAACACACCAATTACCGAAGAAGAAATAGAACAGACTGTTAAATCTCTATCATCCCACAAGTCCCCAGGCCCAGACGGACTACCTTATGAATACTATAAGATCTTCCTTCCCCTCCTACTCCCCCACATGTGCAAACTCTTTAATACCTTCCTCCGGGACACCCCCATCCCAATAGACATGCAACAATCCTTTTACTCTGATCCCCAAACCAAAGATCCTATCTTATGAGCCAACTACAGACCCATCGCTCTGCTGAATACAGACCTCAAAGTTTTTACAAAATTGCTCTCAATCCACCTGAACGCAGTCCTCCCCTCTCTCATCCACAAGGATCAGGTGGGCTTTGTCCCACTCAGACAGGCGGGTGACAATACCAGGAAGGTAATTGATCTGGTGGACGTGGCGAACAGGGAGAATTTGGCATCCTTGCTACTTAGTCTGGATGCCGAAAAGGCCTTTGACAGTCTAGTTTGGCCCTTCCTGTTCGCCACGCTACAATATGCTGGGTTTAGGGGACCTTTCCTATGAGCAATTAAGCACCTTTACTCCAACCCCACATCCCAGGTTAGGACGGACTTCGTTCTCTCCCCCCTCATTCTTCGTAACTAACGGCACCCGGCAGGGGTGCCCACTTTCAGCCCTGCTTTTCGCTGTGTGTGTTAAACCCCTAGCAGCCTCTGTTCACTGATGACATTATCCTCACCCTGACACAACCTAGAATCTCCATCCCAATCTCCCTGCAGAACTAGACCGCTATGGGGCCCTCTTGGTCCCCTACAAACACCTGAGAAAACTCCAATCTGACTTAAATTTATCTGGAACCACAAAAAAAGGCATAGACTACCCCAATCGGTACTAATGGCGGCGCGCTCGGATGGAGGCCTGGCATTTCCCAACCTCATAAAATACTACCAGGCTGCCCAACTTCGTGCAATAGCATCGTGGTTCACCCAACGGTCCCTATAATAAGTGGACAGAAATTGAAAAAAATTGTCTAGTCCCGACCCACCCAAACAACCTACTTTTGAGTGCGGAAGTGCCCCCCCGAATGTTTACTTGGATCCATGTCTCAACTACGCCGGCTCTGGCGCAAACTGTCGCCTCCACATGGGCCATCTTCAGAAAGATCGCTTTTGAGCTCATTTGTCTGCAATCCCAAGGTGCCAGATAGTCTCACTCAAATGTCATATCCGTGGTCATCACAAAAATTTATTTCACTATGGGAAGCTAATGGACCCTAGATCACGCAAGCTATTACCAGTCTCCAAACTTCAGACTAAATATGACCTGCCTCGCCAGGTGTTTTTTACAAATACGCCACTACACCTTGACCATAGCGCCTGACCTGCAATTCTCCCCCCAACCCACTTTGAAAATGTATTACTAGCAGGCTCTGCCCAGAAGGGCCTAATCTCCGACATTTACAAAATACTAAATGCTTACCCACTAGATAAAAAAAAAAGGTACGCACCTATATGATTAAGCTTGTTAAATGTTACTGTTTTTCAAGAGCATGAAAGATTACAGAGAATGCCAAAATGCACAAATATAGGGGCATGAGGTAATAAAGAAGACAATTCGCAAAAAGCATACAATCTGATATGCCAAACAGATCAGCCTAATCTAGCTCAAAAATACAAGTTGAGTCAATAGAAGACGTAAACCAATGAATGGCAGGTTAGCCAATGATAGCTGTAGGGTTTGTTTGCAACCACAATCCGCCACCTCTACACCTTCCCAAAAGAGGTGCTTCAGTGACCACACGTGATAGCAGTCAAAGTGTGGACTATTACAGAATCCAGATAATGGGAAATTATGGGGGGGGGGGTCACCACTCTTGACCGCCCCCATTTCTTCATGATCATATGGAAGATATCAGGGTTCAATCGCCACTCTGCTTTGTATACCTGGTTTCTGCTGAGGAAGTCAGCTACCCTGTTCAGAGACCCTTTTAGGTGGTCCGTGGACAAGGATAGAATATGGAGCTCTGCCTATCTTAGAAAGCTTCCTGCTAGGCACTGAAGAACTCTGCTTCTGGTGCCCCCCTGTTTGTTTATGTAGGCCACCGCCGTGGCATTAACAGGATCTGTGTATGCAGTCCCTGAACTTCTTCGGCAAACGTCATTAAGGTCATTTGTATTGACCATAACAGGAAGTGCTGAATACCTTGCCTGGTTCTTCCACCATCAAAGACTAATTTTCACCGTGGTGGGGACCTGCACTAGCGAGTCCAGTGAATCTTGCTGGTGATACCAGATTAACAAAAAAAAAAAAAAAAAAAAAACCACACACCACACACAAAACACACCTTTGTAGAGGTCTGAAGTGGAGCCTTGCCCACTGAATTTCCGTTATGGAAGAGGTCAGGGTTCGCAATGCTGGCGTGAGCTTCCCGATGGACAGGAGCTGGCTGGACTGTAACGACACCACTTCCACCAGCTTTTTCTATTTTTCTTCTGGAACAAAGATCTTTTGCTCCACTGAGTTGATACGGAAACCCAACAATAACAACTCCTGTGAGGGAATCAGATTCAGCTTTTGAAGGTTTAAGACCCATCCTATGGATTCTAGGCGCGCACAAGCTCTGACCAAGTTCTTCTGAAGCACTTCTCTGGTTTGAGAGAAAAACAGCAGGTCGTCCAGATAAGGAATCACTAAAGATTCCTTCTAGACACAAAAGGTGCCAATGTTTCGGCCATTACCTTTGTGAACACTAATGAGGACGAGGACAGGCCAAATGGGAGTGCTCTGAACTGCAGGTGTACCACCTTCTAACCTACTTTCAATGCCAACCTCAGATATTTCTGGGACCTGGTGACAATAGATATGTGGAGGTAGGCATCCCGTAAGTCTATTGATGCCATGTAGCACCCTTGGTTCAGGAGGTTTATGACTGAGAACATTGAATTCATCTGAAATCTTGTGTACTCTACCAATCGATTTAGCAACTTGAGATTTAGGATGAGACGGAACTTTCATGAGGGTTTCTGAACGAGGAAATCCTGTTAGAACTACCATGTAGAGACCGGAACAATGACTCTGGAATCTCAGTTCCTGGATTAGGGTCTTCATGGCGAGAGCCTTGGCTGGATCCCTTGGGGCGTTTGTCACCAAGAATCTTTTTGGAGGTTCTTCTGTGAATTCGATCACGTATCTCTGGGAGAGCAGGTTTCCAATAAACTGGTTTGATGTAATGCCTCTCCACTGTGGAAAAAACTCCTGGAGTCTTCACCCGACTGGGAGGAAGGAGTCACTGCGGCTATCTGGAAGTCGCAGGAGGATTGAAGAGCACTCCATGGAGTGGAGTGCTCTTCAATCCTCCTGCGACTTCCGGATAGCCGCAGTGACTCCTTCCTCCCAGTCGGGTGAAGACTCCAGGAGTTTTTTCCACAGTGGAGAGGCATTACATCAAACCAGTTTATTGGAAACCTGCTCTCCCAGGGATACGTGATCGAATTCACAGAAGAACCTCCAAAAAGATTCTTTTGGCTTCTGGAAAAACCATGGTTTTCTTTTGCTCGGGTTTTACCTTCCTGCTGTCCTTTGAGGCCGAAGAAAAAAAGCTTATGGGTCTGCACCTGCTTCTTATTGACCCAAAATGATTTTTCATCAGCCGTTCGGTCAAGAATGGAATCTAGTTCAGAACCAAACAGCAAATCCCCTGCAATGGGAATGCTACACAGCCTGTTTTTTGATGCAGCATCCCTGGGCCAGGTTTTTAGCCATAAGGCCCTCCTAGCAGAATTCAATAACCCTGTGGACCTGGCTGACAGGCGTATGGATTCTGCCGAGGCATCCGCAAAATATGACACTGCAGCAGATAAAGTTGTAAAGGAGTCCGAAATCTCCTGTTTCGGGGAATCCGCAGTAACCTGGGCCTTCATCCGTTTAATCCAGTGTTCTTAATTCCTAGCAAGGCATGTTGTGGCCATTGCTGGCTTCAGATAGTTCATCACTGATTACGAGGCTCTTAAGAAGCAGGTCCATCCTCTTATCCATGGGCTTCTTTAGTGTGCCCATATCTTCAAAGGAGATTTCAGTTGACTTTGAGACATGTGAGAAAGTGAAATCCAGTTTTGGAACCTTATTCCATATCGAGTCAGGATTTTCCTCAAATGGGAATCTTCTCTTGTGAGCCCAAGAAAAAAAAGCAAAAAAAAAAAACATAACACACGTGGCTTCATCCTGGTTCCAGCCATTTTTTTTAATTTATTTTTTTAACATGTCTTGATTATTGCATGGACCAGAAAAGTACGGCCTTTTGAGTCTCCCAGACCTGCGTACACACAGTTATGCAGGTAGAGCTCCTTTTTTTTCCCTCCTCTATCCCCGAGGTAGCATAGATTATTTTAAGAGTCCTCCTACCTCTTATAGTGACATCTTGTACTTAGAGGCAGCATCTGCTTCATTTTCCTCATCCTCAGAAACTGTTCCATCTGGAGCAGGGGAAGCAGGTTCTTGAGAAGTATCCTGGGAGATTGGACCTCCCGCCAGTATTAGGGAACCCCCTTGGGATTCTGAAGATGGCTGTGGAAGCCCTAGGTTCCCCTGAGGGACCTGGTTCTTCTCGGTTTGACCTAAAGGCTTGAAAGGTGGTACGGAGCTCATCCTAGAGGACCACCTGTTCTAATCCTGGCCTCGACCTCAGACAGCACGAAAATTATTCTTAGGAGGCGATTTCTTAGAGGGGAAGGCTTTCCGTTGACAGTTCTATCCAAAACAGTCAGCCAGGTCCGGGACAAAAAGGAAGTCTCCCAAAACGGTATCCTGCACAGCCTAATCTTGGATGCCGAATCCCCTGTCCAAGTTTTTAGCCAAATAGCCTGCCTAGCCGAATTGACTACTGCTGAGGATCTTGCTAACATTTTGACTGATTCTGCAGATGCATCAGCCAAATACTTTAGAGCTTTCAGGATGAGTGGAAAGGACTCTAGTAAGTCTTTTCTCAATGTCCCAGCCTCCATGTGCCCTTTAAGCTTTTCTAATCAGCATTCCAAGTTTCTAGCAACCACTGTGGATGCCAAAGAAGGCTTGAGGCTGGATGAGGTGGAATCCCATGCTTTTTTCAGGAGGGAATCCACCTTTGTGTCCATTGCATCTTTTAATATGCCCATATCCTTGAATGCCAAATCCGTGCGACGAAAAACTTGTGAAAAAGCTGCATCAATTCTTGGCTTTTTGTTCCATACCTCAGTCTCCTTTTCTTTGAAAGGGAACCTTCTTTTGAGGGATATAGATAATAAAGATAGATAGAGATAGATAGATAGATAGATAGATAGATAGATAGATAGATAGATAGATAGGAGAGACACAGAGAGAGACACAGAGAGAGACACAGAGAGAGACACAGAGAGAGACAGAGAGAGAGACACATACACACACATACACACACACACACATACATACACACAATATATTAAAAGAATTTCCAATTTAAGGAAAAAACTACTAAAAAGGAGGGTGTTCCACATTATTAAGCAGAGCACCATTTTCAAGCAATATGGAGAAGAAAAAGGATCTCTCTGCTGCTGATGCCTTGGACGAGGTATAAAAACATTCAATATTTCATGAAAACTTAAGCGTGATCATCGCACTATTAAGAGAGCACAGGCTGGTTTCGTGCAGATAAAGGCACATTGAGGAAAATTTCTGCCAGATACATGCAGCGGATCAAGAGAGCAGCTGCTAAAACACCATTACATAGCAGCAAACAGATTTTTTTTTTTTTTTTTAAGGTTTTTATTTGCCAGATGTACATACATAGAATAACACATTGCATGTAAGGTATATTGTCGGTTGCAACCGTCAAAATATAATTAACATTCAAGGGTAGTTTCGGATAAACATCCTATGATAAACGATACATCAGTACAGGTAGCAATTTTTTTAACTCTAAAATACCAGTTATTTTCTGTAATCGTAATGCAAATTATCAGCAATCCAATATCTGGTATAAAACATAAAATAAAGTAAAAAAATATAAAAGTATATATATATATATATAAAAGTTAAAGAACTAAACCAAAGAGGTATATACCTCCTAAACCAATTGTGCTGTGCGCTGCCATCTCTCCAGTCCCCTGGAACATGTTCTCACAATATCATCCTACCCAGTCTATCATTTGGCTATATTTTATAATAAAATAATTTTAGATGTCACATGGTGTAGTTTCTTTTGCGTTTATCCATCTGCCCCATACTCTATTAAATTTTTTCTTACTTCCGCTTGCTTCATATGTCATTTTATACAGTGTAATATTTGCATTAATTAATATTTTCCAAGCTCCTAAAGTAAGATGATCCCTCTTTATCCAATTCAAGACAATCAGCTTCCTGACATAGTAAAACAATCTCTAAAACATTCTAGTATTGTTGCTCATTACATCGTCCTCTATCACCCCCAAGATACCAAGCAGTGGGCTACATATATTCGGAAGATCAAAGGTTTCTGCAACAAACTGGGTTACCTGTGACCATAAAAGGTCGTACCCTACTACAGTCCCAAACCATGTGCATAAAAGTACCTTCTGCCACCAGGCATTTATGACAAATAGGGTCTGCTCTCCTGCCCATCTTATATAGTCTGGATGGGGTGTAATACATTTGATGTAGGTATCTTAGTTGGATCAGTTTATCCCTCGCAGAGATGACCGTGGACATATAGGAGGTTAAAACCTCATTCCAATGAGCCTCAGGCAACTCTGGGATAATGTCTGTCCATCTCTCTCTCATTTTCTTCTCCCTCGGCTGTGTTTTTTCCATAAGTACCACATAATAAGCGGAAATACGTTTTGTGTGGTCAGGTTCTGCAAGCATTGATTCAAGTTTTGTGTTTTCTAACAGAACCATCCCCGTTCCAAATTGTGCATGCGCAGCATGCCGCAGCCTGGAATAATGGAACGCCCATGTGTCAGGGACACCCATTTCCCTTTTCAATTGTGCAAATGTTTTAAATTCACCCCTCTCAAATAGTTGATGCACATACGTAAGACCAAATTTGGCCCACCTATATCCATCTTCCAAGCGAGAAAGGTCCTTTAGACGAGGATTGAACCATAGTTGGTGATAGGCGTGGAGGTCCGTCTTGTATATGTTTTATAGAAATCTCAAGTACCCGCTTAGCTGATTGAAGTACAGTTACCCAGTCTTGAGTAGGCACCATCCCTCTAAAAAAGAAATTCAAAAGTGCTTCATATGAGGTCGCGACAGCTATGGAAACATGCGCCAGTGGGCCTGAACTAGTTGAGACGCCAAGTAGTACAAGCGAAGGTCGGGTATCGCCAGACCACCCCTTCCTACTGGTAGCTGTAGAACAGCCAGCGACACACGAGTTGCCTTGTCTCCCCACAAAAAGGAGGTCAACAGGGAGTCAAATGTATCGGAACGTCTTTTTAGGGATATATAGTGGGGCGTTAGAGAGTATATATAAAAATTTCGGGAGAAAAATCATTTTAAATAAGTTAGCTCTCCCCAACAATGAGAGTGGAAGATCTTTCCACTTCTGTAATCTATCCTTGAAGGCGTTGATTACAGGCCATAGGTTAATTTTCGTGAATGATTGCACTGGCAATTGGATCTGTATTCCTAAGTACTCAAACTGGTTTGTTATCGCTAGAGGGCATTGGGTGGGAAGTACTAAGTTCGGCTGAGGATCTAGAGGAAACACTGATGATTTGGACCAGTTCATTCGGAAACCAGAGAAATTACCGAATTCCTGAATTACATTGAATGCATTGGATAATGAGAGTTCCGGATCTCCTAAATATGGGAGCATATCATCCGCATATAATGATACTCGTTCCTCCAGATCCCCAACCAAGAGCCCCCTGATGTCATCCCGACTCCTAAGTTTAACTGCAAGGGGTTCTATAGCTAGGGCGAAGAGGAGCGGAGATAGGGGGCATCCCTGTCTTGTCCCCCTACCCATCTTAAATGTATTTGAGATGAGCCCATTCACTCTAACACATGCCCGGGGATCGTTATACAGTAACTTAACCAAGTTCACAAATCTAGGTCCAAAGCCCAATTTACTAAGCAGGGAAAACAGATAATTCCATTCGACCGAGTCAAATGCTTTTTTTGTGTCGAGAGACGCCACCACTCTTACCTGTATTTGTGTGTGAAATTTGTAAATTTACATAGAGCCTTCTAAGATTCATGTGGGTACAACGGCCCGGGATAAACCCAGTTTGATCTGAGTTGATCAATTTAAGGATTACTGACTGCAATCTACCAGCCAAGATTTTGGCCAATATTTTGACATCAGTATTGATCAAGGAGATCGGTCTATATGATTCACATTCGCTTGGGTCTTTACCAGGTTTTGGTATCACAACAATAAGGGCCTCACGCATGGATTCCGGCAGTATACCTTCTTTTTCTGCATTTACAAACACTTTTTGGAGTCGCGGGATTAAGCTTTGTGTAGCTGATACCATTCTGCCGGGAAGCCGTAAAGTCCAGGTGACTTACCCGGCCTAAAGGAGGAAATAGCACCAGCTATCTCTTCTAAGGTAATGGAATGTTCCAATGCTACACTATCTTCTGGTGCCAAAGATGGAAGGTTCAGGTCCCCCAAATAGGAGGAAAGATCCTGATCAGTACATCTTGATTGGGACTGGTATAGGGTGTCATAAAAGTCTACAAACGTGTTCAGAATATCTCGTGAATCCCTCACCAAGTCTCCCCCTGGTTGTTTAAGGTGCAGTACCGACGTGGGGGCAGCAAACAGATATTTGAAGCTGCTGGTGCCTCTGGAGTCCCACGGACATCAAGGTGTAGAGTTCTCCAGTCTTTCAACTGTGCATAAACCTTCCATTCGGCCACCACTAACCAATGCTCACAAGCAGAAACGGATGCATTGGGCAGAAAAATACATGAACACTAATTTTCAAACAGTCCTGTTCACTGATGAGTGCCATGCGATTGCATGGATGGTCCAGATGGATGGAGTAGTGGATGGTTGGTGGATGGCCACCCTGTTCCAACAAGGCTGCGACGTCAGCAAGGCAGTGGAGTCATGTTTTGGGCCGGAATCATGGGAAGAGAGCTGGTCGGCCCCTTTAGGGTCCGCAAAGGTGTAAAGATAACCTCTGCAAAGTATGTGGAGTTCCTGACTGACCACTTCCTTCCCTAGTACAGAAGGAAGAACTATGCTTTCCATAATAAAATCATCTTCATGCATGACAATGCACCATCTCATGCTGCAAAGAATACCTCTGCATCAATGGCTGCTATGGGGATAAAGGGAGAGAAAGTCATGGTGTGACCTCCATCCTATTAAGAAACTTTGGAGCATCCTCAAGAAAAAAAAAAAATCTATGAGGGTGGGAGGCAGTTTACATCTCCAAACAGCAGCTCTGGGAGGCTATTCTGACATCTTGCAAACAAATTTAAGCAGAAACTGTCCAAATATTATTATATATATATATATATATATATATATACATATACATATACATATATATATATACATATACATATACATATATACATATACATACATATATATATATATATATATATATATATATATATATATATATATATATATATATATATATATATATATATATATATATATATATATATATATATATATATATATATATATATATATATATATACACACATACACACACACATACATACATACACTCTCCAGGTCTCTCCACTCCTGGGATTTTGACCAAGGACCTGACTGAACTCAAAGCGTCCGTAAGTTCTCACAGATAACAGATTTTTACATTGTTTACGTTTCTTCCTCAGCGGGATCGGCTATGCAGGTTCTGCACATAGGCTTTGGCCAAGAAACTGAGGAGATTTTTTGCACAAAAGGGCATTTCCTTTGAACTGGGGGGGACATTTAGCTTTTGCTTATGTCTTGACCTAAAAAACAAACCTACAGAAAACACGTCACCCAACCTGCAGGGGAAAAATTTTTATATATAGGGAAGGGAAGGACAGCAGATGCACAAAAACCCTAGTTAGACGCAACGGTATTTCTACGAGTCTTTCAGGACAGCACCTGGAGAGAGCGCAGCTCCACCCCACTTTCCCAGGAAACACTGCAGTCAGTTTCTTTAAAGACCGGACACTTCCACCATGGCCTCAGTTGTTCATAGAGTACCTCCAGCCATGCTGAAATTAGATAAGCAGAACATAGCAATAACACATTTTATAACTTAAAAGTTAGGGCGGGTCATCGGCGCTGTCCTGAAAGACTCGCAGAAATACCGTTAAGTCTAACTAGGGTTTTCTCCCTTCGTCTTTCAGGACAGCACCTGGAGATGATAAAAGAGTACTTATTCTAGGGTGGGACCACCGCCTGCAGGACTTTCCTGCCGAATGATTGTTCCACTGCTGATAGAAAGTCCAACCTGTAGTGGCAGGTGAAGGTGGAGAAACTTGTCCACGTGGCGGCTTTACAGATCCGACCCGGAGAAGCCCCTGCCCTCTCTGCCCAGGACGTTGCTACTGCCCTTGTTGAATGGGCCACTACCCCCTTAGCGGGCTCTGCCCCTGAAGCTCTATAAGCTTCACTGATGGCCATTCTTAGCCATCTACCTATGGTGTTTTTGGACGCACTATACCCCCTACGTGGTCTAGAGAATAGAACAAAGAGAATTTGATCTTCTGAAATCCTTTGTTATTTCTATATAGTGTACTAAACACCTTCTCACGTCCAGGGTATGGAAAGACCTCTCCTTAGAACTGGACGGGGTAAGACAAAAAGTAGGGAGAACCATTTCTTGTGCCCTATGAAAAGCTGTTGACACCTTTGGCAGAAAACCCGGGTCAGTTTTTAGCACTACCCGGTCTGGAAAAATATAACAAAAGGGTTCTTTTATGGAAAGAGCTTGCAACTCGCTTACTCTCCTAGCTGAAGTAACTGCTACTAACAGGACTAGCTTTAGCGACCATAGTCTGATTGATGCTTCCTCTGGGAGGTTCAAAAGGCCTTTTGATTAGACCTTGTAGAATCAAAGACAGGTCCCATCTAGGAAAAAACTTAAAAGGTATTGGCCTAGCTCTGGCCAACGCCTTGAAAAATCTAATAATGAGCGGCTCCTTAGATAATTGTCTCTCAAGGAAAACCGATAATGCAGCTACCTGCACTTTCAGGGTACTAGCTGCCAATCCCATCTCCATTCCCTCATGGAGAAACTCTAGTACTGGAACAACTTCTTGTGGCGAGAGCTTCTTAGCCGTGCACCAGGAATTAAATCGCTTCCACGTTTTGAAATAAATGGCTCTGGTAACCTCCTCATGACTATTCAAAAGGGTAGAGACCAGTTTATCTGAAAGACCCTTATTCTTTAACATCTGCCCCTCAGTAACCACCCTGTCAACCTGAGGTGCTCGGTATTTGGATGCTGAAGGTGTCCCTGAGTTAGGAGATCTTTCCGCAGTGGAAGAACCCAATAAGGTTCCACCGCCATCCTCTGTATTGTTGCAAACCAAGCCCGTTTGGTCCAAAAGGGGGCCACTAGAATCATACTCGTGGCCTCTTTTTGTTGCTTTTTTTAAGACCAGAGGGATCATCTGAAAGGGGGGAAAGGCGTAGCACAATTGGAAGTTCCACGGATGTGCTAGTGCATCCAATCCTCTCGCCTGATCCTGTCTGTTTAGTGAGAAGAAGGCCTTTACCTTTGTATTCTTCTGGGATGCAAAAAGATCTATTTGAGGCGCTCCCCATCTTTCTATTAGCTTTTGGAATGTTTCTGTGTTCAGACTCCATTCTGCTTCTAGTATTCTTTCTCTGCTCAGAAAGTCTGCTAGAAGGTTCAAATCTCCCTTCAGATGTATTGCTGTTAGGGACTTTAGGTTGTTTTCTGCCCAGGATAGAATTTGAAGTGTCGAGGATAGCAGAGTCCTGCTCCTCGTTCCTCCTTGCCTTGATATGTATGCCACTGCTGTGGCGTTGTCCGATAAAACTTGGACATGATGACCCTGGACTATTTTCTCGAAGGCCCATAGTCCCAGGAGAATAGCCCTTAGTTCTCTCCAATTGGAGGATCTCCTGGCTTCCCAGTTTGTCCAACTCCCCTGAGCCATCTGTTCGTCCAGGTGGGTGCCCCAACCCCAAGAACTTGCGTCTGTTGTCAGCCTTTTCACCAAGGGAAAGCCCCAGGAGTAGGCCCTTGTCCAGGTTTGAGTGGCTTCTCCACCACCAAAGCTTCCTCTAAACCTGCAGAGGCATCTTTATCAACTTTTCCAGGGACTCTCCTTAAGACCAATTCGTTAAAATTGCCTACTGGAGCTCCCTTGCATGTAGACGTGTCCATTGCACTGCTGGTATAGTCGCAGTGAGGAGCCCTAAGACCGACATAGCTGCCCTGATGGAAATTGGCATGTTTGTCTGTGTCTTTTTTACCGCACACTGAAGCTTCTCTATTTTCTCCTCGGGAAGAAAGATTTTCTCCTGAAAGGAATTGATAGTATAGCCCAGGAATTGTATTGTCTGTGATGGAATCAAGTTTGAAATTTCCTTGTTTATCCATCCGAGACTCACCAATGCCTCGTTTCCACTGAGCGGGTCGGTACAGTTTGAATGGCTTAGAATGGTCCGGTCTATTCTGTTGAGCGTTTCCACTTCAAGTGGGACCACAAGGGGCCATACAGGGTTTAGAAAAAATGTCTCAGAATAGCACAGCAGAGGGTTTTCTGTCAGCCAATCAGTGGAATGTATCGTAGCTCCGCCCTAACCGAACCGTTCCATTTTCTATGGCCCCACATCTGAAGCAGGACCCGGAATGGAGCGGTACGGTTCGGTTGCATGGGCCGCTTTCATAATGGAAACACCCAAAATAGCGTACCGTACCGAACCGATCCGCTCAGTGGAAATGAGGCATAAGTGTCTCTTTATCTTTTCCAGATCCTTCACCAATAGGTCCCTTGTTTTGGTAAAAATTAGTAGATCGTCTAAATAAGGTAGAATCGATACTCCCTCCACTCTGAGTGGGGCTAAGGCCTCTGCTAAGATCTTTGTGAAAATCCTCGGAGAGGATGACAGCCCGAAAGGGAGTGCTCTGAACTGGAGATGTAGGGTTGATTCCCCCTTTTTTATTACAAATCTTACGTGCTTTTGGGATTCTGGTGCTATCGGCACATGTAGATATGCATCTCTCAGGTCTATGGACGCCATAAAACAGTTTGGGGTCAGGAGACTCTTTACTGAAAAAATTGTGTGTCCATTTTGAATTTTTTGTACCCGATAGCTTTGTTAAGAATCTTCAGGTTCAGAATTAGTCTGAATTTGCCTACAGGCTTCTTCACCAGAAATATGTGCGAATAGCACCCCTGTTCTACTTCTTTGGGAGGCACGTTCGTGATCACCTTTTGTAGCATCAATTCCTGTAAGATTGATGTCATCGCTACAGATTTCTCTGGGTCTCGGGGAGCCTGGGTTACGTAAAAACGCACAGGTGGGGTTGAGAAAATTCCAACCTGTAACCCTCTAAAATTGTCTTGAGGATAAACTGGCTGTTCGTTATAGTCTTCCACTGTAAAAAGAAGGTTTGTAACCTTGCTCCCACAGTTGGATGACAGTCACTGGGTCTTTGTATTTGTGGCAGGGGGGCGAAATAGTACACCTGACTTGCCCCTCCCTCTTTGAGATTTCCATGGCCTTTTATAGCCTGTCTCTTTGGTATCTGGGGTTTTCCAAAAAGTATGAAAAGTCTTATTGCTTTGCGGAATCACCTTTTTCTTTATAAGGAAAGCCTTCTTCTTGTCAGCCGTTCTGTCAAGTATGGCTTCAAGCCCTGGGCCAAACACCAGATCTCCCTCAAAGGGAAGACCGCATAATTTTGTTTTGGAGGCAGTATCCCCTGTCCATGTCTTGACCCATAAAGCCCTGCGAGCTGAGTTTATTAAAGCTGAGGATCTGGCTGACATTCTAATTGATTCAGCTGAAGCATCTGCTATATACCCCACTGCTCTTAGTAACACCGGGAGTGTATCTAGAAGATCTTTACGAGGTGTCCCAGCCTCAATATGAGCCTTCAGCTGTTCCAGCCAGTGTTCCAGATTCCTGGCTAGCACCGTTGAAGCCATAGCTGGTTTCAAATTTGCTAAGGTTGAATCCCACACTTTCCTTAATAGGGAGTCCGCCTTCTTATCCATGGTATCCTTAAGGATACCCATGTCCTCAAATGCCAGGTCAGTATTCCTTGATACCTGGGAAAACGCTGCGTCAAGTCTTGGTTTTTTGTTCCAGATTTGCGAGCTATCCTCGTCAAACGGAAATCTCCGCTTGAGGGATTTAGAAAAGAAAGGGTCTCTCTCTGGATCTTTCCATTCCCTTTTAATAGTTTCCGATAGAAACTTGTGTACTGGAAAAACTGTTTTTCCTCCCCCAAGCCCGGGAACATCCTATCATGTAAGGATAACTGAGTTTTATCCTCTGTGATGTTAAGGGTAGTGTGTATTGTCTTTAGCAGATCATCCACCTCCTCAAGGGATAGTTTGTACCTAGAAGGAGGAGAAGAAGTCTCATTCTCTTCTTCCGCTTCTTCGTCAAAGTTTGGTAAAGCACTACATTCTTCCTCCTCTGAGTCACTGCCCCCTCTGGATGCAGAAACAGAGGAGTGAGAACGGGAGACCGTACTGCTAGTTGCAGTTTGGCGTTTATCCAGATAGGATCTGAAGGATTCAAAGGTGTCCGCCAGTTCCTTCCTGAAAGAGCTCAGTAATTCTCCTTGCCGAGTCGCAGGAATAGCAGGAGCAGTCTCCTCAACTATGTCTGCAATACAGGACCTGCATAATATCTTGGTCCAGGAATCCCTCAGCAAACCTTTACATGACGGACATTTCCTCTTAATAGGGGAGACATGCTTGGTCTTTTCTTTAGCTTTCTGAAATATCCCAAGGGAAAAAAGATATCTGCTGAACCAACATTTCAAAACAGATTACATGCTGTACAAAGGAAACAAACAAAAAACCAAATGGAAGTTAACCCCTTAACCCCTATGTCTTGTTCCACAGCCAGTGAATCACCCCACAGATCCACTTCCAAACAAGTAATCAATCACTTCTCCTCCTTATAGTACCCAGTTGAGGTGCTCTGCAGGCCCCCTTTCCCCCTTTTTAGGAAGGGAATACACATTCAATAATTGCCCATAGAGTAAGGAAAAAACAGTGACCAATGTCCCTGCTTACCTGGGCCTGGCTGACTGGTGTGGCTCCTGCCACTGCCGTCTGCTCGTCCTCCATTGCTGACAAGACTACAGCGGCGTCTGTGCTCCTTTGATTTTCCCGGGCCGCTCACCGCTGTGAGGGCCGGAAATTTCGTCAGCCAGAAGACCGCCCCCTCGTCCTGCTTTCCAGCGGCTGGAACCAGAAGCCGCGTCGCGCTGCTCAAGGCCCCGCCCCCGGTCGGAATGACGCGCTCTTCATCCGAACCCGGAAGGTGTGAGGGACTGTAAAGGAGACGCCGTTCGCTTCTCCACAGCCATGCCGCCGGTCTGTAGGAGCGGAACCCACAGCAGCCTGGCTCTCGCCGAGCATGAAGAGGAGGAGGCGCCGGAGAATCCACCGCACGTAAGGGAGGATGCTGGGCTGTCTTGAGAGAAAAAGAAACAACTTCTACCGGTATGCCCAATACTCTCCCCACCTGGAGAAAGCGCAGCACACCCCTGGTTCCCTGCAGCGCTTCCACCATAGCGGAGGAAACACTACAACTGAGGCCATGGTGGAAGTGTCCGGTCTTTAAAGAAACTGACTGCAGTGTTTCCTGGGAAAGTGGGTTGAGCTGCGCTCTCTCCAGGTGCTGTCCTGAAAGACGAAGGGAGAAAATATACATACCATTTGGGGCAGATAGGGGCACCACTGTCCCCCTCTTACCCAGGCCTGGCCAGTGCTTACGGTGTCTGCTTTTGCCGATGCTGCTGGTCTCTCCTCCATCTTGTAGAGAGTGCAGCCAAATACTGGAGAACCGTTTGTTTTTAAATTTTTTTCCAGCGTCCTCACGCTCCGAAGGACTAGAAACGGAGGCATTGGCCTACGGACCCACCCCCTGAACTTTGCGTTCCAGGCAGACAGAACTACTGCCGCCACGCACTTGCCGGAAGTCCCGCCTACCAAAACTAACATCACCTGCTGGCCGGGACCCGGGTCTGACATGGGGACTGCCGTGAGCCGCGGTCCCCCGAGCAGACAGACCTAGCCCTTCCTGCAGGCCGTTGCTCCCCTGAGCTAGAAAGGCAGGAGGCTCCGGAATACCCTCTCCCCCTACCGAGGGTGGTGCTGGGATGGTCACCAAAGAAAAAACACCAAGAGGTAAGCCTACCCCCCCAGTTTCCTGCAGCGCTTCCATCATGGCAGAGGAAACGCAGTAACTGGGGCCATGGTGGATGAGGAGGGATTTTAAAGACTGCAAGTGTTTCCTGGGAAAGTAGGCAGAGCAACGCTCTCTCCAGGTGCTGTTCTGAAAGGAAATTTGAGATAAAGGCATTTGTCTAGGTAGGGGTATAGCACCAGATTAGAGTCCCCAAATACTAATGTTACCCTTTTGTCAAGCGCACATTACCACTATTTGGATACTCTAACCAGGTCCTGCAGTAGATGGGTGAAGTAGTGTGGGGTTTGTGTTGAGAGCATTATTAGAAACCACAGTGACCTTGGAGTCTTGGAGGTAACCAGACAGGAGCAAGTATCTATCTTCTGGGACTCCAAGTTAGATCAGGTGAACAAAAGGTGAGCTACAAGGGAACACAATTAAACCATCATGCTTAGCTAGGGTAGCAGTTGAGTAGATTTGTGGGTATTGTGAGCTCAAGTATTTGGGAGCGGCAATGTGTTTCCTAAAGGCAAACCATATGAGTTCTTAAATTCCTTATTCCACAAAGACCCGTGATACCTGCTCGTTACACAGATCACAGCACAATAGCTTAGTCCACTCACCAAGTGTCTGAGACACAAGTGCTGTGGCCAAAACTGTGGCCTTTCTATCCACAGGATCCTTGAACTAAGATGAGCCTACCATCAGCATTACGGTTGAGATGGGAGGATCCAGGGCAGGAGGAGAGTTCCACTTCTTCAGGAGAATACCAACAAAGGGGATAACACACCGAAAACCGTTTTGGTACCACAATAAGATTATCAGGTAGGTTAAGGAAAAACCTTAGTGGCACAAGCCACCTTGTGAGTGACACTTCCTCGCAGCCCCTGGTGTATCCTCAGTTCTTAAAGTCTCCCGCACAGATGTATTGAATGCAGCCACCAGCGTCTTTTCATGTGCAGCAACAGAGGCAGATTGTCCTCGCTATCTGAGACCGTGTCCTCTGGGTCCGCAGTAAACACTGGACCCGCAGCGGCCAAGGCAGCCTTCAACTTGAATCATCTGGGAGGCGGGGGGGCCTTGGAGATGTGGAGTTGGGCGGGGAGGGGTTTCTTAAAATGGCCACCATAGCTACAGTGCACCCCAGTGCAGCCATTGGCGGCTGGAGGAAACAGAACAGCTCCACACTCCCCCCCCCCCCCCCTCGCCAGGGAGGTGGAAAACAGGAGGTGGCCAAGCTATCCATGTGGAGGGGAGGAGAAAACCCCACATTGCTGACCACCTTGGGGAGTACCTGCAACCTACCATCAACTGTCTTGTCTACTTGCTGATCCAGTAAAGGATGTGGGTAGCAGTCCCAAGACCGATCAACCTCTTACTAAGGTGCAGGGCTATCAACCAGGGGAACATTGTGACATGGCGTCAGATGCGTACCCACTAGAGGTTTAACTTGCCAGCCACTTAGTCCAGGACATGGCTGTTGCAGTAGACCCAGCACATAGCTAAAAGGTCTTGTGCGCTTTCTGGCCAGACTGGGGTGACTACTGAATTTAAATGATCCAGCCTGTCGCCCAACTCGGGTACTAATTGAAGATCTCCACAGGGGGGAAAAAAAAAAAAAACAGAAAAATAAGGCAATAGAATCACAGGTTTCAGCAGAGAACTAAGTCTTACTACTGACACTAGGCAGAAAGAACTGAGCTTCTTATAGCAGAGAAGGAGTTTACTATCAACTAGGATTGCCCATAAGTAGCTTTTGTTGCATAGTCAAGATTATTACGTGATGCGTCAATGAAAGAGAGATATTGGAGTTTTGACATACCTGTAAATTCCAGATCAGGCAGCAGACAGACAAATGCATTACATTCAGGAGATTGGACACTTGCAAGAGCTTTGCTGGGTATGCCCCCAGTGCACCCATATAGCCCCACCCACTTTGCAGGACTCCAGTTTTGTAGCTAGCAATAAGGTGAAAAAGAACAGAAGAGGAGGGACCCATGTCCTATACTGCTCTCCAAGATATAAAATTTACAATTAAGTAGAGCTGCACGATTATGGGAATCACAATTTTTTTTGCTTAGAATAAAAAGAGCACGATTCTCGCGACGTAAAATCGCATTATACAAAATAAATTGGGCTAACTTTACTGGTTATTTTTTTATATTAATTTAAGTCATTTTTCCCCCAATATATATAATGTTTGGGGGTTCTAAGTAATTTTCTAGCAAAAAAAAAAAAAAATTAAAAAAAATTTTTTTTTAACTTGAAACCAACAAATGTCAGAAAAAGGTTTAGTGTTTAAGTGCTTAAACTTTCTTCATTTACACACAAGTCTATTCCATTAACAAATTGTTACAATGTTTATACTTAACTTACACTGCTAAAGAAAGTTGATTATTCGCAGACTGCTTGTTTTTTTTTCTTACTTTCTTTTGACGGCTGTGGCTCCAGAAGAGCAAAGAGAATTCTCTGCATAGACAGAATCGTGAAATACTTGTCAAGATCGCAATAGGGAAAAAAAAAAAAAAAAAAATCACGACAAGCATTTTTGACGATTAATCGTGCAGCTCTACAATTAGTCTAAATTACAGTTATCTTCATCGTACAATACAAGACACAGAACCTGTAGTCATAGGCCATGAGAAATTACCAATCAGCAAATCGAGGGATCAGCAACGGCAAACAGGCCCACAAGGAAACAAAGTTCAAAGACGCAAAACTTAAACTTTTAAGTCTGTATGTGGGGTATTAGTACTTTCCTCTCAGTAACTTAATAAACTTATCATGAAATTCACTGAACAGGTGTAAACCATTGAAGAGCATGCCTAAAAGATGCCTTCTCAAAGGCAGACCAAGCCTTTAAAACCACAAAAATCTGCCCATGTGCACAGAAATCTGCCATCCTATAGTCCCGGCAAATTAGATTCTCCAGGGCATTAACGAAAAAATAGCAGCGCCAAACCATAATTATTTTTGTTGCATCTCGTTTTCACTCCCCTCCTCTTTTGCTCTTTATGGATATACTCTGATGATTTGTTGAATTACTTAGTTTCAGAGGTGCTCTTTTTTAGGATGATCAGTGTTAAAGTGGATGTAAACCCGGAAAATTTTTTAATTTTTTTTATATCATACTGTAGAGTATAAGATTTGCTATCTGTGACAGACCTAGCCGGGAGAGAGACTTGGAGGGGACTGAATGCCAGCCTCCTGCAAACCAATGTTCTATTATGTTTGTCTGCCTTGGATCACAGGATGTGTATTGCATTGGAGGGTTTGTGTTTGTCTGCCTTGGATCACAGGATGTGTATTGCATTGGAGGGAGGGGGGATTCTTCCAACAGCTCTCCCTGCTAACACTGTGTACTGATGAGACGTTAAACACACCTGACCTGTGTGTCCATGGTCATTGGACAGTTTAACCCGCCGTCTTTTCCAAGGGTGGGGGGGAAGAGTCTCTGAGTTATTTTATGTGTTATGTCCATGTGTTATAATAAATGAGTTGATTCCTGCTTGAAACCTGAAGACAGAGCCGTGTCTTGTTTTTGGGGTGGATTATTTGTATGGGTTCCTTGTTCGGCTGATGTGAGTGTTCAGTAGCTGCCTTTGTGTTTGGGTGTGAAATGTCCTAAACGACTTTAACCCCTTTCATACTCGGGGTGTCGTTACACTATCATTTGAGCCCAGTCCTGCCACACAGAGTTAATCCATCTCTGAGCAATCCCCTTTTATTGTTCAGTGAGACAATTCTTGACAAACTGAGAAATACTTTGTCAAATACTCCCCCTTGCTGTGAGTGAGAGGTGATTTACATCTGTGCGCTAGCCTATGACACATGCAGTACTTTTTAATTCCCTCCCCCACTCCTTTCTTCAGCAGCTCTGCAACGATTGGCTGTTCCACACCTCAGCATGATTTGGCATGCTCAAGTCATGTGGTTACTTTCCTGTCTTTTCACTGGATGTTAGAGATCATAGCAGGAGTTCAGCAGAAATTTAGTGTTAGAAATACACAGAGAAAGTGAATATTGACAAGGGGAGTCTACTGACATCACGACTCCACCCACCAAGCTCCAGACGACAGACCCACCCACAGAATATGCAGTTTTTCGGGTCTAATAACAGACAGAGGGGAGACATTTGACAGGTAAAGATACATGCAGGAGGCATGCATATCCTTATAGATAACCTCTATGGCAGTAGTTTAGAAAGGATGACATTGGGTTTACATGCACTTTAACATCAACCCTTAATACATAGATATAGGCTCTGCACTCTCTTATACTTTTAAAGATACAAAAACATGAATCTTGTTTGATCTTCACTGTATAATGGAATTGAGGGCTGTTTTCCTACTACATATGTATGTATATGGTCTGATTTTTCTTGAGAATTGTATTCTTACTATGCATTACCCACATATGCAGGCACGGATATGATCAGGCTCCTCTGACCTGTTTGTATTTTACTGACATGTCATCACTTTTATTGTGACTGCAAAACCTATAGAAAAAGAACAAACATAAAAATAGCAGTGCTAAAGGCTCAAAATGGAGGTCCAGAAAAAATAGGATATTTTTTATAACAGCTTACCTGTAAAATCCTTTTCTTTTGATGTACATCACGGGACACAGAGCCTCAGTAATTACTGATGGGACGTCCCAGAGCAATACTATTTGAGGGGAGGGGACCACACAACGTAGGGTGTAATCAGACCTGAGGACCTCGTACTGCTGCCTGCAGCACACTACGCCCAAAGGCAATATCCTCATGCCTTCCCACATCCACCTGATAAAACTTAGTGAATGTATGGACTGAAGACCAGGTTGCGGCCTTGCAGATTTGAGCCATAGAGGCCTGGTGAAGCACCGCCCAAGAAGCACTAATAGCCCTTGTGGAGTGTGCCTTGATTTGGAAAGGTGGAATTTTCTGTTTCAAACCGTAAGCTTGAATAATCATTTGTCAAATCAATTTTGAAATGGTAGACTTTGACGCTGCCTGTCCTCTATTGGGACCTTCTGGCAGTACGAACAAAACATCAGTTTTGCGAATTTGAGCAGTTGCTTCCAGATAAGCCTTGACTGCTCTTACTACATCCAAAGAATGTAGTGACCTTTCTTCCGTAGAACAGGGATCTGGAAAAAAGGAAGGCAAAACAATATCTTGTTTTAGATGAAAATCTGAAACCACTTTCGGTAGAAAGCTAGGATGAGGGCGCAATACCACTCTATCCTAGTGTATGATTAAATAAGGCTCTTTACAGAAAAGAGCTACTAATTCTGATACTCTTCTAGCAGAAGAAATGGCTACCAGAAAAATTAACTTTCTTGTCAACAAGACCAAGGGAATTTGACGTATTGGTTCAAAAGGCTGTTTCTGTAAAACTGACAGAACCAAATTCAAGTCCCAGGGGTTTAGGGGCGCCTTAACCAGAGGATTAAGACGCGTCACCCCCTGTATAAAGTTTCGGACCAGAGAATGTGAAGCAAGTGGCCGTTGAAATAATACTGATAAGGCCAAGACCTGGCCCTTGATGGTACTCAAGGCCAGCTTCATTTCTAATCCCATCTGTAGAAAGTCAAGAATTGTACCGATTACATATTTTCTGGGATGCCAACCCCTGGATTCACACCAGGATACCTAAGCTTTCCAGACTCTATGATAAATCACTCTGGAAGCTGGCTTCCTTGCATTGATTAAGGTAGAGATCACAGGACCTGAAAGCCCACGACTCTTCAGAACGTGGGTTTCAATAGCCAAACCGTCAAATTAAGCGTTTGTAAGGCAGGATGGAACACTGGACCTTGAGATAACAAGTCTGGATGTGACGGTAGGGTCCACGGGGAACCTACTGTCATCCTTACTATTTCTGCATACCAAGCTCTCCTGGACCAAGCTGGGGCCACCAGAAGTACCAACTTCTTTTCCTGCCTGATCCTGCGAAGGAATCGTGGCAGCAGCAGAATAGGAGGGAATGCATAAATCAGTGAGAACCGATGCCACAGAATCACCAACGCATCTGTCCCACATGTGAGAGGATCCTTTGTTCTTGCCACAAACTTGATCTTTTTGTTGAATCTGGATGCAAAGAGATATACATCTGGAACCCCCCCCCCATCTTTGGCATATGGCCCAAAAGACGCTGGGGTGAAGAGACCATTCCCCTGGGACTAACCGCTGGCGACTCAAATAGTCCGCCTGCCAGGTCTCTATCCCCAGAATGAAAACTGCCGTTATGCATGGCACATGCTGTTCTACCCAGACTAAAATCTGGTTCACTTCTCTTTGAGCTGCCCGACTCCTGGTGCCTCCTTGATGATTGATATAAGCCACTGCTGTGGCATACTCGGACTGGATCCTGACAGGGCAACCCTGTAGCCTGAGAGTCCAGGCCTTTAGGGCTAGATATGCCGCACGGATCTCCAGAATGTTGATGGTTAAGGTCCTCTCGATTTTGGACCATTCCCCTTGGACCGCAGACTGTTCCAGAACTGCTCCCCAACCCGAAAGACTGGCATCCGTTGTTACCACTGTCCAGGTAACCGGTAAAAAGGATTTCCCTTTCTGCAGGCTTTCGGGTATTAACCACCAACTGAGGCTCTGACGCACTGCACGAGACAGATGAATCGGAAAATCTAATGCCTGAACCTTCTTGTTCCAAGCAGACAGGATGCTGTGTTGCAGCAGTCTTGAATTAAACTGAGCATAGGGAACTGCTTCGAATGAAGCCACCATCTTTCCCAGCAGCCTCATACAAAGACTGATAGAAGGACCCTTTTTGGTCCTGACTACCAGAATCAGCTCTCTTAAGGCAGTGATCTTTGCCTGAGGTAAAAATACCTTCTCTTGGCTTGTATCTATGACCAGGCCCAAACACTCTAGTCTTCTTACTGGTTTTAAGAAAGACTTCTCTAGGTTGAGAATCCAACCTAGGTGTTGCAGGTAGTTGACTGCGGTCATAAAGTTCCCGCTCAAACAGGCTACCGATCAGTCTATCAAGAGCAGATCGTCTAGGTATGCTATGACAGTTATACCCTGAGCCCTTAATCTGACCAGAGAAGGAGCGAAGATCTTTGTAAACACTCGAGATACAGTGGCTAGCCCGAAAGGCAGGGCCACAAACTGAAAATGGCGTTCTATTTCAAAGCGCAAGAACTTTTGATGAGCAGGAAAAATGGGTACATGCAGATACGCATCTCTGATGTCTATTGATGCCAGAAATTCTCCTCCCTGTAGGATGGAGACTACTGACCGGATTCCATGCGAAAGGATCGAATCCTTAGGAATCGATTTAGATCCAGCTTGGGTCTGACATCTCCATTTGTTTTTTGAACCGTAAAAAGGTTGGAATAAAATCCCAATCCTTGATCTTTCGTGGGAACCACCACGATGACTTTTTGCGACAATAGTCGCTCTAATGCTAGAAGGAGCGACTGCTTTTTCTCTGGATCTCTGGAGACACCTGATCTGAGGAAACTAGGAGAGGGGAATTCTTGGAACTCCAGTTTGTAACCTAGAGTTACCATGGAGGTTACCCATCTCTCCTGGAAATCCTCCTGCCAGAGTTTTGAGAACCGTAGCAGTCTTCCCCCCACCCGAGCGAGCGGGGGCGCTCCTTCATAAAGAGGCTTTAGCATCTTGTCTAGTAGGCTTCTTCCCCCAGGACTTCTTTTGTCCTTGGGGTCGACTCTGAAATTTATATTTCTAGACCCTGACGGAGGAGGCCGTCGCGACTGCCTGGAGCTGATGCTCCTGGCACTGGGGAAAGAGCCCATTTGAAAGAGGGACGCTTACTCCTTTTTTTAACAGGTAAGAGAGTGCTCTTCCCACTAGAGATCTTTTAGATATAATTGTCCAAATCCTCTCCAAACAGCCTTGCACCACGAAATGGAAATCCAGCCAGAAGCTGCTTACATGGTGCTTCGGCTGACCAATTTTTCAACCATAAGATTCTATGCATATGCACCAACCCAAGTGAAAGACAAGAGGTTTGGATGATAGAATCTCTGATGGCGTCAACAGCAAAACATAAGGCCGCTGGAAGGTTAGCCAACCCCTGGGCCTGCTGTTCAGGTAGAACTTTGAGGACCTGTTTAACATGGTCTCTTAAGTATTGACAGACTCCGATCGCTGCCACTGCAGGTTGAGCTGCTGAACCTGCTAAGGAGAAAATATCTTTCAACAGGGATTCCATCTTTTTATCAACAGGATCCCTGAGGATCTGAGCATTGTCTACAGGACAAGTCAGACTTTTATTTACGGAGGAAATGGCGGCGTCAACAGCCGGTATCCCCCACATCTTTATAAACTTTTCTTCCATAGGATAAAGTGTTGAAAACTTTTTAGGCGGAAAAAAAAAAACGTTTATCTGAGTGATTCCACTCAGAATAAATGAGCTTTTCTAGTAAATTATTAACAGGAAAAGCATGTGTTGTTTGAGGAGGCTTCAGTGAACCCAGAGAAGAAGAGGGTTCTTTAACTGACTCAGATATGAGTAAATTAAATGTGGAGCGGACCAATCCAGCAAGGACCTGTACTAAGACCTTCTCATCCTGAGAAGCTGAAGAGGGCCCTTCTCCACTTGATTCCTCAGAGGATGAATCATCAGTCCCATCCCGATCCTCTGAAAGGGATTCTTCTCCTTTTTCCCCAGAGTTCCTCTGCCTGATGGTCCTGGGTAACAGAGGAAGACCTAGTGCGTTTTCTTCCACTGAGTGAATATGCGATTAAGGCCATTAATCTTTCCTCTAGTCCATTAATGGTTGAGGAAAAAACCTCCTGCGTAATATATACAGGGGCTGAAGTGCCAGAAGCAGATGCAGCAACCGACCCCAACGGCTCTCCCTGGCCGGCCATCCCAGGTCCTTTAGGGGGGAAAGGCGCTGCAGAAGGGGGGTCCTCAGAGCCTGAGGGAGATCCCCTAGAGCCTCTGGTTTTTGGGGTATTTGTACCTCTTCTACCCATAGTGCATAGCAAACAAGGTGGAGGTATCACACAAATAAAACATTGACTGCTGAGCGATGTAGTACAGCAACTGCCGCTGCTACCAATGCCCAGTCAAATGTTTCCAAGTAAATGCTGCCTAGGAGAATGCCTGTGTCCCACCTTACATGTGACCGTCAGCTCTGTGTCCCTCCATAGGCTGTGTGCACCTGAAAAAGTGTGCTCCTTCTAGCCTGTGCAGCCAGCGATGTGGGCATCTAAGCACGCCGGATGTCGCGCTAACGCTCCGCCGCCCCCCTCCTCTGACCACCCCTCCAGCCCCCCCCCGCCTCTTTTTTTCAAAAAACATGCGCTTTCCCGCGCGAGCCGACCCTCCGGGACAAGCGTGGAGGGGAGGCTGGGATGGAGGAGGAAGGAGAGAGGCCGGCAGATGATGGGATCTGCCAAATAGTAATGGCAGCGGTGGCAGTGCGGTATACTACCGCCTTTCAGACCACCGCGGCCACCCCTAATCTTGGGGGGAATATCCCTGCAGGAAGAGCCCCCCATTGCATCCTACCTGGAGCTCAGCTGGAGGAGCTGTGCAGCGTGAACACTGAGACAGACAATCAAGAATGTGAAGGTATGTGCTCTTGGCAGCCCCCGGTGGCGACAATAGGCATAGCATACATTTACTTAGAGAAACCTACTAGAATTAAAACATTCTGTGGAATCTCCCTTACCTTATCCAGCTGCAGGGTTCTGTTATACAGACCCAATCTTCACCTCTCACGGTGGGCTCCGTTTGGAAAACCTTCAGAGACTGGTGCCCCCTATGGATAGGGGGATCCGCAGTTCTGGGCCTGTAAAGCACACTGCCAAGAATAAGGCTAAAAAAAACAAATTCTTTAACGCAGGGTCCAGCTCTCTAAAAAGAGAAGCGTTACAGTTAAAACCCCGTTTCTTCGGACACGAGGCCCGGGTACCATCCAATTCGGCCTAGAAAGGACACCTTGAAATATATCCAGTTCGCCTGGCTTGCCCCAGTATAGGATATAGGATATTCCCTTTGGAGCTCAGCACAGCACATCTTTACACGTGACCAACACCTAAGACACTGGCGAAAAAACTGAGGTATCCCTGTAAGGGGAGGGATTATATAGGGGGTTGAACTTCCTGTTTAGGGTGTGCCAGTGTCCAATCACCTTGTGATACACTATATAACCCATCAGTAATTACTGAGGCTCCGTGTCCCATGATGTACGAGAAAGAAATAGGATATATAAAAAAGGTAGAATCATGTTCTCTATCCATTTGTTCAATCAGCACTCTGATAAATGGACATGATTGCAATCGTAGATGTAAGGAAAGACCAGCGGGAAGCCTTTCCTAGGGTTTCCAAGCACCTATCAACTGAATCCTAAACATCAAGAGAACAGTGAACTACTTGCTGAGAACCGAGATAAAAAAAATTCACTATGGGAAAAGAGCGTTTTTTTTTTTTAAGAAATTTAATTTTACATATTAAAGCCAAGTGTGTGGAGGAACAAGTACCATATCCAGATTTTGAAATTCATCAAGCAAAAACAAAATTAACTGCACGTGCAGAGGAAATGTCTCTAGATTTCACTGTTTAGTGTCTTTGTAGACTTGTTTATTAAGCTGAGGAAATTTCAGTGCTGCTACAAAAACAGTAGTAAGCACCAAATCAATAAGGGAGCTTGCTGTAGAAAGCACTTGGTATAAGACCTTAGGTTGTATCTCAAAAATAGGATTTTTTTGTCATACTTACCTGTAAAACCTTTTTCTTTGAGTACGTCATGGGACACAGAGTTAGGCTAATGTTCATTACCTGCTGGGACGTCCCAGAGCAATAGCCTTAAGGGGAGGGAGACACCCTGCCAAAACAATAGCTATCAGACCTTATACATCAACCCACAGTACACTGCAGCCAAAAGCCGAATCCTCAGCTGCTCGAACATCCACTTTATAAAATTGTGTGAATGTATGCACTGAAGACCAGGTAGCAGCCTTACAAATCTGAGCCACAGATACCTGATGGGGAAAAGCCCAGGAGATTCCTACACCCCTGGTAGAATGAGCTCTCACCCAAAAGGGAGGAGCTTTAGGTTTCAGACCATAGGCCTGACGTACCCAATTGGTAATGGAAGCTTTGGAAGCTGCCTGCCCCTTCTTGGGTCCTTTTGGTAAAACAAAAAAGGAGTCTGATCCTCGGATCTCCGCAGATCTAGACAAAATAAACCTTGACTGCCCTGGCAACGTACAAGGAATGCAGTCTCTTCCGCTGAACAAGGCTGAGAGGAAAAAAAAAAAAAAAAAAAAAAAGCAAAATAATGTCCCAATTTAAAAGAAAGGCTGTAACCACTTTTGGCAAAAAGGATGGAACAGGTCTTAAAACGACCCTGTCCTGGTGAAAGATCAAGTATGGTTCCCTGCAACTCCGACAACCTTCTAGCTGAGGTGAAGGCCATCAGAAAGGCTAGCTTGCATGACAGCAAGTCTAATGGAATTTCCTTGATAAGTTGAAAATGGTTGCTTCTGTAACACAGACAGCACCAAGTTCAGGTCTCAAGGACAAATAGGTGACCTAATGGGGGTAATTAAACGAGTCGCCCCCTGCATAAAAGGTTCGGACCAGTGAATGGGAGGCTAAAGGCCTTTGGAAGAATACTAACAGGGCCGAAATCTGACCTCTGATTGTACTCAAAGCCAATCTGCTTTCCACAGCTGACTGTAGAAAACAAAGAATTCTCCCAATCAAGTATTTCCGAGGATGCCTTTTTTGGGCTTCACACACCAAGTAATACAAGTCTTCCAGACCTTATGATAGATCTTCCTAGGGACAGCTTTTCTAGCATTCACTAGGGTAGACACCACTGGTCCGGAGATGCCACGGTACTTTAACACCCTGGGTTCAAATAAACATGCCGTCAAATTTAGAGACTGTAAATTGGGGTGGAATATAGGACCTTGAGACAGTAGATCGGGGCGACATAGAAGTGTCCATGGCCCGCCTATTGTCAATCTCACAATCTCTGGGAACCAGGGCCTTCTGGCCCAGACTGGTGCCACCAGAATGACTGGAACCCCCTCTCTCCAAATCCTGTGCAACAAATGTGGAAGGAGAGGGATCGGAGGGAAAGCATAAACCAGGGAGTAATGGCTCCATGGATCTACCAGAGCATCTGCTCCAATTTCCAGAGGATCTCTTGTTTGCGACACAAACTGCTGTAGCTTGTTGTTGAACCTAGATGTCAGTAGGTTGACCTCTAGCCATCCCCAAAACGCTGGCATATTTCCTGGAACACCCCTGGGTGTAGGGACCATTCCCCCATGTAGATCTGCTGGCGGCTGAGATAATCTGACTTCCAGTTCTACTCCCAGGATATGGACTGCCAATAGAAAATCGGCACATGTCCCCCTGCCCAGGCCAATATGTGGTTCACCTCCTTCAGAGCTGAACGACTCCTGGTACCACCTTGGTGGTTTATATAGGCCACTGCAATGGCATTGTCGGACAGGACCGTATGGCCAGACAAACCTGTAACTCCGGGATGTTGATAGGCAGGAGCTGTTCTGTCCTTGACTATTTCCCCTGAGCTGCGAGACCCTCTAGGGCAGTGATGGCGAACCTTGGCACCCGAGATGTTTTGGAACTACATTTCCCATGATGCTCATGCACTCTGCAGTGTAATTTAGCATCATGGGAAATGTAGTTCCAAAACATTTGGGGTGCCAAGGTTCGCAATCACTGCTCTAGGGTCAATTGTACACGTGCAGGAAAAGATCTGGACAACTGCACTCCGGAATGAGCAAATAAAATCTTCTTTATTCAAAACGTGGCATAAAATTAGTACATGACACCGCTGCAGCAATACAGCTAAGCCGTTAACGCGTTTCACGCTCTTGCGGAGCGCTTACTTTTAGCTGGCTTACATAAGAGTGATAACCATTTTTATACATAAAACATGCATGTCACATGACCCAGTGTTAATGAGATAATGCTAGGCAGCTGATGGTTTGGCTGCATGAGATCTCAGTATTAGTTTAGCTGGGTTAAAGACATGCGATGGAATCACATTTGATACAAATGTAGAGTATGAGAACACAAGCATCAATGAATAAACTACAAGATAAGAAAAAAATCAAAAATAGAATAGAAGTAAAAATAAAATAGATAACCAGTGTGAGTTGCTTGTTATTAAGGTGGAGTCTTAACAAATTTTGAAGTGTAATAGTGAAAAATACTATATAAAAAATATATGTATAAAGTGTAAGTGACTTAAGACCAAAAACCCTAGTTAGACTTACTGGTAACGGTATTTCTACGAGTCTTTCAGGACAGCACCTGGAGAGAGCACAGCTCCACCCACTTTCCCAGGAAACACTGCAGTCAGTTTCTTTAAAGACCGGACACTTCCATTATGGCCTCAGTTGTTCATAGAGTACCTCCAGCCATGCTGAAATTAGATAAGCAGAACATAGCAATAACACATTTTATAACTAAACTTAGGGCGGGTCATAGGCGCGGTCCTGAAAGACTCGTAGAAATACCGTTACCGGTAAGTCTAAATAGGTTTTTCTCCCTTAGTCTTTCAGGACAGCACCTGGAGACGATAAAAGAGTACTTACTCTAGGGTGGGACCACCGCCTGCAGGACTTTCCTGCCGAACGATTGTTCCGCTGCTGATAGTAAGTCCAATCTGTAGTGGCGGGTGAAGGTGGAGAAACTCGTCCACGTGGCCGCTTTACAGATCCGACCCGGAGAAGCCCCTGCCCTCTCTGCCCAGGACATTGCTACTGCCCTTGTTGAATGGGCCACTACCCCCTTAGGGGGATCTGCCCCTGAAGCTCTATAGGCTTCACTGATGGCCATTCTTAGCCATCCACCTATAGTGTTTTTGGACGCACTATACCCCTTAGGTGGTCCAGAGAATAGAACAAAGAGAATTTGATTTTCTGAAATCTTTTGTTATTTCTATATAGTGTAACACCTTTTCACGTCCAGGGTATGGAAAGACCTTTCTTTAGAACTGGACGGTGTAGGGCAATAGGTAGGGAGAACTATTTTTTGTGCCCTATGAAACGCTGTTGACACTTTTGGCAGAAAACCAAGGTCAGTTTTTAGCACTACCCGGTCTGGAAATATATAACAGAAAGGTTCCTTTATGGAAAGAGCTTGCAACTCGCTTACTCTTCTAGCTGAAGTAACTGCTACTAACAGGACTAGTTTTAGTGACCATAGTTAGATTTATGCTTCCTCTGGTGGTTCAAAAGGCCTTTTGATTAGACCTTGTAGAACCAAAGAGAGGTCCTATCTGGGAAAAAACTTAAAAAGGTATTGGCCTAGCTCTGGCCAATGCCTTGAAAAATCTAATAAGCGGCTCCTTAGGTAGTTGTCTCTCAAGAAAAACCGATAATGCAGCTACTTGCAGCTTCAGGGTACTAGTTGCCAATACTATCTCCATTCCCTCATGGAGAAACTCTAGGACTGAAACAATTTCCTGTGGCGAGAGCTTCCTAGCCATGCACCAGGAATTAAATCGCTTGCACTTTTTGAAATAAATGGCTCTGGTAACCTCCTTACGACTATTCAAAAGGGTAGAGACCAGTTTATCTGAAAGACCCCTTTTCTTTAACATCTGCCCCTCAGTAACCACCCTGTCAGCTTGAGGTGCTTGATATTTGGATGATGAAGGGGTCCCTGGGTTAGGAGATCTTTCCGCAGTGGAAGAACCCAATAAGGTCCTACCGCCATCCTCTGTACTGTTGCAAACCAAGCCAGTTTGGGCCAAAAAGGAGCCACTAGAATCATACTAGTGGCCTCTTTTTGTAGTTTTTTTAAAACTAAAGGGATCATCTGAAAGGGGGGAAAGGCGTAGCACAAGTGGAAGTTCCACTGATGTGCCAGCGCATCCAATCCTCTCGCCTGATCCTGTCTGTTTAGTGAGAAGAAGGCCTTTACCTTTGTATTCTTCTGGGATGCAAAAAGATCTATTTGGGGCGCTCCCCATCTTTCTATTAGCTTTTTTAATACTGCTTCTAGTATTCTTTCTCTGCTTAGAAAGTCTGCTAGAAGGTTCAAGTCTCCCTTCAGGTGTATTGCTGTTAGGGACTTTAGGTTGCTTTCTGCCCAGGATAGAATTTGAAGGGACGAGGATAGCAGAGTCCTGTTCCTCGTTCCTCCTTGCCTTGATATATATGCCACTGCTGTGGCGTTGTGCGACAAAACTTGGACATGATGACCTCTGACTAATTTCCCGAAGGCCCATAGTCCTAGGATAATAGCCTTTAGTTCCCTCCAATTGGAGGATCTCCTGGCTTCCCAATTTGTCCAACTCCCCTGAGCCATCTGTCCGTCCAGGTGGGCGCCCCAACCCCAAGAACTTGGGTCCGTTGTCAGCCTTTTCTCCAAGGGAAAACACCAGAGTAGGCCCTTGTCCAGGTTTGAGTGGCTCCTCCACCACCAAAGCTTCCTCTGAACCTGTGGAGGCATTTTTATCAACTTTTCCAGGGACTCTCCATAGGACCAATTCGTTAAAATTGCCTGCTGGAGATTCCTTGCATGTAGACGTACCCATTGCACTGCTGGTATAGTCGCAGTGAGGAGCCCTAAGACCGACATAGCTGCCCTGATGGAAATTGGCATGTTTGTCTGTGTCTTTTTTACCGCACACTGAAGCTGCTCTATTTTCTCCTCGGGGAGAAAGATTCTCTCCTGAATGGAATGGATAGTATAACCCAGGAATTTTATTGTCTGCGATGGAATCAAGTTTGACTTTTCCTTGTTTATTATCCATCCGAGACTCTCCAAGTGTCTTTGTCTTTTCCAGATCCTTCACTAATAGGTCCTTTGTTTTGGCAAATATTAGAAGATAGTCTAAATAGAGTACAATCCATACTCCCTCCACTCTGAGTGGGGCTAAGGCCTCTGCTAAGATCTTTGTGAAAATCCTCAGAGAGGATGACAGCCCGAAGGGGAGTGCTCTGTACTGGAGATGTAGGGTTGATTCCCCCCTTCTTATTGCAAATCTTAAGTGCTTCTGGGATGCTGGTGCTATAGGCACATGGAGATATGCATCTCTCAGGTCTATGGACACCATAAAACAGTTTGGGGTCAGGAGACGCTTTACTGCAAAAATTGTGTCCATTTTGAATTTCTTGTACCTGTTAAATCTGTTGAGAATTTTCAGGTTCAGAAATAATCTGAATTTGCCTGAAGGCTTCTTCACCAGAAAGATGTGCGAATAGCACCCCTGTTCTACTTCCTTGGGAGGCACATTCGTGATCACTTTTTGTTGAATCAATTCCTGTAAGATTGATGTCATTGCTACCGATTTCTCTGGGTCTCGGGGAGCCTGGGTTACGTAAAAGCGCACGTGAGGGTTGAGAAAATTCCAGCCTGTAACCCTCTAAAATTGTCTTGAGGATAAACTGGCTGTCCGTTATAGTCTTCCAATGTAAAAAGAAGGTTTGCAACCTTGCTCCCACAGTTGGATGACAGTCACTGGGTTTTTGTATTTGTGGCAGGGGGGCGAAATAGTACTCCTGACTTGCCCCTCCCTCTTTGAGACTTCCATGGCTTTTTATAACCTCTTTGGTATCTGGGGATTTCCGAAAAGCACGAAATTTTTTATTGCTTTGAGGAATCGCCTTTTTCTTTATAGGCAAAGCCTTCTTCCTGTCAGCTGTTCTGTCAAGTATGGCTTCAAGACCTGGGCCAAACACCAGATCTCCCTCAAAGGGGAGCCCGCATAATTTTGTTTTGGAGGCAGTATCCCCTGTCCATGTCTTGACCCATAAACCCTATGAGCTGAGTTTATTAAAGCTGAGGATCTGGCTGACATTCTAATTGATTCAGCTGAAGCATCCGTAATGTACTCCACTGCCCTTAGTAACACCGGGAGTGTATCTAACAGATCTTTACGAGGAGTCCCCGCCTCAATATGAGCCTTCAACTTTTCCAGCCAGTGTTCCAGGTTCCTGGCTACCACCGTTGAAGCCATGGCTGGTTTCAAATTCACTACGGTTGAATCCCATGCTTTCCTTAATAGGGAGTCCGCCTTCTTATCCATGGTATCCTTAAAGATACCCATGTCCTCAAATGCCAGGTCAGTATTCCTTGATACCTGGGAAAAAGCTGCGTCAAGTCTGTTTTTTATTCCAGATTTGCGAGGTATCCTCTTCAAACGGAAACCTCCGTTTGAGGGACTTAGAAAAGAAAGGGGCTCTCTCTGGATCCTTCCATTCCCTTTTTATAGTTTCCGATAGAAACTTATGTACTGGAAAAACTTTTCCTCCCCCAAGCCCTGGAACATCTTATCACGTAAGGATAACTGAGTTTTAACCTCTGTGATGTTAAGGGTAGTGTGTATCGTTTTTAGCAGATCATCCACCTCCTCAAGGGATAGTTTGTACCTAGAAGGAGAAGAAGTCTCTTTCTCTTCTTCCGCTTCTTCGTCAGAGTTTGGAAAAGCACTACACTCTTCCTCCTCTGAGTCACTGCCCCCTCTGGATGCAGAAACAGAGGAGTGAGAACGGGGGACCGTACTGCCAGTTGCAGTCGGGCGTTTATCCAGATAGGACCTGAAGGATTCAAAGGTGTCCGCCAGTTCCTTCTGGAAGGAGCTCAGCAATTCTCCTTGCTGAGTCGCAGGAATAGCAGGAGTGGTTTCCTCCTTAACTATGTCTGCAATACAGGACCTGCATAATATTTTGGTCCAGGAATCCCTTTGTAAACTTTTACATGACGGACACTTCCTCTTAATAAGAGGGGAGGCATGCTTGGTCTTTTCTTTAGCTTTCTGAAATATACCAAGGAAAAAAGATATCCGCTGAACCAACATTTCAAAACAGATTACATGCTGTATAAAGAAAAAAACCCAAAGGGAAGTTAACCCCTTAACCCCTGTGTTTTCTTCCACAGCCAGTGAATCACCCCACAGATCCGCTTCTAACCAAATAATCATTTTTCCTTTTTGTAGTACCCAGGAAAAGTGATCTGCAGGCTTCCCCCCTTCCCCCTTTAGGAAGGGAATACACATTAAATAATTGCCCATAGAGTAAGAAAACAGAGACCAGTGTCCCTGCTTACCTGGGCCTGGCTGACTGGTGTGGCTCCTGGTCCTGCCACTGCCGTCTAATCCTCCATTGCTGACAGGACTACAGCGGCGTCTGTGCTCTTTTATTTGATTTTCCCGGGCCGCTCACCGCTATGAGGGCCGGAAATTTCGTCAGCCAGAAGACCGCCCCCTCGTCCTGCATTACAGCGGCCAGAACCGGAAGCCGCGTCGCGCTGCTAGAGGCCCTGCCCCCGGCCGGAATGACGCGCTCGTCATCAGAACCCGGAAGGCGTGAGGCTCTGTAAAGGAGACGCCGTTCGCTTCTCCACAGCCATGCCGCCGGTCTATAGGAGTGGAACCCACAGCAGCCTGGCTCTCGCCGAGCATGAAGAGGAGGGGGCGCCGGAGAATCCTCTGCACATAAGAGGGGATGCTGGGCTGTCTTGAGAGCAAAATAAAAACTTCTACAGGTATGTCCAATACTCTCCCCACCTGGAGAAAGCGTAGCACACCCCTGGTTCCCTGCAGGGCTTCCACCATGGCGGAGGAAACACTACAACTGAGGCCATGGTGGAAGCGTCCAGTCTTTAAAGAAACTGACTGCAGTGTTTCCTGGGAAAGTGGGTGGAGCTGCGCTCTCTCCAGGTGCTGTCCTGAAAGACGAAGGGAGAAATATCTAAAGGGAATTTTTAATGTAGACCAAATATAAATGCATATGTGTGAAGTGCATGCATAAATAAATAAGTGGAAAAATGATTTCGCATATGAGCCGGGGGCTTCCATGTCATTTGATAAACATATATTGAATACATATATATGAATATTTAATGTATATAAATATAATATGGTATACTGGCTTAGCCCTATGGGAATATATGTGTGTATAATTATAATATGCTGTAATGTGAACTACTTACAAAGAGTGAAGTGTTGTGAATAAAAAGTAAATTAATTTAAATTAAATTAATTATTGTTAGTGAATATACATATATAAAATAAAGACAAAGTCACAATATGATGAGCTGAATGTAAAGGAAAAAAAACGAGTGCTATATAAAGTGTATATAGAGACTGAATGATGTTCAAAAGACTAGTGCGATAAAGATCAGAACCGCGGTCAATATCCGCATTGTCTCAGTAAAACCCGACCAACTGCACTGAGATCTCAGACAGCAAATACATATATACATGTTGTGCAATCGGTCCGAGCGTGTATGGTCTTCAGTCACCAATCACAAAGTCTGAAAACAAAAAAAAACATAAAACACAGTATATATCAATACTCTCACAGTACTAATTCATGTATATGCACATGTAAATATTTTCACATAACATCAAATGTGCTCTTCTTTTCTCCTCCTTTCTTGAGCTCAAAGCTATTAGATACTTTGTTACACAATAAAAATTGCTGCATGGTTAAAACTTTTTAAAAAAAAAAATAAAAAATATATAGAATAAAATGAATAGAACTTGACTTCCAAATCTACATTGTTGCTGTTTGTTATAAAGTGTAGCAGTAAAAATGGAATATAAGAGAAGTAGTGAATATATGACACAATTCTACACTTAACAGACTGGAACTCTCAAAAAGGATTTTTAATATAAATCGTAAAGATGCCTGTATGTCATGCTTATAAAAAGACTATGATATACGACAAAAATATCCTGATATTCATGTCGCTACCACTAGAAACGATGGCCTGTTGGAATCATTACGGAGAAGAGACTTAAAGGTGGTAAGAAAAGAAACTGAACTGGCATCTGTAGACAGTACTCTCCAAGTTAGAGAAGGAAGGATTTTCCCTTTCGCATGTTCTGATCCTGCAACCACAAGTTTAGGCTTAAGCCTGCCCAAGGAGATAAGCACATTGGATAAACCATGGTTTGTCCTCTCTTGTCTGAAGCCAACAAGGTGTCTTGTTGTAAAGGCCTGGAATGGAACTTGGTATAGGGCACTGCCTCGAAGGACACCATCCTCCCTAGAAGACTCATACAGAGCCGAATGGAGGGTTGTCTGGTGCCCCTTATCTGACGCACCTGATCCTTCAGGGTATAGAGCTTTACGGATGGCAAAAATACCCTTGCTTGTACCGTATCTAGGATCAGACCTAAATATTTTAAACTTTGAGATGGTCTCAAGGTTGACTTTTTGGTATTTATGATCCAGCCTAAGCTTTCCAAATACCGCACTGGGCAGGTTATGCTCTGTTCTAAAGCCTGTAGTGGGTGATTTCTGATAGCCATCCAGATAGCCGACCACCAGGATCCCTTGGGCCCTTAAAAGACCCAGTACTGGTGCTAGGACCTTTGTGAACACCCGGGGAGCTGTAGCAAGCCCGAAGGGTAGAGCCACAAACTGAAAATGATGTTCCTCAACTGCAAAATCGCAGGAACCTCTGATGAGGCTGAAAAATAGGTATGTGTAAATATGCGTCTTTTATATCGATGCAGGCTAGAAAGTCTACCATCTGGACTGAGGCTACTACTGAGCGGACAGACTCCATCCAAAAAGGACTGGATCAGTAGATACTGGTTCAGGGATCTTAGATCCAAAATGGGCCTTGTGTCCTAGTTTGGTTTATGAATCAAAACTATGAGTAAAACGCTGTGCCCCTTTCGGATAAAGAAACCTCTACAATCACTCCTTGATGCACTAAATGATGTAGTGCCTGATGAAATGTATCTTTTTGGAGGATCCGAGGGAACACTGGGATCTTAGAAACCTCTGAGGGGGAACTCCCCGCAACTCCAGCTTGTAACTGCAGGATACAGTTGAGGTGACCCACTAGTCCTGAACTATTGTTCTCCAAATATATATGAAATGGCTCAATTCTGGTGGGGAATTGGAGAAATGTCCCACATCCCTAATAAAGCATAGAAACAGCAAAACAAGAACCCTCTGGCAGGACTTTAAAAAGGTGATGACTCCAAAAATTACGTATGCAAACAATGAATGTATAAAATTTATATAAGTTTAATACAAATTCTAAAAAGATAGAAACATAAGGAGTTTGTATCACAGGTTTACAAGTTCAATATAATGTATCCACATGAGATCATAAAAATGAAAAACAAAAACACTTAGTTTACATCACTCTTGTGCAAATGTACAGAGTGAAACTACACATTTCAAGATCATGCATCATTTCTGTTCATCCGGAGCAAGTGGTATAGAGGTTTATGATATCTACAAATCAAAAAATACAATGAGTACAGAATATATGCATACAACGGTTTGAAAAAACTGAAAATTACTTTATCTACAGGCAGGCACTTGATTATATAAAATCAAAAACCATGTCTACCAACCAAAATATGTAGAAGCAGATATCTTGAAAGAAAGTACGTTCTACGCCGGGTGCAATATGCACGGACACCTGTCACCCTGCAGCTGTTGCGCTCACACACTGCCCAGGGGGAGGGAGCTACCTGGGGATGCTGAACCCCCTCTTTAACCGTTCGGTGACATTGATGTCCCTTCTTGGCTTGGCGATGTGGGCATTCTCCTCCCCCACCCTCCCATTTTTCGAACCCATCCTTTCTTTTGGTTGGTATATTAAGGTCAGTTTATGGGTTGTCTGTCTATGCTGCAGTGCAAAAAGTGGGGATATCGGCTAGGGGTGCACCGAATGGAAATTTTGGTGCCGAAATGGAAAATAAACCAAAGGATGTGTCCCAGACAGATGGGGACCAAAAGAACAGCGGGGCTTATTGGAAAGGCAATAAAAAGGATGTATATATCAAAGAAAATTATTTATTGTGGGTACACAGTAGAAAATCATGAAGAAATATGCAGCAGCTTGACCATAGAATGACCTTGCCCTAGTAAAATTTGATCAAAGCCTAGATTGATCAAAAACGAAAAACACACAGACATGGGGAACATGTAACAGGACATACAAGAAACAACAGTCCGGACGTCAAAGCTATTGAAGTCTGTGCAAAACAACAATGAGGAGTATACAGCAATTGCTGAATGAGGTTTTGCTTAAGCAGACATCAATACCCCCGGGGGAGGGGTGGCTCAAATGGTGGGATGGGGGGGGGGGGGGAGGGGGGGGGTAGTGGAATGGGTAGGGAAGGGACGGGGGCTGTGGGGGAGAGAGAGGTTAAATGACCGTGGGCAGGGATGCCGGGATGAGTCCTGGGACATCAATGTGTGTGAATGGCGAAAATATGCCGGCCTTCCATGTGAAGTAGGTGGGTTGTGGTAACCAGGATTCAAAGTAGTGTACAGCTGAGCTGCTGTCATATACAGTAGTCCGGTATGGTGTGGGTACTTCTACATATAGCCTCCCTATGGTTGGAACAGGCAATACTGTGCATGAGCAGCACTACATATACAGATGGCTGTGTACGTTACCACTCCCGGGTCCCAGTTGGGAATCCTTATGTAATGCCGGATAGCAGTAGCCTCTGTATGTTTTAGCTGCTCCACTGGTCGCTGTAAATGGTACCAAGCACTGTCCCGGTATGGTTATTCACACACCCTGAATCAGATAGTGTAGTTCGTAGGGATAGATGGACGGCCGTGCAGCTGCATCTGTTTCCTTCCCTACGGTTCGTTCACAGCATGGAGCGGAACGCCCTCTCGATGGGTGAGCCGGCTAGCCCCAACGGGGGATGACAGCAGGCGTGACGTCCGGACGGGATGACGTCAACGCGTTTCACAACATAAACTTGTGTAGCTTCATCTGGACGTACAGGTGGTGTGTGAGGGCTCCTTCTTATAGTAATCCCTCCCTCTAACACGCCCACCAAGCTGGATTCAGTGAAGGAGATGTATCGAGTCTGTGTATGTCCAGGCTGTCATTCACTGCATGTTTGTCGTTTGTTGCTTGTAGTTTGTTTTATGATAGAGTGTCCATGTCTTCAATTGGGTATACATTTTACCTGCCTAGATTCTAAAAAGTACAGCCTGTCTTCGTGTAAAAAGTATTCCTATCTCACAACGTATACCCATTACAGATAGTGTGTATAAAGATAACATATTGAAGAGGCTATTGTTAATCTGTACGACAAACAATACACAATACAGGAAACAGATATATCCCCAAATGACGGACACTCCAAAACATAGAAGTTAATTAAATTTAGATTATGTCGAAATGAAAGGTGGGCCAGTGAGATACAAGGGACAAAGGGGGGGAGGGGTAAAAGGAAGGGAGGGGAGGGGGGGAAAGGGAAGAGGAAAGGGAGGGAAAGGGAAACCCCTTAGGTCCCAAATTAAGGAAATTCCTGAGTCAAGAGGGTAGGTTCAAAAATCAGGCCACTACTCTATTGAGAAAGTTACTCATTTTTGGGGAGTGGTCTTGGTGGATCAATGTTGGTGTTTTGTGTACTAAGCCCATCCATGCAGATATTCATACTGCAAGGAAAGGCTGGAGGTTCAGTTCTGTATTCAGGCCCAGGGGAGACAAAGAGGCCAGGCGAAAGATCCATCTTTTTTCCTTTTGTTGTAGGATTTGATCAAAGTCCCCTCTTCTGGGGGAGAGATTCAGGGCATAAATTCCCTTTACCTGCATGCCAGACAGTTTGCCCTGGTGGTATTGGGCAAAGTGTCTGGCTATAGGTTTTTCCGGATTTTTTTTTCCAAGATCTCCCTCATATGTTCCCCTAGGCGAATCCTGAACTGCCGTTTTGTCTTGCCGATGTAAATTTTCTTACAGGGGCAGGTCAACATGTAGATGACCCTGGTGGTGGCACAATTAATGAGACTTTTTATCTCGAAATTGTTTTTATTTAAAGAATCACTGAAGGTACTTGTCCTGTGCACATAAGGACACACCTGACAGTGTCCACAGGGGAACATCCCCTTGCTTCTGGGAAATCGAGAGAGCCACGAGTCATTTACCGTTCTCGTATGTTCCGAGTGGATTAAGGAGTCACCTAGATTTCTGGCTCTCCTGGCAACCATTTTGGGACTGGGTCCCACTATCTGAGCTATACCTGGGGTGTTGGTAAGTATACCCCAGTGTTTCTCTAAGATAGTTTTGACTGTGTCCCATTGGGATCCAAAATCTGTGATAATTCTCACCGGTTCTTGGGCCGGGGGTGAGGGAAAGGTAGGTCGTGGGTTTTTAAATTGTCTGCCATCCAGGAGGGAGGGGCGTTCTCTTCTTGCTGCCTTGAGTTTTGCCCTCCTAAGCTGTTTATGTGAGTACCCGCGCTCCCGAAAACGTTTATAGAGCTCATCACTTTCCCTCCTATAGTTTTCTTTATTAGAACAGTTTCGCTTGATACGGAGGAATTGGCCTACGGGAATACTGTCCTTAAGCCATTTTGGGTGGTGACTGTCTGCTCTAAGGAGTGTGTTTGCAGAGGTCTCCTTGCGGTAAGTCTGTGTCTCCAACACGGAGCCCCTTCTGCTGATGAATAGATCTAGGAAGGAGATTTTATCATGGTCCCATGAGTATGTTAATTTGATATTGCGCTCATTGATATTGAGAAAATCAATGAACTGTACCAAAGTGTCATGGTCGCCCCTCCAAATGACAAACACGTCGTCGATGTACCTGAGCCACGTGTGTACATGGCCCAGGTACATCGGCGAGGCGTATACGACCTCCTCCTCCCACAGTCCCAGATGTAGACAGGCATAAGCTGGGGCCCATGGTGCACCCATAGAGGTGCCATTAGTTTGTTGGTAGAAATTGGACAGGAATTGGAAAAAATTATTCTTGAGTGCAAAAGACAAAAGGTCCACCAAAAACTCGTTTTGTGGGCCATGACTAGGAAAATGTCTGTCCAAAAAGGTGTTGACTGCTTTGATTCCCCATTCATGGGGAATCGACGTATACAAAGATTCGACGTCGATCCCCACTAGGAGTACCTCTCCCTGTACATTGATCTGTGAGATATGTCTCAGAACATCGCCTGTATGATTCACATAAGATCTCAGATCTGTAACCATCTCCTTCAGTAAGCTGTCTAGGTATTTTCCCATTCTCTCAAGGGGACCTCTTATTGCTGAGACAATTGGTCTCCCTGGAGGGTTTTCAAGCGATTTGTGTACCTTGGGAATGATATAGAATGTCGGTACATTATATTCCTGGACAGTGAGATAGTTTAGTTCTCGTTTGCCCAGTAGTCCTGCTTCTGCCGCCAATTTAAGTTTGCCATTAAGGTTAGCGACTAGGTTCGGGAAGGGATCACTAGACAGTTTTTTATATGTTTTGACATCGCCAAGCAGGCGGAAAACCTCCTTTTCATAGTTTTTTTCATCTAGGAGTACCACATTCCCCCCTTTGTCACTCCTCTTTATAACCAACTGTGGGGCTTCTGACAGTTCACGAATCGCTTTACGTTCCGCCAGGGACAAATTGTCCTCATTTTTATTTTTAAATTTCCAGTTCACCTTGGATAGATCTGTTTGTATCATATCCAGGAAGAGACATAGCCACCTGTTTTTTTTAAGTGGGGGCATCTTGGTAGATTTAATGTTTAGTTTAGCCTGTCTTTTATACGGATCATGCTCAGCCTCCTCTCGCTCATTTTCCTCCAAGAGGGAGCTGAGGATGGCTAGCATTTCTTCATCCTGGCTTATAGTAGTGTCTTTGGCAGTTATGGGCCCTGAGCTGTTTGTATGGATGAAGCGTAAAAATACCTTCCGTATAAACAGGGTAACATCTTTAAATACCGTGAATTCATCCATCTGACTAGTGGGTGAAAAAGACATCCCTCTTTGTAAGAGGTCAAAATGTCTTTTGCTTAATTTGAATTTTGACAGATTAATAACTTTCATATCCTCCTCAGCCATCTTGTCGGTGGATGACCTATTTATTTCCGCTGGCTCCGAGTTCGTGTTCCTCCTCTGGCTATCTGTCTCTGGGGTTCGGGGGCTTGTTGTTTGTGTTGGTTTGGGTTCACGTCTAGATGATTGTCCTTGTTTTCGCCCACCGCCCCCTCTCCCTCTAAAAAAGTCACCGTCTTAGTCAGGTTATCTTCCTCCGTATCACTTACAGGTTTTTTACCCCTGGAGGATGATCTATTGTTTCTTCTCCTGGAGCTGCTACGACTCCGGCGTGGGGTTAAATCAAAGATGTCTCCCTTTTCCCAGTCGCTCAGATCCCGTCTAAATTTGGATTGTTTAGTTGTTTTTAATGTAGACTGGGTTCTTTCTACCTCTTTTCTCAGGGCCTCATTAAGTTTCTGGAACTCCTCCAGTTCTTTGAAGGGTTCCAGTCCTTGGGAGCTTTCTGTAATTGCTTGAACTAATTCTGCTAGTTGAATTTTCTCCTCTTCCACTATTAATTTCATAACGGATACTCCGTGATCTATGCAGAGTTCCTTCCACTTCTCCAGAAATCTTGGACTGTGGAGGTGCTCAGCGGGTATCACCTTATCTCTAAGGCCCCTTGGAACTATCCTATTATTAATGTAGGTTTCTAGGAAAGACACGTCCCACTTTCTATTCAGATGTTTGATAAGTAGTTTTTTGTGCTCTTTGAACCGAGTTTTTACCTCTTCTTCTTGAGAGGGAGTGGTTGCCGTGTCTGTCCTAAAAGCCTGACTGATTTCTAGATCAATATCTTCACCGATCACAAATGCCATACTTCTTTGACTATGGCAGCATCAAACATGCAGACTATGGACAGCGTGGAACAAATAGGGCAAATATGGGTGCTGCTGTAGATCTCAAAGTGATGCCTCAGGAATGGATCACCAGTAATCCCAATATCACACATGTAACAATGAATAAATATAGAGGCTTGTCTCTGGGTATGTATATAATACCGTGACCTAAACCTTGTGGTTGCCTACCAACCCCTATTGACAGTAAACCAAAGGATGTTCACTGATGTTCACTCCTTCACTGAATCCAGCTTGGTGGGCGTGTTAGAGGGAGGGATTACTATAAGAAGGAGCCCTCACACACCACCTGTACGTCCAGATGAAGCTACACAAGTTTATGTTGTGAAACGCGTTGACGTCATCCCGTCCGGACGTCACGCCTGCTGTCATCCCCCGTTGGGGCTAGCCGGCTCACCCATCGAGAGGGCGTTCCGCTCCATGCTGTGAACGAACCGTAGGGAAGGAAACAGATGCAGCTGCACGGCCGTCCATCTATCCCTACAAACTACACTATCTGATTCAGGGTGTGTGAATAACCATACCGGGACAGTGCTTGGTACCATTTACAGCGACCAGTGGAGCAGCTAAAACATACAGAGGCTACTGCTATCCGGCATTACATAAGGATTCCCAACTGGGACCCGGGAGTGGTAACGTACACAGCCATCTGTATATGTAGTGCTGCTCATGCACAGTATTGCCTGTTCCAACCATAGGGAGGCTATATGTAGAAGTACCCACACCATACCGGACTACTGTATATGACAGCAGCTCAGCTGTACACTACTTTGAATCCTGGTTACCACAACCCACCTACTTCACATGGAAGGCCGGCATATTTTCGCCATTCACACACATTGATGTCCCAGGACTCATCCCGGCATCCCTGCCCACGGTCATTTAACCTCTCTCTCCCCCACAGCCCCCGTCCCTTCCCTACCCATTCCACTACCCCTCCCCCCCCTCCCCCCCCCATCCCACCATTTGAGCCACCCCTCCCCCGGGGGTATTGATGTCTGCTTAAGCAAAACCTCATTCAGCAATTGCTGTATACTCCTCATTGTTGGTTTGCGCAGACATCAATAGCTTTGACGTCCGGACTGTTGTTTCTTGTATGTCCTGTTACATGTTCCCCATGTCTGTGTGTTTTTCGTTTTTGATCAATCTAGGCTTTGATCAAATTTTACTAGGGCAAGGTCATTCTATGGTCAAGCTGCTGCATATTTCTTCATGTTTTTCTACTGTGTACCCACAATAAATAATTTTCTTTGATATATACATCCTTTTTATTGTCTTTCCAATAAGCCCCGCTGTTCTTTTGGTCCCCATCTGTCTGGGACACATCCTTTGGTTTACTGTCAATAGGGGTTGGTAGGCAACCACAAGGTTTAGGTCACGGTATTATATACATACCCAGAGACAAGCCTCTATATTTATTCATTGTTACATACGAAATGGAAAATGAATGCTGAACTAGGTTGAAAATAGAAAACGATACCGAAAATGACAGTTTAAAAATATTTAGATTTTTATAATTGTATTATTTTCAACTTAATATCATCAGATTAATATGAATTTATTGTTGGCTATTATTGGCACCTTTAGTGCAAGAAAAAAAATGCAGTCGGCAGTCTCTAAGCATCATGTATGCAATATCTTAAAGTGGGGTTCCACCCAAAAAAACAAAAATACCTGAAAAATTTAAAAAACAAAAAAACATTTGGATATTTTTTTTTTCACTTACCTCTAAATGCCTGTTGCTAGGTGGTCCCTCGTAGTCTGCCTGTTCCTTTGCCTGGGCTGGTGACATCACTTCCCCCTCGGCACAGGAAGGGCTCGGCTCTGCTCCCTCCCTCCTGTGAATCATCTGGGACCCATTACACGTCCCAGGTGATTGAGCGGCCAATCACGGCGCGCGGCGCCGCTCGCGCATGCGCAGTGGGTGCCAGGCTGTGAAGCCACAGCCCGGCGCCCACAGTTGCAATGCCGGCGCCGACGAGCGGAGGGGGGGGACGAGCGGGGCTTCGATCCCCCGCATCGCTGGACCCAGGGACAGGTAAGTGTCCAATTAAAAGTCAGCAGCTGCAGTATTTGTAGCTGCTGACTTTTAATTTTTTTTTTTTTTAATGGAGCCCCTGGGTGGAACTCCTCTTTAAACACACTGCTGATAGTAAGAGCAAAATTTCCATTTGGTGCAACTCAAGCAGACATCATACAAGAGATCAATGCATCCTCACTAGTGCCCAGAATTACCTCCTCCTCTTGATATTCCAGATATCTGCTTCTACATATAGTTGGTTCGTAGACATGGTTTTTAACCACTTGCCGACCGCCGCACACAGATGTACGTCGACAAAGCGGCACGGGCAGGCATAAGGGCTTACCTGTACGTCCCTGCCTGCCCGCGGGTGGGGGGTCCGATCGGACCCCCCCCGGTGCCTGTGACGGTCGGCAAATGTCCCCCGGCTATCGGTGGTGAGGGGGAGGCCATCCATTCGTGGCCCCCCCCTCGCGATCGCTCCCAGCCAATGGGATAATTTCCCTGCCTCTGTATTGTACACAGAGGCAGAGGAAATGATGTCATCTCTCCTCGGCTCGGTATTTTCCGTTCCGGGCCGAGGAGAGAAGACTGTAATGTGAGTGCACAACACACACACACACACACACACACACACAGTAGAACATGCCAGGCACACATTACACCCCGATCCCCCCCCCGATCGCCCCCCGATCCCCCCCCCAATCACCCCCCCCTGTCACAAACTGACACAAAGCAGGTTTTTTTTTTTTTTTTTTTCTGATTACTGTATTGGTGTCAGTTTGTGACAGTTAGTGTGTTAGGGCAGTGAATGTTAGGCCCCCTTTAGGTCTAGGGTACCCTCCTAACCCCCCTAATAAAGTTTTAACCCCTTGATCACCCCCTGTCACCAGTGTTGCTAAGCGATCATTTTTCTGATCGCTGTATTAGTGTCGCTGGTGACGCTAGTTAGGGACATAAATATTTAGGTTCGCCGTCAGCGTTTTATAGCGACAGGGACCCCTATATACTACCTAATAAATGTTTTAACCCCTTGATTGCCCCCTAGTTAACCCTTTCACCACTGATCACCGTATAACTGTTACGGGTGACGCTGGTTAGTTCGTTTATTTTTTATAGTGTCAGGGCACCCGCCGTTTATTACCGAATAAAGGTTTAGCCCCCTGATCGCCCGGCGGTGATATGCGTCGCCCCAGGCAGCGTCAGATTAGCGCCAGTACCGCTAACACCCACGCACGCAGCATACGCCTCCCTTAGTGGTATAGTATCTGTACGGATCAATATCTGATCCAATCAGATCTATACTAGCGTCCCCAGCAGTTTAGGGTTCCCGAAAACGCAGTGTTAGCGGGATCAGCCCAGATACCTGCTAGCACCTGCGTTTTGCCCCTCCGCCCGGCCCAGCCCACCCAAGTGCAGTATCGATCGATCACTGACACTTACAGAACACTAAACGCATAACTGCAGCGTTCGCAGAGTCAGGCCTGATCCCTGCGATCGCTAACAGTTTTTTTGGTAGCGTTTTGGTGAACTGGCAAGCGCCAGCGGCCTAGTACACCCCGGTCGTAGTCAAACCAGCACTGCAGTAACACTTGGTGACGTGGCGAGTCCCATAAGTGCAGTTCAAGCTGGTGAGGTGGCAAGCACAAGTAGTGTCCCGCTGCCACCAAAAAGACAAACACAGGCCCGTCGTGCCCATAGTGCCCTTCCTGCTGCATTCGCCAATCCTAATTGGGAACCCACCGCTTCTGCAGCGCCCGTACTTCCCCCATTCACATCCCCAACCAAATGCAGTCGGCTGCATGAGAGGCATTTTCTTTATGTCCTCCCGAGTACCCCTACCCAGCGAACCCCCCCAAAAAAGATGTTGTGTCTGCAGCAAGCGCGGATATAGGCGTGACACCCGCTATTATTGTCCCTCCTGTCCTGACAATCCTGGTCTTTGCATTGGTGAATATTTTGAACGCTACCATGCACTAGTTGACTATTAGCGTAGGGTACAGCATTCCACAGACTAGGCACACTTTCACAGGGTCTCCCAAGATGCCATCGCATTTTGAGAGACCCGAACCTGGAACCGGTTACAGTTATAAAAGTTAGTTACAAAAAAAAAAAAAACATACAAAAATATAAAATAAAAAAAAAAAAATAGTCGTCGTTTTATTGTTCTTTCTCTCTCTATTCTCTCTTTCTATTGTTCTGCTCTTTTTTACTGTATTCTATTCTGCAATGTTTTATTGTTATTATGTTTTATCATGTTTGTTTTTCAGGTATGCAATTTTTTATACTTTACCGTTTACTGTGCTTTATTGTTAACCATTTTTTTGTCTTCAGGTACGCCATTCACGACTTTGAATGGTTATACCAGAATGATGCCTGCAGGTTTAGGTATCATCTTGGTATCATTCTTTTCAGCCAGCGGTCGGCTTTCATGTAAAAGCAATCCGAGCGGCTAATTAGCCTCTAGACTGCTTTTACAAGCAGTGGGAGGGAATGCCCCCCCCCCCAACGTCTTCCGTGTTTTTCTCTGGCTCTCCTGTCTCAACAGGGAACCTGAAAATGCAGCCGGTGATTCAGCCAGCTGACCATAGAGCTGATCAGAGACCAGAGTGGCTCCAAACATCTCTATGGCCTAAGAAACCGGAAGCTACGAGCATTTTATGACTTAGATTTCGCCGGATGTAAACAGCGCCATTGGGAAATTGGGAAAGCATTTTATCACACCGATCTTGGTGTGGTCAGATGCTTTGAGGGCAGAGGAGAAATCTAGGGTCTAATAGACCCCAATTTTTGCAAAATAGAGTACCTGTCACTACCTATTGCTATGATAGGGGATATTTACATTCCCTGAGATAACAATAAAAATGATTTAAAAAAAAAATGAAAGGAACAGTTTAAAAATAAGATAAAAAAATAATAATAGAAAAAAAAAAAAAAAAAGCACCCCTGTCCCCCCTGCTCTCGCGCTAAGGCGAACGCAAGCGTCGGTCTGGCGTCAAATGTAAACAGCAATTGCACCATGCATGTGAGGTATCGCCGCGAAGGTCAGATCGAGGGCAGTAAGTTTAGCAGTAGACCTCATCTGTAAATCTAAAGTGGTAACCTGTAAAGGCTTTTAAAAATGTATTTAGTTTGTCGCCACTGCACGTTTGTGCGCAATTTTAAAGCATGTCATGTTTGGTATCCATGTACTCGGCCTAAGATCATCTTTTTTATTTCATCAAACATTTGGGCAATATAGTGTGTTTTAGTGCATTAAAATGTAAAAAAGTGTGTTTTTTCCCCAAAAAATGCGTTTGAAAAAATCGCTGCGCAAATACTGTGTGAAAAAAAAAAATGAAACACCCACCATTTTAATCTGTAGGGCATTTGCTTTAAAAAAAATATATAATGTTTGGGGGTTCAAAGTAATTTTCTTGCAAAAAAAATTTATTTTTTTATGTAAACAATAAGTGTCAGAAAGGGCTTTGTCTTCAAGTGGTTAGAAGAGTGGGTGATGTGTGACATAAGCTTCTAGATGTTGTGCATAAAATGCCAGGACAGTTCAAAACCCCCCCAAATGACCCCATTTTGGAAAGTAGACACCCCAAGCTATTTGCTGAGAGGCATGTCGAGTCCATGGAATATTTTATATTGTGACACAAGTTGCGGGAAAGAGACAAATTTTTATTTTTTTTATTTTTTTTTGCGCAAAGTTGTCACTAAATGATATATTGCTCAAACATGCCATGGGAATATGTGAAATTACACCCCAAAATACATTCTGTTGCTTCTCCTGAGTACGGGGATACCACATGTGTGAGACTTTTTGGGAGCCTAGCCGCGTACGGGACCCCGAAAACCAAGCACCGCCTTCAGGCTTTCTAAGGCCGTAAATTTTTGATTTCACTCTTCACTGCCTATCACAGTTTCGGAGGCCATGGAATGCCCAGGTGGCAAAAAAAACCCCCAAATTACCCCATTTTGGAAAGTAGACACCCCAAGCTATTTGATGAGAGGTATAGTGAGTATTTTGCAGACCTCACTTTTTGTCACAAAGTTTTGAAAATTGAAAAAAAAATTTTTTTTTCTCGTCTTTCTTTATTTTCAAAAACAAATGAGAGCTGCAAAATACTCACCATGCCTCTCAGCAAATAGCTTGGGGTGTCTACTTTCCAAAATGGGGTCATTTGGGGGGGGGTTTGTGCCACCTGGGCATTCCATGGCCTCCGAAACTGTGATAGGCAGTGAGGAGTAAAATCAAAAATGTACGCCCTTAGAAATCCTGAAGGCAGTGATTGGTTTTCGGGGTCCCGTACGCGGCTAGGCTCCCAAAAAGTCCCACACATGTGATATCCCCATACTCAGGAGAAGCAGCTAAATGTATTTTGGGGTGCAATTCCACATATGCCCATGGCCTGTGTGAGCAATATATCATTTAGTGACAACTTTTTGTAATTTTTTTTTTTGTCATTATTTAATCACTTGGGACAAAAAAAATGAATATTCAATGGGCTCAACATGCCTCTCAGCAAATTCCTTGGGGTGTCTACTTTCCAAAATCGGGTCATTTGTGGGGGTTTTGTACTGCCCTGCCATTTTAGCACCTCAAGAAACGACATAGGCAGTCATAAATTAAAGGCTGTGTAAAATTCCAGAAAATGTACCCTAGTTTGTAGACGCTATAACTTTTGCGCAAACCAATAAATATACACTTATTGACATTTTTTTTACCAAAGACATGTGGCCGAATACATTTTGGCCTAAATGTATGACTAAAATTGAGTTTATTGGATTTTTTTTAGAACAAAAAGTAGAAAATATCATTTTTTTTCAAAATTTTCGGTCTTTTTCCGTGTATAGCGCAAAAAATAAAAAACGGCAGAGGTGATCAAATACCATCAAAAGAAAGCTCTATTTGTGGGAAGAAAAGGACGCAAATTCCGTTTGGGTACACCATTGCATGACCGCGCAATTAGCAGTTAAAGCGACGCAGTGCCGAATTGTAAAAAGTGCTCTGGTCAGGAAGGGGGTAAATCCTTCCGGGGCTGAAGTGGTTAATTTATATAATCAAGTGCCTGCCTGTACATAAAGACATTTTCAGTTTTTTTAAAACAGTTGTATGCATATATACAGCGACTTTACTTTCAAGTGCACTTTCAAGAGCACTTGCAGTGCAAAGTGGATTTGCCTTTAGTAAATAACCCCCATAGAGTTTCACTCAGTATATTTGCACAAGAGTGATGTAAACTGTTTTTTTATGATCTCATGTGAATACGTTATATTGAAAGCCCTGTGCATTATTTACTGGACAAGTTAAGTTCTTGTTTACGGAAGAGAGACTGCTGACTCTACAGCTGGCATGCTCCACTTCTTAAACTTTTCATCCATGGGTTATAAAAAGGGAGGAACAAAAATTCTGTCAGGATGTTCCCAATCAGCATACACCTCCTGTTCCAACAGAGGGTGAAAGGGGAAAGCCTGTGAGGACTCAGGGACCCCAAAGAGGACCAGGGGGGCTCAGTAATCTCTACAAGAGGCAACTTAAAGGCAGATCGAACCATCTCAGTAAGAGTCAGAATCAAAAGCCTCTGACTGAGAGGCAGACATCAACTCGATAGCTTCTTGTCCAGATTGCTCGGAAGCAGACTCATCCTCCAAGCCCTGCACAGAATTCTGAGCTTTTAGCTCTTCCCCATCCTCAACCCATTTAGAGGTCGACCGATATGGGTTTTTCTCTGGCCGATGCCGATATTTAGAAATCGCGGTGGCCGATGGCCAATATATGATGCCGATTTTTTTTTTTGGGCCGATATATTAGGCCGATTATTTTTTCCCTTCATCTCATAAAATCTAGCAGTTGGACCCCTTTCACATTGGGGCGTTTTTCAGGCGCTTTTGGGCTAAAAATAGCGCCTGTAAAACTGCTCCCCTGCAGTCTGTGTGAAAGCTCGAGTGCTTTCACACTGAGGCGATGCGCTAGCAGGATGTTAAAAAAAAGTCCTGCAAGCAGCATCTTTGGAGCGGTGTATACCACCACTCCTGCCCATTGAAATGAATGCGCACCGCTGCCGAAGCGCCTGCAAAGCGTTTCGGCAGCAGCGCTTCAAGCTGGGATATATGTGCCCCGCTAGCAGCCAAATAGCACCAAAATGACGGTAAAGCGCCGCTAAAACTAGCAGCGTTTTACCGTCAACGCATTCCCGCTCCAGTGTGAAAGCAGCCTTAAGTAATAAGTGATACAGAAATTTTTTTACATTTTAAACATTTATTAAACAAAACAAACCTCCAATCAGTTCACTTGTATGTATAATTTAGATTTAAAAAAAATAACTATATCTTAAATATTAAATACACAAAAACAGGTAATCAAAACTTTTGGACGAAAAAAAAATGGGCTAACTTTACTGCTTTCTTTTTTTTTTTTTTTATTATTTCATTAGTGTATTTTTTTCAAAAAAAATTGCGTTTGAAAGACCGCTGCGCAAATACCGTGTGACATAAAATATTGCAACAACCGCTATTTTATTCCCTAGGGTCTCTGCTAAAAATATATATATAATGTTTGGGGGTTCTAAGTGATTTTCTAGCAGAAAATACAGGATTTTTACTTGTAAGCAACAAGTGTCAGAAAAGATTTAGTATTTAAATGGTTAAACTGAGAACTTCTACACAGGGAGTTCAGTCTATTGATAAAAGAACATGAAGAGATACAATGTATCTTCTTATCAGATTTGGCAGGCTGCCCAGGGAGGAGAGAAGAAAACTTCAGATAACTTGCATTGAATTCTATTACAGAAGTCATTTGCAAGTCACGCTGAAATTATAACTGGCTTTTTTTATCAGCACAATCGGCCGATGCCGATTAAGTAAAAAAAGCCAAATATCGGCCAGCCGATATATCGGTCGCCCTCTAAACCCATTCCTGCTGTAAACTAGGAGGCTCGGGGAGGGGGAATCTGTCACGCTTCTTGACACCCTGCAGGATGAAGGCAATAATGCCAGCAATCCTGTGCTCTAACCCGCCTAGGGCCAAGGACAGTTCATCCTTGGTGATAAAGGGTGAAGCAGCAGCATTGACTGTAGGCACAATACAGGATAGGTGCATCAGCTCAGATTGCCTGGAAGCCTCTAGTCTATCAGGGGATACAACACTAGGGATACGACTAGGTTCATCAGTAACTGACGCCATAGGTGTGCCCTTTCCTGTTGTGTTAGTCCTGCTCCTCCTTTTTGAAGACATTTACTAGCCACAAAAAGAGTACCTGGGTGTAGTATTAACACTCCTCAGAAGGGAGACCCTTTAATAGAGCTCACCAAGACCCTATGCAACAATCCTGCTAAGCAGCTTCAGCCTGCCAAGCACCACCTGGTGACTCACGTGACCCAGGTAGGGATAAATGACCTGCTGCAAATGCCTGCTTCAGAGCCCGCTTTGTGTCACACAGCTGCCTTCTGGAAGCACCACATGCTTGACATACACAGCTTAAATAAGCTGGCTGAGCACCCGAACGTGGGAGGTCCCGGGGAACAGGCGTGGCTGTATTCACATATGACACCAATCTTCATGTGCCGAGATAAAAGCTATGGCGCATGTGCGATGAAGCCGCATGTGCCATGGCCGCCAAACAAACTGCTGAGCACAGCGACACTTTTGCGAACGCACATGCGCCATGGCGATCCAAAGCAAAATGGATAAAAAAAAACAGCCAGGCAAAAGCAAAAATAAGGTACACTTTGCAAACACCCAAAGCTAGCCCAAAACTCCCCTGTATGGTCACTGCACACAGGTGTCCAGCCTCTAGCTAGCTTGACTGTTACAGTCACTGGGACACCCCACAATAGGTAAAAAAGGGTTTTCACTTACCCATCCAGGCGCAGGGCAGATTAGAACCTAAGAGCCCAATCTTCACCCATCACGGTTCCTGTCACTTGAAGACCTTCAAGAACTGGGTACCCTTTTCATGTTTAGGGTCCCCTCCCTTGGACCTGTACAGCACCATGCAGGAATGCCTTAGCGCTGTTGTGTCCAGGATTCCACTTCGCAGGGTCCAGCACCCGGAGGCCGCATTACAGGCAAAACCTCGCAGGACTTCGAGTCTTCTTTGCGAGGCTCGGGTACCATTTATCTAAGCATTTACAGCCTGTGTCAAATGGATCCGATCGGTCAATCCCCTGATTCATTTAAGAACCGTTTGTGGGACTAGAAACCTGCAGCTCAAACAAACAACCATGCCATCCACCTTGCAGATACTGGTAAAAAAAAAAAAAAAAAAAAAAAAACACTGAAGCACTTCCTGTATGGGAGGGGTTATATAGGGGATCACTTCATGTCTAAAGACCTTTGGTCTACTGGTGTTCATTCACCTGGAGATGAAGTATAACCCAGCAGGTAATGAATAGTAGATTAACTGTGTCCCATGATGTATGAAAAAGAAATTTAGAATGTGATCAATCCTTTGGACGATCCTCTAATGAGCACCTCACCCTCCTCAATTTCCTCCCCAAAAAGGGGTTAAAAAGGATCAGGGTCATAGGCCCTAGAAGGACAGAAATTATTAAAGAAATAAGACATAAATTGTAGTGAATTCTGCATTCAGATAGGATCTTTGTTGTGCGCCTGAAAAAAGGAGCTATAATTTTGTGGGTTTTCCTTGAGTAATCTATAGCCCAAATACAATTAAGCCCTTTAATCCCAGCTCCTCTGCTTCTTGACTCAACCATTGCTAAGTGAGGGTATCCCCTGTGAAGTCCTCGTTAAATGAATTTGGAACAAGGGGGTATTTGCATGTCCAGGAAAGGGGCTGGTACTGACCAATGTCCTGTCTGTCACTGGAGAGGCAGCTAGTAAAAGACAGACATACTTCTTGCTTACTCAGCGAAACAAAGGCAAGCAGAAGGGCCTCCCCCCAAGCAACAGTGTTGCATATAAAAAAACCTGCCAAGTTTCACAAGGTAAATGATACCTCCCATCAATGTAATAGAGCAACGTACTGAGAGGGTAAACACGCTGAATGAAACATCCCACATGTAAAACAGGAAAACCCTATCTTACCTTGGCCATGCTGCAGGTTCCCATAGTGAACCACACTCCACCCATCATGGTGGGTTAGGTATACCCCAAAGGGGTCCTCAGAGTCTATGAGCCTTTGGAATGAACCATGGCCCAGGATCTGTATAGCACCCTTTCAACCAAATCCACATGTTCCACTATGTGCCAAGAGGAGCCCCTAAAGCAGGATTCAGTGCATGTCAAAAGCCTCTGCATTTTCCATCTGACACGGGGGTCCGGGTACAGGTCCTCCAAGGCTCTGCTGAGGGGTCAACTGTTCCTGAAGTTGTAGCAGTGGCTATGGAGGAATCATCTTGGTGGATTGTCAGTGAAAAAACCTCCATAGCAAGTTAAGTTTCTCATTAGAGAAAAGCGGTCCATTACCCAAAGACAGCAGAAAAAAAAAAAAAAAAATTATAAAAAAAATGAAAAATTAACCTGAGGCTAGCTTTTTTAAACTTAAAAAAAGTAAAAGTCATGCCAGATTTGCTTAAGTTGTATGAACATATGTAACTGACCTTGTAAAGCTACAGGAATTGCCTCATTTTGGATTTTTGTTGGCAGTTTCCATCCCAGTTGTTCACATGTTTCACATAACACATCAGTAATACCCTAGAAAAATATAAAACAAAGATTTAAGGTTGTAAAGTATTTATTTTTTATTACAAACATGTCATACTTCCCTGCTCTGCACAGAGTGGCCCCGACCCTCTTCTTAGGTCCCCTGCTGACACTCCTGGCCCCTCCTCTTGCTGGTGCACCAATAAGAAGCAGATTCCCATGGGGGTACTCTTGCGGGCTCGCTCCAGAGCCCCGCTGCCGCATCCATTAACACTGACAGCGCAACTCAGCCCTACCCTCCACTCCCTCGTCACTGGAGTTGATTGAGAGGAGCAGGAGCTAATGGCTCCCACTGCGACCGATCTCCCCAGGGCGGAGGGACAGAGCCAGGAGAGCCGCAGTGCTCATGCACAGTACTAGATTGCGATGGGGTTCAGGGAAGTATAAGGGGGCGAGTCCAAGGCCTAATGTACACTGCTGCTGCTAAACAGACGTTTAGGAGCAGTTGGGCATTTTTTGCAACTGCTCCTGAACTCTCCTCTATGTTATCTTATCAGTACATATACACAGGGTCGTTTACGGTCGTTTCTAGGCAGTGGAGTTTAGAGGCTGTTTTTGGAACGCAAAAAAAAAATGGCTTCAGAAGCTGAGTTTAGAGGCCTTTCAAGTGCCAAATGCAACTTAACGCGGTAAATTTTTGGCTATTATGAAAAATGCTGCAAAACGCCAATAAATGCGGCATGTAAACGTGGGTTACCATCTGTCAAGTTAAATTGTTCAGGAGAGGTTGTAAAAACGTCCCGTGTACAAGAAGCCTAACACAGAAGGTTTTTTTTACCTTAACCACTTGAGCCCCGGACCATTATGCTGCCTAAGGACCAGAGGTCTTTTTCCAATTTGGCACTGCGTCGCTTTAACTGCTAATTGCGCGGTCATGCAATGCTGTACCCAAACGAAATTTGCGTCCTTTTCTTCCCACAAATAGAGCTTTCTTTTGATGGTATTTGATCACCTATGCGGTTTTTATTTTTTGCGCTATAAACGGAAAAAGACCAAAACTTTTGAAAAAAAATGATATTTTCTACTTTTTGTTATAAAAAAAATCCAATAAACTAAATTTTAGTCATACATTTAGGCCAAAATGTATTCGGCCACATGTCTTTGGTAAAAAAAATGTCAATAAGCGTATATTTATTGGTTTGCGCAAAAGTTATAGCGTCTACAAACTAGGGTACATTTTCTGGAATTTACACAGCTTTTAGTTTATGACTGCCTATGTCATTTCTTGAGGTGCTAAAATGGCAGGGCAGTACAAAACCCCCCCAAATGACCCCATTTTGGAAAGTAGACACCCCAAGGAAATTGCTGAGAGGCATGTTGAACCCATTGAATATTTATTTTTTTTGTCCCAAGTGATTGAAAAATGACAAAAAAAAAAAAAAAAAAAATTACAAAAAGTTGTCACTAAATGATATATTGCTCACACAGGCCATGGGCCTATGTGGAATTGCACCCCAAAATACATTCAGCTGCTTCTCCCGAGTATGGGGATACCACATGTGTGGGACTTTTTGGGAGCCTAGCCGCGTACGGGGCCCCGAAAACCAATCACCGCCTTCAGGATTTCTAAGGGTGTAAATTTTTGATTTCACTCTTGAGTGCCTATCACAGTTTCGGAGGCCATGGAATGCCCAGGTGGCACAAAACCCCCCAAAATGACCCCATTTTGGAAAGTAGACACCCCAAGCTATTTGCTGAGAGGCATGGTGAGTATTTTGCAGCTCTCATTTGTTTTTGAAAATGAAGAAAGACAAGAAAAAACTTTTTTTTTTCTTTTTTCAATTTTCAAAACTTTGTGACAAAAAGTGAGGTCTGCAAAATACTCACTATACCTCTCAGCAAATAGCTTGGGGTGTCTACTTTCCAAAATGGGGTCATTTGGGGGGGTTTTGTGCCACCTGGGCATTCCATGGCCTCCGAAACTGTGATAGGCAGTGAAGAGTGAAATCAAAAATTTAGGCGGTGCTTGGTTTTCGGGGTCCCGTACGCGGCTAGGCTCCCAAAAAGTCTCACACATGTGGTATCCCCGTACTCAGGAGAATCAGCAGAATGTATTTTGGGGTGTAATTTCACATATTTCCATGGCATGTTTGAGCAATATATCATTTAGTGACAACTTTGTGCAAAAAAAAAAAAAAAAAATTTGTCTCTTTCCACAACTTGTGTCGCAATATAAAATATTCCATGGACTCGACCTCTCAGCAAATAGCTTGGGGTGTCTACTTTCCAAAATGGGGTCATCTGGGGGGGTTTTGAACTGTCCTGGCATTTTATGCACAACATCTAGAAGCTTATGTCACACATCACCCACTCTTCTAACCACTTGAAGACAAAGCCCTTTCTGACACTTATTGTTTACATAAAAAAATAATTTTTTTTGCAAGAAAATTACTTTGAACCCCCAAACATTATATATTTTTTTTAAAGCAAATGCCCTACAGATTAAAATGGTGGGTGTTTCATTTTTTTTTTTTCACACAGTATTTGCGCAGCGATTTTTCAAACGCATTTTTTGGGGAAAAAACACACTTTTTTACATTTTAATGCACTAAAACACACTATATTGCCCAAATGTTTGATGAAATAAAAAAGATGATCTTAGGCCGAGTACATGGATACCAAACATGACATGCTTTAAAATTGCGCACAAACGTGCAGTGGCGACAAACTAAATACATTTTTAAAAGCCTTTAAAAGCCTTTACAGGTTACCACTTTAGATTTACAGAGGAGGTCTACTGCTAAACTTACTGCCCTCGATCTGACCTTCGCGGCGATACCTCACATGCATGGTGCAATTGCTGTTTACATTTGACGCCAGACCGACGCTTGCGTTCGCCTTAGCGCGAGAGCAGGGGGGACAGGGGTGCTTTTTTTTTTTTTTTTTTTCCTTTATTATTATTATTTTTTTATCTTATTTTTAAACTGTTCCTTTCATTTTTTTTTTAAATCATTTTTATTGTTATCTCAGGGAATGTAAATATCCCCTATCATAGCAATAGGTAGTGACAGGTACTCTTTTTTGCAAAAATTGGGGTCTATTAGACCCTAGATTTCTCCTCTGCCCTCAAAGCATCTGACCACACCAAGATCGGTGTGATAAAATGCTTTCCCAATTTCCCAATGGCGCTGTTTACATCCGGCGAAATCTAAGTCATAAAATGCTCGTAGCTTCCAGTTTCTTAGGCCATAGAGATGTTTGGAGCCACTCTGGTCTCTGATCAGCTCTATGGTCAGCTGGCTGAATCACCGGCTGCATTTTCAGGTTCCCTGTTGAGACAGGAGAGCCAGAGAAAAACACGGAAGACGTTGGGGGGGGGGGGCATTCCCTCCCACTGCTTGTAAAAGCAGTCTAGAGGCTAATTAGCCGCTAGGATTGCTTTTACATGAAAGCCGACCGCTGGCTGAAAAGAATGATACCAAGATGATACCTAAACCTGCAGGCATCATTCTGGTATAACCATTCAAAGTCGTGAATGGCGTACCTGAAGACAAAAAAATGGTTAACAATAAAGCACAGTAAACGGTAAAGTATAAAAAATTGCATACCTGAAAAGCAAACATGATAAAACATAATAACAATAAAACATTGCAGAATAGAATACAGTAAAAAAGAGCAGAACAATAGAGAGAGAGAATAGAGAGAGAAAGAACAATAAAACGACAACTATTTTTTTTTTATTTTATATTTTTGTATGTGTTTTTTTTTTTTTTTTTTTTTGTAACTAACTTTTATAACTGCACCCGGTTCCAGGTTCGGGTCTCTCAAAATGCGATGGCATCTTGGGAGACCCTGTGAAAGTGTGCCTAGTCTGTGGAATGCTGTACCCTACGCTAATAGTCAACTAGTGCATGGTAGCGTTCAAAACATTCACCAATGCAAAGACCAGGATTGTCAGGACAGGAGGGACAATAATAGCGGGTGTCACGCCTATATCCGCGCTTGCTGCAGACACATCTTTTTTGGGGGGGTTCGTTGGGTAGGGGTACTCGGGAGGACATAAAGAAAATGCCTCTCATGCAGCCGACTGCATTTGGTTGGGGATGTGAATGGGGGAAGTACGGGCGCTGCAGAAGCGGTGGGTTCCCAATTAGGATTGGCGAATGCAGCAGGAAGGGCACTATGGGCACGACGGGCCTGTGTTTGTCTTTTTGGTGGCAGCAGGACACTACTTGTGCTTGCCACCTCACCAGCTTGAACTGCACTTATGGGACTCGCCACGTCACCAAGTGTTACTGCAGTGCTGGTTTGACTACGACCGGGGTGTACTAGGCCGCTGGCGCTTGCCAGTTCACCAAAACGCTACCAAAAAAACTGTTAGCGATCGCAGGGATCAGGCGTGACTCTGCGAACGCTGCAGTTATGCGTTTAGTGTTTTGTAAGTGACAGTGATCGATTGATACTGCACTTGGGTGGGCTGGGCCGGGCGGACGGGAAAAACGCAGGTGCTAGCAGGTATCTGGGCTGATCCCGCTAACACTGCGTGTTTGGGAACCCTAAACTGCTGGGGACACTAGTATAGATCTGATCGGATCAGATATTGATCCGTTCAGATACTATACCACTAAGGGAGGTGTACGGTGCGTGCGTGGGTGTTAGCGCTACTGGCGCTAACCTGACGCTGCCTGGGGCTGGTGCTTGCCAGTTCACCAAAACGCTACCAAAAAAACTGTTAGCGATCGCAGGGATCAGGCCTGACTATGCGAACGCTGCAGTTATGCGCTTAGTGTTTTGTAAGTGACAGTGATCGATCGATACTGCACTTGGGTGGGCTGGGCTGGGCCGGGCGGAGGGGCAAAACGCAGGTGCTAGCAGGTATCTGGGCTGATCCCGCTAACACTGCGTTTTCGGGAACCCTAAACTGCTGGGGACGCTAGTATAGATCTGATTGGATCAGATATTGATCCGTACAGATACTATACCACTAAGGGAGGCGTATGCTGCGTGCGTGGGTGTTAGCGGTACTGGCGCTAATCTGACGCTGCCTGGGGCGACGCATATCACCGCCGGGCGATCAGGGGGCTAAACCTTTATTCGGTAATAAACGGCGGGTGCCCTGACACTATAAAAAATAAACGAACTAACCAGCGTCACCCGTAACAGTTATACGGTGATCAGTGGTGAAAGGGTTAACTAGGGGGCAATCAAGGGGTTAAAACATTTATTATTAGGTAGTATATGGGGGTCCCTGTCGCTATAAAACGCTGACGGCGAACCTAAATATTTATGTCCCTAACTAGCGTCACCAGCGACACTAATACAGCGATCAGAAAAATGATCGCTTAGCAACACTGGTGACAGGGGGTGATCAAGGGGTTAAAACTTTATTAGGGGGGGTTAGGAGGGTACCCTAGACCTAAAGGGGGCCTAACATTCACTGCCCTAACACACTAACTGTCACAAACTGACACCAATACAGTAATCAGAAAAAAAAAAAAACCTGCTTTGTGTCAGTTTGTGACAGGGGGGGGGGGGTGATTGGGGGGGGATCGGGGGGCGATCGGGGGGGGGGATCGGGGTGTAATGTGTGCCTGGCATGTTCTACTGTGTGTGTGTGTGTTGTGCACTCACATTACATGTCTTCTCTCCTCGGCCCGGAACGGAAAATACCGAGCCGAGGAGAGATGACATCATTTCCTCTGCCTCTGTGTACAATACAGAGGCAGGGAAATGATCCCATTGGCTGGGAGCGATCGCGAGGGGGGGGCCACGAATGGATGGCCTCCCCCTCACCACCGATCGCCGGGGGACATTTGCCGACCGTCGCAGGCACCGGGGGGGGGTCCGATCGGACCCCCCACCCGCGGGCAGGCAGGGACGTACAGGTAAGCCCTTATGCCTGCCCGTGCCGCTTTGTCGACGTACATCTGTGTGCGGCGGTCGGCAAGTGGTTAACCAGAAACAAAGCTGGAGGCGACGACACAAACCTGGAGGCACAGGAAGAGAAACACAGCAACCGGCGAGGAGGAGTGATGTCACTGAAAGAGCGACGCGTTGCGGGGCGTACGGGCTGCGATGACGTGACAGCCGCGCCCCTTCATCAGGCTCTGATGCCTGATGAAGGGGCGCGGCTGTCACGTCATCGCAGCCCGTACGCCCCGCAACGCGTCGCTCTTTCAGTGACGTCACTCCTCCTCGCCGGTTGCGGTGTTTCTCTTCCTGTGCCTCCAGGTTTGTGTCGTCGCCTCCAGCTTTGTTTCTGGTTAAACGTGTCACCGCTGTGGCTGGCCCTTACCACTCTCAGCGGTGCTCCACTCCACACACGGGCAGAGCTTCCAGCCGAGTATTAGGAGGATAGACCGATCTGACCCATTCCCTATGATGGATGATGTTCTATGGACTGCTCACTGTACATGCCTTTGATGACTTCACAAATGTGAGTGTGACCGCTACTATTTTTATGCAATAAACTGTTTTAAGTCTACACCCAGAGGCGCCTTTCTTTCTTTTGTTACTTATCTGATCGTCTCCATGCAAAAGGAGCAGATCTTCAGGAACCGATTTAGATTTTTTAGATCTAGAATGGGTCTGACATGTCCATTTGGTTTTGGTACCATAAAAAGGTTTGAATAAAACCCCAAACCTTGCTCTTTTGCGGGGATCTGTATGATCACCCCCTGAGATATTAGTCTAGTGTCCGAAACAGAAATTGCCTTTTATCTGGATCTTTGGGAACGCTTGACCTCAGGAAACTTGACAGTGGAAAGTCCCCGAAATTCCAGCTTGTACCCCAACGTTACTGTGGAGTTGACCCATCTGTTCTGAATTTCCTCTTGCCAGACTTCTGAAAACTGCAGAAGTCTTCCCCCCACCCTAGCTAGGGGGGTGCCTCTTCATGATGAGGCTTCAGGATTCTGCTTTGCAGAAGTCCGGCCCCAGGACTTCTTTTGAGCCTGACCCTGAGGTTTTCCTCTAGAGTCAGACGGTGGAGGCCGTCGCCACTGCCTAGAGGCGGAAGCCCCTGGTGCAGGAGAAAGTGCCGTTTAAATGAAGGGCGTTTACACTTTCTTTTGACTGGCAAAAGAGTACTTTTCCCACTAGAAATTGTTTGGATATATATTTGTCCAAATAATCCCCAAATAGCCGCTGAAAAGGGAACCCAGTTAGATTTTTACATAGTGCTTCGGCTGACCAATTTTTTTTAACCACAGGATTCTACGCATATGTACTAGCATAATCGTAAGGCAGGACACCTGAATAGAATCTTTAATGGCATCTATGGCAAAGCACAATGCTTTTGGTAGTTCAGCCAAATCCCAGGCTTGCTGTACAGGAACCTCTTTAAGGGCCTGTCTAAATTAGTCCTTTAGGGATTGACAGATACCCATTGCAGCGACTGCAGACTGAGTAACTGCACCTGCTAAAGACAGCGGATTTTAAACAGGATTTCCAACCTTTTATCTGTTGGATCATTAAGCATTTGTGCATTGTCTACTGGACAAGTTAGACTTTTATTCATACTGGAAATCGCAGCGTCAACTGCTGGTACCTTCCATTTTTTTTGGTGAATTCCTCCATGGGATAGAGAAATGAAAATCTCTTTGGAGGAAGAAAATGCTTATTCGGGTAATCCCATTCAGCATAAATAAGATATTCTAGTAATGCATGGACAGGAAACGCATGCAAAGGCTGTGAAGGTTTTATGGAACAAAAGGAAGAAACCGAGCTTTCAGCAGACTCCGCTAGGGGTAGCATGAAGGTAGAACGAACCATCTCCGTCAGAGATTGTATCAGCAATTTCTCAGATTGTGAGGCTGAAAAGGGTTCATCTACCGTTGTTTCCTCCTCAGAGGAATCATCGGTTTGTCTTTCCTCCTGATCGCCTGAGGGTAACACCTCATCCTGTGCCCACTGTTCCCCTTACAAAAGGGTCTAAAGTGGGGGGGGGGATCTAGCACGCTTCCTATCCATTTGAATGGAGAATGCGAATAAAGCCGCTAATCTTCCTTCCAGACCCTGCAGGGTGGAGGAAAAGAAATCTTCAGTCACATATACAGGGGCTGAGATGTGAGATGCAGTTGCACCATCAATTTGAGCCAGTGGCTCACCCTGGCTTGCCATAATTGGTAATTCAGGCAAGGATGACAGTGTGGCGATGTGACTGGGGGTGAAACCTTTGATACCTTTTTTGTCTTTGTGGTGTCTTTTTTGGCACGTATAGTCCTAAGCACAAAAGCAGAGGCACAATTAAATTGCACTTAAAATCGCTTAACATAGTCATGACAGTAATGCTGCTATTAAGCTGAGCCTAGTGCTGGGAAAAAAGTCCTTCCTGTATCAGGAATGGCACTTGCCACCCTTCCGTGCCCCATTGCTCCTGTGTCCAAGTGTAGGCTGCTTGCTTCCTTCTCGTTGCCGAGGAGAGACTGCTCCAGCTGATCCTTTAAGCCTCCGTGCATCCTCGTGGACATTATACGGCGCCGCACCTAGGCCCTTGCCCTCTTCGTAAACCCACCCTGAAGCGCGGGTAGCTTTCGGGTCTGCAGACCCAGCACGAGGGGGGGGCAGAATGCATTACACAGCAGGCAGAGGAAACAACTTTTCAAGCAGAAAAAAATGGGACCTCCGCACCCCCCGTGTAGGGACTACAACCACAGCTGTCTCCCTAACCCTTCTGGTCCTTTCAGGGGGGGGGAGAAAAGCATTCAGCAGATCTCTTACCTTAAGAGGAATCCCCCTGCACAAGCTGCTGTGGCCACACAGACTGACACCGAGCTAAAGTGAAGACAACAGATTAAGGTATGTGTATAGACTTCCTCTAGTGGAGTTTTAAGGCATAACAACATTTTTTCCCTTAACCACTAGCCCACCGCCCACCGTCATATGACGTCCTGGGCTTTGGGCGGGTATATCTGAATGATGCCTGTAGTTACAGACATCATTGAGATATTGCCGGTTTCAGCCGGCTAATCTCTACACCATAGGAACGATCATAGCGGCCGTTCCGCCGCTTGATCGTTCCTATGGGAGGCGAGAGGGGATGTCCCCCCCCCTCCCGCCGCCCTCCGGTGCTTGCTCCGACTCACCGTTACCATCGGTCAGGTGGAGAGTGGATCCGCTGGCGCCGGATGTAGATCATAGAGATTTCCAGCAGACCAGATGGTCCCCGGAGTCTCTATGATCGTCGGAGGCCGGGCGCGATGTTATGACGTCACGCCCGGCCTCTCCATTCAAAAAAACGGCGCCGCTTCGGCAGGGAAGCGGCGGTCGTTTTATTTTTTTTTTATTTCAGGCTTCACAGCCTAGTGGTGAGATATTAAGAGCACCTGACATGTCATATTGCTAGTACAAGGGATGTTTACATTCCTTGTAATAGGAATAAAAGTGATCAATTTTTTTTTTTTTCAAAAAAAGTGTCAAAATAAAAAAAAAAAAATAAAAATATAATTAATAAAAAAAAAATAAAAAATTTTTAAAGCGCCGCTGTCCCCATGTGCTCGCACGCAAAAGCGAACGCATACGTAAGTCCCGCCCACATATGAAAACAGTGTTCAAACCATACATGTGAGGTATCGCCGCGAACGTTGGAGCGAAAGCAATAATTTTGGCCCTAGACCTCCTCTGTAACTCAAAACATGTAACCAGCAAAAAAAATTTCAAGCGTCGCCTATGGGAATTTTTAAGTACCGAACATTGGCGCCATTCCACGAGCGTGTGCAATTTTGAAGCGTGACATGTTAGGTATCCATTTACTTGGCGTAACTTCATCTTTCACAATATGCAAAAACATTGGGCTAACTTTACCGTTTTGTTTTTTTTTTTTTTTTAAACACAAAACTTTTTTTTTCCCCAAAAAAACGCGTTCGAAAAATTCCTGCGCAAATACTGTGTGAGATAAAAAGTTGCAACAACCGCCATTGTATTCTCTAGGGTCTTTGCTAAAAAAACATATATAATGTTTGGGGGTTCTATGTAATTTTCTAGCAAAAAAATGATGATTTTTACATGTAGGAGCAAAGTGTCAGAATTGGCCCTGTATTGAGGTGGTTAAAGAAGAAAGCATAGGTGGACTTTTTCGTTCCCAAGTTACTTCCCTTACCTTATCCCCACCGCAGGATTTGCTGAATTCACAGTTAATCCAACCTTCACCCATCACGACAGGCTGCTTTTAGCAAACCTTCAAGGACCGGGTCCCTTTTTATCAGGGTTCCACTCCCTTGGATCTGTAAAAAGCACCCCACCAGGAAAAGCTTTAGGTAATGTAGCATGACCAAAGCCATGGGTCCCGGGGTCCAGCCCTGCAAAGAGGCTTTACAGGAAAAACCTCGCTCTTTGGATACGAGGCCCAGGTACCATCCACTTTGGCCTCAGTGGCACTTTGGATGGGTCTGGTCTATGGAGACTATTTAAATCCAGCATGGATCCCTCCTTGGGCTCCTAAGAGCATACCTTCACTCGTGACCAACACCTTAGACACTGGTGGAAAAAACTGAGTACTCCTGGAAGGAGGAGGGGTTATATAGGGAGTGAACTTGATTGGGTATACCAGTGTCCATCACCTGAAGGTGCCTATAAACCCATTAAGTTATTAACTTAGGCTCTGTGTCCCATGATGTACGATAAACAAAAAAAAAACAAAAAAAAAGACAGCTCTGGAAGGGAACCAGAACAGATTGACTTTCCAACCCAAATCTTTGGAAGGTCTGCAGAACTACTTGCAGATCCCGACCGAGGTCCTCTTTGACACACGGAAGCACTCTCTGGGTATACCAAGGTGGATCAGGACGCTGGAAGTTGCAGAAGAGTCCCTAATGCCACCAGAAAAACAGGGGGAACCCTTATTGTTAGAAGAGTTTTAAATGTTATTTGTGTGACTATTAGAAAAAATATTAGATAAACAATAACCCTGAGATTATTAAGATGACTTCTGAGCACATTGTTGTACTAACTAGCTGTATCGTTTGCTTTAATTAACTCCATAGTAAGTTGTAGAATGATTAGGCTTAACCATATATGGTAGAACAAGAATGTACAGGAAACACTAATTAGCCAAAGTAAATAAAGTACCATTTTGTACCAGGCACGCTGTGTTTCCTCAGCCAATAGAAGAGTTATCCCTATATTATTGTAGGTATTAGGAGGGGGAATGTACATCTCTTTGTGTGATTCTTACTGCATCTTTTGGCTTGTAAGCATCATCCATTTGTGTGACACATCTGAAATAAATTGTCTGCTTTTCAATACATCTGGGAGTTCGACTGATCACAAGAGGAGAGTAATCCTAATGCCTCGTACACACGAGCGGACTTTACGGCAGACTTTGCCCGGCGGACTTTTCAACTGACTTTCTGAATGAACGGACTTGCCTACACACAATCCACCAAAGTCCGTCAAATTCGTACGTGATGACGTACGACCGGACTAAAACAAGGAAGTTCATAGCCAGTAGCCAATAGCTGCCCTAGCGTGGCTTTTTGTCCGTCGAACTAGCATACAGACGGCGGACTTTTCGACCGGACTCGATTTCAACGGATAAATTTTAAACAAGTTTCAAATCTAAGTCCGTCCAACTTTTGAGCAAACAAAGTCCGCTGGAGCCCACACACATCGAATTGTCAGACGAAATCCAGTCCGCCGTAAAGTCCACTCGTGTGTACGCGGCATTAGAGTAAAAAGGCAAAACAATGTCCTGATTTAAATGAAAGGCCAACACCACTTTTGGCAAAAAGGATGGAACAGGTCGTAACAAGACCCTGTCGTGGTGAAAGATCAAGTATGGCTCCTTGCACAGGGCCGCCAACTCCAACACTAGCCAAGGTGATGGCCATCAGATAGGCTAGCTTGTATGACAGCAAGGCTAATGGCATTTCCTTGATAGGCTCAAATGGTTGTTTCTGTAGCACAGACAGCACCAAATTTAAGTCCCAAGGACACATACGTGACCCAATGAGGGGAAGCAAACTAGTTGCCCCCTGCATAAAGGTTCAGACCAGCAATTGGGAGGCTAAAGGCCTTTGGAAGAATACTGACAGGGCCAAAATCTGACCTATGATTGTACTCAAAGCGAGTCTGATTTCCATAGCAGACTGTAGAAAAGCAAATTCTCCCAATCACATATTTCCGAAAATGCCATTTTCTGGCTTCACACCAAGCAATACAAGTCTTCAAGACCCGATGAAAGATCTTCCTGGTGATAGCTTTCCTAGCCTTTACTAGGGTAGTCACCCACTGGTACCAAGATGCCACAAACTTTCAGCACCCTGGCTTCAATAGCCATGCCATTAAATTTAGCGACTGTAAATTGGGGTGGAATATAGGACCTTAAGTGCCGGTTTACACTGGTGCAATGCGAGAACACTGTGAATCCACTGCGTGTTCCCGCATCGCATGTCAGTTCACACTGCCATATGCAAATCGCTGGGGAGTGTCAATACATTGTTAACGACACCCCCAGTTCAGCTCGCATATCGCACTGCGAACTGACAGTTCGGACATGAATCGGATCGCATATGTGTGAACACACATGCGATCCGATTCTGGTCCGAACAGAAAAAAGGGTCCTGTGCGTGTTTGCACCGAATGCGGTGCGATATCAGCCATACTATCTCTATGGCTGATATCGCACCACACAGACATCGCATGTAATGTGAACGGCAGTGCGCTGCGAATTACATGCGATGTCTGTGCGATGTTTGGCATCGCACCAGTGTGAACCGGCACTTAGACAGTAGATCGGGGCAGTGCGGAAGCGTCCATGGCCCGTCTATTGTCAATCTCACAATCTCCAGGAACCAGGGCCATCTAGGCCAGGCTGGTGCCACCAGGATGACAGGAACCCCCTCTCCAAATCCTGAGCAACAAATGTGGAAGGAGAGGGATCAGGGAGAAAGCATAAACCAGAGAGTACTGACTCCATGGAACTACCAGAGGATCCCTTTTTCGGGACACAAACTGAGGTAGCTTGTTGTTAAACCTGGATGCCAATAGATCGACATCTGGCCATCCCCAACGCTGGCAAATTTCCACTAACACGCTTGGGTGTATAGACCATTCCACCAGGCAGATCTGCTAGCAGCTGAAATAATCTGCTTTCCAGTTCTCTACCCCCAGGATATGGACCGCCGATAGAAAAAAATCGGCAAATGTCCCTCTGCCCAGGCTAACATGTGGTTCACATCCTTCAGAGATGAAGGACTCCTGGTACCGGCCTGGTGGTTTATATAGGCCACTGCAGTGGCATTGTTATTAATTAACCCCGATAGGGCAGTTCTGAAACTCCACCATCCAGGACCAGAGACAGACATACTACCCGCAACTCCAGGATGTTGATGGGTAGGTTCTGTCCTTGACCATCTCCCCTGATCTGTGAACCCCTCTAGGGTTGCTCCCCAGCCCGAGAGACTGACATCTGTGGTCTGTACACTCCAAGATACCAGGAGGAAGGATCTTCCCTTAAAAAAGGTTCTGATCCTGCAACCACCAGCTTAGACTTAAGCGCGCTTGAGGAGATAACATGGGATAATCCAGGGCTTGCCCTCTCCTGTTCCAAGCCAACAAGATGTCTTGTATAGGCCTGGAAAGGGACAGGGCATAGGGCACTGCCTCGAAGGACTAGAAGGACTCACAAAGAGCCGAATGGAGGGTTGCCTGGTGCCCCTTATCTGACGCACCCTTATTCTTCAGGGCACAGATCCTTAAGGGTTGCAAAAATACCCTTGCCTGGACCTCATCTACTCGCTCCTCCACGGTGATATTCGTTCCCCCCCCTTCCCATGGCACTAACCCCTCCACAGTGACAGTCCGCCCACCACACTAACCCCTCCACAACTTCCTCAGCTTCTCCTCCTAGCCAACTCAATCCATCCTGCTTGGCCAGGAGAAGAAGCTGGAAGACAATAGCAATACTTCGCTATTGTCACAAGTGGGTGGGTTCTGCGTCCTGAGCCCAACCTTTTAAGCCAATTAGAGCCTCAGGCTCTATTCCCCACACATACAAATGCTCCTGCGCCCCTAATGGACCGGCCACTCCTGGCAAGACCCCTTTCACATGGAGCGGATGGACTCTGTCAAGCAGATCCGCCTGCTGATCCCCGCTGAGTAGGCGGATGACAGGTCCGTGTCCGCTACGCTGATGCAGATGGACACAGCCCGCTATTCTCTATGGTGCGGTAAGATGGAAACAGACCTCCTGTCCATGTCAATCCGATACGATCTGCTAGATGGATGAGGCATAGAAACCCCATCTGTCTGATTTTAGCAGACTGGACTGGATCGGGTGTAAACAGACCATGTCAGACCACTTCCATTTACATCAGCCTCTCCATAGAGAACAATGGGTGGTCCGACTGGGCCCGCCTGAAAAACAGACAGACCCAATTGGTCTGTGTGAAAGGGGCCTAAGGCCTTGTTCACACAGGGAATACACAGCATACCTTTACAGGTGTTCCGTGCATCTCGGTGCAGGCAGTCCCATTGATGTTATTTGTAATGTAGCAACTGCACGAACAGAGTTGTTTCTCCCAATTTTACATCCATGTAGGTCCACATGCATGTCCCTGAGCTCACACTGTCTGCATTCGGGGTCATGCACCCACACGGAGGTCAGATTGGAAACAGCAGCTATGCCTGTGCAGCAGTTGCATCCCAATTGACATAAACGGGACTGTCTGTACAGGGATGCACAGAAGACCTGTGCATCACTGTACGGGTAAACATGGTCCTCCATGGTTGTACACTTTAGTATACCATATGTGAACAATGCTTTAGTAGCAATTTAGCAGGAATTTTGTTATGTTGTGTTTATGTACACTATTAACGATTTTTGTACATAATTTAGCGAAAATATTGATTTTATAAACATTTGTGCAAAATATCGCACTGCCTTAAAAATCAGTAGCACCTTCTTTTTATTCTACTGGCCATGGGCTTTCAGAAAATGTATGGTTTGGGGGGGTGGGGTCTTTTACAAATTCTAAAAGCGGTAAGTGAAAAATGAAAACCTCCAGATTGTTAGAGAAATTTTTAGGCACGTTCAAATTTTCACCATTTTGTAAAAAGGTACAATTTAAAAATTACAAATATTTGTTATTTATTAATACAGGTTAAACTTTTATATTTGATAGTGATTTTGTTAAGTTTGCAGGTAAAAATAGCAACTAAAAAAAAAAAAAAAAACCCCCAACTGCTCCTAAACGTCCGTTTACCAGCAGCATTGTTCTGAATTTGTCCAAACTTGCCTGTTCTGATATTTTTCATTGCAATGGTGACTGATAGAATGCTCAACAGCGCAAGCAAAGAGAAGCAGACTAGCTGTTGATGTTACCTGATTCAACAGCCAACACTTCATACCAGAGTAGCAAAAGATTCTGTTTCCAGCAAGCATTTACAAAAAGGGAAACGGCTCGGTTTGTGCTACCCCAACTAGCAACCAATGGCACTACACCACTCATCAACGGGAACTACTCAACCTGCAATTAATTCCACTGCTGTGCCAATATCAAACACACACTTCCTACTCAGAATAGCACACTTCTGCACCCACCACTGAACCGATGGGAAAATCTACTCTCCTCCATTCAAACAGGTATACGTTTCCCAATATTCAGAAAACGTTATCAAACCAAAAAAATAACGACATAAACCAGATGCCAAAAGAAACGTGTGTCCATATATTCTGCAAGATCACGTTGAGCCATACAGCACAGCTAGCCTATTTAATACAACGGAAGCCAAAAGAGAACAAAAAAAACAACCATATGCTTAAACGCCATTTAATGACACGTATCTCTTACCAGCTGCCGAAAAGTTTTAATATCTTCACTTGACTCCTCGACATGCGCGTGGACATCCATGTTTCTTAAGAGGAATGCGTAAAGTATGATGCGATGCCACGTGACAGGATATTGTAGAAAGCTGGGCTTGCGATTGGCCCTAAAGGCGCCAATTGTGAGGATTTTTACGTAAGGAGTGCAAACTGCAAACAAAAAAGAATGCAAAATGCAAACACGTTTTGTTGTTGCTCTGATGCATTAGTATTGTGGAAATCAGAGTAATATAAACTGCTGTCTATGTATTCAGGTTTGTTTACTAGGGTGGCTTTAACGAATTGTGATTGGTGTCCAATACAAATCAAAACATTTTTGACGAGACTACTAAACATGTATGTGTATTATGTGTAGGTAGTTTAAGTGTGTGGCTGAAGTTTACTCTGATCTGCAGGAGTACTTGGGTACTATTATACGTGTGACTTATTTTTAAATCAAAAACGAATGCGTTATAAAACGGACAGAAACACTTTTTTCACACAGCAAGGCAAGGTGACATGAACAAAGAAATAGGCATGGTCCTCTTTTTAACCACTTAAGGACAGAGCCTCCTTTTGAGATTTGGTGTTTACAAGTTAAAATCATTTTTTTTTTTTTTGCTAGAAAATTAATTAGAACCCCCAAACATTATATATATATATATATATATATATATTTTTTTTTTTTTTTTTTCTAACACCCTAGAGAAATAAAATGGCGGTCCTTGTAATACTTTGTCACACCGTCTTACAAGCGCACTTTGTTTGGCAAAAAATACATTTTTGTACTAAAAAAAAAAGGATAACAGTTAGAGCCCTTGCACACTGGGGCGGGGGGCTGCGACGGCGGAAAAACGCCGCTATTATTAGCGGCGTTTTACCGTCAGTATGCGGCCGCTAGCGGGGCGGTTTTACCCCCCCGCTAGCGGCCGAGAAAGGGTTAAATACCACCGCAAAGCGCCTCTGCAGAGGCGCTTTGCCGGCGGTATAGCCGCGCCGTCCCATTGATTTCAATGGCCAGGAGCAGTATACACACCGCTCCGAAGATGCTGCTGGCAGGACTTTTTTTACCGTCCTGCCAGCGCATCGCTTCAGTGTGCAAGCCCTCGGGGCTTGCACACTGGAATGAAAGCAGCGGCACTTTCGGGGCGGTTTGCAGGCGCTGTTATTAGCGCAATAGCGCCTGCAAACCGCCCCAGTGTGCAAGGGCTCTAAAGTTAGCCCAATTTTTTTAGATTGTGAAAGATAAATGTTATGCCTAGTAAATTGATACCCAATATGTCATGGTTCAAAATTGCGCCTGCTCGTGGAATGGCGACAAACTTTTACCTTTAAAAATCACCATATGCAACGTTTCTATGGCTGCTTTCACACCGAGTCGTCGGTGGTAAAGTGCCGCTATTTTTAGCGGCACTTTACCGTCGTTTTTGCGGAGGTTTTCGGCCGCTAGCGGGGTGCTTTTCGGCCGCGAGCCCTCGCTCGCGGCCGAAAAAAGGTTAAAACAACCCGCAAAGCGCCACTGCAGCGATGCTGCCCATTCATTTCAATGGGCAGGGGCGCTTTAGGAGCGGTGTATACACCGCTCCAAAGATGCTGCTTGCAGGAGGTTTTTTAACGTCCTTCCAGCGCATCGCCTCAGTGTGAAAGCACTCAGGCTTTCACACGGAGACTGCAGGGGAGCCGCTTTACAGGCGCTATTTTTAGCCCAAAAACGCCCCAGTGTGAAATGGGTCTGAATGTTACCAGTTTTGAGTTACAGAGGAGGTCTAGGGCTAGAATTATTGATCTCACTCTAACGATCGCAGCAATACAGCACCTCACATGTGTGGTTTGAACTCACGCCTCACATATGCGTTCGCTTCTGCACGCGAGCTTGACGGGACGGGGAGCTTTAAATATTTAAAAAAAAATTTCTGATTTATTTTACCTTTTATTTTGACACTCATTTAAAAAAAAAAAAAGTTTGAGTCACTTTTATTCCTATTACAAGGAATGTAAACATCCCTTGTAATAGAAAAAAAACATGACAGGACCTCTTAAATATGAGATCTGGGACCTCAGATTTCATATTTACACTAAAAAGCAATACAAAAAATGTAAAAAAATGTCCACACGCATCAGCTCCCCCGCCGTGCAGTGGGCGCACGCGCGCCTGCTATAGCTGTTAAAGGGACCAAGGTAAAGCTACAGCGATGTGCGGGAATGAGCTGACCTGCCGCAGTATAATGACAGTGGCAAGTGGTTAAGTGTCAAAATTTGTCGCCATTCCACGAGCGGGCACAATTTTGAAGCATTGGGTATCAATTTACTGGTAACATTATCTTTCACAATTTAAAAAAAAATTGGGCTAACTTTACTGTTTTAGTATTTTTTAATTCCAAAAAAGTATATTTTTTTCCAAAACTCTTGCTTTGTAAGACTGCTGCGCAAATATGGTGTGACATAAAGTATTGCAATGACCGCCATTTTATTCTCTAGGGTGTCTGAGAAAAAAAAAATATATATATACAGTGTATATATATATATATATATATATATATATATATATATATATATATATATATATATATATATATATATATATATAAATGTGTTTTGGGGGTAATTTTCTAGCAAAAAAATATGATTTTAACTTGTAAAACACCAAGTCTAAAAAATAGGCTTGGTCCTTAAACAAAAAAGTTATTATCTTTTTTTTTAATAGTGGAGGGGAAAGGATTAAAACCTGGCAACAGGTTTTTTTAAATGAAGGTCCACTTTAACCACTTTCGTACTGGCTCACGACGATATACGTTGTTATTGCAGAAGATAACTGCCATAACCCCGGTATCTTCTTCTTCAGCCGGCGGTCTGCTTTCAGATATAAGTGGTCTTAGCAGTGGATTCGCAGCAAGATCACTTTTATTGGGGGCGGGAGAGAGCACCCCCTTCCGCCGTGCTCCAGTGGTCTCCGGTGCTGGTAGCACTGGAGACGATTGGGTCCTATCTCGTGCTTGTCTGGCTGCTGAGTGAGGGGAAGATGGCCCCCACGCCGCTCCATATTATTGATTGGCGTAAGCGACGTCAAACGTCACTTCCGCCCAAATACCACCCCACATTATGTAATTCAGGCAATTCCTCTCCAGGCACTAATTATATGCACTTCATCTCCGTATCCTGGTCTTTACTAAGCAGAGGTGTTCTCCCCCCTCCAAAAGGTACCCCCGTCCTACCATCAATACTGTTTACCGCAAAAGTCTATCCATTATAAAATCAACGGGGGAGAGGCCCGGGGTATCCAGCCAGGGTGCCCACAGTTTGTCAAATTTTCCCGAGTGTCCCCTATGTTGGAAAATGTATTTCTCTAACCGTATGGTGTCTCCCATCTGAGCAATCCATTCCTGCAACGTTGGAGGTTCAACCACCTTCCAATGTCTAAGGATCAGCTTGCAAGCTTGAAACAGGGCCCTGGTTGTGGCCTGTTTGAAGTTGTCATCCATAGGGATGTTGTCCAATATCCCCAATATACATGGTTTTGGGTCTATTGATATAGTAGCCTGGAAAACTCTGCCAATGGTGGACAGAACTCCTGTCCAGAACAAATGAAACTTGGGGCACCGCCAAAGCAGATGTATTAGATCCCCGTGGTCTCTCAAGCACCTGGGGCAATTAGAGTCCGGTCTCATACTTTTTATTTTTACACTGTCCCTTTAAAAAAAAAATTGGGATCATATTTTTTTTCCTATTACAAGGAATGTAAACATCCCTTGTAATAGAAGAAAGCATTTACAGGACCTCTTTAATATGAGATCTGGGGTCAAAAAGACCTCAGATCCCACATTTACACTTAAATGCAATAAAAACAAAGAAAAAAGTCTTCTTTTTAAAAAAAAAAAAAAAAAAAAAATGAATTGTCCCTTCAAGGCCGTTGGGCGTAAGTGACGTTTGACTTTGCTCCCATCATCCAATGGCATAGAGTCGAGTGGGGGCCCATCATTCCCTCACTCGACTTCCTGCCTCTCAGGAGACAGCATCAGATCGTCTCCGCCATTATGGACGGATCCGGTAAGCGGCAGAGACCGGGACATGGCGGGAGGGGGGTGGGCACCTCTCCCGCTGCCGATAAAAGTGATCTTGCAGCGAATCCGCCAGGAAACCACTTTTATCGTAAAGTGGACCCCCCGCCGTTGAATAAAATACTGGGGTTATGGTAGCTATCTGCTGCCATAACAACAGTATTTACCGTCAAAGTAGCAACGTAAATCCACGGTGGGGGTCCGAAAGTGGTTAAAGTGCTACTAATCCCAGGACCCTGCATTCACTATATCTGGTCTCCCACGGTACACATAACATAAAAATGCAATTATTTTAGTAAATATAAACGGCTAAATACCTTTTCTCATAAGCAGTTACAGCAGTTGTGTGACTTCTATCAGTGTGTGTAGAAGGAGTTTCCATTCTCCCCTGATTGCCCCGTGAGGCTGCAGGACCACTGACCTTCTCTCTGGACAGTGCTGATTGGCCCTGTGCTGATCACATGCACTCTCCCAAGAACACAAAAACTAGCAATACACACCAAACTGAGCATGTGCAGCTTGCCCCCAAGGCTCTGTTCTACCAGCAGATAGATTGGGGGACTGTGGAAGAAAGGGAGGATTAGAGAATACAGGATCAAACAGCCGTTTTACACAGTTCAGAGGATTAACCCCTTAGGTTCCACAGTGAGTATAACAAGCATGTTTTATTCATAAACAGACTCATTTTACTGTTGTGGGTTTAGTAACACCTTTTTTTAAATGTTTCTCCTGTAATATTGATATCCCTAGATGCATTACTTTCCACCATAAAACAATATGTAAACAGAGGTGGTGTATGTGCAAGACAGATCTGACAATGTTGGTTCTATGAATGGTGGAAAGAAATGCCTCCTGGGATACCTGACATCAGTATCCCAAGAGGCATTACTTTCATACCATTCATAGAAGAACATGTAAACAGACATGCTGCCAGATCTCTGATCTCGGCAAAAACCATGAAGTGACAGCTGGCTCTCTATGACATGAAAAAGGAAGATGGCAGGATGGGACAGTACAGCGGTGTGATAGAAGAGGACAATGCTGAATCCACTGAGCTAAGTATATCAATACAGCAAAGAAACAAAACCAAAGAAGGTAATGGTGAAAAAGAAAGACATTTTCTTTGGGAGGGTGACATTCCCTTTAAACCCCTGCCCCCCTCCTTGCATTTTAGGAGAATCTAAATGGTAGGAGGTGGGCATTCCGATCATGTCACCACTGTATTTTCCTGTCACAGCAGTCACATGATCAACCACAATTATGCATTGGGAGCTTACCGTGACACTCTAGTTCCTGTACTGGGAGCACAAAGTGAGCTTGCAGAATGTGTAAAAAAAAAAAAATCCTGTCCATTTTCCCTGTCACTCCTGTAGGTGCAATATGGAGAGAGAGAGATGGAACATGAGATAACAAGACCATAATTCCATCGCATCGACAAATATCTGCCCCATCACCTCCCATACTGCACTTGTAGCATAAGGTCTGGCAGATCAAAATGAACATATAAGAGAAGTAAAATGCAGAGGGGAAATAAAAAGTAAAGAAGAAAAGGGGGAGTGAAGAGAAAATAAAGTGAGGAGGAAGAGTGCACCCCATCTTATTGGAACATGACTAACTGATAATGCTTCATAAAGCATCCGAGAATTAATCAATCCAGGGCTTGCAAAATTTGTCAAAATAAGCCTGTTTGTCAAGTAATATTGCCAAAAGGCATTCATTGACCATGATCCAGAACAACTTATTTTTCACCAGCTCCAGGGGGATTGTAGATGACTTCCAGGACCTGCAATTGCAATCCTAGCTGCTGTGAATATAAATGCTATACGTTTCCTTGTGTGTTTTTGTTTTCTTTTTACATACTGTCACCAGTCAGTGTGCCTGATCACCAGCACACCCAATATATGATAAGGCTCCTCCCTGCAGGCCACATTCTCATAACTTAGTATCACTGCAAAGCCCTTTCGGGAGGGACCTATATGCTGTCATGCTTTGCATCAGGAAAGGAAAATTACCATCAGGTAAGTATAAAATTTTCCTCTTTCCTGACACAGCATGTACGTATGGGATGTACCAATTTACCAGACAACAAGGGTGGGTAATGCTGACGTGTTTAAGTCGAGGATTAGATCTATCCCCACTAATGATTGAAATATATTGTAGCTAAGGCCACTGGGTCCACTTTAAAATGGGCCCCCAAGGTGTTGAATGTAGACCAGGTCGTAGTTTGCATATTCGTTCGGGAGTGACTCCTTTGGAGTTCCATCCATGAGTGAGCAATCTGTCTGGAAAGGACCCTGCCCTCAATTGATGGATTTGTCCTAGCCATCTAAGCCCCTTAACTAACTTGATCCACACCACTTGAATGGTTTGTTGGTTTGGAGACCATCCCTTGACATCCAACGGCTTTTGTACCTTACGCCATCTGGCATGAAGTTCTAGGAACCCGAACCTAAAGGGCTGGCAGACCTGACTTGGAGATACCTCTGACAGAGGTTGACTAGTCTTGCATTCCTTCGACAGCAAAGATAGGACTTCTCCATTTTGCTGAGTCCTTGCAGCATAGCCAAGGCTCTATTTGATGCGTTTTCGGAAGGACTTCAGTCTGCGACCACTGCAACTCTGACTTTGGACATTTTGTCCTCCATTGGCATGAAATACCCAACAAGTAAAAGATTGCAATGACTGGTATGCCTAGTAGCTGATAAGCTGAAAGATTAGTTAGCTTAGCTCCCTCCAAAAAGGGACTTGTCTCCTCTGTGGAGTCAATGTTCCTGGTGCAGGAAGCAAATCTTCCCTTACTACAAAAAACAGGTAATACTGTTGTCAACCTTCCATTGGGCCCCTTGGACCACATAGGTTACTACAGGCTATTTCCTTACCCTTTTGCAACCGTGGGATGCAACCAATGGGAAAGAGCTATAATTTGTTCAAGTAAGATGAACAAGAGATTTGTTCAAGTGAGATGGTAGGTTAATTGGCTTCTGTCCAAAATTGGCCTTGGTATATGGGTGTGAGTTGGGGACCTTGGATTTTGGGCTCCTTGAGGGTAGGGACCGATGTGAGTGTGTGATGTATGTGTGGAGCGCTGTGTAAATGGACGGCGCTATATGGGTACCTTAAATAAATAATAATAATAGATGAGCATCTTAATGAGACACAATGTACAGGGATAGGGACAATTGTAGACACTCACTCAGGTTGAACTGGATGGACTGGTGTCTTTATTCAACCTTACCAACTATGTAACTATGAGATACTTATACTGTTGTATAAGTATCTCAAGTGTGTATACAGTACACACAGAAACACATACACTTGCTAGGTCTAAAGACCATCTACAATCTTAGCCTAGGTTTCCACTATTGCGACCTAAAAAGTTGTGCGATTTTGATGCGACCTTTATGAGACTTGAAGCAATGCCTGTGTATTCTTCAGGTCCATGGCCCCAAGTCGCATCAAAGTGGGATCAAAGTCGCTGCGATTTGAAGTCGCACCACTATTAACGGTACTCCTTGGAAATAATGGGGAATGATTTGTGGAAGCCAAGCCTTACTAATGGCTGGAGTGATTGATTGCAATGATGCCATATGCGGTTTTTGGATCCTAATCCTTCTGCTTGTTGACCAAGTCCTACTTTTGACTGACATGCAGTCACAACCCTTGCTCTCTAATGCGTCATGGAGGGAATGCAATGAGTTGGAGGGGAGGAATGAAAAATTCCAATGACTTCTTTAATGCACAGGACCCATGGATCCTAAAGCTCAGATTTTACATAAAATTCTGTCAGCTGACTCTACTGGGCCTATTAAAAGCCATTGGCTACAAAAGGTGTAGCTGCTGACTTTGAATAAACAGCCACTTACCTGTCCCACAGTCCAGCGATGCGTCTGCCCGACAACTCGCTCCTCTCCCACTCCTCTGGTATTGGATGTATAGAGCTCATGCACATATACTATTGTGTACAGTGTAGTCTAACATTCGTTTATATTCATCTTAGGTTTCTTGCCACGGGTCAAACCTTCACTAGTTTGAACCACTATTTTCTACTGGGTATATCAACAATATCAGATATTGCACATGACACCTGCAAGGCTATATGGGAGGAGCTAAGTCTGCTTGTGATGCCAGTTCCTGACGTACAAATGTGGTCAAAAATCGCAGATGAATTCCTGAAGAACACGCAATTCCCAAACTGCTTTGGAGCCTTGGATGGCAAACACATTCGGATTACAATGCCTCCTGGATCTGGCTCCAGCTATTACAACTACAAAAAATATTTTTCCGTGGTTCTGATGGCAATCTGTGATAGCAACTATAAATTTGTCACTGTGGATATTGGTGCGTATGGCAGCACTGCTGACTCAAGAGTGTTTACGGCATCCAGAATGGGGAGAAGGCTTCTAGAGGGCAGGATGAATTTACCACCTGACAAACCACTTCCTGGAACATCTGGACCTGATATGCCTCATGTCCTCGTGGGTGATGAGGCTTTTGCGCTCTCAAAGCACATTTTAAGGCCATATGCAAAACATAATTTAAACAACAAAAAGAGAATCTTCAACTACCGACTTAGTAGAGCAAGGAGGTACATCGAATGCACATTTGGCATACTAAGTAGCAAATGGCGCATATTTCACAGTGCCATGCAACTGAAACTGACCAATGCTGAAGGTGTTATTCAAGCATGCTGTGTGCTGCACAACATAATTCGTGAGAAGGAAGGCATCAGTATGTTAGATGAAGATGAAATCCACTTGCCCTCTGTCAATCTTTATCAAAAAAAAAAAAAAAAAAAACGTGCCCCAGACGACGTCAAAGTGTGACGAAACGTGCGCCGGGCGTGCTGACGTGCTGCAGATACTGTCTGTGGATGGGTGTTCGCTTCTAGCTGGCCGGCTATTTTTGCTCTTATTTGATCTACTAAATGTAAGTGTGATTTTAAACCTACTTTTAATAAAAAATCAAGCAGGATTACGCTATGTTGCCCTTTTCTTTTTTGGAATACCCCCTGTGAGAACAATCTTTAGCTGGAGGGTAATATCTCCCTGATTGAATGATTTCCTGGTATCTGACGGACAGTGTACCTATCCTAAAGCTGAAGTGGTGCGTTGGTGGTTTCAGTCCATGAAAGACCCCGACCGGGTTAAGGTCGCAAGCTCCTATAAGCTTGCCTTTTGGTAAGCGCGCATTCTTATTAATTGTCACAGTGGTGCGGTGAAGGTCTCAACTTATCCAATTGTACTTCTACCTGTCAACCGGGATTGTTACCCATATCTTCCCACATCATCTCATCCATCTGTTTGGGACACAGAATAGGACTGTTTCTTGTGTTTTTTTCTGTTTTTTTTTGGGATCAATGTTTTATGTGATCAATTTCTAATTCATATTGTGTATTTCATATCAACACAGATTAAAGGTTATTGTCACTTCTTAATTTGTTCACCCATAGGTCAACCCCTAAGTGATTTACTCTCACAGCGCTGCTTCTTCCTTTTTTTTATTTTGATTATTTTAGTGTGTGTATCCCACTTTTAGCGGCTGCTCTAGTTTCATTTATTGATTTGTTAATTCACATTCCTTCACATGCTTTTTTAATGATTTTTGTTGGGGTTTATTTATTTAAATTCCATAATCTGTATGTACATGTAACGCGGTAGTCTTTTCTATTCCACTCTGTCAATCTTTGTGGGCCGCGTCCAAGCTATTCTGTTCTTGCTCAGCGTGACCAGTTTGCAGACCATTTTATGTCCCCTGATGGAGAGGTTCCATGGCAGTATAATCATGTTTAAGCAGTGCCAACATTGCCCTTCTTTGCCTATGTAATCTATCATCTATTTTATTTTTAAATATTATGTAGTGTATAGAGAGTACGAAAATAAAATGCAGTTTTCCATGCAGTCAAATATTTTTATTCATGTCATATAAAATTATTGACCACAGTATAGATAACTCAAAATATATATATAAAAATATATATTGTATAACCAGAAAAAAATAATACACAAACATATTTTTCCGAATATTACAAAAAAGTGAGTAAACACCTCACATTGTATTAACAAAAAAAACTATGAACTTTGAACATGGATTATTGTAACCATGTCCTGTGGTCTGATGTGACCAAGATAGCAAAGGACAGACACAATTGAGGGAGGGAGAAGAGAATGCTGCTCACCCCTAACAATGGAAGAAAAAAATAGGAAAAGATTTCCCCAGGTGGGGTTTTTAGGCAGCAGGGTTGGAGATATTAGACCAATGTTGTATAAAAATCTTTTTATACAACATTGGTCTAATATCTCCAACCCTGCTGCCTAAAAACCCCGCCTGGGGAAATCTTTTTCCTATTTTTGGATGTGACCAAGATAAACCTATTTGGTTCAAATGGTGTCAAGCATGAGTGACGGCAACCAGGTGAGGAGTACAAAGACAAGTGTCTCTCCTACGGTCAAGCATGGTGGTGGGAGTATCATGGTCTGGAGCTGCATGAGTGCTGCCGGCACTGGGGAGCTACAGATCATTGAGGGAACCATGAATGCCAACATGTACTGTGACATACTGAAGCAGCACAGCATGATCCCCTCCCTTCGAAGACTGGGCCGCAGGGCAGTATTCCAACATGACGACCCCAAACACACCTCCAAGACAACCACTGCTTTGCTAAAGAAGCTGAGTGTAAAGGTGATGGACTGGCCAAGCATATCTCCAGACCTAAACCCTATTGATCATCTGTGGGGCATCCTGAAATGGAAGATGGAGGAGCGCAATGTATATAACATCCAGCTCTGTGATGTCGTCATGGAGGAGTGCAAGAGGACTCCAGTGGCAACCTGTGACGCTTAGGTGATCTCGCAGCTCAATAAAATGTTTTCCCAGAAAATAATTTGCAGCGTGATTATCGGTGATGGCTACAATATAAGCCCTACCCCCCAAATAAGCTCTACCATTTTAGCCACGAAAATAAGCCCTACCCTGAAAATGAGACCTACAAGGACTTAAACTAGGGCATATTTGGGGGGTAGGGCTTATATTGCAGCTGTCAGGGAGCTGCCGGCGCCAGACCTGGGCGTTTGCATGCGCCGGCGCGCTCCTGTGCGAACATTGCAGCAAAGTCCTGCTGTTTCCAGGCATCAGCGCGGCGCTCGGGCGCGTGTTCGCGCCGTTTTGGCACCAAAAGAGCGCAAAAGAGTTCCCCTGTGCCTCTGGCACATTGCTGCTTCGTCTCAGCTCTGTGATTCCTGTAACCTGCACCTGATTGATTGTTACCTGATTTGACCCGGCTTGTCTGACCATCCGCCCCGCTCCTATCCGACCCGGCCTGCCTGACTATTCTACTGCTCCTGCCTGATACCGTTGCCGATCTCTGCTTGTCTACCAACTCTGCCTCTGCCTGCCGTTATTGCCTGTCTCGCCTACCTGCTGAACCGGACTGTCTGACCTTGCTTGTGCCTGCTGTTTGTTCTTTGCTGTTGCACCTTCAGCTTCAGCTCCAGTGATCTCTGCATCTCCAGTGTTCCAGCCTGCTGCCTCCAGTCTCCACCTGATCTGCAGTCCAGCCATCCCTGAGGGATCTCTACCTCACTTCAGCATCAGAGACTCTACTTCAACAGGCACTCCTACCCCACTGCGCTCAGGAGACCACTGTTCCCACTCCAGTGGCTCCTGAACCAGCGTTGTATGAGAGGTCTCCTCCTACAAGTCAGGCTCTACTACCAGATACCTAACAGCAGCCATCAGCAACAAGCACGCTGGGTCTTATTTTCGGGTAAACAGGGTATTACCCCACATGCACAAAAAAGGACTAATTTACAGATCCTGGTAATAAGGCGCAACTTGAGGTGGGGTCACTGCATTTTGTACACTGGTAGTTGGTTGATGGGGGGAAGGGTATTGATGATGGTAAATTTAGAGAAGCAGGGTCCAAGGCATAGGGGTGTTGGTAGGGGCGTTGTTGCTCATTTATGAGCGGCGGCATAGGGTCACCAGCAATTGCAGCCCTTACACGCACCCCAGTGAAATTAAAAAGAGACATGTGAACCTCCATTTTCCTGTGCATGGGGACCTGTGCCAGTTGGTGGTACAGACTTCTCAGGTACACTGCATCCTGATTTGCGGGGTCAGAAAAAGGATATCTTGACTCAGCTCTCCTCCTTTCCCTCATGTCTTCCATGAATTGGATCATCGCACCCTCTATATCTGGCCTGGATTGCCCTCCGCGTTGCCGACTTGTTGTGGCACGTACAGAACGATTCTGTTGAGGGAGAAATTTTTTAGAACATTTATCAATGTAAACATTTTAAAATGGGTCATTTTGCATGGGATTCTTACAGGCACACGTTGTCTTTCTTGTCTTTCCTGGGCAGTTGTTCTACATGCAGAGGGATGTGTTGATGGTTCAGATGAAACCGGTTGTTCGGCACCATGCTCTGATGTTATTTCGTCTGGTACACTTTCGGTTGTTTGGATTGCAGTTCCTGAGTCGGAATTCCCCTCCTCCTCTTCCGTTTCCGAAATGTTGGTGCTTGTACTGTAAAGATATTTTGATCGATGGATTAAAGTACAGCACAGTAGATTTATTACAATACATAATCCATGTGTTCTAAATGGGTCTATGATTTGAGTCAACTAACCACTTAAGCCCAGGACCATTTGGCTGGCCACAGACCATATCACTTTTTGCGATTCGGCACTGCGTCACCTACAGACAGTTGCGCGGTCGTGCAACGAATTTTTTTCCCCACAAATAGAGCTTTCTTTTGGTGTGATTTGATCACCTCTGTGGTTTTTATTTTTGCGCTATAAACAAATAAAGAGCAACAATTTTGAAATAAAAAAGCAAGATTTTGTTCTTATTGCAATAAAAATTATCCCCACAAAATATACAGCAATCAGTGCGATTAAAAATGCATTGATTACTGTGTAAATGTGACTGGCAGTGAAGGGGTTGACCAGGAGGGGGCACTGCAGTGTGTCCTAGGGATGTGTTCTAACTTTAGGGGGGGGATGGATACGTGTGTCACGACACTGATCACAGCTCCTGATCACAGGGAGCGGTGATCAGTGTCAGTGTCAGTGTCACTAGGCAGAACGGTGAAATGCTTGTTTACAACAGCATTTTTCCCGTTCTTCCTCACCGTGAGACGATCGCGGGTATCCCCACAGACATCGAGTCAGCGCGACTCGCAATCACACTCATGGATTTCGTTGCAGAGTCGCGTGCGCAACCACACGGCGGCAAATTTAAATGGAGGTACCTGTATGCCCATTTGCCTGTACGTGCCATTCTGCCAATGTCAATGTTCGTGCAGCGGTCGGCAAGCGGTTAATTTTGGAGTGCAAAGAACTATTTAGTTATGTACTTACGATCTTAAGTCCATGACACTTCTTAAAAACCCCAACATTTCGAAAAATGGGCTTCTTTTTTGGGACATTCCTGCACCACTTCGACTCTGCTCTGCTTCTTTTAATTCTCATCAAAAACGATCCCTAATTGATGTCCAGCGTGTGATGATTTTTTTGCCTGCATATGAAAAGTATACAAAATTAACATAACATAAAATATGGGTTACAAATAGTATACCTAATATGTTTTCAGCTGTAAAGATGCTCTAAAGCAAACTTGTTGACTATCCTATGAAGGCCCTGGAGCACCAGGACAATGACACGTGACACTGATGACAGATGGCACTAATACGTGGCACTGATGGCAGATGGCACTAATACGTGGCACTGATGGCAGATGGCACTAATATGTGGCACTGATGACACATGGCACTAATACGTGGCACTGATGACACATGGCACTTATACGTGGCACTGATGACACATGGCACTGATGACACATGGCACTGATGACACATGGCACTGATGACACATGGCACTTATACGTGGCACTGGGGACAGTTGGCACTGACAGGTACTGTACATGCATATGGGTGTACTTCAAGTCTCACCAAGGCACCCCACCCCCATCCCCACAAAACTACTTACCACGTATCTTGCGCCGCTTTGCATTCATTGATGTCCAGTTAGGTGTGACATCTTGGAAAATTTCTTCCCAAATCCTTGCTTTTGTAATGCGGTCACTGTACTGGCTGGATTTTTTGTCCCAAATTGCTGGCCTGGCATGCACCAGGTTAATGAGGCGCTCGTGTGATACATCTTTTGCCATCTCTGTCTGTCTCTCTCTTTATCTCTCTCTCCCTCTACTCTCTCTCTCACTCTGTCTGTCTCTCTCTCTCACACCACACTGGGCTCATGGGCAGCATGTCACTTCCATTGAGACCACTACCTGGGTCATAGGTTACTTTTTTAGTGCAATATTAAAAAAAAAAAAAAAAAAACATATTTAGGTAAAAAACGGATGTCAGCGGATCGGATGTAAATTGGATCATCCGCTGACATCAGTTTTACGTCCGTTCCGTTTTTCATACGGAAGGAAAAGTAGGATTTTCCTCCGTTATGATAAACGGATCATAGCGGAGACGGATGTCAGCGGACGTTCATCGGCTGACATCCGCTATTCCATAGGGATACATGTTTGTCATCCGAAACCGGAAGGATGAAAAACGGACATACGGAACGTCCGTGTGAAAGAGCCCTAACTGACCACAACGGACAACCAGAGAAACAGCATACAGTCTTGTATCCACAGTGGCTGAACTGCATCACTGGCTACTTCATTTTTACTTGAGGATCAGCCATCATAGAGAGTTTATCACTGACCAGAGCCCTGCTTTCATCTTGTCTGGGATCCTGACAGTCTGGCTACCGAAGTGAGCTCTACCGCAGGTCACAAAACACTACTTAATAGCAGTATGAATCTTCTTCATCTCCAGATCTATTCACTGTACCAGGGTCTCTGCAAAGGATATTGCTTTTCTTCTGGCAGAATGGCACCCCTGGCTGATCTGATGAAGCCTGTTTGGCTGGCTGCTTCTGAGGCAGAGGTACCCTTTAAATGACTAATGCCCTGTACACTTGACCGGTTTTGCCGTCAGAATAAACTCTGAAGGTTTTTCCAACGTAGTTCCGACGGAATTCCACTCAAGCTGTCTTGCATACACACGGTCACACCAAAGTCCGATCATCCAGAACGAGGTGACGTACAACACAAATGACGGGACTAGAAAAAGGAAGTTCAATAGCCAGTAGCCAATAGCTTCCGTCTCATACTTGCTTCAGAGCATGCCTCGTTTTTGGTACGTTGAACAGCATACAAACGAGCGGGTTTCCCCGATAGTAATTAGTTCCATTGGAAAAATTTAAAATGTTCTCTTTTAGTAAAAAGAATGGCACTATGGACAGCCAATAAGATTCACATGTGTGATATACGCTTTCAGTGGTGCAAGCTAACAGCATACCTGCAGACAATGTTCTCTAAGTTGGTCTGAATTTTCGATGGAAAAAGTCAGATGGGGTAAACACATAGTCGGAATATACAATGAAAAGCTCCCATCGGACTTTTTCTGATGGACATTCTGCTCGTGTGTACGTGGCATATGTTGATTAGCTTAGTACCTGAGCATTGTTGCAGTAGAGATCCACACAGTCAGTTTGAACAGAGTTAAAACATCCACTTTTTGCTTCCGATATGCCAACTTGCCATAGCAATGTCCTAGAAGCAAGCTAAGGCTGACCCATCGGGCCAGTCTGATAAAGACTCCCTGGCCAACTGCTTCTGAGGTAAAGGTTAAATAAACACAGCTGTTTGATTTGGGCTTGGCATGGAATCATTAGTGACTGTAGGCCTTCTAAAGCTGGCCATACACCATACAATTTTCCTGTTCAATTTTCTTTAGATTTACCTTCAACTGTGTAGTACAAGGGCCTGCCTGATTGCATCCAAATTGAAAGTGTTTAGGTTTGACCTCCTATTATATGGTTTTGGTAAATCTAAAGGAAAGTTGTACAAGAAAATTGTATAATGTATGGCCAGCCTTAGTCTCTGTCCATTTGCCCTTGGTCTGCCTCTTCTGGCAGTTAATTACATAGTGGTTCCTTCAGGGCTAAAGAGGATCTGTCCCTGTTGCAGAAGCAGGTTGACTCTCCTCTTCCTGAGAAGTGGTGTTGAGGGCTGGAGAGATTTACAATCCATTATGCCCGATATAGAATATACCTACCTGCCCTCACGTTAATGAACATTGCTGGTCTCTAGGAAGGCTGTCTGCTACTGGTCCACAGATGAGCTGAAAGAGTGGAGCCCTGCCTGGGAGTATTTGTTTAAAAAATCAGTAGTAACCACTACAAACAGCAAACCACATATCCCTCTGTGGTGTACCACAAATAGCAGAAGCAATTACACAAGGCTAACAGGTAAGGACTAAGGAAATGTAACTAAGCAAATCCTGATTTTCATTTCAGCATCAAGGTCAGCATGTAAATGCATAGAGATAAATGCATAGCAGTCATAGTACTGTTGAGTCAATGTAATCACAGGCAAATAGTGCAGGTTAATAGTCATCAGACAATTAGCACTAGCAACTTAAACTTACCTTAGACACATGTACCGCAAAAAAAGGTCCATACCACAAACAAGCATTAATACACAGTAAGCCAGGCCTGCAGGGTCAGGCCCTGCGTTAATAGGAAAGGCTCAGCTCCACCTGAAATCAGCATAAGCATTAGCAATACTGCAGAAACAGACCACAAACTGTGAAGCATTAGTAAACAGAATGGCACTATGGACAGCCAATAAGATTCACATGTGTGATATATGTTTTCAGTGGTGCAAGCTAACAGCATACCTGCAGACAATAAGTCAAGCCTGTAGTACCAGGCCTTGCTGAGTTAACCAGTTGCCGACCAGCCACCGCAGTTATACTGCAGCAACATGGCTCGGCTGCGCGAATCGCCGTCATGTTAGGTCGCTTCCAGATTCAGCCACTAGGGGCGCACCCCCCTGCTCGCCCACGGAGCCGATGCGAGTGCCCGGCGGTCGCGATCGCTCGGGGCACACGGAGAACCGGGATATGTGCGTGTAAACACACAGTTTCCAGTTCTCTGAGGGGTGAACAGACAGATCGTCCGTTCATAAAGAGTATGAACAGCGATCTGTCATCTCCCCTACAAAGTCCCACCGCCCCTCCAGTTAGAACACACAATAGGGAACACAATTAACCCCTTGATCGCCCCCTAGTGTTAACCCCTTCACTGCCAGTGACATTTTTACAGTAATCAATGCATTTTCAAAGCACTGATCGCTGTATAAATGTCAATGGTCCCAAAAATGTGTCAAAATTGTCCGACCTGTCCGCCATAATGTTGCAGTCCCGATAAAAATCGCAGATCGCCGTCATTACCAGTAAAAAAAAAAATTAATAATAAAAATGCCATAAAACTATCCCCTATTTTGTAGACGCTATAACTTTTGCGCAAACCAATATACGCTTATTGCGGTTTTTTTTACCAAAAATATGTAGAATACATATCGGTCTAAACTGAGGAAAATAATAGTTTTTTTTTTATATATTTTTGGGGGATATTTATTATAGCAAAAAGTAAAAATATTGCATTTTTTTCAAAATTGTCGCTCTTTTTTAGTTTATATCGCAAAAAATAAAATCTGCAGAGGTGATCAAATACCATAAAAAGAAAGCTCTATTTGTGTGAAAAAAAAGGATGTTAACTTTGTTTGGGTGCCACACAATTGTCAGTTAAAGCGACGCAGTGCCAAATCGCAAAAAGTGCTCTGGTCAGGAAGGGGATAAAATCTTCCGTGGCTGAAGCGGTTAATAGGAAGGCTTCAGCCCAGCACAGCACACCTGCTATCAGCATTAGCAGTATTGCAGACACAAACCACAACCTGTGAGGCAATAGTAAACAAACTGAAACTATGGACAGGCCAGAATATTTGCATGTGTGACATATGCTTGCAGCAGTAACTGAATACTATGGATTTCTGCACGCTTCATGGTCAAACCAGAAGTCCAATGAATGTCCATTCATGATCGAGGAGCAATCCCTAGCCACCTAACCACTTGCCTACTGGGCACTAAAACCCCCCTCCTGCCCAGACCAATTTTCAGCTTTCAGTGCTCTCACACTTTGAATGACAATTACTCAGTCATGTAATACTGTACACAAATGATTTTTTTGTCCTTTTTTTCATATAAATAAAGCTTTCTTTTGGTGGTATTTGATCACCTCTGGGTTTTTTATTTTTTGCGCTATAAATTTTTTAAAAAACGAACATTTTGAAAGAAAACGCATTTTACTCTACACATTTTCTTTGTTTCTGTGATAAAATTTTGCAAATTATTAATTTTTCTTCATGAATTTTGGCCACAATTTATACTGCTACATATCATTGGTAAAAATAACCCAAATTAGTGGATATTATTTGGTCTTTGTGAAAGTGGTGCAAATCATAAAAAATTGATCAGACCTGATGAACTGATGGCCTCATATTTCTTCCGACCCTAACAAGCCAGGAAAGTACAAATACCCCCCAAATTACCCCTTTTTGGAAAGTAGACATTCCAAGGTATTTAGTAAGAGGCATGGTGAGGTTTTTAATGTTGTCATTTTTTCCCACAATTCTTTGCAAAATGAATATTTTTTTCTTTTTTTTTTATACCACAAATAACGCCCCAAAATACATTCTGCTACTCCTCCTGAGTATGGCAATACCACATGTGTGCGACTTTTTCACAGCCTAGCCACTTAGAGAGGCCCAACATGCAGGGAGCACCATCAGGTGTTCTAGGAGCATAAATTACACATCTAACTTGTTGACTACCTATTACACTTTTGAAGGCCCTGGAGCACCAGGACAATGACACGTGACACTGATGTGGCACTGATGACAGATGGCACTGATACGTGGCACTGATGGCATGTGACACTGATGTGACACTGATGACAGATGGCACTAATACGTGGCACTGATAACACATGACACTGATGACAGGTGGCACTAATATGTGGCACTGATGACACGTGATACTGATGTGACACTGATGACAGATGGCACTAATATGTGGCACTGATGACACGTGACACTGATTACAGATGGCACTAATATGTGGCACTGATGACACGTGACACTGATGTGGCACTGATGACAGATGGCACTAATACGTGGCATTGATGACAGATGGCAGTAATACGTGGCACTGATGACGCATGACACTGATGACAGATGGCACTGATACCAAAGTGGGTGAAGATGGTAGTTGCGCTGTGATGAAGGGGGGGGGGAGGGAAGCTACAAAGATGACTGAAGTCGCAAAGTGAACTAAAAAAGCAGAAACGGGCCAATGCATGAATGGATCCTACATGCTAAAAAAACATGGTGGGGATGCAGTGCAGTGCAGTGCAACATAGCTGATCAACATGACTATAATGTTGAGGGCAGACAAAGCCTAATATATAAAGGTAATCGTGAAACAGTGACTGCTTGAATATAGCAAAACAAAAATGCATATACTAACACAAATAAGATGAATAATGACACAATGCAAAAAAAATATATATATAATACAAGAAAAATATATGTGGGCTAGTGCCCCATTAGCAAAAACGTCCCAGATCCTGGTGAACTACAAGTGACAAATCCCTAGGACAAACATGGATATTAGTTCTATCATCCAGTCCAAAAAACAAAAACTCGTGATGAGAAACACAAAACAAGTCCAATCGTGAAGGGAGGGGGGATCTTCAGTGAGGACACCTCCGTGTATGCAAGCCGCTTACCTTACAGCTGTAAGGTGTACAGCCTGTGTTGCAAATGACCCGCAGGTGTAGACGTTCCGTGTATACAGGCAGTGACAATGATGAACATGCCAAGCGAAATATAAAAAATAAAAAGTATACAGCATGTAAAATAACTCTGCAATGACCACAGTGGAGGGGGGGCAAGACACACACGGGGGGAGGTTGCACTCACTTTCATGAAGTGAGTGTGGGCATCAATCCACGAGCGCCGAGCTCGTATGCCTCCAGGAGTGTCACCAATCTGGAATCTGTCCCCGTGCCTGGAAACTGGAATATGTCCCCGTGCCTCTCTCCTCAGTGTTCGTCAGGTAGAGTAGTGATGTACAGTGTGAGGGGGAAAGAGACGCACATAGCGTGATCCCATATAAAAGGTATATTTATTTAACAAAACAAGTCCAATCAACTTACATTTAAAACAATGCTGCAGTGTGTAGTAACTTCTATCGGAAAGAGACCGCTGGAAATACCATTTTACATGCATCAAGCTCACATCCCAAATCATTAGTTGCATCCATCCCTTACGGGCAATATTTAAGACTCAGACAAAACTGCTCAAAAGATGCTGACTTTGTCAGGGAAGCCAACAAATTAAGAGAGAGACTCCTTGAGCGAGGTTACTCGCCCACATACCTAAAAAAAGCTTTCAAAAGAGCCCGAGGACAATTAAGGCACGACATCTTGTTCTCCAAAAAAACACCTTCCACTTCCCAACCAGCTATTAGAGTAATTACCACCACTTATAATAAGCAGCATGGGACCATCAAAAATATCCTACAAAAACATTGGCATCTACTACAAATAGACCCCAATCTAAAACCACACATATCTGCAACACCCACTATTACGTATAGGAAGGCCTGTTCATTAGGGGATCATCTCGTAAAAAGCGAATATACAGGCACTTTTCGTTCAGATATATGTAAAGGACTGGGAACCTTTACATGTGGTGGATGCTCATGTTGCCGCTATATGAACACACAAAATAAATTTAAACTACCCAATGGAAGAATGTACAGGCCGAGACATTTTGCTAATTGTAAGACCCCTGGAGTCATTTATTTACTCACTTGCCAATGTAAATGCTTTTACATTGGCAAAACCAAATTAGAGTTCCACAAAAGGGTGGCACGACACATCACCAGCATGAGGCAGGCGGACCCGGACCTCCCTCTTGTGCGACATGTGCGAGACCATCACACGGGAAAGTTTCCCCTTGTCCATTTCACCATCCTTGATCGTGTCCATCCGGACAAGAGGGGTGGTGATTGGAACAAGATCTTGCTCCAGAGGGAGGTCCGTTGGATCGCAAGCCTCAATGCAACACAATTTCCAGGCTTGAATACCCAGATGAGTTTCCGTCCCTTTTTGGAGGGCTTTGTCTCAGGTGGGTGCGAAAAAGAATGAAAACCCAACACTACATACCTGACAAACATTGGGAATATTCATTCTTGTAGGATATTTTTGAATTACCCAGATGTAATGGATTAGTTGATTATGTCTTCGATGATAAATTCCTTGCACACATCTTTTGATGATGCCACCTGTATTTTACAGAATACCTTTCCAACCCAGCTGTACACGCATAATGATTGGTATAATATATCTAGCATTTATGTGTTCACCTAAGTGTGCATATAGCCTTAATAATCTTTGTTATTCGATTTAATGTACAAAATATTTTATATGCGGTATTATACCATCTGTCATTTATGTTTACCCATTCACTGCACACCCAGCTACGTCCACCATGCTTGATTTACCAGAGTGATGTCTTTTATAGTCACTTTTTTTCGGGATATTTACTAATTCTGGCTTTATGGTTCAAAACCTTTTTACTCAATTTACAGTTTTTGGTTGCCCGGCTTTGGATCTGCCTCCGCCCGGCGCACGTGGGCCACGCCGAACCATCTGAGATGACGGCGTGGCACCCTCTTACACTGCAGACTCGTCCGACCATGGGCTTGTCATGACGGTGTTCTCGTGTGTTGGTGGGGTGGACCTGCATGACGCTCCCCCAGCACTTCGGCTCTGGGGGGGCGCCGTGCAGACCCTCCCCTGGGGCCCCATTTTTGGATGCCCTGGGTCCTTTCTCCCTTCCTTTCCTTGTGGTTTCCAAATAGAATGGAATCAGTGAGTTGATTTTCATTTTATTTTTTGATTTATTTATTTTATTATTTTTTCATGCATTTTTCTTCTCTTTATATGGTCGCTACACACCTACTATTTATCCAATTGTTCTTTTCCCTCTCTTTATACCCCTCCTTTTCTGTCCATCCCCCCTCTTTTCCTCTCTCTTCTTTCCCTGTTTATGCGACCGTGCTCCCAGTTGCCATGGCAATAGTCGTTTTCCTCCACTGTTCTGATCTCATGTTATGGCAAGTACTAGCCTGACAGCACCTTGCTGCGCTCGGCGTCGTGCGTGATGACGCCATTTTTCAGGGACGGCGCGACCTCGGAGCCTTTTCCTTTCCAGGGCTCCTGGGTGTCCATCCTCCCTGTGCGCGTCATTCCGTCCGACGCATGCGCACTCCATGGAGCGGCATCCTCCCTCTGCTGACACTTCTTAATGGAATCCCACTGCGCAGGCGCTGATGGCTATTTAAGCTGCTTTCTGGCGTCCTGCCCAGTGTGTTATTCCACCACTAAGGCTCTCCATGCTCCAGCTGCCCGTGCATTATCCCTGCATCTAATAGTGAGTGTTTTCAAATACTTCTCTCCTTTTAATGTACGATATATTCTGTTGCAAGACACACTCTCTGAAAGACAGAGACAGGCAAACCCTCTTATTTCTCCCCTTTTTTTTACTCTTCTATGTCTTACACTTACCTTGCAAAACGGTTCAGCTGCATGATTTTTCTGCTTTTACACACAGGCAGAAAGGTTTTCTTTGCAGTAGCAGACGGTGGCACTGCTAATCTTTTAAATTTAACAGTTTTTTCTGAATGTCCTCTCTCTAACATTTCAAATGTTGAATACAGTATGACCTTGTAAATATGGAGTACTGGCCAGACATTTTTGTTTAAAATGAAAGAGAAAGCCTCCTATGGCAAATGGGAAATAAAATATATACAAATTTATGGGTTTTGATAAAACTGCTTAAAGCTTCTTTTCCTTTCTTTCTAAGGTCATTTTGGGGACCCAGCAGGGCTATCCTTCCATTTGGGGGCCTTTGCAGAGTCATGTCTGAAGCCGAGGGATAACCATTACTCTACACTTGTTGGTCAACTGACGATCAGTGCGTTTTTATCCTAAATACATAAATTGCTGTCTCATCCAAAATTGGATGCCTGTGCATATTTTATGCATCTACTTTTCATTCCTGAAAACCTTCTACTGGTATGTATGGTGGACACTGTGGGTCGCTGGGCTGCTAAAACTCCTTATATTCATATTGTTACATTGTGCAAACTGTTTTCATTTGTTGTTTCAGAATGTATCTTCTACATATATGATTTTTTTCTCTCTGCAACACGCCTCTGAAGAAGGGACATCGTCCTGAAACATGTCAGGCTTCTAGAGAAAATATCTTGTTTACAAATGGAAGTATACAATAATTATATGAAGGCAAATTCTATTGTATAAGTACTTTTTGAGATTTATGTCCAATGCATTTTGTTTTTAAGCTTTTCTAAATAAATAAAATATATTTTTTATCTAATTTAATCGTATGGTTCGCCTACAAAGTCCCATTATACTGGGGGGTATATAAGTTCCCTGACTCAAGGGTCTTATCCTATGTACAATATAATAAAAGTGCAAACAATTGTGCAAAAATTGTGTACAAAAAATATATATATTGTGGCAGAGCATTGCCCTGCCAGGGTCTAGAAGGAGGCTGTGACCCAGAATTCTCAACTGGACGGGTTGAGGGGCTCCAGGGAGCTTGTAACATGAAGAGGAAACTGGCCTTTCAGTTTCCTCAGTGTTTTCGCAAAGTCCACTTTGGGACCTGGAGTTCGGGATTTCTGAGAGATTTGGGTGGGATGAAATTCCTAGTCCTGGGTCCTGATTTTGAGAACAGTCAGCATACTGATTGGGCAGGTGTGTGCTGGGCTTTTAGTAGTAACCTGACCATGGTTCTGGGCTCCACCCAGATAGGAAGTCTGGCCAGGAGTCAGGAGGGCTCCAAGAGGGAGCCAGTGCAGCAAGAGGCTGATAGCTGTGTGCACCAAGGTGAGAATCCTTAGATGTAGAGATGATCATGGGATGACGCCATATACGTGGAAACCTCGGCCTATACGTACGTTACGTCAAAACCTAGGGACTTCCTCACTAGGGGAAGAATCACGTCTACTACCTGCCTTAATATAGTCACCCAACGACTATTTTTTGTACATAGATGTATTTTTTGCACTTTTATCATTTCCTTCTTTGATATTTTTGAATATACATTGGATTGTATATGATATTTTTTGTACGCAATTTTTTCACAATTGTTTGCACTTTTATTATATTGTGGTTATTTTTTCTAAGTTGGGCTACATCATTCTGTTGTGTATATATACCATACTTTGTGGACTCTATAACTTTCCTACAGACTAAAAAATATACACTGATTTGGGTTATTTTCTCAAAAAAAAAGGTAGCAGAATAGATTTTGGCCTAAATTTATTTACTAAAGATCATTTATTTCCTAAATTTTATAACAGAAATAAAGAAAAATCTATTGTTTTTCAAACATTTCGGTAATTCAAAGTGCAACAGCGCTGAAAGCTGAAAATTGGCCTGGAAAGGGGTCAAAGTGCCCAGTATTAGAGTTGGTAAAGATATGTTTTGTGTCCAAATAAAGGATCCAACACGCTGTGCATATAAGTGGGTGCTGAAGGGACCACCAGCTGCAACCATGTATAGTCAGAGCAAGGAAATGTATCCAGCACACCATGGATCTCCAGAACAAGTCCAAAGCTTGATTCAGAGATCACATTGTTACAGCAGATAGCAACATTTGTGTTCAGCGTATGACCCCTTTATCAGGCATGTGACAAATGTGATACAGAACAGAAAATATTTAAAGAACCATCATTGACACTGATTGGTGGATGGTTCTTTAAATATTTTCTGGTCTGTATCACACTTTTTCACATGTCTGATGAGGGGTCCTGCGAGGCTCCAAAACGTTGCTATCTGCTGTAACAATGTGATCGCTGAATAAAGCTTTGGGCTCGTTCTGGAGATCTATGGTGTGCTGGTGACATTTTCTTTTTTTTTTTTTTGTCACAAGGTCTTGCAAAATGAAAAAAGAAAATAAACACACATTTCCTTCTTTTTTTTTTTTTTTTTAAAGATATGTGTAATGGATGTGATCAAGGGAATCATGAAATGTCTATTCGTTTGTATATTTATGAGTACATGTTTTATATGCCTGACATATCAGCTTCAGTTTATTAACCTTAAAACATATTCAGATATTTTGCAAAGCTTACCCTTCCCTTGCTTAGGAACTGGACTGCAACAGTTAACAGAAGTTCGCGCCTGCTTCCGAGAATACATTCAAAATATAACAAGATAACACCAGCGGTTTAAAAGAAGCAAGAAACGCTGCAAGAACAAGAAAGCTACTTCCTCAAATGCATAAAAAAGGGGAATGTGGGACTTTAAATGAGGCAATTAACTTGTGGAGGTAGAGTATATAGCAATCATTTTTATTTGTAATAATAGTAAAAAAGTATATTTCATATGTATACATGCACAATGGCATAAACATAATGGATACATATACATTAGCTTGGCAGCACATAAAAGATAGTAAATGTTGATAAATATATTACAAGGTGTTTCATATTAGCAGGCATTAGTACATCATATGCAAAAGAGCTGCTATAAGATAGGTACACATACACATTGATAATTGCTTAGTACTCAATGAATCTTAGATGTATAAAAAGTATATATGGGCCAGTGAATAAGTAATGAGCCGGACTTGTCTGAGCACCCCATGGAAACTCAATGCGTTTCATGGCTATATGCCATTCATCAGGAGTTGTGTACAGAAGTAAACTGTAAATATAAATAAATATGTAATATTAGTAAATATGTTCTACCCCTTTAAAGGGAGAAAAGACCTCATGGGGAGAAAGAGATCTGTACTCACAGGTCGGCAATAGCACTGTGCTTGGCTAGCATCGAGGAGGATGGGACTCCAAATGGTTGTCTGTTCTGGAGCTGAGGCAAGGAACCCCACCCCAGCCAAGAAAACCTCCACATAGCATGCCCGATTGCTGCAACACATTCCACACATTGCCCTGTTCCCCCCCCCTGGATCCGCCCCTGGCTTGTACAGGGGTAAACTAGCATTGATTAATTGGAGCCAGGTTGTCAAGGAGGTTAGCTAACCTCTAGCACCTACCCATGTAGTTGGTGCTACATATCATTTTAGCTCTTACAGAATGGAGGCAATGCCGGTCCTTATTTTGACTGACCATAAGATTCTTACATTTTTGTCTGAGGCTAAACACTTATCTCCCAAAAGAGTGCGGTGGGCTCTTTTTCAGTCAAGCTTCAATTTCATTCTTACCCGGTACCAAGAATGTAAGGGCTGTTGTGACAGTTTTCCTCCCCTTCCAAGATTGAGTCAGTGCCTGTTCCTGTAATACCCCCCCAATCGCATTCTGGCTACTGTACGCACCGGTCTCACCTCACCTTTGGGTGACAGAATTTGTGCCGCTCAGATCCAGTCTCCTCCCGAGAAACCTGGTGACCGCTGCTTTGCCCCTGAGAATCTCCGCACTGTTTGTCTCCAGACTTCCCATTCTCCCAAGCTGACTGGCCACCCAGGGAAAAATCGACTCATTTGGGCTATTTCTCAACAATTCTGATGGCCTAGTCTCCACGTTGATGGTAACGGCCTTTGTAGTTAATTGTTCTGTGTGTGTAAGACACCACAACACCTTCCAGTGGGTCGCCTACAACCCATACCCAATGGAGAGAGGCCTTGAACCCACCTGTCTATGAATTTTATTGTGGAGTTACCCAACTCCCAGGGCAACATAGTTATTCTTGGTGGTTGACCGGTTCTCAAAAATGTCACACTGTATTTCACTAAAAAGATTGCTCACATTCAAAGAACTGGCATCCATTTTTGCTCGGGAGATCTTTCGGTTACATGGGCTACCCAAGGTTAACATCTCTGACAGGGGTAGCCATTTTGTCTCCAGGTTTTGGCAAGCCTTTTGTGCACAGTTAGGAATTCAGCTTTCCTTCTCCTCTGCGTATCACCCGCAGTCCAATGGGGCTACAGAATGAGCCAACTAAGCCTTGAAGCAGTTTCTACGCTGCTATATTTCTGACCACCATAACAACTGATCAGACCTCCTACCTTGGGCGGAGTTTGCTCACAATAGTGCCGTCAATGCGGCTTCCCAATTGTCTCCGTTTATGGCAAATTATGGTTTCCAACCATCCATGTTGCCTGACTCATTTGTTCCTCAAAGAATTTCTGCGTTAGAGGAGCATCTGTCAGGGCTAGGCTCAGCCCTTCCTTCTCTGAGCTGGGCCGCACAGCTATCGGCTAATTGCCAGCTCCTATCTCTCCACAGTGACGCACCTGTTGATGATATCCTGCTCCTCAGTCCTGCCTACTTAAGCCATCCAGTCCAGATGATCTCTGCCTTCGCCTTGGTCACATCTCTAGAGACGCTCTCCTCTGTTCCTGTTAAAGACTTGCTTGGCTGACATTTCTTCTGGCTCCAGATCCTGCTTGCTGTTCTACTACGCTGTTCTCTGGCTCCCTGATGTTTTGCCTTGTCTGACTATCCGTTCCGGTTCCTGAACTCTGGCTATGTTTTGATTACGTTTACTCTGTTTACCTTTTTTTATTATTATTAAACAAGTGTGGTTTAACTGTACTTCTGTCTCAGTCTGATTCATGGTTTCTGATAATAGGCGAAGGCCATGAATTCAGAAGATGCAGTCAATCCACTTGTTGGTAATATTTTTTCTAGATTGGATGAGCAGGATCACCACATGGATCAGTTTGCCATGGCGTTACAAACACTCATGAGTTGCACGGCTCACCTGGAATCTCCCACTATGGCTGCTACGGTACAACCTGTGTTGCAGGCCGTCCCTGCAGCTGCTCCAGTCTCTGTGCCGGCACCCGCCTCGAGTATTACCTCTATAAGAGGTATGTCTGGTTCCTCTCCGCTTCCCCAGTGATTTGGGGGCAATCCATTCCAATGCAGAGGGTTTCTCCACCAGGTTGAGATATACTTTGAGATGCTGCCCCAGGTGTTTCCCACGGACAGAAGCAAAGTAGGTTTCTTGATATCATTGCTTTCTGAGAGAGCCTTGGCCTGGGCAAACCAGGAATGAAGACGCAAAAACCTGTTGTCTTGAGTTACCCTGAGTTTGTGGCTTCTTTTAAAGGGATATTTGAGGTTCCCGCACGCTCCGCTTCTGCTGAAGAGTACGAGAACTGTTGCCGATTACGCCATTGAATTCCATACTCTGGCAGCAGAGGTTGCATGGAACAATGAAGCCCTCGTGGCTGCTTTTTCTCATGGTCTCTCGGATATCATCAAGGATGAGATAGCAGCCCAAGATATACCCACTGAGCTGGAGAAGTTGATCACGTTTGCCATCCTCATTGACTCCAGACTCAGAGAAAGACTCTCTTTTAAGGAGCGCTTGCAGAAGCCTCCTGTACATTTGTCTCCGAGCTTTGCAGTCCCACCCTTGCCTCCCTCACCTCCCATACCTCCTGGTACTGAGTCGGTCAGTGAAGGTGAACCCATGCACTTGGGTTTCACATGTCTCTCTGCAGATGAGAGAACCTTTAGGAGGAGGGAGAGATTGTGCCTTTATTGTGGCCAGGCAGGTCACTTTTTGAAGTCTTGTCCTACCCGTCCAGGGAACGCCCGAACCTTGAGGTCCTGTCACGGACAGACCTTAGGTGGCGTTGTTTCATCCCCAGTTATCCAGAAGGATAAGCCCCTGGTTTCGGTCACCCTTTCTTGGGCTGAGTCGTCCATCGAGATACAGGCTCTAATCGACTCTGGGACTGCAGACCTGTACATTGAAGCTGCCTTTGTATCTAAGCACTCCATTCCGCTGCAGCTGCGTGGCACTCCACTTGCCTTTGAAGCTCTTGACGGGAGACCTCTACAGCGTGCCCATGTGACTCATGAGAATTTTCCGTTGTCCATGGCTGTAGGGGTTCTTCACCATGAGATAATCCAATTCCAAGTTATTTCCTCACCTAAGTTTTCGCTGGTTATTGGTTTCCTTGGTTACAGAGGCACAAACCCTCTTTTGATTGGCTCCTTGCTGAGGTTCTCTCTTGGTCGCCACAATGCAGTAAGACATGCTTCCAGAAGGTAGCCAAGGTCCTGTGCACCTCTTCACTCTCCTCCCTGCCGGAGGAGTACCGCAATTTTAGCGATGTCTTTGACAAAGGACAAGCCAGTAGTTTGCCTCCACACCGGTGGTATGATTGCACAATTGACCTTCAACCTGGTGCCATACCCCCTCGTGGCCGGGTTTACCCTTTGTCGGTCTTGGAGGATAAGGCCATGGAGGAATATGTTGCAGACGCACTTTCTTGAGGTTTCATCCGCAAATCCTCGTCTCCTGCTGGTGCTGTTTTCTTCTTTGTGAAGAAGAGTGGTGAACTGAGACCTTGTATTGATTATAGGGGTTTCATTCATTTCATGTTTAAGAATGCCTATCCAATTCCGTTGATTAGAGAGTTATTTGACTGCCTGAAGGGAGCAACGGTTTTCACGAAGCTTGATTTGAGAGGGGCATACAATCTTGTGAGGATTAAGGAGGGCGACGAGCGGAAAACTGCATTTAATACCAGAACAGGCTATTATGAGTACCTCCTAATGCCTTTTGGCCTTTGTGACGCCCCGGCAGTTTTCTATTAATTTTTTAACGCTGTCCTCCGAGATTTGTTGCAGTTATGTGTCTCGATGATATCCTCATATTTTCCAAGTCCCTGGAGAGCCACCACACAGATGTCTGTCGTGTGCTTCAGAAACTAAGAGAGAACAATCTCTATTGTAAATTGGAGAAGTGCAAATTTCATCGTGAACAGGTTAAATTCCTGGGTTATGTCATTTTCACTGCTGGTTTTTTCGATGGACCCAGAGAAACTTCCAGCAGTCCTACAGTGGCCCTGACCCATGGGTTTAAGTCCTCTGCTGCGTTTTCTTGGCTTTGCCAACTATTATTGGAAGTTTATTCGTAACTTCTCGTCTCTGGTCAAGCCCCTGACTGATATGACCAGAAAGGACTGTAACCCACAGAGTCTCTGGAGTCCGTTAAGGCCTTTGAGAGTCTCAAGGCTGCCTTTGTTTCGCTCCTGTGTTGGCACATCCTGATCCTACGTTACCTTTTATCATTGAGGTTGATGCTTCTGAGGCTGGTGTTTGCGCCCTTCTGTCTCAACGTCTTACCTCTGAGAGCGCTATGCATCCTTGAAATTGTCACCTGCACAGTGCTATTACGAGATTGGTGACAGAGAGCTGCTAGCAATCATTTTAGCCCTGAAAGAATGGAGACATCTCCTCGAAGGTACCACTGTGCCGGTTCTCATTCTTACTGACTATAAGATCAAGCTAATCAGTCCTTGGAGCAATTCCTACGTTGCTATTTTTCTGACCATCATAACGACTGGTCAGACCTCTTACCATGGGCAGAGTTTGCTCACAATAGCGCCTTGAATTCTGCTTTCCGATTGTCCCCGTTTATGGCGAACTATGGTTTCCAACCTTCCATGTTGCCTGACTCATTTGTTCCGCAGAGTATTTCTGTGTTAGAGGAGCATCTCCGTGGTCTTCGTTCCACTTGGGCACAAGTCCAGGAGGCTTTGCGACATGCTAATGATAAGTACAGACTCCATGCTGACCACAGACGCCTGCCTGTGCCTTCCTACCAGGTTGGGGACAGGGTTATCTCGCAACCTCCAACTTCGTGTTCCCTATCTGAAGTTCGCACCTCGGTTTATTGGGCCTTTCCGTATTCTTTGCAGCATTAACCCAGTGGCTTATGCATTAGACCTTCCTTCTAATATACATATCTCAAATGTATTTCATGTCTGCTTATTAAAACCTTTGGTCTGCAACCGCTTTACCACCTCGGTGCCACGTCCTCACCCTGTACAGATTGAAAACCACGAGGAGTATGAAGTACAGTCCACTGTTGACTCCTGTAGGTTCCATGGGCACATACAGTACCTGGTGCATTGGAAGGGGTACGGTCCGGAGGAACACTCTTGGGTCTCATCCTCAGACGTACATGCCCCTGTCCTCCTCCGTGATTTCCATAGACATTTTCCCCTCAAGCCTGGTGGTCCTCCGAGGGGCAGGGGTCGTTGAGGAGGGGGTACTGTCAGAGCTGGGCTCAGCCCTTCCTCCTCTGAGCTGGCTGCTCAACTGTCGGCTAATTGCCAGCTCCTATCTCTCCACAGCTACTCACCTGTTGATAATATCCTGCTCCTGAGACCTGCCTACTTAAGCCATCCAGCCCAGAGGATCTCTGCCTTCGCCTCGGTCAACATCACAGAGACTATCTCCTGCATTCCTGTTAAAGACTTGCTTGGCTGACATGCCTTCTGGCTCTAGATCCTGCTTGCTGTTTTACTATGCTCATCTCCGGCTCCCTGACGTTTGGCTTGTCTGACTATCCATTCCGGTTCCTGAACTCTGGCTATGTTTTGACTACGTTTACCCTGTTTAACTTTTTTTTAATATTATTAAACAAGTGTTATTTAACTGTACTTCTGTCTCAGTCTGATTCATGGTTTCTAACACATGCGCATTTTGAATGTTTTTCATCTCTCCTTATTATTAAAACCTTTGGTGTGCAACGGCTTCACCACCTCGGTATCACGTCCTCGCCCGGTGCAGGTTGAGAACCATGAGGAGCATGAGAAGGGCCAGTACAAGGGGGGCGGATGCCCTGGGCGGTACCATTTACTGGAGGTAGGGGGGCGCAGTAGAAGTGATGGTGTACCCGGCACAAGCCTGAGACCAGCCCTGCCCCGCCCCTCACTTCCCTATCAGGCGGGGTAATCTCACAAGTGAGAGAGCGCCTGTCAGCACCTGCAGGGGATTTCTTCCCCCTCCCTCTCCTCACTGACTCCAAAGTTAATGCGAGCGGTGCTCGCTCAGCCAGGCCGCCCATCTGCTCGCAATTGGAGCGCAGACCGGCGGGTCTTCTGCTTGTCATAATGATAGCAGCAGACTCAGCTCCTGAAGCAAGCAGCGCTTCTGCCCCCCAGCCCATCCCTGTGTGTATGGTCAGAAAGCTATGTTGGCAGAACTCACAGCACAGTAAGGAGATGCAGGATGATGTAATTTCAGTGCTCGGTCAGCATAGGGAGGGATCTGTGCAGTCACATGCTAAGTCTTAGCCAATCATGCTACTCCAGCCCCTCCCCTTTCCCCTGCTGCCAGATTTGGACAACTTTTTTTTTTTTTTTAACAACAAGGTTGGTCTTTATTAAAATAAAAATCATGGTACAAAATACAGAAGAAGAAACAATACAGTGGCTACAAATATAGCTGTACATGTTTTTAACACGGAGCTGTTACAATTACCTACAGTAGTATTTATGTAAACATAGCATCAGCGCAAGGAGGGTGAGAGGAGAGAAGGGAGGGGGGGGGGAGAAGGGGAAGAAAAATGGCCATGGGGAGGGAGGGGGGGGGGCAACAGTACATCTTAAGAGACCACAGACGGATAACAGGGATGTGCCAGATTACATTGAATGAGAACCGCACCCGGGTTCAGTCCAGGGCTGCCAAACCCTTCTGAACTTCTGAGGACAACCCCTAACTATATATGTCAATTTGTACATGGGAAGAACAGCATTAACAGACTTTTCCCATGCCCCCACCATTGGAGGCCTGCTGGATATCCACTTTAATATAATCTCTTTTTTAGCATAGAAGAGTAGCAGCGAAACCAGTAACTTGATATATCTGGGTCTCTGGTCGTCGTCATGTATACCCAGTAAGGCTAGTTCAGGTGTTAAGGGTATGTCAAGTTGCACACGAGCATTAGTTCCCTCCATAATAGCAGACCAATATGGTACTAATTTAGAGCAGGTCCAAAACATGTGGATATATGAGCTATCAGGAGATTTACAACGTGGGCATTCTGGTGATCTTCCCGGATAGATTCTGTGCAGCCTCTGAGGTGTGAGTTATACCCTGTGGAAGAATTTTGTCTGTACTAATTTATCCCTAGAAGATATCAGTAGTCTAAAGCTGTCCTCAAAACTGTCTTCCCATGTTTGTCTATCCAGTGTCGGGATGTCAGCCTCCCATCGAGACCAAAGTATGTCCATCTTTGGGGAGTCTTTCCTAATTAGAGTTAGGTATATTGTAGATAGAGGCTTGGATAGAGATTCTTGGGCTAGCAAATCCTCCACTACATCCAATTCAAGTACGGGTGGAGTCGTGAACTGCGCCCGGAGTGCATGCCATAACTGATAGTAGCGGAATATCATGCAACCAGGGAGGCCGTACCTTTTAGCTAATTCTCTAAAGGAACACAGTGACCCTGCTACCATAACATCTTTCAATAGTGTAATATTGTACCTAGCCCACAGTTGCGGGTCGGGGATTGACCTAAGGTGTGGGAATGAGAGGTTACCCCACAGTGGGCAAAAGGGAGACCATCTGCCTGGAAGGACAACCCGTCTCCTGGCCATACTCCACACCCCAAGAGTCGTCCTGGTAGGGGTCGGCAGTAAGGGGTACGGTGAAGCACCTTGGTATATGAGGTTACCCAACTCCCTGAGGGACCCCACAATCATTGCCTCAAGGCAAACAGCAGCATTTGCTCTAGACTGTTCCAACCACCACCTAACCGTTACTAAAATATCCGCCCTATAGTAAAGTAACAGACTGGGCAAAGCCAGCCCACCACACTCAACCGGCAACTGCAAGGTCGATCTGGCCAGGCGAGGGGGGATCCCTGCCACAGGAAGGAGCCAATGCAGCCATCTATTTCCCTGAAGAAGGATCGGGTTAAAAAAACAGGGCAATTCCGAAACAAATAAATAAATTTAGGGAGATAGATCATTTTTATAACGTTTATTCTTCCTAACAAGTTAAGGGGTAAATTAGCCCATCTGGAGCAGTGGTCTTTAAGGCGCGAGACTACAGCCTGGAGATTAAGGCGCTGGAAGGACTGGAGATCTCGAGTGATTCTAATGCCCAGATATACAAATTCTTCTACCCAACGCAATGCAGATGGGACCGCCAATTGTGCAGTCTGTGCATCAAGAGGGAACAAGACGGACTTTCCCCAATTGATCCGAATGCCCGAAAACCTACCAAATTCATCAAAGGCAATCAAAGCGGCCTGTAGGGAAGGGCCAGCGTCCTGCAGGTATAACAGCGTATCGTCCGCGTATAGTGAGATTTTCTCCTCTAGAGGACCCACTCTAAGTCCTTTGATATCTATGGATTCCCTAACTAAAACCGCCAGGGGCTCCAGGGCTAATGCAAATATGCTGGGCGATAATGGGCAGCCCTGTCGGGTTCCCCTCTGGAGGAGAAAAAAATCAGAAAGAGTGTTATTAACCCGGATCCTTGCCTTAGGAGATCTACCACTCGACAGAGTCAAAAGCCTTCTCTGCGTCCAGAGAGGCTATGACTCTGGAGCCCGCATTCTGATGGGAGATGGCTAAATTTAGAAACAGGCGCCGGATATTAATATCCGTGCCCTTGCCCGGCATGAACCCAGTCTGGTCTATGTGTACTAGGTCCTCCATCACCCCGCTAAGCCTGGGGGCTAGAATTTTAGCCAGCAATTTTGCATCTGCATTATTAAGGAAATGGGCCGGTAAGAGGCACACTCTTCAGGGTCCTTACCAGGCTTGGGCACCAATACCACTATCGCCTCGGACCAGGACTCCGGAAAAGAGTCCAAATCAGAGGACTGGCGCAGCAGTGAAGTAAGTCTTGGGGCTAGAAGTTCCTGGTAAACCGAATAAAATTCAATGGGAATTCCATCGGGGCCCGGAGATTTGCCCGACTGCATAGATCCTAGTGCCTCCTGTACCTCCTCAAGGGAGATCTCTCTATCCAAGTCTTCCCTCTTCTCTCTCGTCAATGCAGGGAGTGGAATCTGGTCCAGATATTGCCTAAGCTCGGGGGGCTGAAAGTCAGCTCTAGAGGAGTATAAAGTCTGGTAAAAGTCTAGGAATCTAGCACTGATATCATCCGGGGCTGTCAGCAGATGTCCATCTAAATTCTTAACCCTACCAATATGAGTCACCGTATATTGGCCCTTTGCCAACCAGGCCAACAGTCTCCCGTTCTTGTCCCCGTATTCAAATACCCTCTGAGCACTGTCGAGCATAGCCTTCTTAGTGAGTTCAATTCTAAACAGAGATAATTCCCTCAAGGTGTCCTGCCAGGGAACATAAGACCCCTGACAGGGAGAACGCACATACTCAGCCTCTTTCCCTCTTGCCTGTTCCTCCACCTGCCGCAGGGACTGCACAGATTGCCTTTTTTTTGCAGCTATGCTAGTCATGTACGTGCCCCTAATCCAAGACTTAAAGCGGGGGTTCACCCACACCGCCAAAAAAAAAAATATTAAAAGCCAGCAGCTACAAATACTGCAGCTGCTGACTTTTAATACATTGCCACTTACCTGTCCCGGGGTCCAGCGATGTCGGCAGGGGACGCCGAGAACCCGCTCGGTTCTCGGCAGCTGCCGCCGCCATCCTAGGTGAGGGAATCAGGAAGTGAAGCGTTGCGGCTCCACTTCCCGGTTCCCTACTGCGCATGCGCGAGTCGCGCTGCGCGTCCCTAGTGGTCCCCGCTCTCTGCTGGGAGCTGTGTGTTCCCAGCAGACAGCGCGGTCGGGACGGGAAGAGGCATAGACTCCCATGGGAGTCTATGCCGGAAGTGGGTGCAAATACCTGTCTTTGACAGGTATCTGCACCCCCCTCCCCCCTGAAAGGTGCCAAATGTGACACCGGAGGGGGGGAGGGTTCCGAAAAGCGGAAGTTCCATTTTTGTGTGGAACTCCGCTTTAAGGGTGTCCCAAATCACTAAGGGTCCAGCAGAGCCCTCGTTTGCCCTCCAAAAGTTACACAGTGCCTCTGGCATTTCTTCTTGAATATCTGGGTCCATGATCCAGAACTTGGACAGCCTCCATACGCGTACACCCACCACCTCTGAGAGCCTTAATGAGTCAGACACCGGAGCGTGGTCCGAAATTCCGCGCGAGAGAATCTCAGATGAGACCACTCTACGCAGCAATCCCGACGAGGCAAAAGCCAAGTCGATACGGGACAAGGTCTGGTATGTGGTCGAAAGGCAAGTAAACTCTCTATCAGAGGGGTGGAAGTGACGCCAAACATCCGTCATATGAAAGGTTGAGGCCCAGTGAGTCAGACCCAATGGTTGTGAACCTGAAGTATGCAGTCTGTCCAAGTCTGGGGAAGGGGCCATATTAAAGTCTCCCACAAATAAAACGTTCTCTACATTATAGAGTATAACCTGCTGCATCAACACATGCAGTACATCTATATCAGCTGGAGGTGGAAGGTAAATGCCCGCCACCACAATAGGTACCTCTGAAATCTGTGCATGTATTAGCACATACCTTCCACCCGGGTCGATCTTAACATCCAGAAGTTGAAAAGGTAGGGATTTGTGTACTAAAACACTGACCCCCCTGGCATAGCTGGAATAGGTAGCATGGTAGTGAGCTCCTACCCAGGCCCGTTTTAAGCTCATGACACGTGATCCCATTAGATGCGTCTCTAAAAGAATACACACCTGTGCACGTATCTTCCTTAAATAATTATGTACTAGTGAGCGCTTAATAGCAGAGTTCAGACCCCTCACATTCCATGTCGCCACTAAGCAATCAGCCATAAGGGAAAAGAAACAAATGTCTGTGACCGGTGGCGTCCCGCGCCGTCCCAGGCATTGGAGACAAGCTGAGTCCCCACCAGGTCCCAAACCTGCAACATGCACGAAAATGAGCCATACCATAAAGAACAGTGAGGTAAGTAATCAACATTTTTTGCAGATGACCAACAATACTTGTATAACACTTGTAAAAGCAAAACACCCAACACCGGTTAGCAGATGCCAACTCCCCCCTCCCCCCACCCCGCGCAGCTCGGAACTGTGAGGAGCACTTGGGTCCCAAAAACCCCATAGTCAACTGACTATGACAATCTAGTTAGGGTCGCACGACCAAAGGTAATACCTGTAAATTACCAATATCTATATGATCAGATTTAGATATAGATAGAAAAAAATTCCTTGAGCATGGAGTAGCACAACTGAAAAATTATAACATCAAAAAGAAAAGAAACTGACATTCACCTGCCTAGACAGGGGCACATACTTATGGCGTTGTTGCAACTTGTTGCAAAATGTAACCCTTTTGTTCAATAAGGAAGAACTGTTCAGGAAACTGACATTCACCTGCACAGGCAGGGGCACATACTTATGGCGTAGTTATCACTTAGAGCCAGTCATTAATAGAAAAAAAAAAAGAAAAAAATATCCTTTTGTGTAGTTAGGAGGAACTGTTCAGTCTGACACAGTGAATACAGTCTCCGCGCCATGGGGCCCGATATATACACCGGGGAAATCAAACCTCTTCTCCTCTTGGGGTGTACAGGGATAGTTCCAACATAAAGCGAGGTAGATTATGTTTATCCTGCATACTTCCTTTGAAAAACTTTGCACATTATCAAAACTTAAACAGTTAAGAAAGGCATAAAAAAAGTAGTAGGCGCTGGATAACACCCATCTCAGAACAGTAAGAAGCACTGCCAACCGCAGCAATAAACGCCAACATAAGGGGTGAATCCTCCCGGCATCTTACGGGGGAAGGGTTTCCAGCCAGGCAGCTGCATCCTTAGGGTTAGTGAAGAAGCGAATCGTCTCCCCATCCACCACACGGAGCTTTGCAGGAAACAATATGCTGTACTTGACTCCTCTCTTCCTCAGACCAACCTTGACTGCATCAAAAGAGCGGCGCTGCCGCTGAGTCTCCATGGTATAATCCGGGAATAAGAGAAGCTTGACATTACGGTAGGGTAGTTCGCCCGCAGCGCGAGAGGCCCTTAAGAGCTCATCCCTGTCCCTAAAATTTAGTAGCCGGAGGATGAAGGTGCGGGGGGGGGGGATCCCTCTGGACCCGGTCTTGGAGGGACACGGTGCGCTCTCTTCACTGCAAAGTACGGGGAGAGCTGTGCAGAGGGTAGGAGCGAGCGTAGCAGGTCTTCAGTAAATAGAGCCGGTGATTTCCCTTCAGCGCCCTCAGGTAATCCCACAATCCGCAGATTATTCCTTCTACTGCGGTTCTCCGCATCCTCAGCTCTGTATTCAAGGGCTCTGACCTTTGTTTGCAGTGTGCGGATAGAGGCAGCATGGTCTGTCACCGTATCTTCCACCGTCCCCACACGCTGTTCGGCCTCCGACACCCTAGATCTGATTTTGTCAATGTCCTGTCTTAGTAAGTCCACATCCAATTGCACTTCTTCTATTTTGGAAGCTAAGGCAGATTGGCAAGTGGTAACCGCTGCCTGGCAAGAAGTAATGGCAGCCATAAGCTCAGGCAGCCCCGTTGTAGCTGCGAGGTCGTCCGCCTCATGGTCTGTTTGCGACGCCATGTTGGAATGGCGCGCAGGAGAGCTCGCTGAGCAGGAGAGCGGGCTACTGTCCTGAGGAATATTCGGGGGAAATTTCAATCTCTTACCCCGCTTTTGGATGCCGGGTGTTCTGGAAGGCATCCAGACCCAAGAGGGACTCACCAGGGAGCACTATGTCAGTGTACGGATGAAGGAATCAGTTATACTCCAGGAGCTCACAGGCAGCACGTCCGCTCAGTCTGCCATGCCGGCCACGCCCTGAGATTTGGACAACTTTAAAGCCGAGTTCCACCCAAAAATGGAACTTCCACTTTAAGTGCAGGTGAGTGTGAGTGTGCAGGTGAGGTGAGTGTCCAATTAATAAAAGTCAGCAGCTACACTTTTTGTAGCTGCTGACTTTTATATGGGTGGAACTCTGCTTTAAGCAGCAGTTTCAGAGGAGAAGGAAGTAGCTAAAATGACCCCTCTGCTCCTCTGAGTCACAGTGAGTTGTTTCCTTTGCTTTAGGAATAGAAAGCAGCAGCATGGATTGCCAGTGATAGGGAGAGAGGCAGCAGCATGGTAGGTTGTTTGTTTAGTGCAGGCAGCAGAGGAAGAGGGGAACAGGAGCAAAGGAAGACATGCAGTCTGTTCATGTTTGTTTATCCTGACACCGGGCTGTGAAAGATCTTCATCCTCAGAGGGACAGAACACAGACTTGCATTCCTTTAAACCAGCAGAAATCCTGTTTCTGACACAGATCTCTAATTGGGAGAAAAGAATGCAGGGTCTGTGTGTTCTGTTTCTCTGCTTCACCTTAGGGCTCACTCACACTAGTTTTGCTTTCTGAAGAGCAATCCACATGCAGATAACTCTTTAGGCCTCATGCACACGAGATGCTGTTAAACGCGTGTTCAGAGGCAGTTGGACACTTTTTTCAACTGCCCCTGATGAACTCATTCAATGTTATCCTATGTGTCCATGTACACAGTCTCGTTTTTAGGCAGTTGTGTTTAACCTCGTTTTTCCAGAAGCAAAAAAATGGGTTCAGACGCAAAAGTTTTCCACGTTTCAGACGCCAAACACGGCTAAACGCTGGTACTACGTTTAGCCGCGTTTGCGTTTATAAGTGTTTTTAAAGGAATCCTATTTTTTGGACCAGAAAACACAGAAATATGATGGTAAACTGCAGCAGAGAATGACATTTTGGGACCCGAATTTCTCGAGGCCACTTAGTGCTAGGAACCCCCAAATTTGGTGTGAAAACACAGTGGAACTAGCAACATATTTGGGGTTCCTAGCACCAAGTGGTCCCGAGATATGGGGGCCCAAAGTCGGGTCGCAAAATGTCAAGCACTTCCGCAGCACAGAATGACATTTTGTGACCCGATTTTGGGGCACCATATCTCGGGGCCACTTAGTGCTAGGAACCCCAAATTTGGTTATATTGTAGTGCTAGTTCCACTGTGTTTGCACATCAAATTTGGGGTTTCTAGAACCAAGTGACCCCGAGATACGGGGCCCCAAAATCAGAGAATGACATTTTGCGACCTAAATTTGGGGCCCCGTATCCCGGGGCCACTTGGTGCTAGGAACCCCAAATTTGATGTGCAAACACAGTGGAACTAGCCCTACAACATAACCAAATTTGGGGTTCCTAGCACCAAGTGGCCCTGATATGTTCTATTGCTAGTTCCACTGTGTTTGCCGATGGAAAATGTGCGATCGGAGCTTGTTGTCGGAAATTCTGACCGTGTGTGGGCTCCATCGGACTTTTTCCATTGGATTTTCCAACACACAAAGTTTGAGAGCAGGCTATAAAATTTTCCAACAACAAAAGCCGATCGCGTCAATTCCAACCGCGTGTGGACAATTCCGACGCACAAAGTGCCACGCATGCTCAGAATAAATTCAGAGACGGAACTGCTCGATCTGGTAAAATTAGCGTTCGGAATGGATTTATCACTTTCGTCACGCTGCTATGTTTTAAATTGTTTAATGCAGCGCACTCTCTTCTTCTTTATAATGCTAGAAGAATGAAGTAGTTTTGCTGCTCATATTCACACAGAGTTTTCACAAACTTCTTTCTTTATTATTTCTCGTGATTTCCTCAATATAATATTTTTATTTGTCACATCTGCCGAAAAAATAATATTTTTGGGATGTTTTTAGATTAAATATTTTTTTTATGGATTTTTTAAAATCCTGATCTTGTGTTTTATTCTTAATTTTTATTTAATGTTTTGCTCCAGAATAGTTTGGTGTGTTAAGTTATCACAACACCATTATTATCTTGTATTATTTAATCTCAAGGAGGTTGCTTGGTGTTGGTGTCTCTTGTTAATTTCACATTGTATTTTTGAAATGTACCTGCCTCCTCACAAACAAACTGTCCTTTTTGAATGAAAACACACATAGGCGAGTAAAATAAATCAAACCAAAAATGTATTAAGGGCTCATAACCAAAGAAAGAGGGAGGCAACGCTGGAGAAACAGCAGAAATTGGCGAAGCCTTTGGCCCCCAGGGCACACACCAATTATTTCCAGGCAAAATTGGAGGCCTGAGGAGTCCATATATAAGGGAGTTCAATCTGGTCCAGAAGTCCAAAAGAATCATGAACAGCAGCAGATGACATGTATGTTCCCAGGCTGTGGTCATACAAGAGCCTGCATCTTTTGTCAGACCAGACTGAACCCAGGCCATCACTCTCTGGTCTTCCTTCCACGCTTCCTTCCATGCTGTGTCTGTGGTGGTGGAGGTGTGGCAGGAGGAGGAGGAGGATGGTCCAACTCACTGGGTATTGGGTGTGATTTCGACCCTCAACCCCTTATTTAATGTTTGATAAATGAGTTCCTCACATGAGGCGTTGGCCCTCCTGCATGTCCTGCAGTTTGGTGGCAGCCATGGAGGCAAAGGCCTCTTCACGAGTGGGGAAGGCTCTGAGGGATGCAGAAGCCTCCTGAATCAGCCTGAGCGCTGAATCCTGCACGTTACTCCCCTTCCTGGGTCTTTTGTTTGGAAGGCGGAGGGGAGGGACCTGCGATTCTGTCAGGCTCCTACTGGGCCCGGCCTTCTCCTGGCTGCCACTAGCCCCGCCTCCTCTTGGCTGCCACTAACCCCCGCCTCCTCCTGGCTGTCACATTCCACAGCCTCCTCCTGTGTGCCACATTCCACAGCCTCCTGCTGGCTGAGGTCTTCCTGTGTATGAAAAGGGGACATAGTTTTAGTTTTTTCTTCATCAATTACACACAATTTTCATCTCATGACTGTTGCAAATTGAATGTTAATAAATATAACAGACTATCATTCTGAGCCCAGCATTTTTCATTCTTGTCCCAATTATTTTTGCCCACTACTGTCTATTGATATGTAAAACACTTTATTAAATCAGCAGTTAGTGATCAATAATAACATCTAGTAAACATCATTTATTTATTGACAAGAAATCTGTACAACAATGCTATACCTGACTCCAGCTGGGCTCCTCCACTTCTTCCTGGCTGGAAGTCCCAGGTTGGACATCGGAAGCCTCAGCTGGGGTGGAAGATAGGGTGGAAGGAAGAGTGGAGAGGGATTCCCTGACTTCAGTCTGGTCTGACAGAAATCGCAGTCTCTCATAGTACCACAGCCTGGGGACATAAACGTCATCTGCTGCTGCTCCTGATCTCTGGGAATCCTGGACCTTCTTGCGCTCCCTAAGATAAGTGCTCCTCAGGCCACCAATTTTGGCTTTTAAATAGGGGATGGTTGCTGTGGGGACCACCGGCTTCACCAACTCCAGCAGTTTCTCCAGCGCTGCCTGCCTCTTTTGTTTATGATTATAATGTGGATGTTTCACCTGCCACAGACAGGGCAGCTCCCTGTACTTGTCTATGAACAGGGGGAGGAAGTTGTGGTCATTGAAGCCATCCATTTTATCTGCAATACACAAGACAAACCCTAATGTCAGGCTAAAGTCTCCTAATCTTGTCCCAATATAGGCCTCAATCTCTAAGCAGTATAGGCCCAAGTTTAAATGTTACCTTCGTTATCACGATCGGCGCTTCCGATACTCCTTCCTCCGCTCACAGATCGTACATACTACACACGCGTGTTATGCTTTATATACACTGCGCATGCGTGAAACTCCGCCTGCCCCTGCCGTTATTTCTAGTCTATTTCCCACCCCTTCTCGTTTCGCGCAGTGGGGAAGAGCACATGGCGGAGACACAACAGGTGCGTGCTAATTACAGCAACGAGGAGGAGGAAGAAAGCCCGGAGCCAGAAACGTCCCGATCCCGGAGGAGACAATTTAAGGCATCAAATATGGCCTTTGTTGAGATGGTGGAGATGGTCGACATACTGAAGAGGGCCAACTATGACGGGAAGTATGGACCTTACCCCAACCCCAATGTCAGAAAGGCCAAGATCATGGCGAAAGTTGTGAAGAGTCTGCACAGAAATTTTGGGGTACGGCGATCCAAGGATCAACTGAGGAAGCGGTGGTTGGACCTCAAATTAAGGGAGCACAATCAGCATAGAGGGATCAGGAGAGTGCTGCAAAAAAGTAAGTAGTTGTCCTGTGTTCCTATTCTTTATTTTTATTTCGTTCCTGCTGCTTTATGTGTTTTTCTTTACTGTTGTACAGTTTAAAATGGTAACTTTCATGTTCATGGACACATTATTCATTCGTAGGAAACATTGTTCGTTCGGCCTCTAAAACACCATGTTTTGTCCAGATGCAGTTCAATACATTTTTTCTGGCCTACTTCTCTTAAAATAATTTTGTTGTCTAGATGGGTTTGTAACTACAATGAAATGCAAACTAGATTCTGTGTAAGGAGAGGACAATCAGCAGCTGTTTACACATCTGGACGCTGGAGCACTAGTGTGGGACACCAGAACACCCTTTTTATTAGGGGCCCCACACAGGTGCTCCAGTGTATACTATAGGGGTGTCTCCATCTGTGAAACTTGTACAAAATGGGTAAGTATTCAAGCTTGACAAATTAAATCAATATTTCTTCATCTTGGAACTCTGCCAAAACAGACCATTGGACCCCACTTCCAAGCAATGTTTCATATCCCTATTGCTGCCATCAAATATATGTGTGCTAAGTATACCTATTTTTTGTTTACATAGGGGAGAAAAGACTTGGAGGAGATCACTCATCAGAGGAGACAACAGACCCCCCACCTCATGAGGAAGTGGAAATGCCACAAAGCCAAGCAGAGGAGGAGGAGGGAGACATGGTGGAAATAGTCACCACAACAGGTGAGTGTCTGCGACCACAGGCTCAGGTAAGAGATGGATGCCGGCATATTTATAATACATGGTGTGTTTTTTTTCTATATTTTTAGGTGATCGTGATGTTGTGGATGAAGGTCATTTCACCAGTGAAAGTGTCCAGATCCTGATCGGGGAGATCATGGGGTGTAATAGGGACTTGGAAAACATAAAGCAAAACATCAATGATGTTCAAAACAAACTGAAGAACATCATTGATGTTTTAGGGAGAGTTTAAAACCCCTAGAAATCCCAAACTTATTTGTGCTTTTTTGTCATGAAATTTTTTTTAACTTTTTGAAAATGTGTCAACATGTGCTATCCAGTGGCGTCTCCAGCTTTCATATTTAGGGGGGGCACATGGGGGGACAGGGACAAAAGTAGGGGGGCAACTATAAAATGCAATTATATCCTGGGGCCCTTTACTACAATCCCACATCCCACAACGGCCCTTTCACATGTTCTGCAGTGAGCTCCCTTCCTACTGTATTGGGGCCCCCCCCCAGGGTGGCAGAAAACAAGAGATATATCTCACCAGCATACTAAGAAAATATAAGGGTCCAAAGCAGTGGGAGAACTATCAGGGTTGCAAAGGTTGTCTTGCCACCAGGCCCTGGTGTTCTGCCACTGTGGGGTTCCCCAGCCTCCTCTTGCTGTCCTACTCCTGCTATTGACAGTGCTGGTCTGGCATCTCTTGGAATTTACAGGCTGGTTCTCCTGTCCTAAGGATGGGAGAAATCAGTCTGTTTTTTCAGTAACTGAGAGTCCTGGTGGAGTCCTTCTGCAACTTGCTCTTCTCCCTGCCAATGAGGATGCAGGGGAAGGAGCAGATCGGGCGGCCGTGGTTGTGTGAGCGCTCGCATTATGCAGTGTCAGCGAGCAGAGGGAGGGGGGAGGAATCACCAGCAGGAGCTGACTGGGGACGCTCTCCCTCTTAGACATTGCCTTTTTTGTAAAAATTGCTCTCAATTTCGATAAAAGTTGAACTTTGTAAGTTCCAGATTTGTGTATTTCTTGTTGGGTTGAAACATGCCCGTTTTACCTTTAAAAGGACATTTCTACTTTTATTAATGTGACCTAAAAATTTTTTATACAACAAACATGTTGGTTTGTTTTAAAAACCTTTTATAAATGCACATGTGATTGTGCTTGTATTAAAAAGATTGAGAATCAACAATGTGTGGCTTCTTCTTTCAATGCTCAAAAGCATTTTTTGTGTTAAAATTGGTGTTTTCAGTGACAATGGGGGTTATTTCCTAAGGGCAAATCCACTTTGCACTACAAGTGCAGTTTCTGTGCAGTCTCAAGTACACTTGTAGTGCAAAGTGTCTTTTCCTTTAGGAAATAACACCCAACAGTGCTTTATAATTTTACAGAATCACGCCATTTTCACAACTCTCCAAATTTCTGTCATGGTCAGCTAAAAGAAACACAAGCAGTAAATGTAAGCAAATATTTGTTCAGTTTAAAAAATGTTTTTATTTAAAAAATGTCTCAGACATTGCCTGGCATATTGATGGCCCCCCTACCCGCAAAGTATTCCATGTATCTTATATAGAACTGGCGGGCACTCAGGGGGGGCAAGCCAGGACGGCCAGCTTCAAGCGCCGCCAGAGTTGGCTCATTGAGATTAATTCCGGATTCAGGCCCAACTGAGCCAGCATAGGTCACAGAATTTCTCCTTAAAAAGTTGTGGAGAACACAGCAAGCCAGGATGATGTTATTGAGTTTATACTCCGCCATGTGTATCGGTGTAAGAAATAGGCTGAACCGGCTGGCCATTATTCCAAACGTGTTCTCCACCACTCTTCTGGCTCTGGCCAGCCGGTAATTAAAAACCCTCTGGTCCAGGGTGAGGGTCCTCATAGGGAATGGCTGCATAAGATGGTCCCCCAGCGCAAACGCTTCATCCGCAACAAAGACGAATAGGAGTCCTTCCGCATTGTCTTCTGGAGGAGACATCCGGCCATTCTTCCCCACGTCCACATACAGGAACTCGTAAGTAGCCGACACCACCGCCAACATCACAAAACTATTAAACCCCTTGTAGTTGTAATAGTATGACCCCGAGTTGAGTGGTGGGACGATGTGGACGTGTTTCCCATCAATTGCCCCTCCGCAGTTAGGAAAGTCCTACCGCTGGGCAAAGTGGGAGGCCACAGTCTGCCATTCCTGTGAGTTGGAAGGAAACTGTGGAGTCAAACAAGAAAAAATATTAATCATTTTGCACATAAACATGGAAAGCAGATTAGACACAAACATTCTTGGCCAACATCAGTATTACAGTTTTTTAGGGAGTATTTAAAGACAAAGGTATAAGGTCCACCTATCAGATCCCCCCCCTCTCATGAGCCATTTAAATAAATTTATGGAGGGGGAGATGTTTTGGACAGGTAACCCTCTCCACTTCATTGAGAGATGAAGGCCTAAATAATGTGTGTTACTTTGGCCAGCCCCTCTTTACTTACACTATTGGCAGCCCACTGGACAAGTAAGAAGTGTCAGAATACAAAGATATAAATACATACTGTACACATTTTAGCACATTTTTACATTCTGCTATTACCTATCAAGATAATAATAGGCTACAAAAACTTTGAACATTACCATTTGAAAGTATTCAGGCAGGCCCTTGCACTACATGCTTTGGGGAATTCAGGCATAAATACAGTGCCTTGCGAAAGTATTCGGCCCCCTTGAACTTTTCAACCTTTTGCCACATTTCAGGCTTCAAACATAAAGATATAAAATTTTTATTTTTTGTGAAGAATCACCAACAAGTGGGACACAATTGTGAAGTGGAACGAAATCTATTGGATTGTTGAAACTTTTTTAACTAATAAAAAAATGAAAAGTGGGGCGTGCAAAATTGCGTTAATACTTTGTAGAGCCACCTTTTGCTGCGATTACAGCTGCAAGTCGCTTGGGGTATGTCTCTATCAGTTTTGCACATCGAGAGACTGAAATTCTTGCCCATTCTTCCTTGCAAAACAGCTCGAGCTCAGTGAGGTTGGATGGAGAGCGTTTGTGAACAGCAGTTTTCAGCTCTTTCCACAGATTCTCGATTGGATTCAGGTCTGGACTTTGACTTGGCCATTCTAACACCTGGATACGTTTATTTGTGAACCATTCCTTTGTAGATTTTGCTGTATGTTTGGGATCATTGTCTTGTTGGAAGATAAATCTCCGTCCCAGTTTCAGGTCTTTTGCAGACTCCAACAGGTTTTCATCCAGAATGGTCCTGTATTTGGCTGCATCCATCTTCCCCTCAATTTTAACCATCTTCCCTGTCCCTGCTGAAGAAAAGCAGGCCCAAACCATGATGCTGCCACCACCATGTTTGACAGTGGGGATGGTGTGTTGAGTGTGATGAGCTGTGTTGCTTTTACGCCAAACATATCGTTTTGCATTGTGGCCAAAAAGTCAGATTTTGGTTTCATCGGACCAGAGCACCTTCTTCCACATGTTTGGTGTGTCTCCCAGGTGGCTTGTGGCAAACTTTAGACAAGACTTTTTATGAATATCTTTGAGAAATGGCTTTCTTCTTGCCACTCTTCCATAAAGGCCAGATTTGTGCAGTGTACGACTGATTGTTGTCCTATGGACAGACTCTCCCACCTCAGCTGTAGTTCTCTGCAGTTCATCCAGAGTGATCATGGGCCTCTTGGCTGCATCTCTGATCAGTCTTCTCCTTGTCTGAGCTGAAAGTTTAGAGGGACAGCCAGGTCTTGGTAGATTTGCAGTGGTCTGATACTCCTTCCATTTCAAAATGATCGCTTGCACAGTGCTCCTTGGGATGTTTAAAGCTTGGGAAATCTTTTTGTATCCAAATCCGGCTTTAAACTTCTCCACAACAGTATTACGGACCTGCCTGGTGTGTTCCTTGGTCTTCATAATGCTCTCTGCGCTTTCAACAGAACCCTGAGACTATCACAGAGCAGGTGCATTTATACAGAGACTTGATTACACACAGGTGGATTCTATTTATCACCATCAGTCATTTAGGACAACATTGGATCATTCAGAGATCCTCGCTGAACTTCTGGAGTGAGTTTTCTGCACTGAAAGTAAAGGGGCCGAATAGTTTTGCACGCACCACTTTTCAGTTTTTTAATTGCTAAAAAAGTTTAAAATATCCAATAGATTTCGTTCCACTTCACAATTGTGTCCCACTTGTTGGTGATTCTTCACAAAAAATGAAAATTTTATATCTTTATGTTTGAAGCCTGAAATGTGGCAAAAGGTTGAAAAGTTCAAGGGGGCCGAATACTTTTGCAAGGCACTGTATGACCACAAAAGAGGTGGGTATAGTGTGTATGGGTTTGGCAAAGTCAGCAGATAGAGGATTGAGGATAGATAGAGGATTGGTATCAGCTGATTTAGCAGTTGGTGGGAGGGAGATTTCAAAATGATTTTGGGACCCCCAAAAAAAAAAGCCTCTGGCACTCTGCCAGAATTTCAAGCACAAATCACAATTTACAAGATTTTAGGGGGTTTTTAGGGTAAAGCACTACTATGGAGCTGACAAAATACATTGTTAAGTGACTATGCGAGGTGAATATAGGGCCAGGAGAGCATGCTGGGGAGGTAAGTGAAGGCAAATATGTATGAAGGACAAAAAAAAATCCAGCATGCATGAGGACAAAGGGGACATCCACAGCATATTACAATCATGGTAATTAGGGAATGAGGAAAGAAATACAATATATTATCAAACATTAAATACAATAACATGTGATGGTAAAGAATAAAAATCTTACCTTAAAGTGGATGTAAACCCAATGTCATCCTTTCTAAACTACTGCCATGGGGGTTATCTATAAGGATATACATGCCTCCTGCATGTATCTTTACCTGTCAAATGTCTCCCCTCTGTCTGTTATTAGACCCGAAAAACTGCATATTCTGTGGGTGGATCTGTTGTCTGGAGCTCGGTGGGTGGAGTCGTGATGTCAGTAGACTCCCCGCCCACCTCTACACTCCTTGTCAATATGAATTTTCTCCTGTTTATTTCTAATACTGAACTTCTGCTGAACTTCTGCTATGATCTCTAACATCCAGTGAAAAGACAGGAAAGTAAGCACATGACTTCAGCATGCCAAATCATGCTGAGGTGTGGAACAGCTAATCCTTGCAGAGCTGCTGAAGAAAGGAGTGGGGGAGGGAATTAAAAAATAATGCCTGTGTCTTAGGCTGTCACTCACAGCAAGGGGGAGTATTTGACAAAGTTTTACTCAGTTTGTCAAGATTTTTCTCACTGAACTATAAAAGAGGATTGCTCAGAGATGGATTAACTCTGTGTGGTAAGACTGGGCTCAAATGATAGGAAATCTTATACTCTACAGTATGATATAAAAGTACCGCAGGGTGGCGACTAGCCTCTGCTCCGGAGTGATGGCTTGCCTCATGCAGGTATCCTGCCTGCTGATATAGGGGGTCAGCAAAGCCAACAAACTGTGAAATACGGGGTCCGTCATCCGGCGAAAGTTCCTGAAAATGTCAGGATTATTCTCACTGATCTCACGGAGCAAAGGCATGTGACAGAACTGTTCACGCTGAAGCAACCAATTCTTGGTCCATGAACTCCTCCTCGCCCTGTTCATGGACTGGGCTTGTGTCAAAGTAAGGACCCCGACACCAAGCCCCCGCACAGCACGAACTCTACGATGAGTACGTATACGCAACATGGATAGAAAACGGTCAGCTGCTCAGAACGAAGTAACAGAAAGCACTGAAGAACAGCAAGGCCTGTGAAGAGCGACCTGAAAATCAGTAACGAATGAACAAGAACACAATGACAAGTCAATGATAACTTGCTACATGCACTGAAGAACAGATACAAACCCACAAGCACAAACTGAACAGCAGAAATACGATCTGAAAACCACGAGTCTGAAAAAGCGCGAATCGTCTCTCACCAAACTTTTACTAACACGAGATTAGCAAAAGGAGCCCAAAGGGTGCCGCGCTTAGTACTGAACTGCCCTTTTATAGTCTACGCCGTACGTGGTGTACGTGACCGCGTTCTTGGCGTTCGGAAATTCCGACAACTTTGTGCGACCGTCTGAAAAAATCCATGGATTTTGTTGTCGGAATGTCCCATCAATGTCCGACCGTGTGTACGGGGCATTAGACAGGCAGTGAGGAGGTGTTGTATCACCTCCTCACTACCTGCTTCAACCTCTTGATCCCCCACACTAGTGTATCACAACAGTGTGCATTGCACACACTTGTGGGGCTGTTGCAGAGCATCCCCATTCAGTTGAAGGGTTTGTACTGTTAAATCAGGTTAGGGAGTCTACAATCAAGACATTCAGATGAGATAGTAGATCCAGGTCTTTGTAAAATAATATAATTAGGTGCTTTATTCATTCACTGTAGTGGAATGACACAACACACACCAATATTCAGCTTTACCAGGCTTAATGAAGAAGGAAGTGTCTCTGACTTAAAAACATCAAGTTTAATAATATATACTTTATGAATATGCATAAGCACTAGGCGTGTTATAGGTGTGATTGTATAGTCCAATCAGCATTCATATCTTCTTAATAGCAAGGGGACAGTTAAATGGGTGGTTACATCATGTGACTGGCAAAAAAAAAGAGATTTCAGCAGTATCTGGTCAGTTCAGACTGGTTTTGGTACAAAAGCCTATTTTGAGCAGCTTTCTGGTTTCTTATCAGTAGTCTGTGTCGTCACATATCCAGTAGTTTTAATTTCCCAGGAATTGAAACAAGGAAAAAAAAGAACAACTAGGGAAAGTAAACAAAGGTGCATTACCAATTCTTAAAGTGATCGTGTGTATATATATATATATATATATATATATATATATATATATATAATTTTACTAATTTCCCTCCTCTTGACCCCTATGGAGGGGTCACTACCATATCTTCCCTACCTAGTATGATACCAGAGGGTACACAATACTACTTCACATCTATGTGGAGCAAAGTTCTTCTTAGGGTGTATGTGGATACATATCTTTACTCATTCGTATGACCCATCTCAGCATTATATGAATCTGCTAATCTGACTATCTGATAACACTCGATCTCTTCCTTGGGGTCATCTCCCTCAGTTCTAATTGTCATTGTAGTAATCTTTGTATTTTACATTTAGCACACCTGAAAAAAAAAACAAATAAACAAGCAATCCTATAATGATGATTCCTATGAGGACAAAAAAAAATATCTGTTGAATCCATGAAAATTTACCATTTCTAAACAAAGTGTAATCTGAGTTTGTCATATTTCCTATCATAATGTCACATTGTATACCTCTTTCCCTTACTAAACAAGGGGATATTCCCAAAGGCCTTAAGTTATATTTAGCATAAAATGTATTTTCACAATAATAGAACATTTGTGGTATTTCTAGACATACCGGTATTTTGGGCAGCTTTGTATTGCTTAAACTCAAAATGAAAGTAAAGGGGTACTGGGTGTGTGCCTTTTTTTTTAACTGTCTGGCCCATGTGAACATGCAGTCAGGTCCATAAATATTGGGACATCGATACAATTCTAATCTTTTTGGCTCTATACACCACCACAATGGATTTGAAATGAAACTAACAAGATGTGCTTTAACTGCAGACTTTCAGCTTTGATTTGAGGATATTTACATCCAAATCAGGTGAACGGTGTAGGAAGTACAACAGTTTGTATATGTGCCTCTCACGTTTTAAGGGACCAAAAGTAATGGGACAATTGGCTGCTCAGCTGTTTTATGGCCAGGTGTGTGTTATTCCCTCATTATCCCATTTACAAGGAGCAGATAAAATGTCCAGCATTCATTTCAAGTGTGCTATTTGCATTTGGAATCTGATGCTGTCAACTCTCAATATGAGATCCAAAGAGCTGTCACTATCAGTGAAGCAGGCCATCATTAGGCTGCAAAAACAAAACTAACCCATCAGAGAGATAGCAAAAACATTAGGTGTGGCCAAATCAACTGTTTGGAACATCCTTTAAAAGAAAGAACGCAACAGTGAGCTCAGCAACATCAAAAGACCTGGAAGACCACGGAAAACAACTGTGGTGGATGATCGAAGAATTCTTTCCCTGGTGAAGAAAACACCCTTCACAACAGTTGGCCAGATCAAGAACACTCTCCAGGAGGTAGGTGTATGTGTGTCAAAGTCAACAATCAAGAGAAGATGTCATGACCTTGAAGTAATACATTCATGACCTGTCTGTCTCTTACCTGGTCTGTGTATCAGCCTTGAGGCTTGTACTCTCACACCTGCATGCTTAAGTAATCTTCCCTCTGTGTGGCTCCACCCTAGCCTCAACAGGAACCACTATTTAACACCGTATTCTCCAAGCCTGCCTTGCCGTGCAATATTGTGTGTTTGGCTTCCTGTCTGCCGTGTGCTCTAAGTTTGACTCTGTTACCGATCTTGGCGTGTTCCCGACTATTCCTGTCTGCTTGTGACCCTGACCTTTGGCACGTTCTCGACTATCCCTGTTGGCCTGTGACCCTGACTTTTGGCGTGTTCTCTGTTATCCTTGTCTGCTAGTCGCCCCGACATTTGGCTACCTCCTTACTATTCCTTGCTGTCCTGGGCTGCTGTTTCCTCTCCATCCTCCTGTAGCCTATCGTGAGCGTGAGCTGGAAGACCCTGGGGGCCACGACCTGGAGCCAGTTGCAGCCCAGTCCATCTTCACCACTAGAGGCTCTGGTGAACACCAACTGGCTCTTAGACTCCGAGCCCTGGGGAATCCTATGCTCTAACTCACTGTGGGATCCGTGTTGGTGCTCCAGGGGACCTGCCTTCCTGAACCACCCCGAGTTCCATCTTCAGCAGTCAGCCTTAGGGTCCACTATCATAGCGGTGCACTCCTGACCCCAACGGGGTGCATCTGTCACCTGGATACAGGTGACCTGACAGTTTGCACGGCCATGGACCCGTCTGATGTGCCGCTACCTGCCGATGATCAGCTGCAGGGCATAGTCCACAGACTCGAGACCCAGGAATCTAATCAGACCCAGGTGATGCGATTCCTTCAGGATCTGGCTTCCCGCTTTGAACAACTTCAAGCCTCCTTAAGCTCCCTGGTTCCACAACCGCAATCGGCTGCCGTATCAGCTCCGCTTACAGTCGCAGCCGCTAACCCTTTGCACTTACCAGCTCTGTCCCGTTACTTACTTTGGGGATTCCAAGGCCTGCAGAGGGTTCCTTAGCCAGTGTACTATTCATTTCGAACTCCAACCCCAAAACTTCAACTCTGATCGGGCAAAGGTAGCCTATATTATTTCTCTCCTGTCCGGCGAGGCTTTAGCTTGGGCTGCCCCTATGTGGGAGAGGAAAGACTCAGTGGTTTCCAGCCTCTCTAATTTTCTGAAACTCTTCCGGAATATCTTTGAGGAACCAGGTCGTGTCTCTTCAGCGGCCAGCGCCCCCTTACGTCTCCGCCAAGAGTCTGCTTCTATGGGACAGTATGCTCTTCGTTTCCGCATACTGATGGCTGAGCTGAGCTGGAACAATGAGGCCTTAGTCGCAACCTTTCTGCATGGCCTTTCTGATAGAGTGAAGGACGAATTAGCAGGAAGAACCATCCCCACTGATCTGGACGAAGTTATCTCCCTGTGTAACCAGATAGATATTCGTTTTCAGGAAAGGACCTTAGAAAAGCGACGCCAGCACTCCTCGGTTCTTAGTCAGCCCGAGCTCCCCTCTTTTCGTCCTGTGGAGCATCTCCTGCCAACTAAGGAACCCATGCAACTGGGCCAGACCAGGCCTTCCCCCGAGGAATGTGCTAGGCGCAGAACTCTGGGCCTGTGTCTCTGCTGTGGGGGCAAAGGTCATTTTCGTGACACATGCTCATTTCGTCCAGGAAAAGCTTGGGTAATACATCTGGAAGGTGGAGTATTGGACCCAGAAAAGTCATCTTCTCGTCTCGTCTTTCGGTGTTTCTTCATGTTGGCGTTTCCTCCCACTCGGCCTTGGCTTATCTGGATTCAGGAGCTGCTGGCAACTTTATGGACTGGAGAACTGCATCTTCCATGAACCTTACCCTTTTACCCCTCACCACGCCATTGGTGGTCTCGGCGATTGATGGCAATGTTCTTCCAGGGGGGCCTATCCGCTTCCAGACCCCTCCTGTTAAGATGTCGGTAGGGATACTCCACCAGGAGTGGATATTCTTTCTTATCCTTCCTAAGGTCTCAACCCCTATCGTATTGGGGCTTCCTTGGTTGCAGCTCCACTCTCCACACATTGACTGGACTTCTGGGCAGATCCTGGCTTGGGGTCCCTCCTGTTTCTCTTCCTGCCTACTCAAGGTTGCCCCTAAGGGGAGACTTCCCGTGGCTACCACCTCAGTATCCTCTGCCCTTCCATATAGCGATTTCCGGGATGTGTTCTGTAAAAAGTCAGCTGAGGTGCTTCCTCCTCACAGGTCCTTTGACTGTGCCATTGACCTTATTCCCAGAGCAGCTCTACCCAGGGGTCGTACCTACCCTCTGTCCATCCCAGAGACCCAGCCATGTCTGAGTATGTTGCAGAAAATCTATAAAAAGGATTAATCCGGAAATCCTCATCGCCTGCAGGAGCAGGGTTCTTTTTTGTTTGCCAAAAAGGATGGTACCCCAAGACCCTGCATTGACTACCGAGGCCTAAATGCAGTAACGATCAAAAATCGATACCCTCTACCCCTAATATCGGAACTATTTGACAGGTTGAAAGGTGCCTCCATTTTTACCAAGTTGGATCTCAGGGGTGCATACAATTTGATCCGAATACGGGAAGGGGATGAATGGAAAACTGCGTTTAACACTAGAGATGGGCATTACGAATACTTGGTCATGCCCTTTGGTTTGTGTAACGCCCCAGTGGTGTTCCAAAACTTTATTAACGAAATCTTCAGGGATCTGCTTTACCAATTTGTTGTCATCTACCTGGATGACATTCTCATCTTTTCGGATAGTCTGTCGGTTCACAGAGACCATGTCCGAATTGTACTTCAGCGCCTTCGAGAAAATAATCTGTACGCCAAGCTGGAGAAATGTTCTTTTGAATGTTCTGAAGTCCTGTTTCTGGGATGCTTCGTCTCTAACTTCGGTCTTCGTATGGATCCTGGGAAGGTCTCGGCCATTACCAACTGGCCTCTTCCTGCCGGCGTCAAGGCCACGCAGCGCTTTCTTGGGTTCACTAAATATTACAGGCAGTTCATTAGGAATTACTCCTCTATTGCTGTGCCAATTATCGCCTTGACCAAGAAGGATGCTAATGCCAAGGAGTGGTCCCCCGAAGCTGTCTCTGCCTTTCATGATTTGAAACAGGCTTTCATTTCTGGACCTTTGTTGAGGCGACCTGACCCGAGGGATCCATTTTTTATTGAAGTGGACACTTCCTCAACTGGGGTGGGAGCTGTGCTTCTTCAATCCCTTGGGAAAAAAGGTCTACCATGTGCGTTTTTCTCCAGAAAATTTTCTCAGGCGGAGAAGAATTACGCTATTGGTGATCGGGAACTTCTTGCGATTAAATTGGCGTTGGAGGAGTGGCGTCATCTCTTGGAGGGTTCCCCACATTCCATAACAATTTTCACTGACCATAAAAATCTGCAGTACTTACAGAATGCCAAACGATTGAATCCCAGACAAGCCAGGTGGAGTCTCTTCTTTTCCCGTTTTAACTTCACCATTACATTCAAACCTGGTTCCTGCAACAGTCGGGCTGATGCACTCTCTAGATCTTTTGACATTCAGGATGAGGAGCCTACCATTGAACCTGAGCCGATTATCCCTACTTCATGCATCCTTGCCCATTCAACCACCCTGAAGTCAAAAATTCCTCCTGGCAGGACCTTCGTCCCCACTGAGCTAAGAGCTAAGATCCTTCATTGGGGACATGACTCCAAGGTGGCAGGTCATGCTGGGTTTCTTTGATCCTCCCTTCTCATCAGTCGCCACTACTGGTGGCCTACCCTCTGTTCAGATGTCAAAGACTATGTTAAGGCTTGTCATGTCTGTGCCCAGTCTAAGTCCTCCACGCAGGCTCCTGCTGGTCTTCTCATGCCCTTGCCCATTCCCAAGGAACCCTGGTCTCACATAGCCATGGACTTCATCACCGATCTTTCACCTCCTGAGAAGAATACAGTCATTTGGGTGGTAATTGATCGATTCTCCAAGATGGCCCATTTTGTTCCTCTTCCTGGTCTCCCTTCTGCTCCTGCCTTGGTTCCCATTTTCGTACGAGAGGTTTTCCGTCTTCATGGTGTCCCTTCCCTTGTAATTTCAGACAGGGGTGTTCAGTTTACTTCTCGCTTTTGGAGAGCCTTTTGCAAATCCCTCAACATTACCTTGGAATTTTCCTCTTCTTACCATCCCCAACCCAATGGCCAGACTGAAAGGGTTAATCAGGAGTTGGAGGTCTTTCTCCGTACCTTGGTCTCGGCTCATCACGATGATTGGGTCTCATTACTCCCGTGGGCAGAGTTCTCCCACAACAATCATGTCAATGTCAGTTCTCAGAAGACACCCTTTGTCACTGTTTATGGAAGACATCCTCAGCTCCCTCTTCCTATGACCTGTTCTTCTGACATCCCAGCTTTGGCTACTGTTCAGGAATCATTCAATTCCTTGTGGGCTGACGTTCATGATTCCCTCCAGAAAGCTGCCAACAAGTTCAAAAGTTTTGCTGACCATCGCAGGCGTAAGCACCCCGACATTTCTACAGCCAGGAGACAAGGTCTGGCTTTCTACCAGGAACATCAGACTCCGGGTTCCTTCTCTCAAGTTTGCCCCAAGATTCATTGGTCCTTACAATATAATTTCTAAGCTGAATCATGTTTGTTTTAAACTCCAGATCCCTAAAAGCCTCAGGATCTCAAACTCCTTTCATGTATCCCTTCTGAAACCTTTAGTTTTCAATAAGTTCTCTTGACCTCTCCCTACCTTGGCTCCAGTCTCTGAAGATGATCAGGAGTACGAGGTTAGTCAAATTTTGGATTCTCGCTTCTATAAAGGTGTCCTTCAATATGTCGTGGATTGGAAAGGTTTCGGTCCTGAGGAGAGATCTTGGATTTCTGCATCTGAAGTCTTCGCACCTCGTCTTCTGAGGAAGTTCCATTTGAAGTTCCCCTCCAAGCCTGGTCTAAAGCGGGGGAGGGGGAGGCCTCGTAAGAGGGGGGGTACTGTCATGACCTTGCAGTAATACATTCATGACCTGTCTGTCTCTTACCTGGTCTGTGTATCAGCCTTGAGGCTTGTACTCTCATACCTGCATGCTTAAGTAATCTTCCCTCTGTGTGGCTCCACCCTAGCCTCAACAGGAACCACTATTTAACACCGTATTCTCCAAGCCTGCCTTGCCGTGCAATATTGTGTGTTTGGCTTCCTGTCTGCCGTGTGACCCCGACTTTTGGCGTGTTTTCTGCTATCCTTGTCTGCTAGTCACCCCGACATTTGGCTACCTCCTTACTATTCCTTGCTGTCCTGAGCTGCTGTTTCCTCTCAATCCTCCTGTAGCCTACCGTGAGCGTGAGCTGGGAGACCCTGGGGGCCGCGACCTGGAGCCAGTTGCAGCCCAGTCCATCCTCACCACTAGAGGCTCTGGTGAACATCAACTGGCTCTTAGACTCCGCGCCCTGGGGAATCTATGCTCTAACTCTCTGTGGGATCCGTGTTGGTGCTCCAGGGGACCTGCCTTCCTGAACCACCCCGAGTTCCATCTGCAGCAGTCAGCCTTAGGGTCCACTATCATAGCGGTGCACTCCTGACCCCAACGGGGTGCATCTGTCACCTGGATACAGGTGACCTGACAGAAGACTTCACCAGAGTGAATACAGAGGGTTCACCACAAGATGTAAACCATTGGTGAACCTCAAAAACAGGAAGGCCAGATTAGAGTTTGCCAAACAACATCTAAGAAAGTCTTCACAGTTCTGGAACAACATCCCATGGACAGATGAGACCAAGATCAACTTGTACCAGAGTGATGGAAAGAGAAGAGTATGGAGAAGGAAAGGAATTGCTCATGATCCAAAGCATACCACCTCATCAGTGAAGCATGGTGATGGTAGTGTCATGGCGTGGGCATGTATGGTTGCCAATGGAACTGGTTCTCTTGTATTTATTGATGATGTGACTGCTGACAAAAGCAGCAGGATGAATTCTGAAGTGTTTTGGGCAATATTATCTGCTCATATTCAGCAAAATGCTTCAGAACTCATTAGACGTCGCTTTACAGTGCAGACGGACAATGATCCGAAGCATAATGCGAAAGCAACCAAAGAGTTTTTTAGGGGAAAGAAGTGAAATGTTATGCAATGGCCAAGTCAATCACCTGACCTGAATCCAATTGAGCATGCATTTCACTTGCTGAAGACAAAACTGAAGGGAAAATGCCCCAAGAACAAGCAGGAACTGAAGGCAGTTGCAGTAGAGTCCTGGTAGAGCATCACCAGGGATGAAACCCAGCGTCTGGTGATTTTTATGCGTTCCAGACTTCAGGCTGTAATCGACTGCAAAGGATTTGCAACCAAGTATTAAAAAGTGAAAGTTTGATGGATGATTGTTAATCTGTCCCATTACTTTTGGCCCCTTAAAAAGTGGGAGGCACATATACAAACTGTTGTAATTCCTACACCGTTCACCTGATTTGGATGTAAATACCCTCAAATTAAAGCTGAAAGGCTGCAGTTAATGCACACCTTGTTCATTTAATTTCAAATCCATTGTGGTGGTGTATAGATCCAAAAAGATTAGAATTGTGTCGATGTCCCAATATTTATGAACCTTACTCTATTTGATACATGAGGTGACAATCTCTTCTTCAGCTAACTAGTATGTTGTGGGTCTGCTACACACACACATTGTTTTTGTTGTTAATGTATGTAATGCATTAATGATAAAAATAATCATCCTTTTCAGCTCCATTAATTAATTGCTTTGAGTCCCTAAAATGGCCTGATTGGGGCAAATTTTAGAGCACTGTGGGGATTATTTACTAAAGGAAAATCCACTTTGCACTACAAGTGCACTTGAAAGTGCACTGAAACTGCACTGAAAGTGCACTTGTAGTGCAAAGTGGATTTGCCTTTAGTAAATACCCCCATTGTCACTGTAACTACAACAACTTACCCCAAAAACTTGTATTGAGCATTGAAAGAAGAAGCCACACATTGTTGAGTATAAAACATTTTACTCCGTGCACATTCACATGTGCATTAGAAAAGGGTTTTTTAACAAACCAACATCTTTGGTGTATAATATGTATGTGCGACAGTATATAGCCTTTTTTGGTTAAACAGGCATGTTTACAACCATAACATACACTCAGGAACTTACAAAGTTCAACTTTGATAAATTGAAGACAATATAAGACATTAGTATGTCCAAACTGTGTTGATCTTGCCTTCATCAGATGGGGTGATGTCACCCCTGTAAAAGCCAAATTTTGAAGATGCATACAAATTGGGAGTCAAAATGTGGATTTCTCTCCTGATCCTATGCCTAATGTCAACATGTGTTAGCACCCATCATGGGAGATCAATGGACGTGTTTCGGGGGTGCAAACTCTTCCTCTCATCTACTTTAGTTACGAGGAAGGGGTTGCACCCACAAAACGCTTACATTGATATCCCATGATGGCAGATAGCACATGTTGACACACTGTGTGCATCTTCAAAATTTGGCTTTCAAATTACTATAAAACTTTAGTTAAAAAAAAAATTCAACGACAAACTGTTCAATTTTTGGGGGTTTTAGATTCTGCCTAAAACATCAATGATGTTTTTCATTTTTTGTTGTACATCAGTGATATTTTGTTTGTCCATCTCTAAATCACGATTGCACACCATTATCTCCCCAATGAGGACTTGTGCACTTGCACTGGTGAAATGAGTTTCTTCTTCCACAACATCCACATCACCTAAAAATTAAAGAACACACCATGTATTATAAATATGCAGGCATACATCTATTACCTGAAGCTGTGGTCTCAGACACTGACCTGTTGTGGTCACTATTTCACCTACTTCATGAACCTCTCTCTAAACATCTTCTTCATGGTGTGTGGGGATTTCCCCTTCTTCAGTAGGTGTGGGGTTCCTGATGTCCTCATATGTCCTGATTCTTTTCTCCCCTATGTGAATACAAAAAAGATATACTTAGCACACAGATATTTGAGGCAAGAAATAGGAATATGAAACATTGCTTGGAAGTGTCGTACAATTGTCTGTTTTGGCAGAGTTCCAAGCTGAAGACATGATTTTTTCCCTTTCTTTAAGCTGGAATACTTACCTTTTTTGGTAAAGTTTCACACATGGAGAGACCCCTAGTCTCCACTGGAGCACCTGTGTGGGACACCCTAAAAAGAGTGTTCTGGTGTCCCACACTAGTGCTCCTGCGTCCAGATGTGTAAACAGCTGCTGAGTGTCCTCTCCTTACACTGAATCAAGTTTGCATTTCATTCTAGTTACAAACCCATCTAGACAACAATGTACTAAACTTCTTTTAATACAAATAGGCCTGAACAAATGTAGTTAACCTGCATCTGCCAAAAACATCATATTAGTGGGCGAACAAACGATGTTTACTGCGATTGATTACTGTGCCCATGAACCTGAAACTTGTCATTTTAAACTGTACAACAGTAAAGAAAAGCACATTGAGCAGCATGCAAGTAATAATAATAATAGGAACACAGGACAAATACTTTTTAGAAGCCCTTTCCTGATCCTTCTGTACTGATCATGCTCCCTAAATTTCAGGTCCGACCAGCGTTTCCTCAATTGCTCCTTGGATCGTCGTACCCCAAAATTCCTGTGCAGACTTCTCACAACTTTAGTCATGATCTTGGCCTTTCTCACATTTGGGTTTGGGTAAGGTCCATACTTCCCATCATAGTCGGCCCTCTTCAAGATGTCCACCATCTCCACCATCTCTACAAAGGACATATTTGAGGCTTTATATCTCCTCCTGGATCGGGACGTTTCTGGCTCCGGGCTTTCCTCCTTGTTGCTGCTATTATCACGCACCTGCTGTGTCTCTGCCATGTGCTCTCCCACTGCACCGAAAGAGTAGGGGCGCGGAATACACTAGAAAGAAGGTCGGGGAGTAGTGTCACGCATGCACAGTGTATATAAAACATAACACGCGCGCGTCGTATGTACGATCTGTGAGTGGAGGACTGAGTAGCGTAAGCGCTGATCATGCAAACGAAGGTACAATTTTAACTTGCGGCATCAGTGGTTAGTGGCCTATACTGCTTATAGATTGAGGCCTATATTGGGACAAGATTAGGAGACATTAGACTGCTTAGACATTAGGGTTTGTCTTGTGTTGTGTCTTGCAGATAAAATGGATACATTTAATGACCATGACTTCCTCCCCAACTTCATTGATAAGTACAGGGAGTTGCCCTGTCTGTGGCAAGTGAAACACCAATTTTATAACAACAAGCTAAAGAGGAAGGCAGCGCTGGATCCAATTGGTGGAATTGGTGAAGCCGGTGATTCCCACGGCAGACATCAACTATTTGAAGTGCAAAATTGGTGGCCTGAGGAGCACATATAATAGGGAGCGCAAAAAGGTCCAGGATTGCATGAGATCAGGAGCAGCAGCAGATGACATTTATGTCCCCAGGCTGTGGTACTATGACAGATTGCAGTTTTTGTCAGACCAGAGTGAACCCAGGCAATCACTCTCAACCCTTCTATCCACACTTCCTTCCACTCTTCCTTCTACCTCAGCTGAGGCTTCTGACGTACAACCTGGGCCTTCCAACCAGGAAGATGTGGAGGAGCCCAGCTTGAGCCAGGAATAGCATTGTTTAACATATTTCTTGTCAAAAAATGAATGATGTTAACTAGATGTTATTATTGATCACTAATTTCTGATTTAACAAAGTGGTTTACATATCAATAGACAGTAGTAGCCAAAAATGATTGGGACAAGAATGAAAAATGCTGGGGTCAGAATGATAGTCTTCTATTTGTTAACATTCAATTTGCAACAGTCATGAGCTAAAAATTGTGTGTGATTGATGACCAAAAAACTAAAACTATGTCCCATTTTCATACACAGGAAAGTCTCAGCCAGGAGGAGGCCGTGGAAAGTGGCAGCCAGGAGGTGGCTATGCCCAGTGTTTAGGATTCAGAACAAGGTCTGATATTATTATATCTACCCCTTTATCAAATTAAAAAGCATGCATGCCATTAAGTAATCCAGCTCTGACACTCAGTTCAGAATTAAAAACTTTTGATCTCTTTATTTCCTCTTTCACAGTTTTATACATTTCTGTCAGACAAAAACAAGGCACTTGCAAAACACTTTATTGTGACATTGTCTGAGTTTTTTAGCAGCTTCAGCAGTTTTAGCAATAATTTCAGCAAACTTAACAATTAATCATAGCTATTATTAAATATTTTTGTAATTCCCTCTTCAAGCATTGGATGTTGACGTCATGTCTGCTTGTGATGCAACTTCTTGGAAAAGACGGTCTGATTATAACCTGTTGCGGTTTGGCTTCAGACTGAAAATAAGGAACTAGCAGATATCTGCTGTTTTCTGAAAAGTCTTATGCCCCGTACACACGGTCGGACATTGATCGGACATTCCGACATCAAAATCCTAGGATTTTTTCAGACGGATGTTGGCTCAAACTTGTTTTGCGTACACACGGTCGCACAAAGTTGTCGGAATTTCCGAGAACGCTGTGATGAGACTAGAAAAGGCCAGTTCAGAACCAAGCGCTGCACCCTTTGGGCTCCTATTGCTAATCTCGTGTTAGTAAAAGTTTGGTGAGAGACAATTCGCGCTTTTTCAGACTCGTGGTTTTCAGATTGTTTTCTGCTGTTCAGTTTGTGCTTGTGGGTTTGTATCTGCTCTTCAGTGCGTGCAAGCAAGCTCCGCGTGACTTTGTCATTGTGTTCTTGTTCATTCGTTACTGTTTTTCAGGTCGCTCTTCACAGGCCTTGCTGTTCTTCAGTGCGTTCTGTTACTTCGTTCTGAGCAGCCGACCATTTTCTAGCCATGTTGCGTATACGTACTCCTCGTAGAGTTCGTGCTGTGCGGGGGCTTGGTGTTGGGGTTCTGACCTTGACACAAGCCCAGTCCATGAACAGGGTGGGGAGGAGTTCATGGACCAAGAATTGGTTGCTTCAACGTGACCAGTTCTGTCATATGCCTTTGCTCCGTGAGATCCGTGAGAATAATCCTGATGATTTCAGGAACTTTCTCCGGATGACGGACCCCGTATTTCACCGTTTGTTGGCTTTGCTGACCCCCTATATCAGCAGGCAGGATACCTGCATGAGGCAAGCCATCACTCCGGAGCAGAGGCTGGTCGCCACCCTGCGGTACTTGGCGACGGGGAGAAGTCTGCAGGACTTGAAGTTCTCAACAGGCATCTCCCCCCAGGCTCTGGGGATCATTATCCCAGAGACCTGTTCTGCCATCATACAGGTCCTGCAGAAGGAGTATATTAAGGTAAGATTTTTATCCTTTACCATCACATTTTATTGTATATAATGTTTGATAATATATTGTATTTCTTTCCTCATTCCCTAATTACCATGATTGTAATATGCTGTGAATGTTCCCTTTGTCCTCATGCATGCTGGATTTTTCTTTAATTTTTTTTTTTTGCTCCTTCATACATATTTGCCTTCACTTACCTCCCCAGCATGCTCTCCTGGCCCTATATTCACCTCATGTAGTCACTTAACAATGTATTTTATCAGCTCCATAGTAGTGCTTTACCCCAAACACCCCTAAAATGTTTTTAAATGTGATTTGTGCTTTAAATTCAGGCAGAGTGCCAGAGGCTTTTTTTGGGGGGTCCCCAAATCATTTGGAACCCTCCCTCCCCCCAACTGCTAAGTCAGCTGATCCCAATGCTCTATCTATCCTCAATCATCTATCTGCTGACTTTGCCAAACCCATACACACTATACCCATCTCTTTTGTGGTAAGATGTATGGATGAATTCCCCAAAGCATGTAGTGCAAGGGCCTGCCTGTATACTTTCAAATGGTACTGTTTAAAGTTTTTTTATCCTATTATTATCTTGATAGGTAATAGCAGAATGTCCAAATGTGCTCAAATGTGTACAATGTGTCTTTATATCTTTGTATTATGACACTTCTTACCTGTCCAGTGGGCTGCCAATAGTGTAACTAAGGAGGGGCTGTTCCAAGTAATACACATTATTTAGGCATTCATCTCTCAATGAAGTGGAGAGGGTTACCTGTTACCTGTCCAAGAGCCCCCCCTATAATGTTAGAAATGGCCCATGAGAGGGGGGGGGGGGAATATGATAGGTTTACCTTATACTTTGGTCTTTAAAAACTCCCTTAAATAAATGTTATCTTGATGTTGGCCAACAATGTTTGTGTCTAATCTGCTTTCCATGTTTATGTGCAAAAAGACTACATTTTTTTTGTTTTCCTCAACAGTTTCCTTCCATGCCACAGGAATGGCAGACTGTGGCCTCCCACTTTGCCCAGCGGTGGGACTTTCCTAACTGCGGAGGGGCAATTGATGGGAAACACGTCCACATCATCCCACCACCAAACTCGGGGTCGTACTATTATAATTATAAGGGGTTCAATAGTATTGTGATGTTGGCGGTGGTGTTGGCTACTTATGAGTTCCTGTATGTGGACGTGGGGAAGAATGGCCAGATGTCTGATGGTGCAGTCATCACCTAGACGGAGTTCTACAGGCGTCTCCAGAATGGCAGCTTGGACTTGCCACCTCCAGAAGACAATGTGGAAGGACTCCCATTCGTCTTCATTGCGGATGAAACCTTTGCGCTGGGGGACCATCTTATGCGGCCATTCCCGATGAAGACCCTCACCCCGGACCAGAGCGTTTTAAATTACCGGCTGGCCAGAGCCAGAAGAGTGGTGGAAAACAAATTTGGAATCATGGCCAGCCGGTTCCGCCTATTTGTTACACCCATACATATGGTGGAGTACAAACTGAATCACATTATCCTGGCGTGCTGTGTTCTACACAACTTTTTACGGCAACATTCTGCCAACTATGCTGGCTCAGTTGGGCCTGAGGCCGGAATTCTAAATGAACCAACCCTGACGGCGCTTGAAAGTGGCCGTCCTGGCTTGCCCTCCCTGAGTACCCGTGATGTCCGGCTAAAATACCTTGAATTCTTTGCGGGTAGGGGGGCTATCAATATGCCAGACAATGTGTGAAACCTTTTTCAAAAAAAAAAAATTAAGCAAATCTTTGGTGACATTTACTGCTTGTGTTTGTTTTAGCTGACCCTGACACAAATGTGGTGAGTCCTGAAAATGGCGTGATTGTGTAACCTTACAAAGCACTGTTGGGTGTTATTTACTAAAGGCAAAGACACTTTGCACTACAAGTGCACTTGAAGCTGCACTTTGGAGTGCAAAGTGGATTTGCCCTTAGGAAATAACACCCATTTTCACAGAAAACACCAATTAGAGCACCCCAAAAGTGTTCTAGCGTTGAGTCAATAATCCACACATTCTTGATTAACAATCTTTTTAATACGAGCACAATCACATGTGCATTTAGAAAAGGTTTGGCAAACAAACCTACATGTTTGTTGTATAACAATTTTTGGGGTCACATTAGAAAAAGTAGAAATGTCCATTTAAGATAAAACAGGCATGTTTAAAAACACACAAGAAAGACACAAATCTTGAACGTACAAAGTTCACATTTGGTAGAATGTGAGTAATATCAGACATGAGTATTTAGGAACTGTGTTTGATATTGCGTTCAGATGGGGTAAAGTCACCCCCGGAAAAGCCAAATTTTGAAGATGCACACAAATACCTGAATGTCAACATGTGCTAGCTGCCATCATGGGGGATCAAGGGACGTGTTTTGGGGGAGCCACCCCTTCCTCACAGCTACTTTATTATTGAGGAAGGGGTTGCACCCCCAAAAGGCGTCCATTGATCTCTCGTGATGGCAGATAGCACATGTTGACACACTGTGTGCATCCTCAAAATTTGGCTTTTCTACTATTTGACAAAAAATGTTAAAATTGTAGTACACCATAAAACAAAGGGATTTGGAGGGGTTTTAAACTCTCCCCAAAACATCAATGATGTTCTTATTTTTTTGAAGAACATCATTGATGTTTTTCTGGATGTTTTCCAATGCAACATTACACCCCATGATCTCCCCATGTCCTCCGAGTCTTTTCTCCCCTATGTAAAAAAAAAATCGCATACTTAGCACACAGATATTTGAGGGAAGAACTATAAATATGAAACATTGCTTGGAAGTAGGGTACAAGTGTCTATTTTGGCTGAGTTCCAAGATGTAGAATAGTGTCCTTTGTCAAGCTTGAATACTTTACCTGTTTTGTACAAGCTTCACAGATGGAGACCCCCCTATAGTATACACTGGAGCACCTGTGTGGGCCCCTTAATAAAAAGGGTGTTCTTGTGTCCCACACTAGTGCTACAGCATCCAGATGTGTAAACAGCTGCTGAGTGTCCTCTCCTTACACAGAATCTAGTTTGCCTTTCATTCTATTAACAAACACATCTACACAACCAAATTATTTTCAGACAAGTAGGCCCTAAAAAATGTTGCCAAATGCATATGGCCCAAACAATGGTGTTTTATAGGCCGAAAGAAAAATGTTTGATACGAACGAATAATGTGCCCATGAACATGAAAGTTGACATTTTAAACTGGATTAACAGTTAAGAAAAGCACATGGAGCAGCACGAACGTAATAAAGACAAAAAGAATAGGAACACAGCACAAATACTTACTTTTTTGTAGCACTTTCCGGATCTTTCTGTACTGCTCGTGTTCTCTTAATTTAAGGTCCAACCACCGCTTCCTGAGCTGATCTTTCGATCAACGTACCCCGAAATTCCGGTGCAGGCTCTTGACCACTTTCGCCATGATCTTGGCCTTTCAGACATTGGGGTTGGGGTAAGGTCCATACTTTCCATCATAGTCGGCCCTCTTCAGGATGTCGACCATCTCCAACATCTCCCCAAAGGACATTCTTGATGCCTTAAATCGTCTCCTTCTGGATCAGGCTCCGTGCTTTCCTCCTCCTCCTCCTCGTTGGTGTAAATATCAGACACCTGCTCTGACTCCGCCATGTGCTCTTCCCCACTGCGCCAAACGGGAAGGGGCGGGGAATAGACTCGAAAGAACGTCAGGGGCGGACAACAAAATCCGATCGCGTCAATTCCGACCGTGTGTGGCCAGTTCCGACGCACAAAGTGCCACGCATGCTCAGAAGAAACTCCGAGACGGAACAGCTCGGTCTGGTAGAATTAGCGTTCGCAATGGATACAGCACTTTCGTCACGCTGCAATGTAAAAAACGGTTTAATACAGCGCACTCTCTTCTTCTTTATAATGTGGGAAGAATGAAGTAGTTTTGCTGCTTATATTCACACAGACTTCTCACAAACTTCTTTCTTTATTATTTATCGGGATTCCCTCAATATATTTTGATTTGTCACATCTGACCAAATTTTTTTTTGGTTGTTTTCTTTCTTTTTTTTTTTTTTTTTAAAGGCTGTTTTTTTTTGGGGGGGGGTTTCTATTTTTTTCAAGGCTGATCTTTGTTTTATTTTTTTGTTAGTTTGACTCCCTAATATTTTTGTGTGTGTTTTGTGTGTCAAGTTACCACAACACCATTGATATCTTATATTATTGAATCTCAATGAGATTGTTTGGTGTTGGTGTCCCTTGTTAATTTCACATTGTATTTTTGAAATGTACCTGAATCCTCACAAACAAACTGTCCTTTTTGAAGGAAAACACACATAGGCGAGTATAATTGAAACAAAAAATCCTTTATTAAGGGCTCAGAACCAAACAAAGAGGGAGGCAACGCTGGAGAAACAGCAGAAATTGGCGAAGCCTTGGACCCCCAAGGCAGACATCAATTATTTAACATCAAAATTGGTGGCCTGAGGAGTCCATATCTAAGGGAGTGCAGTCTGGTCCACAAGTCCCAGAGATCCGGAAAGCAGCAGATGACATCTGTGTCCCCGGGCTGTGGTACTACAAGAGGCTGCATCTTTTACCAGACCAGACTGAACCCAGGGTCATCACTTTCTGGTCTTCTTTCCACGCTTCCTTCCTGGCTGTGGCTCTGGTGTTGGAGATGTGGCAGGAGGAGGAGTAGGACCTGGAGGAGGAGGAGGAGGACCTGGAGGAGGAGGAGGAGGACTATGTGTGAGGTTACAAATGTGGGTATCAGATGTTATTTAGATAAGTGGTATGAGAATGAGAACGGCGCTGCCCTCTCTGTTGTTAAATGATGGGTACGGGTGTCATAAAATGCAAACTAATTATATATGGCTACAATATATAAAAACTCCACCATCAGCTAACATAATACGGTCCCAAAAAAAAGAAAAAAACCCATATATTCGGACATAACCAAAATACTCAAAACACCAGTGATTTAGAAACTGCTAAATCAAATATGTCCCCCCAGTGAAATAGAAATGTCTGCCAAGGTGAAATATATGATAAATAAGTGGGAAAGTAATGTGGTGAATAAAGCAATTAGTTACAAATAAAAAATAATAAATTGACCCCAGAGTTCAAAAATATTGGGACAAAATGGCGCCTGAAATTTTTTTTTTAATATAATGAGAAAATTAAATGTGCGTAGTAGTGTCAATATGATATCCGTATTAACCCTTCCATATGTGTATACAAAAAATTGAATTGGGTTGTGATTGATCCCAATGTTCAAAAATATTGGGACAATATGGCGCATATAAGCCTAAAAGTTGCCTTATGTGTGACAAAATAAAGATCAAATCAAACACTCCCTGTGCATTAATTACAATAAAGTAGGAACATATAAATAAGTAAATAAAGGTGACATGCATAAAGGTAGATTCCAATTACTCTTGTTTATACCAGATGATGATTAACTTCTAAAAAGTTTTTATATATAGTCCATGCAAAAAGGAGTGTTTTTAACCAGATGGAAAAACAAAGTTCAAATGTGAAAGCTGATTATTTCACCCAAAAGGGCTCACCACAGTGACTTCTGTGCGTTTTGTACAGATGGTGACTTGAAGTGCTCACCCCCCCAATGCTACCCCACTCACCAGAGATAATCACCCCTGCAGGGGTATCGAGCGACAGAGTGGGTGCCTCGGGGCGGATGGTGATGACTCCAGTAATGCTGCCGTTCCTCTGCTCTATGCGGTCCTTACGGCTGTTCCAGGGGAGATATATGCTTAAAATGTAACCTTGCTACTCCATCGATAAACCACCTTAATATTTCAAATGAACAAATCAAGCATGCCAAAAGTTAGCAAATTCCCTTTGTTAGAGGTGCTGCAAGACGTTCGTAACCCGCCCTGCGCACGTTTCGTCGTCAGACTTCTACTGGGGTGTAGAAGTTTGACGACGAAACGTGCGTAGGGCCCCAGTAGAAGTCTGACGACGAAACGTGCGTAGGGCGGGTTACGAACGTCTTGCAGCACCTCTAACAAAGGGAATTTGCTAACTTTTGGCATGCTTGATTTGTTCACTTGAAATATCAAGGTGGTTTATCGATGGAGTAGCAAGGTTACATTTTAAGCATATATCTCCCCTGGAACAGCCGTAAGGACCGCATAGAGCAGAGGAACGGCAGCATTACTGGAGTCATCACCATCCGCCCCGAGGCACCCACTCTGTCGCTCGATACCCCTGCAGGGGTGATTATCTCTGGTGAGTGGGGTAGCATTGGGGGGGTGAGCACTTCAAGTCACCATCTGTACAAAACGCACAGAAGTCACTGTGGTGAGCCCTTTTGGGTGAAATAATCAGCTTTCACATTTGAACTTTGTTTTTCCATCTGGTTAAAAACACTCCTTTTTGCATGGACTATATATAAAAACTTTTTAGAAGTTAATCATCATCTGGTATAAACAAGAGTAATTGGAATCTACCTTTATGCATGTCACCTTTATTTACTTATTTATATGTTCCTACTTTATTGTAATTAATGCACAGGGAGTGTTTGATTTGATCTTTATTTTGTCACACATAAGGCAACTTTTAGGCTTTTTTGCGCCATATTGTCCCAATATTTTTGAACATTGGGATCAATCACAACCCAATTCAATTTTTTGTATACACACATGGAAGGGTTAATACGGATATCATATTGACACTACTACGCACATTTAATTTTCTCATTATATTAAAAAAAAAATTTCAGGCGCCATTTTGTCCCAATATTTTTGAACTCTGGGGTCAATTTATTATTTTTTATTTGTAACTAATTGCTTCGTTCACCACATTACTTTCCCACTTATTTATCATATATTTCACCTTGGCAGACATTTCTATTTCACTGGGGGGACATATTTGATTTAGCAGTTTCTAAATCACTGGTGTTTTGAGTATTTTGGTTATGTCCGAATATATGGGTTTTTTTCTTTTTTTTGGGACCGTATTATGTTAGCTGATGGTGGAGTTTTTATATATTGTAGCCATATATAATTAGTTTACATTTTATGACACCCGTACCCATCATTTAACAATGGAGAGGGCAGCGCCGTTCTCATTCTCATACCACTTATCTACTTATGCAATTAGACCCCTAGGGGTACTAATTAGGGATAGGCAGCAGCCCTCACACTGTCCTAAGTGCGGATTTATCTATCTATATCAGATGTTATTTGGCCCCTCAACCCCTTATTGAGAGCTTCCAAAATTAAGGACTCACACAGGAGTCTTTGGCCCTCCTCCATCAGCAGCATTTTGAAGCCAGTTATGCCAGAAAAGTCCTCCTCCACACTGTGGGGGCTTCTCAGGGCCTCTGTAGCCTTCCAAAAGAGGCCTATGGCAGCCTCCTCCAGGTTACTCCTCTTCCTGCCACTTTGTCTTCGCGGGTGTAGGGGAGGGACCTGGATATCAGGCAGCCTGCTTGGCCCGGCCACCTCCTGGCTGAGACTTTCCTGTCTATGAAAAAGGGACATGGTTTTAGTTTTTGCATCATCAATCACAATCATAAATTAGTACTCCAAACGAACATCTAGTTAACATCATTGATTGGACAAGCAGAAATATTTAGAGGGATGCTATACCTGGCTCAAGCTGGGCTCCTCCACATGTTGCTGCCTGGAAGGCCCAGGTTGGGCGTCAGAAGCCTCAGCTGGGGGGGGAAGGAAGCGTGGAAGGAAGAATGGAGAGTGCTGGCCTGGGTTCAGTCTGACCTGCCAGAAAATGCAGCCTGTCATAGTACCACAGCCTGGGGACATAGATGTCATCTGCAGCTTTGGATCTCTGGGAATCCTGGACCTTCTTGCGCTCCCTTAGATAAGTGCTCCTCAGGCCACCAATTAGGATCTTCAAATAGGTGATGTCTGCCGTGGGGATCACCGTCTTTACAAATTCCAGCAATTGATCCAGCGCTGCCTTCCTCTTTGTTTGCTTCTTATATTCAGGGTGGTTTATCTCCCATAGACAGGGCAGCTCCCTGAACATATCAATGAAGATTGGCATAAAGTCGCTATCTTTCAAGATATCCATTTTCACTGCAAGACACAACACAAGACAACCCCTAATGTCAGCCTAAAGTCTTCTAAACTTGTGCAAATACAGGCCTCAATCTAGAAGCAGTATAGGCCCAATGTTAAATCTTACCTTCGTTATCACGATCGGCACCTCCGTTACTCCTTCCTCCGCTCACAGATCGTACGTACTACGCACGCGTGTTACGCTTTATAGACACTGCGCATGCGTGAAACTCCGCCCGGCCCTGATGTTCTTTCGAGTCTATTCCCCGCCCCTTTCTCGTTCGGCGCAGTGGGGAAGAGCACATGGCGGAGTCAGAGCAGGTGTCTGATATTTACACCAATGAGGAGGAGGAAAGCACGGAGCCTGAAACGTACCGATCCAGAAGGAGACGATTTAAGGCATCAAATATGTCCTTTGGGGATGGTCGACATCCTGAAGAGGGCCGACTATGATGGAAAGTATGGACCTTACCCCAACCCCAATGTCCGAAAGGCCAAGATCATGGCGAAAGTGGTCAAGAGCCTGCACCGGAATTTCGGGGTACGTCGATCGAAAGATCAGCTCAGGAAGCGGCGGTTGGACCTTAAATTAAGAGAACACGAGCAGTACAGAAAGATCCGGAGAGTGCTGCAAAAAAGTAAGTATTTGTGCTGTGTTCCTATTCTTTTTGTCTTTATTATGTTCGTGCTGCTCCATGTGCTTTTCTTAACTGTTAATCCAGTTTAAAATGTCAACTTTCATGTTCATGGGCACATTATTCGTTCGTATCAAACATTTTTCTTTCGGCCTATAAAACACCATTGTTTGGGCTATATGCATTTGGCAACATTTTTTAGGGCCTACTTGTCTGAAAATAATTTGGTTGTGTAGATGTGTTTGTTAATAGAATGAAAGGCAAACTAGATTCTGTGTAAGGAGAGGACACTCAGCAGCTGTTTACACATCTGGATGCTGTAGCACTAGTGTGGGACACAAGAACACCCTTTTTATTAGGGGGCCCACACAGGTGCTCCAGTGTATACTATAGGGGGGTCTCCATCTGTGAAGCTTGTACAAAACAGGTAAAGTATTCAAGCTTGACAAAGGACACTAAAAATTATACATCTTGGAACTCAGCCAAAATAGACAATTGTACCCCACTTCCAAGCAATGTTTCATATTTATAGTTCTTCCCTCAAATATCTGTGTGCTAAGTATACGATTTTTTTTTACATAGGGGAGAAAAGACTTGGAGGACACCCCTCATCCAAGGAGACCAGAGACCCCCCACCTCTGGAAGAAGGGGAAATCCCCCAAAGACAAGAAGAGCAGGAGGAGGAAGACGTGGTGGAAATTGATACCGCAAGAGGTGAGTGTCTGCGACCACAGGCTCAGGTAAGAGATGGATGCCGGCATATTTATAATACATGTTTTTTTTGGTTTCTATCTTTTAGGTGATCGGGATGTTGTGGATCCAGATCCTTTCACCTCGGAAAGTGCACAGATCCTGATCGGGGAGATCATGGGGTGTAATGTTGCATTGGAAAACATCCAGAAAAACATCAATGATGTTCTTCAAAAAAATAAGAACATCATTGATGTTTTGGGGAGAGTTTAAAACCCCTCCAAATCCCTTTGTTTTATGGTGTACTACAATTTTAACATTTTTTGTCAAATAGTAGAAAAGCCAAATTTTGAGGATGCACACAGTGTGTCAACATGTGCTATCTGCCATCACGGGAGATCAATGGACGCCTTTTGGGGGTGCAACCCCTTCCTCAATAATAAAGTAGCTGTGAGGAAGGGGTGACTCCCCCAAAACACGTCCCTTGATCCCCCATGATGGCAGCTAGCACATGTTGACATTCAGGTATTTGTGTGCATCTTCAAAATTTGGCTTTTCCGGGGGTGACTTCACCCCATCTGAACGCAATATCAAACACAGTTCCTAAATACTCATGTCTGATATTGCCTTCAAGTTCTACCAAATGTGAACTTTCTAAGTTCAAGATTTGTGTCTTTCTTGTGTGTTTTTAAACATGCCTGTTTTATCTTAAATGGACATTTCTACTTTTTCTAATGTGACCTCAAAAATTGTTATACAACAAACATGTTGGTTTGTTTGCCAAGCCTTTTCTAAATGCACATGTGATTGTGCTCGTATTAAAAAGATTGTTAATCAAGAATGTGTGGATTATTGACTCAACGCTAGAACACTTTTGGAGTGCTCTAATTGGTGTTTTCTGTGACAATGGGTGTTATTTCCTAAGGGCAAATCCACTTTGCACTCCAAAGTGCAGTTTCAAGTGCACTTGTAGTGCAAAGTGTCTTTGCCTTTAGTAAATAACACCCAACAGTGCTTTGTAAGGTTACACAATCACGCCATTTTCAGGACTCACCACATTTGTGTCAGGGTCAGCTAAAACAAACACAAGCAGTAAACGTCACCAAAGATTTGCTTAATTATTTTTTTTATTATTTGAAAAAGGTTTCACACATTGTCTGGCATATTGATAGCCCCCCTACCCGCAAAGAATTCAAGGTATCTTAGCCGGACATCACGGGCACTCAGGGAGGGCAAGCCAGGACGGCCTCTTTCAAGCGCCGTCAGGCTTGGTTCATTTAGAATTCCAGCCTCAGGCCCAACTGAGCCAGCATAGTTGGCAGAATGTTGCCGTAAAAAGTTGTGTAGAACACAGCACGCCAGGATAATGTGATTCAGTTTGTACTCCACCATATGTATGGGTGTAAGAAATAGGCGGAACCGGCCGGCCATGATTCCAAATGTGTTTTCCACCACTCTTCTGGCGAGCCGGTAATTAAAAACCCTCTGGTCTGGGGTGAGGGTCCTCATCGGGAATGGCCACATAAGATGGTCCCCCAGCACAAAGGCTTCATCCGCAATGAAGATGAATAGGAGTCCTTCCACATTGTCTTCTGGAGGTGGCAAGTCCAAGCTGCCATTCTGGAGACGCCTGTAGAACTCCATCTAGGCGATGACTCCACCATCGGACATCTGGCCATTCTTCCCCACGTTCACATACAGGAACTCATAAGTAGCTGACACCACCGCCAACATCACAATACTATTGAACCCCTTATAATTATAATAGTACGACCCAGAGTTGGGTGGTGGGATGATGTGGACGTGTTTCCCATCAATTGCCCCTCCGCAGTTAGGAAAGTCCCACCGCTGGGCAAAGTGGGAGGCCACAGTCGGCCATTCCTGTGGCGTGGAAGAAAAATGTAGAGGAAAACAAAAAAAATGTAGTCTTTTTGCACATAAACATGGAAAGCAGATTAGACACAAACATTCTTGGCCAACATCAAGATAACATTTATTTGAGGGAGTTTTTAAAGACCAAAGTATAAGGTACACCTATCATATTCCCCCCCGCCCCCTGTCATGGGCCATTTCTAACATTATAGGGGGGGAGCTCTTGGACAGGTAACCCTCTCCACTTCATTGAGAGATGAATGCCTATATAATGTGTATTACTTGGAACAGCCCCTCCTTAGTTACACTATTGGCAGCCCACTGGACAGGTAAGAAGTGTCACAATACAAAGATATAAATACACATTGTACACATTTGAGCACATTTGGACATTCTGCTATTTTCTATCAAGATAATAATAGGATAAAAAAACTTTAAACAGTACCATTTGAAAGTATACAGGCAGGCCCTTGCACTACATGCTTTGGGGAATTCATCCATACATCTGACCACAAAAGAGATGGGTATAGTGTGTATGGGTTTGGCAAAGTCAGCAGATAGATGATTGAGGATAGATAGAGAATTGGGATCAGCTGACTTAGCAGTTGGGGGGAGGGAGGGGGAGGGAGGGTTCCAAATGATTTGGGGACCCCCCCCAAAAAAGCCTCTGGCACTCTGCCTGAATTTAAAGCACAAATCACATTTAAAAACATTTTAGGGGGTGTTTGGGGTAATGCACTACTATGGAGCTGATAAAATACATTGTTAAGTGACTACATGAGGTGAATATAGGGCCAGGAGAGCATGCTGGGGAGGTAGGTGAAGGCAAATATGTATGAAGGACCAAAAAAAAATTAAAGAAAAATCCAGCATGCATGAGGACAAAGGGAACATTCACAGCATATTACAATCATGGTAATTAGGGAATGAGGAAAGAAATACAATATATTATCAAACATTATATACAATAAAATGTGATGTTAAAGGATAAAAATCTTACCTTAATATACTCCTTCTGCAGGACCTGTATGATGACAGAACAGGTCTCTGGGATAATGATCCCCAGAGCCTGGGGGGAGATGCCTGTCGAGAACTTGAAGTCCTGCAGACTTCTCCCCATCGCCAAGAACCGCAGGGTGGCGACCAGCCTCTGCTCCGGAGTGATGGCTTGCCTCATGCAGGTATCCTGCCTGCTGATATAGGGGGTCAGCAAAGCCAACAAACGATGAAATACGGGGTCCGTCATCCGGAGAAAGTTCCTGAAATCATCAGGATTATTCTCACGGATCTCACGGAGCAAAGGCATATGACAGAACTGGTCACGCTGAAGCAACCAATTCTTGGTCCATGAACTCCTCCCCACCCTGTTCATGGACTGGGCTTGTGTCAAGGTCAGGACCCCAACACCAAGCCCCCGCACAGCACGAACTCTACGAGGAGTACGTATACGCAACATGGCTAGAAAACGGTCGGCTGCTCAGAACGAAGTAACAGAACGCACTGAAGAACAGCAAGGCCTGTGAAGAGCGACCTGAAAAACAGTAACGAACGAACATGAACAAGCAGGGCTTGCTTGCACGCACTGAAGAGCAGATACAAACCCACAAGCACAAACTGAACAGCAGAAAATGATCTGAAAACCACGAGTCTGAAAAAGCGCGAATTGTCTCTCACCAAACTTTTACTAACACGAGATTAGCAAAAGGAGCCCAAAGGGTGCCGCGCTTGGTTCTGAACTGGCCTTTTCTAGTCTCGTCATACGTGGTTTACGTCACCGAGTTTTTGGCAATCGGAAATTCCGACAACTTTGTGTCCGATCAATGTCCGACCGTGTGTACGGGGCACAATGCCCCGTACACACGATCGGATTTTCCGACGGAAAATGTGTGACAGGACCTTGTTGTCGGAAATTCCGACCGTGTGTAGGCTCCATCACACATTTTCCATCGGATTTTCCGACACACAAAGTTTGAGAGCAGGATATAAAATTTTCCGACAACAAAATTCGTTGTCGGAAATTCCGATCGTGTGTACACAAATCCGACGGACAAAGTGCCACGCATGCTCAGAATAAATAAAGAGATGAAAGCTATTGGCCACTGCCCCGTTTATAGTCCCTACGTACATGTTTTACGTCACCGCGTTCAGAATGATCGGATTTTCCGACAACTTTGTGTGATCGTGTGTACGCAAGACAAGTTTGAGCCAACATCTGTCGGAAAAAATCCTAGGATTTTGTTGTCGGAATGTCCGAACAAAGTCCGACCGTGTGTACGGGGCATTAGAGTTAAGAATTTAACCAGCCAAGCTTCTGATGCAATATTACATTTGAAATAGCCATTTTAATATTTTTACTTGGTAACACCTTAATGACATCCATTACACAGTAGCCTGACTGAATCCCAGGTTCCTCTCCTCCGCCTTCCAACAAAAAGGAACAGGAAGGCGAGGAACCTGGAGGAGTCAGCGACTAATTTGATTTGGCAGGCTACTGTGGTCCTGTAAGAGAACTGCTCTTGCGCACACACGTGACAGCATGCACGTGCGCAACAGACTGCGTGCACGCACTCCCGTTCACGCCAGACGACCTATTTAAAGGGTGCTCTGACTCACAAACAGCGCTGACTGGTCTTCAGCTGTGTCCTGATCTTCTGATTCCTGTTATACTCTGCCTGATACCTGTTGCAGAACCTGGCTTTCCATGACTCTGCCTCTGGACTCTGATACATTCCTGATTACCGGTTTCTGATCTCGGCTTCCATTAGACCTTGCTTCTGCCTCATATACCTCTGTACTTCGCTGCCCGCCTGTTACCGAACCCGGCTATCCTTGAGACACTGCTCCTGCTCTTCATCTGGCTCAAACACTGCCTGTTGTCCTTCCTGTGCCACCGAACCTACAACTCTATCTGCAAGTTCTGCAAGCAACACTTAACAGGCACTCGTGTTCCTCCTGGCCTTAGCCACCATCTGTTCCACCATCAGACTCCTACCAGGTATGTGACAGGTCCTCACAAACACCCCTAATGTCCACGAGGCCTTTGGTATATGACGGCCAGTAAAATCCAAGTAATGGAGGAGGGTCAACGCCTCATCTGTGGGGAGGTCATACTGCAGGCCCTAAAATAAGGGGGTGAGGGGCCAACTCACCAATAAAAGCCAAGTCTGTGAGTTGGACCATATGACTCCTCCACCACCTCCTGCAACACCTCCAACACCACAGCCACAGCCTGGAAGGAAGCGTGCAAGGAAGTCTTGAGAGTGATGGCCTGGGTTTGGTGTGGTCTGGCAAAAGACGCAGACTGTTTGTAAGACCACAGCCTGGGGACATATATGTCATCTGCTGCTGCTCCCGATCTCTTGTAGTCCTGGACCGGATTGTGCTCCCTATTAAATGGACTCCAAAGGCTACCAATTTTGCCTGTGAAATAATTGATGTCTGCCCTGGGGTACACAGGCTTCATCAATTGCAACTGTTTCTCCAGTGTTGCCTTCCTCTTTAATTTGTTATGACCCCTAATAAATTTATAATTTTTGTTTTGACAAATACTTGGCTATGTGTTTTACTTCAAAAAAGACAATTTGTTTGTGAGTAGGCAGGTACATTTCAAAAATACAATGTCAAATTAACAAGGGACACCAACACCAACCAACCTCTTTTGATGGTAAAAAATACAAGATAGTAATGGTGTTGTGGTAACTTGACACACAAAACGACCAAAAATATTATGGAGATCACTATTTAAAAAAAAAAAAAAACTTCAGGAGATCTTGAGGAAAAAAAAAAGTAGATCACTATAAAAAAAAATAAAATAAAGATTATTCTGGAGATATTGTGAAAAAAAACAAACAAAAACAAAGATTATTAGGGAGATCACAAGAAATAATAAGAAATCAGTTTGTCAGAACTCTGTGGGAATACCAGCAACTTCATTATTCTAGCATTATAAAGAAGAAGAGAATGCGTTGCACTGAAAGATTTAAAAATTTGCAGCATGACGAATGTGCTATCTCCATTACGAACGCTAGTTTTACAAGACCGAGCGCTTCCGTCTCGTACTTGATTCAGAACATGCGTGGAATTTTGTGCATCAGACTTGAGTACACACGCTCGGAATTTCCGACAACAACGTTTTTTGTCGGAAAATTTGAGAACCTGCTCTCAAACATTTGTGTGCGGAAATTCCGACAGCAAATGTCCGATGGAGCATACACACGGACAGACTTTCCGACAACAAGCTCACATCGAACATTTCCCGTCGGAAATTCCGACCGTGTGTACGCGGCAACTTTTACAAGGCCTATACGGACATAGAGTGTTATTTATACCTCATAAGTACAACCTAAATGCGGCAACTTTTCCTAGGCCTATACGGACATAGAGTGTTATTTATACCTCATAAGTACAACCTAAATGCTTATTGGTACATTTTGGTGTCCTGATTCTACTTATTGCCTGGATGTACTTATGTTTTGTTTACTGGTATACCACTGTCTCTTTATTATTGTCTTGTTGACATGGAACTGCCTTTCTGATGAAAATAAAATATTTGAAAAAAAAAGAAAATATGCTGGCATGGTATGGAATTTAAGGGGGACCCCACGCCAAAATGTAAAAAAAAATAGGCGTGCCTCACCCCAAAATCCATGCCAGACCCTTATCCAAGCATGCAACCCACCAGATTCAGGAAAGGTTGGGGATAAGTGAGCGCCCCCCCTCCTGAACCATACCAGGCCACATGAGGGTGCTTTGGTTGTGGGGTGCTGCTGATAGTTACAAGGGCCCCTACTTATTCACCACAAAAGTGTAAAATGTAAGTAAATACACAGGAGTTTTTGACAAGTCCTTTATTAAAAAATAAAAAAAAATGTCTCCCGATGTAGACCCATCGTCAATCACGATGCTCGCCACACCACTGGACCCAAAAAAAGATGGTGCCCGCCCCCTTGTAAGGTCATTGGCCAGGAGCATGTCTCTGTTCCGTTTGTGAATCGTACTTAAGAGCTTATTGCATGTTTTTTTTTCCTGACAGACTCCATGGCAGCCAATGTGTGGGTTTAGTCCCGCCTCTACTACCCTATAGGACACTACTCCCATAAATCTTTGCTCCTCACCAGCAGCCGTGTTCTTTTTTTGTCCTCCTCCAAGGACCTAGCTAAGATGGTCTTTCTACCCGAAGATTATTTCTCCCTGCGGTCAGATCTGGCGAGCGATTCCTATGCAGGGATCGCAGTATTCCAATAAGCCCTAGCTACTAGCGGGGTATGGAAGGGGCATATGGAAGAGGCGCTGAAGACGGTGTAGTCCTAGCCACTGGCAGGCGAACCCCACACTGGTCATACAGCCTAGCTACTAGCAGGTGACCCTTGTTGCCCAGGAATAAGTCCGGTCTGTGCTGTTTTACCTGACCCAGGTCTCGATCGCAGCAGGAGTGGTGAGTCCGTTCCGTTTTTTCTCTTCATGGCAGCAGTTTGTGTAATCCTTCCCTGTGTTTGTCTGCTTGTATTCTGTGTCCTCCCCCGCACTGTCGGGTACAGTGTAGCTGGCTGATATGGCGGCTGGTTCCCTCTGCGTTCCAGCCGCCGTTCACTTCCTGGTTTCGTTTTCGCGGCCGTTCTGCGCATGCGCGGGTCCGGCGCGAGAACGAGGCTTGGTTCGCGCACGCGCATAGCGGTAACTGCGCGTGCGCACTAGTGGTAAGACGGACACGGCGGTGACGTCACAGGGGCGCCAGTTTTAAATTTGAGAAAATAGTCTGCAGGCTTGGGAATGCTTGCAGACTGTTAGCAGTGTCTCCCCTGGCTCTGATTCTGCTGTGTCAGGTGAGGGGGCTTCTGAGGACAGGTTTTGTGGCCTGCCCTTACTGCTTCTCTAATTCCTAACTGGTTGCTTGTGTTTCAGCCCTGATGGATCCCTCCAGGAGCATGAACGCTTCACCGCCTGCCTCTGGCCAGCCCTCTCGCAACAGGTAGGGGGTCCTGCCTGGGTGTTGCGGGGGGGGGTTATGGAACATCAGTTATCTGTTTGTCTCCATTAACACAGAAGGCCTTGTTTTTTCTTGTCAGCCCTTCTAGGTCTACTCAGCAACGTAGCTCGCACAGAAGTGGTTCCTCTAGATCACAGCACCGGCATTCCTCTTCCAGATCTGGACATCACGGTTCCTCCTCGAAATCGAGACACCGTAGCCGGGAACCATCTCGCCCTTCCAAGTCTTACTCCAGTCATGCAGCCGAAGGAGCCTGCTGGGGGTGTAGGGCAAAGGTTCCTATAGGCAAATCCCTCTGTGATACCTGCTATACAAAAGCAACAGGTGAAAGAGGTGGATCGGATCAGCAACTCAAGTCTCTGGTGGAGAAGATCGTGAAAGAGAATCTAAAGGAATTGGGGTCTAGCCAATCCCATGTTTCTCCTGCAGAGCCTCCAGACCCACCAATGAGGGATACCCAGGCTCAGGACACTTGTGAGTCCTCTTTACCCAGTCATCTGTCTGCTGTCTCCTCAGATAGTGATTCTGAGGGAGAAGACCCTTATACTGGATTTAGTTTTGACTTGCTTCCTCCTCTGATTAAAGCCATAAAGGAAACTTTAAACTGGGAAGAGCCAGTGACGGCCCCTGCAAAACAGAGGAAGTTCTTCAAGCAGCTGAAGAAGGAACGCGTCAGCTTCCCCTTTTTCGCTGAATTAGGTGAAGTTATCACGGATGAGTGGGGAAAGGTAGAGAAAAAGAACTCCCTTCTCTCTAAAATACAGAGGCTTTATCCCTTCAAGGAAGAAGAAGTTAAGCAATTGGAGTCTGCTCCTCTAGTGGATGCAGCTGTGATGAGATTGGTCAGGCATGTGACCCTCCCTCTGGAAGACACGGTCTCGTTCAGAGACGCCTTGGACAGACGGATAGACTCGGATTTGAAGCGGGTCTATCTCACAGCAGGTATGGCATGTAAACCAGCCTTGGCTCTGGCCGCCATGTCCAGGGCTATGAAGACGTGGTCAGACAGCGTGGACGAGACACTTAGAGGTGTCTCGGAGGAAGTGGCCAGGAGTTCGCCCATCCAGGAATTGAGGTTAGCCTCAGCCTTTCTGGGGGAGGCCTCAATCGACATTATCCGCTTGGTGGCTAGAGTTATGTTGTCTGCAGTTACCGCCAAGCGTGCCCTTTGGCTTCGCCCTTGGCTGGCAGACCCAGCATCAAAACAGGTTTGGTGCCGTATTCCCTTCGATGAATCCTCTCTTTTCGGAAATAAATTAGACAGCGCCATAACCCGTGCCACCGGGGGTAAGTCGGGGTTCCTCCCTCAGGACAGGCGATTACAAGGCCAGAGAAGATCGTTTCCAAGGAAACAGAACCAGGATCGTGCCAGGGAAGCACGTGGATACAGGCCGGGCCGTGAGTTCTCCAGATCCTGGAAGGCCAGACAATCATCTTTTAAGAAGACTGCTAAGAGTAGTATGTCGGGTGAGAAGGAACCGACCAAGTCTTTTTGAGATGGGGCCCGCCCAGGCAGGCCAAGTGGGGGCTCGCCTCCTTCGCTTTCGGCATGTTTGGGCGGCCTCGATCCAGGACTTTTGGACTGTAAGGACGATTTCCTCAGGCCACACCTGGGTTTTCAGCAGTGCTCCCAGGCTCAGGTGTATCCCCACATCTCCTCCAGCCACAGAAGAAAAAAGAAAAATCCTTTTAGCTTACGTGAGATCTTTGTTAGATCAAGGCGCGGCCATTCCTGTCCCAGGCGACCAACGTGGCATGGGGATGTATTCTCCTCTTTTCATGGTCCAGAAAAAGAATGGTGCATGGCGACCTGTCATAGATTTGACGCACCTGAACCGCTTCATCAAAAAAGAGAGGTTCAAAATGGAAACCCTGTCCACAATTCGACAGTCAGTCCAACCAGGAGACTGGCTCATTTCTATAGACCTCAAGGGCGCTTATTTCCACGTTCTAGTGGCAGCAGATTTTCAACGCTTTCTCCGTTTTTCCATAGGCCAACTACACTTACAATTCACATGCCTTCCCTTCGGTCTGTCCACCTCTCCACGAGTCTTCTCGAAGGTCTTGTTGGCCGTTGTGGCTCTACTGAGAACCAGAGGGGTCCGTCTTCATCACTATCTGGACGATCTCCTCCTACTGGCTCAAGACAGAGATTGCCTCCTGAAACACAGAGATATGGTCATCTCAACTCTCCAAGAATTTGGATGGCTCCTGAACCGGGAGAAGAGCCAACTGGAGCCTTCTCAGTCTCTCGTGTTCCTCGGGGCCCTCTTCAATACAGCGAGAGGCACAATTTGAAATAAGTGCAATCGTGATAGATTGTGAACGTGTTTCTGCGCAAACAATATATTGATGTGAAAAAGAGCTGCTATTTTCCAAATACAATCCTAGCTGGGATGCCTCAGATTAAATGTATAAATAAGCAGAGTAAAAGTCCATGAAATAACATAAAACGTGCATCAAAGTGTCTGAGGTGTGGTTAAATTCACATAAAACATAAGCAATTGTGACTGGTGAGTGAACATGTGTTGCTAGGTGATCAGGTGACTGTTCGTGGAAATGGACACCCACTCGGGGCTCACAGAACTCTCACCTCCATGGCACAGTAAAAGTGCCTGTAGATTTCAATGAATCTGTGGTTGCTTTAATCCGGTGGTGGTAGTGTCGTCCCGGGCCTTCTCTGGGGGTGGCGTCACTTCCTTCAATGGATAGGCTCCTGGTAGGAGTCTGAAATGACGAGGTCAGCCTCTCTTGTATCTCCAATCCAAGCCCCACTGGAGATGGAACAGATGGTCACAAGGATCAGGAGGAACACGAGTGCCTGTGAATGCTGCGTGCAGAACTTGCCGGAAGTGTTGCAGACTGGGAAGTGCAGGCAGGGTTTCTGGTGAAGAGGGCCCTGTCTCCTGTTTGGCTCCACGCTGTTTCCGAGTACCTGTGCTGGCCGTCCATCCTCTCAGCTGTGCTGGTTCCAGCTCTTCACCAGAAACCCTGCCTGCACTTCCCAGTCTGCAACACTTCCGGCAAGTTCTGCACGCAGCATTCACAGGCACTCGTGTTCCTCCTGATCCTTGCGACCATCTGTTCCATCTCCAGTGGGGCTTGGATTGGAGATACAAGAGAGGCTGACCTCGTCATTTCAGACTCCTACCAGGAGCCTATCCATTGAAGGAAGTGACGCCACTCCCAGAGAAGGCCCAGGACGACACTACCACCACCGGATTAAAGCAACCACAGATTCATTGAAATCTACAGGCACTTTTACTGTGCCATGGAGGTGAGAGTTCTGTGAGCCCCGAGTGGGTGTCCATTTCCACGAACAGTCACCTGATCACCTAGCAACACATGTTCACTCACCAGTCACAATTGCTTATGTTTTATGTGAATTTAACCACACCTCAGACACTTTGATGCACGTTTTATGTTATTTCATGGACTTTTACTCTGCTTATTTATACATTTAATCTGAGGCATCCCAGCTAGGATTGTATTTGGAAAATAGCAGCTCTTTTTCACATCAATATATTGTTTGCGCAGAAACACGTTCACAATCTATCACGATTGCACTTATTTCAGTTTATGAGTAGTGAGGGGTGTTCACTATTTGTTTTTGCAGCATCATTAAGAATCACCATCACAGTTATTAGTAGCGCAGAAGTTTTTCTTTAGAGAGGCACAATTTCCTTACCCGAGGAGAAGATCACAATAGTTCGGGACAGGATTCGCCTGGCTCTCTCCTCTTCTCATCTCCGGGCCCTCCAGTGTCTGAGGATCATAGGCACCATGGTGTCCACAATACCAATGGTAAAATGGGCTCAGTGGAGGATGCGTCCTTTTCAGAAGGGATTTCTTCTTCAATGGTCGGGCGACAAGAATCAGCGCATTTGCATCTCTCAGACCATGAGGGGTTCCCTCCTCTGGTGGCTTCACAAAGAAAATCTACGCAGGTGTCACTCCATCCTTCCCATCACTTGGATCACTGTGACGTCAGATGCCAGCGAGAGAGGCTGGGGTGCTCATTGCCTAGCGGAAGTGGCTCAAGGCTCCTGGGATTTCCCAGCGCGGAGATTGGTGTCGAATATCCTAGAGTTACGTGCAGCCTTCCAGGCACTGCTGGCATTTCGTCATCTTATAGCGGGGACATCTGTGTTACTCAGACTGGACAATACGACGGCAGTAGCCTATGTAAGGAAACAAGGGGGTACCAAAAGCCTGTCTCTTCTACAAGAGGTGGAACCAATAATGGTCTGGGCCCAGAAGAATCTGGTCAACCTAACGGCAACTTATGTTCCAGGGATTCTCAATGTCCAAGCGGATTTTCTCTCACGAGTCCACTTGGACAACAACGAGTGGTCTCTCCATGAGGATGTGTTCAAATGGATTCTAACACTGGGGATCTCTCCAGAGGTCGATCTCTTCGCCTCCCCGTACAACAAAAAGCTAGCGAGGTATTACGCAAGGTTTCGGGATCCACAAGCCTACGGGATAGACGCACTGACAGAACGTTGGTGGTTCCACAGAGCATATGCCTTCCCTCCGACACCTATTATCTTCCAGTTCCTGCGGAGGCTCAGGTGGGAGGAGGTGGAGATAATAGCCATCATTCCTTACTGGCCCAACAGGCCTTGGTTTCCTCTCCTATCACTCCTCAGCTTCCGAGAACCAGTTCTTCTTCCGACCAGAATGGATCTACTCTCCCAAGGCACGATTCTCCATCCGTGCCCAGCTCACCTACAGTTGAGGGCTTGGTTCTTGAGAGGGGTAGGTTGGAAGCACTAGGTTGCCCTAAGGAGGTTATTCCTACACTTCTGAATGCAAGAAGACAAAGCACTAACAAAGTGTATGAGTGTATTTGGACAAAATTCTCGATCCATATGTCGTCTAGGGCCAAGTCATGTGGCGCACCTGCAGTTCAGGACATCTTGAGTTTCCTCCAATCAGGCCTGGATTTACCCTTATCTGTCAGTTCACTGCGTGTACAGGTCTCAGCGATCTCAGCCTTTACTGGGGTGTCGTGGGCCAGACATGCCCTTATTCAACAATTCTTCAAAGGAGCAATTAGAATGAGGCCCCAAAGGAAACCCAGATTCCCTAAATGGGATCTACCTCTAGTTCTTGAGTTCTTCTCACAACTCGATAAACCACTGTCTGTTAGAGAACTTACTATCAAGACTGCTTTTTTGACTGCCATCACTTCAGCCAAGAGGGTGTCCGAAATCCAGGCCTTAGGGTCGAAGGAACCTTTCTTAACCTTCTTTCTGGACAGAGTGACTCTAATTCCAATGCTAGGGTCAAACCCTAAGGTCACCTCAATCTTTCATGAGAACCAAGAGATCTCACTTCCTACCTTTAGATCTGCTGGAAATCTGGAAATACATCCACTCGATGTTGGTGTCTCCTTGAAGCAATATCTAGAAGTAATGGCTCCCTTCCGTCAATCCGATTATCTTTTTGTGTCGTTCTACGGGAAGAACAAGGGGCTCCGAGCCTCAGTCAGATCCATTGCTGCATGGGTTGTACAGGCAATTCAATGGGCATATAGAGAGAAGGGCTTGGCTCCTCCAGAGGCGGTGACAGCGCACTCGACTAGAAGTCTTTCGACCTCGTGGGCAGCTTCTCGTCACGTCGCACCTGAAGTGATTTGCAGGGTGGCTTCTTCGTCATCGATCCATACCTTCATGTCCCATTATTGTGTTGAGCCAGCTGCTCTATCCTCAGTTGATTTTGGTGTTAAAATACTGTCGGTGGACGGTGTTAAATAAATCTTTGTTTTCTTCAGCATTTTTGCCCACCCGGCAGTGGCGGAATTACCGGGGTCGCAACAGTCGCAGTTGCGACGGGGCCCGGTATTCTGCCACTGTGGGGGGGCCCAGCGGGGTTGCTCTTCACATCGCTGAGGCTGAGCCGCTGAGCGTGTCTCTCATCTAACAGCAGAGAGACACCGGCATTGTTGGTTTTATTTCCCTGCTCTCCGTGTGTCCTCTCTCTCTCACGGCATGACAGGACACACAGCTGATCTCCCCCCTCCTCTCTCTGTGTGCTCCGAGTCCGCGGGAAATGTGAGCTCCTTAGCTTCACACTTGACTGCCCGCGGAGCACACAGAGAGAGGAGGGGGGAGATCAGCTGTGTGTCCTGTCATGCCGTGAGAGAGAGAGGACACACGGAGAGCAGGGAAATAAAACCAACAATGCCGGTGTCTCTCTGCTGTTAGATGAGAGACACAGGCGTACAGCGGAGCGGACCGAAGCCGCCTCCCCCTCCTCTCTGGTTACGGAGGGGGAGGAGGAGGAGTCCGAGGGAGAACGCTGTTCTGAGGTCTGTAAAGTTTATATTCAAATTGACATGTGCTGGGGGGAACACTATGGGGTGGGGGTATGCACTGATGAGGTGGGGGTCTGCACTGAGGGGGGGTCTGCACTGAGGGGGGGGGCTGCATTGATGGGGTGGGGGTCTGCATTGATGGAGGGAGAGGAGTCTGCACTGAGTGGGGTCTGCATTGATGGGGGGTCTGCACTGATGGAGGGGGGTGGTCTGCATTGTGGGGGGCCTGCACTGATGGAGGGGGGGTCTGTAATGAGGGGGGGGTGCTGATGGAGGGGGGTGGTCTGCATTGTGGGGGGCCTGCACTGATGGAGGGGGGGTCTGTACTGAGGGGGGGATGTGAACTGATGGAGGGGGTCTGCACTGATGGAGGGGGGTCTGCAATGATGGAGGGGAGGTCTGCACTGATGGAGGGGGGGTCTACACTGGGGTCTATAGTGATAGAGGGGGGTCTATACTGATAGATGGGGTCTGCACTAAGGGGGTCTACACTGATAGATGGGAGTCTAGGCTGATAGAGGGGAGCTATACTGATAGATGGGGGGTCACTGAAGGGGAGGCACTGATAGGGGACACCGATGGGAGGCACTGATAGGGGACACCGATGGGAGGCACTGATAGGGGACCCCGATGGGAGGCACTGATAGGGGACACTGATGGGCACTGAAGGGAGGCACTGATAGGGGGCACTGGTGGGCAATGATGGGGGGCACTGAGAAGGCACTAGGGGGCACTGATAGGGGGCACCAATGGGAGGAACTGATAGGATTTACTGATGAGCATTGATAGGGGGCACCGATGGGAGGCACCAATGGGATTTACTGATGAGCAGTGAAGGGAGGCACTGATAGGAGGCACTGAAAGAGGGCATTGATAGCCTGCACTGATAGGAGGCATTGATGAGCACTGATAGGCAGAACTCATAGGCTGCACGGATGGGCACTGAGGAACACTGATAGGCAGAACTAAGGCAGTATTGATGGGCACTGATGGGCAGTATTGAAGAGTACCGATAGGTGGCATGGATGGACGCTGCAATAATGAGCACTGATAGGTGGTGCTGATAGGCAGATTTGATGGGCACTAATAGGCAGCATTCATGAGCACTGATAGGTAACACTTGTAGGTGGCATTGATGGGCACTGATAGGTGGCATTGATGGGCACTGATACATGGCACTGATGATTGGGGCACTGATTATCAGTGTAAACAATTTACTGACATTCTTGACAGTTAATGGCAGTCCTTTCCTCACACAGACACAGCACGGGAGGAAAGGGCTGCGGATAACCGGCAAGTCTGTTTACATGTGATCAGCTGACATCACATGGTAAAGGGCCACTGTGATTGCGCTGGATGCACGTCCCAGGGGGCATGCGGGAAGCACGGTTTTGAGAGGATGTCCATGGATGCCCTCCCAAAATTGGAAGCCTGGAGCTCGGATGGAAGGGGGGGGGCCCATCATTGTTTCTTGCACCGGGGCCCTGAAGGTTCTAGTTACGCCTCTGCCACCCGGGTGTGTACGGCGAGTTATTTCCCACACGTTGGCTGCCATGGAGTCTGTCAGGAAAACGGAAAATTCCTATCAAAATACTTACCGTAATTTTCCTTTCCTGATGGACTCCATGGCAGCAGGAGTTCCCTCCCAAATGGCTGGAGTAGGCTAGTTATCGAACACGGCTGCTGGTGAGGAGCAAAGATTTATGGGAGTAGTGTCCTATAGGGTAGTAGAGGCGGGACTAAACCCACACGTTGGCTGCCATGGAGTCCATCAGGAAAGGAAAATTACGGTAAGTATTTTGATAGGAATTTTCCGTTTTTGTGATTATTACTGGCACATTTTTCATTTTACCGCATAATCTTTTTTTTCTGAATTGGTAATTTTTTTATTGCATGTGAATCACAATCGTGTATCGCATGCTGCAAACGTTAGTAAATGAAAGTTAAAAATAACAAGAAGACAAACAAACAAAAGTGTCAGCAGATGCTCACACAGACAAAAGCATGGTCAGACAGGAAAAATACACATAAAATTGTAGTCTTTCACAGAAAAATTAAAAATTTCCTATTAAATACTTACCGCAATTTTCCTTTCCTGATGGACTCCATGGCAGCATACGTATGGGTTTAGCCTTGCCTCCTCTCCTACCCTATAGGACCACACTCCCAATAAATTTTGCCTCAGTGCCAAAGGCCATGTTCCATAGCTAGCCTACTCGAGCCATTGGGTGGGTACTCCTGCTGCCATGGAGTCCATCAGGAAAGGAAATTTAGGGGAAGTATTTGATACAATATTTTCTGTTTACCTGACAGACTCCATGGCAGTATACGTATGGGAAATAACTAGCCGCTAGGGATGAGCCGAACACCCCCCTGTTCGGTTCGCACCAGAACATGCGAACAGGAAAAAAGTTCGTTCGAACACGCGAACGCCATTAAAGTCTATGGGACACGAACATGAATAATCAAAAGTGCTAATTTTAAAGGCTTATATGCAAGTTATTGTCATAAAAAGTGTTTGGGGACCTGGGTCCTGCCCCAGGGGACATGGATCAATGCAAAAAAAAGTTTTAAAAACGGCAGTTTTTTCAGGAGCAGTGATTTTAATAATGCTTAAAGTCAAACAATAAAAGTGTAATATCCCTTTAAATTTCGTAGCTGGGGGGTGTCTATAGTATGCCTGTAAAGGGGCGCATGTTTCCTGTGTTTAGAACAGTCTGACAGCAAAATGACATTTCGAAGGAAAAAAGCCATTTAACCACTTGCCGACCGCCTAACGCAGATATACTGCGGCAGAATGGCACGGGCAGGCAGAATCACGTTCCCATACGTGACCTGCTTCCCGCGGGTGGGGGGTCCGGTCGGACCCCCCCCCCGGTGCCAGCGGCGGTCGGCTTTGCACTGGGAGCGTTGGGAGGCGAGGGGGAGACCATCCGATCGTGGCCCCCCCCTCGCGATCGCTCCCAGCCAATGGGAATCCTCCTCTGCCTGTGTGTAGTTTCACACAGGCAGAGGATGTGATGTCATCTCTCCTCGGTCTGGCAGTTTCCGTCCCAGCGCCGAGGAGAGAAGACAAGTAAGTGCACACAACACAAACACACACAGTAGAACATGCCAGGCATACTTTACACCCCCGATCCCCCCCCCGATCGCCCCCCGATCCCCCCCCAATCACCCCCCCTGTCACAAACTGACACCAGCAGTATTTTTTTTTTTTTTTTCTGATTACTGCATAGTGTCAGTTTGTGACAGTTACAGTGTTAGGGCAGTGAGTATTACCCCCCTTTAGGTCTAGGGTACCCCCCTAACCCCCACTAATAAAGTTTTAACCCCTTGATCACCCCCTGTCACCAGTGTCACTAAGCGATCATTTTTCTGATCGCTGTATTAGTGTCGCTGGTGACGCTAGTTACGGACGTAAATATTTAGGTTCGCCGTCAGCGTTTTATAGCGACAGGGACCCCCATACACTACCTAATAAATGTTTTAACCCCTTGCTTGCCCCCTAGTTAACCCTTTCACCACTGATCACCGTATAACCGTTACGGGTGACGCTGGTTAGTTCGTTTATTTTTTATAGTGTCAGGGCACCCGCCGTTTATTACCGAATAAAGGTTTAGCCCCCTGATCGCCCGGCGGTGATATGCGTCGCCCCAGGCAGCGTCAGATTAGCGCCAGTACCGCTAACACCCACGCACGCAGCATACGCCTCCCTTAGTGGTATAGTATCTGTACGGATCAATATCTGATCCGATCAGATCTATACTAGCGTCCCCAGCAGTTTAGGGTTCCCGAAAACGCAGTGTTAGCGGGATCAGCCCAGATACCCGCTAGCACCTGCGTTTTGCCCCTCCGCCCGGCCCGGCCCAGCCCACCCAAGTGCAGTATCGATCGATCACTGTCACTTTCAAAACTCTAAACGCATAACTGCAGCGTTCGCAGAGTCAGGCCTGATCCCTGCGATCGCTAACAGTTTTCTTGGTAGCGTTTTGGTGAACTGGCAAGCACCAGCCCCAGGCAGTGTCAGGTTAGCGCCAGTACCGCTAACACCCACGCACGCACCATACACCTCCCTTAGTGGTATAGTATCTGATCGGATCAATATCTGATCCGATCAGAGCTATACTAGCGTCCCCAGCAGTTTAGGGTTCCCAAACAGGCAGTGTTAGCGGGATCAGCCCAGATAAGCGCTAGCACCTGCATTTTTCCCCTCCGCCCGGCCCAGCCCAGCCCACCCAAGTGCAGTATCGATCGATCACTGTCACTTACAAAAGACTAAAACGCATAACTGCAGCGTTCGCAGAGTCAGGCCTGATCCCTGCGATCGCTAACAGTTTTTTTTGTAGCGTTTTGGTGAACTGGCAAGCACCAGCCCCAGGCAGCGTCAGATTAGCGCCAGTACCGCTAACACCCACGCACGCAGCGTACACCTCCCTTAGTGGTATAGTATCTGATCGGATCAATATCTGATCCGATCTATACTAGCGTCCCCAGCAGTTTAGGGTTCCCACAAACGCAGTGTTAGCGGGATCAGCCCAGATACCTACTAGCACCTGCGTTTTGCCCCTCCGCCCGGCCCAGCCCAGCCCACCCAAGTGCAGTATCGATCGATCACTGACACTTACAAAACACTAAACGCATAACTGCAGTGTTCGCAGAGTCAGGCCTGATCCCTGCGATCGCTAACAGTTTTTTTGGTAGCGTTTTGGTGAACTGGCAAGCGCCAGCGGCCTAGTACACCCCGGTCGTAGTCAAACCAGCACTGCAGTAACACTTGGTGACGTGGCGAGTCCCATAAGTGCAGTTCAAGCTGGCGAGGTGGCAAGCTCAAGTAGTGTCCCGCTGCCACCAAAAAGACAAACACAGGCCCGTCGTGCCCATAGTGCCCTTCCTGCTGCATTCGCCAATCCTAATTGGGAACCCACCGCTTCTGCAGCGCCCGTACTTCCCCCATTCACATCCCCAACCAAATGCAGTCAGCTGCATGAGAAGCATTTTCTTTATGTCCTCCCGAGACCCCTACCCAGCGAACCCCCCCAAAAAAGATGTCGTGTCTGCAGCAAGCGCGGATATAGGCGTGACACCCGCTATTATTGTCCCTCCTGTCCTGACAATCCTGGTCTTTGCATTGGTGAATGTTTTGAACGCTACCATTCACTAGTTGAGTATTAGCATAGGGTACAGCATTGCACAGACTAGGCACACTTTCACAGGGTCTCCCAAGATGCCATCGCATTTTGAGAGACCCGAACCTGGAACCGGTTACAGTTATAAAAGTTAGTTACAAAAAAAAGTGTAAAAAAAAAAAAAAACATACAAAAATATAAAAAAAAAAAAAAATAGTTGTCGTTTTATTGTTCTCTCTCTCTATTCTCTCTATTGTTCTGCTCTTTTTTACTGTATTCTATTCTGCAATGTTTTATTGTTATTATGTTTTATCATGTTTGCTTTTCAGGTATGCAATTTTTTATACCTTACGGTTTACTGTGCTTTATTGTTAACCATTTTTTTGTCTTCAGGTACGCCATTCACGACTTTGAGTGGTTATACCAGAATGATGCCTGCAGGTTTAGGTATCATCTTGGTATCATTCTTTTCAGCCAGCGGTCGGCTTTCATGTAAAAGCAATCCTAGCGGCTAATTAGCCTCTAGACTGCTTTTACAAGCAGTGGGAGGGAATGCCCCCCCCCCCCAACGTCTTCCGTGTTTTTCTCTGGCTCTCCTGTCTCAACAGGGAACCTGAAAATGCAGCCGGTGATTCAGCCAGCTGACCATAGAGCTGATCAGAGACCAGAGTGGCTCCAAACATCTCTATGGCCTAAGAAACCGGAAGCTACGAGCATTTTATGACTTAGATTTCGCCGGATGTAAACAGCGCCATTGGGAAATTGGGAAAGCATTTTATCACACCGATCTTGGTGTGGTCAGATGCTTTGAGGGCAGAGGAGAAATCTAGGGTCTAATAGACCCCAATTTTTGCAAAAAAGAGTACCTGTCACTACCTATTGCTATGATAGGGGATATTTACATTCCCTGAGATAACAATAAAAATGATTTAAAAAAAAAAATGAAAGGAACAGTTTAAAAATAAGATAAAAATATAATAATAATAAAGAAAAAAAAAAAAAAAAAAAAAAAGCACCCCTGCCCCCCCTGCTCTCGCGCTAAGGCGAACGCAAGCGTCGGTCTGGCGTCAAATGTAAACAGCAATTGCACCATGCATGTGAGGTATCACCGCGAACGTCAGATTGAGGGCAGTAATTTTAGCATTAGACCTCCTCTGTAAATCTAAAGTGGTAACCTGTAAAGGCTTTTAAAGGCTTTTAAAATGTATTTAGTTTGTCGCCACTGCACGTTTGTGCACAATTTTAAAGCATGTCATGTTTGGTATCCATGTACTCGGCCTAAGATCATCTTTTTTATTTCATCAAACATTTGGGCAATATATTGTGTTTTAGTGCATTAAAATGTAAAAAAGTGTGTTTTTTCCCCAAAAAATGCGTTTGAAAAATCGCTGCGCAAATACTGTGTGAAAAAAAAAAATGAAACACCCACCATTTTAATCTGTAGGGCATTTGCTTTAAAAAAATATATAATGTTTGGGGGTTCAAAGTAATTTTCTTGCAAAAAAAAATTATTTTTTTATGTAAACAATAAGTGTCAGAAAGGGCTTTGTCTTCAAGTGGTTAGAAGAGTGGGTGATGTGTGACATAAGCTTCTAGATGTTGTGCATAAAATGCCAGGACAGTTCAAAACCCCCCCAAATGACCCCATTTTGGAAAGTAGACACCCCAAGCTATTTGCTGAGAGTCATGTTGAGTCCATGGAATATTTTATATTGTGACACAAGTTGCGGGAAAGAGACAATTTTTTATTTTTAATTTTTTTTTTTGCGCAAAGTTGTCACTAAATGATATATTGCTCAAAAATGCCATGGGAATATGTGAAATTACACCCCAAAATACATTCTGTTGCTTCTCCTGAGTACAGGGATACCACATGTGTGGGACTTTTTGGGAGCCTAGCCGCGTACGGGACCCCGAAAACCAAGCACCGCCTTCAGGGTAAAACCTTCCGGGGCTGAAGTGGTTAAAACTACTCGCGGCTATTGCATTGCCGGTCCGACAATACACATAGAAGTTCATTGATAAAAATGGCATGGGAATTCCCCACAGGGGAACCCCAAACCAAAATTTAAAAAAAAAATGACGTGGGGGTCCCCCTAAATTCCATACCAGGCCCTTCAAGTCTGGTATGGATATTAAGGGGAACCCCGGCCAAAATTTAAAAAAAAATGACGTGGGGGTCCCCCTAAATTCCATACCAGACCCTTCAGGTCTGGTACGGATTTTAAGGGGAACCCCGCGCCAAAAAAAAACAAAACGGCGTGGGGTCCCCCCAAAAATCCATACCAGACCCTTATCCGAGCACGCAACCTGGCAGGCCGCAGGAAAAGAGGGGGGGACGAGAGAGCGCCCCCCCTCCTGAACCGTACCAGGCCACATTCCCTCAACATTGGGAGGGTGCTGTTGATGAGGACAAGGGCCTCATCCCCACAACCTTGGCCGGTGGTTGTGGGGGTCTGCGGGCGGGGGGCTTATCGGAATCTGGAAGCCCCCTTTAACAAGGGGACCCCCAGATCCTGCCCCCCCCCTGTGTGAAATGGGAAGGGGGTACAAAAGTACCCCTACCATTTCACTAAAAAACTGTCAAAAATGTTAAATATGAAAAGAGACAGTTTTTGACAATTCCTTTATTTAAATGCTTCTTCTTTCTTCTATCTTCCTTCATCTTCTTCTTCTGGTTCTTCTGGCTCTTCTGGTTCTTCCTCCATCGTTCTTGTCCAGCATCTCCTCCGCGGCGTCTTCTATCTTCTTCTCCTCGGGCCGCTCCGCACCCATGGCATGGGGGGAGGCTCTAGCTCTTCTCTTCATTATCTTCTTTATCTTCTTCTTTTCTTCTCTTCTTCATTTTCTTCTCCGGACCGCTCCACATCCATGCTGGCATGGAGGGAGGCTCCCGCTGTGTGACGGCGTCTCCTCGTCTGATGGTGCTTAAATAATGTGGGGCGGGGCCACCCGGTGACCCCGCCCCCCTCTGACGCACGGTGACTTGACAGGACTTCCCTGATAGAAGATGAAGGAAGATAGAAGAAAGAAGAAGCATTTAAATAAAGGAATTGTCAAAAACTGTCTCTTGTCATTTTTAACATTTTTGACAGTTTTTTAGTGAAATGGTAGGGGTACTTTTGTACCTCCTTACCATTTCACACAGGGGGGGGCCGGGATCCAGGGGTCCCCTTGTTTAAGGGGGCTTCCAGATTCTGATAAGCCCCCCGCCCGCAGACCCCCACAACCACCGGCCAGGGTTGTGGGGATGAGGCCCTTGTCCTCATCAACATGGGGACAAGGTGTTTTGGGGGGCTACTCCAAAGCACCCTCCCAATGTTGAGGGCATGTGGCCTGGTACGGTTCAGGAGGGGGGGCACTCTCTCGTCCCCCCCTCTTTTCCTGCGGCCTGCCAGGTTGCGTGCTCCAATAAGGGTCTGGTATGGGTTTTTGGGGGGACCCCACGCCGTTTTTTTGGTTTTTTTGGCGCGGGGTTCCCCTTAAAATCCATACCAGACCTGAAGGGCCTGGTATGGAATTTAGGGGGACCCCCACGTCATTTTTTTTTTAAATTTTGGTTCGGGGTTCCCCTGTGGGGAATTTCCATACCGTTTTTATCATGGAACTTCTATGTGTATTGTCGGACCGTCAATGCAATAGCCGTGAGTAGTTTTAAATGGCTTTTTTCCTTCGAAATTCCATTTTGCTGTCAGACTGTTCTAAACACAGGAAACATGCGCCCCTTTACAGGCATACTATAGACATCCAAATAAACAAACAAAAACGTGCGCTAAAAATAGTATATGTGTGCAAAGCAAATAGAAGCAATCCACATTAATATAAATCATATATTAGAATAGCCAATAATCGAAAGGGCTGATGGTAATAGAGTGCAAAATGTGTTATAGTGTTAGCAGACATAAATTAATGAAGCAGCTTACATATAAAGTGCAAAGTGTACTGGAAAGCTGTCAAACTTCAACAAATGGACAGCTTAAATTATCCCACATTAAATGCAGGGTAACCCTAAACAGTCCTGTAAAGCATGAACCTCCTCAGCAGTGAGAAGAAAAAATAGTCCATAATTGGATGGAAGGAAGAAAAGGGAAGTTCCATAAACAGTGCACCACTTCAAGGGGACACGTGAAAGTTTCCACAGTCAGTCAGGTCACACAGCCAAAAGGTACATGAAGATGAAGGAGATGTGTATATGAAAGTTTCCCCGTGCTCCAAAGATGTAACAGATGGACTCTTACCCGAACTGATGGACCTCCCTTCTGGCGAGGTCGTACTGGCAGGCAGACTTAGCCCTCTGCAGGGACTGTGGATGGCTCCGAGTCCTCTGGTGTATCCGCCGTCTGCGATCTGGAACAAACCAATGCTTCCTCCTGCGGGAGGTGACAGACCCACTCAACCCAGAGGGGAGTGGGTAAAAAGTGGAGAAAGGGCTCCGATAGTGTAGTATTTATAAAATTTATTTGTTTATTACAAACAACATAGCCACAACAAATGGGCTCTGTAACAATTAAAAAACAAATGTAAAATTCGACGGCATAAAAAATAGCATACACCCGTGCAGGTCATGGGGCAGGCTGAGAGATGGCTTACATATAAGCCTTTAAAATTAGCACTTTTGATTTCTCCCATAGACTTTTAAAGGGTGTTCCGCGGCATTCGAATTTGCCGCGAACACCCCAAATTGTTCGCTGTTCGGCGAACTTGCGAACAGCCAATGTTCGAGTCGAACATGAGTTCGACTCGAACTCGAAGCTCATCCCTACTAGCCGCACACACACAAGGGTGGGCAGTTGCAGAAAAAAACATAACAGAGGATAAAGAGGCAGGCTCAATACAGTAATGAGCCATAAAAGTGTTGATTGAGGACCATGAGGTAACTCTACAAATCATCTCAGGGGCGACATGCCGCCACGACATAGACACACCCCTGGTTGAGTGTGTGGTCATCACCCCAGTCTTTGGTCCTAGAAGGAGGACAAAAAAGGAATGCGGCCTCTTCCACTGGGTCAAAATGTATTAGGAGTGGGGTCCTATAGGGTAGGAGAGGAGGCGGGGCTAAATTCATATGTATGCTGCCATGGAGTCTGTCAGGAAAACCCACTTTTGAGGGTCAAAAACAATTACAGCAAACACACAAGCACATAAAACAAACATAAAACCACTGCCTCCCAGTCCCAGTGCGATCTCTGTACACATTCCAGAGCCCTTGTCCCTTCTGTAACCAGCCAGAGGATTTGAGGAGAGCACCCGGCCAGCAACATGGGGGCTCCGCCTCTGCCTCCCGACTCCTGTCCCGCACTCTGACAGCTGTCACCTGAGCAGGAGCAAAAATCAAGCAGCGCTGCGGCGATGTGGACCCGAAATCGAGGAGACACGGCTGCACTGATGGCACAGGGAGCCACTGGCGGGTCTGAAATGAATAATGTGCCCGGGTCTCACGTGGTCAGAGACCCGGGCACATGTTTCAAAACCCATACTGTCCGGGTGAATCCCGGACAGGTGGCAACCCTACTCTTGGCAGGCAAAGGATACCCCACTACTGCAGCCAAACAACTACACACACCCAATAAAGGACACACCCACCAGTTGATTTTTTCTGATTCTTTATGTTTGCCTAAGGCCTCATGCACCCTGGATGTTTTTACAGCTGCTTCTAGGGGCATCAGGCATTTTTTTCCTGCCTCTAAATGCCCCTCCATATTAGCCTATGTGTCCATGCACACATAAGCTTAAGCAGCATTTAGTGGCAGGGGCTTTTAGAGGCAGGAAAAAACCCACTGCCAGTGCATCCAGGAGTTTTGGCAGAAAAAAGCACTTGATGCTGCTAAACACACTTAAAGAGGAACTGTAGCCTGCTCATATAATTTGTAATAAAAACATCTTTGCCATTCTGAAGCTTCCCTCCAACCATTTTTCCATATATTTTTTTATATACTGTGATTCTGTACTTGCCAGATATGCCACAGGTTATATTCTCTGAGTTGTGAGAGACACAAGACTCTGGTCTGGAACAACTGATGTTTATTACAGTACTCACTGTACATTCCAACATGCATCTCAGGACAGGTATATCTTAGTGTGCTCCCTTACATGTGCTCTAAGATGGCTACCATGCCCCTTGACCCCTGTCATCACTCCTGGGTGGAGCCAGCCTTAAAGTGACAGAACATGTGGAACCCTTCAGGTATAACACCTTCCATCCATCCCTAAAAAAAAAATAACAAAACGATAACAGGCACAAAACAGTAACTAATAACTGTCCAATAACAGTCCTCCAAACATTGGGCCTGCAGAGTCCAAGTGTAGGCGAAACCAGGGAACCGTGGGCCCAGTCCAGGGCTGGATGCACACTCGAGGAGGGACTCTTGCAGTTTGTGCACATCCAGCACAAGCATTCACATATGTCGTGATATCGGAGTCTAGGTTCAGCCACCACACATAGCCTCGGGCCTTTTGTTTCATACGTGCCCTCGGGATGACCAGTATGTAGCAAGTCCAGAATGTGTCTCCGGAGGGTCTGTGGAATGATCACTCAGTCTTCTCAGAAAACACAGTTGCCAGCCACAGTTAATTCCATACGCCTACGGAAATAAGGTTCATAATCCTGTGCGACGGTTGCAGGCCAACCGTACCTTACCCAGGAGAGTGTTGTTTTCAGGAAGGTATCCTTGGCTGTATGGGCTGCTATCACCCCAAGACAAGAAGGACAGGCTGGTGTAACGACAACTTTTGACCGGTGGAGAAAAGTCAGCCGATGTCCCTGTCAGTCGGGACATTGCGTCCGCATTAGCATTGGCATCATGACCTCGATACTGGATTTTGTAGCTGTATGCTTCCAAGAATAGGGCATAGCGTTGAAGGCGGGCCACAGTCGTCTGAGAGATGCCTTTGTCAGGGCTAAAGTTCTGAAGGAGTGGTTTATGGTCCGTTGGTATGGTGAATTCCCTACCATACAGGTAAAGATGAAACTTCTTAATTGCCCATATCAGAGCAAGAGCCTCTTTGTCAATGTGTGAGTAATTGCTTTCTGCTTTTTTCAAAGACCTGGAGGCGAATGCCAATGGATTTTCTGACCCATCTGGTAAGATGTGAGATAGTACAGCCCCCAGACCATAGGGTCTGCATCACAAGCCAAGGTGAGAGGCTTCTGGAGGTCATAGTGCACAAGCATGCGTGGACGCCAACAGCTTCCGCTTAGAAACTTCAAAAGCACGTTGGCCTGCAGCAGACCAGTCCCACCTGGAGTGTTTCTACAAAAGCTTGTTCAACGGAAACGAGGTGTGTGCTAGATCAGGCAGGAATTTGTGGTAATAGTTCAGCAAGCCGAGGTATGATCACAGCTACTGGACGATAGTTGGGGGCTGGAGCTTTGACTAAAGCATCAACCTTGGCTTCCATGGTGTTTATACCCTCCGCATCCACAAGGTGGCCACAAAACTCCAATTTAGGCAACATGAATTGGTATTTCGCTAAGTTCACTTTTAGACCCTGCTCTTGGAGTCTCGCCAACACATGCTCCACGTTCCGCTTGTGTTCCTGGTCCATCCGTCCCGTGATGAGCATATCATTTAGCAGGCACTGTGTGAAAGGAATGTCCCTCAAAATCTCGTCCATTTTTCGTTGCCAAATGGCTGGGGCAGAGGCTACACCAAACACCATTGGATAGTATTCATACAGTCCCTTGTGGGTGTTGATGGTTAGAAACTTGCGGGAAGAAGGAAGGACCTCAAACTGTAAATATGTTTGTCTGAGATCAAGCTTGGTGAACTTTTGACCCCCTGCAAGAGAGGCAAAAATGTCATCTACTCTGGGTAGGGGATACTGGTCTATCTCCAGTTGGAAGTTTAGTGCCATGCGGAAATCGCCACAAATGTGTAAGTTCCCATTCGCTTTATTTACTGGTACCACTGGTGATGCCTACTTGCTGTGCTCTACTTTTGAGATGACACCTTGTTCCTCTAGCCGACTTAGTTCAGCTTCCACTCCTGCTCAGAGTGCGAAAGGTACTGTCCAAGCTTTGAAGAACTTAGGCTGAGCGTTGGGTTTTTAGCCTGAGTCTCACACAGTCATGCTTTATTTTCCCTCATTTTATTACTGAACCGGGATGGAGGAGGGGTGTTGAACGGCCCCACTATCCTCATATAAAGTCCCAAAATGTTTTCTCGTACCCCTTTTAATTAACTAAATAGGGATGGAGGCACATGGTCGCATTCATTAGCATTATATATTGTTCAATTTATTTTCCATTGAATATCTCCATGAAATTTGCCTACTTTTTATATACCACATAAATTTTACTGATCAAGTATTCTGAACCTCCTATTTATATAAAATTTGATTGCTCTTATTGAGGAACTAACATTGGGCTATTACCCTATTTCCTTTTGAAATATGGGGACTTCCTGTGTGTGTGCGCCTTGGTGGCTCTGGCCGCCATTTGTCCTTGCCTGCCCTCTCTGCCATGTCCCGAAGCTGCGACGCGCACTGTGGCGTGATCCCCCCGCCCCTCCACCCTACTTGGGGTGGGAGGGGTCCTCCCCACTGCGCGTCAACGTCATGCATCTCGCGCCGGCTGTTTGGCGTCCTTGTGGCGCCTTATAGCGGCTGCTTGAGTTTCCACTCCTCAGCGCTTGGTGGGCTCGGTGGCAGACTCACGACCAGCCGGTTTCCCTAGCAAGCTGGCTGGCTCGGGGCGCTTCCCAGCTCCCCTTTGGCAGCTGCTGCTTGACGTTGGGGGCTGTTCGGTGGCAGCGCCTCCCTGAGTGTCCTTTCCCAGTGCTGGGTCTTACACGCCGGTCCTCCCCATCACCTATTTGCAACCACACGTTTGTCGGCTACATTGCCCCTACCCACAATAGTCAGGTATGTTTACTCCTCACCCTCTATCACTAATTTTCCTACCTTTCTTGCCATTTTTTATCGCTTTCATTTTCCTTTCCCTTCCGATTCCACCCACACTCTCTTCCCCCTTACCCTTTTTTTGCTTTTCTTTTTCTTCCCCTATTCTCTTTTCCTCCTTTCTCTCTCTCTATTTTCTTGTTTTCTTCCCTTTTTCCATTCCCTCTGTTTTCGTTTCTCTATTTTTCTATTCCTCCTTCTATTCTCTCTATTCTTTCTTTTTTCTTCCTTCTCCTTTTTTCCTCCTCTTCCTTCTTTCTCCACCTACTCCCCATCCTACACTTTTCTTTCCAACGCTCTACACTCAGCCTTTTTCATATACCCTCCCTCTTTACACTTGTTGCTTTTTTAGGTTGGAATCCATCTCTCTTTCCCTCCCTCTCAAGAGGTCACATTCATCACCCCTCCACTCTGTTCCCACACACTGACCCGGTCTGGGGGGCTCTCTGTGCTGGTGGTGCCGCCCGGACATGCCCTCTCAGCTTCGGACCTTGGCACACTGGCTGGCTTGGCATTCGGGGCTGCGCTGCCTCTGCGCATACATGTTGTAAGTCCATTTTTCTAATGCTAGAATATGAGATTTATGTCCTACATATACCCACTTGTTTTTCCTATGATTCAATACTGCTATTTCCCCTATTCATAGGTGGTCATTACGGTTATGCTCCTGATTAGGGATGAGCCGAACACCCCCCGGTTCGGTTCGCACCAGAACCTGCGAACGGACCGAAAGTTCGCACGAACGTTAGAACCCCATTGACGTCTATGGGACTCGAACGTTCGAAATCAAAAGTGCTCATTTTAAAGGCTAATTTGCATGGTATTGTCCTAAAAAGGGTTTGGGGACCCGGGTCCTACCCCAGGGGACATGTATCAATGCAAAAAAAACTTTTAAAAACGGCCGTTTTTTCGGGAGCAGTGATTTTAATGATGCTTAAAGTAAAAAAAAAAAAAAGTGAAATATTCCTTTAAATATCGTACCTGGGGGGTGTCTATAGTATGCCTGTAAAGTGACGTGTGTTTCCCGTGTTTAGAACAGTCCCTGCACCAAATGTCATTTTCAAAGGAAAAAATCTCATTTAAAACTGCTTGCGGGTTTAATGTAATGTCGGGTCATGGCAATATGGATGAAAATCAGTGAGACAAACGGCATGGGTACCCCCCAGTCCATTACCAGGCCCTTTGGGTCTTGTATGGATATTAAGGGGAACCCCGCACCCAAATTAAAATAAGGAAAGGTGTGGGGCCACCAGGCCCTATATACTCTGAACAGCAGTATACAGGCGGTGCAAACAAGACAGGGACTGTAGGTTTGTTGTTAAGTAGAATCTCTTTGTAATTTTGAACGGGTACATTTTTAACGTGTTTAGCTCCAGCCAAAAAATCTTTTTTAAGCTTTTTGGAAAACATAGGGAAGGGTTATCACCCCTGTGACATTTGTTTTGTTGTCTTTCCTCCTCTTCAGAAGATTTCACCTCACTTTTTGTCCCAATGAAAAATGTTTTTTGAAAATTTGGATTTTTTTGTGGAACAAGGATTGGAAAGCATCAGTGGAAAGGAGAAATTTTTTTCCCATATTAACTCTTACAGGAGAGAATTTCCCTTCCTAGGGGTAGATTTCATCTCACTTCCTGTTGTCTCCTTCCGTTTGCAAGTAGGAGTCGTTTGTAAGTTAGATGTTTGAAAGTAGGGTCCTGCCCTAATATACTCAGCAGAAATTTGGGCCTTAGGTGTTGCTGTGGCCACAACACTGTAAGCCCTCACAGGGCCCTGCTGTGAAATATTAGATCAAGAATTGTAATTACATACCCCTGTTGAACAGGAGCTGAAAAATTAGGCCTTAGTCACTGGTGCTGGTGCCACAACACTGCAACCCCTCACAGACACTCTAGTTGGAACGCAGGAACGAGCCCTGCTGCAAAGTATTGCATCAAAAATTGTAATTACACGCCCCTGTTAAACAAAAGCTGAAAAATTGGGCCTTAGGCACTGGTGCTGGTGCCACAACACTGCAACCCCTCACAGACACTCTAGTTGGAACGCAGGAACGAGCCCTGCTGCAAAGTATTGCATCAAAAATTGTAATTACACGCCCCTGTTAGACAGGGGCAGAAAAATTGGGCCTTAGGCACTGGTGCTGGTGCCACAACACTGCAACCCCTCACAGACACTCTAGTTGGAACGCAGGAATGAGCCCTGCTGCAAAGTATTGCATTAAAAATTGTAATTACAGGCCCCTGTTAGACAGGGGCAGAAAAATTGGGCCTTAGGCACTGGTGCTGGTGCCACAACACTGCAACCCCTCACAGACACTCTAGTTGGAACGCAGGAATGAGCCCTGCTGCAAAGTATTGCATCAAAAATTGTAATTACCAGCCCCTGTTAGACAGGGGCAGAAAAATTGGGCCTTAGGCACTGGTGCTGGTGCCACAACACTGCAACCCCTCACAGACACTCTAGTTGGAATGCAGGAACGAGCCCTGCTGCAAAGTATTACATCAAAAATTGTAATTACACGCCCCTGTTAAACAGGGGCTGAAAAATTGTGCCTTAGGCACTGGTGGTGGCGCCCAGAACCAAAAATGTTCTTACAAGCTATCAGCGTGATGATTGAGGAGGAAGAGGATAATTACTCAAGTATAGTCACTCAGCATCAGCATAGGCAGTCTTTGAAGGGATCTGAGATTTCAAAAAAAATTATTCGGTTACATCAGCATCAGGTGCTTGGTAGCTGGTGGTGATCCAAGACTGATTCATTTTTATGAAGGTCAGTCGATCGACCGAGTCGGTGGACAGACGCACCCTGTGATCGGTTACCACGCCTCCAGCAGCACTGAATGTGCGTTCCGAAAGAACGCTGGATGCAGGACAGGCCAGTAGCTCAATTGCATACTGTGCAAGCTTTGGCCAGTGATCCATCCTCAAGACCCAGTAACCCAGAGGATTTTCGGTGGGAAAGGTGTCCAAGTCTGATCTTGCCCCTAGGTATTCCTGCACCATGTAAAACAGACGCTGGCGATGGTTGCTGGAACCGATCATACCTTGGGGCTGCGGACCAAAAATGTGTCTGAACGCATCGGTCAGACGGCCACCTTCTCCACCGCTCCTTCTTTGACTGACCGAAGCCTCAGCAACACGTTGTCCAGAAACAGGAGTTTGTAACCTCCCAGTCTCTGGGAACGCGTTGCACAGACCTTTCTGCAAGGCCTCCCGAAGAGGTTTCATCCTCTGCTCCCTCTGCGATGGCAAGATAAGGTCCGCAACCTTACCCTTGTAACGTGGATCAAGGAGGGTTGCCAGACAGTATTGGTCCTTCTCCTTGATACCACGAATATGAGGATCCTTCCGCAGGCTTTGCAGGATCAGGGAGGCCATGCAGCGTAGGTTTGCTGAGGCATTCGGTCCGGAGTCCTCTGGGTCACTAAGGACGACAACGTCCGCAGCCACCTCCTCCCAGCCACGTACAAGTCCATGTGTTTCTTGGGACTGATCCCTTAAAGACTGCTGCTGATGCTGAGTGCCAGGCTCCACCTCCATACTGACACAATCTTCCTCCTCCTCCTCCTCATCCTCGTCCTCTTCCTGTGTGATCGGCGGGCACGCAGGAACACTGTCTGGATAAAGGGGGCCTTGAGAGCTAAGGAAGTCCTCCTCTTCCTGCCTCTGTTCTGCCTCAAGTGCCCTGTCCATTATTCCACGCAGCGTGTGTTCCAACAGGTGGACAAGGGGGACAGTGTCACTGATGCATGCACTGTCACTGCTCACCATCCTCGTGGCCTCCTCGAATGGTGACAGGACAGTGCATGCATCCCTGATCATGGCCCACTGGCGTGGGGAAAAAAAACCAAGCTCCCCTGACCCTGTCCTGGTGCCATAGTCGCACAGGTACTCATTGATGGCCCTCTGCTGCGTGTGCAGCCGCTGCAGCATGGCCAACGTTGAGTTCCACCTGGTGGGCATGTCACAGATTAGGCGGTTCTTGGGCAGGTTAAACTCCTTTTGGAGGTCCGTCAGCCGAGCACTGGCATTATATGACCGGCGGAAATGCACACAGACTTTCCTGGCCTGCCTCAGGACATCCTGTAAGCCCGGGTACCTGCCCAAGAACCGCTGCACCACCAAGTTAAGGACGTGAGCCAAACAGGGCACATGGGTCATTTGTCCCTGTCGGAGGGCAGAGAGGAGGTTGGTGCCATTGTCGCAAACCACCATTCCTGCCTTAAGTTGGCGTGGCGTCAACCACCTCTGAACCTGCCCCTGCAGAGCTGACAGAACCTCTGCCCCAGTGTGGCTCCTGTCCCCCAAGCACACCAGCTCAAGCACCGCATGGCATCTTTTGGCCTGCGTACTTGCGTAGCCCCTTGAACGACTACGGAGCACCGCTGGTTCCGAGGAAGAGGCCATGGAGGAAGAAGAAGAGGAGGGGGTGGAGGAGAGAGGTGTGTCACAATCATTAGCATTTTGGAGGCGTGGTGGCGGAACAACCTCCAACACTACTGCACCTTGTCCTGCATCCTTCCCAGCTGCCAGCAGAGTCACCCAATGCGCCGTGAAACTTAGGTAACGTCCCTGTCCATGCCTGCTGGACCATGAGTCAGCGGTAATATGCACCTTACCGCTGACCGCCCTGTCCAGCGAGGCATGGACATTGCCTTCCACATGCCGGTAGAGAGCTGTAATTGCCTTCCGTGAGAAAAAGTGGCGTTTGGGTACCTGCCACTGAGGAACCGCACATTCCACAAACTCACGGAAGGGGGCAGAGTCTACCAACTGAAAAGGCAGCAGTTGAAGTGCTAGCAATTTTGCCAAGCTAGCATTCAACCGCTGGGCATGTGGATGGCTGGGAGCAAACTTTTTTCGGCGGTGCAGCAGCTGGGGCAGGGAAATTTGCCTGGTACAATCTGACGTCGGTGTACCAAAAGCAGATTGCCCACAAGTACTTGGCTGTGACACACCTAATTCTACACCTTCATTACTCTCAGTGCAGGTCTCAGAGAGGACTGGAGGTCTAGTGGGGTTGGAAATCTCAGCTGATGAGGAGCAAGGAGAGGTCCTCTTTGTTCTTTGGTGTGGGTCTTTTAGATACGCTTGCCAACGAACTGCATGGCAGGTCAACATATGTCTGGTCAAGCATGTGGTACCCAAGCGGGAGATGTTTTGGCCACGTGAGATACGCTTGAGACATATGTTGCAAATAGCAGCGGTGCGATCTGATGCTCTCGTCTCAAAAAAGGCCCACACCAAAGAACTTTTTGAATAACGCGCAGAGACTGCAGCGCCCTGCACATGTGGAGCTTTGGGGTGTGATGCAGTCAATGTGCTGCCCTTAGGCTGGCCCCTGGAGGGCATCCTGCCTTGTTGGTGATGTGCCGCCTCCTCCTCCTCCTCTCTCCTATCAGGCACCCACGTTGAGTCAGTGACCTCATCATCCCCTCCCTCCTCATCACTGGAGAAAACCTGGCAGTATGCTGCAGCAGGGGGAGCATGACTGCCAGATTGCTGTCCTTCTTGGGCACCCCCTCTGTCCGTGCTCATGTTACTGCCTTCATCGAGCTCAGTATCATCATCAGAGCCTTCCAAACGCTGGGCATCCTCCTGGAGCATGTACCCAACACTGTGGTCAAACAGTTCGAGGGACTCCTCAGGAGGACATGGTGGAGCTAGGGAAGGAGTCACTGATGACATTGAGCCGAGGGAAGAGGCCGCTGCTTTGCCAGACAAAGCACCCTGGGCATGGGTGAGAGAGGATGAGGAGGATGAGGACGGCTTGGTCATCCACTCGACCAAGTCTTCCGCATGTTGCGGCTCAACACGGCCAGCTGCCGAAAAAAAGGCAAAGCGTGTCCCATGGCCACGTGCTGATAAGGATGCACAGTCTCCACGACCAGCACTAGACACAGAGCCTGCTTGCCCTCTCTTATTGGCTTGTGACTGTCTGCCTCTCCTTCTTGGCCTTCCAGACATACTAATGGCCTGTAGCTGCACTAAGCTGGGATATATATATATATATGTACTGATACTGCAGCTAGCAAAATCAACTGCCTGCCTGTAGTATGAGAACACCACCAACCTTCTACAGGTAGCTTTAGCTGAACACTGTGAGGTGGACTCACCCCACTAACTTGTAGGTTTAGCTGAACACTGTGAGCAGGACGCACTGCACTAACTGTAAATAGTCTAGCTGCCTGACCGTGGTTCTAATAGGATCAAAAGAACACCAGTAATTTTCTTCAGGTAGCTTTATATACTGTAACAAGACAAGCCTGCCTGTCAGTAGGAAGATAACAGGAACGGATCTAGCTGAACACTGTGAGCAGGACGCACGGTACTAAATGTAAATAGTCTAGCTGCCTGACCGTGGTACTAATAGGATCAAAAGAACACCAGTAATTTTCTTCAGGTAGCTTTATATACTGTAACAAGACAAGCCTGCCTGTCAGTAGGAAGATAACAGGAACGGATCTAGCTGAACACTGTGAGCAGGACGCACTGTACTAAATGTAAATAGTCTAGCTGCCTGACCGTGGTACTAATAGGATCAAAAGAACACCAGTAATTTTCTTTAGGTAGCTGTAAATACTGTAACAAGACAAGCCTGCCTGTCAGTAGGAAGATAACAGGAACGGATCTAGCCGAACACTGTGAGCAGGACGCACTGTACTAAATGTAAATAGTCTAGCTGCCTGACCGTGGTACTACCCTGTTTCCCCGAAAATAAGACCTAGTGTGATTGTCGGTGATGGCTGCAATATAAGCCCTACCCCCCAAATAAGCCCTAGTTAAAGTCCTTGTAGGTCTTATTTTCAGGCTAGGGCTTATTTTTGGGGAAACAGGGTAGGGCTTATTTGGGGGGTAGGGCTTATATTGCAGCCATCACCAACAATCCCGCTAGGTCTTATTTTCGGGGAAACAGGGTAATAGGATCAAAAGAACACCAGTAATTTTCTTTAGGTAGCTGTAAATACTGTAACAAGACAAGCCTGCCTGTCAGTAGGAAGATAACAGGAACGGATCTAGCTGAACACTGTGAGCAGGACGCACTGCACTAAATGTAAATAGTCTAGAAGATAACAGGAACGGATCTAGCTAAACTGAATACAGCGTATATATATATATGCAACACCTGGGATGCATATATATACACAATACACTGTAAGTGCAGCTAACTGACTGACTGTCCTGCCTAATCTAGCTAACTCAAATGAAATGACACTGTCTCTCTCTCTCTCTAAGCACACCGGAACACACTGCACAGGGCCGCCGTGCAGGCGGCCTTATATAGTGTGGGGCGTGTACTAAATCCCCTGAGCCATAATTGGCCAAAGCCTCCTTGGCTTTGGCCAATTGCGGCTCTCTGTTCAGGCGGCGCTGTGATTGGCCAAGCATGCTTGGCCACTCATCAGCAAGCAATGCACTGCGATGCCGCAGTGAATTATGGGCCGTGACGCGCCACACGAATTTGGCGCGAACGGCCCATATCGTTCGCAATTCGGCGAACGACCGAACAGCCGATGTTCGAGTCGAACATGGGTTCGACTCAAACACGAAGCTCATCCCTACTCCTGATGAGTGGCTATAAGGTCCCGAAATGGCGTAGAGCTTACAACTACCGTTATGTGTACACAATTATCCATTATATGCGTATGATCGTTCCAAATTTACTGTATGTATATGTTTATAAGAGATATCCTTGTCGGAATGCATTTGTTTGATGACTACAGATTCATTATAGAGCTATGTGCCAACATATGTAGAGCTATGTGCCTAAATATGTAAATATATGAATTTTTGTATACCGGTAATTGTTGTATCATTTTATTAATAAATCGCATTCTTACTCAATTTATACTTATGCTCCCATGTGCCTCATTTAAAGTCCCGCACTTGCTCTCTCCTAATTTTATTACTGAACCGGGATGGAGGAGGGGTGTTGAACGGCCCCACTATCCTCATATAAAGTCCCAAAATGTTTTCTCGTACCCCTTTATTTTCCCTGGTTATCAAAGATCTTTGGGAACCACTGCTTCAGGGACACCACCCATCCCTCATCATCTCCTAATGGAATTGTAACAGTGTTACAGTGGTTTATGGCGATGTCTGGCATACCAAAGTGAGCAATCCAGTCTCTCCCGAAGAGAGGGGGTCCCCCTATTTCTAGGATATATAATGGAAATCTCTTTGCCTGACCCTCTTCAATACCTGTACTTTTGCATAACCTAGTGGGTGGAGTATCTGCTTTGAGTATGTCTGCAGTTTGATTGGTGTTGGGCGGACAGTTGTTCGGGTCTGAAGTTGTCTTTATTGTTTCTGGGTGATAACTGAAACTGCTGCTCCTGTGTTTAGATCCATCTTGAGTTTCTTTCCCTCAATGGTTACCTCTACAGTCATTGCAGAGGGTGCTGAATGCATATAATGTATGTCTAATCTGTGGAGCACTTCCTCATCCCCTGACTCAGATGATGATGTATATCTTCCCACCATATATGTCTTAGTCTTGGGGTTCAGAGGTTGTGTATCTCGCAGCTTCCTGCTACGGCACACTCGTTTAAGATGGTCTGTCTTACCGCAATTATGACAGGTCTGATCCCTAAACTGGCAGACTTTGTGGTCATGGTCTGTATTGCCACAATGGTAGCAGGCTGACTCCCGGCTTGGTGGGGGTCTGTATTTCCAGTTTGCGGCAGTTGGCTTGACTGTTGTTCTGAAAACTTCCTGTTTCACCTCTTCCCTTCTGCCCTCTATCCTTCTTTACCCTGAAGTCTTTGCTGGTATTATCTTAGATTGCAAATCTAAGAATCCGTGGAGGAACATATATCCCATCAATCACTTATCCTGAAATTTTAACCTGTTTCACAGGCACCCCGCTACACATCGTAAACCATAAAACTATATGTATAGCCTGTAGCCCTGTCCCAGCTTACAGCCCAGCTTACAGTGGGGACAGAAAGTATTCAGACCCCCTTACATTTTTCACTCTTTGTTATATTGCAGCCATTTGCTAAAATCATTTAAGTTCATTTTTTTTTCTCATTTATGTACACACGGCACCCCATATTGACAGAAAAACACAGAATTGTTAACATTTTTGCAGATTTAATAAAAAAGAAAAACTGAAATATCACATGGTCCTAAGTATTCAGACCCTTTGCTGTGACACTTATATATTTAACTCAGGTGCTGTCCATTTCTTCTGATCATCCTTGAGATGGTTCTACGCCTTTATTTGTGTCCATCTGTGTTTGATTATACTGATTGGACTTGATTAGGAAAGCCACACACCTGTCTATATAAGACCTTACAGCTCACAGTGCATGTCAGAGCAAATGAGATCAAAGGAACTGCCTGAAGAGCTCAGAGTCAGAATTGTGGCAAGGCACAGATCTGGCCAAGGTTACAAAAAAATTCTGCTGCACTTAAGGTTCCTAAGAGCACAGTGGTCTCTATAATCCTTAAATGAAAGACGTTTGGGACGACCAGAACCCTTCCTAGAGCTGGGTTTCCGGCCAAACTGAGCTATCGGTGGAGAAGAGCCTTGGTGAGAGAGGTAAAGAAGAACCCAAAGATCACTGTGGCTGAGCTCCAGAGATGCAGTCGGGAGAAGGGAGAAAGTTGTAGAAAGTCAACCATCACTGCAGCCCTCCACCAGTAGGGGCTTCATGGCAGAGTGCCCGACGGAAGCCTCTCCTCAGTGCAAGACACATGAAAGCCTGCATGGAGTTTGCTAAAAAACACCTGAAGGACTCCAAGATGGTGAGAAATAAGATTCTTTGGTCTGATGAGACCAAGATAGAACTTTTTGGCCTTAATTCTAAGCGGTATTGTCATGGTTATGCAATAGAGTTCTCTGTCAGCTTACCTGTCTCCAGGGCCGGTACAAGGGGTGGGCGAGAGGGGCGGGTGCCCTGGGCGGAGTGTGAGAGGGGGCGGATTTCTCCCTCTGCTCGCTGACTCTGAGCATAATGTGAGAGCCGCTCCGACCGATCTGCTCCCTCCCCCTCATTGGCAGGGAGGAGAGCGACTTCAGAGGGATTGAACCAGCAGGGGAGGAGCGGACAAGCCTCCCATTATCTTGGTAACTGTGAAGAAACAGACTGATTTCTCCCGTCCGTAGGATAGGAGAATTAGTCTGTAATATTGTGAAACTGGTGGCTGCAGCTGTGTAAGTGTGTCTGACTGTGACACTTACACAGCCCAGCGAACACATTACCTCCCCCCTCACTGACAGGAGATCAGGGAGGAATACAGCACCTCCTCCTCCCACCTCTGCTCCTTCAGTGACTTCCCGCCCCGCCCACACTATCCCCGGCGTGCAGATGTATCTGAAGAGAGGGGATGTGTGGGAGGGAAATATGAAAACAGCAGCTGCAGATCCTGTGTGCCAAAGATGCCTGAGTATCCAGCCTGGACCTGGGTGAGTGAGCAACTGTGTACACTACAGTGCAATGTAATCACTGAACTGTCCTTATCTCCATCTGTCTCCCCCTCCCCCCATCATGTTCTTTCAAGATATTCACTAACTTTCACTTTCAATTTCAGTTAGACAATAGATGGTACAAATTTCTTTCCAGTAACCACAGATTGCAGGAAAGAAATGTAAATGATTGCCCTGTCAGCTCAGTCAGTGCTGACAGGGGAATCCCTTCTGCTGAGCAATTGTATTGTCCCCACAAACAGTGATTATCACTAGCAGATATAGCAACCGCTAGTGATAATCATAAGTATCCGGCAGGCTGGTTGTACCCAATTTGATCGATCAACTTGGTACATTCAGCCTGCCCATTAATGGTTCTAATCTTAGCCAGTTCTCGCTGAAACAGCTGAGATTTAACCACTTGCTTACTGGGCACTTAAACCCCCTTCCTATCCAGACCAATTCTCAGCTTTCAGCGCTGACGCACTTTGAATGACAATTACGCGGTCATACAACACTGTACCCAAATGAAATTTTTATCATTTTTTCCCCACAAATAGAGCTTTCTTTTGGTGGTATTTGATCACCTCTGTGGTTTTTATTTATTGTTAAAAAAAAATGTAAATGACCGAATGAAAAAAAAAAAAAAAAAGTTATTATATTTTGTTATAAAATTTGAAAACAGGTAATTTTTCTCCTTCATTGATGTACGCTGTTGAGGCGGCACTGATGGGCACTGATCAGTTACACTGATAGGTGGCATTGATAGGTGGCACTTGTGGGAATTGATAGCTGGCACTCATGGGCATAGGTAGGTGGCAATGGCAGGTGGCACAGATGAGGCATAATTGCCTCTTCCTCTTCGGGACCAATGTCCCTTGCAGATGAGCCAGTGATCAGCTTTTTTTTCTCCTCGCGCTGTCAGCGTGAGGAGAAAAAAAAACGATCACAGAGCTTTTGTTTTGATCATGTGATCAGCTGTCATTGGCTGACAGCTGATCACATTGTAAGGGGCCAGGACTCAGTGACTCGGTGATCACAGCGCGCACAGGGCACGTGCACTCCCAGAAATTCAGGTCCGCGCTGTGGCCGTCATTCAGCTATAGCGTGGATGTCAAGAGGTTAAACTATCTTAGTCTTCGCTCTTGGGCAGCCCATCACTTTTTTCATTCAACTATTAGGTTGAATGAAAAAATAAAAGAATGTTCCAATTCCCCCATCTACACATTCCAGGTGGAAGGGGGAATCCTCCCACTGTGGACGAGTGGTGGAATCCATTGTGGTGGTGTATAGAGCCAAAAAGATTAGAATTGTGTCAATGTCCCAATATTTATGGACCTGACTGTACATATAATTAAAAGGTGTGAGTGAACTCTGTTTCTATCACATTAAACCTAATTAAATTTGTATTGTTTTAAGTATATCCTTGTTTTGAAATGACATTGATTCTTTCTTAAAAATGGGGGGGGGGGGGGGGGGCGCAGTTTGCCATCTTTGCCCTGGGCACCAAATGGCCTTGTCCCAGCACTGCCTGTCTCCATGTGTTTATCTCTAAAGACCAGCTGCCTCTCACCTGACTGGTTTTATAACCTCTCCTCTAAGCATGGCCCCACCCCAGGCCCTATCAAGGAACCCTATAATAACCTGTGCACTGCAAGCAAGCAGTGCTGATCAACCATTGTGTGTTAGCTTTCGTGTGTACTTGCTGTGTTTCCTACGTCTGATTCCAGTTACCGACTTTGGCCTGTTCTTAACTATTCCTGTCTGCTCGTGACCCTGACCTTTGGCGTGTCCCCGACCATCCCTGTTTGCCTGTGACCCTGAACCTTGGCTAGAACTCTGCTGTCCTTGTCTGCTTGTGGCCCCGACCTTGGCTTGTCCCTTACTTTCCTTGATGTTCCATCCTGCTGCTTCCTTCCTCTTCTCCTGTATTCTACCGTGAGCGTGAGCTGTGAGACCCTGGGGGCCGAGACCTGGAGCCAGACTGCAGCGCAGTCCATCCTTACCACTAAAGGCTCTGGTAAACACCTGCTGGCTATTAGACTCCGCGCCCTGGGGAATCTATGCTCTAGCTCCCAGTGGAATCTGTGTCAGTGATCCAGTAGATCTGCTTCCTGAACCTCCCAAAGTTCAATCCGCAGCAGTCAGTCCTAGGGTCCACTACCTAGCGGTGAACTTCTGACTCCTACAGAGTGCATCTGTCACCTAGCCTCAAGGTGACCTGACAAGTATGTGTGGAGAAAACCAGGCACTGCTCATCTCCTGTCCAATACAGTCCCAACAGTGAAGCATGGTGGTGGCAGCATCATGCTGTGGGGGTGTTTTTCAGCTGCAGGGACAGGACGACTGGTTGCAATCGAGGAAAAGATGAATGCGGCCAAGTACAGGGATATCCTGGATGAAAAACCTTCTCCAGAGTGCTCAGGACCTCAGACTGGGCTGAAGCTTTACCTTCCAACAAGACAATGACCCTAAGCACACAGCTAAAATAACGAACGAGTGGCTTCACAACAACTCCGTGACTGTTCTTGAATGGCCCAGCCAGAGCCCTGACTCAATTGAGCATCTCTGGAGAGACCTAAAAATGTCTGTCCACCAACGTTTACCATCCAACCTGACAGAACTAGAGAGGATCTGCAAGGAGGAATGGCAGAGGATCCCCAAATCCAGGTGTGAAAAACTTGTTGCATCCTTCCCAAAAAGACTCATGGCTGCATTAAATCAAAAGGGTGCTTCTACTAAATACTGAGCAAAGGGTCTGTGATATTTCAGTTTTTATTTTTAATAAATCTGGAAAAATGTCAACAATTCTGTGTTTTTCTGTCAATATGGGGTGCTGTGTGTACAGTAATGAGGAAAAAAATGATCTTAAATGATTTTAGCAAATGGCTGCAATAAAACAAAGAGTGAAAATTTTAAGGGGGTCTGAATACTTTCCGTCCCCACTGTATACATCTTGACCCCATATCTGGCACACTTGCTGGGAAGATACTGTTTGAATGACAAGCAGCCAGAAAACAACTTGATGGGGAGTAAACAAGGCTGCAAACTGTTGGTTGAAGTGGTTTACGAGGGGCCAAATTTTGTAGAGCTAATGAAATTCAGGGTCACCCCGAGGACAACATTATCATTGAAGTGCTTGAACCGCAAGATCTGCTTGTATCATGTCCTGGTCATGGAGGCAGAGAACACGGGCATATGGTGAATTGGGTAAGTGGATCAATATGACCGCAACTCACTCTTTTTAGTTATGCCCATGAGGAGGGATAGGCCCAGGAAGGTCATAAATTCAGAGACAATAATTGGTTTCCATTCTCTGGCAAGGGTCAGCTGGGGATTAGCGGTGATGAATTGACCAGCATATAAATTGCTTTGGTCAACAATAGATCTATAGAGATCTTCCGTGAAAAACAGCGAATAAAAATCAAGTGACATAAAATCAACTGTTTCCACCTGAATTGCGGGTTGGCCAGTGAATGGGGGAAGTATGGGTGCTGCAGAAGTGGTGGGCTCCCAATTAGGATTGGCGAATGCAGCAGGAAGGGCACTATGGGCTCGACGGGCCTGTCTTTGTCTTCTTCTTGGTGGCAGCGGGATACTACTCGTGCTAGCCACCTCGCCACCTTGAATTGCACATATGGGACTCGCCACGTCACTATGTGATACTACAGTGCTGGATGTATGACCAGGATGTACTAGGCCGCTGGTGCTTGCCAGTTCACCACCAGAAGGATGAGCGGAACTAGTACTGACTCTCTGCTCCATACGAGAGCCCTGCGGTTCTTGCACCTCAACGACAGCAGAAGAACAGGGTCTGGTACGCCCAACCTTGGCAGGGACCACAACTCCGTTGTCAGAGCTATCTGTCAGGATGTGCTGTCTACAGGTTTGTATTCTGAGCCTGAATCTGACAGATGAGTGACTTCCTCTTCATTATCTGTCATGCTCAGAAACGTGTAGGCCTCTTCACTACTGTACCTTTAATTTGACATTTTGGTCTCTAAATTTACTGGTACAGTAGTGAGACTCACAAGAAAAAAAGCACCTGACTGTCAGCGACTGATTCAAACGCTACCAAAAAAACTGTTAGCATTCGCAGGGATCAGGCCTGACTCTGCGAACGCTGCAGTTATGTGTGTTGTGTTTTTGTAAGTGACAGTGATTGATTGATACTGCACTTGGGTGGGCTGGGCTGGGCGGAAGGGGCTAAACGCAGGTGCTAGCAGGTATCTGGGCTGATCCCGCAAACACTGCGTTTTTGGGAACCCTAAACTGCTGGGGATGCTAATATAGTTCTGATCAGATCAGATATTGATCTGTTCAGACACTATATTACTAAGGGAGGTGTATGGTGCGTGAGTGGGTGTTAGCGCTACTGGCACTAATCTGACACTAGCTAACCAGCGTCACCCGTGACACTTATACAGTGATCACTGGTGACAGGGGGTGATCAAGGGGTTAAACCTTTATTAGGGGGGTTAGGGGGGGTCTCTAGATCTATCTGGGCCTACCACTAATTACCCTAACACTGATTAGTGTCACTAATGACACCAGTACAGTGATCAAAAAAATTATCTAAACACTGCACTAGGTGGCACAGTGACAGGGGTGAAGGCAGGGCCGATCCTAGGGTCACCGGCGCCTGGGTGCAGAAATATTTATGGCGCCCCCACATGGGCGTGGTCATCTTACCAACTCCTCCCCTTTACAAATGTTTCTTTGGCAACGACTCAAACACAGAGATGCTCCCCTAAGAAGTCTTTGTTACCCTGGGATCCTCCCATGATCTTTTAATAAAGAAAATACAGGAAGAGGGTACACTAATGAGACCTGGAGGGGAGTCTCTCTGATGCACACAGAGAGGGCTTCTGTTAGAGAGTCTGTTAGAAAGAGCCCCCAGACATAATACAGAAGATGGTCAGAGACTGCAGACATAGTACAGGAGATGATCAGAGACTGCAGACATAGTACAGGAGATGATCAGAGACTGCAGACACAGTACAGGAGATGATCAGAGACTGCAGACATAGTACAGGAGATGGTCAGAGACTGCAGACATAATACAGGAGATGATCAGAGACTGCAGACATACTACAGGAGATGATCAGAAACTGCAGACATAATACAGGAGATGATCAGAGACTGCAGACATAGTACAGGAGATGATCAGAGACTGCAGACATAGTACAAGAGATGATCAGAGACTGCAGACATAGTACAGGAGATGGTCAGAGACTGCAGACATACTACAGGAGATGATCAGAGACTGCAGACATACTACAGGAGATGATCAGAGACTGCAGACATACTACAGGAGATGATCAGAGACTGCAGACATACTACAGGAGATGATCAGAAACTGCAGACATAATACAGGAGATGATCAGAGACTGCAGACATAGTACGGGAGATGATCAGAGACTGCAGACATAGTACAGGAGATGATCAGAGACTGCAGACATAGTACAGGAGATGATCAGAGACTGCAGACATAGTACAAGAGATGATCAGAGACTGCAGACATAGTACAGGAGATGGTCAGAGACTGCAGACATACTACAGGAGATGATCAGAGACTGCAGACATACTACAGGAGATGATCAGAGACTGCAAACATAATACAGGAGATGGTCAGAGACTGCAGACACAGTACAGGAGATGGTCAGAGACTACAGACACAGTACAGGAGATGGTCAGAGACTGCAGACACAGTACAGGAGATGGTCAGAGACTGCAGACACAGTACAGGAGATGATCAGAGACTGCAGACACAGTACAAGAGATGATCAGAGACTGCAGACATAATACAGGAGATGATCGGAGACTGCAGACATAATACAGGAGATGATCAGAGACTGCAGACATAGTAAAGGAGATGATCAGAGACTGCAGACATAATACAGGAGATGATCAGAGACTGCAGACACAGTACAGGAAATGGTCAGAGACTGCAGACACAGTACAGGAGATGGTCAGAGACTGCAGACACAGTACAGGAGATGGTCAGAGACTGCAGACACAGTACAGGAGATGGTCAGAGACTGCAGACACAGTACAGGAGATGATCGGAGACTACAGACACAGTACAGTAGATGATCAGAGACTGCAGACATAATACAGGAGATGATCAGAGACTGCAGACATAATACAGGAGATGATCAGAGACTGCAGACATAGTACAGGAGATGATCAGAGACTGCAGACATAGTACAGGAGATGATCAGAGACTGCAGACATAGTACAGGAGATGATCAGAGACTGCAGACATAGTACAGGAGATGATCAGAGACTGCAGACATAATACAGGAGATGATCAGAGACTGCAGACATAGTACAGGAGATGACCAGAGACTGCAGACATAGTACAGGAGATGATCAGAGACTGCAGACAGGATATAAGAGATGATCAAAGACTGCAGACATAGTACAGGAGATGGTCAGAGACTGCAGACATAATACAGGAGATGATCAGAGACTGCAGACACAGTACAGGAGATGGTCAGAGACTGCAGACACAGTACAGGAGATGATCGGAGACTACAGACACAGTACAGGAGATGATCGGAGACTACAGACACAATACAGGAGATGATCAGAGACTGCAGACATAATACAGGAGATGATCAGAGACTGCAGACATAGTACAGGAGATGATCAGAGACTGCAGACATAGTACAGGAGATGATCAGAGACTGCAGACATAGTACAGGAGATGATCAGAGACTGCAGACATAGTACAGGAGATGATCAGAGACTGCAGACATAATACAGGAGATGATCAGAGACTGCAGACATAGTACAGGAGATGACCAGAGACTGCAGACATAGTACAGGAGATGATCAGAGACTGCAGACAGGATATAAGAGATGATCAAAGACTGCAGACATAGTACAGGAGATGGTCAGAGACTGCAGACATAATACAGGAGATGATCAGAGACTGCAGACATACTACAGGAGATGATCAGAGACTGCAGACATAATACAGGAGATGATCAGAGACTGCAGACATAATACAGGAGATGATCAGGGACTGCAGACATAATACAGGAGATGATCAGAGACTGCAGACATAGTACAGGAGATGATCAGAGACTGCAGACATAGTACAGGAGATGATCAGAGACTGCAGACATAGTACGGGAGATGATCAGAGACTGCAGACATAATACAGGAGATGATCAGAGACTGCAGACATAATACAGGAGATGACCAGGGACTGCAGACATAGTACAGGAGATGATCAGAGACTGCAGACATAGTACAGGAGATGATCAGAGACTGCAGACATAGTACGGGAGATGATCAGAGACTGCAGACATAATACAGGAGATGATCAGAGACTGCAGACATAATACAGGAGATGATCAGGGACTGCAGACATAGTACAGGAGATGATCAGAGACTGCAGACACAGTACAGGAGATGATCAGAGACTGCAGACACAGTACAGGAGATGATCAGAGACTGCAGACACAGTACAGGAGATGATCAGAGACTGCAGACACAGTACAGGAGATGATCAGAGACTGCAGACACAGTACAGGAGATGGTCAGAGACTGCAGACACAGTACAGGAGATGGTCAGAGACTGCAGACACAGTACAGGAGATGGTCAGAGACTGCAGACACAGTACAGGAGATGATCAGAGACTGCAGACACAGTACAGGAGATGATCAGAGACTGCAGACATAATACAGGAGATGATCAGAGACTGCAGACATAGTACAGGAGATGATCAGAGACTGCAGACATAGTACAGGAGATGATCAGAGACTGCAGACATAGTATGGGAGATGATCAGAGACTGCAGACATAGTACAGGAGATGATCAGAGACTGCAGACATACTACAGGAGATGATCAGAGACTGCAAACATAATACAGGAGATGGTCAGAGACTGCAGACACAGTACAGGAGATGGTCAGAGACTGCAGACACAGTACAGGAGATGGTCAGAGACTGCAGACACAGTACAGGAGATGGTCAGAGACTGCAGACACAGTACAGGAGATGATCAGAGACTGCAGACACAGTACAAGAGATGATCAGAGACTGCAGACATAATACAGGAGATGATCAGAGACTGCAGACATAATACAGGAGATGATCAGAGACTGCAGACATAGTAAAGGAGATGATCAGAGACTGCAGACATAATACAGGAGATGATCAGAGACTGCAGACACAGTACAGGAAATGGTCAGAGACTGCAGACACAGTACAGGAGATGGTCAGAGACTGCGGACACAGGACAGGAGATGGTCAGAGACTGCAGACACAGTACAGGAGATGGTCAGAGACTGCAGACACAGTACAGGAGATGATCGGAGACTACAGACACAGTACAGTAGATGATCAGAGACTGCAGACATAATACAGGAGATGATCAGAGACTGCAGACATAATACAGGAGATGATCAGAGACTGCAGACATAGTACAGGAGATGATCAGAGACTGCAGACATAGTACAGGAGATGATCAGAGACTGCAGACATAGTACAGGAGATGATCACAGACTGCAGACATAATACAGGAGATGATCAGAGACTGCAGACATAGTACAGGAGATGACCAGAGACTGCAGACATAGTACAGGAGATGATCAGAGACTGCAGACAGGATATAAGAGATAATCAAAGACTGCAGACATAGTACAGGAGATGGTCAGAGACTGCAGACATAATACAGGAGATGATCAGAGACTGCAGACATACTACAGGAGATGATCAGAGACTGCAGACATAGTACAGGAGATGATCAGAGACTGCAGACATAGTACGGGAGATGATCAGAGACTGGAGACATAATACAGGAGATGATCAGAGACTGCAGACATAATACAGAAGATGATCAGGGACTGCAGACATAGTACAGGAGATGATCAGAGACTGCAGACATAGTACGGGAGATGATCAGAGACTGGAGACATAATACAGGAGATGATCAGAGACTGCAGACATAATACAGAAGATGATCAGGGACTGCAGACATAGTACAGGAGATGATCAGAGACTGCAGACATAGTACAGGAGATGATCAGAGACTGCAGACATAGTACGGGAGATGATCCGAGACTGCAGACATAATACAGGAGATGATCAGAGACTGCAGACATAATACAGGAGATGATCAGGGACTGCAGACATAGTACAGGAGATGATCAGAGACTGCAGACATAGTACAGGAGATGATGAGAGACTGCAGACACAGTACAGGAGATGATCAGAGACTGCAGACACAGTACAGGAGATGATCAGAGACTGCAGACACAGTACAGGAGATGATCAGAGACTGCAGACACAGTACAGGAGATGGTCAGAGACTGCAGACACAGTACAGGAGATGGTCAGAGACTGCAGACACAGTACAGGAGATGGTCAGAGACTGCAGACACAGTACAGGAGATGATCAGAGACTGCAGACACAGTACAGGAGATGATCAGAGACTGCAGACATAATACAGGAGATGATCAGAGACTGCAGACATAGTACAGGAGATGATCAGAGACTGCAGACATAGTACAGGAGATGATCAGAGACTGCAGACATAGTACGGGAGATGATCAGAGACTGCAGACATAGTACAGGAGATGATCAGAGACTGCAGATATAATACAGGAGATGATCAAAGACTGCAGACATAGTACAGGAGATGATCAGAGACTGCAGACATAATACATGAGATGGTCAGAGACTGCAGACATAGTACAGGAGATGGTCAGAGACTGCAGACATAGTACAGGAGATGATAAGAGACTGCAGACATAGTACAGGAGATGATCAGAGACTGCAGACATAATACAGGAGATGGTCAGAGACTGCAGACATAGTACAGGAGATGATCAGGGACTGCAGACATAGTACAGGAGATGGTCAGAGACTGCAGACATAATACAGGAGATGGTCAGAGACTGCAGACATAATACAGGAGATGGTCAGAGACTGCAGACATAATACAGGAGATGGTCAGAGACTGCAGACATAGTACAGGAGATGATCAGGGACTGCAGACATAGTACAGGAGATGGTCAGAGACTGCAGACATAATACAGGAGATGGTCAGAGACTGCAGACATAGTACAGGAGATGATCAGAGACTGAAGACATAATACAGGAGATGATCAGAGACTGCATTTCCTATGAACGTTAGTAGATAATGGCCGATCGGCCCTCTCACCTGACCCAGCGATACAGCGATGGTTCCTCTGATCAGGAGTCAGCTCACTCTGAATTGCCCGTGGCGACTCCGCTGGGTAGAGCCCAGATCTATATTCCGGCAATGACTCCATTCCTTTCTCTGCCAGGGATGGCGCTAGGCTGTGTGGCTTTCCCTCTGGTGGCGCAGGTCAGCGGGGTTCTCTCTCTGATGGTGTTCCCTCAGCACTGTCCGCTCCCTCTGGAGTTCTGGGTGTACTTCCCTGAAAGCTTTCCCAGGCTCCTGTATCTCTCTCTCTCTCCCATTTAGCTGAGCATGCTGTGTGAGCTGCAGTTTCCGTGTTACAGTGGGGCTGCCAGTCCTCGGGACTACATGTCCCACAATCCTCTTCTCTGCTCCTTTTTCTATTCTGTTTCTTCCCTGGGTATATGAAGGCAGCTGTGCTGGCAAGCACTGCTCACTAGTACAGCAGCGTGCGCAAGAGGGAGAGGGAGGGGGGAGAGGGAGGGGGGAAAGAAGAGCCCGCAGCTGCATTGGCATCACTAGGGTTGGGGTCACCCCCCCTTCCACCAACTATAGTCGCCCCTCAGTACAGACCCCCCTCCACTAAGTATAGACTACCTCCATCAGTGCAGAACCCGCACTAAGTATAAACCCCTCCCTCAGTACAGACCTTACTCAGTGCAGACCCCCCCAGGAAAACCCCCCTCCATTAGTACAGACCCCCCCCAGGACAGACCCCACCCTCCATTAATACAGACCCCCCCAGGACAGACCCCCCCTCCATTAGTAACGACCCCCAGGACAGACCCCCTCCATTAATTCATACCCCCCAGGACAGACCCCCCTCCATTAGTATAGACCCCCAAAGACAGACCCCCCTCCATTAGTACAGACCCCCCAGGACAGACCCCCCTCCATTAGTACAGACACCCCCAGGACAGAGCCCCCCTCCATTAGTACAGAGCCCCCAGGACAGAGCCCCCTCCATTAGTACAGACCCCCAGGACAGACCCCCTCCATTAGTACAGACCCCCCAGGACAGACCCCCCTCCAATAGTACAGACGCCCCCAGGACAGAGCCCCCCCTCCATTAGTACAGACCCCCCAGGACAGAGCCCCCTCCATTAGTACAGACCCCCCAGGACCGAGCCCCCCTCCATTACTACAGACCCCCCAGGACAGAGCCCCCCTCCATTACTACAGACCCCCCAGGACAGACCCCCCTCCAATAGTACAGACCCCCCCAGGACAGAGCCCCCCCTCCATTACTACAGACCCCCCAGGACAGAGCCCCCTCCATTTCTACAGACCCCCCAGGACAGAACCCCCTCCAATAGTACAGACCCCCCCAGGACAGAGCCCCCCTCCATTACTACAGACCCCCCAGGACAGAGCCCCCCCTCCATTACTACAGACCCCCCAGGACAGAGCCCCCTCCATTAGTACAGACCCCCCAGGACTAGGGTTGCCACCTCATCCCTTTAAAACCGAACACACAATAATTACACAGGTTCTGTGGCTGATTAAGGTGGTAATTAAACTCACTTGGTTCCTTGTCTTCATTAAATTAGCCTCACAACCTATGTAATTCATATGTGTTCGGGTTTAAAGGGATGAGGTGGCAACCCTACCCAGGACAGACCCCCCCTCCATTACTACAGACCCCCCAGGACAGAGCCCCCCCTCCATTACTACAGACCCCCCAGGACAGACCCCCCTCCATTACTACAGACCCCCCAGGACAGAGCCCCCCCTCCATTACTACAGACCCCCCAGGACAGACCCCCCTCCATTACTACAGACCCGCCAGGACAGAGCCCCCCTCCATTACTACAGACCCCCCAGGACAGAGTCCCCCTCCATTACTACAGACCCCCCAGGACAGAGCCCCCCTCCATTACTACAGACCCCCCAGGACAGAGCCCCCCTCCATTACTACAGACCCCCCAGGACAGACCCCCCTCCATTACTACAGACCCCCCAGGACAGAGCCCCCCTCCATTACTACAGACCCCCCAGGACAGACCCCTCTCCATTACTACAGACCCCCCCAGGACAGAGCCCCCTCCATTACTACAGACCCCCCAGGACAGAGCCCCCTCCATTACTACAGACCCCCCAGGACAGAGCCCCCCTCCATTACTACAGGCCCCCCAGGGCAGGACCCCCCCTCCATTAGTACAGACCCCCCAGGACAGAGCCCCCCTCCATTACTACAGACCCCCCAGGACAGAGCCCCTGTCCATTACTACAGACCCCCCAGGACAGAGCCCCCTCCATTACTACAGACCCCCCAGGACAGAGCCCCCCTCCATTACTACAGACCCCCCAGGACAGACCCCCCTCCATTACTACAGACCCCCCAGGACAGACCCCCCTCCATTACTACAGACCCCCCAGGACAGAGCACCCCTCCATTACTACAGACCCCCCAGGGCAGGACCCCCCCCTCCAATAGTACAGACCCCCCCAGGACAGAGCCCCCCCTCCATTACTACAGACCCCCCAGGACAGAGCCCCCCCTCCATTACTACAGACCCCCCAGGACAGAGCCCCCTCCATTAGTACAGACCCCCCAGGACTAGGGTTGCCACCTCATCCCTTTAAAACCGAACACACATTAATTACACAGGTTCTGTGGCTGATTAAGGTGGTAATTAAACTCACTTGGTTCCTTGTCTTCATTAAATTAGCCTCACAACCTATGTAATTCATATGTGTTCGGGTATAAAGGGATGAGGTGGCAACCCTACCCAGGACAGACCCCCCCTCCATTACTACAGACCCCCCAGGACAAAGCCCCCCCTCCATTACTACAGACCCCCCAGGACAGACCCCCCTCCATTACTACAGACCCCCCAGGACAGAGCCCCCCCTCCATTACTACAGACCCCCCAGGACAGACCCCCCTCCATTACTACAGACCCGCCAGGACAGAGCCCCCCTCCATTACTACAGACCCCCCAGGACAGAGTCCCCCTCCATTACTACAGACCCCCCAGGACAGAGCCCCCCTCCATTACTACAGACCCCCCAGGACAGAGCCCCCCTCCATTACTACAGACCCCCCAGGACAGACCCCCCTCTATTACTACAGACCCCCCAGGACAAAGCCCCCCTCCATTACTACAGACCCCCCAGGACAGAGCCCCCCTCCATTACTACAGACCCCCCAGGACAGACCCCCCTCCATTACTACAGACCCCCCCAGGACAGAGCCCCCTCCATTACTACAGACCCCCCAGGACAGACCCCCCTCCATTACTACAGACCCCCCAGGACAGAGCCCCCCTCCATTACTACAGACCCCCCAGGGCAGGACCCCCCTCCATTAGTACAGACCCCCCAGGACAGAGCCCCCCCTCCATTACTACAGACCCCCCAGGACAGAGCCCCTGTCCATTACTACAGACCCCCCAGGACAGAGCCCCCTCCATTAGTACAGACCCCCCCAGGACAGAGCCCCCCCTCCATTACTACAGACCCCCCAGGACAGAGCCCCCCTCCATTACTACAGACCCCAGGACAGACCCCCCTCCATTAGTACAGACCCCCCCAGGACAGAGCCCCACCCCCTCCATTACTACAGACCCCCCAGGACAGAGCCCCCCTCTATTAGTAATGACCCTCCAGGGCAGGACCCCCCTCCATTACTACAGACCCCCCCCTCCATTAGGGTACAGTACATAAAAACACCCGGGCGGCAGCTGGAGAGGAGAGTGTGCAGCCGCGCCGCCCGGGTGGAGAACAGAAGAGTACACAGCAGGAGTGAGAGACACAGAGAGGAGAAGAATGTGTCAGCACGGACCGCTCCGCTCCCCCCCGCGCGCGCTCTCGCGCGACATCACTCACTGCACGGCTGGTCTCTCTCCACACAGAGACCAGCCGCTCTGCCTCCCTTCTCATCTTCGGCTGGCTGAAGGAGGGAGGGGCTTGAGCACTGAATACAGCGGCGCTTTTCTTCTTAGAACACCAGCGGAGAGGCGCCGCAGGACACAAACAAGAGGAGGAGGAGGAGGAGGAGGGAAGGGAGCACTCTGGCGCTACAGCGCCCCCACCTCTCTGGCGCTGGGGTGCACTGCACCCCGTGCACCCCGTCTGGGATCGGCCCTGGGTGAAGGGGTTAGCTGGGGGGGTGATCGGGGGGTGGCAAGTGTACCTACGTGGACTGGTGTCAGTGTAATGTTGGTGCACTTACTCTGAGATGTCTTCTCTCCTCGGTCTGGAATGGAAAAGACCGACACGAGGAGAGATGACATCACTTCCCCTGCTGTGGGAAGTACACATGCAGGGTAAGGATCTCATTCGCCAGGAGCGATCACCAGGTCCAGGCCAGATTTCATTGGCCTGGGCCTGGGGATTGATCGGTTTGTGGATCGAATCCGATCATCGCGGCCGCCTTACCATAACGGCGATTCGCCTGCCTTTGCCATTCTGCCGCAGTTAAACTGCGGCGGCTGGTCGGGAAGCGGTTAATTGCCTTTGTAAGGGTAAGGTATTTTTCTGTTAACAGTCTGTTTTGGCTAGACTCACTGCTCAGTCCCATGACAAACTTATCTCTCAGTGCAATAGGTAAGTACTCTCCAAAAGAATAGGTAGAGGCTAGTCTGCACATAAGCCTTAATTTCTTCACCTGGCTGCTGTTGCCACTGATAAAACCGAAATCTTTCTGCAATCTCTAGTGGTTTCGGCTGGAAGTGAGCCTCTAACAGTGTCAGGAGCTCTGCCAATGTCTTAGTTGCTGGTTTTACAGGGGAAAGGAGATCCCGAATGCCCCGTACACACGGTCAGATTTTCCAATGGAAAATGTTCGATGGGAGCTTGTTGTCAGAAATTCCGACCGTGTGTAGGCTCCATCGGACATTTTCCATCGGAATTTCCGTCACACAAAATTTGAGATCTGGATCTCAAATTTTCCAACAACAAAATCTATTCTCGTAAATTCCGATCGTGTTGTCGGATCCGAGATACACATACCCGAGTGTTCTCGGCTTTTTTCGGCGCCGCTTACAGTCACGCCCAGTCCCGCCCTATGATGGGCATAACACAGGTCCAGGGGCGGGCCTGGGCGTGATGGCTGCGCCGGAAAAAGCCGAGAACACTCGGGTATGTGTATCTCGGCTCCCTGCAGTCTCTGCGCCATTTTTTGAATCTACACCGAGTGCACAAAGCTGCACTGACATGGCAGGACTGGGGCAAACCTGCACTAACAAAGCTGCACTGGGGCAAGGCTGCACTGGGGCAAAGCTGCACTGGGACAAAGCTGCACTGAGGCAAGGCTGCACTGACAAGGCTGCACTGGGGCAAAGCTGCACTGACAAGGCTGCACTGACAAGGCTGCACTGACAAGACTGCACTGGGGCAAGGCTGCACTGACACTGAAAAGGCTGCAGATGGACAGATAAGGCTGCATTGATGGGCATTTTAATGTAAGTTTTTTTTCCTTAAACTTCCCTCCTAAAAAATTTTTTTCCTTAAAATTCTCTCCCAAACTTGTGTTATACGCTGGCGCTTGTTATACGCCGATAAATACGGTATCCGCCGCTAGTTGCTGTTCTGGTATTGTGCCTTGGGTTTTGGGGAGACCAATTTCCCTGAGCTGGGCGAGACTGCCGTAATAGCAGTCATCGCCATCTGGTAAGCGGATTATATTACTCACCTTGGGTGTGAAACTACACGGAAGATTACCCTTTCTTTTTTCTGAATTCTTGCATCCCCACGGATGGGTGTTTTTTCTTGTTTACTCATGGACTGATACTTGATGGGACGTTTCCTCTTTACATTTCTCACTTGTAAAGTTTTATACACGTCTTTGTATTATTGTTCATCAGATTATGTTTCATATGAATTTTCACCATTGACTACATGCTGGTATGCTTATGAGACTCTGCCTTAGTTTTCTCCAGTCACAATTTTATTTCAAAGTTTTTTTCACATGTTATTTCTAGCGCTGCATCTTTTGTGTTTTTATATGCACTTTTGGAGTTTGATACTAGACTTTCAGGTGCTGGCAGCTTTAATCAATTTATTTTGACACTCATCAGCGCTTCCGATACCCCTTCCTCCACTCACAGATCGTACGTACGACGCACGCGTTTTACGCTTTATATGCACTGCGCATGTGTGAAACTCCGCCCGCCCCTGACATTCTTTCTAGTCTATTCCCTGCCCTTTGTCTTTCAGCGCACTGGGAGAGCACATGGCAGAGACAGAGCAAGTGCATGCAGACAGCAGCAACAACGAAAGCCCGGAGCCACGAACGTCCCGATCCCGGAGGAGATTTAAGGCCTCAAATATGTCCTATGTAGAGATGGTGGAGATGGTGGACATCTTGAAGAGGGCTGACTATGATGGGAAGTATGGACCTTACCTAAACCCAAATGTAAAAAAGGCCAAGATCATGGCTAAAGTTGTGAAGAGTCTGCGCCGGAATTTTGGGGTACGGCGATCCAAGGATCAACTGAGAATATGATGGTTAGACCTGAAATTGAGGGAGCACGATCAGTACAGAAGGATCAAGAGAGTTCTATAAATAAGTATGTTGTTCAAGTAATTTTTTGTCCTGCGTTCCTATTATTATTATTACTTGCATGCTGCTCCATGTGCTTTTCTTTACTGTTGTACAGTTTAAAATGGCAGCTTTCAGGTTTGTGGGCACAGTAATCGTTCGTAGTAAATATTGTTCGTTCGCCCACTAATACGATGTTTGGGGCAGATCCAGGTTAACTAAATTTGTTCATGCCTATTTGTATTAAAAGAAGTTTAGTACATTGTTGTCTAGATTGGTTTGTAATTAGAATGAAATGCAAACTTGATTCAGTGTAAGGAGAGGACACTCAGCAGCTGTTTACACATCTGGACGCAGGAGCACTAGTGTGGGACACCTGAACAAACTTTTTAGGGTGTCCCACACAGGTGCTCCAGTGGATACTAGGGGTGTCTCCATGTGTGAAAATTGTATAAAAAAGGTAAGTTTTCCAGCTTTAGAAAGGGAAAAAAAATGTTTTCAGCTTGGAACTCTGCCCAAAAAGACAATTGTACAACACTTCCAAGCAATGTTTCAGATTCCTATTTCTGGCCTCAATATCTGTGTGCTAAGTATACCTTTTTTTTCACATAGGGGAGAAAAGACTAGGGACATCTGAGGACACCAGGGACCCAAAACCTCCAAAAAAAGGGGAAATACCACCAACAGAACCAGAGGATGTGGAGGGAGACGTTTATGAAGTTGGTGAAATAGTGACCACAACAGGTGAGTGTCTGAGACCACAGCTTTAGGTAATAGATGTATGCCTGCATATTTTTAATACATGGTGTGTTTTTGAATTTTAGGTGATGTGGATGTTGTGTAAGAAGAAACTCATTTCACAAGTGCAAGTGCACACGTCCTCATCGGGAAGATCATGGTGTGCAATCGTGATTTACAGAAGATCAAGGAAGACATCAATGATATTGAAAAAATACTCAAAAACATCATTAATGTATTAGGCAGAATCTAAAACACACCAAAATTCTTTAATTTGTTGAGATTTTCTAAATATTTAAAAAAAATTTGAAGTGTATTAAAAGCCAAATTTTGAAGATGCAAACAGTATGTCAACATGTGCTATCTGCCATCACGGGATATCAAGGTACGCGTTTTGTGGGTGCAACCCCTTCCTCACAACTAAAGTAGCTGAGAGGAAGGGGTTGCACCCCCGAAACACGTCCATTGATCCCCCATGATGAGAGCTAGCACATGTTGACATTAGGCATGGGATCAGGAAATCCCCATTTTGACTCTCAATTTGTGAGCATCTTCAAAATTTGGCTTTTACAGGGGTGACATCACCCCATTTGATGAAGGCAATATCAACACAGTTTGGACATACTAATGTCTGATCTTGCCTTCAATTTATCAAAGTTGAACTTTGTAAGTTCCCGGGTTGTGTATTGTTTTATGGTTTTAAACATGCCTGTTTAACACAAAAAAGGCTATTTGTACTGTCAAACGCAAAAATGTTATTCCAAAAATATGTGGGTTTGTTCAAGAACCCTTTTCTAAAGCACACGTGAATGTGCACAGAGTAAAAAATGTTAAAGTCAACAATGTGTGGCTTCTTCTTTCAATGCTCAATAGCAGTTTTGGTATTAAGTTGGTGTTTACAGTGACAATGGGGGTTATTTACTAAAGGCAAATCCACTTTGCACTACAAGTGCACTTTCAGTGCAGTTTCAAGGGCACTTTTGCAGTGCACTTGGAGTGCAAAGTGGATTTTCCTTTAGTAAATAACTCCCATAGTGCTTTATAATTTGCCACAATCACGCCATTTTCTTGACTCCCAAAAATTCATTCATGGTGCTGAAAATGATGATTCCTTTTATCGTTAATGCATTACATACATTAACAACAAAAACAAGGTGTGTGTGTAGCAGACCCACAACATAATAGTTCGCTGAAGAAGAGATTGTCACCTCATGTATCAAATAAATTATGTTTGCACTATTGAAGAAAATGGCCAAAAAGAAAAGCCCATTGGAGAACCTAGGAGACAGTTAAAAGAAACACAAGCATTAAATCAAAGGAGATATTATTTCAGTTTAACAAAAAATTTATTTTTTAAAATGTTTCTTAAACATTGTCTGGCATATCAATGGCCCCCCCTACCCACAAAGTTCTCTAGATACTTTTCGCAAACTTCACGGGTGCTTTGGGGTGGCAAGCCAGGATGGCCAGCTTCAAGAGCCGTCAGATGTTTTGGATCTGGTAATAAGCCTGCCTCAGCCCCAACTGAGGCCACATAGTTTGATGAATTTTTTCTTAAAAAGTTATGTAATATGCAGCATGCAAGAACGATGTGATTGATTTTATATTCCGCCATGTTTATTACAATGAGGAATAGGCGGAACTGGTTTGCCATTATCCCGAAAGCGTTCTCCACCACTCTTCTGTCTCTGGCCAGCCGGTAGTTAAAAACCCTCTTGTCTGGGGTGAGGGTCCTCATTGGGAACGGCCGCATCAGGTGATCACCCAGCCCAAACGCTTCATCAGCGACAAAGACGAACGGGAGTCTTTCCACGTTCTCTTCAGCAGGTGGCAATCCCAAGCCACCATTCTGGAGACATCTGTAAAACTCAGTCTGGGCGATGACTCCACCATTCGACATCCGGCCATTCTTCCCCACGTCCACATAGAGAAACTCATATGTCGCCGACACCACTGCCAACATCACAATACTATTAAACCCCTTATAGTTGTAATAGTATGACCCCGAGTTGGGGGGTGGGACTATGTGGACATGTTTCCCATCAATTGCCCCTCCGCAGTTGGGAAAGTCCCACCACTGGGCAAATTGGGAAGCCACAGTCTGCCATTCCTGTGGCGTTGAAGGAAACTGTGGAGTCAAACAAGAAACAAAAATAGTAATTTTGCACATAACATTGCAAGCCGATTAGACACAAACATTCTTGGCCAACATCAGGAGGGGGGAGATGTTTTGGACAGGTAACCCTCTCCACTTGACTGAGATCTGAATGCATAAATAATGTGTGTTACTTTGGCCAGCCCCTCTTTACCTCCTTACTTACACTATTGGCAGACCACTGGACAGGTAAGAAGTGTCATATCAAAATAAAAATAATATACACTGTCCAAATTGAAGCACTTTTTGACATTCTGCAATTACCTATCAAGATAATAGGAGAACAAAACTTTAAACAGTACCATTTGAAAGTATTCAGGCAGGCCCTTTCACTACATGCTTTGGTGAATTCATTCATAAATATGAACACAAAAGAGGTAGGTATAGTGTATATAGTGTATGGGTATAGTGTATGGGCTTGGTAAAGTCAGCAGAGGATAAGTATCGGCTGACTTAGCGGTTGGGGGGAGGGAGGGTTCCAAATGATTTTGGGACCCCAAAAAAAGCCTCTGGCACTCTGCATGAATTTAAGCACACAAATAACATTTAAACACATTTTAGGGGGTGTTTAGGGTAAAGCAGTACTATGGAGCTGACAAAATACATTGTTAAGTGACTAGGCTAGATGTGTATGGGCCCAGGATAGCATGCTGGGGAGGTTAGTGAAGGAAAATATGCATGAAGGACAAAAAAGGAGCATTAAAAGCTTCCAGCATGCATGAGGACAAAGGGGACATTCACAACATATTACAATCATGGTAATTAGGGAATGATGAAAGAAATACATTACATTAGCAAACATTAAATACATAGAATGTGATGTTAAAGGAGAAATCTTACCTTAATATAGTCCTTCTGCAGGACTTGTATGATGGCAGAACAGGTCTCTGGAATAATGATCCCCAGAGCCTGGGGGAGATGCCTGTTGAGAACTTGATGTCCTGCAGACTTTTCCCTGTCGCCAAGTTCTGCAACGTGGCGACTAGCCTCTGCTCGGGAGTGATGGCTTGCCGCATGCAGGTGTCCTGCTTGGTAACCTAAGGGAACAACAAAGCCAACAGACGGTGAAAAATGGGGTCCATCATGCAGGGATAATTCCTGAAATCATCAGGATTATTCTCCTGAATCTCCCGCAACAAAGGCATGTGCGAGAATTGGTCATGCTGGAGTAACCAATTCTTGGTCCATGAACTCCTCCCCGCCCTGTTCATGGACTGGGCTTGGGTCAAAGTGATAAGAATCCCAACACCAAGCCCCTGCATAGCACGAACTCTACGAGGTGTATGTAATCGCAACATGGCTTCAAAATAGTCGGCTGGTCAGAACAAACTAACAGAACGCACTGAAACACCGAAAGGCCTGAGAAGAGCGAGCTAAAAATCAGAAACAAGCGGACAAGAACGCACTGCAAATCAAATAATTACTATAAAATACGCACTGAAAAACAAATGCGAACTGACTACATGCACTGAAAACCAGATACGAACCCACAATCACAAACTGAAGAGCAGTAACGATATGAAAAACACGAGGCTGAAAAGCATGAATCGTCTCTCACCAAACTTCTACTAACACGAGATTAGCAGAAGGAGCCCAAAGGGTGGCGCACTTGGTATTGAACTTCCCTTTTCTAGTGCCGTCGTACGTGTTGTACATCACCGCGTTCTTAACGTTCGGATTTTCCGACAAGATTTGTGTGACCGTGTGTATGCAAGACAAGTTTGAAAAAAACATAGATTTTGTTGTCGGAATGTCCAATTGTGTGTACGCGGCAGAAGAGTGTCATATGTCTTAGCACCAACCACTGTCAGAAATACTGCTACTTGCCTGTCGTCTGGGATGGCATTTGCACTGAAATTACTGTTCCAGTCTCTCAACCCAGGGACTCCTGGATGTCTCTTCCCCATCAAATTCACTTAATGTCCCGATCAATGACATTCTTCCTGCTGGGCTCTGTGAGTGCTTTTATCCAGTTGACAATCCACACTGCCTTTGTCTCTCTCAGACTGATAGACACTTTGTAAATCCCATCCTCGTCACCACTGTTATATTCTCTGAGTTGTGAGAGACAAAAGACTCTGGTCTGGAACAACTGATGTTTATTACAGTACTCGCTGTACACTCCAACATGCATTTCAGGACAGGTATATCTTAGTGTGCTTCCTTAAATGTGTTCTAAGATAGCTACTATGCCCCTTGACCCTTGTCATCACTCCTGGGTGGAGCCAGCCTTAAAGTGGCAGTACATATGGAACCCTTCAGGTATAACACCGCAAATATCTCCCTCCACTGAGTCTGGCTGCAGCCATTTTAACTGTTCACTTCCTGGATTTACACAGACACACAAAGGCACATCTCCAACTCTGCAGCCCTGCAGCTCTCATTGGCCCTCTTATGACTCATCCCCCCTCCCTTCCTGGCAAACTCTCACGAGAGTAAGAGAGAGAGCTCTGCATGATGTCATAAGCCCAGGCTAATGACCAGACAATAAACAGGAAGTGGGCTGTATAAGGTATTTACTGGCAGAAAAAAAATGTTTTACTATCTGAAGGGATATTTAGAATAACTGCATCTATTTTATAATAATTAGTTTCCATTTTGTGTTTTTCCTGTACTCCATTTCACAAACAGCTGCCTATTGTACTGCCCATTGTTCTGCCTATTGTACTGCCTATTGTTCCTGTTATCTTCTTTCTAGTTTCGTTTCTCATAAGTTACTTTCCAATTTCTTGTAAAGCACGTGATTTCCTAGAAATGATGCTTTTGCTGAGATTCGGTTTTGTCACAAATTTTGGTCTGTCTGATTGTATAATCTGTATGACGTAAAGAGGGCTGTACCTTCTGAAAGCATCCCTTTATATTCACAGACAGAATAAACTTTTAGATTTACTCGGAGAGACCTTGTCGTTTTTTATCATTGTCTCGATGGGCTAATCTCACAGGCCTGTGGGGATTGTAAGTCACACCTTAGTCAGAGGTATCAAGTGTCTATATACCCCTAGACCACCACATTCCTAACACTATCCAAAGTTAAAACAACAAGGGCAGAAGATTTAATAGATGGAAAGTTGAAAAAATGACTGATGTTCTGCTTTAATTATTATTCTGGTCAATGAAATTAATTAGCTCCCCAGCTCTTGACGCCTGTAAACGTGCCTAAAAGCTTGTAAAAGCTTTAGAGACTTTTACAAGTGTCAGGCTTTTTTTCTGCCAAAACGCTGCTGCCAGGAGGAAAGGCTTCTAGGAGAATTTGCAAAACGTCCTGTGTGCAAAAGGCCTAAAGTGTTTATCTCCTGATTAGTAGGGACAAATACTCTTTCCTAACGCATCATGGCAGCACACACTGGTTGTGACTCCGCCCTCACAACCTGACAGGATTGGTTAGCTATAAATTTGAAGGAGAGGCACCCCACTTGACTGTCTTTTTTTTTTCCTCATCTGACAAGATTGGAAAGACAAGACTTTGCACCCTTACCATATTCACCCCACCAGGCTAGCCTCTCCTGGCTGGAAGTCTCTCCTGTTCAGCCTCTAAGGAGTCTTTATGGAGAGAGCCCCACTCTGGTGGTCTCAGGGGCAAAGATTTCTGGTACATACAAGCTTTAACCACTTCCCGCCCGGCCTACAGCGGATTGACGGCCGGGCGGTGGTTCAGTTATCCTGACTGGGCGTTATATGACGTCCTTCAGGATAACATGCCGCCGCGCGCCCGCAGGGGCGCACATCGCGGCGATCGGTGGATCGGTGTGTCAGTCTGACACACCGCTACACCGATCTTGGTAAAGAGCCTCCGGCGGAGGCGTGTCCAATCACGGCTGATCACGCTGTCAATAGGAAGAGCCGTTGATCGGCTCTTCCTCACTCGCGTCTGACAGACGCAAGTAGAGGAGAGCCGATCGGCGGCTCTCCTGGCAGGGGGGGTCTGCGCTGATTGTTTATCAGCGCAGCCCCCCCGCAGATCACCACACTGGACCACCAGGGATCGCCACTAGGACCACCAGGGAAGGGAAACATGTGGATGGCCAGGTATGTACCCCATGGCCATCCACATGTGCCCAGTCAGTGCCAAATCTGTGCCGATCAGTGCCCACAAATGGGCACTGATTGGCACAATTATGTTGCAGTGATGCCCAGCAATGCCACACTTAGGGGCATCACTGCCATCAATCAGTATCATCAGTGCCATCAGTGTCCATCGGTGCCACCTGTCAGTGCCCATCTGTGCCCATCTGTGCCCACCTATCAGTGCCCATCCGTGCCCATCTGTGCCAACTATCAGTGCCACCCATAAATACCCATCAATGCCACCTACGAGTGCCCATCAATGCCACCTACGAGTGCCCATCAGTGCCGCCTATCAGTGCCCATCGGTGCCACCTATCAGTGCCTATCAGTGCCACCTACCAGTGCCACCTATCAGTGCCCATTAGTGCCACCTATCAGTGCGCATCAGTGCCGCCTATCAGTGCCCATCATCAGTGCCCGTCAGTGCCACCTCATCAGTGCCACCTCATTGGTGCCACCTCATCGGTGCCCATCAGTGCCGCTGTATCAGTGCCCGTCAGTGCAGCCATATCAGTGCCCATCATTGAAGAAGAAAACATACTCATTTACAAAAAAAATTAACAGAAACAAAGAAAAACGTGTTTTTTTTCAAAATTTTCTGTCTTTTTTTATTTGTTGCGCAAAAAATAAAAACCGCAGAGGTGATCAAATACCACCAAAAGAAAGCTCTATTTGTGGGAACAAAATGATAAAAAATTTGTTTGGGTATAGTGTAGCATGACCGCGCAATTGTCATTCAAATTGTGACAGCACTGAAAGCTGAAAATTGGCCTGGGCGGGAAGGTGTCTAAGTGCCTGGTATTGAAGTGGTTAAAGAAGCTTAAAAAATCGCAGTGGCTTCCTACCTGTCTCCACTAGTGTAAGTGTGTCATTTCCTTTCATTTTTGTGTGTTTTAAAGTTCTGCTGGGCTCTATAGTTCCACAGGCAAGTGGAATCTCCAAGATGGCTGCAGTGTCCTCATTAGCTCTCTGCACAGGTGCCGGGGGAAGTGAGGTCATACTACTGGAACTTGTGCCCTTCGCCAAGAAGGCGCCTGGGACTACATAGCACTACTGCACATGTGTGGTGATGTCATTTCCGGCACGACGGAGGAGGGGAATTTAAAAAGCCTTGTAATCTGTAAGTTTATGCTGATAGTTACATATTACAAAAGGATTTTCCTTGGCATTTTTGATGCCCTCAGTCTTAGGTAAGTCCACATCTCTTTTGCTTGTGCTAATAAGTGATCTTTTTATGTCTGTGACTACTCGTGCAATCCTATACTGTATGCTTTCTAGATACTGTCTTCTGGTGCACTGTTTCCATGGAAGCCACTGCCCAAGCAGACCATCCTCATCATATGAGGTAAGAGGTGCCAGCATTCATGGTAGGTATGAAGGAGAGAAAAAAGTGCATATTCGCTAATCATGCGATTTCTGGTAGCCCTTCCAGGGCTAAATCTACCAATTCCAAGCTTCACAGATGCTCCAGTCATACTTCGAGTCATGGGAGACCTAGGAGAAGTCACTCAAGATCTTCATCTCGCCATCGTCACTCTGGTCGCAGCCACTCTCATTATAGTCACTCATATAGAAGGTCACCTTCTCCCCGTCACGAAAGGAGCTATCACACCCGCCCTGCAGCAAACGCTTGCTAGGTGTGCGAAGCTCCAGCTTTGCCAGACAAATTGGCCTGCCAGGCATGCTTCAATGAAGCAACCAGAGAAAAGGAATCTCTTGTAAGAGAGGAGACTATCCTGGAGACATCACTTCCTGAACAAGACCAGGCCGGCCAGAGCACATCTTCCGTAGCTCAGAATCCACCCATAGATTCGGATTCAGATTCTGACAAATGTTGAGGCGGAGACTGCTACTGGATTTGACTTTACTCTAGTGGAGCCCTTCATAAAGTCAGTGAAGGAAGCCATAGGATGGGAGGAGGCGAAAGAGACCCCTCACAAGGTTCGGAAGTACTTCCCTAATCTATAGAGGGAACCAGAGTCCTTTCCCTTTATCGAGGAACTGGAAGATCTCATCAAGGATGAGTGGGAGAGAATGGACAAGAGAGCTAATCTGAATAATAGTGCTGGCAAAAACAAAAGGTGAAAGCTGCGCTCAAGGTGAAACATAAAAATGTACAGTGTAGTGAAATCTAAGCAGCCTGCATCGAGATCTAGTCTCCAAATCCCACCATAGATAATAATACAAAAGAGATGCGGCGCTAAAACATATTTAAAAGCTATGAAATAAGTTAATATAAAATAATCAATACTAGTAGTGCAAGATGAATATAAACAATATCATACACTAATGTCCCAAAAATTAATTGAAAACAAATATTTGAGTAGATAAATGAATAGAGTCCAAAACCAAAAAGAAAGTCCGTGATGAATTAAGAAAAAGTGCCAGAAAGGGCCACAACAAAGATGAGGATGCAGTGGGGAAAATCTTCTGTGGTTCCTCACACCCGAGGTGGAATATCAGATATGCTTACCAGATCCCGTTGACCGCTATTACAGCAGTCAAAAACGGCACAGGGAAATTTTTGGGGCTCCCCACAACCTCAGCTTAATGGTACCGATGAGCGACAGATGATATCTCAGGATTCAAAGAGAAAAGGAACAATCCATCGCGTAATACAGTCGATACAAAGCGGCGCTCACACTCCGGATCTCTCCAGTCTCTCAGTGCCCAGGGCACTTACTCCGGTAAGCATATCTGATATTCCACCTCGGGTGTGAGGAACCACAGAAGATTTTCCCCACTGCATCCTCATCTTTGTTGTGGCCCTTTCTGGCACTTTTTCTTAATTCATCACGGACTTTCTTTTTGGTTTTGGACTCTATTCATTTATCTACTCAAATATTTGTTTTCAATTAATTTTTGGGACATTAGTGTATGATATTGTTTATATTCATCTTGCACTACTAGTATTGATTATTTTATATTAACTTATTTCATAGCTTTTAAATATGTTTTAGCGCCGCATCTCTTTTGTATTATAATCTGAATAATAGATTTACTAAACTGTATCCTTTGAAAGAACAAAACGTGAATTCGCTATCCCAACCACCGGTGGTCGATGCTTCCTTGATGCAACTTGCAAGACACGTTACTTTACCCATAGAGGATGCAGTAACTTTCCGGGACATGTTGGATCGAAAAATCGATCAATACATGAAAAAAGCATATTGCACAGCAGGTGGCGCATGTTAACCTGCGCCACAGCAGGTGGTGCATGTTAACCTGCGATGGCATCAGCTGCAGTAGGAAAAGCGATTTCTGGTTGGTCTGCCAATATAGAGAAATCTGTTCGTGAGAGGGCTGACCAGGAGAAGATAATCGGTTCTCTTCAAGAATTGAAACTGGCAGGTGATTTTGTGGCAAAAGCTGCAGTGGATGTAATTCGTTCCTCTGCCAGGGCTATGCTGGCATCAGTTACGGCCAGAAGAGCTCTATGGTTCAAGCCATGGGTGGCGGATGCTGCATCAAAGTCTAACTGGTGCAAGATCCCTTATAATGGAGTTAACCTCTTTGGATCAAAGTTGGATTCGGCAATCTCCAAAGTAACAGGTGGAAAGTCGGGCCTGATTCTTTCTGACCGGCGTCCCAAACCACAGAAGGGTCCTACCTTCAAACGCAATCTCCTGGAGAGATACAGGGAGACAAAGACATACAGACCAGGTAGAGAATTCAAAAGGAATTGGAAGAATCCACAATCATCCCTTTTGAGACTTCAGAAGTCTAAGACCACCTCATCAGGGGAAAATGAGAAGTGTTTTTGAGGGTGCACCCATCCTACCTGTGAGAGTGAGTTCCAACTCAAAAAGTTTGAGCAGGTATGGACGGAACACATAAAGGACGCGTGGACAGGCGACTTACGGCCTGTTATGGACCTAAAGGGACTCAACAAAAGCATTCAAGTAGAAGCTTTCAAAATGGAGAGCCTCCATTAAATTTTATTAGCTGTAAACTTAGGAGATTGGATGCTTTCCGTAGAGTTATTGGATGCTTATCTTCATGTGCCCATACACCCCGCTTTTCAAAAGTATCTGCAATTCTCGGTCAACCATCATCATTTCCATTTTCAGTCTCTCCCGTTCGGTATCTCCTCCGCTCCCAGGACATTTACCAAGACTCTTCTTCCTGTGATCGCGTTCTTAAGAGAGAAAGGCCTGCGGCCCCATAATTATTTAGACGATATCCTGCTCTTAGCGGGCAGTCAGGAAACACTGATTCTTCATCAAGATATACTCATCAACACGCTTCAAAGTTTCGGGTGGTTGATCAATTGGAAGAAGAGCAGTCTTCAGCCCACTCAAAATATGACTTTCTTAGGGGCGGAACTCTACACGTTATTAAACAGAGTCAGCATACCTCAGGAAAAGATAGGGCCCTTATTACAGAAGATAAGGAGGCTAATGGCGGCAAGATATCTTCCAGCAAGAATCTGTCTGAGCCTTCTAGGGTCAATGTCGGCCACTCTACCGATGATCCAATGGGCACAATGGCATATGAGGACATTGCAATACTCATTCCTTACCCAGTGGAGAACACCTATGCTCCAGTTGATCACCATTCATCGAACCATGAAGCAGTCAATTTGGCGGTGGATGCATACAGACAATCTAAGGAGACACAGACTGATAGTCCACCCAGAACCCGAGGTGATCACCTCGGATGCCAGCCAGTCAGGTTGGGGAGCACATTATCGGAACCAGGCGACTCAAGGACAATGGCAATTCCAAGCAAGGGATCTGGTATTGAATGTCCTAGAGTTTAAAGCAGCCTTCCAGGCTCTCCTAGCCTTTGGCCCATCCTTGAAGGGGAGGAGTGTTCTAGTCCGGATGGACAACAAGGTGGTAGTAACGTATATACAGAGACAAGGAGGTACCAGAAGCAGTACATTGTTGGAGGAATCCTAGAATGGGCTCAGATATTTCTATTAGATCTGCGAGCAGTATATGTCCCAGCAGCTCAGAACCTGCTAGCCGACTGTTTGAGCAGGGAGTTCTTATCAAACAATGAATGGTCCCTGAACCTACAAGTCTTCAATCTCCTGACCCAAACTTGGGGAATTCCGGAAATCGATCTGGCAGCAACACCCTCAAACACAAAGTGTCAGAGGTTCCTTTCGAGAGGGGCATACCCATCTGCGGAGGGAGTGGACTGCCTTCTCCATCAGTGGAACTTCCAACTGGGGTACATATTTCCAACACCTTTGATTGCGAGGTTCCTATCGAAGCTCAGGAGATCTTTGGCATCAGTGATAGTGATCATTCCTTTTTGGCCCAGGAGGCTTTGGTTTACGACTCTGCTACAGCTCAGTCTGGGGGACCCACTACCTCTTCCATTATCACAAGATCTTCTTCACCAAGGTCAGTTCCTCCATCCAGCCCCAGAGAAGCTCCATCTGATGGCCTGGATGTTGAGAGGATTAGGTTCCTAGAGCAAGGTTGCTCACAGGAGGTCATTTCAACATTACTCCAGGCTAGGAAATACACGACTAATGTCACTTATGACAGAATATGGGACAAGTTCATGTCAATGGCCCAGTAGAATGGTTGGGACCCTTTATCTCCGGAAGTGCCGCAAGTTTTGGAATTCCTTCAAGCAGGTTTAAGGCTCAATTCAAGTACACTCAATGTACAGGTTTCAGCTCTTTTAGCTAAGACGGATGTCAAGTGGGCCTCTTCTTATACAATTTATAAGAGCATGTGTCAAGATCAGGTCTACAAGAAGACCGACTTTCCCAGCATGGGTTTTATTGATAGTCCTGAAAACCCTATCGTAGTCTCCTTTCCATCCAGCTGATTCAATCACACTATGGAACTTAACTTTAAAACTAACATTTCTTATCACTTCTGCTAAAAGAGTTTCGGAAATACAGGCATTAATGATTTTAGAGCCATACATGGTCTTTTACCCAGACAGGGTGGTACTGAAACCCTCAGAAAAATTCACTCCAAAGGTGTCATCATCCTTCCATTACAATCAAGAAATCAATCTTCCATCATTTACAGATAATCAAGGTCAACCACACGCTTTGGATGTTAAGACTACTATTAGAAATTATCTATCAGCTACAGTCTCTTTCAGGAAGACCCAAAGTCTATTAGTGATTCCACATGTGGGGAGAAGAGGCCCGATTGCATCATCCCGCACCATCGCATCTTGGTTGGTCAAGACAATCAAGAAAGCTTATGACATTCAGAATCTGTCGGTACCCAGAGGCATCAGGGCTCATTCAACAAGGGCAGTGGCAGCTTCCTGGGCAGCGTATTGCAGAGTGTCTCCCGAGACAATTTGCAGGGCAGCTACCTGGTTCTCCAGGCATACTTACATGTCCCACTATAGAGTGGATTTGGCTCAGTTATCAACGGTAGATTTTGAAAGAGCCGTTGTTCAAGCCAATTCTTCAGCTATATAATAAACACTACTACTTTAACTTGCACCCACCCAACTGGCGAGTTATTTCACAGTGTGTGCTGCCATGATGCGTCAGGAAAATGGAAAATTGTATACTCACCTTTCCGTAATTTTCCTTTCCTGACGCATCCCCATGGCAGCACACAGCATCCCACCCCTTCTTTAGGATGATAGTTACAGAGAATGAAGTGGGGTGCCTCTCCTTCAAATTTATAGCTAACCAATCCTGTCAGGTTGTGGGGGCGGAGTCACAACCAGTGTGTGCTGCCATGGGGATGCGTGAGGAAAGGAAAATTACGGGAAGGTGAGTATACAATTTTCCATTTTCCAGCTGTTTAGACTAGGTTCACATCTATGCAGATTGTAGTTGATGTGTTTTTCCATTACGTTTTGCAGTGCTTATTGTGATTTTAAACACTTGTTTTTGAGGGGGTTTTTTTGTTTTTTTTGGGCTAATAGGAAAGTATTACAGTTTTGTTCCTGTACTGCAGCTTTGATGAGACTTTGGGCTTCATGAACACTGCAGCTCAAAGAAGCCACCTCTTTAGGTGTTTTGTGTCAGGGGAGTTTATAGGCAGAAATAAAACTGCCACTATACTCCTGAAAACACCAATATTGTGTATGGACACATACAAAACAAAACCAAAGAAATTCCCAGCTCACCTTACCGACCAGCCTGCTAACCAACCAAATTGTCCTGTCTAACAGTATGCGCTAAAAACAGGGGTTTAGTTTGCACACATTTGCAAATACATGCGTAAGCTACAGAGCCCTGTCAAGGCACCCCGGTATTTTTCTGTAATCATAATTCAAAATTTTGAGAGCCTCCACAGTGGAAGTACATGCATTATAATGGATAGGCAGAGGGCAGGTGAGCCTGGAGGGTGCCCACCCCTCCTTAAATGCACAGGGGCACACTTGACACCCAGCATATACCACAATGGCAGCAAAGATGCCCAGTGCATCCCCTCACCAGTATTTCAACAGTACAAACAAATGGCCACTGCCCTCACCTCTAAGTGGCCTTTGCAGCAAGGAGCACATGGAAGGGCAACGCATGCAAAACAAAACCAAAGAAATTCCCAGTTCAACTTTCCAACCAGCCTGTAACCAATTGAATTGTCCTGTGTAACAGTAAGCACTAAAAACGGGGGTTTAGTTTGCATACATTTGCAAATACATGCGTAAGCTACAGAGCCCCGTCGAGGCACCCCCGGTATTTTCTGTAGTCCTAACTCTAAATGTTGAGAGCATCCACAGTGGAAGCACATGCATTATAATGGATAGGACACTGGACACCAAGCATATAGCACAATGACAGCAAAGGTGTCCAGTGCATTCCCTCACCAGTGGATGCTCTCAAAATGGAAAGTCCCTGGGCATGCTCAGTGCTCAAAAACATAAAACAAAAGTTGTAAGTCCTTGGGCACGTGCAGAGTACAAAGCAGGAAATCTCAAATTTGCACCATCAAAGACACGGTTGCCTTTCAACTTTATAGCGTAGAAGAGGACCCTCTAGGCTATTTTCTTATGCTTTCTGTGACCATAAATAACTCCCCTATTATCATAGTAAACCTATATGCTATTAATACATTCCAAAAATGTTTTTTACAAATCCCTGCTGCAAAAATTAGAGGCCTACAAATCTCAATCACTAGTTATCCGTGGTGATTCTAACGCTGTACCAAACCCCTCTGTAGATTCTACCAATCCTTCCTGTAAACCTACCCCCTTTCTTCTCTCTTTTATATGGTGAAGATCTGTATGATGTTTGGCGCTGTATCCATGGCAACAAAAGAGACTATACCTTTTATTCCTCTATGCATAAAGTGTATTCTAGAATTTGTCCTTTTTTTGTTGTTGATATGTTCACCTCTGCTAAAATTAGGATCATAATGTGGTCTGACCATGCACCTATTTTTATAGATCTGGGACTTACTAATTCTTCCTGCTCATCCTCTCTGACCCAACTACCCTATGTAATACCCATAAGGCCTTCATTAGGGGCCTCTTTATTAAAAAACCCAGCCCATGAGAAAAAGCGATGCATGTGACAGGTCTCCCAGCTTACTGCCAAATTCGGGACCTGGAATCCTGTAATTAAACTTGTTTCGACCCCCTCCTTGTTGATCAGATATGAAAACACTGCAAACAACTTAGCTCCTTATTTAAAAAAAAATCTCACAATTTTGATATTAAAAGACTTTGCCTTTAACTCCTATGTCCTAGGGAACAAACCTCCTCGCAAAACAATATAAAAATCAACAGGCAGCATCAAAAATTCCTTTCCTGTTATCTGCGATATCAGAGGCTGTAAACACATCAACCCCTCTGATATCGCAGAACAGTCATGCAGCTATTACTCTGCCCTTTATAACTTAAAAGACTCAACTGATGCTCACCCTCCTGACCCTTTAGCAATACAAACCTTTCCAGCTCACCAACTTAACCACTGAACAACTTCAAGATATTTCCTCTCCATTCTCTGAAGCAGAAGTTTGCAAAGCTATCAAATCCTTACCGCTACAGTAGATAAATCCCCAGTATCATTAATCTACAGTAATGTTTCATGTCCTGTTTGTCTGCTTACCTCTCTGGTCTGTGTATTAGCTTAGGGACCGTACCCTCCCATCTGTGTGTTTAAAGGGTAACTCCACTTTCGTGGGTAAAAAAAAAATATCAAATTAAGAAAAAATAATATAGCACATATAATTGTGACACTAATCATATTGTAATTAAGTGTTAATAAAAATTACCTTTCCTTTTCAATCTGCAGCCACTGTAATTTTCTGAGAATGCATTGCAATATGGCTACCTGGAGTGTGTACTGACCACTCCCCAGAAACATAATTTCCTGCTTGTGTGATTGGCTCACCAATTTTCCCAAAAGTCTGCCTAAGATACAAGTCAGATTTCAGGCATCCCCTGCAACAAAAATGTCATTTTTGAAAAGATACTTTCAATAGGAGCACGTCTAAAGGGATGCAGGCCCAGCAGTTTTCCTCATTAGTGCCCTGCAGCTGCACACCTGACAGTTAATTATGAAACCACTCCCATTAGACCCACTCGGTACAGAGGCCCAGACAAACACACATGGGTTTCTTCAGAATAACAAAAGGTAGGAATCCGCAACAAAGGTTGTTATAATCCTTGCAATGTACATAGATCACCCAGAGGGGAATGGTTTTTTCTCAACAAAAGTGGAGTTACGCTTTAAGTAATTTTCTCTCAGCATGACTCCACCCCAGCCTCTAACAGGAAACACTATTTAACCATAGCGCCTTGAGGCGATTAAGTTCGCATTTGCAGCGCTCTACAAATCTTTCATTCATTCATTCATTTACTGCAATCCAGTCTTGCCCGAGCAACAGTTGTGTTTAGGCTCCTGTGTGGCGTCCTGCTGTGTGTTTATCTCTGACTTCTGTGTACCAACCTTGGCGTGTCCTTCTGACCATTCCTGTCTGCTAGTTCCCCCGACTTTGGGGTGCCTTCTGATTATTTCTTTCCGCTAGTTGCCCCGACCTTGGCGTGCCTTCCTGACCATCCCTGTCTGCTAGTTGCCCCGACCCTGGCTTGTTCTCCTTGTTGTAATATGTTGGTCGATTTATGTAGGACAGTACCATATTGACCAAGAATTCAGTTGAGTTGTCCAAGCCAACTCAATTTTAACATATCAAAGGGACAGCTGATGACCCTTTGATGTGTTAATCTTATGCAAGTCTACCTAGGTATGTGAGGTATGGACCGTTAACCTAATTGAACATTTCAAAGGGTGCATTGTTTACATACTTAAGGATGATAAAGCACCATAGAAGAGGTATGTATTGATGGTAATTAGATTTGAGGGGGTATTCAAGGGAAATAATGATATGCTGGCCTAGTAAACATTTTAGAGACCCTAAATTCCATTGTCAGTAATTACTAGTTGAGTTTTTTCATGTTAAAGCGGAGTTCCGGCGAAATTATTATTTTTTTTAATTGATCCTATCATTATTACTAATAAAATTCAAAAACTATTATACAATGTTTATTATGTATTTAGCAAAAATATTAATTTCTTACTGAATATTTGCTGCCTCCTGTTGTGGCTGTTGCCATCATGATTGTGGGTATGTGAAGCCCAATCAAGTAGCTATTCCTAAATTTTTTGTTTTAAATAGCTGGGCTGGTATTTGCAACCCCAAGTCAATTTGTTAAAGTGGGGACCCCACACAGTTTTTTTTTCAGAATTTTCTATTGCCGGCATTGTTTTGTTTAGTGACATAAAATATATCCGAAACAAAACTAAGCAAATTTTTCCATTCTGCAAATGTCTAATTCTTATCTTCTTCCTTTCCTATTCTACCTGACAGGGGTGTCCCCTCTCCCCTATAATTTTTTCTGTAATCATAAGGCTTCTTGCGGAACATTTCAGATCTCACCCTTCAATCTTTGGTCTAACTATAAATTCAGTTAAACACAAAATAGGATTATATGCGGAATGATCTCTACCGCCCTTGTTGCTTGATAATTTTGGACTGATCTCCCTGTACAAACTTAACCACTCTAAATCCCATATGTTATCTAATGGCCTAGATGCTGGACTTTGACCCTAAACTTCTTCTGGGAGCAGCATTGCTCCAAAAAGCACCATAAAAACACTTTTTAGACACTATCACAGCTGCCTACAAGGTGTGGAATTATATTATGGATTTATGACATGGACTCTCTTAAATGACATTACAACCCCTCCCGTTAAGGTCTTTGGAGCCGATCATTCATGATACAGTAAAACCTTGGATTGAGGGGGCGTGGTCTGGACAGAGACGTGTGTCTTCTGAGCTCCCAGCCGTCTCTCATCCACTCCGGCTGATTCAACTTACTTGCACATTATGTACTCCTCAAAGAAGAGGTCAGCAAAAAGAAACAACAAACCCACAAAATCATCACCTCCAGCTCTGCCAGCAAGCGATATTCAGAGGTTATTTCAAATTTCCCAGCTAAACTCACAAGAGCCCAAGATGGTGGACACATGTGTCGAACAAGCCAGAGATCAGGCCTCCCATAGTCTGCCGGCCTCACCTGCAGAATACTCGGAATCTGAGGCATTGTTCGACATCCCATCAGCTTTCCTCTCAGATCCGGGGGGACCGTCACACTCTCCCTCTTTGACATACCGGGCAGACACGGAGCTAAAATCCCTCCTGCAATCGCTCCCGACTAAGGCCGACATGGCAGCCCTAATCGAGAAAATAGAGGCAGCTCACAGGAAGGAACTGAAAGCAGTGAAGGCCAATGCGCAGGCAACCTCAACAAGGCTCACGGCAGGGGAGACCTCTCTATCCACACTGGGCCACCAAGTGACCGCACTGGAACACTCGCAACGGGCACATTCAGAGGCACTGGTGAATCAACAACTCAACCTTGAAGACATGGAGGACCGGAGCCACAGGAATAATTTGCGGCTCCGCGGACTGCCAGAGGCCACCGGAGCAGAGGATCTAGCCGATACGGCCATTGCCGTCTTCCGGAGCATAGCAGGGGTCGAACTGCCAGACCGGGTCGAATTAGACCGGATCAATAGAGCATTGGGCCCCAAATCGACTGATCCCTTGAGATCCCACAATGTGATATGCCGGCTACACCACTATACCCACAAAGAACACATAGCTCGCAAAGCTTGGGAAGCGGACAATCCAGAATTTGATGGGGCAAGGATAAAGATCCTACTGGACCTATCCAGAGCCACCCTGCAGTGACGGGCCATGCTGAGGCCGCTTTTAGAGTTAGCCAGGAGAAAGGGTGCCACATACAGATGGGGATACCCCCTATCGGTCACATTCTGTAAAGGACAAAGATCGTTCACGATCCGCACTCCGGACTCGCTGCCTGCTCTCTTCAAGTTCCAGGACACAGACCCCATAGTGATACTGAACTGGCTGACACTCCTACCGAAGTTCCAGGATCGACAAACTTCATCCGCAGGAAGAGGAAACGTTCCACCCAGACCACAAAGTGATCGCCGACGGCAGAGAACACCATCCCCGGTGGCTGCACGCGAGTCATAAGGCAAGTAAATACTACACAGACTACCCCCCCTTACACTGCACTATATAGAGCACCCTCCCTGACCGTTCCCTTGCATCTTACCTCTCCTGCCCAGCCATACTCCCCCTCCTCCCTGGAGCATCCCTCCGGAACGCTGGTGAACTACGAGGCAGTCTCCTTGAATTACTCGCTAATAGAGTGAGACACCCTCAAGAGACAGACTGCCTGCCAGTGTTACCTTGGAATTCTCATTTACCTGCGATCTCAGAGGTGCCAACCCTTTACTCCAGGGGATGGATCCAGCTGCCCACAATGCCTACTGAGGATCCTATTGTGAACACCCCCTACCTGAGGTGACCACATCAACACTCCCCGATGTTACAATGCCCCACTTTGTCAACAGAACATCTGCTTTAGGCACCTTAAGCCAGGACACTTTAGGCTAAGGAACCTGTCTCAGGACTCTATGTAGCTACTCACCTGAATAGACAGGGCACAAAAACACCTACCTGTTGACTCACAAACTAACATTGACAGACATTAGATACCAAAGAAGAAAGAATAACATGCTAACAGGAGCATATGAGCGTATCCCCTCCCCCCACGGTTTGCAGGGCATTACCGAGACGAGCAGGGTGAACCCTGCTAAGCCCTTGGTGAACACTACCCATCCCAAAAATATGGGTCACAAAGGAACATTAATTCAACCACGAGAAGAGGCTACAGGAGAGGCCATACTGGTGGCGAACAATAGGGGGGATGGGCAGTCACACCTGATAAGGAGATTTCTATACCTACCTCACTTATATGGAGTGATTAAACCTTTCCCTATATAAGAATTAAAAACGAACGATAACAGTGTGAAAAGATAAACAATTACATTTATTTATACAGAAAAGGAACGTTGGAGATTACCAAATACAAAGTGGAGGATACAACCATAAAACAGAGACCAATGATACAAAATATTGCTATAATGGTCATACACATGCTAGCTAGAGATTAATAATATATTAAGGCAAAATCCTACAGTAGAAAAGATTACAGAAAAGAAAAGAGACAGAAGATAATAGAGATACATTGTATAGAGAAGTCTTACGTAACCATCCTTCATCTAGACCAGGGGTCTCAAAGTACCGGCCCGCGGGCCATTTACGGCCCGCGGAGTGGTTACAATTGGCCCGCAGGACTGATGCATTTCCTGGTAAGCAACGGCCGCCTGCTTACGATGTTGTTTTTTTTTCTCTTCCTGGTTTACTTAGAGAAAGTCGGGCTAGCTGACGTCGGTGACATCGCGTGACGTCCGCCGCTGTTGCTTATGGGAGTTGTGGTCCATGGCTGTCCGCTCAAGCTCCCTGTCCCCGGCGGGTGGAGTCTCGAGAGCAGCGAGCGCAGCCAGCCTAAATACAGCCATTGGCGTTGCTATGGGGGTGTGGGAGGGGCTGGGGGTGTGGCTGCCTCCTCCGCTCCTCCCACAGACTCCTTCACTATGGATGATGCTGAAGCAGATAGAGGCGAGGACAGACACAGCAGCCCCACCCACCCGCCCGGATCTTAATCTGTAGACATGAGGCATGCTATGTAAGTTACTCTGCAAACTGTCACTACATAGAGTTCTAAGATGCCCTGTACCCCCCCAACCTGCCCTGTGCCACCCCAACCTGCCCTATACCACCCCAACCTACCCTGTGCCACCCCAGCCTGCCCTGTACCACCCCAACCTACCCTCTTCCACCCCAACCTGCTCTGTAAGACCCCAACCTACACTGTGCCACCCCAACCTGCCCTGTGCCACCCCAGCCTGCCCTGTGCCACCCAAACCTACCCTGTGCCACCCAAACCTGCCCTGTACCACCCCAACCTACACTGTGCCACCCCAGGCTGCCCTGTGCCACCCCAACCTACACTGTGCCACCTCAACCTGCCCTGTACCTCCCCAACCTACCCTTTGCCACCCCAACCTGCCCTATACCACCACAACATGCCCTATACCGCCCTAAACCACCACAATCTGCCACTATACCACCCTATACTACCCTAATCTGCCACTATACCACCCTATACTCTCATTTACAGGGGCTGGTTTGGGGTGCGCCCAATGACCTGCGCTGCCTGCATGGTGCTGTGCAGCCTAGACAGGGGGGGTGACACCATGTTTTACCGCACCAGGTGACACCAAACCTAGTGACACCACTGACTACAACCAAACTACAACTCCCAGTGGGATCTTCTTGGACACCGTTGTGGCTGAGTCTGAGTCACTGGCTCGGCGTGCAAGGAGGAGGACCTGTCTTGCTGAGCCCGAGCTGGCAGCTGCCATCGGCCCATCGCTGAGGTCATGGTGAGAGACCCTGACACCCCCAGCTGACCCCCACATGATCATCCCATCTATCCCCCCCTTATACAACTCATTTACCATACCCCAGTGCCCATCCAGTAACCTCAAAATAGCCCTCAACACTGGGAGCTGCCCAAGTGCCCGTGGATCCTGCTAGGAGCTGGCTGCAAACCTGTGGGGTCCTGCTGGCCACTGACCTGTGGGGTCCTGCTGGCCACTGACCTGTGGGGTCCTGCTGGCCACTGACCTGTGGGGTCCTGCTGGCCTCTGCCCATGGGTCCTGCTGACCTCTTGCCATGGGTCCTGCTGACCTGCGGGTCCTGCTGGCCATGGCCTACAGGCTAGCAGGACCCACAGGTCCACAGCCAGCTCCCAGCAGGACCCACAAGCTGTGGGTCCTGCTGGGATTTGGCTGCAGAACTGTCGGTCCTGCTGGCCACTGACCTGTGGGGTCCTGCTGACCGCTGACCTGTGGGGTCCTGCTGGCCTCTGGCCATGGCCTATGTGACCTGCGGGTCCTGCTGGCCATGGCCTACAGGCCAGCAGGACCCATAGGCCATGGCCAGCAGGATCCACAGGCAGATCCTGCTAGGAGCTGGCTGCGAACCTGTGGGGTCCTGCTGGACGCTGACCTGTGGGGTCCTGCTGGCCTCTGGCCATGACCTATGTGACCTGCGGGTCCTGCTGGCCATGGCCTACAAGTCAGCAGGACCCATAGGCCATGGCCAGCAGGATCCACAGGCGGATCCTGCTAGGAGCTGGCTGCGAACCTGTGGGGTCCTGCTGGACGCTGACCTGTGGGATCTTGCTGGACGCTGACCTGTGGGGTCCTGCTGGACCCTGTCCAGTGACCTGTGGGTCCCGCTGGCCATGGCCTACAGACCAACAGGACCCATAGGTCAGTGGCCAGCAGGACCCACAGGTCCACAGCCAACTCCCAGCAGGACCCACAAGCTGTGGGTCCTGCTGGGACCTGGCTGCTGGACACTGCAGAGCAAACACTGCCAAGCATCTGGCAGTGAGCAGTAACTACCACTATATATACTAGTTTAATGTTCTTTTTGAAGCTTAAAAGTTTGCATGCGGCCCCCATGGGATATGAAATTTCGTCCTGTGGCCCTCAGGTAATTTGAGTTTGAGACCCCTGATCTAGACCGTCAGCACAAGAGAATGGGCAGTGATCTGTGCTGCAATATATACACTTGTAAACCCCCCCTTCCTTCCATATGCCAAAACTGCTACATTGAGTCAATGGGGGTGGGGGGCTCTCTTACCAGCTACCATATCCTGACCAGGTTATTCCTGTTCCCTTCACACCTCCCACCTCCTTTGAAGTGACACTGTACTATCAAATGGTCAGATAGCCACTCCAGATAATAGGATGTTGATTCCAAACTAGGGTTCTCAAACTATAGTCATTGAAAAGTCACTGCAAGTAACATTAATAATAAAGTCCATCACCTTCAGAGCCCAAATCTCCACCACACACCTGACAGTGGTACTGACATCCTTATCTCAAGGGGGATCATACGCACCCCAATGTTGGTTGCACAATGTACCCACATAACTGAAATGCCGCTATAAGTTTGTTTTTCCTTTTGTTTTCTTCTTACAGAATTGTTTTCGTTTGTTATATCATTTTGTTACATGCCGGGGTGGGAGGGGTGGCGGGGACCTCAATATTTGAGCCTTGTTTAACTCCTCCCCCACTTAGGTTAGCATATCTCCTTAGGAGGCCTTTGGTTGCCCTTCTGGGGATTACATGTTTTACATTCTTAGTAAATACCAGAATTAGTGCAATAGGCCCTTTTCTCTCTAAATCCCTCTTCTCACTTTCCACCTAACCCCTCCCACACCCAACTTCCCTTCTCTTCCCCTGCACCCTCCCACTTTCTCCCCCCCCCCCCGTCCTCCCCCCTCCCTTTCTCACTTTCCCCTCTCCCTCCCCTCAAGCTATGGTGCTGGACAGCATAAAAGTGATGTCACTGAATGCAAAGGGTCTCAATACACCGGAAAAGAGATGCATGCTACTACATGACCTAAAGCGATCATATACTGACATCGCATTTATCCAAGAAACTCACTTTAAAAAAGACAAACTTCCACTATTTCACAATAGGTATTACCCTTTCAGATATCACTTCACTAAGCCGACAGCCAAGTCAAAAGGGGTCTCCATATTGCTATCAAGTAGCTCCCCTGGAAATACCAAGACTCTCTCATAGATCCAGCGGGATGATACGTGTTCCTGAAGGGATCTATGGGCGAGTCACAGGTGACCTTAGCAACTATATATTCCCCAATGAAGGCCAAGACATCTTCCTTAAAAATGCACATGAGAAACGTATGGAATTCACAATGGGACACTTAATCCTTGGTGGGGACTTTAATACACCTCTACTCCCAACAGCAGATACCTCCTCAGGTACATCCTCTATCTCCCCAAGCTCCCTGAAACGAATAGCCAAATCATTACACAGAGCCCAATTGATAGATGTATGGCGTCTGCAACATTCAGGTGAACGTGATTACACCTACTCCAAACCCCACAAAATCTACACCAGAATTGACTATTTTCCGATCCCTCATACACAACTACACGCATCAATAGAAAATATAACTTGGTCTGATCACGGCCCCATCTTCCTGACATACACGCTCTCTGATACATCTTCACCTAGACATCACTTTTGGCGACTTAATGAAAGCCTATTACAAACCCCCGAGGTGCTGGCGGATGTGACAAAAGAACTAAACTATTACTTTCAGATGAATGGACTACCAGACTGTGACCTGGGCATCCTTTGGGAAGCCCACAAAACGGTTATACGAGGGGTCCTTATCAAGCACGGCGCCCGTATCAAACTGGAACTAACCCAGCACTTACAGGAACTTTCGACCACAGAAGCCTGTCACAAACATGCTCCATCCTCCTCCTCAGAGAACAAACTCACATTATTATGTAGACAGATTACAGATATGCTACATTATAGAGCTAAAGCGGCCTTACAGTACTGCCGCAAAGCTATGTATGAATTGGTTGACAAGTGCGGAAAATTATTAGCAAAGTTGGTTAGAGACCACAAACTCTCCACATACATACCCCAAATCATCACCTCTGAAGGCCACAAAGTGATCCTTCCCACACAAATTACAAAAGAATTTTGAGAATTTTACTCCCACTTGTATAACTTGCCACAAGAATCTTTATCCAAAGTGGACATAGAAGAATATCTAGTGTCATCTCAAATCCCATCCCTTTCCCCTGAAATCTGGGAAGAACTAGACTCCCCAATAACATTGCTGGAAATCCAACAAGCCATAGGAGTAATGAAACCAGGTAAAGCCCCGGGCCCGGATGGCTATACCTTACAATATTATCAGACACTTCCCCCATTATTAGGACCCCATATGGTCAAACTTTTTAATGCAGTGGGTTCTGACTCTGACTTCACTAGGGATACCCTGAGGGCACACATCTCAATAATACACAAGGAAGGGAAAGACCCCACATCATGTGGTAGTTACAGACCCATATCCCTGTTAAACCTAGATCTTAAGGTGTTCACTAAGATCCTAACTACCAGACTGGCACAACATCTTCAGAAGTTTATACATCTCAATCAGGTGGGCTTTATCCCCACCAGAGAGGCGAGGGATAACACGACCAAGATATTGAATCTCTTACATATTGCACAGACTACAAACACCCCATGTATCTTTCTGAACATTGACGCCAAAAAGGCATTTGACAGGGTGAACTGGTCATTTATATTATCAGTACTTAAACATGTTGGTCTGGGACAGGGGATGCTCAAATGGATTAATGGGATCTATTCAAATCCGACCACGCAAGTGAAAGCTAATGGAGTTCTCTCCGACCCATTCCCTATAAAGAACGGGACGAGACTATTTGCCCTCGCCCTAGAACCATTTCTGTCCACTATTAGACTAAACTAGGACATACAAGGACTGACAGTTGGTACAACCCAACATAAAATTTCTGCCTACGCAGGTGACCTACTCTTTTCTCTGACGAATCTGACAATCTCACTACCCAACCTCCTGAGAGAATTTGATAAATATGGAGCACTGTCTAAACTAAAAATAAATGTCACCAAATCGGAAGCAATGGGCATAGCTCTCCCACCACACATCACTCCAATCATACAATCCAACTTCCGTTTTAAATAGACCACATCCACTCTAAAATATTTAGGCACATACATCCCGCCTGACTTTTCCTGTATATTTGCTCACAACTACCCACAATTACTAACCAAAACTAAGGACCTATTGGACATATGGCACACAGGCCTTCACTCATGGTTTGGGAGATGTAACCTAATAAAAATGAGTATTCTATCAAAATTTTTATATCTCTTCCAAGCCCTACCGATTCAAATACCTCTCTCCTATCTCAAACAAGTTCAGGCCATGTTTACCTGCTTTGTATGGGCAAAAAAAAAGCCACGTATACCACAAACCCAGCTATCCCCCCGAAAACTCTACGGGGGCATAGCACTACCCGACATTCGTAAATACTATCAAGCAATCCATCTAGGTAGAGTCATCGATTGGGGACGACATTCTGACTTAAAACTTTGGGTACAGATAGAACAGAACCAGTCGACTATCCCCTTGAAAGGGGCGTTATGGTGCTACGACTCACTACCCCTGGAAATAAAATCCCACCCACTGATTGGAACCACACTGTGACAATGCTCACAGGTTACCTTCCCAACATGCAACAACTACAACAACAACTGTGACAACTGCTGACTTACCTTTGACCCTGATACTCAGAAACCCTAACATTCCCGCGGGGCTATCACCAACCTCATTTAAAACGCTACGGGACAACTATGAACAGGCCTCCAGGTTTGTGACTGAAGGAAAATGGCCCACCATAGAGGAGCTGGGGGACCCCACAGGACCCTTTCAGCTCACGTTCTGGAATACAGCACAGATACACCATTTCCTTCACTCTATACCCAATCTTCTGAACTTCAATAGACAGTTGACCACTTTCGAGGAGTATTGCTCAGGGACGAATCAACTGCCCCAAGTTCTCTCCAAAACGTACACACTCCTGAACACCCCCCCCCCCCGGAACAACCACCACTACCATGCCTAACAAAATGGGAACCTGATCTCCAATGTACCTTCACAACACCAGAAAAACGAAATATAATAGGTCTTGCCCTCAAATCATCGCTGTGCACCAAAATTCAAGAGACCAACTTCAAAGTACTAACGAGATGGTATCTGACGCCTAGTCGTCTACATAGCATCTTTCCCGACACATCAAAACTCATCTGGAGATGCCAAAAAGAAATAGAGACAATTTTACATATATTCTAGACTTGCCCTAAACTGACAGAGTTTTGGACGACTGTCCGAACTATCTCCCAAAAATTTACAAACCATTCAATCCCGAATGAACCAGCGTTTTTTCTGTTACACGTATCAACAAAAAATCCATTCTGTGACACCTATTAAATGCCGCTAAGTCATGCATTCCCCTGTTCTGGAAGCAACAAAAAAAACCCAACCCCTGTGACCTGGCTAAGGAGCACAAAACAAACATGAGATATACAAAAAGACATGGGATCTTTGGAATATGTTTATATTCTCAGAAGGACAAGCTTTATATGGAACATCCTCTGCATGCAAGCAAAAATCAAAGTAGCCCTGGACAGCCATATCTTTCCCCTTCTCTCTCTTATCTCTAGCTGCTACGCTCTATATCCCCCCTCCTTCTTTTCTTTCTTCTCCCATTCATTAAGGGAAAATTGGAAAATAGGATTGGACCACCCTATTTCTAGAATGATCACATTACACAGGTTAATTAAGTGATAAGTTGATATATAAAAATGCAAAATGTTTAGGAAAAAGATCGCTTGCACATGTATACTCTTTCTTGTTTACATCCTTGTCTGATGTGATCTGATGACACTAGGCTGTGACCTCGTCTTTGATGACTGTTAATTTTGTATTATTGAGGCACCGCCCTTTGCTGAGGTTTAACCACTTGCTTACTGGGCACTTAAACCCCCCTCCTGTCTAGACCAATTTTCAGCTTTTAGCGCTGTCGCACTTTGAGTGACAATTGCGCGGTCATACAACACTGTACTCAAATGAAATTTTTATCATTTTTTTCCCACAAATAGGGCTTTCTTTTGGTGGTATTTGATCACCTCTGTGGTTTTTATTTTTTGCTAAAAAAATTGAAAAAGACCAAATTAAAAAAAAAAATATATATATATATTTTTTATATTTTGTTATAAAATTTTGCAAACAGGTCATTTTTTTCCTTCATTGATGTACGCTAATGAGGTGGCAGTGATGGGCAGTGATGGGTGGCAGTGATGGGCACTGATGGGTGGCAATAATGGGCACAGATTGCTTACACTGATGGCAGCACTGCTAGGTGGCACTGATTGGCACCACTGGTGGGCATTGATAGGTGGCACTTGTGGGCATTGATAGGTGGCACTTGTGGGCATTGATAGGTGGCACTTGTGGGCATTCATAGGTGGCACTGCTGGGCACTTGCAGGTGGCAATGACAGATGGCACTGGCAGGCTCAGATGAGGCATATGTGCCTCCTTCCTCTTCGGAACCGATGTCACTTTAACATAAGCCGGTGATCTGCTTTTTTTTCCTCCTCATCCTGTCAGCGTGGGGAGAAAAAGAAACCGATTACCGAACTTTTGTTTACATCATGTGATCAGCTGTCATAGGCTGACAGCTGATCACATGGTAGGGGCCGGGATCGGCCCCTTACTCGGATCTGTGATCATCCGAGTCTCCAAGGCTCGGTGATCACAGTGCGCGCACCGTGCGCCCTGTAGGGTGCACGTGGTGCGCGTGCACAGGGGAGGACGTCCCATGACGGCCTCCCGGAAATTGAGGTCCGCACTGTGGCCGTCATTCGGCTATGGCCCGGACCTCAAGTGGTTAATAAAATTATATTTGAAAAAAAAAGACTTGGATTGAGAGTAACTTAGTCTGAGAGTGTTTTGCAAGACAAGCACATTTTTTTTATAAATTTTGACTTGATAAACGAGCGATGTCTTGATATACAAGTGGCGTCATATCACAACTGTGTATAAAAGAGAAGAGAGGTGCCTCCAAGTGTAGCAATATGGTTACATTTAATGAAGGTACAACCTTTAGCAACTCACATGGTTGACGATAAAAAAAGGCACATCTTATGCCGCGTACAGACGGCCGGAAATTCCCGACAGAAAAAGTCAGATGGTAGCTTTTGGTCGGATATTCCGACTGTGTGTAGGCCCCATCGGACTTTTTTTGTCGGTTTCTGATGAACTTAGAGAACATGTTCTAAATCTTTCCGTCGGAAATGCCGACAGAGGTTATCCCGTTGGCAAGTCTGACCGTGTGTACGGGGCATAAGTATGCAGGCCTCCGGGGTAAAGCTGTCCATATAGACCGTCCTCCACACCGCCATTGATGTCATCCCTTCCATGCTGTGCTCCACGAGCACTTCAAGCCTCGCTTTCAGATCGCTCTACTGCAGGGTCATCTTCCTGGTCATGATTGCAGACTGACATCGGTGAGAGCCGGTGGTGCGGAGGACGGTCTATGTTGACAGCTTTACCCCAGATGCCTGCATACTTAGATGTGCCTGTTTTATTCCACAAACATGTGAGTTGCCAAATGTTGTACTTTCATTAAATGTAACCATATTGCTACACTTAGAGGTGCTCTCTTCTCTTTTTTGTAGCTCCTGCTGGATCTTGCTTCCAATCCCCTTGTGGAGGCTGCCATTTGTGAATGGACATTATATGGTTACACAACCTATCACATTGCTATAATCTTTTTATATGGACTATAAACTGATGGATTTATAAATAAATGGTTGTGGAACAAATCATCTGAGTTTCCACTATTTTTATGGGGAAATTTGCTTTGATATACGAGTGCTTTGGATCACAAGCATGTTTCCAGAACGAATTATGCTTGCAATCCAAGGTTTTACTGTATTTCCTTGACAGTGTCAGGAAAGGGCTCACCTGCTGGTGGCACTGTGTCTCTCAGATCCATAGGCTGCAGTTCTGGTGTCCACCAGTGGGTGTCTCTCAGGAGGCAAAAGATCATCTCATGTAATCAGTCATCACCTGATGCTTGTTGCAGGATGTGTATTTAAGCCCTGCCTCTGCTCCTCATTCCTGCCTTGTGTTCTGTCTCCATGTGCCCCTGACCTGTGTTCCAGTGTTCCTGCATCCTGTTTCCTGATCCCGACCTTACAGCCTGATCCCTTCCCACCTGCTCTTTCTGTCTCCTGTTACCCTCTCCCTGTCCTGTCTTGCTGCCAGCTCCCTCTGCTTGATCTCCCGTGTATGACCCTGTGTAATGCCCTGTACACACGGTCGGACTTTCCGACGGAAAATGTGCGATCGAAGCCTGTTGTCGGCAATTCCGACCATGTGTGGGCTCCATCAGACTTTTTCTGACACACAAAGTTTGAGAGCTGGCTATAAAATTTTCTGACAACAAAATCCGTTTGCGTAAATTCTGACCGTGTGTAGACAATTCCGACGCACAAAGTGCTACGCATGCTCAGAATAAATTTCGAGACTTAAGTGCTCGGTCTGGTAAAATTAGCGGTCGTAATGGATATAGCACTTTCGTCAGGCTGCAATGTTTTAAATTGTTTAATGCAGAGCACTCTCTTCTTCTTTATAATGCTAGAAGAATGAAATTGTTTTGCTGCTCATATTCACACAGAGTTCTCACAAACTTATTTCTTCATTATTTCTTGTGATTTCATGAATATAATATTTTTCTTCGTCAGATCTACCGAATAATTTTTTGGGTTTTATGTTTTTAGATTTTTTATTATTTGTTGTTTGTTTTTTTAATCCAGATCTCCTGTTTTTTTATTTTTATTTTTTCTGGCGATCTCCATAATTGTTTTGGGTGTGTTTTGTGTGTCAAGTTACCACAACACCAGTGGCGGCTGGTGCTCAAAATTTTCGGGGGGCGCAAACAAACTGAAAAATTCTGAAAAAAACATCAATCGCAGCCACTGTGCCATCAAACGCAGCCACTGTGTCATCAAAACGCAGCCACTGTGTCATCAAAACGCAGCCACTTTGTCATCAATCGCAGCCACTGTGTCATCAAAACGCAGCCACTGTGTCATCAATTGACGCCACTGTGTCATCAAAACGTAGCCACTGTGTCATCAATCGCAGCCACTGTGTCATCAAAACGCAGCCACTGTGTCATCAATTGCAGCCACTGTGTCATCAAAACGCAGCCCCTGTGTCATCAAAACGCGGCCACTGTGTCATCAATCGCAGCCACTGTGTCATCAAAACGCAGCCACTGTGTCATCACAACGCAGCCACTGTCATCAAAACACAACCACTGTGTCATCAAAGCGCAGCCACTGTGTCATCAATCGCAGCCACTGTGTCATCAAAACGCAGCCACTGTGTCATTAATCGCAGCCACCGTGTCATCAAAACACAGCCACTGTGTCATCAAAACGCAGCCACTGTGTCATCAAAACGCAGCCACTGTGTCATCAATCGCAGCCACTGTGTCATTAAAACTCAGCTACTGTCAGTTTGCTGAAGACTAAGGACAGGTCTCAGTGCGGAGGGAGGAGCCGGATGTGTCTCCCCCTCCCCCTCCGCGTCTCCCCCTCCATGATGCTGGCTGCGGCTATCATGCGGGCCACCCCCTAGTCCATCGCCGACTCCTCGGCCTTCCGCCCTCGCCCCCCCCAATCCGATATCTCAGCCCCGGGGGCGTGCCTCGGCTGGTACGAGCACTGAGGGCGGCGTGCCCGACTGCTTGTCCTTAGATCGGCTACGCTGAGTGGATCTCGGTCGCGGCTACGAGCGCACCGAAACTCTGCTCTGTGGATGCGGGCAGGTTTGGTGTATCCCTGCTGAGCCGAAGGACAGAACACGGAGCTTGCGGGGTCCGGCGTCGGGGAGGCAGTCCCGCAAGCCACCCACAAGAAACCTCAGGATATCTCATCCTCGCGGCATCCAGTGCCTGTCTGCGTGAAGTGGAAGCTGCGATAGGGCACGAAGGTGCAGAGAAAAGCTCCAGAGGACGAGAGATTAGTAAGAGGATGATAATTAACCCTATTGGTCTATGCTGTTTTCTCTAGCTAAGGGTGTGGGTTATGGCAATATAACGCAAAATAGCTGGGGACTCTCGCATGCTGTGTTTTTCCTTGATACTAGGTAGCTTTTAGGGATCTATAGTAACTGCTGACGCAGAGGCGACAGCTCTAGACCCCCTATACTTTACTCCAGTTTGGGACACTACAGACCCACAGACCTAAGCGGCAATGGCTGGTGAGTCACTACTCATCAAACCCACTAAGAATAAAAAGACCGGCCAACCTCCTAACCCTACACAGAAGTGAATATACACTGTGATTAATAGTGTGGACTCTCTGACTGCCGTTCATACCCGGCACTCAGCCTAAATCTTCACAGGAGCAGACTTGCCCCCTCCTGGAGGCATTTCTTTCTTTTTCTCCCTTAGCTTCAATATATACCCTTCTCACTAGGGATGAGCCGAACACTCCCCTGTTCGGTTCGCAACAGAACATGCGAACAGGAAAAAAGTTCGCTCGAACACGCGAACACCGTTAAAGTCTATGGGACACGAACATTAATATTTAAAAGTGCTAATTTTAAAGGCTTATATGCAAGTTATTGTCATAAAAAGTGTTTGGGGACCTGGGTCCTGCCCAAGGGGACAAGGATCAATGCAAAAAAAAGTTTTAAAAACGGCCGTTTTTTCAGGAGCAGTGATTTTAATAATGCTTAAAGTCAAACAATAAAAGTGTAATATCCCTTTAAATTTCGTACCTGGGGGGTGTCTATAGTATGCCTGTAAAGGGGCGCATGTTTCCTGTGTTTAGAACAGTCTGACAGCAAAATGACATTTCGAAGGAAAAAAAGCCATTTAAAACTACCCGCGGCTATTGCATTGCCGACAATACACATAGAAGTTCATTGATAAAAACGGCATGGGAATTCCCCACAGGGCAACCCCGAACCAAAATTAAAAAAAAAACCAAAATGACGTGGGAGACCCCCTAAATTCCATACCAGGCCCTTCAGGTCTGGTATGGATATTAAGGGGAACCCCGGACAAAATGTAAAAAAAAAATGACGTGGGGTTCCCCCTAAATTCCATAAATTCCGTCACACAGCGGGAGCCTCCCTCCTTGCCAGCATGGGTGAGGAGCGGCCCGGAGAAGAAAATGAAGAAGAGAAGAAGAAAGAAGAGAAAAGGAGGAAGAAGAAGATGAAGAGAAGAGCGGGAGCCTCCCCTCATGCCATGGGTGCGGAGCGGCCCGAGGAGAAGAAGATAGAAGACGCCGCGGAGGAGATGCTGGACGAGAACGCCGGAGGAAGAACCAGAAGAGCCAGAAGAACCAGAAGAAGATGAAGGAAGAAAGAAGAAGCATTTAAATAAAGGAATTGTCAAAAACTGTCTCTTGTCATTTTTAACATTTTTGACAGTTTTTTAGTGAAATGGTAGGGGTAAGTACCCCCTTACCATTTCACACAGGGGGGGGGGCCGGGATCTGGGGGTCCCCTTGTTAAAGGGGGCTTCCAGATTCCGATAAGCCCCCCGCCCGCAGACCCCCACAACCACCGGCCAGGGTTGTGGGGATGAGGCCCTTGTCCTCATCAACATGGGGACAAGGTGTTTTGGGGGGCTACCCCAAAGCACCCTCCCAATGTTGAGGGCATGTGGCCTGGTACGGTTCAGGAGGGGGGGCCGCACTCTCGTCCCCCCCTCTTTTCCTGCGGCCTGCCAGGTTGCGTGCTCGGATAAGGGTCTGGTATGGATTTTTGGGGGGACCCCACGTCATTTTTTTTTTTTGGCGCGGGGTTCCCCTTAAAATCCATACCAGACCTGAAGGGCCTGGTATGGAATTTAGGGGGTCTCCCACGTCATTTTTTTTTTTTAATTTTGGTTCGGGGTTGCCCTGTGGGGAATTACCATGCCGTTTTTATCAATGAACTTCTATGTGTATTGTCGGCAAAGCAATAGCCGCGGGTAGTTTTAAATGGCTTTTTTTCCTTCGAAATGTCATTTTGCTGTCAGACTGTTTTAAACACGGGAAACATGCGCCCCTTTACAGGAATACTATAGACACCCCCCAGGTACGAAATTTAAAGGGATATTACACTTTTATTGTTTGACTTTAAGCATTATTAAAATCACTGCTCCTGAAAAAACAGCCGTTTTTAAAACTTTTTTTGCATTGATCCATGTCCCCTGGGGCAGGACCCAGGTCCCCAAACACTTTTTATGACAATAACTTGCATATAAGCCTTTAAAATTAGCACTTTTGATTTCTCCCATAGACTTTTAAAGGGTGTTCCGCGGCATTCGAATTTGCCGCGAACACCCCAAATTGTTCGCTGTTCGGCGAACTTGCGAACAGCCAATGTTCGAGTCGAACATGAGTTCGACTCGAACTCGAAGCTCATCCCTACTTCTCACACAGGATCTCTCTAAGGACTGCACATTGGCCGAACAGACCGCCTGAGAGGGATCCCGGCCTCACGAGCAAACTTGTCCCAGCTTAAAACTTGTCCCATCTTATAGCAAAAGAAAAGAGGGGTCTATCTGCATTAGATAGGAAAGAGAAAAGGGGGTAACAAAAAAAAAAAAAAAAGGGAAGCAGAGAGAAGAGAAAAAAGAAAAATGAGAGGAAAATCAACGAAAGGGGCTACCGCCAACCCGCCTAAACTAAGTGCAAGCCCGGGAACCATTAGAAAATACATGGTAAACGACAGCAACAAAGAAAGTCCGGGAAAAACTACCAAGCAAAACTCCAGAATGCCCAGCTAAAATTGGGACAAGAAGACAGTTGGCAGAGACTGATACCCGCCCTACTGGTAGCGAGTCAATGGAAGAAACAGGAACAGAACCCCAACAGAAAAAACAGCTCCCCACAAAGGGAGAAATGGCAAAAATGTTCGCAAAGCTCGAAACATCAATAAAAGGGGAGATAGGAACCTTGCGTGAGAACATGAACCATATCCTAAAAAGAGTCGAGGAGGTAGAAACCATGATGGATAAGCAAGGGGCCGAGTTAAAAGACCTCAAGCTCCAGATGGAAGTGATGCAGAAAGAACAGAGAAACACAAGGTATAGACTGGAAGACCAAGAGAACCGAAATAGGAGGAAAAATCTTCGGATCAGAGGTCTCCCAGAGTCCCAAGGTGAAATAGAGAATTTACAGGAAAAAATGGATGCCATCTTTGGCGGCCTGGTCAACCTTCCTGACCCTAGTCGTAAATTAAAACTAGAAAGAGTTCACAGGATCAGAAAGCCGGCCGAAATTGGTGGTGACATCCCGAGGGACGTTATTGTCAGATTCCATAACTACCAGGATAAGGAACAGATCAAAGTTAGCATAAGAAAAAATCCACAACTGAAGTTTGGAGAAGCAAACCTGCAAATCTTCCCAGATCTGGCGGCTGAGACCCTAACTAAGGAAAATTCCAAATCCCGGGGGGGGAATATTGGTCTCGTTCACGTCTACCTCGAGCTCAACCTCTAGGGGATAACCGGGAGGCCAGGAACAGACATAGGGGCCACGGTTATTTGGGTCTACGGGAGGCCCGTTTCCCCCAATCGAGTGGGGGGAGGGTGGGGGGTTAGGGTGGGGGGATGGGGGGTTAGGGTGGGGGGGAGGAAGGGGGGAAAGGTGTGGGTGGCTGAGGCGGGAGGGCGGGCGGTGTGGGCAGGGGAGGGGGTGGGCGGGAACTCGGTACTCCACTGTCTACCACTCCTTTGGCTAATCTGGAAGGGTTCATCGTACTTTTGGTTTAGATTAAAAAAAAACGATGATGACTAGCCTAAACTTTATCTCATATAACGTAAGGGGTCTTAATTCTCCCACTAAATGTGGGAACATTCTGGGAGAATTAAGACTACTGAAAGCTGATGTCGCTCTGTTACAGGAGATGCACCTCTTCCTGGGTAAGAATCAGAGCATTCATTCCAGGGAATACCCGACCTGGTTTTATGGTGACTCCCCGATCAGGGGTGCTAAAGGAGTGGCGATTGGTTTCGCTAAGCACAATAGACCAGGGAGATTCTTGGCTAAGGCCCTGAGGAAGAAGAAATCCTCCAATTACATCGATAAAATAAAAACAAAGGTAGGCGACATCAGATTCAAAGATAGTGAGATCTCGGAAATTTTCCGGGACTATTACGGGGAGTTGTACGCCATCAACAAAAAGGACACCCAGGAAGTGAGGGAACAAAAAAATGTGAAAATCAATAGTTACGTTAAAGAAAGCGGTATCCTCAAAATCCCAGAAACTGACCAACACATCTTAGAGGCCCCCATAACAGAGGAGGAAGTAAGAAGAGCCCTTAAGGAAACGCCAGTTGGCAAGAGCCCCGGCCCGGATGGGCTGACAGTCCTCTACTATAAAAAATATCAGGATTACTTAATCCCCAACATGTGTTCATATATGAACGAAATTGGGGACAAAGGGGAAATGAGGAGAGAAGCTCTGGAGGCTAATATAGCGATTATCCTCAAAGAGGACAAAGACAGTACACAGTGCTCCAGCTATAGACCCATCTCGCTTGTAAACGTCGACACGAAATTATTCGCAAAAGTGATGGCGGACAGACTGAAACAAATTATCAAAAAGATCATACACCCTGACCAGGTCGGGTTCATTCCGGGTAGAGAGGGACGCGATAATAGTATTAAAACGCTCTTAGTCACACAGTAGATTAAAGAGAGTGGAGCCCCAAGTCTACTTCTGTCCATAGATGCTGAAAAAGCGTTCGACAGAGTAGACTGGGGCTTCATGATGTGTACCCTTGAGGAGATAGGAATTAGGCAAAGAGCCCTAGGATGGATAAAGGCTTTATACTCCCGACCAACTGCGAGAGTGAGGATTGGAGGCCTACTCTCTGAGCCATTTGAAATGTCCAATGGCACGAGACAGAGGTGTCCACTCTCCCCGTTTCTCTTCATACTGGCACTTGAACCACTACTCTCCAGGATCAGGCTAAACCCTGACATTAGCGGGTGTAGGATTGGCGTAGATGAGTACAAACTGGCCGCCTATGCGGACGATATCCTGCTATACGTTACGCGTCCGAGGATATCCCTTCCGAATATTATTTCCACATTAACAGACTATGGGAAGCTCTCTAATTTTAGGGTTAACCTGACTAAATCAGAGGTTTTGGATATCAATGGGGGTAAACTCTGAGATAAGGCATACCAAAAATGTTTCCCATTTATCTGGGATAAAAAAGAACTTAAATATTTAGGGGTTAAAATAACTACAACTAAAGAGGCTTTATTCCAGGCGAACTTCATTACCCTTCTAAATGAAATAAAGCAAGAGCTAAACAGAATATCACATGGACAGTTATTCTGGGCCGGCAGAATTATTATCTACAAAATGGTAATACTACCTAAAATCACATACAAAATGCAGATGCTCCCGGTGGCACTTCCACAAGTATTCCTCAGGAGTTTACACACAATGTTTCTAAAATTTATCTGGAGAGGGAAAAAACCTCGCTTAAATTTTGCACAGTTATCTAAAGAAAAGGGAAATGGGAGGGTGCGGAGCACCAGACATTAGAAAGTATTATGAGGCAATTGCCTTAGCACGGGTAATAGACTGGGTGACCAATAACAAAGATAAACACTGGGTAAAAATGGAAAACACAATTAGTGATAGTTTGTTAAATAAGATAGTATTTGAGAAAACTTAGCACCAGAACACAGCACATTACTAGACACGCACTTAAAATTTGGGACTCATTGCACAAAAGGGAGGGATAGGGGTTTAACTCACCCCTAATACCTCTTAAGGACTCAGATTACTTTGCACCGGGGAAGGAGGAGTGGTTTGGAAAGTGGATACTGGAGGAAAACGCCCAACTTAAAGACATGATGAACCAGGATAAAATATGCACATTCCAGGAACTTAAAGAAAGGGAAAGTTTGCTAGTCATAGACCCATGGCGGTATAACCAATTGTGTCACTTTATAGTCTCACTCCCACAGCCTATTAGGTCGGTGGACAACCTACGTCCGCTGGAGAAAATCTGTACGGATAAAAAAAGGAGGGGGGGGTTCTCTAAGACCTATAAAGTTCTAGTGGGGAACAAGGAGGTCCCATCATACATGAGGAAGAGTTGAACTTTAAGTGTTTGGCGAGAATGTACATGACACCTGATCGTGAACATAAATGCCAGAAGGAAATCTCACAATTTTGCTGGAGTGGATGCAAAGAAATAGGGTCCACGGTGCACATTTGGTGGCTATGCCCGGAAATTAGAAAATTCTGGGGGGATGTAAGGGAGATAATAAAAGAGATCACCAACAGGGATATCCAGGACAATCCTTGGGAATGCTTATTTCATAAGAGCGAAACTCCTAGCAAGACATACCAGAAAACGTTAGTACCACAGCTCATTGATGCGGCTAAGAGCCTTATACCTATGTACTGGTATAAGAAAGGAAGATCAAAGATGAGAGAATGGTTCAACAAGATCAACAAATTCCACAGCCTAGAATATCTTAGGTTTAGCGAAGGGACGAAAATGGAGTCCTTCAGGTTGAAGTGGAGGGAGTGGGTGGAGTTCAGAGATTCCCTAAGAGCGGCCGAGTTATGGGGTTCTTAGCGCAGGGTGGAGGAACAGGCTAGATTGTGGCAAACGGGGTAGAGGGTGATGAGGGAACATCCGGGAAGATAGGAGGAGCAAAGATAAGGAGTGGTAGAGGGTAAGGGAATACAGTAAGGGTGATGGGGGGGTGGGTAGGGGGGGGGGACAGGATGGAAGGGGGGGTGAGTTACCAGTAGGGAAGACCTCACTATAAGGGTACTTCCTGTGTTATTAAAGTTTTTGCAAAACAAGGTTAAAAGTCGCCACTATGATGTGAAGAAGTGAAGTGACAATGTTTGAAATCTACAAATGAAACATGATTCCCGGATAAATATTTCGCTGATGTGGCAAAAAAAAATAAAAAATAAAAAACTCAGCCACTGTGTCATCAATTGCAGCCTCTGTGCCATCAATCGCAGCCACTGTGTCCACTGATCCCATACACCATGATTGTCTCCTTAATAGCAGCCAGCATCTCTTTGAACAAGGGGGGAAGGGTGGAAAGTTATCAAAGAAGGATACTCACAGTGATTTGGGGGGCTGGAAGAGGATGCTGTATGTGCTAGGGGCCACTTTGGGAGCAGAGTGGGGTCTAATTTTATATTCAACCCCCCTTCTAGCACAAATCCTCTCTGCTCCCAAAGTGGCCCCTAGCACATACAGCATCCTCTTCCAGCCCCCCAAATCACTGTGAGTATTTTTCTTTGATAACTTGCCCCCTTCCCCTGCAAGTGTCATATTCAGACCTCACCTCAGATCAGCACGTCCTGTGGATGCTGTGTCCATTCTCCTCCCCCTCTGTCTCTGTCTGTGTATAGGAAGGCACTCGTGGTGTGTTAGTGTGAGACAGGAGGTGGGGAATGGGGAAGAGAGGGACAGATGCAGCTGTGCTGTGCTGGAGCTCACCCTCCTTGTGACTGCTACATAAACCAGACCGGAACCCGTCCCTCATGCTGAGTAGCGGCGTGCTCTCTTACCTTCCTCCTGCAGCTGACACTGATTTTAAGGGTGGAAGCTACTCGGCGCTTTGTATTGCGCTGTAAGGCGGGTTAGAAGCCCGCAAATGAAGCGCCACGTCTGCAATCTCCTGATTGCATTGACATGGCGCTTCCCATAGTGCACTGCACCCGGCGCCGCAGTGCACTTTGTTAAAGGACTTTTTTTTTGTTCTTAAAGGCACCCGGGCACCCCCTATGAACGGGCCGCCACTGCACAACACCATTATTATCTTGTATTTTTTAATCTCAAGGAGGTTGTTTGGTGTTGGCGTCCCTTGTTAATTTGACAGTGTATTTTTGAATGTACCTGCCTCCTCACAAACAAACTGTCCTTTTTGAAGGAAAACACACATAGGCAAGTATTAGTTCTAAAAAAAACCTTTTATTAGGGGTCATAACGAAATAAAGAGGGAGGCAACGCTGGAGAAACTGCTGAGATTGAAATAGACATCAACTATTTTAAGGTAAAATTGGTGGCCTGAGGAGTCCTTATCTAAGGGAGTACAATCTGGTGCAGAAGTTCAACAGATCATGAACACCAGCAGATGACATCTATGTCCCCAGGCTGTGGTCATACAAGAGCCTGCATCTTTTGTCAGACCAGACTGAACCCAGGTTATCACTTTCTTGTCTTCCTTCCACTCTTCCTTCCAGGCTGTGGCTGTGGTGTTGGAGGTGTGGCAGGAGGAGGATGATACACCTCACACAGGTGGGTATTGGGTGTGATTTGGCCCCTCAACCCCTTATTTAATGTTTTATAAATGATTTCCTCACACATGAGGCGTTGGCCCTCCTGCATGTCCTGCAGTTTGGTGGCAGCCATGGAGGCAAAGACCTCTTCACGAATGTGGGTGGTTCTGAGGGCCGCAGAAGCCTCCCCAATCAGCCTGAGCGCTGACTCCTCCACGTTACTCCCCTTCCTGGGTCTTTTGGTTGGAGGGTGGAGGGGAGGGACCTGGGATTCTGTGAGGCTCCTACTGAGCCCGGCCACCTCCTGGCATACACTAACCCCTGCCTCTTCCTGGCTGCCACATTCCACAGCCTCCTCCTGTGTGCCACATTCCACAGCCTCCTCCTGGCTGAGGTCTTCCTGTGTATGAAAAAGGAACATAGTTTTAGTTTTTGGTTCATCAATCACACACAATTTTCAGCTCATGACTGTTGCAAATCGAATGTTAACAAACATAAAAGACTATCATTCTGACCCCAGCATTTTTCATTCTTGTCCCAATCATTTGTGGCCACTACTGTCAATTGATATGTAAACACCTTAATTAAATCAGCAATTAGTGATCAATAATAACATCTAGTAAGCATCATTTATTTTTTGACAAGAAATCTGTAGAACAATGCTATACCTGGCTCAAGCTGGGCTCCTCCACTTCTTCCTGGCTGGAAGGCCCAGGTTGGACATCAGGAAAGCCTCAGCTGGGGTGAAAGATAAGGGTGGAAGGAAGAGTGGAAGGTAGGGTTGAGAGGGCTTCTCTGACTTCAGTCTGGTCTGACAGAAAATGCAGTCTCTCATAGTACCACAGCCTGGGGACATAAACGTCATCTGCTGCAGCTCCTGATCTCTGGGAATCCTGGACCTTCTTGTTCTCCCTAAAATATGTGCTCCTCAGGTCACCGATTTTGGCTTTTAAATAGGGGATGGTTGCTGTGGGGACCTGCGTCTTCACCAACTCCAGCAGTTTCTCCAGTGCTGCCTGCCTCTTTTGTTTATGATTATAAAGCGGGTGTTTGACCTGCCACAGACAGGGCAGCTCCCTGTACTTGTCTAGGAATATTGGGAGAAAGCTGTGGTCTTTGAACCCATCCATTTTATCTGCAAGAGACAACACAAAATAAACCTTAATATCAGGCTAAACTCTCCTAATCTTGTCCCAATATAGGCCTCAATCTATAAGCAGTATAGGCCCAAGTTAAAATTGTACCTTCGTTATCACGATCGGTGCTTCCGCTACTCCTTCCTCCGCTCACAGATCGTACGTACGACACACGTGTGTTACGCTTTATATACACTGCGCATGTGTGAAACTCCGCCCGCCCCTGATGTTCTTTCTAGTCTATTCCCCGCCCCTTCTCTTTCGGCGCAGTGGGGGAGAGCACATGGCGGAGACAGAGCAGGTGCATGATAATAGCAGCAACGAGGAGGAGGGCGAAAGCCCAGAGCCAGAAACATCCTGATCCTGCAGGAGATTTAAGGCATCAAATATGGCCTTTATAGAGATGGTGGAGATGGTGGACATCTTGAAGAGGGCCGACTATAATGGGAAGTAAGGACCTTACCCAAACCCAAATGTGAAAAAGGCCAAGATCATGGCTAAAGTTGTGAAGAGTCTAAATAATGTGTCAAATATGATGTCGCTTTTGATGTAATATCCGCTGATATATATTATTAGCTTGTTCCCTTCCTCCCCCCCCCCCCCCTTTTTTTAATATTTTGTAACTGTATTTTTTGTATTGAATCTTTTCTCAGACGGAGATAAATAAAAACTTTTCTGTTAAAAACAAAGTTGTGAAGAGTCTGCAGAGGAATTTTGGGGTACGACGATCCAAGTATCAACTGAGGAAACGCTGGTCGGACCTGAAATTGAGGGAGCACGATCAGTATAGAAGGATCAGGAGAGTGCTGCAAAAAAGTAAGTAGTTGTCCTGTGTTCCTATTCTTTATTATTATTACGTTCGTGCTGTTCCATGTGCTTTTCTTTACTGTTGTACAGTTTAAAATGGCAACTTTGATGTTCATGGGCACATTAATCGTTTGTAGGAAACATTATTTGTTTTGGCCACCAAAATACGATGTTTTGTGCAGATGCAGTTCAATCCATTTTTTTCTGGCCTACTTCTATTAAAAAAAGTTTGTTGTCCAGATCGGGGGTCGTCAACCCCCAGGCCGCGGCCCACTACCGGGCCGTAGCGTCTTTGCAGTGCCCAGATCCTCATCGGGGAGATAATGGGATGCATTTAAAGCGGGGGTTCACCCACACCGCCAAAAAAAAAAAATATTAAAAGCCAAATACTGCAGCTGCTGACTTTTAATACATGGCCACTTACCTGTCCCAGGGTCCAGCGATGTCGGCAGGGGACGCCGAGAACCCGCTCGGTTCTCGGCAGCTGCCGCGGCCACCCTAAATGAGGGAATCAGGAAGTGAAGCATTGCGGCTTCACTTCCCGGTTCCCTACTGCGCATGCGCGAGTCGCACTGCGCGTCCCAAGTGGTCCCCGCTCTCTCCTGGGAGCTGTGTGTTCCCAGGAAACAGCGCGGTGGGGATGGGAGTCTATGCCGGAAGTGGGTGCAAATACCTGTCTTAGACAGGTATCTGCACCCCCCTCCCCCCTGAAAGGTGCCAAATGTGACACCGGACGGGGGGTTCCGAAAAGCGGAAGTTCCATTTTTGTGTGGAACTCCGCTTTAAAACAGCTAAAGGAAAACATCAATGATGTTCAAAAAAAAAATGAAGAACATCATTGATGTTTTCGGGAGAATCTAAAACACCCAGAAATCCCTAACTTTATTCAATTTTTTTGTGTGGTTTTTAACGACAATTTTTTTACGTATTTTAAAACAGTGTGTCAACATATGCTATCTATAAGATGAAACAATCAGCGCCACAAGTAAAAAATTGTGATGTTTAAATAAGATAACCTAATAATAAACGTGCACAGCTGCTAAACATTCCAAGTGGTAAACCACACTAATTTCAAAATGGATAGTAAATTATAAATGTAGCGCTTTGTGTAAAATTATAAATATAAAGTGCAAATCTCTAAAATAAATAAATCCTACATATAAATGAATAGTCCATAAAATGAAAAAATTAAGAAATAAAACATGAAAAACTCTTCTTGTGATCAGTGTATCCACACAATTCCACCACAGTGATTTTTCGTCCTCAAAAGGAGTGCACACCACCACCAGTAAAAATGCGTGCTCACCTCCCAAATGAGTCAAAACTCATATGCGGATCTCCCCACAAGCTCTTTGCTCTCACTTCCTCTTCCCAATCAATGGTGGGTAATCCAGATGGCTCTTTTCTTAATGGTAACTCAGCTCATTAATATCCAAAGAAGCGGATCATCTCCCAGCTTGGCTCAAGATTCCATGAGTTCAGGACATGTAAATAATAAGTATAGAGACCATAGTGTTCTCCGTATACAAATTTATTCAAAGCCCCCAAATAGACAAGTTGCACTTACAAAATAAAAACTTTAAAATCACATAAAAACCTCCAGAGTAGCACCACCGTGTCCCCATACACAGTGCCTGGCTGGACGTGACTATTAGCTCCTCCTTTCTAGACGTGTATCGGCCAATCACAGGCCTTCCTCAGTAGATGGGTGGGCTGATCCCTCTAAGCTAATTTGTAGTGTATTGTTGCTATAGCAACCCTCTGGGCGTCGCCACAGCTCAGTCTGCGGTGCAGAAAGAACCTCCCTCTCCCTGTGTAGGACACACAAATACCAAGACCAGGAAGTGTGCGTCTCTCTCACTGCTAAACTGCAGGAGGATCTAAACCTTTCTAAGCACCCGTAGACCTACATGACAATCTCTGGTTACAATCTATCATAAGCTAAGCATAATAACATACAAAACAACTACGTATACTAACAATCTAAAATCACATAATTATGTTTAAAAATACCATATTTATTATAAACCAACAAAATTATATATATGTTATGGGACTAAATTGATTTAAAATTACTATTCAAATTTTAAATTTAAACAGCGTACTTCATATGTCTATGTATATATAGGGTCACCACTCCCATAACAAACACATAGACACATGTAAATTAAAAATATACATACATGGAGGGCGCATGCGCGGCAGCGTCCAATATGGCCACTTAGACCGGGACCTCCGCGCCACTCCAGCCTAACGACCCACACCGCGGCTGTCTGAGCCCTCGTTCCGGCTCGGCAACAACACCTGCCGACCGGGGACACTCCCTACCACCGCCCGATGTCCTCAGGCACTGCCCGAAGAAATTTAGCCCGTGAATTAGAGTCAGCAGCGGCGCGGCCCGGGCAATCCAAGATGGCGGCCGCTACCTCACGAGGCACAGTTAACACTGAGGAATCCATTGCGGACCAGGATCATGCCGATCTCCCTGCTTCACATCCACTGACAGACACAGTGAGTACTCCACAACAAGCGGCCCCCTCACCTGCATCCACTGAATCCCTATTGGAGGAGAACACTGGGAGGATTAGCCCACACACCACTGCAGCAGATGCCGCTCAGCCCAGACCCATGGGAACAGGAATCATGGGACCCCTCTCTCACGCCCACAGACTTCCCCTCCATGATAGCTGCATTCTCTAAAATGCTGACCAGAGGCCTGTCCCATAATGCAGCACAGATCACAGCCTCCATTCATGCTGATCTGCAGCAAATGGGCTCAAGAATAGAGGTGATTGAACAGAAATCTGACCAAGCTGCCCTGAGAATCAATCAGAATACTGCCAGAATCCAGGAGCTCCAAGACCAACTGGAGGTAGCGACTTCTAAAATTGATGACCTCGAGAACAGGTCGAGACGCTACAATTTCAGAATACGAGGACTCCCAGAATCCATTAAAGAAGTTTGTTTGGTGGTTCAGGAATTCATCAAAACTCTAATACCTGACATCCCGGCGCACCGCCTAGAGCTTGACAGAGCCCACAGAGCGCTCCAACCTCCTCGTCCTGACGGCCTACCAAGGGACATTATAGTGAAACCGCACTTCTATGCGGTCAAAGAAGAAGTGATGAAGCTATCCTGCTCGGCGGAGAAACTGGAGATGATGGGTCACCAGATCCAAATTTTCACGGATCTCTCCCCATACACGGTACAAAAGCGACGATCGCTGAAATCATTGCTTCAAGTCCTAGCTAGCAAAGATATCACTTACAGATGGGCTTTCCCGCTTCGCCTGAACTTCATGTACCGCAACAAACCTTATAACTTCTCCTCCTTTTCTGAAAGTGAACGACTATTACTACATCTAGGCCTGATTACCCAGGAACTGCCGCCTCTCCATATCAATAAAGGAGCACAATCCTCTAAACGACCGTCGCCTACTAGCCCGCTGTCCCAAGTGTGGCTAAAACAGCAACCTAAACGTTCACGAGAGTCCTTTCCACCATGAGATGGCTTGACTACTATCAACATTTCTTCAATTTCCCGCTTCCCTTTGGAACTGTGTTTGCGGTCAACCTTCCGTCATCGGCATGGCGCTAAGACGCCATTGAGTTTACTTCGGGAATGGCCTCCAAGGGGAGGACCTCCCAGATATTATACCCCTCCCCATACACCTAGAGGTGGTACCAATAATTATAATTCAAAAGGACAAAGGGGAAGATCTAAGGGTAGTCAGTATGGGTCCAGGCCTCCTTATGAACAGGAAAATAGGACATATACAGATTCCCCCAGGAGGTCTAACCGTCAGAGTATACCATCCACTCATGATTCCTATTACTATAATCGGACCCCTATCAATACCCAAAATAGGTTTGCTCCCCTCTACGATAACCATGAAGATTATCGTGATGGTTATAGGGGAACCCAGTATGTTTCTGATCAATATGGCCAAGACCCTACCAGGATGGATTTTCAGCAGGCCAGACATGGAATGCAAAGACCCATAGATTCAAGAGAGGGTCCAGAGGGGGGAGGAGAATCCAAAGGAAAAAGAAAAAGAGTATAACAGGACATGGAGTATTTAATTTGAGCACTAAACAGCTTACTAGGGACGAGTTAGCCATTCTTGATGAAGGCCTTAAGTTTGCCCCACCCAAAACACTAAACAAATTCAATACGTCTATCGATATCCATAAGTTCGTCAGAAAAATGAACATTCAACGTTATCTTGTTTCCAATACGGCCCCCCCTATGGAAAGGGCTGTGACTTCAGGGACAGTACATTCAGGTTTGGCGAACCCTTCTTTGTTCAAACCTCCTGTACCTACGGCCCCTGCGGTCACTATCTTTAAAGACTTAATTTTTAAAGATTTAGCCAAATTACCCATTAAAAAACATCATAACCAGTCTATGAACATAAAGGGCCTTAAGTCACTATGTGATCGTAAGGACCTTATTGTCCGCCCGGCAGACAAAGGGGGGGGGGATCATTGTTATGGACAAAACCGACTATATGGCTGAAATGTATAGGATCTTGAGTGATCAGGATACATATACTGAATTACCTATGAATCCTACCAATCGTTTTAAGAAGGATCTGGTCGCATTAGTTAATAAGGGATATGACAGACAGATACTTAACAAAAAAGAGAAGGCATTCTTGATACCCACGGCACCTAGAATCCCTATAATCTATCACTTACCAAAAATCCATAAGAACCCCCTGCACCCACCAGGAAGGCCCATAGTAAGTGGTATTAATTCAATAACCTCTCGTATTGGCCGCTACGTTGACTCATATTTACAACCATTAGTCAAAAAAGTACCATCATATTTAAAAGACACCACAGACACCATAAGACGAGAATGTCCAGTTAAAAGGAGATTATTTACTAGCCACGGTGGACGTGGCCTCCCTCTACACGTGTATTCCACACGATTTGGGTATAGAGACGGTCACGTATTATTTAAATAGGGATTTATCACGTACCGACATTCAGAGACAATTTATTGTGGAATTATTAGAGTTCGCGACATCACACAATTACTTTTGGTTTAATGATAAGTTTTTTTTGCAACATAAGGGCCTAGCAATGGGGGCTAAATTTGCCCCCAGCCTTGCAAATCTTTTTATGGCCAAGTGGGAGGAGGATGTCGTCTACTCAGATCAGAGACCTAATCTGATCCTCTGGGTTAGATACATAGACGACATCCTCCTCCTTTGGGACGGCCCTCCAGAATCCCTTGAGAGTTTCTTCTCTTTCCTTAATAGGAACGATAGGGGAATTTCTCTCACTCTAGAATACAGTTTTACCAAAGTACACTTCCTTGATTTAGATATAGAGATCAATTCTCGACAATTTAAATTTCAAACTCACTTTAAAGCAACTGATCGCAACAGTTTCATTCCTATGGACAGTTGCCATCATAAGTCCTGGTTGTGATCAGTTCCTTGCAGCCAGTTTTTAAGGTTGCGACGGAATTGCAGTAATATTGACACATTCCAAATACAAGCACTGTCTTTGAAACAAAGGTTCCTAGATAAAGGTTATGATTCAGTTACTCTTGAAGCTGAGATACAGCATGCTTTAGGAACAGAAAGAAGATCACTCTTGAGCCCTAGAACTTCCCATACATCCGGTGATACCTATAAATACTCTCTGATGACTTCCTTTTCAACTCAACACAGAGATATAAAAACTATTATAGAACGCCACTGGGAAGTATTGAAAAGTGATCATATCCTGGGTAATATTCTACCAGAAAGACCCAAAATTATTTATAGGGGGGCTCCTTCTTTGCGGAATAGGGTTGCACCAAATGTAATCGACCCTCCTAAACGCCCTACTTTCTTTCACGAACTAGTGGGTTACTTTCCATGCAAAAAGTGCACAGTGTGCCAATATAATATCAGTGGTAGACACAAAACACTTGAATTCCGGTCAAATGTGACTAATAAAACATATCCAATTAAAGTGTTTTGCACATGTGCAACTAAGCATGTTGTTTACCTTATCACCTGCCCCTGTGGAAAACACTATGTGGGCCGTACCACTCGGACTTTTTCCACTCGGGTAGGGGAACATATAGCAAAAATTATTGGGGGTGATATCAAACATACGGTCCCCAGACACTATAGACAGCATCATAATCGAGATCCGTCTGGAACACAATTCCTTATTATCGATAGATATGTTCCTCCGTGGCGTGGAGGGGCTCTAACTCGTGGTGTATCACAATTAGAAACTTACTGGATATATGAGATTCAGTCCCACTCGCCATTAGGACTCAATGTCGAGTGGGACATCAATGCCTTCATTAACCAATCTTAAGACTTTCTTGTATAAAAAAAAAAAAAAACAATCTTAAGACATCATCACTTCTTTATGTCTGCCGTCGACATATCCCCCTTTTTTGATTTATTATTTTTATCTCTTTATTTTTATTTTCATATTGTTTTAAGTTTTATTAGATAAATTTATATTTGTTATTGTGAATATATAGTTTTATCTAATATTCATAACATGACCACATGATATTTATTGGCCAATTTTGATTTTCATTATTTGCTAAGTTGGACCTTCATGTTGGGCCGTGGTTCCTTTTGCATTTATTCATTTTTACTAATAATTTTTTACCATCTTTTTTTCGGGCTTTTTCCCCTCTGTATATGTTTGATATTGCGCCTTGAGTGCCATACATATAATTGGGTGATGTATCAACTTAATAGCATCTGACATAGGGGACATACCATATGTGCAGTCCTTCTGCTAATAGTCCGGATTACTTTTTGATTTTATATTTAAAATATTTCATATTGTTTGAGAGTCCTGTAACCGCACTCAGGGCTTCTCTCTCCTTTGCTTTCACATACAATTTTTCCCCGTAATTGGACCCGAGATACAGCGTTGTGACGTCACAACGCTTTCTCCTCATCCACACGCTGCCCATAATACGAGGATGTGGTTCATGCCAGCACCTCCCAGCGAGCTGTGGAGCGCATGACGTTTTGATTCGTGCGCTCCACTTCCTCTGTTTGGGAACGAGGTTTGGGATGCATGTGATTGGCGCCATCCTATTGACACCAGGAGGTCACATTGTTGGCGCTGTGACCCGTGCGCTCCATCTCCTCTATCTGGGAGTGAGGTTTGGAATGCATGCGGCCGGCGCCATCTTGTGGATATCTGGAAGTCGCCCTAATCGAGCGACGGAGCTGATTGGAGCCACGGTGTAGCAAGGGGGTCCTAAAGTGAATATATTGGCAATGTTTGGGGTGGTGCAGCACCCCAGATGATGTCCCCTGGGATGAAACGGGTCGGGACTACTGCTGACACCACCAACATTGCCAGAGATTTAAATTTTTACAAGCGCTGTTTCTTCTTCTCAAATGTGAGTGTTTTTATTCTCAATAAATGAGTTTTAAATCGTCTATACAGTATCACACTATGTATCATTACATTTCTTCTATATACGTATTGGATGACTGAGTGGATCTACCTCCTATATCATATCTAATGTACGCAAGCATCCGGGTCACCTGGATTAACCTTTACACAGCACAGATACCATCGTGGATCCCCACTATTAAAAGCTTGATTGACCCAGTGGGTGTACACCCATCTGTGTCCAATCCCTCCGGTAAGCCTCCAGCTTAAAGGTGGTGGATCTTCTATCAACACACATAAAGTTTCTTCACAATTTGTTGGTGTTAAAATATTCCTTAAGGACTTTCTAAACCCTCTAAGGACTTTTACAACTTTTATATTTTTTCTAACATATTGTTTGAGAGATGTTACCATTAGCACCTTTTCCTTACACTATGGACTAAATGTGTACAGTTTTTTAAGGAGTATTATGCACATTTATATGTCATATATATTTTACATAATTTTGCACATGATCCTTGATTATGTTTATAACTGTTAGCGCTACACTTTTCTTTATATAATGGCCCCAAGTTCCACAAGGGAAGATTGTTCCATTCAACTGGTTTTTCCTGCAACCCCCTGGTTACCCGTGTTTCCTGGTTTCTTTTACATACAAGTTTTCTTGTTCTTCACTAAGGACTTTCTTCCTGGGTTTTAAAAATTAAATTTTTTTTTTGCCCCAGATGATCGGCTATACGGACAATTGTGGGTGTCTCGTACTCTCCCATGATTGGTAACGGGCGTCACCACAACATCTACTATCCATACCCACCGTGCTAAGGGGTGACGTGTGTTGCCGGGTGGGGGATAGTCCATTCATACCTAAATACGCACTGTTTTTACGCCAACAGGGCTCAGACTTTAAGTTCCTTATACTGTTCTCATTACCTATTAAGGTGGGGGTGACTGGAGTGGTCACCGTGCACCTCTGTCTGACGCCGATAGGTGAACTTCCTTTGATTCCCCTGTCGGAGTCAGATCTCCACGTCCACTCTAGGACGTTTTGGATTTCCTCTGGGAAAAGGATGGGGCAGGGATGGGTCCCTCCCCAGGCCTAGTGGGACTGGGTTCGTATTGTATGATGTTTTTTCTAATACACCTTCTCTCTCTTCTTCTTTTTCTTTTATTTCTTGCTACGCTCTTCCCTCCCCCTTCTTCCTTCCCCACCCCCCTATCCTTCCTCAGTTACAGGGTCTTGCTGGACTTCCGAGATCGGATCGCAGTGGTGATCGGGGGGACTCTCATCTGCCAGGGAAGGCGTCAACAACGGGTAAGTTTACCTTACACATAGCTTCAAACGTACAACTACACCATGACTGACGCCCAACCAATGAACCCGATAATCAGGATCTTCTCCCATAATGTGCAGGGACTCAACTCCCCAGTAAAAAGACGCAAAATTATGCAACAGCTCCACACACTGCACGCGGATGTAGCGTTGCTTCAAGAGACACACTTCCCGGCTACCTATAATCCCTCATTCCTTCACAAAAACTTCACTCAATTCTACCTAGCAAATGCGGCCAACAAGTCAAGAGGGGTTGCAGTATGTTTCTCGAACAAGGTTCAATTCTCTCTTACCAAAAGAGCTAAAGATCCTGATGGCCGGTACATCCTACTTACTGGTACAATCAACGGGGAGACGTACACGTTTGTGTCCTATTACGCCCCTAACACACACCAAGACAAATTTTTTGAAGCTGTTCTTCAGACCCTGCAACCTCACATTCTTGGCACAGTAGTTCTGGGTGGGGACTCTAACACACCTTTTGATCTCTCCTCAGACAAGTCCAACCCCCAGATCCCAAAAGCCAATAGACCTCCTAAACGTAGCCTGCGGGTAGCGCAGACCATTCAATCTCATGGCTTGGTTGATATATGGAGGGAAATGAACCCCGAACCAGGGACTACACACACTATTCCATCCCACACCGCACACACTCCAGGATAGACCACATCTTTGTTCTATCACATACAATCCCTAGGGTGGAGGCCTCCAGAATACACGATACTTCTTTATCTGATCATTCCATGATGACCCTTACCCTCAGGGGTGGAGTCGGGGAGAGGGGGCCCTTCAAATGGCGCCTCAATGAAGCTCTGTTGAGCAATCCGGCACATTGCACACTACTAGACACAACACTAGCGGAGTACTTTCTGGACAACGACACTGATTCGATCTCGCCAGGCACATTGTGGGAGGCGCATAAGGCGGTGATGAGAGGTAGACTCATCCAGCTTTCATACCAAATTATACGGGAAAGGAGGGCAGAAATACAACAGTTGACGGAAGACTTTCGTGCGCTCAGTAAACGCCATAAAAGCAACCCCACCCCGGACAGTTTGGCTAGGCTTGACTCAGCTCGAGTCAGATTAAATCTCTCTACCTCAGCCGAGAAACATCTAAGATGGACAGGGGCTCACTTTTATTACCAAAAAGACAGGATAGGCTCTAAACTAGCAGCTAAACTGAGCCCAAAGACGCGCATCCTTGCCTACCCAAAAATTTGCACCAAGACGGGAAATTTAACCCAAAATTAAATGGGAGTCATGGACTCCTTCCAAGACTTCTACTCGCACCTTTACAAGGCCCTACCGCAATCACACCCCAAGACAAGAACGGCATTTCTCCAAGATATCAATCAATTTGCCCCACCTAAAACGTACCCACCAAGAACTACTGGATAAACCTTTCTCCTCAGACGAAATAGTAGACGTGATAAAATCTTTAAAATTAGCCTCGGCTCCAGGACCTGATGGCTTCTTGGTCTGTTACTATAAAAAATTCGGATTACGCCTAGCTCCCTACATGGCTCGCTTCTTTAACTCTCTCCGGGATGGAGCCCCCCTACCTAGTGACTTAAATACAGCATTTATATCAGTTATACCCAAACCAGGGAAAGACACGAGCGAGGTTGGCAAATATTGCCCCATCTCGTTGATAAATAACAACCTTAAGATTATGACAAAAATCTTAGCAACGAGACTGTCCGGCTTCATAGCCGGATACATACACTGGGATCAGGTGGGCTTCATCCCGGGGAGACAGGGACCGGACCAAATTCGTAGGGCAGTTGACCTGATCTCCCTCCTACAATCCCAATGGGACGGGGGGCCACATCAGGAAGGCTTCCTGTTATCGTTAGAAGGCCTTCGACTCTGTGTCCTGGCCGTACCTATTTGATATTTTGGAATGCTGGGGGTTTGGTGCTAAATTCCTTAGACTAATACACACCCTTTACTCAAACCCGACGGCACAAGTGCGTCTAATGGGGCACTACTCTGCGCCCTTTGAAATTAACAGAGGAACGAGGCAGGGATGTCCTCTATCTCCCTTGATCTTCGCGATAGCGATAGAATCACTGGCCATAGCCATCAGAACAAACACTGATATAAAAGGAGTTAAATACGGCCAAGAGGAACATAAGTGTGCCCTCTTTGCTGACGACATGCTATTGTTCCTAACGTCACCACTAATCTCCACCCCCAATGTGTTCCGACTAATTAGGGAGTTTGGGAATATTTCTGGTCTCCAAGTAAATGTAACCAAATCGATAGCCCTAAACATATCTGTACGACCACAATTAATAGACCAACTCAAACACCACTTTTCCTTCGCTTGGGCAGGAGACGCGATTCCCTATCTAGGAATCAAACTAACCAAAAGTATAGGCAGTCTCTACAATGCCAACTATCCTCATATGTTCAGCTCTCTTGAAGCAGATCTTAAAAGGTGGTTGAAGGGAGGACTATCCTGGCTCGGCAGGCTAAATGCTGTGAAGATGACACTACTGCCCCCTTTACTATACCTCTTCCGCTCCCTCCCTATCCCTATTAAAAAATCCACTCTGACCAAACTGCAATCCAAGATTGTCGGCTTCGTCTGGGGGGATCGGGGTCACCGGTTTGCGAAAGAGACTCTTCTCCGACTTAAAACCCAAGGCGGATTGGGACTCCCCAACCTATGGCTTTACTATCAAGCAGCCCAACTAGCTCAGTTTTCCATTATATATTCTAGGGGCCACAAACCTGACTGGGTCTCCATAGAACGGCAGGCAGTCCCACGTTACACGTTCGACTATTTAATCTGGAGACCGGCAAAACACAGACCAGTTATCCTAGCACCAACATTATCTCACTCCCTGACACTCTGTGATAAGATACATACACACACAAAACTGATATCTCCCACTAGCTCATCTCTTTCACAATCCTGACTTTCCCCCAGGTATGAATATATACGCCTTTTGCTGGTGGTTGAACAAGGGTCTTTTCAGGATAGGACATTTCCTAACATCAAACGGCCCCATAACATTAGGGCATTGTCAGAGCAAAATGGACATGCCAACATCTGAAAAGTTCAGACTTTCACAGATCAGGCACTTCCTCCATAGCCTTTGGTCTGACAAGTCGAGCCCTCCCAAAGCAACTATATATGAACAATGGTGTTCCAACATTGGAGCTCAAAGGGGCGGCATCTCCATCATATACGCTTCTCTGGCGGATAGGGAGGACTCCCCGAAATACGCTCGATCCTGGGAAGCAGATCTCGACATCCAGCTGGACCCCGCCCAATGGTTTCAGGCCTTCCGCAGATCATCTAAAGGTATTTTAAACATCTCACTGATTGAAGCTAACATTAAAGTACTCACTAAATGGTTCTATGTTCCAGCTCGGCTCTCCAAGATTTACCCAGATGCCTCCCCCCTCTGTTTTAGAGGATGCGGGCATGTAGGCACGATGCTCCATATATGGTGGCCCTGTCCCCGTATAAGAAGCTACTGGAACAAATTCCTCCATGTATTACGACAAGTTACAAAAACCCAAGTTCCTCAAGACCCCGCGTACATTCTCTTGAACTGCAGGGTGCACAATGCCTCTAAGAGCACTCAACAACTTATATTCCTTATGTGCTTGGGAGCTAAGATTACCTTAGCTAAAGCCTGGAAAAAAACACCGGTTTCGCTGCAAGCTGCCAAACAAAAAATTTCCTGGATTATGACACAGGAACAGACAGTAGCGAAGCTGATGGACACGGTCCAACGCTTTGAAAGGGTCTGGGAACCATGGTCATCTCATATCAAGATCCCGCTTTACCCGGGTCACCTGCATACATGAAGGAATTTCCAGTGAGACCACTTCCCTCCTTCTTTTCTTTCCTATTACTCTCCCCCACTTTCTCTCTTACATATCTCTCATGGTGTATAACATCAGATTTGTTATCGGCATATCGTGGGCTTTACACCTCGATCTTTATAGAACAATTTGTCACTCATAGTTTGTCCTGATAACTAGGCTCTCGATTGTGATTGAACTAACCCTAACTCGTATAGCCCTCTTCACCCCATTCAGGGGAATGTTGGGATCCGGGAGTCAGCCGGGACGGGCATCCCCTAGATGGGAGAGGGGGTTGCGGGTGGGATACATCATTGGGCTGGGGCCACGGGCTCTGTTACCCCACAGTGTGCACCCATAGGGGTGGGGTGGTGGTCCCGGAGGCCCTGATGCGGTGAAAACCTAACTGAGCCTTTTACACAGGGACTATTCCACACAATGGATTTGATCGATTGACCCACCTACATATGCAGTGGTTATAAAGGTCTAGATGAATACATAACACCTAGATTTTGACAATCCTTAGAAACAGGAGATACGCATTTATTTTCTAAACCAACTACGTGCCAACATGATTGTTGGGTCTACTGGCTGCCTATAAGCCCATCTCGCTATATGACACAGTGTTGTTAATGTTAATATTTTTATCTGTTTACAATGAAAAGTATTGAAAATGAGAAGATTAACGTTATATTGTTGACTTATATTGGGTAATGAATCACATATTCAGATATGTACAGAGATGTATACCAAATACTTTTTGCTCAATATTTAATCCTTTTATGTTCAATACTCTGCGTAGGCTATGTTGGCCTACAGGAGGATACTGTATCTGTATTGCTTTTGTTATATATGTACTGAAAATCTCAATAAAACATTGAAAAGAAAAATATACATACATACATACACACCTACATACACAAATATATATCAAAATATTTAAAAAATATTTAAGAAAAATCTATATCCTATATAAAAACAAAAAGACAAAAACTAAGCTCATTTGTAGTGTATTGTTACTATAGCAACCATCCGGGCGTTGCCACAGCTCAGTCTGCAGTGCCTCCAGGACATACAAATACCAAGACCAGGATGTGTGTCACTCTCACTGCTAACTTGCAGTAAAAAAAAAAAAAAAAAAAAACATAAATCTCCTATATTTCCTACAAAGTTGTGTACAAGTCATGAAGGGTTACCTAAAATCACCCCTTATAGATGAAACAGTTCAGATCGAAATCAATATTGTGCCCCCTGGGCGTTAAAACCTGGGTCTCATATATCCAAGCTGATTCACGTTGGCTTAATTGTCTTATGAAAATACTCCCCCCCCCCAGTGATGTTTTACCTTTTCTATGGCCCAAAACTTTAACTGACTGGGATTTCTATCATGGACTTCCCTAAAATGTTTAGAGATACAATATTCTTTTTTTCCTTTTTTGATCGTGTTGATGTGCTCTCGCACCCTAACCAGCAGAGGTCTAGATGTTCGACCTACATACTGGAGTTTGCATGAACACTCCAACATATATACAACCCCTTCAGAAGAACAAGTGATTAAATATTTTATCTTGTGTACTTTACCCGTGGCCGTGGCCACAAATTCACATTTCTTTTTTGGATTACTTCCTTTAGTTGTTCTGCAGACCAAACACTTCCCCCAGGCATAAAAGCCGGTGAGGAAGGGAGTTAAGGTCCCTACAGTATTATTATGTTTGTTGGGGGGGTCTAGGGCTCCCGGGGCAAAAATGTCTGTTAAGTTGGGTGCTTTTTTGTATACAAATGAGGGGTGCTCAGGCAGAACACCACCCAATAATTTATCTCGTAATAATACACTCCAGTGTCTCCTAATAATATTCTCAATTTTATTCTTTTGAATATTATAACTCAGCACAATCCTGTATTCATCTCCCTCCATCTTCGGTACCTTTTCTTTAGTAATTAGTAACTAATTTCTGTCCATATTTCTCACCTACTCCTCACTCTAGTTGTCTCTTCACTAATTCACTATCATAACCTTTTTGTAAAAATTTCTCCTCAAAAATAGCAGCTTGTTCCTCAAAATCCTCCGCCTTGGAGCAATTCCTTTTGAGTCTAACAAACTGACCCCTGGGTAACAACCAGGGTCGATGATGACAACTATCAATGGCTATATAGCCGTTTCTATCCGTGGGCTTACTATAATTTTTTGTGAAGATCTTCCCCTCTTGTACATATATTTCCACATCTAGGAATACCATTCTGTTTCTATCATAGTTCCAAGTTAATTTGATATTCTTCTCATTTAGGTTCAATCTATCCATGAAGGAGTGGAGACTAGACTCATCTCCTCTCCAAATCAAGAACAGGTCATCTATAAATCTATAGTAACCTATCAGTTCTTCTGGTTTATCTTCAAAAACTGCTTTTGACTCCCAGTGTGCTAAAAACAAGTTAGCCACACTTGGAGCAAAATGAGCGCCTATGGCTACACCGGTCTTCTGTAAATAATAATCTCCATCATACCAAAAGTAGTTATGTAAAAGTCCAAATTCTAAACACTGCAGAAGGTATTTATGCTGCTTAATTTCTAAAGAGGAGTTATTTAGCGCCCATTTTACTGCTTTCTTTGCATCTTTATGTTTAATTATACGTCCGCTGTAACTAAGAAAAAAAGGAGAATTATCCATATTAACCACTTGACGACCGCCTCACGCCGATGTACGTCGGCAAAGTGGCACGGACAGGCAAAATCACGTACAGGGTACGTGATTTGCCTTCCGCGGGTGGGGGGTCCGATCGGACCCCCCCCCCGGTGCCCGAGGCGGTCGTCGTTTGTCCAGCGGCGATCGGTGGTGAGGGGGAGACCATCCGTTCGTGGCCCCCCCCTCGCGATCGCCGCCGGCCAATCGAATCATTCCTTTGCTGCTGTATGCTAAACAGCAGCAAAGGAAATGATGTCATCTCTCCTCGGCTCGGTAATTTCCGTTCCGGCCCGAGGAGAGAAGACATGTGAGTGAGTGCACCAACACACACACACACAGTAGAACATGCCAGGCACACAAAACACCCCGATCCCCCCCCCGATCGCCCCCCGATCCCCCCCCAATCACCCCCCCCCTGTCACAAACTGACACCAGCAGTTTTTTTTTTTTTTTCTGATTACTGCATAGTGTCAGTTTGTGACAGTTACAGTGTTGGGACAGATACTGTTACCCCCCTTTAGGTCTAGGGTACCCCCCTAACCCCCCCTAATAAAGTTTTAACCCCTTGATCACCCCCTGTCACCAGTGTCACTAAGCGATCATTTTTCTGATCGCTGTATTAGTGTCGCTGGTGACGCTAGTTAGGGACATAAATATTTAGGTTCGCCGTCAGCGTTTTATAGCGTCAGGGACCCCCATATACTACCGAATAAATGTTTTTTTTTTTTTTTTATTTTTTTTATGGAACCCCAACCCCTATCCCTCCCTCCTCCCCCCCCACCCTCCCCCCCCCCCCCGCACCTCTTGTGTACATTAGATGTTATCTCTATTTTAATCAATTCTTATTCTCAAACCTTCAGTAATACTCCATGATTTTTTAAACTCCTTCCAGTTTTGCCAGTTGTTCCTCCCTTCTGCTGTTTCAACTTCTCTTACAGGTCCTCCTTCCTCCATATACCTAATCCCTTCTACTACATCGACCCACTCCCATATTGATGGGCCCTCTAACTTCTTCCAGTTCTTTGCTATAACCTTTTTTGCCGCGTTCAACAGGTGTGGTACTAGAGTATTTTTATAGATTTTTACCTCCCCACTTGTCCCATGATGTAACACTGTCCAGGGGTCTAATTTAACCTCAATCTTAGTTATCTGCTTGATGTATCCCAAAATCTTTAACCAGTACCGTCTGACTACGGGGCAATCCCACCAGATGTGAGCCATGTTTCCCACACCTTTACACCCCCTCCAGCACTCCGCAGTTTTATCTTTTTGATATTTACTTGCCTTATCCGGGGTAATGTACCAGCCTGTTAGAATTTTGTAGTTCATTTCGGCAACACTAATATCCGTTGACGAACTGTGGGTCAGCTCCAGGGTTTTCTTTAATCTATTACTATCTAGCTGTACTCCTAATTCATTTTCCCATTTAATAATAAATGGTGGCGTCCCCCTGCTACTCTTTGCCAAACCCAGTTTGTAAAGTTTTGATATTGTACCTTTAGTATTATTTGACGTAAATATCTTTTCCAAGTCCGATAGCTCCTCTCCTGATCTTATTGGATGTGGTAGGCGGCTGATAAAATGGCTTAACTGCAGGTATCTCCAGCGATCTAATACCCAAATATCTGTTTTGTGCTTTAATTCCTGAAACGTGACTATCTTCCCCTCTTTAATAATATCTCTCAACTGTAGTGTTCCCTTTTTTATCCAGCTCCCCCCAATTTCCTTTTTACCAGGTGCAAAATAATCATTCTCTGAAAGTGAGATTAACGGGGAATTATAAGTGTTATTTACTTGTTTGTAAACTTTATCCCAAACTCTAAAGACCACCTTTGTCAGTGAATGTGTATTTATATCTAATACCCTATAATGTGGAGGGTTCCAAATCAAATGTCCTAAGTGCGCCTTGCTCAAACTATTCTCTATATTTACCCATCTTTTCTGTGTGTTCCCTCTAAACCACTCTATCGCTCTTGAAACCAGTACTGCCCTATAATAACCCTGAATGTCAGGTATCGCCAAGCCCCCTTTTCTTTTTTCCTGTTTTAAGATATCAAAAGACACTCTAGCCCTTCTATTTTTCCAAACAGCTCTCATAATGATTGATTTTAATTTTTTAAAATAGTACTGAGGGATGTTTAGTGGAAGCATCTGTAGTTTATAGGTAATTTTAGGTAATAATATCATTTTTATGGCGTTAATACGTCTGATCCATGAAAGTGGTTTAGTTATAATCCTTTTACTCTCTGATCTTAATTCGTCTAGAAGTGGGATAAAATTTACTTTATAAATCTTCCCTAGTGAATTGGCCAGTTTTATACCCAAGTAATTTATTTCTTTTTTCCATATAAATTTAAATTCATTTTTCAACTTTTTTTCCTCCCTCTTTCCCAAGTTGATATTCAGGATTTCCGATTTTGCCAAGTTGATTTTGAAGTTTGATACTTCACCATATTGCCTCGTGACTTCGAGGAAGTTAGGCATCGAAATTCTGGGGTTGGTCATGAACAGCAGAACATCGTCGGCGAAAGCCGCGATCTTGTGCTCCTCATCCCCAACCCTTATACCCCAAATGTCCGGGTCCGCCCTGATCACTGACAACAGTGGCTCCAGGGAGAGAACGAAAAGCAGGGGGGACAAAGGGCACCCCTGCCTCGTTCCATTTTCCATTTCAAAAGCCTCTGAAAGGGAGCCGTTAATTTTTATCGAAGCAGTAGGGTGATTATACAGAGCACGTATCCTATTCATCATTTTTGGACCTATACCCATAAATTCCAGAGTTTGGAACATGAACCCCCAGTCTACTCTATCAAACGCTTTCTCCGCGTCTATAGACAAGAGTAGACCTGGGGGTCCCCTGTCTTTAATATGCTGCAGCAAGAGGAGTGCCCTCACACCATTGTCTCGCCCTTCTCTTTTTGGGATGAACCCCACTTGGTCCGGATGTACCAGACCATTGAGGTTCTCTTTTAGCCGATTTGCTAAGACTCTGGCATATAATTTAACATCAGTGTTGATCAACGATATCGGCCTATAGCCAGAGCATAGTGTAGAGTTTTTCCCCTCTTTTGGGATTACCGTGATCTCTGCTCTAAGAGCTTCTCTACTCAAGTCAAAGTCTCTACCCAACCCGTTCATGTACTCACATAATCTGGGAGTCAATATTTCTTTAAATTTTGTATAGTACCTGCAGGTAAATCCATCGGGCCCCGGGCTTTTGCCTGAAGCTGATTCTGATAATGCTCTATTAATTTCGTCTATCGTTATGGGGTTTTCTAGGATTTCTCTGTCGTTCTCATTAATCTTCGGGAGGTTGGCTTTATTCAGAAATTCTACTGTTTTCCTATTCTTTGCTCCTCTTAACCTTGTATTTTTAGCTACTGAATATAATTCACTATAATATTCCTTAAAGGATTCCCCTATCTCTTTTGTTGTATGGAGCATTTCTCCTTTACTATTTTGGATTTTATCAATATAGTTTCTAGTTTTTTCCTTTCTTATTGTTTTAGCTAGTAGTCTACTGCTCTTATTTCGACTCTGGTAATTTTCTTTCGCCACCTTATAGAATGCTTTTTTTATTTCTAAATCTGTATGCTCCTTTAACTCTTCCCTTTTTTTTTCCAATTTTTGATAGACCTTCTTTCCTTGGCCCGGGCCCTTCTTATGTTCTTGCTCCAGCTCATATATTTCCTCTGTTAGTTTTTTAATTTTTTCCCTTGTTTCCCTTTTCCTCATTGCCCCTAACTTCATTATTACTCCCCTTATGTAGGCCTTATGGGCCTCCCACAAAGATGATCCTGAGATCCCTGCTGTATCATTCGTTGAAAAATAATGTTTTAATTCCTGTTCTATTTTCTCCACATTAGATACTTCTTGTAAAAGATCTTCGTCTAATCTCCAAGTTATTGGGGTTCTTTGATTTCCTGGTATCAACAATCTCATACTAACTGGGGCATGGTCTGATAAGGTAATAAGTTCTATCTTCGCCTCCCGGACTCTTTCCAACAGTGAATGTTCCGTTAATATATAGTCAATCCTAGAGTACGTCCCGTGCGCAGAGGAATAGAACGAAAAATCCATCTTATTTGGGTTCATAATCCTCCATACATCCACCAGTTGACACGAATGCAGCTTTTGTTTTAGTTTCTTCAGCTTCCCATTCATTGTCCCCTGCGCACGAGACGTACTGTCAACCCCTGGAGCCAAACAGACATTGAAGTCACCCATCATGATCAGGTTACCTTCTTTAAATTCTATTAGTTTCTCTAATATTGTTACTAGAAAACCACTCGGCTCTTTGTTTGGTGCATAAATGTTTGCCAGTGTAACCTTCCATCCCTCCAAAGAACCTCTCAGGAACATATATCTTCCTCCCTGGTCTATTAACCTCTCTTCGACCCTAAAATTTATCCCTCTTGCTATTCCTATTGCCACTCCTCGCGCTCTTGATGTTATTGAGTCTCCATAGAACCAAGTTGGGTACATATTTGACTTTATCTTAATCTTTGAATAATGTGTTAAGTGGGTTTCTTGGAGGAACACAACCTCAGCCCCATATCTCTCTAATTCCCTCAAGATCTTATGTCTCTTAGTGGGCTCATTAAGACCCTTTACGTTATAGGTCATAAAATTCAGTTTTCTCATCTCCTCGCCCTTTTTTTTTTTTTCTTTTTTGATTTTTGTTGAATTCGTATTACTGCGCTATTCTGATTCCTATCTTTATTCTCTTGTTTCTTTTCTTCTTCCCTCTTACTTCCTTGTACACCGGGTTCCCCTTTCCCCTCTCTTCTCCCCAACCCTCCCTCCCTCCCCCTCAGCCACCCCCTGGCTCCCCATTCGCCCAGCGCCATGGATACCATGGAGCCTAACGAATCACATATTTGAGGTGGGAGCCCGAGTTGTGCCCTTTACCCCCCCCTGCCTGATGTTTTAAGCAGAGAGGGGCAATCCGGATACACACAGAGCAACTCCTCCTCCCTCCCGCCACCCTTCCATTCCACTAGTCTAATAAACCACCAAACCAGCCCTCCCTACCCCACCTCACCCCCCCCCCCCCCCACCCACACGTCCAGTCACCCCTCTACCCAGCCCGGCAGCTCCGGTTCTTTCATATCAAGTCTGTCACAGAAGTCCTTTAAATCCTCTGGGAACCTCAATCTTGCCGATCTTCCATTTCTAAAGCCTCTCAGACACGCCGGGAAACCCCAGCTATACTTAATGTTTAGTTCTCTCATCTGATCTAATAGGGGCTTCAACAGCCTTCTCCTAGCGAGGGTTTCGGGGGCAAGATCCGCATAGATTTGAAACTCTGACCCTTCAAATTTTCCCAGGGGTTTGCCTCTCATTTTGGATAGGATTCGAGCTTTGTCCTCATAGAACCTAAAACGAATTATTATATCTCTCGGCCTCTGGTGGTCCGAGTTGAGTAATTTTCCAACTCGGTGAGTCCTTTCTATTTTTGGGAATTCCTTATCCTCCTCTCCGACCATAGGCCCCAATATTTGGGGAATCATCCTTCTCAGATCTTCTCCTTTATTTTCTGGAATATTACGGAGTCTTATATTTTGTCTCCTATCTCGGTTTTCCTGATCCTCGATCTTATATAAAATTTCCTTCTGATTTTGTCTAGAGGTTTTAATTTGTTCTTTGAGGTTCATTATCTCCTTTTCCAATTCCTCCGTTCTTTTTTCCGTTGTTTCCACCCTCTCCAATAAGTTTCCCAGGTCTGCTCTCACTAGGCCTATTTCAACTTTTATTGAGAGCTCCAGATGTTTGAGCATGTCTCTCATTTCCTCCTTTGAAAACGTTGGGGCACTTGTACTTCTCCCTTCCCCCCGGCTCAAATCTCCTTCACTTTCCAGGCTTTCCACTATGGAATTTTCTTTTGATTGAATCGTTTTGTCCCCCTTTTTATCTGGAGTTCCCCCTCTTCCTCCTTGGGCTCCTTGCTCCCCTCCTTTTGGGCTCCCACCTTGGGACATGAACTGTTTTATTGAGCTTCCAACTGTCCTATCCCTCGGCGTTTTAGGTGCCCCTCCTTTTTTTGTTGTCACTTTATTCATTCTTCCTTTCTTCCTCTGACCCCCTGCTGGTTTCCCCAGGGTTATCTGAACTTCTTCCCACCTCTAATAGGTATGGATCCTTCAGGGGGATCAGCCCTAGTGGTTATTTTCTGAGTCCTGCTCCAGACAGTACCCCACCTTTATACTGTTAAGATATTCAGTCCGGGGAAAAAAGGGGGGGTAAAACACCTCCCAGGAATGACCCAGGCCCTCTCCGGAACCGGTATCTCAGAGATGTGTCCCTTTTGTTGGTCTCCAGTCTGGGATTTTCCACCTTGGAACCCTTTTTTAGAGATTTGAGACAGGCTTCATTGCTCCGTCAGGGGAAAATACCTTCCCAAGACCGAAACTTCAATCAGTTTACTTCTGTCCCCGATATGTCCAGCATATGTTGGCAAATATTAGTAATGATATTAGCGAAAGCACCCCAGCTGAGGGAATCAATCAGACACCTGCTCCAGACCCTTATCATTCATTAACCTCTTAGGCTGTTATAGTAGATTGTGGAGAGAATTTCTCTATATAATCATGTCTGCAGGTTTCAGTACAGCAAATGGCTTTAGATTCTATCCTCCTTCCAATAACTTTTGTCATCTACACAACAGATATAATAAAAATCTTACTTACAATCCCAGGGCTAAGGAAGGTTTCAAATAAATACCGCAGTTTCAGCTGCTGTCTTTAGTCTTTAGCTTCTATCGCCGTTATATCAAGCTGTTGTAGTGAAATGTCACTGAAACATATAGACTGGTACATATGGACTGGTATTGTATGCAGGTATTATGTACATTATATACAGAGTTTTTCCTACTTTACCACCACCGGACTCAGCCGAACTCCAACGGGGTCACACGCTCCTGAAGAATCTTGTGGGGCGACCGAGGGGGGGGGAAAGCCGGAGGGGGGGGGGAGGAGGGGGGGACGCCGTCAAATCCTCCCTTCTTCTCTGTCAGTATTGAATCCGCAGCCGCCTCTCATGTCTCAAGCAGCGGCGTGTGGAGCGGCATGTGGAGCGGCGTGTGGAGCTTCTGCGTTCTTCCCCTGTTGAAATCAGGGTACCTCAGCAGCAGCGCTCGTAGTGGCGATCGGGGATCTTCCTCCCCTCTTTAGCCACGGGCATGTCCTATGTGGCGGCTGGATGAGCACGCTCCGGGGATCCTAGGAGAGTCTGCTTCTCCTTCTGACACCCTCACCTCCCTCCCTCCGTGATGCGCGCTACGTCATCACGCCCGGCCGCAACCGCCCACCTGCCGAATAAATGTTTTAACCCCTTGATTGCCCCCTAGTTAACCCTTTCACCACTGATCACCGTATAACCGTTACGGTTGACGCTGGTTAGTTTGTTTATTTTTTATAGTGTCAGGGCACCCGCCGTTTATTACCGAATAAAGGTTTAGCCCCCTGATCGCCCGGCGGTGATATGCGTCGCCCCAGGCAGCGTCAGATTAGCGCCAGTACCGCTAACACCCACGCACGCAGCATACACCTCCCTTAGTGGTATAGTATCTGAACGCATCAATATCTGATCCGATCAGATCTATACTAGCGTCCCCAGCAGTTTAGGGTTCCCAAAAACGCAGTGTTAGCGGGATCAGCCCAGATACCTGCTAGCACCTGCGTTTTGCCCCTCCGCCCGGCCCAGCCCAGCCCACCCAAGTGCAGTATCGATCGATCACTGTCACTTACAAAAGACTAAACGCATAACTGCAGCGTTCGCAGAGTCAGGCCTGATCCCTGCGATCGCTAACAGTTTTTTTGGTAGTATTTTGGTGAACTGGCAAGCACCAGCCCCAGGCAGGGTCAGGTTAGCGCCAGTACCGCTAACACCCACGCACGCAGCATACGCCTCCCTTAGTGGTATAGTATCTGAACGGATCAATATCTGATCCGATCAGATCTATACTAGCGTCCCCAGCAGTTTAGGGTTCCCAAAAACGCAGTGTTAGTGGGATCAGCCCAGATACCTGCTAGCACCTGCGTTTTGCCCCTCCGCCCGGCCCAGCCCACCCAAGTGCAGTATCGATCGATCACTGACACTTACAAAACACTAAATGCATAACTGCAGCGTTCGCAGAGTCAGGCCTGATCCCTGCGATCGCTAACAGTTTTTTTGGTAGTATTTTGGTGAACTGGCAAGCACCAGCCCCAGGCAGCGTCAGGTTAGCGCCAGTACCGCTAACACCCACGCACGCACTGTACACCACCCTTAGTGGTATAGTATCTGAACGGATCAATATCTGATCCGATCAGATCTATACTAGCATCCCCAGCAGTTTAGGGTTCTCACAAACGCAGTGTTAGCGGGATCAGCCCAGATACCTGCTAGCACCTGCGTTTTGCCCCTCCGCCCGGCCCAGCCCAGCCCACCCAAGTGCAGTATCGATCGATCACTGTCACTTACAAAAGACTAAAACGCATAACTGCAGCGTTCGCAGAGTCAGGCCTGATCCCTGCGATCGCCAACAGATTTTTTGGTAGCGTTTTGGTGAACTGGCAAGCGCCAGCGGCCTAGTACACCCCGGTCGTAGTCAAACCAGCACTGCAGTAACACTTGGTGACGTGGCGAGTCCCATAAGTGCAGTTCAAGCTGGTGAGGTGGCAAGCACAAGTAGTGTCCCGCTGCCACCAAAAAGACAAACACAGGCCCGTCGTGCCCATAGTGCCCTTCCTACTGCATTCGCTAATCCTAATTGGGAACCCACCGCTTCTGCAGCGCCCGTACTTCCCCCATTCACATCCCCAACCAAATGCAGTCGGCTGCATGAGAGGCATTTTCTTTATGTCCTCCCGAGTACCCCTACCCAGCGAACGCCCCCAAAAAAGATATTGTGTCTGCAGCTAGCACGGATATAGGCGTGACACCCGCTATTATTGTCCCTCCTGTCCTAACAATCCTGGTCTTTGCATTGGTGAATGTTTTGAACGCTACCATTCACTAGTTGAGTATTAGCGTAGGGTACAGCATTGCACAGACTAGGCACACTTTCACAGGGTCTCCCAAGATGCCATCGCATTTTGAGAGACCCGAACCTGGAACCGGTTACAGTTATAAAAGTTAGTTACAAAAAAAGTGTAAAAAAAAAAATAAATATATATATATATATATAAAATAAAAAAAAATAGTTGTCGTTTTATTGTTCTCTCTCTCTCTATTCTCTCTATTGTTCTGCTCTTTTTTACTGTATTCTATTCTGCAATGTTTTATTGTTATTATGTTTTATCATGTTTGCTTTTCAGGTATACAATTTTTTATACTTTACCGTTTACTGTGCTTTATTGTTAACCATTTTTTTGTCTTCAGGTACGCCATTCACAACTTTGAGTGGTTATACCAGAATGATGCCTGCAGGTTTAGGTATCATCTTGGTATCATTCTTTTCAGCCAGCGGTCGGCTTTCATGTAAAAGCAATCCTAGCGGCTAATTAGCCTCTAGACTGCTTTTACAAGCCGTGGGAGGGAATGCCCCCCCCCCCCACCGTCTTCCGTGTTTTTCTCTGGCTCTCCTGTCTCAACAGGGAACCTGAAAATGCAGCCGGTGATTCAGCCAGCTGACCATAGAGCTGATCAGAGACCAGAGTGGCTCCAAACATCTCTATGGCCTGAGAAACCGGAAGCTACGAGCATTTTATGACTTAGATTTCGCTGGATGTAAATAGCGCCATTGGGAAATTGGGGAAGCATTTTATCACACCGATCTTGGTGTGGTCAGATGCTTTGAGGGCAGAGGAGAGATCTAGGGTCTAATAGACCCCAATTTTTTCAAAAAAGAGTACCTGTCACTACCTATTGCTATCATAGGGGATATTTACATTCCCCGAGATAACAATAAAAATGATTAAAAAAAAATAAAAATGAAAGGAACAGTTTAAAAATAAGATAAAAAAGCAAAAAAATAATAAAGGAAAAAAAAAAAAAAAAAAAAAAAGCACCCCTGTCGCCCCCTGCTCTCGCACTAAGGCGAACGCAAGCGGCGGTCTGACGTCAAACGTAAACAGCAATTGCACCATGCATGTGAGGTATCACCGCGAAGGTTAGATCGAGGGCAGTAATTTTTGCAGTAGACCTCCTCTGTAAATCTAAAGTGGTAACCTGTAAAGGCTTTTAAAGGCTTTTAAAAATGTATTTATTTTGTTGCCACTGCACGTTTGTGCGCAATTGTAAAGCATGTCATGTTTGGTATCCATGTACTCGGCCTAAGATCATCTTTTTTATTTCATCAAACATTTGGGCAATATAGTGTGTTTTAGTGCATTAAAATTTAAAAAAGTGTGTTTTTTCCCCAAAAAATGCGTTTGAAAAATCGCTGCGCAAATACTGTGTGAAAAAAAAAATGAAACACCCACCATTTTAATCTGTAGGGCATTTGCTTTAAAAAAATATATAATGTTTGGGGGTTCAAAGTAATTTTCTTGCAAAAAAAACAAACTTTTTCATGTAAACAATAAGTGTCAGAAAGGGCTTTGTCTTCAAGTGGTTAGAAGAGTGGGTGATGTGTGACATAAGCTTCTAAATGTTGTGCATAAAATGCCAGGACAGTTCAAAACCCCCCCCAAATGACCCCATTTTGGAAAGTAGACACCCCAAGCTATTTGCTGAGAGGCATGTTGAGTCCATGGAATATTTTATATTGCGACACAAGTTGCGGGAAAGAGACAATTTTTTTTTTTTTTTGCACAAAATTGTCACTAAATGATATATTGCTCAAACATGCCATGGGAATATGTGAAATTATACCCCAAAATACATTCTGCTGCTTCTCCTGAGTACGGGGATACCACATGTGTGAGACTTTTTGGGAGCCTAGCCGCGTACGGAACCCCGAAATCCAAGCACCGCCTTCAGGCTTTCTAAGGGCGTGAATTTTTGATTTCTCTCTTGACTGCTTATCACAGTTTCGGAGACCATGGAATGCCCAGGTGGCACAAACCCCCCCCAAATGACCCCATTTTGGAAAGTAGACACCCCAAGCTATTTGATGAGAGGTATAGTGAGTATTTTGCAGACCTCACTTTTTGTCACAAAGTTTTGAAAATTGAAAAAAGAAAAAAAAAAAAGTTTTTTCTTGTCTTTCTTCATTTTCAAAAACAAATGAGAGCTGCAAAATACTCACCATGCCTCTCAGCAAATAGCTTGGGGTGTCTACTTTCCAAAATGGGGTCATTTGGGGGGGTTTTGTGCCACCTGGGCATTCCATGGCCTCCGAAACTGTGATAGGCAGTGAAGAGTGAAATCAAAAATTTTCACCCTTAGAAATCCTGAAGGCGGTGATTGGTTTTCGGGGTCCCGTACACGGCTAGGCTCCCAAAAAGCCCCACACATGTGGTATCCCCGTACTCAGGAGAAGTAGCTAAATGTATTTTGGGGTGCAATTCCACATATGCCCATGGCCTGTGTGAGCAATATATCATTTAGTGACAACTTTGTGCAAAAAAAAAAAAAAAAAATGTGTCACTTTCCCGCAACTTGTGTCAAAATATAAAATATTCCATGGACTCAATATGCCTCTCTGGAAATAGCTTGGGGTGTCTACTTTCCAAAATGGGGTCATTTGGGGGGGTTTTGTGCCACCTGGGCATTCCATGGCCTCCGAAACTGTGATAGGCAGTAAAGAGTGAAATCATAAATTTACGCCCTTAGAAATCCTGAAGGCGGTGATTGGATTTCGGGGCCCCGTACGCGGCTAGGCTCCCAAAAAGTCCCACACATGTGGTATCCCCATATTCAGGAGAAGCAGCAGAATGTATTTTGGGGTGCAATTCCACATAGGCCCATGGCCTGTGTGAGCAATATATCATTTAGTGACAACTTTTTGTAAATATTTTTTTTTTTTTGTCATTATTCAATCACTTGGGACAAAAAAAATAAATATTCAATGGGTTCAACATGCCTCTCAGCAATTTCCTTGGGGTGTCTACTTTCCACAATGGGGTCATTTGGGGGGGTTTTGTACTGCCCTGCCATTTTAGCACCTCAAGAAATGACATAGGCAGTCATAAACTAAAAGCTGTGTAAATTACAGAAAATGTACCCTAGTTTGTAGACGCTATAACTTTTGCGCAAACCAATAAATATACGCTTATTGACATTTTTTTTACCAAAAACATGTGGCCGAATACATTTTGGCCTAAATGTATGACTAAAATTGAGTTTATTGGATTTTTTTTATAACAAAAAGTAGAAAATATCATTTTTTTTCAAAATTTTCGGTCTTTTTCCATTTATAGCGCAAAAAATAAAAACCGCAGAGGTGATCAAATACCATCAAAAGAAAGCTCTATTTGTGGGAAGAAAAGGACGCAAATTTCGTTTGGGTACAGCATTGCATGACCGCGCAATTAGCAGTTAAAGCGACGCAGTGCCAAATTGGAAAAAGACCTCTGGTCCTTAGGCAGCATAATGGTCCGGGGCTCAAGTGGTTAATAGTACTTACATTTTGTGGACTATTCATTTATATGTAGGATTTATTTATTTTAGAGATTTGCACTTTATATTTATAATTTTAAACATATGCTATCTGCCATCAGGGGATATCAATGTACGCGTTTTGTGGGTGCAACCCCTTCCTCGCTACTAAAGTAGCTGAGAGGAAGGGGTTGCACCCCCAAAACACGTCCATTGATCCCCCATGATGGGAGCTAGCACATGTTGACATTAGGCATGGGATCAGGAGGGAAATCAGCATTTTGACTCTCAATTTGTGTGCATCTTCAAAATTTGGCTTTTACAGGGGTGACATCACCCCATCTGATGAAGGCAATATCAACCCAGTTTCGACATGTCTGATATTGCCTTCACTTTATAAAAGTTGAACTTTGTAATTTCCAGAGTTGTGTATTGTTTTATGGTTTTAAACATGCCTGTTTTACCTATAAAAGGCCATTTATCATTAATGTGACCTAAAAAATTTTTATTATACAACAAACATGTTGGTTTGTTCCAAAACCCTTTTATAAACGCACATGTGATTGTGCTTTGAGTAAAAATTTTGATAATCAACAATGTGTGGCTTCTTCTTTCAATGCTCAAAAGCAGTTTTTGGAGTAAAGTTGTTTTCTTCAGTGACAATGGGGGTTATTTACTAAAGGCAAATCCACTTTGCACTACAAGTGCAGTTTCAGTGCAGTCTCAAGTGCACTTGTAGTGCAAAGTGAATTTGCCTTTAGTAAATAACACCCACAGTGCTTTATAATTTTACACAATTTTACACAATCACGCCATTTTCAGGACTCCCCAAATTTCGGTCATGGTGCTGAAAATGATGAATATTTTTGTCAGTAGTGCATTACATATATTAACAACAAAAACAAGGTGTGTGTAGCAGACCCACAACATAATATTAATAGTTAGCCGAAGAAGAGATTGTTACCTCATGTCTCAAAGAAATTTCGTTTGCACTGTTGAAGTTTTTCTTTTTGGCCAAAAAAATAATACCATTAAAAGATAACCGAGGAGACAGCTAAAAGAAAGCCAAGCAGTAAATCAAAGTAAATATTAGTTCAGTTTCAAAGATATTTTTATTTAAAAAATGTCTCAGACATTGTCTGGCATATCGATGGCCCCCCTACCCGCAAAGTATTAAACGTATCTTAAATGGACCTCGCGGGCACTCTGGGGGGGGGGGGGGAAGCCAGGACAGCCAGTTTTAAGCACTGTCAGGGTTGGTTCATTATGAATTCCGGCCTCAGGCCCAACTGAGGCAGCATAGTTCAAAGAATTTCTCCTTAAAAAGTTGTGTAGAACACAGCAAGACTGGATGATGTGATTCAGTTTCCGCCATGTGTATTGGTGTAAGAAATAGGCGGAACCGGCTGGCCGTTATTCCAAACGTATTCTCCACCACTCTTCTGGCCAGAAGATTAAAAACCCTCTGGTCTGGGGTGAGGGTCCTCATAGGGAATGGCTGCATAAGATGGTCCCCCAGCGCAAACGCTTCATCCGCAACGAAGACGAATAGGAGTCCTTCCACATTGTCTTCTGGAGGTGGCAAGCCCAAGCTGCCATTCTGGAGATGCCTGTAGAACTCTGGCCGGGGCAATGATTCCACCATCCGACATCCGGCCATTCTTCCCCACGTCCACACACAGGAACTCGTAAGTAGCCGACACCACCGCCAACATCACAATACTATTGAACCCCTTGTAGTTGTAATAGTATGACCCCGAGTTGGGGGGGTGGGACGATGTGGACTTGTTTCCCATCAATTGCCCCTCCGCAGTTAGGAAAGTCCCACCGCTGGGCAAAGTGGGAGGCCACAGTCTGCCATTCCTGTGGCGTGGAAAGAAATTGGAGTCAAACAAGAAAACAAAAATTAGTAATTTTGCACATAAACATTGAAAGCAGATTAGACACAAACATTCTTGGCCAACATCAGTAGAAAACATTTATTTTATGGAGTATTTAAAGACAAAAGTATAAGGTCCACCTATCAGATTCCTCACCCCCTGTGATGGCCCATTGTAAAAAAAATTTTTTTTTGGGGGGGGGAGATGTTTTGGACAGGTAACCGTCTCCACTTCATTGAAAGCTGAATGTATAAATAATGTGTGTTGCTTTGGCCAGTCCCTCCTTACTTACACTATTGGCAGCCCACTGGACAGGTAAGAAGTGTCATAATACAAAAATATAAATACACACTGTACAAATTGAAGCACATTTTTACATTCTGCTATTACCTATCAAGGTAATAATAGGAGAAAAAAACTTTAAACAGTACCATTTGAAAGTATTCAGGCAGGCCCTTTCACTACATGCTTTGGGGAATTCATCCATAAATATGTATAGTGTGTATGGGTTTGGCAAAGTCAGCAGATAGAGTATTGGTATCAGCTGACTTAGCGGTTGGGGGGGAGGAAGGGTTCCAAATGATTTTGGGAGCTCAAAAAAAGCCTCTGGCACTCTGCATGAATTTAAGGACACAAATAATATTTGTACACATTTTAGGGGGTGTTTAGGGTAAATCACTACAATGGAGCTGACAAAATACATTGTTAAGTGACTAGACAAGGTGGATATGGGCCCAGGAGAGAATTTTGGGGAGGTTAGTGAAGGCAAATATGCATGAAGAACAAAAAACAAACTTTAAAAAATTCCAACATGCATGAGGACAAAGGGACATTCACAGCATATTACAATCATGGTAATTAGGGAATGATGAAAGAAATACAAAACATTAGCAAACATTAAATACATAGAATGTGATGTTAACCACCTCAATACTGGTCACTTTCACCCCCTTCCTGTCCAAGCCATTTTTCAGCTTTCAGCGCTGTTGCACTTTGAATGACAATTGCGTGGTCATGCAATGCTGTACCCAGACGAAATTTTCATCATTTTTTCTGCACAAACAGAGCTTTCTTTTGGTGGTATTTGATCACCTCTGCGGTTTTTAGTTCTTGTGCTATAAACAAAAGAAGAGGGACAAGTTTGAAAAAACACAATATTTTTTACTTTTTGCTATAATAAATATCCAATTTTTTTGTTTTAAACAAATTTTTTCCAAAGTTTAGGCCGATACATATTCTTCTGCATATTTTTGGTAAAAAAATCGCAATAAGCATATATTGATTGGTTTGCGCAAAAGTTATAGCGTCTACAAAATAGGGGATAGTTTTATAGCATTTTTATTATTATTTTTTTTTTACTAGTAATGGCGGCGATCTGCAATTTTTATCGTGATTGCAATATTGCAGCGGACATATCGGACACTTTTGACACATTTTTGGGACCATTCACATTTTATACAGCGATCCGTGCTATGAAAAAACATTGATTACTGTATAAATGTGACTGGCAGGGAAGGGGTTAACACAAGGGGGTGATCGAGGGGGTTAAATGTGTGTCCTGGGAGTAATTCTAACTGTGGGGGGAGGGGACTGACTGGGGGAGGTGACCGATCGGTGTCCTTATGTACAAGGGACACACCATCGGTCTCCTCTCCTCTGACAGGATGTGGATCTGTGTGTTTACACACACAGATCCATGGTCCTGCCCAGTTACTGGGCAATCGCGGGTGCCGGCGGACAACGAGGCCCTCGGGCATGCGCACTGAGTCCCCAGTGACGTGGCGCGCGCGTGCCCCCTAGTGGCCCGGGAAGGCGATCACGTCATATGACGGCGGCCCAGAACAATAGCTGCCTCGTACCACCGTCATATGACAGTGGGCGGGCAGCTAGTGGTTAAAGGAGAAATCTTAACTTATCTTAACCACTTAAGCCCCGGAAGGATTTACCCCCTTCCTGACCAGAGCACTTTTTACAATTTGACACTGCGTCAATTTAACTGCTAATTGCGCGGTCATGCAATGCTGTACCCAAACGAAATTTGCATCCTTTTGTTCCCACAAATATAGCTTTCTTTTGATGGTATTTGATCACCTCTGCGTTTTTTATTTTTTGCGCTATAAACGGAAAAAGACTGAAAATTTTGAAAAAAAACAATATTTTCTACTTTTTGTTGTAAAAAAAAATCCAATAAACTCAATTTTAGTCATACATTTAGTCAAAAATGTATTCAGCCACATGTCTTTAGTAAAAAAAATGTCAATAAGCGTATATTTATTGGTTTGCGCAAAAGTTATAACGTCTACAAACTAGGGTACATTTTCTGGAATTTACACAGCTTTTAGTTTATGACTGCCTATCTCATTTCTTGAGGTGCTAAAATGGCAGGCAGTACAAAACCCCCCCAAATGACCCCATTTTGGAAAGTAGACACCCCAAGGAAATTGCTGAGCCCATTGAATATTAATTTTTTTTGTCCCAAGTGATTGAATAATGACAAAAAAAAAAAAAATACAAAATGTTGTCACTAAATGATATATTGCTCACACAGGCCATGGGCATATGTGGAATTGCAGCCCAAAATACATTTAGCTGCTTCTCCTGAGTATGGGGATACCACATGTTCTCCTGAGTATGGGGATACCTCATTTTGGAAAGTAGACACCCCAAACTATTTGCTGAGAGGCATGGTGAGTATTTTGCAGCTCTCTTTTGTTTTTGAAAATGAAGAAAGAAAAGAAAAATGTATTTTTTTTTCTTTTTTCAATTTTCAAAACTTTGTGATAAAAATCGAGGTCTGCAAAATACTCACCATACCTCTCAGCAAATAGCTGGGGGTGTCTACTTTCCAAAATGGGGTCATTTGGGGGGGTTTGTGCCATCTGGGCATTCCATGGCCTCCGAAACTGTGATAGGCAGTGAGGAGTGTAATCAAAAATGTACACCCTTAGAAACCCTGAAGGCGGTGCTTGGTTTTTGGGGTCCCGTATGTGGCTAGGCTGCCAAAAAGTCTCACACATGTGGTATCCCCATACTCAGGAGAAGCAACAGAATGTATTTTGGGGTGTAATTTCACATATTCCCATGGCATGTTTGAGCAATATATAATTTAGTGACAACTTTGTGCAAAAAAAAAAAAATTGTTTTTTTCCCGCAACTTGTGTCACAATATAAAATATTATAATAAGATCAGTGGGATAAAGTGCTTTCCCAATTTCCCAATGGCGCTGTTTACATCCGGTGAAATCTAAGTCATGAAATGCTCGTAGCTTTCGGTTTCTTAGGCTATAGAGATGATTAGAGCCATTCTGGTCTCTGATCAGCTCTATGGTCAGCTGGCCGAATCACCGGCTGCATTCTCAGGTTCCCTGTTGGGACAGGAGAGCCAGAGAAAAACATGGAAGACGGTGGGAGGGGGGGGGGGGGGGGAACATTCCCTCCCACTGCTTGTAAAAGCTAGGATTACTTTTACATGAAAGCCGACCGCTGGCTGAAAAGAATGATACCAAGATGATACCTAAACCTGCAGGCATCATTCTGGTATAACCACTCAAAGTCCAGCAACATACCAGTACGTTGCTGGTCTTTGTTGGGCATATATTGTAATCTTTTTTTTTCATGCAGCCTGTGGGCTGAACGAAAAAAAGAGATTGATTTGTGGGTATGCCCACCATTAGAATACCTCCCTTCATCCACCCACTTCTAATGATGGGCATACATGCACCATTTATATATGCCGAAGCATATAGTTAGGAGCAAATCGCTCCTCCGCCCCTGCTGCCCCCATGCTTCGGCATATATCACCTCCGACAGCGCTGGAGTCACGGCTTTATGTATCCTGGGAGCAAATGCTGTTGCTGTCAAGATTAATAAATCCGTGCTGCAGCTGAATGGCGTACCTGAAAACAAAAAAATGGTTAACAATAAAACACAGTAAACAGTAAAGTATAAAAAATTGCATACCTGAAAAGCAAACATGATAAAACATAATAACAATAAAGCATTGCAGAATAGAATACAGTAAAAAAAGAGCAGAATAATAGAGAGAGAATAGAGAGAGAGAGAGAACAATAAAACGACAACTATTTTTGTTTTTTTAATTTTATATATTTTTTTGTGTTTTTTTTTTTACACTTTTTTTTGTAACTGTAACTTTTATAACTGTAACCGGTTCCAGGTTCGGGTCTCTCAAAATGCGATGGCATCTTGGGAGACCCTGTGAAAGTTTGCCTAGTCTGTGCAATGCTGTACCCTACGCTAATACTCAACTAGTGTATGATAGCGTTCAAAACATTCACCAACGCAAAGACCAGGATTGTCAGAACAGGAGGGACAATAATAGTGGGTGTCACGCCTATATCCGCGCTTGCTGCAGACACGGAGGGGCTAGTTATCTCCCTAACTAGCGTCACCAGTGACACTAATACAGCGATCAGAAAAACGATCGCTTAGTGACACTGGCGACGGGGGGTGATCAAGGGTTTAAAACTTTATTAGGGGGGGGTTAGGGGGGTATTCTAGACCTAAAGGGGGCTAACACTAACTGCCCTACCACTTATAACTGTCACAAACTGACACCAATGCAGTAATCAGGAAAAAAAAACCTGCTATTGGTGTCACTGTGACAGGGGGTACAGGGGGGTGATTGGGGGGTGATGGGGGGTGAAATGTGTGCCTAGTGTGTTTTACTGTTAGTGTAGTGTTGTGCACTTACTCAGATGTCTTCTCTCCTCGGCACCGGAACGGAAAATACCGACTCGAGGAGAGATGACATCGCTTCCTCTGCCGCTGTTTACATTACAGCAGCAGAGGAAGATTTTCATTCGTTGGGAGCGATCGCGAGGGGTTGGCCACGAATGAGTGGTCTCCCCCTCAGCCTGGATCGCTCCCCTAAGGAAGCCAACCGCCTCGGGCAAGCAGATCACGTACCAGATATGTGATTTTGCCTGCCTGTGCCATTCTGCCGCAGTATATCTGCGTTAGGTGGTCGGCAAGTGGTTAATATAGTCCTTCTGCAGGACCTGAATGATGGCAGAACAGGTCTCTGGAATAATGAACCCCAGAGCCTGGGGGGAGATGCCTGTCGAGAACTTGAGGTCCTGCAGGCTTCTCCCAGTCGCCAAGTACCGCAACGTGGCGACGAGCCTCTGCTCAGGAGTGATGGCTTGCCGCATGCAGGTGTCCTGCCTGCTGATATAAGGGGTCAGCAAAGCCAACAAACGGTGAAAAATGGGGTCCGTCATCCCAAGAAAGTTCCTGAAATAGTCAGGATTATTCTTACGGATCTCACGGAGCAAAGGCATATGAGAGAATTGGTCACGCTGGAGCAACCAATTCTTGGTCCATGAACTCCTCCTCGCCCTGTTCATGGACTGGGCTTGTGTCAAAGCTAAAAGCCCAACACCAAGCCCCTGCACAGCAAGAACTCTACGACGAGTACGTACACGCAACATGGCTTCAAAACGGTCGGCTGGTCAGAACGAAGTAACAGAACGCACTGAAGAACAGCAAGGCCTGTGAAGAGCGACCTGAAAATCAGCAACGAGCGGACAAGAACGCACTGATGATCAAATACGAACTCACTGCACGCACTGAAAAGCAGATACAAACCCACAAGCACAAACTGAACACCAGAAAAACGATCTGAAAACCACAAGTCTGAAAAGCGTGAATCGTCTCTCACCAAACTTTTACTAACACGAGATTAGCAAAAGGAGCCCAAAGGGTGACGCGCTTGGTATTGAACTGCCCTTTTATAGTCCCGTCATACGTGTTGTACGTCACCGCGTTCTGGACGTACGGAAATTCCGACAACTTTGTGCAATCGTGTGTATGCAAGACAAGTTTGAGCCAACATTCGTCGGAATGTGCGATAGTGTGTACAGGGCATAAGAGTCCAGGGCGCCATCCCGCACTTGCGCAGAAGACTTGATGTAAAAAGGCGGGAAAATACCCAGGAGGCGCAAAGGATCAACCTGATGGAAAAAGGCGGGAAAATCCCCAGGAGGCGCACAGGAAGTGACCTCAAACTTCCCTATATAAGCCAAGCCCAGACACTGCCAAATTGCTGGATTATCTTCAGTCCCCCTTGTTCCTGTGCTAGTGTCACGTACCTGAAGGGCGACTGAAATGATGAGGTCAGCCTCTCTTGTATCTCCAGCCCAGGTCCCGCTGAGAGTGAAACAGAAGTAGCCGAGGGACAGGAGGCACACGAGTGCCTGCAGATGAAGACCCGGAAACCTGTAGCAGGAAGTCGCAGCTGGTCGCAGGACAGTAGTTGCAGAGCAGGAAGTCGCAACTGGTCGCAGGACTGTAGTTGCAGAGCAGGAAGTCGCAGCTGGTTGCAGGACTGTAGAGGCAGACACTCGGAAAATAGTGCTGAGCCGAGCAGGGCACAGGAGCAAGGTCACAGGGATAGCTGGGTTAGTTAACAGGCGGGCAGCAGGGTACCGGAACATCAGGCAGAGACAAGTCAGAGGGGAAGCTGGGATCGTTAACAGATGGGCAGCAGGATACGGGAACATCAGGCAGAGACGAGTCAGATGGGAATCAGGAACCAGAAAACAGGTATAGCAGAGTCCAGAGCAGGGTCAACAGGAGCCAAGGTCAGCAACGGGAATCAGACAGAACAAACACAGGTTTCAGGATAACAGGAGCACAGCTGAAGACCAGTCAGCACAGATCAGTGGTTGGGGCCCCCTTTAAGTAGGTCGTCTGGCGCCAATTGGTGCTAGGGACGTGCTCCTGCACATGCACGCTCATAAACAGGCATGGGCATTTGCAGACGCCCGTGAGCTTGCATGCATGCCAGTGATTCACTGGTTTCCTTACATTGCCCCCCCTTAAGGACACCCTCCGGATGCCCACTATGGAATTCTTCTCAGGATGGAGGCGAAGATAGGCTCGAACCAATCGTTGAGCGTGCACATTAGAGCAAGGTTCCCATGAATTATCTTCAGGGCCATAGCCCTTCCACTTAATGAGGAACCGAGTTTGGCCCCTTCTCTTCCTGCAATCCAGGACAGCTTCCACCTCAAATTCCTCATTCCCTTCAACCAGCAGTGGAGCAGGAGTCTCAGGTTCTCGCTCAGGAAAGGGATTAGCCACAGACCGTTTCAAGAGGGACACGTGAAACACCGGATGAACTCTTAGATTCTCTGGCAGACTTAACTCGAAGGCAACAGCGTTAATCCTCCTTTTTAGAGAGAATGGACCAATGTATCTTGGTCCTAACTTCCTTGAAGGGCAGGCCAGCTTTAGGTTTGTGGTAGATAGCCACACCTTATCTCAGGGTTTCAGATCCAGATTACCTCTCCTTTTTCTATCATAGAACCTCTTGTCATCTACCTGGGACTTGGAGATAGCTTCTTGCAGGAACTGGTTGTTAGCTCTCCAGAACTCCAGACGATCCTGTACTGCTGGTACCGGGGATTCTTGGGGAACATCGGGCAAGAAGATTGGGTGAAACACATAATTAGCAAAAAAGGGAGTTTGCTTGATAGAGGAGTGTATTGAATTATTGTAAGCAAACTCTGCTAACAGCAAAAGAGATGCCCAGTCGTCCTGTGCAAAAGAAGAAAAATATCGGAGATATTGTTCCAGGGTCTGGTTTATTCTCTCTGTTTGGCCTTTCATCTGGGGGTGGTAAGCAGATGATAGGCAGAGTTTAATGCCCAAAACTTCACATAAAGATTTCCAATCTGGAAGTAAACTGTACTCCATGATCTGACGTGATGTTAACAGGAATACCATGTAGACGCACCACTTCCTTGACAAAAGATGAGGCAATCTCTGCAGCGGAAGGGGTACCTTTTAGGGGCACAAAGTGGGCCATCTTGGATAAGCGATCTACTATGATAAAGATGGTGGTGAATCCCTCGGATGGAGGTAACTCGACAATAAAGTCCATGGAGATCATGCTCCATAATTTATCTGGTACAGGGAGAGGCTCCAGCAGACCCTAATTCTTAGTTCTGTCCGTCTTGTTCCATTAAACATGTTGTACAAAATCTCACATAGTCTCTGCAAAACTGTATTAAGTCTGGCCACCAAAAAGAGCGAAGGACTAGCTTAGAAGTTTTGTGTACTTCGAAATGCCCTGCCAGAGGATGATCGTGGCACATGTAGAGAACTGCTGTCCGTAATTGTTCCGGAACAAAGATCTGCTCACCGTGGAAGTAGAGACACTCCTTAAGTTGGAGGTGAAGTTCTTGGGAGGGAAGATGATTCAGGACTGCTGTCTTGATTTGGGAAATGAGATCAGTTTACAGCAAAAGGAAGCAGGTAAAATGGTATCAGGTTTGGGGGATACTTCAGTGTCTTGAAACATGCGTGAGAGAGCACCAGGCTTCCCATTCTTGGATCCGGGCCAGTAAGTGATGTGAAAGCAGAATCTTGCAAAAAAGAGAGCCCACCTAGCGTGGCGGGGTCTTAATCTTTTCGCTGTTCTCAAGTATTCTAGGTTTTTGTAGAATAGAAGAATAGGGTGTGCGGCTCCCTCTAGCAGATAGCGCCATTCTTCAAGGGCTGACTTAATAGCGAGTAATTCCCGATCACCGACATCATAGTTCCTTTCATGGAGAAGAAAGCTACAGGGTGAAGTAGGGACAATATGGCTCCCACAGCTATTTTAGAGGCATCAACCTCAAGGACATAGGGCAAAGCAGGATCTGGGTGTTTCAGGATGGGTGCGGATGTGAAAAGGCCTTTAATTTTTTTGAACGCAGTCTGAGCTTCTGAGGTCCATGTGAAGGTCATGCGTAGCTTGGTGTTAATTGGGTGATAACGGATATGATACTGGAAAAGTCTTTAATAAATTTCCTGTAAAAATTAGCGAACCCTACAAAGCGCTGCACAGATTTCTTATCAGTAGGGGCAGGCCAATCGAGTAGTGCAGATACCTTCTGTGGGTCCGTGGCAATTCCGTCTGCGGAGATAATGAGCCCCAAGAACTGGATGGTGCCCTTCTCGAACTTACACTTCTCTGCTTGGCATAGAGATGATGTTCCCTTAGTCTACTTAACACCTTCTTCACATGAACCCGATGGGACTCTAAAGAGGTGGAAAAAATTAGAATGTCATCCAAATAAACAATAGTAAACAAATCAAGAAAGTCCCGTAATACATTGTTTACAAAATGCAGGAAGGTGGTTGGTGCATTACAGAGTCCAAAGGGCATCACCAGGTACTCAAAGTGCCCAAAACGACACCTAAAGGCCGTCTTCCATTCATTTTTTTTTTTTAAATTCTTTTTATTAATTTTTCATTTAGTACAAGACAGTAATACAACAAAACTGTATTCAAGGTGACCAATGTGGACACCCTCTAAGGCATGGCCAACAGGGCCTTCCTATTCTGGCTAACATAGTTCGGCTATCTATCCTATTTGTCTCCCATATCCCCTTTCCCTCCCACCTCCCTCCCCACCACCCCAACTTGAGTCACAGCTCATCATATCGGATTTTAGATATCATATTACTTTTAGTCAGTCATTACATAACTCTTGTACATCTACACATTGTATCTATATAGATTACACCGTATTACTTTATCCATTTGATTGAAATCTGCTGGCATTCACCATAGGTATACTGCAATAACTATGTAATTTATATGCTTGTTTATCGTATCCTTGCCACAAGAAAAAAAAAAGAAAAAAACACACAACACCATCTTCTTTCTTTCTATATGGTCAGGGGTCTCCTGTATATCCATACATCAGACTTTACTTAGCCACACTATCCCACTGTAACACTAGAGTTGTACCATGTGTGCCAGACTTTATCAAATTTTTTTAAGCAACCTCTTGCTTCATATGTGTGTTTGTAGTATGGTAGCATAGCATTAACCAAACCCTTCCAGAATTCCACTGTAGGAGCTCCGGGTTTTTTCCAGTGTAACAGAATGGCTTTTCTACCATAGAAAAATAAAATATTAAGCATGGTTCTCATAGCACGTGATGGCACCACCTCCTCCACCAGTCCGAGCAGACAAACTCTGATTGTTGTCGATATGGGTATTGACAGTAAGTCTGCTATGCAAGTTGTTATATCCGACCAAAATCGCTGAACCTGTGAACAGCTCCAAAAGACATGATCAGCATCTGCCGGAGACTGAGAGCATCTCCAACATTCAGCTGAGACATTCGGGAAAATCTTTGCTAGTCTATCTGGAGTATAATAGCTTCTGTGCAAAAATTTAAACTGGATCAAACGATCCCTTGCTGATACGAGGTGTTTAAATGGTTGTGTCCACATATCGTCCCAGTCCCCAGTCCTCCCCCTGTATATCATGTATCTCAGCCTCCCATTTTTCCCGACATCTAGAAATCCCTTTTGGAGTGGATTTGAAAAATTCTTTATATGTTAGTGATAATGTCTTTACCATATCTTCATTGGATAGCATGGATTCGAGTGACGAGGGCAGAGATTCCACCCTCATCTCCCGAAACTGCATCTGGAATGCATGCCTGAGCTGCAGAAACCTGAACAGATATGAATTTGGTAGGTCATGTCTGGATTTTAGTTGAGGGAATGTCTGTAATTCTCCGAAGTATGTAATGTCTCGTAATGTCTTTATACCCTTTATTGCCCATACCGTGGGGTCTTGGAAGTTGTAGAAGTGGGGCAGAGCTGGGTTCATCCATATAGGAGCCGATGGCGAGACTCCCCCAAAACTTGGACTTGCCAGCTTCACCGCCATCTCCCATGCCTTAATTGTCGCCTTCATTGTGGTCGTTAGCGGGAGGTCAGATCCAGTTCCCCTAAATAGGGCATATCTTAGGCTTTCATAGGATCCCAGTCGCGCTGCTTCTAACACTGTGGCAGCATCCCCATCGTCCGCTATTAGCCATCTACGAGCAAAAACCATTTGCCCGGCTAAGTAATATTTCTGCCAGTCTGGCAGTGCTAGTCCCCCTTGATCTCCGGGCTCCTGCAACGTTTTAAGGCCTATTCTTGGGGGTTTGGGTGCCCAGAGGAAGGAAGATACTATACTGTCTATCTTTTTAAAATATGATTTAGGGATCCAGATTGGTGCATTTCTTAGGAAGTAGAGAATTACAGGGAGGAATTTCATTTTAAGCAAGGCTATTCTGCCTATTAGAGATAATGGCAGGTTTGTCCAGGCCTGAACCTTTTGCTTTAATAAAGATATCAGTGGTACCAAATTAAGGGGCATGTAATCCTGTATGTTGGAGGTAATTTCGACTCCTAAATATTTAAGGGAGGAGACCCACTGAAGTGGAAGACCTGGGTCCGCCACGTCACGGGCCGCCGGATCCAAAGGTAGTATAGAGGATTTATTCCAATTTACCCGTAGTCCAGAGAATCCTGCAAAGCGATCTATGATTCCCAGTGCTATTCTAAGAGAGTCTCGTGGATCGCTGAGGAAAAGCAGCATATCGTCTGCATACAGCGCTACAGTTTCGGTAATTGTGCCTATTTTAATCGCTTTAATCTGCTCTGAAGATCTAAGAGCCACCGCCAAAGGCTCCAAGGCAAGCGAAAACAGGAATGGGGATAGGGGGCAGCCTTGTCGGGTCCCCCTCCCCACTGCGAAGAAGTCTGAAATGAAAGTACCCAATCTTATTGCTATTTTCGGGGATTTGTATAGTAAGGAGACCCATTTCCTGAAACGTGGACCGAATCCCATTACCTCCAATACCTTGAGCATGTACCTCCAGTCCACCGAGTCGAATGCTTTCTCAAAGTCTATAGAGACTACAACTCTGGTTGTTGAGAAATCTGACTGGATCTGAAGATGCGTAAATAGCCTCCTCAGGTTTGTGTCTGTTGATTTGCCCGGCATAAAGCCCGTCTGGTCAATATTGACAATGGATTGTATAATTGTGGCCAGCCTAGTTGCCAGTATTTTTGTTAAAATTTTTAGATCCATATTCAGTAAGGCTATTGGTCGATATGACGCACATTCCAGAGGGTCTTTACCTGGTTTCAAAATGAGAACCATGTAGGCCTCTAACATGGATTCTGGCAGGGTTTCATGCTCATGGCAATATGTTAATAGTGTATTTAATCTGGGAGCTAAGGTCTCTACATTCATTTTATAAAAGTCTGCTGGTAGACCATCTGGTCCAGGGGCCTTGTGCGGAGGGAAGGCAAAAATCGCCTGTTGAATTTCTTTTACTGTAATTGCAGCCTCTAGAATACTGGAGTCATCTTCTGACAGTTTAGGTATGGGTAAATCCGTCAGGAGGGAGTCTAAGGCCGATTCATCATATGATGGGATAGGGGCATAGAGGGAGGAAAAAAAATTAACAAATTCTTGCATGATTAGTTTGGGGTCCCGTATCATGTCTCCTCCCGTACTTTTAATTACCGGAATATTTATGATAGGGTGACAGTCAGCTACCAGTAACGCTAAGAGCTTCCCGTTTTTGTCCCCTTCTGCAAACACAGTGTTCGCTCTTCTAGATATTTCAGATCGGGCCTGGCCCGTGATGTGTAATGATAAGGAACGTTGTGCCTCTAACAGGGACCTGTACGCTTCTCCTGATGGAGTTTTGGCATAGTCTTCCTCTCTATCTTTTACCAGATTTTGCAGGGTCTCATTGTCTTCATTGTCCTGTACTCTGGCAGTTTTTATGGCTGAAATGCATTCCCCTCTAGTTACTGCCTTGAAGGCATCCCATACTATCGGGGGCTCTGCCGTTTCTGGATTCAATGACCAATATGAGGTCATAGTCTCCCCTATCTGTGCCGCGACTTGGTCATGCTGCAGCCAACTAGGAGAAAGTCTCCATCCTCCCCCCTTTAGCCCGGATGAAAAAGATAAAGTGAGAGAGAGAGGGTTATGGTCTGTCAGGCCCCCTGCCAGATAATCTATGTCTGTCACAAATGGCAAGACACGGTCATTCCCGAAGGCCAAGTCAATCCTAGCTGCAGATCCGTGTGTCAAAGATACATGTGAGTAACACTTATCAAGGGGATGTTTCCATCTCCATAGTTCCTTAAAGCCTGTTACTGACACCCAGCCCGCTAGACCGACTGATCCTCCTCTACTTGGATTGGAGGAGTCTAACGCCGCCTCCAACACTGCATTAAAATCCCCCATTACCACTATTGGAAGGTGGGAGAATGGTGCCAACCTAGTAGTTAAGTCATATAGTATTTGTCCTTGGAAGGGAGGGGGTACATAAACATTTACCACCACTATTGTCTTAAAGCACATATCCATTACTACTGCCACATATCTTCCCCCCGGATCTGAGAGCACCTGATGGATCGTGCAAGGGATAGCCTTGCTGATTAGGATTGTCACTCCCCTCGCAAATGTGGAGTACGTGGAGTGCAAAGCTCTTTGAATCCATGGTCTGCGAAGGGATAGAATCCTGGATCCGTCCAGGTGTGTCTCCTGCAGGAGAACAATATGTGGCTGATGCTGCTTGATATATTGGAACACCGAGGCTCTCTTTACTTTGTGATTGAGACCTCGAACGTTCCAAGACATCATTTTGATTTTATTAGTCATATTTATGTATCTTGATAGTCATTGTTACCCTGGTATGCAGTGCTCTATATTTTTCCCATCTAGTGTTCCCCGGATCATTGACGGTGTATGAGTTATGAGTATCCTTAATATTTTAAGTTGAGCTGTGACTCTACCAAACAAAAAAACAGAACTCACCCCTGCTATTATGCTAAAAATAAAACTTTTTAGTCCAGCATATAGCTTTATCCCTGAACCAAAAAAAACCTGAACATGTGGTTTGAAATCCCACCGACGTGGTCGAAAGTCTGGCATTTCTGTTGTTGCTTTCGTATCCTCTTCTAGTTGCTCCATTACAGTATACACTGGAGACTTGGCGGAGAAGGCAGCCTTTTTCAAGAAAGAGTAAAGTCATGGTGATAAAGACTGGGTTTCTTTCTTTAGGTAGGTAGCCGGATCCTCTAAGTCCTGGCTCTTTCCACATTTTACCTGGGAAAGATGAGAGTACCACGTATCCAGATGTTATTTAAGGGCAAGCACTTGGTAAACTGCACTCCCATTGGGTTTAGCAAAGTACCTTGTTCAGGAGACCATGTTGTGCCAGTTTAGTGCAATGGTTGGTGTTAGTGTCTGAAATATCAAAGGGCCACGTGCAAACTGTAAAAAGTATTTATCTTTACAGGCATAGTTCCTCAGACCACTGAGCGTTAGAACTCTTTGTCCATCCATTCGCAGGCATCTTCCGGGTTTTCGAAGAACTTCACTGTCCCCTTGTATTGGATTCTGAGCTTGCTGGGGTACAGCATACTGTATCTTATTTCTTTTTCCCGCAGGCGTCGGCGGACCTCGTTGAAGGATCTGCGTTTGTATTGCGTTGCAGCAGAAAAATCAGCCGTCTTCCATTCATCACCTTCTCTTATTCTGATCAGGTTATATGCTCCCTTTAAGTCTAATATGGAAAATACACAAGCTTCTCGTAGCCTCTGGAACAGTTCAGGAATATTTAATATATATTTAAGTCCCGGTAGTCAATACAAGGCCGGAGAGAGTGATCTTTTTTTTCCACAAAGAATATTCCCGCTCCAGCAGGGGATGAAGATGGCCAGATAAACCCCTTGTCAAGATTTTCATCAATGTACTTCCACAACTCCTCCAGTTCAAGTTCTGAGAGTAGGTAGATCCTGCCAAAGGGAATTTCTGCACCAGGTAAGAGTTCGATAGGACAATCATAAGGTTTGTGAGGGGGGAGTCAGCATTCTTTTTATTGAAAATGTCCAGAAAGTCATGGTAAACAGAAGGCACAAGTTTAACGGTTTCAGGGTCCATATTAATGCAGAGGAGCGGTTCTTCGGGATTGGGTGAAGGAGGAAGGCAGAACTCTCTGTAGTAGTTGGAAGGAAAAGTCACGTCCGCTGTGGCCCAATTGATGAGGGGGTTATGTGCCTTCAACCAGGGCTGCCCAAGGATGATAGGGAATAGGGGAGATGTAATGGCATCTAAACGTAGACGCTCACGATGCCCAGAAGCTGTGAGACATAGGATGGGTTCAGTCTCTAAAGTGACAGGTCCTGATTTAATACCTGAACCATCCGCCAGGTGGACCGTGAAGCTGTTTCTCTTGGCACACAGGGGTAGTTCATGCATGGTTGCAAAGGCAGAGTCCACAAAACAGCTACAGGCCCCAGAATCCACAACGGCAGAAACAGCAAGAATCCTTCCAATTAACTGAAGAGAGACTGGCAGCAGGGTGTGGTATTGGCTGGAACTTAGTGCCGCAACTGTAGGAGATGGAGGGAAGGGTTTCCTACGGTGTCTTTGGGAACAAGTCTGTAGAAAGTCATCGCTACAGTAAAGACAAAGGTTGTTGCGGCGACGTCGAGACTGTACTTGTTTGGACAGAGGAGGCCCAGGAAAGCTGGCATGTGGAACCTTCTTGATGTCAGAAACATTTTTAGGCATGGTCGAGAAGGAAGCAGGTGATGGATCCATGGAGCAGGCAGGCATTATGTGAAGATTCCCGGCTCTGGTCAATTTGTATACAGAGGTGGATTAAGTCATTCAGGGAGGTGGGTATTTCCACTCTGGCAAGTTCATCCTTGATGGCTTCTGACAGGCCAAGACAAAATTGGAAATATAATGCTCAATTATTCCAGTCGGTATCGGTACTCCACAAACGTACACTACCGTTCAAAAGTTTGGGGTCACCCAAACAATTTTGTGTTTTCCATGAAAAGTCACACTTATTCACCACCATACGTTGTGAAATGAATAGAGAATAGAGTCAAGACATTGACAAGGTTAGAAATAATGATTTGTATTTGAAATAACATTGTTTTTACATCAAACTTTGCTTTCATCAAAGAATCCTCCTTTTGCAGCAATTACAGCATTGCACACCTTTGGCATTCTAGCTGTTAATTTATTGAGGTAAGCTGGAGAAATTGCACCCCACGCTTCTAGAAGCAGCTCCCACAAGTTGGATTGGTTGGATGGGCACTTCTGGCGTACCATACGGTCAAGCTGCTCCCACAACAGCTCAATGGGGTTCAGATCTGGTGACTGTGCTGGCCACTCCATTACCGATAGAATACCAGCTGCCTGCTTCTGCTGTAAATAGTTCTTGCACAATTTGGAGGTGTGTTTAGGGTCATTGTCCTGTTGTAGGATGAAATTGGCTCCAATCAAGCGCTGTCCACTGGGTATGGCATGGCGTTGCAAAATGGAGTGATAGCCTTCCTTATTCAGAATCCCTTTTACCCTGTACAAAGCTCCCACCTTACCAGCACCAAAGCAACCCCAGACCATCACATTACCTCCACCATGCTTAACAGATGGCGTCAGGCATTCTTCCAGCATCTTTTCATTTGTTCTGCGTCTCACAAACATTCTTCTTTGTGATCCAAACACCTCAAACTTGGATTCATCCGTCCACAACACTTTTTTCCAGTCTTCCTCTGTCCAATGTCTGTGTTCTTTTGCCCATCTTAATCTTTTTCTTTTATTGGCCAGTCTCAGATATGGCTTTTTCTTTGCCACTCTGCCCTGAAGCCCAAAATCCCGCAGCCGCCTCTTCACTGTAGATGTTGACACTGGTGTTTTGCGGGTACTATTTAATGAAGATGCCAGTTGGGGACCTGTGAGGCGTCTGTTTCTCAAACTAGAGACTCTAATGTGCTTATCTTCTTGCTTAGTTGTGCAACGCAGCCTCCCACTTCTTTTTCTACTCTGGTTAGAGCCTGTTTGTGCTGTCCTCTGAAGGGAGTAGTACACACCGTTGTAGGAAATCTTCAATTTATTTGCAATTTCTCGCATGGAATAGCCTTCATTTCTAAGAACAAGAATAGACTGTCGAGTTTCAGATGAAAGTTCTCTTTTTCTGGCCATTTTGAGCGTTTAATTGACCCCACAAATGTGATGCTCCAGAAACTCAATCTGCTCACAGGAAGGTCAATTTTGTAGCTTCTGGAAGGAGCTAGACTGTTTTTAGATGTGTGAACATGATTGCACAAGGGTTTGCTAATCATCAATTAGCCTTCTGAGCCAATGAGCAAACACATTGTACCATTAGAACACTGGAGTGATAGTTGCTGGAAATGGGCCTCTATACACCTATGTAGATATTGCACCAAAAACTAGACATTTGCAGTTAGAATAGTCATTTACCACATTAGCAATGTATAGAGTATATTTGTTTAAAGTTAGGACTAGTTTAAAGTTAGCTTCATTTAAAAGTACAGTGCTTTTCCTTCAAAAATAAGGACATTTCAATGTGACCCCAAACTTTTGAACGGTAGTGTAAATCCGAGACATAGTCCTCCACAGGCCTGGAAGCCTGTTGTAAATGGTTCAATGAGCTTTCAGCCGTCTGGTGACGAAAGGGATCAGCATATAATTGGGCCATAGCGGTAAAAAAGGAATTGACCAAAGCCAGGATAGGGTCGTGTTGTTCCGGAAGCTGAAATGCCCAGGCCTGCGGTTCCTCCAGCAACAGAGAGATGAGGAATCTCACCTTCACTTCCTCGGTAGGGAATGTATGAGGTAGTAAGGAAAAATACAGTTCACAGGCATTCTGAAAAGTCCTGAATTTCCTACAGTCCCCAGAAAATGGTTCGGGCAATGCCACTCTGGGTTCAGGAAAGTAAGATAGTTCAGCTTGGTCAAAGGTCAGGGTTTGAACAGCGGAATCCTTGATTCTTGAATGCTCGGAGGTGGAGGGCAAGCTGGATGCATGCTGTAGTTGGTTATGGATGCGGGCAAAGTCCATATGTAACAGTTCGACAGAGGGTTGACAACAGAGAGACCTCCCTTTCAGACTCCATCACTGGCTGACTGGTACTGTCACGTACCTGAAGGGAGACTGAAATGTATCTCCAGCCCAGGTCCCGCTGAGAGTGAAACAAAAGGAGCCAAGGGACAGGAGGCACACGAGTGCCTGCAGATGAAGACCCGGAAACCTGTAGCAGAAAGTCGCAGCTGGTCGCAGGACTGTAGTTGCAAAGCAGGAAGTCGCAGCTGGTCGCAGGACTGTAGTTGCAGAGCAGGAAGTCGCAGCTGGTTACAGGACTGTAGTGGCAGACACTTGGATAGTAGTGCTGAGCCGAGCAGGGCACTGGAGCAAGGTCACAGGGATAGCCTTGTTCATTAGCAGGCAGGCAGCAGGGTACCGGAACATCAGGCAGAGACAAGTCAGATGGGAAGCCGGGATCAGGAGCCAGAGATCAGGTATAGCAGAGTCCAGAGCAGGGTCAACAGGAGCCAAGGTCAGCAACGGAAATCAGACGGAACAAACACAGGTTTCAGGATAACAGGAGCACAGCTGAAGACCAGTCAGCACAGATCAGTGGTTGCGGCCCCCTTTAACCGCTTCAGCCCTGGAAGATTTTACCCCCTTCCTGACCAGAGCGTTTATAAAAAAACGCATTATTTTTACATTTTGCTATAATAAATATCCCCCAAAAATATATAAAAAAATTTTTTCCCTCAGTTTAGGCCGATCGTATTCTTCTACATATTTTTGGTAAAAAAAAATCGCAATAAGCATTTATTGATTGGTTTGCGCAAAAGTTATAGCGTTTACTAAATAGGGGATAGTTTTATGGCATTTTTATTAATAATTTTTTTTTACTAGTAATGGCGGCGATCAGCGATTTTTATTGTGACTGCGACGTTATGGTGGACATGTCGGACATTTTTGACACATTTTTGGGACCATTGTCATTTATACAGCGATCAGTGCGATTAAAAATGCACTGATTACTGTGTAAATAACATTGGCAGTGAAGGGGTTAACCACTAGGGGGCGGGGAGGGGTTAAGTGTGTCCTAGGGGAGTGATTACTAACTGTAGGGGGATGGGCTAGCAGTGTCATTACTCTGATCACAGCTCCCGATGACAGGGAGCTGTGATCAGTGACACTTGTCACTAGGCAGAACGGGGAGATGCTGTTTACATCAGCACCTCCCTGTTTGTCCTCTCCGTGAGGCGATTGCGGGTATCCCCGCTGTGATCGAATCCGCGGGACCCGCAACCTGACTCACGGAGCCCCCGGCCGGCACGCGTGCGCGCACGCAATGGCACGGCAGGGAATTCAAATGGACGTACAGGTACGCCCATTTGCCCAGTCGTGCCATTCTGCCGACGTACATCGGCGTGCGCCAGTCGGGAACCAGTTAAGTAGCCCGTCTGGCACCAATTGGCGCTAGGGACACGCTCCTGCGCGTGCACTCTTGGTGCCGCGCACGAGCATGCACATAAGAGGGCATGGGCATTTGCAGTTGCCCGTAAACGCACGCCAGGCGTTTTCCACTGGTTTCCTTACAGCTAGTGTGTGATCTGTCTGAACCTGTTGTGACCTGGAAACCTATTTGACTACCCTTGATTGCTGCTTGCCATTGACCTCATATTTGTACCTTAACCGTTCTACTACTTTTCCCCTTTTGTACTCAGCTGCCAGATTGGAACCGACCCCGGCTTGGATCTCTTATTCGGATTAACCCTCTTATGCTTCGTTGCCTAACTGGACTTGACCTCGGCTCGGATCTGGGACTAAGGCTTGCACGGTGCTCTGCACCCCTGGCACCCCGGCCACTCAGTGTCCACCAAGTCTCTGTCTCCATCTCCAGAGGCTTTAAGGACCCGAGGTGCAAGGGAGGCCTCCCCACTAATTCGGTCTCACATCAGGTACATGGCCCTCGTGACAGAATAATCCAGCCATGTCTGAGACTGAGGGGAGTGCTTCTGCCTTCGAGGCTGTGTGCCAACAAGTGGCCTCTGTGTCTCAGGCCCTGATGTCCATACAGGAGGGATACTTTCAACTGGAAGGTCGGCTGACTGCAATGGCCAATCCCTCAGTTCTGAGCCCTGCGGAACCACCTGTTATGGCTATGTATGTAGCAGCCCATCTCTACTCCAGCTCCTGAACTACAGGTTCCTATGTCAGAACGCTTTTCAGGGGTTTGCCACAAGTTCCGGGCTTTCAGGAACGACTGTCAGCTATACTTTACCTTACAGTAATAAGGAGAGCCGGCAAAACTGTGATCCTTAAAGTGTCGTTTATTGGTACATCAGAGTGTCAATAAAACAATAAATCTGACGCGTTTCGGCAATAGCTACGACTAAGCTACTCCTTATTACTGTTGCATTGGAGTGTGTTAGGACACATCGAGCCTCGGCACCTGTGAGTGGACCTGGTGTATGGATTGAGTTGTCCCTGCAGAGAGCGCAGTTACCTTTCTACTTTACCTTACAGCCTAGGACCTTCTCTTCAGAGGATACACAGGTCGGGTTCGTATTTGCCTTACTTACAGAAGAACCTCAAGCATGGGCTCATCAGCTATTGTAAAGGGAGAATCCTATACTGCACTCACTGTCTTTTTTCTTCGATGCTATGGCGATGATCCACAACGAACCACCACGGCTGAAAGAGTGTTGACCTCTCTACAACAGGGGAAACTCCCTGTTGAGGACTACGTAACGGAATTCTGCAAGTGGGCTGCAGACACTGCATGAAACAACGCTGCCTTGCGCCATCAGTTTCGCTTGGGCCTGTCCGAACCCCTCAAAGACGAATTAGCAAGTGTGGAGCTCTCTGATACTTTGGTACTTACAATTCAGTTGGCTATCCAACTTGATCACAGACTCACTTGACTCAGAGAACGTCGCAGGGAATGATCCGGTATGGCCCGTCCCACATGGATGCTCCCACGAGTACCCATGGCTCCACACCTGACAACCCCTGAGACCCACGCATTAACCCCCAATTCATGACGCAGAACCAATGCAACGGCTTCGTTTGTGCACCCCTCACATCTGAAGAGCCACAACGCCGTCGCTTGAACAATCTATGCCTGTATTGTGGTGGAGCAGGTCACTTTCTTCAGGGATGTCCCATTAGGCCGAGTAAGTGGATCGAACCCCCATCTGTTTACCGTACGCTGTTAAATCTTCACATATCTCCTGTAGTATCTCTGCAGTCTCTGACTGTCTCCTGTAGTATTTCTTCAGTCTCTGACCATCTCCTGTAGTATTTCTGCAGTCTCTGACCATCTCCTGTAGTATGTCTGCAGTCTCTGTAGGGTTGCCACCTTTTCTTCAAGTCAAACCCGAACACTTTAGCGGCACACAGCATTTTTTTTTTTTGTATAGTATAAACCAGGGCTCAAAATTTCAAGTCCTGAGCTACTAGCCAGCCAGGCCTCAAAGGTTACTCGCCACCAGTTACCCCGCCCAACTCCTACCCTGCCCCGCCCCTAATTCTGCCCCTAAACATGACCGTATAAATTATCTCATGAAATTACACTTAAATGTTTTATGCAGAATTAAGTTATAAAAATAAATATTAACAACTTTATCCGTGTTCACCAATGCAGCCTACCTGTGTCCACCAATGCCTGTGTCTGCCAGTGCAGCCTGTGTCCCCCCAGTGCAGCCTGCGTCCCCCCCGCAGTGCAGTCTGCATCCCTCCAGTGTAGCCTGCGTTCCCCCCAGGGCAGCCTACGTCCCCAGTGCAGCCTGCGCCCCCTCAGTGCAGCCTGTGTCCCCCCAGTACAGCCTGTCCCCCCCCAATGCAGCCTGTGTCCCCCAATGCAGCCTGCATCCCCCCAGTGCAGCCTGTGTACCCCCTCAGTACAGCCTGTGTCCCAGTGCAGCCTGTCCCCACCCCCAGTGCAGCCTTTGTCCCCCCCAGTGCAGCCTGTATCCCAGTGCAGCCTGTGTCCCCCCAGTGCAGCATGTGTCCCCCCAGTGCAGCATGTGTCCCCCAATGCAGCATGTGTCCCCCCAATGCAACCTGTGTCCCCCCACTGCAGCCTGTGTCCACTAGTGCAGCCTGTGTCCCAGTGCAGCCTGTCTCCCCCCCAGTGCAGCCTGCGTCCCCCCAGTGCAGCATGTGTCCCCCAATGCAGCCTGCATCCCCCCAGTGCAGCCTGTGTCCCCCCAGTGCAGCTTGTGCCCCCCCAGTGCAGCCTGCATCCCCCAGTTCAGCCTGCATCCCCAATGCAGCCTGCATCCCCAATGCAGCCTGTGCCCCTCCAGTGCAGCCTGCGGAGCCTCTGCCCCCCCAGTGCAGCCTGTGTCCCCCCAGTGCAGTCTGCGCCCCATCATGGCAGCCTGTGTCACCCCAATGCAGCCTGTGTCCACCAGTGCAGGCTGTGTCCCCCCCAATGCAGCCTGTGTCCCCCCCAATGCAGCCTGTGCCCCCCCAATGCAGCCTGTGTCCCTTCAATGCATTCTGTGTCACCAATGCAGCCTGTGTCCCCCCAATGCAGCCTGCATTCTCCAGTGCAGCCTGTGTCCCCCCCAGTGCAGACTGTGCCCCCCCCAGTGCAGCCTGTGTCCCCCCCAGTGCAGCCTGTGCCCCCCCCCCAGTGCAGCCTGCGTCCCCCCAGTGCAGCATGTGTCCCCCAATGCAGCAAGTGTCCCCCTATGCTGCATGTGTCTCCCCAATGCAACCCGGGTCCCCCCACTGCAGCCTGTGTCCACCAGTGCAGCTTGTGTCCCCCCAATGCAGCCTGTGTCCCCCGAATGCAGCCTGCGTCCCCCAGTGCAGCCTGTGCCCCCCCCCCAGTGCAGCCTGTGTCCCAGTGCAGCCTGTGTCCCCCCCACTGCAGCCTGTGTCCCCCCCAGTGCCGCCTGCATCCCCCCAGTGCAGCCTGCATCCCCAATGCAGCCTGCGCCCCCCCCCCCCCCAGTGCAGCCTGCGCCCCCCAGTGCAGCCTTCACCCCCTCAGTGCAGCCTGCTTCCCCCCAGTGCAGCCTGTGTCCCGCCATGGCAGCCTGTGTCCCCCCAATGCAGCCTGTGTCCACCAGTGCAGGAGGCTGTGTCCCCTCAATGCAGCCTGTGTCCCCCCCATGCAGCCTGTGTCCCCTCAATGCATTCTGTGTCACCAATGCAGCCTGTGTACCCCCAATGCAGCATGCATCCCCCAGTGCAGCCTGTGCCCCCCCCAGTGCAACTGTGTCCCCCCCAGTGCAGACTGTGTCCCCCCCAGTGCAGCCTGTGTTCCCCCCAGTGCAGCCTGTGTCCCCCCCAGTGCAGCTTGTGTCCCCCCCAGTGCAGCCTGTGTCCCCCCCAGTGAAGCCTGTGTCCCCCCAGTGAAGCCTGTGTCCCCCCCAGTGAAGCCTGTGTCCCCCCCAGTGCAGCCAGTTGCCCCCCCCAGTGCAGCCTACCTGTGCAGGGGAAGAGAGGGGAGAGCCGCCGCCGCCTGGTTGATTAGAGCGTGGGGAACATAACAGCTTTCATTTCAATAGCTGTGTGTTCCCCACCGCGCGCTGTCATAAACAGCCCCTCCCCCTTGTCCGGGCACTTTGATAGACAGATCACCCGTCCAATCCTGGGATGGGTGATCTGTCTATCAAAGAAGTTAATAACAAGAGTCCCCCTTTACATCAGAGTCCACAGTGTTCCCCTTTTTTACATCTGAACTTGCAGAGTTCCCTTTCACTGTAAGGGGGGACTCTGTAGACTCTGATGTAAGGGAGAACACTGGGGACTATAACGTAAGGGATGCTCTGCGAACCTTGATTTAAGGGGGAACACTGATAACTCTGATGTACGGAGAGGATTCTGATGTAAGGGGGAACACTGTGGCCTCCGGTGTAAAGGGAAACTCTGATGTAAGGGGTGCTCTGAGAACCCTGATTTACCTAATGCCATGTACACACGATCGGACATTGATCAGACATTCCGATGACAAAATCCGTTGGATTTTTTCCGACAGATTTTGGGCCAAACTTGTCTTGCATACACACGGTCGCACAAAGTTGTCGGAAAATCCGATTGTTCTGAATGCGGTGACGTAAAACAAGTACGTCGGGACTATAAACAGGGCAGTAGCCAATAGCTTTAGTCTCTTCATTTATTCTGAGCATGCGTGGCACTTTGTGCATCGGATTTGTCTACACACGATCGGAATTTAAACGATCGGATTTTATTGTCAGAAAATTTTATATCCTGCTGTCAAACTTTGTGTGTCGGAAATTCCGACGGAAAAAGTCCGATGGAGCCCACACACGATCGGAATTTCTGACAACACAATCCGATCGCACTTTCTCTGTCGGAAAATCTGACCGTGTACTAATGTGTACTCATTCAGAGGCAGGAGAGAGAAGGGGGGAGACAGACAGGGATGGATTGTGAGCTCACTCACCCCTTGGCCGTCAGCACCTCTCATCCAGATGTATCTGAGGCTGCTGGACTTCAAATTTCTGGCCCCCACGTTTCTTCTCTGAGGCACAGCACTGGGGATTGGAGTGTGGGCAGAAACAGAGGGGTAGGGGCGGGAAGAAGAGGTGCAGATCGAGCCCTCTCTCCTCTCCCATTAGTGTGTGTGTTTGGGTGGGGGGATTGTTAGCGCTGGCTTTGGGCAGTGTGAAAGAGAGTGTAACAGACACTCTCAGCTTAGACAACTGTAGCCAGCAACCCTGCTGGGAAGCCATAGTCTAGTCTGAGTCATGTGTCCGGGTTTCAGACAGTCTGAAACCTGGACGCATGATTCCAAAACCGAACTGTCCCAGTGAATCCCGGACAGGTGGCAACCCTAAGTCTCTGACCGGCTCCTGTAGTATGTCTGCAGTCTCTGACAGTCTCCTGTAGTATGTCTGCAGTCTCTGACTGTCTCCTCTAGTATTTCTGCAGTCTCTGACTGTCTCCTCTAGTATTTCTGCAGTCTCTCTGACCATCTCCTGTAGTATATCTCCTGTAGTCTGTATGCAGTCTCTAACCATCTCCTGTAGTGTTTCCGCGGGGGGGGGGGGGGGGGGGGAATATTTGCACAGGGTCCAATTAACATTAAAGACAACCCTGCGTACAGTGTATGATATAAATAAAATGTGATAATTTACAAGGGCGTGTTTAGGAGTGGAATTAGGGGTGGGGCAACTGGTGGCAAGTAACGCTTCATTTACACGGGACATTTTTACAACCTCTCCTGAACTATTTAACTTGACAGATAGTAGCCGAAATTTAAAATGTCCGTTTTGCCGTATTTACATGCTGCGTTTAGCCGTGTTTGCATTTAGAAGCTTTTTTTTTCAAAAAGCCAAAGATGAAAATGCCTGTAAACGAAACGCGGCTAAACGTGAGTTACTGCGTTTACAATCTGTTACAGGCATTTGGGGTTTCAAATGCCTCTGAACATCATTCCTGAATGCATGTTTTTGCATTCCAAAAAATGCTTCTAAACTTAACTGCCTAGAAACAACTATAAACGACCCTGTGTACATGTACTGATAAGATAACATGGAGGAGAGTTCAGGGGCTGCTAAAAAAACCCGCCCAACTGCTTCTAAACATCCGTTTACCAGCAGCAGTGTACATGAGGCCTAAGGCCCCTTTTACATGGGCGGACCGTTTAGGTCCACCTATCAGTTTTTTAGGCGGACCTGAACGGACACTCCATACAGGTCTATGGAGCGATGGATGTCAGCAGTGACTTGTCCGCTGACATCCGACCTGCTCCAATCTGCTAAAGTGTGACGAATGGAAACCCTATTTTTTCATCCGTCTGGCGGATCAGATGAAAACGGACTCTATGGTCCGTCTTCATCCGATCCCCCATAGAGGAGAGCCGTGCTCTGACAGGTCGGTCCCTGCACAGTAGGTTGGTGCCTGCTCAGCAGGTATTGACGGAGCGATCCCCCGCTGAGCAAAGCGGAGCCCGTACACGGATACGTCCGTGTGAAAGGGCTCTTACACTTAAGGCCTAGCTACTAGCTCAGGACTTGAAATTTTGAGCCCTGTTCTACACTTTACTTTTGCCTGGTATTCTCTGTGGCAGTCCACACATTTCTGGTCACACCTGTTCCTGACAACACCTAGGCAAGTCCTGACCAGAAGTGGCTTCACATGGAAGCCATCTTAGCTCTGCTGTTGTTTGTGGCAAGATGCATCCTGAGGAGGTTATATACTTTTCTTTGCTAGTGACACAGGAAAAAGAATACTGCTGCCAGATATTGAAGAAGTGGGCCAGTGACTAGGGTTGCCACCTGTCCGGGATTCGCCCGGACAGTTTGGGTTTGGAATCATGCGTCCGGGTTTCAGACTGCCTGAAACCAGGACACATGATTCAGACTGGACTATGGCTTCCCAGCAGGGTTGCTGGCTGCAGTTGTCTAAGCTGAGAGTGTCTATTACACTCCCCTTCACACTGTCCAAAACCAGCAACAACCTAGCAACTCCCTCAAAAACACACAGACGGGAGAGGAGAGAGGGCTCGATCTGCATCTCTTCCTCCCGCCCCTACCCCTCTGTGTCTGCCCACACTCCAATTACCGGCGCTGTGCCTCAGAAAAGGAACAGAAATTGGCTAGAAATTTGAAGTCCAGCAGCCTTAAATACATCTGGATGAGAGGTGCTGACTGCCAAGGGGTGAGTGAGCTCACCATCCATCCCTGTCTGTGACTGAAGTCTCCCCCTTCTCTCTCCTGCCTCTGAGTGAGTACAATAAGGTAAATCAGGGTTCTCAGAGCACCCCTTACATCAGAGTTCCCCTTTCATCAGAGTTCCCCTTTACACCAGATACCGCAGTGTTCCCCCTTACATCAGAGTTCCCCTTTACACCGGAGGCCACAATGTTCCCCCTTACATCAGAGTCCTCTCTGTACATCAGAGTTCTCAGTGTTCCCTCTGAAATCAGGGTTCCCAGAGCATCCCTTATGTTAGAGTCCCCAGAGTTCTTCCTTACATCAGAGTCTGCAGAGTCCCCCCTTACAGTGTAAGGGAACTCTGCGAGTTCAGATGTAAAAGGGGAACTCTATGGACTCTGATGTAAAGGGGGACTCTTGTTATTGACTTCATATGATTAGAAATGTATATGTATAGTTTATACTATATAAAAAAAATTGCTGTGTGCCGCTAAAGTGTTCGGGTTTGACTTGAAGAATAGGTGGCAACCCTACCAGTGACCAGCTATTATAATGCATTTGTTTTGCTAATTCCCTAGTTGATCAGGGTAGGATGGTGTTTGGTGACGTTCAGCCAGTGTATTAACACAGTGCAGTCTCTTGTCACACAAGCAGAGTGTAAACTTAATTTTGTTCAACCATTACTACAAGCATGGTCAGATATATTGCACTCAGCATCAGTCAGCTTGCAACAACCCATTCTTGCTGCTAGACACCTGCCTTCTCAAGTATCTCCCTCTCCATCATCCACAGTTGCAGCCCAGTATACCCTGCTACCAACTACATGTCAGTACCCTGTTCCACTTGCTGCACCTACCCTGCCTTTAACCCGTTGAAGATTACCTCTTCTCTGCTGCCTGCAGAAATCCTCCTTAGCAACTGCTCCCTCTTTTTCACCATCCCTCAGTTCTTCTCTTCCATCAACTGCTCCCCCACTCACACCTCTGCATTCACATGCAGAACCTCAATGACTAAACCCAAAAAGAAACTGACGTTTTTCCGAACTTGTACAATCCTGCCACTATCCATTCCTGCTTCCACGCCATCCGAACTTCTCTAGTCTGCTTTAACGCCAGCCGAGCTGCTCCAGTCTGCTTTCACGCCAGCTGAGCTGCTCCAGTCTGCTTTCACGCCAGCTGAGCTGCTCCAGTCTGCTTTCACGCCAGCTGAGCTGCTCCAGTCTGCTTTCACGCCAGCTGAGCTGCTCCAGTCTGCTTTCACGCCAGCTGAGCTGCTCCAGTCTGCTTCCATGCCAGCTGAGCTGCTCCAGTCTGCTTCCACACCAGTCAAGCTGCTCCAGTCTGCTTCCATGCCAGCTGAGCTGCTCCAGTCTGCTTCCATGCCAACTGAGCTGCTCCAGTCTGCTTCCACGCCAGCCGAGCTGCTCCAGTTTGCTTTCACGCCAGGTAAGCTTCTCCAGTCTGCTTCTACGCCAGGCGAGCTGCTCCAGTCTGCTTCCACGCCAGCCAAGCTGCTCCAGTATATGCCTCTGTCTACTGTGCAGCCTGATGTGCCTCTGCCTGCTACCCAGCCTGATGTGCCTCTGCCTGCCTCCCAGCCTGATGCCTCTGCCCGCTGTCCAGCCTGATGTGCCCCTGTCCCTGCCCAGCCTGTTGCGATGATCCTCTGACCAATGACCAGCCTGATCGTAGTTATCTTCTACCTACTACCCAGCTGGGTTCTACTGACTCTATGCCAGCTGCTCAGTTGGATTGTCGTGAAAAGGCTATGTGTCCACCTGCTAATGGGTCTGAAAGGGCATGTGGCCTGGTATGGTTGGGGAAGGGGGGGGGCACTCGCTTTCCCCACTTCCCCTTTCCTGGCCTGCCATGCTGCATGCTCGGATAAGGGTCTGGTATGTTTTTTGAGGGGACCCCCACACCATTTTTTAAAAAGATCTTGGCGCGGGGTTCCCCTCCAAATCATACCAGACCTAAGGGTCTGGTATAATTTGGAGGGGGAACCCACGCTGTTTTTTTCTCAAGTTTTATTGCTGGCAATTCTTTTGTTTACATTTAGCTGTCAGCAGAAAACTCAGATGACAGCTGATGAGTCATCAGTTGTTAAGGGCGCAGTGGCTGTCTTTCTCCTTAAAGCGGTAGTAAACCCGCAGATTTTTATTTTTTTAAACCTGTAAGGCAAAAGGCATAATGAGCTAGTATGCACTGCATACTAGCTCATTATGAAATACTTACCTTGGAGCGAGGCATCGGTAGGTGATACAAAAGGTAAAAGGTACAGTATGTATACTGATTTTTTCAGTACAGGGCTAGATAGGTTAGTGTTAGAATGTTGGTGTCTATAGATGCAGGGATTTTAGTTCTAGCATGGACTTCTACTTTAAAGTAAGTTCACCTTTACAGAAAATCTGTAAGGTGAACTTACAATGGACCCCCTTCCCATTTCACCCGGTCCTGTTAACCTGGAGTGCGGTGATCCCCCACATTGACAGATCGTATCGCCGCTGTACCGGTCTGGGGATTTGAAATTCCAGCGGCTTTCTCTGCTTTTCATCTGTGGTGACAGGATGGGCGAGGTACATTTTGGGGATTAAGCTGCAGGGGATTTCTAAGCCCTGGACCAGCGAGGCGGCAACCAAATGTCTCCTAGAGGGTGATCGCCGTGCTCCAGGTCAGCGGGACCTGGGTGAGGAAGGCGTCCTATGTAAATTCACCTTACAGATTTTTCTGTGAAGGTGAACTTACCCTTTAAACACTTCAATACCAGGCACTTACACCCCCTTCCTGCCCAGGCCAATTTTCATGTTTCAGCGCTGTGGCACTTTGAATGACAATTGTGCGGTCATGCAACACTGTACCCAAACAAATGTTTTATCATTTTGTTCCCACAAATAGAGCTTTCTTTTGGTGGTATTTGATCACTGCTGGGGTTTTTATTTTTTGCGCAACAAATAAAAAAAAAAGAAAATTTTGGAAAAAAAACTTTTTCTTTTGTAAATGAATACGTTTTCTCCTGCACTGATGAGCACTGATGAGGCTGCACTGGCGGGCATTGATAAGGTGGCACTGATGAGGTGGCACCAATGAGGTGACACTGATGAGGTGGCACCAATGAGGTGACACTGATGAGGTGGCACTGATGGGCACTGATGATGGGCACTGATAGGCGGCACTGATGGGCACTGACAGGCGGCACTGGTATGCAGCACTGATGGGCATTGATAGGCGGCACTGATAGGCACTCATAAGTGGCACTGATGGACACTGATAGGTGGTACGAATGGCCACTGAAAGGCTGCACTCATGGGTACTTTGTGGGTGGCACTGATAGGTGGCACAGATGGGCACTGATAGGTGGGCATGGATGGGCACTAATAGGTGGTACTGATGGGTGGCACTGATAGACACTGATAGAGGGCAGTGCTGGGCATCACTGATGAGGAGACACCTGGCAGGCATTAGTAGTGGGCACTGACTGGCACCATTTGTGGCACGAATTGGCATATTTTGGGCACTGTGTGATATCCATGGTGGTCATGGGGGGCATACCTGGTCATCCATGTGTGGTGGGCATCCCTGGTGCTCCTGGTGGTCCAGTGTAGGCATCCACGGGGGGGGGGGGGGCTCTGTGCTGATAAACAATCAGCGCAGACCCCCCCTGTCAGGAGAGCTGCCGATCGGCTCCCCTCTACTTGCATCTGGCAGCTGTGATTGGACACGGCTGATCACCGTCAGAGGCTCTTTATCGTGATTGGTGGAGCGGTGTGTCAGACTAACACGGCCCACCACTGATCGCTGCGCTGCGCTGCACTGCCCCCCACTGCGCCGGCAGTTATCCTGAAAGATGTCATATGACGTCCAGTCAGGATAACGGAACCACCGCCCCACCATCATTTTGCTATGTCATTTTATGATAATCGCTGCCATTCAATAGAAGAGAGGAGATCTTAAAGGGAGGTGAAAAGAGTGGCTCTTTACAAAAGGAACAAGTAAGACCTTTATAAGCGCTGTATTCAATAGTTAAGATGAGCAGGCACGCTGCATAGGGTGGAGAACCAGAGAGTGGTGGATCACCAGCATATCACTATACGTTAACCGTGTAAAGCTAGTTATATGAATTTTATTTGTTGGTTTATCACAAGGTGAACTATTGGATGCTTTGTAGAACTGCGATTGTGGACTGTGTAAACTAGTATACATGGATTTGGGGATATGCCTTTAATTTTTGTGTTATCCAGTTTGTTTCACAATAAGTTTTTATTTGCAATATTTACAGCACAGGTTTTGGCTTTGGGTGTTCATATTGCTTATAATTGCATAGATGCCAACATTGTAAAAAAATTTATAGGGACACTTTTGTGGCGGTAGGCGGAGTTTTCTTATAATTAGGGGGCGGAGCAAGCGTTTGTAGGAGTGACATAGCAAAAAAAGTGCCAAAAATGGGTGTGGTTTACGTGAAATAATGAGCGTGGCTTATATGGCCGTGGTTCAAATGGGGTGGGGGTGTGGTTAGAGTCTGATATAAATGAGTGATGGAGAAAGAAAGGGGAAAAGAGGGAGAGAGGGAGAGAGAAAGAAGGAAAGAAGGAAAGAAGGAGGGAAGGAGAGAGAAGGAAGGAAAGAGGGATGGAGCGACAGCAGGCCCAAATCCTACACCACAATAGAAATGTGTATTCCAGAGTTTAACAAATCAGCAGATAAAGATACTCCAAACACCTGGTGTTAGCGCTTCAATCATCCGAGCACCGTCGCTGAGGACGTCAATGACGAAACGCGTACGACGGTGCCACGCACGCTACGTCACTTCCTGGTAGAGACAGCTGGAACGCAGGTGGAACGCAGCGCTCTGCTCCTGATCCCACACCATACACCCAGCGTCCGCTGCTGTGCTAGCCGATACATCCTACACCAGCTGCCCACTATACAAACGGCACTGTGTGGAGCTTGTGGGATATAACTAGGCAACCCAGGAATTTTATAATACATTTTTTATACATATAATTTTTTAAATAAGTTGTTACCGTTTGGATCAAGTTGCTGTTTCTTAAATAAAACCCACCGTTTTTACTACACTATGGGAGCCTATATCTTTTTTCCTCTATGAGGAGCCAACCACAGAGATACATCAGATAACATCTACAAGAAGGTGGAATATCCCAGATCTTTGGACGAGACTGGTGGAGCAACCGTGGTGGGCCTAAAGATAAGCGCATTACCCCTGTGGGGTGAGGGGATCTGGTGAGTGGGGATGCTTGAGGGGGAGCACGAAGTCACAAGTGGAATTTCTGAACACTCACAGTCACCGTTTTTATGTTAATCACTATGAATGAAGATTTAATCTACATGACGGACTATTAGATATACACAGGTGCACCAAGACCTGTTGGAACACTCGTATTCACTAATTGTGTTGTTAACCCCGAGTGGGGCCTTTACATATTTTTGGACTACCACTAAGCATTTGTGCACTTATATATATATTCTTTTATTGTATACTTTTTATATGGTTTCCAATTAAGCTTTAACAAGGTTTATACAAGTGTGCATCATTTTACACATTCACGTACGTTTTCACTATCATATAGGATTGGTAATTTGGAGCTATAGTAACCTAGTATGTACCTAGAGATTTATACATTAGGGTATATTTACTAGTGGAAAACGCCTACTGAGTGAAGATGAGCCATGTTTTTGGCAGGATTGTCTCGCTTAAGTGAATAACAGCCTACTTACCAGTCACGTATTGACAGCTCACTGAGTAATATTTTTATATAATTTTTTTATCACCGTTAAGTGTAGTTATAATATCATCTGGTACCCTTACCCAAACTAGGAAGCGCCACCACCCCCCCTTTTTTGGTATTATTTGTGTTTATAGACCCCTTATATTGGGGTTGGCAGCATACCTAGACGGACACCTAAGCGCGATCATTTACTTTCCTTTATCTCCTTTAAATTTGGTGTCCCCGGCAGTGGAGCTCTCTTTTACATCTGGTGTCCCCCAGCAGCGGAGCCCTCCTTACAGATCTGTGTCCCCCAGCAACAGAGCCCTCCTTACTTCAGTGTCCCCAGCAGCTGGCAGCAGTGGAGCCCTCTTTACAGATCAATCTGTTTCACCATGCTACAGTGCCTCTTACATCAGGTGTCCCCAGCAGAGTGCCTCTTACATCAGGTGTCCCCAGCAGAGTGCCTCATACATCAGGTGTCCCCAGGGGTCAGTGTCCCCAGTGGAGTGCCTCTTACATTAGGTGTCCCCAGCGGAGTGTGCCTCTTAAATCAGTGCCCCCAGCGGAGTGTGCCTCTTAAATTAGTGCCCCCAGCGGAGTGCCTCTTAAATCAGTGCCCCCAGCGGAGTACCTCTTAAATCAGTGCCCCCAGCACAATGTTGGCTGCAACGGAGTGTTGGCTGCAGTCTAGCTACATCTCCTCTCGTTCCTCATGTTCAGTGGAGAGGGGAGGGGTCGATCCGTGAAGCTAACCCTGGCTGGAGAATTGTGAAGAGAGAAGCTGATTCATTGGCTGCACGGATCAGCTGCTCCCCTCTCCACCGAACACGAGGAACGAGAGGAGATGTAGCTGAACACAAGGGGAAAGCTCTCGCTGCGGCATCTGTGGACATTTTGTTGGAGCCAGGAGCCAGAACTGCTGCAAAGCCAAACATTCCCGTTTTTCCATGGACAAAAGGCAAAATCCTGAATCATGATGGCCTCCGATCAGGACGAGGGTCCCAATATCGGGATTGTCCTGGGGAAATCGGGACTGTTGGCAACTATGTAATTGTGATGACACTCAAATCAATTTATTGTATTCATGTCACTTTATGATTGTATTTTTTTCAGGAGGCTATTTGTGTCATAACTTATAGTATTTCTGGGTATATAGAGGAATATTAATGATACACAGTCACTTGCAGCAAGGAATATTAATGATACACAGTCACTTGCAGCACTGAGATTGTGGTTACACACAGATTATAGTGCAGTTTGTTTATTTATTCAGTTATATTTTTTATTTGTACAAAACTGCCTCATAATAAGGAAAACATCAAGAGTAGTGCTACACTATTTATTCACATATTTGTTTGACATATGTGAAACCATATGCATAGTTGCCAATAGTCCCGAATTTCCCGGGACATTCCCGGGATTTAGACCCTTTTCCTGATTTTAGTGTTTCCCGGGAAATGTCCTGGGAAATCCCTTTTTTCACGAATTTTTTTCGGGTAAAGGTCCGCGGCCGGCGGAGATGATGTCTCCGCCGGCCGCCATTTTCCAGAAGACCAGAACGTCCATGCGCTCTGTGTTTGAGCCGAGCTCAGAAATGGGCAGCAGTGGGTGTCCTATGATGTGTCCGAACAGGTCATGTGCGGGACAGGACGGAGGACATGATTCGCCTGGAGGAGCTGGACTGTGTCTGTGAGTACTCGCGCCAGCCCTGCATGCTCCCGGAGTGTCCTATACTCGCGCTGTGCGTCACTGTCATCTGCTCTAACAGCTGCCCTCCTCCTCTTTGTCAGCCGCCCCCCCTCTCCTCTCTGTCAGCTGCCCCCCCTCCTCTCTGTCAGCCGTCCCTCTCTCTCTCTGTGAGCCGCCCCCCTCCTCTCTGTCAGCCGCCCCCCCTCCTCTCTGTCAGCCGCCCCCTCCTCTCTGTCAGCCGCCCCCCCCTCCTCTCTGTCAGCCGCCCCCCTCCTCTCTATCAGCCGCCCCCCTCCTCTCTATCAGCCGCCCCCCCTCTCTTCTCTGTCAGCCCCCCCCTCTCCTCTCTGTCAGCCGCCCCACCTCTCTCTCTCTGTCAGCCCCCCTCTCTGTCAGCCGCCCCCCCCTCCTCTCTGTCAGCTGTCCCCCCTCCTCCTCTCTCTCAGCCGCCCCCCCTCCTCTCTGTCAGCAGCCCCCCCTCCTCTCTGTCAGCTGCCCCCCCCTCCTCTCTGTCAGCCACCCCCCCTCTTTTCTCTGTCAGTTGCCCCCCCTCTCCTCTCTGTCAGCTGCCCCTCTCCTCTCTGTCAGCGCCCCCCCCGCTCCTCTCTGTCAGCCCCCCCTCTCCTCTCTCTCAGCCGCCCCCCTCCTCTCTGTCAGAAGCCCCCCCTCCTCTCTGTCAGCTGCCCCCCTCCTCTCTGTCAGCCACCCCCCCTCTTTTTCTCTGTCAAGTTGCCCCCCCTCTCCTCTCTGTCAGCTGCCCCCTCTCCCTCTCTGTCAGCCGCCCCCCCCGCTCCTCTCTGTCAGCCCCCCCTCTCCTCTCTGTCAGCCACCCCCCTCCTTCTGTCAGCCGCCCCCCCTCTCTTCTTTGTCAGCCGCCCCCTCCTCTCTGTCAGCCCCCCCTCTCTGTCAGCCGCCCCCCCTCCTCTCTGTCAGCCGCCCCCCCACTCCTCTCTGTCAGCCGCCCCCCCCTCTCTTTCAGACCCCCTCTTCTCTGTCAGACCCCACCCCTCTTCTCTGCCAGACCCCCCTCTTCTCTGTCAGACCCCCCTCTTCTCTGTCAGACCCCCCTCTTCTGTCAGACCCCCCCTCTTCTCTGTCAGACTCCCCTCTTCTCTGTCAGACCCCCCCCCCTCCTCTGTCTGACCCCCCCTCTTCTCTGACCCATACAGCCTAACAGCAGCCCTGTGAGTGAGTGCACCAGACCCCCCTCCTCTCTGTCAGACCCCCTCCTCTCTGTCAGACCCCCCTCTTTCATCTCTCTCCTCTCCTCCCCCCTTTCTCTCACCCCCCCCCTCACTGCTGCCTCTCTCTCACCTCCCTCTTTCCCTCCTCAGGCTGTACGGGGCCCCGATAATTTCTAACAGCAGCCCTGTGAGTGAGTGCACCAGTTCAGATGTGTCTTGACCTACCCCCTGTTATAAAGGCTCTATGACAGGGGGTAGGTCAGTGTGGAGTGTAGGGGTCCCTCTATGACAGGGGGTAGGTCAGTGTGGAGTGTAGGTCAGTGTGGAGTGTAGGGGTCCCTCTAATAGATGCCATCAGACCCCTATCAGACCCCTACACTCCACACTGACCTACCCCCAGTCAAGAGGGACCCCTACACTCCACACTGACCTACCCACTGTCATAGAGGGACCCCTACACTCCACACTGACCTACCCACTGTCTTAGATGAACCCCTACACTCCACACTGACCTACTCCACACTGACCTACCCTCTGTCATAGAGGGACCCCTACACTCCACACTGACCTACCCCCAGTCATAGAGGGACCCCTACACTCCACACTGACCTACCCCCTGTCATAGAGGGACCCCTACACTCCACACTGACCTACCCTCTGTCATAGAGGGACCCCTACACTCCACACTGACCTACCCTCTGTCATAGAGGGACCCCTACACTCCACACTGACCTACCCCCATCATAGATGGACCCCCTACACTGCACACTGACCTACCCTCTGTCATAGAGGGACCCCTACACTCCACACTGACCTACCCCCTGTCATAGAGGGACCCCTGCATTCCACACTGACCTACCCCCTGTCATAGAGGGACCACTACACTACACACTGACCGACCCTCTGTCATAGAGGGACCCCTACACTCCACACTGACCTACCCCCTGTCATACAGGGACCCCTACACTCCAAACTGACCTACCCCCTGTCATAGAGGGACCCCTACACGCCACACTGACCTACCCTCTGTCATAGAGGGACCCCTACACTCCACACTGACCTACCCCCTGTCATAGAGGGATCCCTACACTCCACACTGACCTACCCCCTGTCATAGAGGGACCCCTACACTCCACACTGACCTACTCCACACTGACCTACCCTCTGTCATAGAGGGACCCCTACACTCCACACTGACCTACCCCCTGTCATAGATGGACCCCCCCACTCACCTACCCCCTGTCATAGAGGGACCCCTACACTCCACACTGACCTACCCCTTGTCATAGAGGGACCCCTACATGCCACACTGACCTACCCTCTGTCATAGAGGGACCCCTACACTCCACACTGACCTACCCCCTGTCATAGAGGGACCCCTACACTCCACACTGACCTACCCCCTGTCATAGAGGGACCCCTACATGCTGCACTGACCTACCCTTTGTCATAGAGGGAGCCCTACACTCCACACTGACCTACTCTCTGTCATAGAGGGACCCCTACACTCCACACTGACCTACCCCCTGTCATAGATGGACCCCCCCACTCACCTACCCCCTGTCATAGAGGGACCCCTACATGCCACACTGACCTACCCCCTGTCATAGAGGGAGCCCTACACGCCACACTGACCTACCCTCTGTCATAGAGGGACCCCTACACTCCACACTGACCTACCCCCTGTCAGAGGGACCCCCACACTCACCTACCCCCTATCATAGAGGGACCCCTACACTGCATACTGACCGACCTGAGATGTAAGGAGGCACACTGCTGGGGACACCTGAGATGTTGTAAGGAGGGACTCTATTGGGGATACCTGATGGCATCTGGTGGCAGGCGACGTGACAAGAGACACACTCGGGGCTCCCAATGGTTCTGCATTATGGTGAGTTGAACTATTTAATTTTATATTACAATGTAATAATAATGCGCCTCAATCACCCTGACACCATAACAACCATGGTGCCGGGATGACTGAAGCAATATCAGGTGTTTGGAGTATCTTTATTTGCTGATTGTTAAACTTTCTGACATACACATATTTCTATTGTGGTGTAGGATCTGGGCCCGCTGTCCCTCCATCCCTTTCTTTCTCCCTCCATCCCTTGTTTATCTCAGACTCTAACTACACACTCTAACTACCCACTTTGAGTCATGCCCCTTTAAGCCACGCCCACTATTTCACGCAAACCACGGCCATTTTTCAGCGCCGTGCGCTCCGCATTTTTCTCTTTCCCTATGCCACACCTACTAATGCATGCACCCGCCCCCTAATTTTTAAGGTTAGTCAGCCTACAGCGATTTTTTTTTTTACAATGTTGGCAACGATGCATATGTAAGTGGTAGCGGGAGCTTTCTATGAAGTTGGCATTAAGAATTGCTGAGTGGCAGCACATAAGTATTACAGTACACATATTTTATAGAGTTGTAAACATTAGAATAGGAGAAACAGTCTATTCAGATGAGAGATATAGATGAGATCCCCTTTACAAAATTATGGAGAAAAACACATAAGTGATTAAAAGCTATGTTTTTCATTTAATCATTTATTGCTCAGGAATGTATGGTTGTCCAATGTTTGCCAAGAGCACAAAATAAAAAAAAATAAAAAGCTGCGCTTAACATTTTGAAATAGAAAGTACGCACATTATTTAGTGAAATGCATGATGGTTCCTAGTATTCTGTTCGCGTTGTTGCGTCCTGCCGTCATTTGCTATAACGTAGGCTTCCATAGCGGAAGGGGCGTGCGTTAATTATTTTTGACAATATGGAGGACGTGTCGTTGGATGAACTGATTAGGAGACGCAGGTTTGTGTCGGGAATAAACGACAAGTAAGTTGGAGGTTCTCAGCCTTGTTTTTTTTTGCCGCTGTATTCTCAGTGCGGTGTTCTGTTCTGTCTTGTTTCTTAGGTGAGCCATTCGAAGCACATACTTGTCTACATAAACTCATGTTGTTGTTATTTTGGCACTAACGTTTTTATCATTGAAAACCTTAAAACTTTGCAACGTTTTTTTTTATTATTGGCTTGGCCTAGCAAAGCATTTTGTTGAAGTTCTGTCATTAAACAAAATGCTTAAAACACGTTTTATACCTGGGGGATGGAATAGTCTCGCCTCCAGGAGTGAACGAAACCTGCTCACTCTTGCATGTTTCTTTTGCATAGGTTTATGCCAATAGAGGCAGCAGTAGTGATGTAGGGCTTGTGTATCAAACCACTGAATGCAGTGGGAGGCGGCACAATTTTAACTGGGGTTTTTATTATTTGCTGTTTGCTTGGGGTTCTATGGTAGTCATCTGTAAGTGGGGGAATAGTAAACATGAGGTTTCTTTCTTGCCATTCATTGGCCTTGAGAAGTACCAACCCTGTTCTAATCATGCTTTCATGTGTGAAACACAACTCACAAATGTAAATGGTCCCTAAGTAAGTTAAGAGAGCCTACCTGCCAGCATTTTTTTAATTAAAATAAACCATTTCTACTTTAACCATTAACAAGGGGTGATTTTCAGCACTCCCTATCCTACATATAAAAATCATCTCCATTTTTTTTTTTTTTTTTTTTTTTTTTTTTTATTATTTTTTTTGCTAGAAAATTACTCCAGAACCCCTAAACATTATATATATATATATATATATATATATATATATATATATTTTTAGCAGAGACCCTAGGGAATAAAATGTCATTGCAACTTTTTAAGTCACACAGTATTTGTGCAGCACTTTTTCAATCGTGCCTTTTCAGAAACAAACAAAACGGTAAAGCTAGCCAATTTTTTTTTTTTTGTCTGTGATGAATGATTTTATGCAGAGTAAATTGATACCTTACATGTCACACTTTTAAAATTGTGCCCACTCATGGAATGGCGCCAAAATTAGGTACATAACAATCTCCATAGCTGTCACGTAGCCTCCCTGGCGGTTTTCCCGAGTGTGGCTCGGGGTTAAAATTCAGCACCATTAGCGGTAACCCCGAGCCACACTCGGGATTGCATCGCAGGATCCTGGTGCCTCCTTACTTACCTTGTCCCCAGGATCCTGCGATGTCCCCCGCAGTGTCCGCGGGCTATGTCATGTTCCGAAGCCTCTCTGTGCCAGGCTCCGTTCCCTGCGAGCGTTGCGACGCACGGGGGCGGAGCCTGGCGGCAAATTCAAAAAAATATAAAAAGCATAACACATACAGTACTGTAATCTTACAGATTACAGTACTGTATGAAATGATTTCACATCCCCTTTGTCCCCAGTGCTCTGGCCCATGCCCTGCATGCAGTTTTATATTGCATATACTGTTCTTTCTGCCTGGAAACTGGAGATTGTCCATAGCAACCAAAAAGTGTCCCTTTACGTCAAAAGTGGCTTTAGACCAGCTAGAAAACAGCGATAGTAAATTAGAACACTTGCAGAATTGAGCGATAGTGAATCGTGTGGAAATTTATTTTATTACTATTTATTTTTATTTTTTTTTATTATATTATAATTTATGTTTTTGTGTTTCAAACTTTATCATACCCGGGATATCTACTAGACTCTTGTTTGGACAGATTTAAGTGTGTTATTGTTAATAATTACAGACCTACAATATAAAACGCCAAATTTTCATGCAAAATAATTGTACCGCTTTCAGCACCTAAAATCAGAAAGAATCATACCGCCAGGGAGGTTAAAATTTTTTTTTTTACAGGTTACCCGTTTAGATTTAGAGGAGATCTTTGGCTAGAATTATTGCTCTCGCTCTAATGTTCAAGGTGATATCTCACATGTGTGGTTTGCACATATATGTATGACCTATATATGCACTTATGTATGCAAGCACAGAGGAGCTTTAATTTCTATTTGTTTTTTTTTTTTATTGCTTACTATAAAAATATATATATTTTTCACATTCACTTTTATACTTCTTGCAAGGAATGTAGCCCTCCCTTGTAATGTGCATGACAGGTCCTCTTTATGGAGAGATGTGGGGTGTATAAGCATTGTCTACTTTTGGCGGGTCGGACGTGACATCTTAACATCGCGTCTGGGCCTCCCGAGAGTCAAAAAGACTGCCGTGGACCATCTGGCCCTTGGGTTTTCTCTGACTAAGCACTGGCGGATTCCTTTTCTGGTTCGCCGATCGCATTAAGAAGCACCGCAAGGTGGCAGGAAAGCTGCACAGTTTGTTTTACTTTACAAACATCCCTGCGTAGGCAGGCTTTTTGTAAAGGGAAAAAGGTTAACCGGTAGTTTTAAATGCTAAAGGGAATGTGGGGAGAATATAATCATTTGCAACACTTTTCCTTATCTTGTAGCAGTCACATTTACATAAGTGTTTGTAAAGTCTCTTATTTTTTTTTATGTTAAACAAACATGTTATACTTGCCTGCACTGTGTAGTGGATTTGCACAGAGCAGCCCTGATCCTCCCCTTCTCGGATCCCTCTTAGCTGCTCCTAGACCCTCCCACCTGTTGAAGCGGCTTGCTATGGGGGCACCCGAGCCAAGTCACAGCTCCGTGTGTCCATTCAGACAAGGAGCTGCTGTTTGGCCCCACCCAATCTCTGTCCTGATTGGCTAAATGACTTTGACAGCCGCTGGAGCCAATGGCACCGCTGCTGTGTCTCAGCTAATAAGGAGGAGAGTCCCGGACGGCCGAGGGACTCGTGGACATCGCTGCATAGAGATGAGGCTCAGGTAAGTATTAGCGGGACTGAGGGGGGTTCTGCACACAGAAGGCTTTTTTATCTTCATGCATTAAGATAAAAATCTTCTGGCTTTACAACTCCTTTAAACATCTGCTCAGTTCAAGAGTGCCTTGAAACTGTTTAAAGTGTTAACCCACTTCATATTCCTGATGTGTGCCTGCTGTACCATGTACTTTGCATGAGAAAGTATCCTGTTCTCTTTGTATTGCTTCCTTTATGTGAAATCCCTCGTTTTCCAGCCAGCCCTCTTGCTTTTCTACTAAAAACTGACCATGCTAAGCAGGAGAGCACATCGTGGTCAGTTCTCTAGTTAAGTTGGTAACTCGGTGTAATCGTCACCAATGATCAGACCTGTTCTGACATGCCCCTGCTGTACAGCCATTCACTGGGAAGCTGTGTGCTGCTGCTTCTCCTCCCCCAGCTCTTATTGCAGCTGAGGACAGAGGGAATGTGATCACTTATAAAAAAGGAAAAAAAAAATATTTATACTTTTTTTTTTTTTTTTTTTTTTTTTTTCTATACAAACATTTTTTGTCTCTTCATTTTTGTTTTAAACTAAGTAGGTTTAGAACGCGATTGTGTGTGTGTGTATATGTATGTTGCCGTGTGTCTCTCTCTCTCTGTCTCTCTCTCTCTCTCTCTCTCTCTCTCTCTCTCTCTCTCTCTCTCTCTCTCTCTCTCTCTCTCTCTCTCTCTCTCTCTCTCTCTCTCTCTCTCTCTCTCTCTCTCTCTCTCTCTCTCTCTCTCTCTCTCTCTCTCTCTCTCTCTCTCTCTCTCTCTCTCTCTCTCTCTCTCTCTCTCTCCTCTCTCTCTCTCTCTCTCTCTCTCTCTCTCTCTCTCTTCCCCAGTTGTCTTCCAGAACAGCCCATGGGAGAGAAGCACCTCCTCCAACAGGAAACGCATCACCAATACACTTTTTAAAAGACAGTCCCTCTGTTGAACTGGTCCATTTATTGTTTCCTCCGGACGGGAGATTTATAACCTGGGTAAGGGAGGCCTCTGTTCTCTGGTTTTCTTTTTGTTCGACTCACATCTCTACCTACTTGGCTCCACTGGGAGCCAGTGAATAAATAAGTGATTCCGCGCCACAAAATATGAATAATAAGTATTAAATATTGCAGCTACACCCTAAACAAAATGATTGAAATCATTGATGCATACATGTGAAAAGGAAAGGGTAGGGGAGCGCTAAAGATAAGTATAGATCAAAAAAAGATTAATATTCAATATATCTGACAGATACATTCAAGTGATGAATACCAGCCTGCTTGAGTGAAACAGTTTTGAATAAACAAAATCATTCCCTTAAAAAACAAAATGTGTGTGTATATATGTGTGTGTATGTATGTATGTATGTGTGTTCAATAGTGATCTTAACACATACTCAGAAAAACATATTCAATAAATCAAAAAATAAAGTGAAGAGTCCATCAAAAATTCAAAGGTTGATTATGATGAAATCCTGATGTGAATCTTGATATCAGAAAAAGTGAGCAGCAAAATCCCTTCACCATCACTGAGAACACACCAATGTGCTCATGGGAATAGGTGTACGCTTACCAGATGGAGTTGACCAATTTAATTAAAAAAAGGTCAAATAGGCTTTAGCAAGATAATGCTTGCTGCAATGGAGAGGAATACCAGACTCTTGTCCTCACATCACAGGGTCTCACGCATAGGATATAAAATAGATGGAGAGGAACCGAACATAGTGTAACACCATTTATTTAAAAATACAAGTAAAAACAAAGCATAGCCAAATGGCTACTCACATAGAAGGTGCCATCGCCCGGCACTGAGGCTTGAAAGCGTATCTTTGGGGTGAGAAAATCAACTCCGTGTGGAGGGATTCCCGAATGGTCGCGGCAACGGCGTGCGTTCCACCTTCGACGGACAAGCGAACCACGGAAGCCGGATGTGATGTAGTTGCGTGACCAAGTACCGCCTCGACGTACGTTTTGTTAAACACGTCTTAAGACTCCATCTGGTAAGCGTACACCTATTCCCATGAGCACATTGGTGTGTTGTTCTCAGTGATGGTGAAGGGATTTTGCTGCTCACTTTTTTCTGATATCAAGATTCACATCAGGATTTCATCATAATCAACCTTTGAATTTTTGATGGACTTCACTTTATTTTTTGATTTATTGAATATGTTTTTCTGAGTATGTGTTTAAGATCACTATTGAACACACACACACATACATATATACACACATTTTGTTTTTTAACCACTAGGCGTCCGCGCTATAGCCGAAAGACGGCTACAGCGCGGACTCCAATTGCCGGGAGGCCGTCCGTGGACGTCCTCCTGTTCACTTCCGCAATGCGCGCTCCCGGGAGCGCGCATCGGGGAAATTCTGCTCTGGCCGTGTCCCTTGGATACAGCCAGTCACGGATCGCCGTAAACGGCCAATCACAGCGGCCGTTTACAGCGCGATCCGAGCTTCCAATGACAGATGATCTCAAATGTAAACATATGAGATCATCTCTCATTGCCGGTTTTCTCTCCTCACACAGAGACCGTGTGTGAGGAGAGAGAGCGATCTGTGATAACTGTGAGTGCCAAGCATTTAGTGAAACACCCTACAGTGCCCATACAGTGCCCATACAGTGCCACATCAGTGCCACAGTGCTTCCATCTGTCATCAGTGCCATCTGTCAGTGCCATCTGTCGTTAGTGCCACCTGTCAGTGTCACCTGCCACATCAGTGCCACCTGTCAGTGTCACCTGCCACATCAGTGCCACCTGTCAGTGTCACCTGCCACATCAGTGCCACCTGTCAGTGTCACCTGCCACATCAGTGCCACCTGTCAGTGTCATCTGCCACATCAGTGCCACCTGTCAGTGTCACCTGCCACATCAGTGTCACCTGTCAGTGTCACCTGCCACATCAGTGTCACCTGCCACATCAGTGCCACCTGTCAGTGTCACCTGCCACGTATCAGTGCCACGTATCAGTGAAATCTGTCAGCGCCATCTGTCGTCAGTGCCACCTGTCTGTCACCTGCCACATCAGTGTCATCAGTGTCACCAGTGTCACCTGCCACATCAGTGTCATCAGTGTCACCTGCCACATCAGTGCCACCTGTCAGTGTCACCTGCCACATCAGTGCCACCTGTCAGTGTCACCTGCCACATCAGTGTCACCTGTCAGTGTCACCTGCCACATCAGTGTCACCTGTCAGTGTCACCTGCCACATCAGTGCCACCTGCCACATCAGTGCCACCTGTCAGTGTCACCTGCCACGTATCAGTGCAATCTGTCAGTGCCATCTGTCGTCAGTGCCACCTGTCTGTCACCTGCCACATCAGTGTCATCAGTGTCACCAGTGTCACCTACCACATCAGTGTCACGTATCAGTGCCATCTATCACCAGTGCAATCTGCCAGTGTCACGTGTCATCAGTGCCACATATCTGCCATTCTTCATCACTATGTCACAAAGAGTATATTCAGCCGAGGAGGCATATAATATTCTTGCGGCCGACGAGAGCAACGGGGAGCTCTCCGCTTCAGATTCCTATTCAGATTCTGAGTCTGACATGGACTACGAGCCTGTCCCCAGCAGTGGTACACTGACAGCCTCAGAGGAGGATGAGAGTCCGCCCGCCAAACGAAGACGTACTGGTGAGGATGCAGTGCCATCCACCAGCACCGCAATGCCATCCACTATCACCACAATGCCATCCACTATCACCGCAATGCCATCCACCAGCACCGCAGTGCCATCCACCAGCACCGCAGTGCCTCGACAAAGTCCACGTACCAGTGGGGTGTCACCTCAGGCCCAAAGGGTTAGGTCCCATGCCAGCCTTCCCTACTCCCTTGAGAACCCCTTATGGCTGCCACCCAATTCAGGAGAAGCTATCATTCCCCCTTTTACTGCCCAGCCAGGAGTCCAGGTGGATACGGAAAATTTTTCACCATTAGATTTTTTCAACCTTATATTTACTGAGGACATGCTTGCATCGATTGTGGCCCAGTGCAATCTATATGCCCAACAATACATAGCAAGTAACCCAACGTCCTATTATGCCCGTCCCTACGAATGGAGAGCCCTAACAGTGGAGGAGTTTAGAATTTTTTTGGGCCTCACATTCTGTATGGGACTAACCAAAAAAAATGTATTACGTTCCTATTGGTCTACCCTCCCCATCCACCACATGCCCATCTTTTCCTCTGTAATGCCCAGAACCAGGTATCTCATGATTATGAGATTCCTACACTTCAATGACAATACCCAGTGCCCTCCCCGAAATGACCCACATTTTGACAAGCTATATAAAATTCGCCCACTACTAAAATATTTTTCTGATATCTTCCCCCAGTTATTTACCCCAGACCAGCACATATGTGTGGATGAGTCCCTGGTCAAATTTAGTGGCAGATTGGGCATAAAACAATTTATTCCCACCAAAAGGGCCCGCTATGGGGTTAAAATGTATAAATTATGCGACCGAGCTACAGGATATACCTATGCCTTCATGGTATACGAAGGGAAGGACACCCAGCTACATCCCCCTAATTGCCCAGAATACATCGGATCGAGTGGGAAAGTCGTGTGGGAACTCATAAACCCACTCCTAGAAAAAGGCTACCATCTATATGTGGACAATTTTTATTCTAGTCTGCCCCTGTTCCGAAATCTTCACAGACAGAAGACTCCAGCATGTGGCACCATAAGGAAGAACCGGAAGGGCTTTCCTCAAAGCCTCGTGAACAAAAAGCTAAGAAGAGGGGAAATGGCGAGCTTGAGGAATGAGGAAATTCTGGCTGTGAAGTGGAGGGACAGAAGGGACGTCTACGTACTTTCATCAATCCACAATAACACCGTCGTGGAGATAACCAGGAGGAATGGGGTAATCCAAAAGCCCACATGCATCTTTGAATACAACAAGTATATGGGGGGTGTCGACTTCAACGACCAGATGCTCGAACCCTATCTTGCCACGAGAAGAACATACCAGTGGTATAAAAAAGTTTCAATATATTTGTTCAATTTGGCCATATATAACAGCTATGTTATTTATCATAAATCCACTGCAAGCCCCAAATCCTTCCTTGGATACCAGGAGGAAATCATCACTGCCCTGATATACCCCAACGGCCCACCAGAAACCATTCGATCCGATGTGATTAGTAGACTGTCCGAACGCCACTTTCCCGAAAAAATCCCCCCCAAACCAACAGGCCAAAAACGGCAGAAAAAATGCCGGGTGTGCTCCAAAGGAGGAGTGAGAAGAGACACTACTTTTTATTGTCCCGAATGTCCTTCCCAACCAGGCCTCTGTATAGTTAACTGTTTCCGCCGTTACCATACTTCACTAAATTATTAGTGAAGTATGGTAAACATAACCCTCACTTCCTGCCATTTACCTTCACACCCCTTATGCCTCTGCTTGCTCTGTAACTGACCCTGGCTTGTTTTTTGACCACGCTTCTGCCTACCGATTCTGTTTATATCTCTGCCTGATCTGGAACTGACCCTGGCTTGTTTTTCGACCACGCTTCTGCCTACCGATTCTGTTTATATCTCTGCCTGATCTGGAACTGACCCTGGCTTGTTTTTCGACCACGCTTCTGCCTACCGATTCTGTTCATACCTCTGCCTGATCTGGAACTGACCCTGGACTGTTTGACCATCCTTTTTGCCTGCCTCTTGGACTGATCTTGTACCCTGCTACTGGACTAGTGGGATTCATAACACAGGGGTCTCACATATGTGAGGGGCTCCAGAATTGTTTTTCTGGATGAAGAAAACGTTTTTTTTGTTTTCTCATTCCTAGATTAGGGTCTGGAGACTCGGAGGCTTCAAAGAGATTTGGGTGGGAGAAGCCTCTACCCCTGTCCCCATTCTGTCCTGAACGAGGCCCTACTTCTGCCTGCTGCCTGTAGGACCTATGCCATCATGCCTCTGCCTGTTGCATGAACTGACCACACCACATGGATGGACCATGTTCCTGCCTACTACCAGGATCAATATTTTGGCACTGCTGACAATCTCTGCCTGCACTGACCCTGGACTGTATATGGACAGTATCCCTGCCTGCTGCCTGTACTGACTATGGACAGTGTTCCTGTCTGTTGCCTGGATCAATTGCGTTCGCTTTTGCTGACCAAGTCCCTGCCTGCTGCCTGGACCAGTGCTATCCTCCTGTGGACAACTGTGCTACTAAAACCACAGGTAATCTTTTTTTTTTACCCTTTGCTCAGCAGAATGTATTTTTAGGGTGTAATTCTTGCTATGTGCATGCTATGTGTCCCTAGAACACCTGACGGTGTTCCTTGTATGTGGCCAGGCTGTGTAAAAGTCTTACACATGTGGTATCGCTATACTCAGGAGGAGTAGCAGAATGTATTTTGAGGTGTCATTTTTGCTATGTACATGCTATGTGTTGGAAATAGCTTATAAATGGACAACTTTGTGTAAAAAAAAATGCGTTTTCATTTTTTTCCACATTTTCCAAAAACTTCTGGAAAAAAATGAACCGTTCAAAAGACTCATTATGCCTCATAGATTATACATTGGGGTGTTAGCTTTCCAAAATGGGGTCATTTTGTGGGCGTTTCCATTGTCCTGGTGCTCCAGGGCCTTCAAAAGTGTAATAGGTGGGTGAGAAATGAGATGTGTAATTTATGCTCCTAAAACCCTTGAAGGTGCTATTTCAGTATTGTGCCCCTGTATGTGGCCAGGCTGTGTAAAAGTCTTACACATGTGGTATCGCTATACTCAGGAGGAGTAGCAGAATGTATTTTGAGGTGTTATTTTTGCTATGTACATGCTATGTGTTGGAAATAGCTTATAAATGGACAACTTTGTGTAAAAAAAAAATGCGTTTTCATTTTTTTCCACATTTTCCAAAAACTTCTGGAAAAAAATGAACCGTTCAAAAGACTCATTATGTCTCATAGATTATACGTTGGGGTGTTAGCTTTCCAAAATGGGGTCATTTTGTGGGCGTTTCCATTGTCCTGGTGCTCCAGGGCCTTTAAAAGTGTAATAGGTGGGTGAGAAATGAGATGTGTAATTTATGCTCCTAAAACCCTTGAAGGTGCTATTTCAGTATTGTGCCCCTGTATGTGGCCAGGCTGTGTAAAAGTCTTACACATGTGGTATCGCTATACTCAGGAGGAGTAGCAGAATGTATTTTGAGGTGTCATTTTTGCTATGTACATGCTATGTGTTGGAAATAGCTTATAAATGGACAACTTTGTGTAAAAAAAATGCGTTTTCATTTTTTTCCACATTTTCCAAAAACTTCTGGAAAAAAATGAACCGTTCAAAAAACTCATTATGCCTCATAGATTATACGTTGGGGTGTTAGCTTTCCAAAATGGGGTCATTTTGTGGGCGTTTCCATTGTCCTGGTGCTCCAGGGCCTTCAAAAATGTAATGGGTAGTTAACAAGTTAGATGTGTCATTTATGCTCATAGAACACTTGATGGTGCTCCCTGCATGTTGGGCCTCTCTATGTGGCTAGGCTGTGAAAAAGTCCCACACATGTGGTATCGCCATACTTAGAAGGAGTAGCAGAATGTATTTTGGGGCGTCATTTGTGGTATACACATGCCATGTGAGAGAAATAACCAATTACAATGACAATTTTATGGGAGGAAAAAAAAAAAAAAAAAAAATCTTCATTTTGCAAAGAATTGTGGGAAAAAATGACAACATCAAAAACCTCACCATGCATCTTACTGAATACCTTGGAATGTCTACTTTCAAAAAAGGGGTCATTTGGGGGGTATTTGTACTGTCCTGACTTGTTCGGGTCACAAGAAATGAGATAGGCCACCAGTACATCAGGTGTGATCAATTTTTTATGTTTTGCACCACAATTTGTAGACTCTATAACTTTCACACAGACCAAATAATATCCACTAATTTTGGTTATTTTTACCAAAGATATGTAGCAGTATAAATTGTGGCCAAAATTTATGAAGAAAAATTAATAATTTGCAAAATTTTATCACAGAAACGAAGAAAAATGCGTTTTTTTTTTAAATTTTTGGTCTTTTTTCATTTATAGCGCAAAAAATAAAAAGCCCAGAGGTGATCAAATACCACCAAAAGAAAGCTCTATTTGTATGAAAAAAAGGACGCAAAATTCATTTGGGTACAGTATTACATGACTGAGTAATTGTCATTCAAAGTGTGAGAGCACTGAAAGCTGAAAATTGGTCTGGTCACGAAGGGGGTTTAAGTGCCCAGTTGTCAGGTGGTTAAGGGAATGATTTTGTTTATTCAAAACTGTTTCACTCAAGCAGGCTGGTATTCATCACTTGAATGTATCTGTCAGATATATTGAATATTAATTTGTCTTTTTTTTGATCTATACTTATCTTTAGCGCTCCCCTACCCCTTTCCTTTCCACTGGGAGCCGCTAGTAGAATTTTCTGCAAGTTGACCCTCCAAGCCCACTCCTCAGAGGAAGGTGGTAGCTTGGTTTCTCCTTCTGTGCCTGGCGAAGGCCATGACTGGAAGTGACATAGGCAAGCATGGGTTTCCAGTCCAAGTGTCTGGGTGCGGGGGCTTGCGCAGTAGCTACGTTGGGTTGTGTTCTTGTGTGACTGGATGATGCTCGGGCAGTAATCCTAGTAGGGAAAAAAGTAAGTTTCAGGCTCCGGAGCTTTGGTTCCAAGCATCTTTTTCGGCGTAGGGGAAGGGCTAGCTGGTGCCTTTTAACCACTTCAGCCCCGGAGGATTTGGCTGCTCAATGACCAGAGCATTTTTTACAATTTGGCACTGCGCTGCTTTAACTGGTAATTGCGCGATCATGCAATACTGTACCCAAACAAAATTTGCATTTTTTTCTCCCCACAAATAGAGCTTTCTTTTGATGGTATTTGATTGCCTCTGTGTTTTTTTTTTATTTTTTTTTTTTCCCCGATATAAACGGAAAAAGACCGAAAATATTGATAAAAAATTTTTATATTCTACTCTTTGTTTTACAAAAAATCGAAATAACTAAATTTTAGTCATACATTTAGGCCAAAGTGTATTTAGCCACATGTCTTTGGTTAAATAAATGTCAATAAGCGTATATTTATTGGTTTGCGCAAAAGTTATAGCGTCTACAAACTTGGGTACATTTTCTGGAATTTACGCAGCTTTTAGTTTGACTGCCTATCTTATTTCTTGAGGTGCTAAAATGACAGGGCAGTACAACCCCCCCCCCCCCCCCCAAATGGCCCCAATTTTGGAAAGTAGACACCCCAAGGAAATTGCTGCGAGGCATGTTGAGTATTTTGCAGATCTCGCTTTTTGTCACAAAGTTTTGAAAAAAAAAATACACTTTTTTTTTTTTTTTTTTTTTCTTTTCTTTTCTTCATTTTTCAAAAATAAATGAGAGCTGCAAAATACTCACCATGCCTCTTGGCAAATACCTTTTTTGGGGTGCCTACTTTCCAAAATAAGGTAATTTGGGGGGTGGGGGTTGTTTTTTATCTTGACATTTCAGGGCCTCCGAAACTGTGATGGGTAGTGAGGAAGTGAAATCACCATTTCTCAAGTCGTCTTCCAGGACGGCACCCTGAGAGATGGTCCTCCTGACAGGAAACACAATCAAGAAAGAGGTTAAAAACCCCGCCCCTCCCTGCACTCCTCAGTTTTTGATTGTGTTTCCCCACAGCGAAACAGTTTGTTTTTTTCTTATAGACCTAAGGCCGTGGGCTGGAAGTCTCCCCCTGGGAACCAGACTGCAGGTTTTTGGAAAACCTTTGGGTCTGGTAGGGCTTGCCCTTCCCGGGGGGTTCGTTTCCCCTATTTCTCAGGGGGGCAATGAAGAGCTCCCCATGAGAACTGGAGGACCCTGGGCACTGTGAGTCTCCAGAACTCCAGGGACCATTTTCCTGCTCCCCCCCCTCTCCTTACCTGTCGGTTTTTGGAGAGGATTTGCCAGTTCTGCCGTTTGCGGCAAGATACAGGTGTTTGCTGAGTTTCCTGGCTGCCTCAGCGCCGGCGGCTGTGTGTGTGTCCGGCGCCATTTTGCGGTGGATCTTTCCGGGGGAAATGACGTCACGGCGGCCCGGACACTAGAGCACGAATGCCCGAGACCTCGGCAAGATGGCGGCGTTCGGAGCGCCATGAGGAGCCTGAAGCAGCACAGGGACTACAGGTACCAGCTGGGCAGGACCCTTTTTATATAAAGGGGGGTAGTTCCGGGCGGCAGAGGCAGCAGCACAACAGGCAAGGAGCAGGCGTCCAATACTCACTGACTGCAATGGAGCAGGAGGAGTCTGCAGCTATTGTGGAGGCCACCGGGGGTGAGTCTACCAGGCTGGAGGAGATAAGGGAGAGGGTGGCCCTCTAGCCTTAACCTCATAAGGGATCTCTGTTTTATTGTTACTAGCTAAACGGGCTTCTTGTTTTTGCAGACACAGAAACCCAGAGTGTTGCCAGTAGACCGAGACCCAAAAATCCTTCCCGAACTAAGAGGTGTGGGTACTGCAATGACAAACTAGCTGCAGAGCACACCAAGCCGTTCTGTTATAAATGCATCCACAAATTGTCAGGGAAGGAGACTTAAGAAGTTATGAGGGATTTTCTCTCAGTACAATCTGAAATGCTGTCCACACTTAAAGCCTTTCAGGCTAGCCTTAGTACTAGGCAGGATAGCAGAGAAGGCTCATCCTCCCAGGATAGTGCCTTTTCTAGTGTTAGACAGGTAAGCACCATTCCGCAGAAACCGCCATCTTCTCAGGATTCGGAGGAGGAGGCGGAGGAGGTGGAAGACCCCTGCCGTAGTCTCCTTGAAGAAGGGGAAGACGCAGAGGATAGCCAGGAGGAGGAAGGATGCTCCAGACCAGGCCGACATATCTTCTCTACGGATGATATGGAGGGCCTCCTAGGAGCTATTTATGCTTCTGAGGAGATCCAGGAGCCAGAGGCACAGACTTCTGTACAGGATAGGTTGTATCAGGGGTTGTCTAAAGCTCAGTCCAAAGTATTACCTATCCACCAGTCTCTGAAAGACATTGTTCTAAGAGAGTGGAAGGAGCCAGAAAATAAACTTCAGAAGTTTAAAACCTGGAAACGCAGGTGTCCGTTTAAGGAAGAAGAGCAGGAGAAGTTTTTCAAACTTCCCAAACTGGATGCATCTCTGGCCCAGGTCTCTAAACAATCTGACCTGTCCTTTGAAGATGCAGGTAACATTCGGGACCAAATGGACCGTAGGTCAGAAACCCTTTTACGCAGGGCCTGGGAGGCCAATGCGGCTACATTAAGTCCGGCTTTAGCTTCAGCTTGTATAGCTAGAAATACTAACATGTGGCTTAATAAATTGACAGATCATGTGGCGAGTACTTCCAAGTCCAAGGATCTTTTGGATTCCCTGGAAGTAATTGGTAAGGCGGTAGCCTTTCTTGCAGATGCTGCAGTGGAGTCGGTGCGGACTTCAGCTAAGACAGCAGCTCTTCTCAATTCTGCCAGAAGAGCCATATGGGTTAAGACCTGGGATGGGGACTATACCTCTAAGTCTAGGTTATGCGGCCTTCCTTTTGAGGGGTCTCTCCTGTTTGGTACAGGACTAGACCAGACCCTCTCCAGATCTACGGAGAAGGGAAAGAAATTTCCGGTTAAACCTAAGAGGGCCAAGAAATTTTTTCGAGGCCCCCAGGTTAACAACCGGTTTAAGGACCGTAAGGAAGGAAAGAAATGGGGTATTGGAAAAGTCAAACAGAAGGGAGCTCTCCTTTTCTCCGGCCCCAAAATCGCAGACAAGGATCCTAAGTGACGCCAGCACCAGAGTGGGTGGGAGGCTAGCACAATTTATCCCTCAGTGGGAGCAGATAGCCCGGAGCCCTCTGGTCCTTCAATGGATAAGGGTAGGCTACAGGCTAGAGTTTGCCTCCAAGCCTCCGCAGACATTTATACTGACCTTTCTACCCAGAGAGAAACCAAAGGCCATAGGACTCATAGAAAATATCAAGCAGTTGGCGAGTCAGAGAGTCATTCTCCCAGTTCCAGCGGATCAGCAAGGAAAGGGTTTCTATTCCCACGTCTTTGTTGTTCCCAAACCATCCGGGAAATTCAGGTTAATCCTGAATCTAAAGGTATTCCTTCGCTTTGCTATTCGCACAGAGCTGGGTACCCAGCATTGGCAGTTCCAGGCCCTTCCCTTCGGGCTGGGGGCCAGCCCAAGGGTATTTACAAAGATCCTTGCAGAAGTCATCTCCTACCTACACCTTCAGGGGATCTCTCTGATACCGTATCTAGACGACCTGTTGGTCTACAACCTTTCCAGGGAGTCCCTTCTCCTGGATCTGGACAAGGTAATATCCACCTTGGAGTCCCTGGGATGGTTGATAAGTCACGAAAAATCCTCCCTGGTTCCTTCCCAGACCAAGCTCTACCTGGGCCTGTGGGTGGACTCAGTAAGGCAGAAACTGATCCTCCCACAGGAGAAGATAGAAGCACTGATGGCTTCAGTGACTTCAGTCCGACACCAGAAGGTAGTGTCCAGAAGGCTGATCATGAGGATTCTAGGTCTCATGACTTCATGTATCCCGGCAGTACCTTGGGCCCAGCTCCACTCAAGACCCCTGCAAAACTTCCTTCTATCCTCATGGGATGGAAAAAAGGAATCCCTGGATACTCTGGTGGCCATCCCTCAGGAAATAAGAGATTCCTTGCTTTGGTGGCTCAACCCCCAAAGGTTGGGGGCAGGTCATCTTTGGTCCCAGCTTCAGCCGGTCAGAATAACGACCGATGCAAGCTCGTGGGGATGGGGGGCCCATCTAGAAGAACTACAAGCTCAGGGTGTGTGGGATACACGACAGAGTACTGCGTCTTCCAATTTCCGGGAATTGTTGGCTGTCAGGGAGGCTCTAATGGCCTTCGAGAGCAGGATCAAGGGGAGAGAAGTTCAGATCCTCTCCGACAATTCCACGACAGTGGCCTTTCTGAACCGTCAGGGGGGTACACGGTCGCTCTCCCTAATGAACTTGACACAGGAGATTCTAGAATGGGCGGAGCAAAGGATACCGTCCATTTCCGCGGTGCACATAAGGGGAATTTTCAACGTAAAGGCAGATTTCCTCAGTCGTCAGACAGTACAACAGGGGGAATGGGAGCTAAACCCCGAAGTTTTCTCCATGGTCTGTCAACAGCTAGGTACACCGGAGATAGATCTCTTTGCTTGCAGGGAAAACAGGAGAGTCAAGAGATACTTTTCCCTCTGCAGGGAACGGGGGTCCGAGGGGGTGGATGCATTAGCTCAGGAGTGGGATTTCAGTCTGGCTTATGCTTTTCCTCCCTTAGCTCTGATTCCAAGAATCCTTCAAAGACTGAGTCGGGCCAGGGGCAATTTGATCTTGATTGCCCCCTGGTGGCCCAAAAGGTCCTGGTTTCCCACGTTGCGGAACTGGGCGGTTTTACCTCCGGTTCAGCTTCCAGAACGCCAGGATCTTCTGCTTCAATGCCCTCTTTATCATCCAAACCCCGGTTTCTTCAGGTTGACAGCCTGGCTGTTGAAAGGGAGAGCCTGCGCAACAAGGGGTGTTCAGAGAGAGTGATTGACACCCTGTTGCTGAGTAGAAAGCCGGTAACAAGGCGTATTTATGCTAGAGTCTGGGGGGCTTTCTCCCGTTGGTGTGAAGCGAGGAAAGTTCCCCAGAAAGAAATTCCAGTTATTTTAGACTTCCTACAAGAGGGAGTAGACCGAGGTTTAGCCACCAAGACTCTGAAGGTTCAGGTGGCGGCTTTGTCTAGTTTTTTGGATGTTAGATTAGCTCTAGATCCTTTAATTAAGAGATTCTTGTCGGCTAGAGAGAGACTTTCCCTGGTGCAAATGAAGGAATTTCCACCATGGGATTTATCTTTAGTCTTGGAAGCCCTGACCAGGGCACCTTTTGAGCCATTGGCTCAATCTTCAGTTAGACTGATTTCTTTTAAAACCGCCTTCCTTCTGGCTGTTACTACAGCCAGAAGGGTAGGTGATTTACATGCTCTTTGTATGAAGGAGCCCTTTTTCCGCCTGTTAGAAGACAGAATTATTCTCAGGCAGGACCCTTTGTACCTTCTCAAGGTGGCTTCACGCTTCCATAGGTCTCAAGAGATTATTTTACCCTCCTTCTGTCTCAATCCACAGAACGAGAAGGAAAGGGCCTTCCATACGTTAGATGTCAGGAGATGTCTGTTACTTTACCTAGAGAAAGTTAGAGTTTAGGAAAACTCAGCATCTGTTGGTCAATTTTTGTGGAGTTCGGAGAGGCGAACAGGCCTCTAGAACGACCATTGCTAGATGGATTAGACAGGCTATTACCATAGCTTATGAGCATTCAGGTCAGACGGCTCCATCTAATCTTAAAGCTCACTCTACAAGGTCTCTGGCAACCTCTTGGGCAGAAAGAGCCGGAGCATCGGTAGATCAAATTTGTAAGGCAGCAACGTGGTCAAGCCAGAACACGTTCCTGAAACATTACAGAGTGGAACTACTGTCACCCCAGGACCTGGCCTTCGGCAGGAAGGTCCTGCAAGCGGTTGTCCCGCCCTAAGGTAGGCCTGAGCTACTTGGTCTTCTCTCAGGGTGCCGTCCTGGAAGACGACTTGAGAAAATGACCAGTTACACTTACCGGTAACGGTGTTTCTGGGAAGTCTTCCAGGACGGCAGGCCTACTTCCCACCCGGTTTGTATTTTTATACAGTGGTACATTGGAGGTGTTTTTGTTTCACTTTCATGCACTGGTGTGGGTCAATACTTTTGCACAACTGAGGAGTGCAGGGAGGGGCGGGGTTTTTAACCTCTTTCTTGATTGTGTTTCCTGTCAGGAGGACCAGTCATCTCTCAGGGTGCCGTCCTGGAAGACTTCCCAGAAACACCGTTACCGGTAAGTGTAACTGGTCATTTTTACGCTCTTAGCCTGAAGGCGGTGATTGGATTTCGGGGTCCTGTACACAGTTAGGCTCACACATATGGTATCCCCGTACTCAGGAGAAGCAGCAGAATTTATTTTGGGGTGTAATTCTACATATAACCATGCCATGTTTGAACAATATATCATTTAGTGACGACTTTGTGCAAAAACGAAACTTCATTTTGTAATTTTCCCGGAACGTGTGGCAAAATATGAAAATATGGACTCAACATGCCTATCGGCAAATAGACTGGGGTGTCTACTTTCCAAATAGGGGTCATCTGGGGGGGGGGGGGGGGTTTGAACTGTCCTGGCATTTTATGCCCAAAATTTAGAAGCTTATGTCACACATCACCCACTCCTTCTAGCCACTTGTAAAACTTTTTGTTTACATGAAAAAATTTTTTCCCCCCTTAATAGTCCTTCAGGACAGCCACCTGAGACCTTGGCTCCTCCCCTCTGTAGGAAACACCGCGCCAGCCTTCTATAAATTTCCTCCTCCCCTGCTGGCTCCTCAGTTATTTTGGTTTCCTCCAGAGGGGAGACACCACAGGAACCAAGCCAGGAGAGCCAGAGGGAGGCTCAGGCAGCAGGTCCTTAAAGAGGAGTAGAGACTCCTGGGACAAACCAGGGAAGATTAGTGTGCAGTGTTCAAGACCCACAGCGGTCAGCATGACACTAACCTGGGCAAGGAGATTTCTTTTATGTCACCCCCGCATCCCTGAGTGCAGGTGGAGGTTTCGGGGGGGAGGGGGTCGCCTTTTCAGCACCGAGTGCGGGTCCAGCGGTCCCATACCCTCAGCAGCATGTAAGAGCAAATCACGCCGGGTATAGGGACTGTACGGCCTGTGGTGGGTGATGTCATATCCGGCCGAGGGGGCATGCACTTCCGGGTTCGCGGCTTCAGGTTCAGGCCGCAAACGAGGAAAAGGAGCCAGGCATGGGCTGGAGAGGAGCTGTATATGCTCTAGAGACAGCAGAGGCTCCGGAGGTGACACCAAAGGAGAAGCAATGGCGGACGCAGAGGGATCGGACCATACTGCTCCAGCAGAGACCAGCTCCAGCCATGTGAAGGTAAGGGGAACCTAGGCTGGAGCTCCCCTGCCCTGAACCCCCCCCCCTCCCTTTACAATGGGATAGATAAAAAAGGGGGGTAGGTAAAGGACCCTCAGGTGTCAGAGGGTGGTTCATAGGGCCCCTGGTGAGGGAAGCCCGTATGAAGATACTGCACTCCTGCAATTGTGCAGGGGAGGGTGATAAATTAAATTAACTTGTGGGGTGTTTTTTTTGCTTATGTCTTTTCAGAAAACAGACAAGACCAGGACCCCTCATAATTCAAAAAGGAGGTGCCCCTCTTGTAAAACTACCCTTAGAGAGTCCTGGGGGAAAGTGTTTATGTAAAGAATGTATCAGTAAATTAGTACAAGAACATTCCACAGAGCAGAGTGAACTAGCGGCATCTGTTAAAGAATTATCCAGTACTTTTTGAATCCTTTAAAACCTTTTTTGAAGGGTTTCAGATGCCGCAGCAGCTTCAAACTGCTCCTCTCCCAGTACAGGCAGTATTATCAAAGACGCAGGCAATAACCTCCACTAGTGCAGGCCCTTCAGTTGCCCCTAGAGAGGAGGCGGAAGAGGAACCTGACAGTGCAACATCCGGCTCCCAAGATTCTGAGGGTGAAGCTCTGTATGGGGATTCCAGAAAGCCATCCTGATACAAACTCTCATTAGAGGAGGTTGACCATCTCTTGGGGACCATTTATACCACACTAGGTATACAAACGGAAAAGAAACCTCCTATCCTTACATGATCAGATGTATTAGGGATTAGGAGAACAGGAAAAGAAGAATTTTCCTGTTCATGAGGTTTTAATAGAGGCAATTAAGAAAGAGAATGGCAGGAACCAGAAAGAGAACCATTTTTTTTCTAAAGCCTTAAAAAGACGGTTTCCCTTCTCAGAGGATCCAGCATCAGTATAGAACAAAACTCCAAAATGAGATGCAGCTTTCTCACGTATCGAGGCACACGGATTTAGCATTTGAGGATATGGGGGTCTTATCCGAGGCGATGGATAAAAGGATGGACTCGTTATTAAAAATAAAAAAAGTCATGGGACTCGACAGTGGGACGCCTAAAGCCAGCGATTGCAGTCACTGTGGTGGCTAGGAATGTAGAGTTCTGGTTGAACCAAATACAGGCTCACATTGAAAAGGGAACTGCAATAGAGCAGATCCTATCTTCTTTTCCCACACTTCTGCGAGGCATTGCATATATTGCAGACACTTCAGCAGAACTGGTTCGGGTGGCAGCTAGATCCTCCGCACTAGCCAACTCCACAAGAAGGGCCCTATGGCTAAAGACATGGCAGGGGTACTGCGCATCCAAAGCCGAACTCTGCGGGATTCTCTTTACAGGAGACCTGCTGTTCGGGCCAGGGTTGGAGAAAGTGCTGGACCATACAGCAGATAGAAAGAAGGCGTTCCCATTAAAACGCTAAGCAAATTGGAGTCAACCACAACAGAATAAAAGGAGGCAAAGAGGGGGCACAAGATCCTGCTTTACAACACCCAAGGCGGATAATCAGAGAAAACCTTGGGTTCAGAGAGGGAAAGGCAAGGGAGGAGCGATTTTTCATCCTGAGCAAACCCACAACAAAAAATGACAAGGTAGTCACAGTGGGAGGAAGACTGGGGGCCTTCCTCTCACAATGGGAGAGAATATCCTCCAACCGGTTTATTCTGAGGACAATAAAGGAAGGTTATCATCTAGAGTTCTTAAGATCACCCCCAAACAGGTTATACACCACCAAACTTCCAAAGAACAAGGTAAAGGCCAGAGGGTTAATGAGATCCATAAAGGAGCTCAAAGAACGAGTAATTGCCAATGTACCAAAGGAAGAGAGAGGGCAGGGCTTCTACTCCCACATATTCAGAGTACAAAAAGCTTCATGGAAATTCAGACCAATCCTCAACCTCAAACCCCTAAATATGTCCATAACCTACAAGAGGTTCAGAATGGATTCCATATACTCAGTGAAGGCGCTATTGCCCCCAAACTGTTATATGGTTTCCCTAGACTTAACCAGTTGACATCCGCGCTATAGCGGAATGATGGCTACAGCACGGACCCGAATTCCCGAGAGGCCGTCATGACGGCCTCCCCTGAGCACGTGCCCTACAGGGCGCGCGTGGAGCGCGCTGTGATCACCAAGTCACGGAGACTGGGGTGATCACCGATCCAAGTAAGGGGCCGGTCCCGGCCCCTTAACATGTGATCAGCTGTCAGCCAATGACAGCTGATCACATGATCAAAACACAAGCTCTGTGATCGTTTTTTTTTTTTTTTTTCTCCTTGCGCTGACAGTGCGAGGAGAAAAAAAAGCCGATCACTGGCTCATCAGCAAGGGACATCGGTCCCAAAGAGGAGGAGGCAATAATGCCTCATACGTGCCACCAGTACCCCCTGCCAGTACCATCTGCGAGTGCCACCTATCAATGCCCACCAGTGTTTCCTATCAGTGTACCAGATCAGTGCCCATCACTGCCACCCATCAGTGCCCCCTCATCAGTGTACATCAATGAAGGAGAAAAATTACCTTTTATTAATTTTATAACAAAATAAAAAAAAATAAAAATTAAATTCGTTCTTTTTTACATTTTTATTTATTTATTTTTTTTAACAAAAAATAAAAACCGCAGAGGTGATCAGATGCCACCAAAAGAAAGCTCTATTGTGGGGAAAAAAATGATAATTTCATTTGGGTTACAGTGTATTATGTCCACAATTGTCATTCAAAGTGCATCAGCGCTGAAAGCTGAAAATTGGTCTGGATAGGAGGGGGGTTTAAGTGCCCAGTAAGCAAGTGGTTAAAGGACGCGTACCTTCACATTCCGATACACCAAGAGTGTCAGAAGTTCCTAAGGTTAGCAATAAAAACCGAAAAGGAAATCATGCACCTTCAATTTCAGGCTCTACCCTTTAGCCTCTCCTCACCCAGAATTTCTACAAAAATTCTGGCTGAAGCTCTGGCACCATTACGGGTCAAAGGCATATCCATCATTGCCTATTTAGACTACCTTCTCCTGTTCGCAGAAACGCCCGGGAAGTTACTAGAAAACCTCAAGTACACGCAGGCATTCTTAGAGGGTCTAGGTTGGTTGATAAATTTAAAGAAATCCAATCTACAACCCACTCAACAACTATACCTGGGATATATCATAGACTAAAAAAGTTTTTCTACCCAAGGAAAAAATAGAAAAAATTCAAAGGGACGTGAGTATTATGCAGGCCAGTCTACCATGTGCCATAAGGCAGATAATGTCAACACTGGGTCTATTGACATCTGCAATCCCAGCGGTTCAGTGGGCAGGCCTGCGTTTTCGACCACTGCAGATGTTCCTGTTAAAGATATGGGACCACAAGCAGGAGTCCTTGGATGCCAAAGTTCTGATACCAACAAAGGTAGAAAGAACTTTATGGTGGTGGAGGAGAACAGGAAATGTGAACAGAAGACTGCTGTGGAACCTACCCATTTCCTGTTTCTTAACCACAGACGCAAGCGGCGTAGGGTAGGGAGCACATTTAGGCTCTCAGATAACGCAAGGGACTTGGCAAAAGGAGGAGAGGATGAGATCATCCAACTGGAAGGAATTGAAAGCAGTATGGTTTGCACTTCAAACCTTCCAGAAAGAGTTTAGAGGACATCCATTTGCAGGTCAGATCTGACAATTCGTCGGTGATCACCTACATAAACAAACGGGAGAACAAGAAGCAGAACCCTGTGAACTTGAGCAGAGAAAATCTTGAAATGGGGAGAAGAAAACATACTCTCATTGTCAGCAGTCCACTTGAAAGGGGATTTAAACAAAGTGGCAGATTTCCTCAGCAGGAAAAAAGTGAAAGAAGGCGATTGGGTACTAAAGCAGGAGGTATTCGAGCAGATGGCTCAAATGGGGAATACCTCAGGTGGACTTGTTTGCCTCAAAGGAAAACCGAAAAGTCAGTGTTCTTCTCCCTGAAAAGAGGACAGAGCACTCGGGGTAGATGCGTTAACACAGTGGGCATTCAACAAATGCTATGCCTTTCCCCCACCAGTACTACTACCAACGGTAATAAGGAAATTACGTACAGTGAATACAACACTAATTCTCATAGCACCTCACTGGCCCAGGAGACCGTGGTTCTCTATGCTCAAAGAACCCCCCTGATTATTACCAATCCAGGAAGATCTACTTTCCCAGGGCCCAGTACACTGCCCCCAAGTGGAAAGGTGGAACTTGGCAGCATGGTATCTGAGGAGCAGCTGCTGGAAGCAAAAGGGTTCTCAGGCCATCTAATAGAGACAATGCTGAAGAGCAGGAAGGTTGAGACACGTAACATCTACCAGAAAGTATGGAAGTGCTTTAACAGCTGGTGCACAGATAATAATTTCAATACACAAAGCTCAGTGGCAGTCTTGGAGTTTCTACAGAGCGGTATAGACAAAGGCCTAAGCCTTAGCACATTCAAGAGTCAGGTGTCGGCTCTTTCGGTTTACCAGGAAAGGATATTGGCATCTAATCCGTGGATAATCGGACTCTTTAGATCTGTGAGCAGACAAAGACCGATACAAAGTACAGTCTTTCCAAAGCGGGATCTGTCATTAGTGCTGCAAACTATGACAGCAGACCCCTTTGAACCAGTTTTCTGGTAGCAATTACTACAGCCAAAAGGGTCTATGAGATAGAGGCCCTATCATTTAGACCCCCCCTTTTTTCAGATTTTTCTAGATCACATAATCTTTTTAAAATGGATCCGGGATTTCTGCCTAAAGTTGCCTCGACATTTCAGAGACCAGCAAATTGTTACTTTCGTTCTGTCCAAATCCCTCTAAGGAACAAGAGGTATAGTTTTTAATAAATTAGACGTCAGGAGATGCGTTTTACATTATTTACAGGCAACCAGAGATATTAGGAAGACTGATTCCTTATTTTAAGTTCTGGAGCAAAGAAAGGGCACAAGGCCTCAAAACGTACGATAGCCAGATGGCCAAAAGAAGCCACTGAACAGGCTTATAAGTTAGGAGGTATGCAGATCCCAGAGGGTATCGGGGCACACTCCACAAGGGCAATGGCAGCGTCGCAGGCGGAAAGAGCTGGAGCAACGCCGGAACATATTTGTAAGGCGGCAACCTGGTCCAGCTTTGCTACCTTTTTGTAAGACACTATAGAGTGGATCTTTGGGCGGCTAAAGATCAGACCTTTGCACGCAAGGTCTTACAAGCCGTGGTCCCACCCTAGGGGTAAGTGCTGGTTTATCCTCTCGGGTATCTGTCCTGAAAGACTATTAGGGGAAAAACGAAGTTACTTACTGGTAACGTTCTTTCCCCGAGTCTTTCAGGACAGCCGGGTACCCACCCAAATGTCTATTAAGACATGAAGATTTCCTTACAGGAAATGTGATATAGTTTAATTATGTGTATCATATGTTCTTGTGTCTCCCCAGGGGACTGGAGGTGCTCTTTAAAGAACTGAGGAGCCAGCAGGGGAGGACATTTTATAGAAGGCTGGCGCGGTGTTTCCTACAGAGGGGAGGAGCCAAGGTCTCTCAGGTGGCTGTCCTGAAAGACTCCGGGAAAGAATGTTACCAGTAAATGTATAGTGGTTATTCCTGCGCTATCATGTATAATAAAGCGGAGCGAGTGGAAGAGCTACCTGCACCGAATAGGGTACAACCAGACCCTAATAATCAGTGAAATGGAATAATGGGGTGGTGCTGCGCTAATCCAGCAAGAAAATTTAAATATGCTAAAGTGACAGTGCTAGTGGTGTACAACACTAAAAGACAAATGACAAATGAACCTCAGGGGTTAGGCCTCTTGCACACGAGACACTGTTAAACTCGCGTTCAGAGGCAGTTGGACACTTTTTTTTTTTTTTCCCAACTGCTCCTGAACCCATTTAATGTTATCCTATGTGTCCATGTACGCAGTCTCGTTTTTTGGCATTTTTGGGCAGTTGCATTTTAACCTCGTTTTTTCCAGAAGCAAAAAAATGGGTTCAGACGCAAACATTTTCCACGTTTCAGACGCCAAACGCTGCTAAATGCCGGTACCGCGTTTAGCCGCGTTTGCGTTTTATAAGTGTTTTTAAAGGAACATTTTATGACCTGACTTTGGGGCCCCATATCTCGGGGCTACTTGGTGCTAGGAACCCTAGCTACACGCTACACTGTGCAAACACAGTGGAACTATCACTACAACATATCCAAATTTGGGGATCCTAGCACCAAGTGGCCCCGAGATACGGGGCCCCAAATCGGGTCACAAAATGTCATTCTCTGCTGCAGAAAAGTGCTTGACATTTTGCGACCCGAATTTGGGGCCCCGTATCTCGGGGCCACTTGGTGCTAGGGACCCTAAATTTGGATATGTTGTAGTGCTGGTTTCACTGTGTTAGCACACCACATTTGAGGTTCCTAGTACCAAGTGGCCCCGAGATACAGGGCCCCAAAGTTGGGTTGCAAAATGTAATTTCTTTTCTCGGACATCACGGGACACAGAGCCACAGTAATTACTGATGGGTTATAGGGTATCACTAGGTATTGGACACTGGTCACACCCTAATCAGGAAGTTCAACCCCCTATATAACCCCTCCCCTTCCAGGGATACCTCAGTTTTTACGCCAGTGTCTTAGGTGTTGGACGTGCAAAGATGTCCTGTGCTGAAGCTCCAAAGGGAATATCCTAAGATCCTATACTGGGGCAAGCCAGGCGAACAGGATCCATTCAAAGTGTCTTTTCATGGCCGAATTGAATGGTACCCGGGCCTCGTGTCCGAAGAAACAAGGTTTTACCCGTAATGCTTCTCTTTTTAGAGAGCTGGACCCCGCAGATCAGAAAATGGCTTTAAACTTCCTAATTTCTGGCGAGGTGCTTTACGGTCCCAGAACTGTTGGATCCCCCTACTGATGGGGGCCCCAGTCTCTGACGGTTTTTCACAAACGGAGCCCACCGTGAGAGGCGAAGATTGGGTCTGTGTAAACTGAACCCTGCGGCTGGATAAGGTAAGAGGAGATTCCACAGAATTCAATTCTAGTGGCTTTTCTCCTTTAAGGTAAATGCATGCTATGCCTATTGTGACCACCGGGGGCTGCCAAGAACACTAACCTCATGCTTGATTCTGTCTCAGCGTTCGCTGCACAGGCTCTCCCACTGGCTCTAAGGTAAGATGGTGGGGGATTTTCTCTGCTGGGATGGTCCCCCCAGGCTAGGGAGAGGCTCAGGTATGCTGTAAGGCGGGTGAGACCGCTCTGTCACAGCCGCTGCCGCCACCGAAGCCGCATTGCAATGCAGGGCCCATCACTGCCGGCCTCCTCCTGATTCCCTCACCCCCAGCCTTCCTTCAGGCTTGTCGGGAAGGGTCGGCTCGCGCGGGAAGCGCTTGTTTTTTCAAAAAACGAGGGGGGGGGAGGGGGGGTGGGGCGTCAGCACAGCGCCAGCGTGCTCAGACGCCCACAGTGCCACAAAGCATGGCTATTTAAAGCACACTGTACAGGTGCTCTGAGCCTTAGAGGGACACAGAGCTGACAGTCGCATGTAAGGTGGGACACAGGCATTCCCCTAGGCTGCATTTACTAAAGAACACCGGATTGGGCATTTGGTAGCAAGGCTTTTAGCCAGACTACATCGCTCAGCAGTCAGTGTTCGTTTATTGATACCTCACACCTTGTTGCTTTGCACTATGGGTAGAAGAGGTTCAAGCACCCCAAGAACCAGAGGCACTAGGGGGTCTCGTTCAGGTTCTGAGGACCCCCTGTCTGCTACACCATCCCCTCCTGAGGGACCAGGGGCAGCTGGACAGGGAGAGCCATTGGGGTTAGGGGCTACACCTGCTGCCGGCACTTCAGCCCCTGTGTACATTACGCAAGAAGTTTTTTTCCTCAACCATTACTGGATTAGAGAAAAGACTAATGGCCGTGATTACATCTTCACTTAGTGGAAGAAAACGCACAAGGCCTTCCTCTGCTCCCCATGACAGAGGAGCTCTGGGATAAAAGGAGATGAATCCCTTTCAGAGGATCGGGACGGGACGGATGATTCCTCTTCGGAGGATTCAGGTGGAGAGGGACTCTCTGCGACTTCCCAAGAGGAGAAAGTCTTAGTGCAGATCCTCACTGGATTGGTCCGCTCCACATTTAAGTTGCCCCTAACGAGAGGGGGAAGGATCAAAGACCAAGCCTTGTTTTTTACAGGTGCATATGAGTTAAACAAGGGCTTATCCACTGCCCACTCAAATTAGAGCACCTGTGTGTTTTATCAACCCCGGTAATGAACGGAGATATTAACTCCGAGCATGGGGAGATTGTCCTCTGAACTAAATCAAAACATCACAAAAAAGAGAACCAGAAAAATGATCTGTAAAGCAGTTCATCAACGAGGACCCATTAACATATAGGTTATAATTCTTTATTAGTTATCAAAAAGAGTCAAACAAGTATAAAAAGACAAACTATGTTCCAGATAACTCCTCCACATCAGAAAACAGCTACTTTCAACATATAATTAAAAATAAGACTGACGTCTTAGGGGACTTGGGTGGCCACCATACCTGTTGTACACCTCTCACATTCACAGCAGCCATACACATGCAGACAGAAAATTCCCGAGGCCCTTATGCGATCTGTTTTTTGATTGTCCAGAAAAAACTCCAGTTAAAACATAGTTACGGCATCAATTGGGTATGCATAGTGGAATTATTTGCCTGCATGGAGTAGTTATAGTAGAGATGAATCAATAATCCATTAACAAATAAAAAGTCCCGGCTGGATTTGAATGCAGTGCGGTGCCAAACCGTGTAGCCGGACAGCAAATGGTCCTTTAAGCTTCTGTTTGTCCCCGGTGTTAATATAGACAACACTGGTTACGATGTATTCATTCCCCAAAAGAAAAGATAAGAGATGTTTGAAGCTCACCCATAAGAGGTCACAGGATAATAGATTTCCTCTCCTATTGCAGACTACAGTCCGTTTCACAATCTCCTCGCTCACTGGGAAACACTGCACTCGCGTCTGGGTTGTTTGATTCAGCCTCACAGCCTACGGTGAGCAGCAGGGATCACTTCCATCAAACAGGCAGTGTTCAGGAGCTGATACGGAGCATATTGTGGAGAGCAGTATCCGGATTCAAGGGTGGTTAGTGAGTGGGGAAGGTCCTTTCAACAGATGCTTCATGCTGTGTGATTGCCGGCAGTTGAGCAATGCACAATTTAATGGAGAGGGTTCTAGGTATATGTGTACAGCCAGAGGTCCCTGTCACCACAAGCACGGTGGTGCGATGCTTACGCGTTTCGCCTGGTCACAGGCTTCCTCAGAGCATGCGCAGTAGGTCAGGGTCAATGCTTTAAATAGCTGGACTAATAGAAACAATCTTCAATTAAAAACCAAAACACCTGATCACCAATCATAACGTCATTCACCATAAGTGCAACTCCTAATTAAAAGACATGTGCGTTCCTCGGGGGGAGGAAAGAAAGCTGCCTTCAGCCATAGATAAAGGGCAACTCTAGGTTACAAGTTGTTAGAATGCCCATATTCACTGAGATAGAGGATTATATTAATACCTGAATAGTATTTTGTTAGAAAGACAGGGAGCTGGGAAAAGATAACAGTGGACAGAATCAAACTATATGTGAAACGTTGACTGAACATACAATATATTATTGATTCATCTCTACTATAACTACTCCATGCAGGCAAATAATTCCACTATGCATACCCAATTGATGCCGTAACTATGTTTTAACTGGAGTTTTTTCTGGACAATCAAAAAACAGATCGCATAAGGGCCTCGGGAATTTTCTGTCTGCATGTGTATGGCTGCTGTGAATGTGAGAGGTGTACAACAGGTATGGTGGCCACCCAAGTCCCCTAAGACGTCAGTCTTATTTTTAATTATATGTTGAAAGTAGCTGTTTTCTGATGTGGAGGAGTTATCTGGAACATAGTTTGTCTTTTTATACTTGTTTGACTCTTTTTGATAACTAATAAAGAATTATAACCTATATGTTAATGGGTCCTCGTTGATGAACTGCTTTACAGATCATTTTTCTAGTTCTCTTTTTTGTGATGATTTAAGTTGCCCCTACCTGAAACTGCTACAGAAACCTCTTCTGCTTTGGGGTCACTGAAACTTTTCCAAGCAGCACATGCTTTTCCTGTTCATAATTTACTTGAAAAGCTGCTTTATTCTGAGTGGGATCACCCAGATAAGCGATTTCTTCCGCCGAAAAAGTTTTCTACACTTTATCCTATGGAAGAAAAATTTATTAAGAGGTGGGGAATACCGGCCAGTGATGCGGCCATTTCCTCTGTAAATGGTAGTCTGACTTGTCCTGTAGACAACGCTCAGATGCTCAAAGATCCTGTGGATAAAAAGATGGACTTCTTATTGAAAGATGTTTTTTCCTTAGCAGGATCAGTGGCCCAACCTGCAGTAGCAGCGATTGGAGTCTGTCAATACTTAAGAGATCATGTTAAGCAGGTCATCAAAGTATTACCTGAACAGCAGGCCCAGGGGTTTGTTAACCTTCCTGCGGCTTTATGTTATGCTGTTGTCGCCATCAGAGATTCTATCGTGCAGGCCTCTCGCTTGGGTTGGTGCATATACGTAGAATCTTATGGTTAAAGAACTGGCCAGCCGAAGCACCATGTAAGAAGCTCCTGGCTGGGTTTCCCTTTCGTGGTGAAAGGTTGTTTGGAGAGGACTTGGATAATTATATCAAGAGGATCTCCTGTGGGAAAAGCACTCTCTTACCTGATAAGAAGAAGAGTAAGCGTCCCTCTTTTAAGCGGACTCTTTCCCCAGCGCCAGGGGCATCAGCCTCCAAGCAGTCACGACGGTCTCCTCCGTCTGGGGCAAGAAACAAGAGTCAACCCCAGGGACACAAGAGATCCTGGGGGAAGAAGTCTTCTAGACAAGACACTAAGGCCTCTTCATGAAGGGGCGCCCCACTCGCTCGAGTGGGGGGGAAAGACTGCTGCAGCTCTCAGGGCCCTGGCAGGACGACTTCCAGGACAGATGGGTAATCTCCACGGTAACCTTAGGGTACAGACTGGAGTTCCAAGAATTTCCCTCTCCTCGTTTCCTCAGATCAGGTGTTCCCAGAGAAGCAGTCGCTCCTTCTAGCGATAGAGCGACTTTTGTCGCAAGAGGTCATTGTGGGGGTTCCCACAAAGGATCAAGGATTGAGACTCTATTCCAATCTTTTTATGGTCCAAAAACCAAATGGGGACGTCAGACCCATTTTGGATTTAAGACAGCTGAGTCGATTCCCAAGGATGCAGTCCTTCCGTTTGGAATCAATTCGGACAGTAGTCTCCATCCTGCAGGGAGGAGAATTTTTGACATCAATAGGCATCAGAGATGCAGGCCTACCTGTGCCCATTTTTCCTGCTCAACTGAAGTGTCTGCAGGCAAAGATCACTGCTCTAAGGGAGCTGATTTTGACAGTCAGGACCAAGAAGGGTCCTTCTGTCCGCCTTTGTATAAGGCTGCTGGGGAAGATGGTGGCTTCATTCGAAGCAGTTCCCTATGCGCAGTTCCAGGCAGGACTGTTGCAACACAGTATTCTGTCAGCCTGGAACAAGGAGGTGCAGGCATTAGACTTTCCAATGCACCTGTCGCATGCGATACGTCAGAGCCTCAGTTGATGGCTCATACCCGAAAACCTGCAGAAGGGGAATTCCTTCCTACCGGTTGCCTGGGATCCTCTTGCAGGCAGGACGGATGCGTTGGTGATCCCGTGGCAGCGGCTCTCACTGATTTATGCATTCCCTCCTATTCTGCTACTGCCACGGCTCCTTCGCAGGCTCAGGCGAGAAGGGAAGTCGGCACTTCTGGTGGCCCCCATGTGGCCCAGGAGAACTTGATAAGCAGAAATAGCAGGGATGACGGTGGGTTCCCGGTGGACCCTACCGGTACGCCCAGACCTGTTATCTCAAGGTCTAGTATTCCAGCCTGCCTTACAAACGCTAGATTTGATGGGTGGGCTATTGAGACCCACGTTCTGAAAAGTCATGGGCTTTCAGGTCCTGTCATATCTACCTTGATCAATGCAAGGAAGCCAGCTTCCAGAATGATTTATCATAGAGTCTGGAAAGCTTATGTATCCTGGGGTGAATCCAGGCGTTGGCATCCCAGGAAATATGTCATGGGTAGAATTCTTGATTTTCTACAATTAGGATTAGAGATGAAGCTGGCCTTGAGTACCATCAAGGGCCAGGTCTCAGCCTTATCAGTGTTGTTTCAACGGCCGCTTGCTTCGCATTCTCTGGTCCGAAACTTTATGCAGGGGGTGATGCGTCTTAATCCTCCGGTTAAGGCGCCCCTAAACCCCTGGGACTTGAACTTGGTTCTATCGGTGTTACAGAAACAACCTTTTGAACCAATACGTCAGATTCCTTTAGTCTTGCTGACGAGGAAACTAATATTTCTGGTAGCCATCTCTTCTGCTAGAAGAGTGTCAGAAATGGCAGCTCTTTCCTGTAAAGAGCCTTACTTGATTATACACAAGGATAGAGTGGTACTGCGCCCTCATCCTAGTTTTCTACCGAAGGTGGTTTCAGAGTTTCATCTAAACCAAGACATTGTTCTGCCTTCCTTTTTTTTCCAGATCCCTGTTCTTCGGAAGAAAGGTCACTACATTCTTTGGATGTACTAAGAGCAGTCAAGGCTTATCTGGAGGCAACCGCTCAGATTCGCAAGACGGATGTCTTGTTCGTGCTGCCAGAGGGTCCCAATAGACAGGCAGCGTCAAAAGCGACCATTTCTAAATTGATTCGACAGTTGATTATTCAAGCTTACGGTTTGAAACGGAAGGTTCTCCCGTTTCAGATCAAGGCACATTCCACAAGGGCTATTGGTGCTTCTTGGGCAGTGCATCACCGGGCCTCTATGGCTCAGATCTGCAGGTTCCCACATCACCAGATTCTATCAGGTGGATGTGGGAAAGCATGAGGATATCGCCTTTGGGCGTAGTGTGCTGCAGACAGCGGTACAAGGTCCTCGGGTCTGATAGCACCCTACCGGGTTGTGATTTCCCCCCCCCCCCCCCTCAGTTGGCATTGCTTTGGGACATCCCATCAGTAATTACTGTGGCTCTGTGTCCCGTGATGTCCGAGAAAAGAAAATAGGATTTTTTATTACAGCTTACCTGTAAAATCCTTTTCTTTCGACGGACATCACGGGACACAGAGGTCCCGCCCCTCTTCTAATACACCTATATTGCTTTGCTACAAAACTGAGGTATCCCTGGAAGGGGAGGGGTTATATAGGGGGTTGAACTTCCTGATTAGGGTGTGACCAGTGTCCAATACCTAGTGATACCCTATAACCCATCAGTAATTACTGTGGCTCTGTGTCCCGTGATGTCCGTCGAAAAAAGGATTTTACAGGTAAGCTGTAATAAAAAATCCTATTTTTCTGCTCTGCAGACGCTTCTAGACGCGAACGCAGTAAAATGCGGCAAAACAGGCGTTTCTAAATGCCGGTTTCAGCTTTTAAAAACGTGTTCAGCAGAGTTTGCACCGGCGTCTCGTGTGCATGAGGCCTTAAATAGCGACTAGTACCAGTGATGAACAGTAAATGATATGTGACAGATAATATATAAAAAAAGTTGCAGAAGTGTTAAAAGTGCAATCACAACGAACATAAATAGCACTGAGTATCCTTAATAAAATCGTGCAATACAAAAAACGTGAAAAATTCTGCAGTGAAACACCTTTCTGTATAAAGTGCAAAATGTACAGTGTAAACAGTATGATGCTGTGCATGACATGCACACAGCAAGCGTACAGTAAAAACAAAGTGTCTGGTGCAAGAAAGTCGAGGTGAAAAAATATTTCAAACAGTCCACGATATCCAAATGCAATAGTAAGTGAACACAAACGTATGGAAAATAGTCCTTCGCGAGGTGAATCAGCTTTCTGACATGCACAAACTATAGTGAAGTGCTTGAATCAATGAAAGATGGTGCTCATCTTCGTGCAAAAATGGCCCCTTACCTTAACCACTTGACGACCGCTCACTGTATATGTACGTCATTTTTTTAAAGATGGATATCTCGGTAACGGCAGCAGCTGCTGCCACAACCAAGGTATCCATCTTTACAGCGAGCGGTTCTGTACATGATAATGGTGGTCTCTGCGGCGGGTTCGCCGCGAGATCACCGTTATCGGCGGCGGGAGAGGTGCCACCCCCCCTCCCGCGCCCTCCGCCGCTTACCGGAGCCGTCGGTAGCGGCGGAGGAGATCAGGACCTGTCACTGCTGAGGTACTGAGACGAGTGAGGCCAAGATGGCCCCCACCCGTCTCTATACCATGTGACGGCCGGAGCGACGTCATTATGACGGCTCCGCCCACTTCTCTTAAAGGCACAATTTTTTTTGTGTCATTTTTTTTTTAAACAGTGAAAAAATAAATAATATAAAGTAAAATAAATAATAAAAAAAAACAAAATTTTTTAAAGCGCCCTGTCCCGACGAGCTCGCGCGCAGAAGCGAACGCATACGTGAGTAGCACCCGCATATGAAAACGGTGGTCAAACCACACATGTGAGATATCGCCGCGACCGTTAGAGCGAGAGCAACAATTCTAGCCCTAGACCTCCTCTGTAACGCAAAACATGCAACCTGTAGAATTTTTTAAACGTCGCCTATGGAGATTTTCAAGGGTAAAAGTTTGACGCTATTCCACGGGCGGGCGCAATTTTGAAGCGTGACATGTTGGGTATCAATTTACTTGGCGTAACATTATATTTCACAATATAAAAAAAAAATTGGGCTAACTTTACTGTTTTATTTTTTTATTCAAAAAAGTGAATTTTTTCCAAAAAAAGTGCGCTTATAAGACCGCTGCGCAAATACGGTGCAAAAAAAAGTATTGCAATGACCGCCATTTTATTCTCTAGGGTGTTAGAACCCCCAAACATTATATATGGGTTTTTTTCTAAGTAATTTTTGAGCAGAAAAACCTGTTTTAAACATGTAAACACCTAAAATCCAAAACGAGGCTGGTCCTTAAGTGGTTAAGGTAATAGGGTATCCACATATAACCAGTGCTGGGAATAGCAGCCTTTTCCTCTATTCTTAGGCCCGGATTCCTGATCCAAGAACTTAGTCCCTCAGAAGGTACAGGGGGCACAAATAGAAAAAAGAGGGTCCCAGATAGTGTAGTATTGTATGACCAAAAGTCAGTTTTATTCAAACAGTAAAGGGTACTTGCATAACACAGATCAAAAAACGGCTTATCTCCGAGGAGCGGCAAGCTTGTAAGCCTCAGTCGGCATAGAGTGCCTGTCCCTACGCGTGACGTCACACACCACGTGACTTGATCAGGGGATGCATGGAGGCACAATAGATGTCTTTTAAATAGTTCTCATCGCTAATGGGCGGCCATTTTCTTGTAGTTCACTAGAAGGTAACATAGCGGCCATTTTCCCGAAGATTCGCGGGCGCGGCCATTTTCTTGGTTATCAACTATATGGCGTCATGGCTGTAGGTGAAGCTATGATTGGTGTCATGTACCGTCAGCTAGGTGCTAACAGCCTATGGATACGGCCAAGACCTAAGGGTAACACCAGCTGTCAGCAAAGGGGGAGATAAATAAAAAAAGTGCCATTAAATGCTGCATATTCAGTACTCCCAAAATGATTAAAAACAACATAAGCGAAGTGGGATTTACGAAAAAATATTACAAAATAAAAATAAAGCAAAAAATGTACTTTACTAAAAAAAAAAACCAAAAAAAAACAAACAAAAAAAACCCATCAGATGGGATAAACCTCAATGCTGACATGAGCAGATATGGAAGTAAGGGAACGATCATTTCTACACAAAAAACTGCCATGAAGTGATAGGCAAGAGATCATATCACCAACTAAAAGATGCATATGAGGTACATCAAAATAGAAGGGGACATGGGGAAAAGAGAAAATAGGCAGAAATATAGTAAAAACAAGCAAGTATATAATAAAGTAAAAACTATAGACTAGATTGGACTAGCTATAAAAGTTGAGAGATGACCCCCACCAGGGGCGTTGCTAGGGGGTGGCTATTGGGGCTATAGCCCCGAATCTGGGGCCCATAGCCCCGAGTCTTACCGCAGGGTCCCTGCCTAACCAGCGGGTTGAGGCTGCTGCAGCAGGTGGGCTGAATGCATGAGAGAGGCAGAGGAGAGGAAAGAAGCGAGCGGGCGGATGAGCAGAGATGACATTTACACATCGGTGCTCTTCACAGCCAGGCCTATTCCATTTGGGAGCAAGGTACATCGAGCAGCAGAGAGATGACATAATCTCTCACTGTCCGCCACAAATCGGTGCTCTTCCGCCCTCACAGCATGGTGGAGTGGAGGTCACGTGCTTCCTGTCATCGTGGAGCTCCACTTTTCAGCCAGACCCCCTTGCTACATCATCTCTCACTGCCCACCCCGCATCACCGCTCTCCTTGTCTCACTAAATGGACCAGTGCTGTCAGCCTGCCACCTATGCAGCGTCAATGCACATTTGGTGGCACTGGCTGGCATGGCAAGTGACAATCCACATCTATTGGCAGGTGACGGTGGCAAGTAACACGCTGCATCTGGTGGCAGGAGAAGTGGCAAGTGACATGCCCAGGGCTCCCACTGATTCTGCAGTATGGCATGTTGAACCACTTCATTATATATTAGAATGTAACAATAGAAATAATGCACCTCAATCACCCTGACACCATATCAACCATTATGCCATGATGATTGAACCACCAACACCACCCATCGCCCATGAAAAATTGCTTACCACTGGTCCCCCCCCCCCCCCGCGGGCATGCAAAAAGTTTGGTGACCGCTGCTATGGGCTCTAGCCCTAGATCTTTTGCAGACCTAGCAACGATCCTGACCCCCACCATTCTCTGTATATATCATCTATTCTAAGAACAGGGTGGGAACCTGTGTGCTGCCATGAAGATGCGTGAGGAAAGAAAAACTACGGAAAGGTGAGAATACAATTTTCCGTTTACCTGGTGCCTTCATGGCAGCACACAGTGGGAAATAATTCGCCAGTCGGGAGTGTGCAAAAATTAAGGTTTTATTATTCTAAAGAGCTGTGGAATTGGCATTAATAATGAATCTGCCAAAGTCTGCTGTTGAGCAGAGTAAATTTTGTAGTGAGAAGTAAATGTATGTCTAGATGACCAGGTCGCTGCTTTACAGATTGTTTCTGGTGAAACCCTGCAGTATGCTGCCCATGAAGTTGCCACTGCCCTGATTGAGTGTGCCCTGATGCCTTTCCGGGATAATTAGTTGCTGAGTAGAGTATGCCTTTTTGATGGTGTTAACCAGCCAGCATGCGATCGTTCGGGAAGTTGCTGGATGACCCTTCCTAGGCCAGTGTGGAATTATGAGAAGAGTATCCGACTTTCTGAAGGAAGCTGTAGTTTCCAGATAGTTGGTAATAACGACAGTTTTGACAGCATGAGGCTCGCCTTGGTCGTTTAGTAAAGGATGGAAGGGTGATATCCTGATTATAATGAAAAGAGGATGATGCCTTGGGAGTGAAATGCTCCGAGGGCCTCAATACCACTCTATCGGGATAGAGGACTAGGTATGGTTCTGTTATCAGTAGTGCTTTAAGTTCTGAAACTCTTCTCGCAGATGTAATGGCTATAAGGAAGGTTAACTTCAAAGTCAAGTTCCAAAGTGAAATTGACTCAACCGGAAAAAAAGGAGGTATTGATAATGCGTCAAGTACTGTAGAGAGATCCCATGCCGGAAATGTGTGTTTTTTTTTTTTTTTTTTTTTGAGGTCTGATTTTCAGGCAAGCCTTCATGAACTGGATCACTAGAGGGTGTAGGGCCCATCTAATGCCTGTTTTCGCCAATAGGGCCGAAACCTGGACTTTAAGGGTACTTAAGGGTAGCTGAATCTTTTATTAATACCCAACTGAAGGAATTCCATAACTTGTGGTGGCTCTGGTGATACTGGGTTCCAATTTTTTTGTTGAGCCAGTGAACAAAACCTATTCCAGACTTGTGAGTATGTTTTGTTGGTGCTTTTTCTTGCCTGTAAAAGAGTAAAAATTACCTCCTGCGAGCATCCCTGCTCTAGCAGCCGAGTCCTTTCAATTTCCATGCTGTCAAGTGTAATTTCTCTGGTGCTGGATGTAGGAATTGACCCTGGGATAGGAGTTCTGATGTTACCGGGAGAGGCAGCGGTTGTTGCAGGCTGAGCTGTAGTAGGGTTGTGAACCAAGGCTTCCTCGGCCAAAGAGGAATTACTGCTATTACTGTGGCTGATGATCTCTAAAGCCTGGATAGGAACTTCACGATTAAGGGTACTGGTGGAAAAATGTAACCCAGCTTGATATTCCATGGATTGGTTATTCCCTCGGCCGCCGGGAAAGCCACTCTTGACAGAAATCTCCGACATTTGGTGTTCGCAGGAGTAGCTGCTAGGTCGATCTCCGGTATTCCCCACGTTCTTGAAAGGAGGGAAAAGGCCTGTTGGCTCAATGAACACTCGTTGTTTGAGAGAAGTTCCCTGCTCAAATAGTCGGCCAGCATGTTCTGAGCTGCTGGGACATGCACCGCTCTCAGGTCTATTAGATGCACTTGTGCCCAATCCATGATAGGGCGTACTTCCTCCATTAATGTGCGACTCCTCGTACCCCCTTGCCTCTGAATATATGCTACAGTGACTCTGCTGTCCATTTGAATCACCACGTTCTTCCCTGCCAGGTATGGAGTGAAGGCCAGAAGCGCCTGAAAGGCTGCTCTGAGTTGTAGTATATTTGATACTATACCGTGAGCTTGAAACTTCCACTGCCCTTGGGCTGCTAGATTTTGATAATGAGCTCCCCATCCCTTCTGGCTGGCGTCTGAAGTGACCACCTCCGGCTGTGGAGAAACTATAGGTTTGTACCTCTTGAGGTTGCTGGACCGTGTCCACCACCACATCGATTGTTTCACATACCTGTGCATGTAGATTCTGAATTACTGATGCTCCATTCCACTGCCTCAGAAAGGAATTCTGTAAGATTCTCGGCCATTGGGACCACTGGATCATGGGCATAGTTGCAGACCTGGAACCCAAGACACTCATACACACTGTGGCTGGTAAGCATGTAGCTGAGATTAGCCTCTAAATTTTCTGGATCGGGGGCATGATTTTCTCCTGAGGGAGCTGTACTCTGTTCTGGATGGTGTCTAGTTCTGCTCCCAGAAATACCATCTTCTGTGTGGGCTGGAGCTTGCTTTTCTGCCAGTTCGAAAACGAAAACTTGCAGGGTTGCTAGTAAGATCTCTAGGTGTTGTTTCAGTACCTGGCGACTTTCTGCTAGAAGTATGTCGTCCAGATAATGGTGTACTTTTAGACCTCTCTCTGAGGTATGCGATGACGGGCAGAAGAGCTTTGGTGAAGGTCCTGGGAGCTGACGAGATGCCGAAGGGTAGGCACTGGAACGGGAAGTGATGCTGGTTGATTGAAAAGTGGAGAAATCTTTGAAAGGCAGGATGTATTGGAATGTGAAGATAGGCGTCCGATAAATCTAGGGACAGCATCCAATCTTCTAGATTCACAGCTAATAGTATGGACTGTAGGCTTTCCATTTTGAAGGATTCTAATTTGATGTTTCTGTTGAGTCTTTTTAAGTCCAGCACTGGCCGTAAATCCCCCGTTTTCTTTATTACAAGAAAAAGAGGGGAGTAGAATCCTCTGCCTCTTTAACACAGTTGAACCTCCAAAATGGCCTTCTTTTTGTATTAATTCTGTTATGTACTTCAGAAGGATCCTTCTCTTGTCTGGAGAAGACGGGAGTTTGGTTGGAAGAAAGTGGTTTCTGGGAATCCTGTTCAAGAATCTCCACTTGTGACCAAACTTGATCGTGGAAATGGTCCAAGGGTCCTTGATGTTTTCTGACAATATTTGTGTGAATTTTTTGAGTCTGGTGCCCACCCTCGGAGGATGGGCGGGTGTATCTTCAAAGGACTTCTGCTGTTTGCCAGAAGGGGGTGGCCTTGGTTTTCCGCATCCTCAGGAAGGATGACTGTGTGTTCCTCCAGTTTCTTTTAAACTCTTTACCTGGTCTATAGGTTTTGGCTTCTCTGTACCTTTTGGGAAGGTTACCCTTGTAAGCAGGACCTCTTGATCTCTTGGGTCTCCTGTCAGAGGGAATGAGGCCTTTTTTTTTATTTTTATTATTTATTTTTTTTTATCCCCCCCCCCCCCGTCACCTTGGAAATGGCTGCATCCAATTTGGAGCCGAAGAGATTCGAACCATCATAGGGGATCTTGCACCAATTTGTTTCTGATGCTGCGTCGGCTACCCAGGGTTTTAACCACAAAGCTCTCCTTGCCATCACCGAGGCTAACATTGCCCGGGCCGAGCACCTGATTATGTTAACGGAGGCTTCTGCGATGAAATCGCCTGCCAATTTAAGTTCCTGTAGAAACGTAATTACTTTCTAAGTCTGCTGCTTCCTGGAGAGATTTCTCGATATTGACAGCCCAGCCTGAGATGGCTGTACCAACTGCTGCTGTGGTGACTGCTGGTCTACAAGCTCCTCCTGCTGTGGAGTAGGCTTTTCTAAGTTCCAGATCAATCTTCCGATCTAGAACGTCACGGAAGGAGACAGCGTCCTCGATGGGTAGGGTGACATATCTTGCCAGACGCATCAGGGAGGCATACACAATAGGAGCGTTAATTAAGAAGTTGACTTTAGGCTCTTTTTAAAGGATACATTTTACATTTTACAGTCTATTCAGGCTAGGCCTCTTGTCGGATCTTTCCCATTCGTCTTTGATTAAATCATTCAACTCCTCAATGAAAGGGAAGGTCTTTGGGTCCCTCTTCAGGTTTGGAAAATATTTCCGGGTCTTCTGAGGTGCTTCCTCAGATTCTTCCCAACCTACGGCCTCCTTGACTGATTTTGAAAAAGGTTCTACCGGAGTGAAGTCAAACCCCGCTGGTACTTCTGGATTCTCGTTTTCGAAAGGGGATTCTGGTTCCATCCCTACCTCGATTGCTGAGCGAGGAGGAGCCATGGAAGTACCTAGGTCTGACCTGGCCGGCAGGGGTGTTGATCCCATTATAGATTCTCACACAGATTCCCAAATTAGTTCGGTTACTTCCCTGACGTCTGATTCTTTCTTTCGTGGCTTCATTGAAGCACGTGCGACATGCTAATTTATCTGGCAAAGCGGTGTTGCCACATACCCAGCAGGTATAAGCTGCGGGACAGGTGTGCTGGTTTCGCCCGTGACGTGGTGAAGGTGATCTTCCATGATGTGATCGGCTACGTCGTGAGTGACCATGGCGAGAATGACTATGGCGTGAGTGCCTGTGATGAGATGAGGAGGGTGACCGGCTTCTGCGGGATCTTCTGCTTGAGGTATGGCTTGACCTCTCTTTGCGTCTTGATTTAGACCTGGAAGGGCTGTCAGAAGGAGTATTGTTAGAAGATATGCTCTCTCTTTTCTCTCTCCAATACTTACCACTGAAGCGGACAGCCCCTTACCTTATCGGCCATGGGTGGTCTGCTTGGGCAGTGGTCTCCATGAGCGGTGAGGCTGAGAGCAGGCAGGAAACAGAAGTAGTCTAGAAGGAGTTAAGAATATATATATGTGTGTGTGTGTGTGTGTGTGTGTGTGTGTGTGTGTGTGTGTGTGTGTGTGTGTGTGTGTGTATATATATATATATAGAGTGATTCTGAGCAATGATGTGCAGAAGCGCAGCTTGGAATCCTAACAAGAATACAGACACTTCCCCAACCCCCCCCCCCCCCCCAAAATCCAGAGTCCTTTTTTAAAAAGACCGCCGCCATCGCGGCAAAATGACGCTTTGCACAGAAGCGTCGCGATGACTTCGGCGTCATGTTGGAAACTGGAAAAAAGGCTAGAACAGCCCCATCTTGGCCTACCGCGCATGCACAATGCGGGACGAGACACGCGGTGGCCATGATGGACTTAACTGAGCGCTGTGGGACTACAGGTCCCAGAGGTAAGAAAGGAAGAAAAACACATAAGGAATAAATAGCAGAAGGGGAAGAATAATACCTGGAAGTGAAAGTGGAGACCACTGCAATCTCTGAAGCTTCTTTTAAAGCTTACTTTGTGCCAGATGTTCTGTGCTGATGCCCCTGAGACCACCAGAGCGGGGTTCCCTCCATAGAAGCTCCTTTAGAGACTGTACAGGAGGGACTTCCAAACAGGAGAGGCTTGAACCTGCTGGGGCGATGCGGTAAGAGGCTTTGCGATGTCCATCCATCTTGTCAGGTGAGGATAAAAAAGAGAATGGTGAGGGTCATTTCTCCAACTTTTATAGCTAGTCCAATCCTGTCAGGTTGTGGAGGCGGAGTCACAACCCAGTGTGTGCTGCCATGAAGGCGTCAGGAAAATTACTTTGAACCCCCAAACATTATATATTTTTTTAAAAGCAAAGGCCCTACAGATTAAAATGGTGGTTGTTGTAATTCTTCTTTTTTTTATTTTTTTTTTTTCACACGCATTTGTTTGGGTTTTTTTTTTTTTCTTTGGGGAACACACTTTTTTAGAAAATTTTAATGTACTAAAACACACTATATTGCCCAAATGTTGGATGAAATAAGAGATGATCTTATACAGAGTACATGAATACGAAACACGTCATGCTTTAAAATTGCGCACAAACGTGCAGCTGCGACAAACTACATTTTATAAAAATCTTTACAGGTTACCGCTTTAGATTGACAGAGGAGGTCTACTGCTAAAATTACTGCCCTCGATCTGACCCTTGCAGTGATACCTCACATGCATGGTGCAATTGCTGCTTACATATGACACCAGACTGATGCTTGCGTTCGCCTTTGCGTGTAAGCACGGGGGGGGACAGGGGTGCGTTTTTTATTTATTTTTTTTTATCGCTGGGATTTTAAATATCCCCTTTTGATAGCAATAGGTAGTGACAGGTAACCTTTCTTCCTTCTTTTAACCACTTGCCGACCGCCTCACGACGGTATACGTCGGCAGAATGGCATGGGCAGGCATAATCGCGTACCTGTACGTGATCTGCCTCCCGCGGGCGTGGGGTCCGACCGGACCACCCCCCCCCAGTGCCCAAGGCGGTCGGCATTTGTCCCCCGGCGATCGGAGGTGAGGGGGAGGCCATCCATTAAACAATATGTACATGTGAGCGCTGCAATCAACCAATATAAAACAGTTGGAACCCCAAAAAACATATATAGATAGAGAGATAGAGAGATAGAGAGATAGAGAGATATAGATATATATATAGCTATATTACAGAGAGGATAACTGCTGAAAGGTATTTTCACAAAAAAAATTATATTGGTTGGTAAAAGCTATAAACAAGCAGACTCTGAACTGCTAAAGTCCAAATAAAACTAAATTGAGTGAGTTAAAATAAAAGTCCATGAGAAGCAACTGTAGAAGGCAGCCCTGTGGATAAGGATGAAGCAATCCTCTGGATGCTGGAGAAAAAGAACAACAGTGGCGCCACTCTAAGTGCAGTATTAAAAACGAATTTTAATATATCTTTAAAATCTGGTAGGCCTGAGGAAGGAGCGTAGCTCCGCAAACGCGTCGCCTATGCCTATCAGTCTGCCAATCAAGTTTATCCCTGCACGGACCCGGAAGTGACTCCGTCCCCCGGATCGGAAACAGTGCGTTCCAGCGGCAGGACACAGCGAACATCCTGTAGTGCAGCCTGTCAGAACGCCACCGCATGATATGACTGGACAACTCATTTGGGACACCTGGCACTAACAACTTTACTCTATACGCTTGTTTACATGTACCTTTGTGAGTACCAGGTTTTAAAGATATATTAAAATTCGTTTTTAATACTGCACTTAGAGTGGCGCCACTGTTGTTCTTTTTCTCCGGAGGCCATCCATTTGTTTGTGCCCCCCCCCCCCCCCCCCCCTCCCGATCGTTCCTCACCAATGTGATCATTCCTCTGCTGCTGTATGGTAAACAGCAGCAGAGGAAATTATGTCATCTCTCCTCTGTTCGGTATTTTCCGCTCTGGCGCCGAGGAGAGAAGACATCCGAGTGATTGTAAAACACACAGAACATGCCAGGCATACATTTCCCCCCCCCCCCCCCAGTCACACTGACACCAAGCAGTTTTTTTTTTTTTTTCTGATTACTGCATTGGTGTCAGTTTGACAGTTAGTGTGGTAGGGCAGTAAGTGTTAGCCCCCTTTTAGGTCTAAGGTACCCCCCTAACCCCCCCTAATAAAGTTTTAACCCCTTGATCACCCCCCCCGTCGCCAGTGTAACTAAGCAATCATCTTTCTGATCGCTGTATTAGTGTCACTGTTGACGCTAGTTAAAGAGGTAAATATATAGGTTCGCCGTCAGCGTTTTATAGCATCAGGGATCCCCATATACTACCTAATAAAGGTTTTAACCCCTTAATTGCCCCCTCGGTAACCCTTTCACCAGTGATCACCGTATAACTGTTACGGGTGACGCTGGTTAGTTAGTTCTTTATAGTGTCAGGGCACCCGCCCTTTATTACCGAATAAAGGTTTAGCCCCCTGATCGCCCGGCCGTGATTTGCATCGCCCCAAGCAGCGTCAGGTTAGCGCCAGTACTGCTAAAACCCACGCACGCACCGTACACCTCCCTTAGTGGTATAGTATCTGAACGGATCATTATTTGATCAGATCTATACTAGCGTCCCCAGCAGTTTAGGGCAGACATGGGGGTAAGTCACACATGTGCAAGTCTCAAGTCTTAACCTTCAAGTCATAAGCAAGTTACTGTGGCGAAAAGCAAGCAAGTCAAGTCGAGTCCCTGCTAGAAGTCAATCAAGTCAAGTCATTTATTTTGGTCAAGTTACAAATTAAGTCAAAATACTGATCTACCCCATTTCCATCCTTTAAATGAGTTAAAACCTTTCCTGAAAACTGACTTTTGTTTTATTTTCAACATTAACAAAACTGCTTAGTGCTTTTTTTCTTGGCATATTAAAGAAACACTTTGAATGCCCAAATAGCAGACAAGGAGCAGAACACTCAGCAATTAAATGGCCAACAAACCTGAAAAAATGTAGTCCTTGCTGAGGGGGAAAATATCTAAGCTCAAAGTTTGAACTTGACATAATGCCAATATCTGGACACTTGAATGGTGATGAGAATAATAGTATTCTCATCACCATTCTTCAAGTGTCCAGATATTGGCAATTTTGGCATTGTGTCAAGTTCAAACTTTGAGCTTAGTTATTAGAATAGAAAAAAGAGGGAGAAACACCCGCGCAATGGGATGCATGCAATGGAATTAAAATTTAAAAATTAACCACTTGAGCCCCAGACCATTATGCTGCCTAAGGACCAGAGGTCTTTTTCCAAATTGGCACTGCGTCGCTTTAACTGCTAATTGCGCGGTCATGCAATGCTGTACCCAAACGAAATTTGCGTCCTTTTCTTCCCACAAATAGAGCTTTCTTTTGATGGTATTTGATCACCTCTGCGGTTTTTATTTTTTGCGCTATAAATGGAAAAAGACCGAAAATTTTGAAAAAAAATGATTTCTACTTTCTGTTATAAAAAAATCCAATAAACTCAATTTTAGTCATACATTTAGGCCAAAATGTATTCGGCCACATGTCTTTGGTAAAAAAAAGTCAATAAGCGTATATTTATTGGTTTGCGCAAAAGTTATAGCGTCTACAAACTAGGGTACATTTTCTGGAATTTACACAGCTTTTAGTTTATGACTGCCTATGTCATTTCTTGAGGTGCTAAAATGGCAGGGCAGTACAACCCCCCCCCCCCCAAATGACCCCATTTTGGAAAGTAGACACCCCAAGGAAATTGCTGAGAGGCATGTTGAACCCATTGAATATTAATTTTTTTTCTCCCAAGTGATTGAATAATGACAAAAAAAAAAAATTTGGAAAAAATTGTCACTAAATGATATATTGCTCACACAGGCCATGGGCATATGTGAAATTGCACCCCAAAATACATTCAGCTGCTTCTCCTGAGTATGGGGATACCACATGTATGGGACTTTTTGGGAGCCTAGCCGCATACGGGGCCCCGAAAACCAATCACCGCCTTCAGGATTTCTAAGGGTGTAAATTTTTGATTTCACTCTTCACTGCCTATCACAGTTTCGGAGGCCATGGAATGCCCAGGTGGCACAACCCCCCCCCCCCCCCCCCCCAAGTGACCCCATTTTGGAAAGTAGACACCCCAAGCTATTTGCTGAGAGGCATGGTGAGTATTTTGCAGCTCTCATTTGTTTTTGAAAATGAAGAAAGACAAGAAAAAACATTTTTTTTTTTTTTTTTTTCAAGTTTCAAAACTTTGTGACAAAAAGTGAGGTCTGCAAAATACTCACTATACCTCTCAGCAAATAGCTTTGGGTGTCTACTTTCCAAAATGGGGTCATTTGGGGGGGTTTTGTGCCACCTGGGCATTCCATGGCCTCCGAAACTGATAGGCAGTGAAGAGTGAAATCAAAAATTCACGCCCTTAGAAAGCCTGAAGGCGGTGCTTGGTTTTCGGGGTCCCGTACGCGGCTAGGCTCCCAAAATGTCTCACACGTGGTATCCCCGTACTCAGGAGAAGCAGCAGAATGTATTTTGGGGTGTAATTTCACATATTCCCATGGCATGTTTGAGCAATATATCATTTAGTGACAACTTTGTGCAAAAAAAATAAAAAAAAATAAATAAAAATTGTATCTTTCCTGCAACTTGTGTCGCAATATAAAATATTCCATGGACTCGACATGCCTCTCAGCAAATAGCTTGGGGTGTCTACTTTCCAATATGGGGTCATTTGGGGGGGTTTTGAATTGTGCTGGCATTTTATGCACAACATTTAGAAGCTTATGTCACACATCACCCACTCTTCTAACCACTTGAAGACAAAGCCCTTTCTGACACTTATTGTTTACATGAAAAAGTTGTTTTTTTTTTTTTTGCAAGAAAATTACTTTCAACCCCCAAACATTATATATATATTTTTTAAAGCAAATGCCCTACAGATTAAAATGGTGGGTGTTTCATTTTTTTTTTCACACAGTATTTGCGCAGCGATTTTTCAAACGCATTTTTTGAGGAAAAAACACACTTTTTTTAAATTTTAATGCACTAAAACACACTATATTGCCCAAATGTTTGATGGAATAAAAAATATGATCTTAGGCCGAGTACATGGATACCAAACATGACATGCTTTAAAATTGCGCACAAACGTGCAGTGGCAACAAAATTAATACATTTTTAAAAGCCTTTACAGGTTATCACTTTGGATTTACAGAGGAGGTCTACTGCAAAAATTACTGCCCTCGATCTGACCTTCGCGGTGATACCTCACATGCATGGTGCAATTGCTGTTTACGTTTGACGACAGACCGCCGCTTGCATTCGCCTTAGCGCGAGAGCAGGGGGCGACAGGGGTGCTTAATTTTTTCTATTATTTTTTTTGTTTATCTTATTTTTAAACTGTTCCTTTCATTTTTTTTTTTTTTTTTTTTTTTAAATCATTTTTATTGTTATCTCAGGGAATGTAAATATCCCCTATGATAGCAATAGGTAATGACAGGTACTCTTTTTTTGAAAAAAATTTGGTCTATTAGACCCTAGATCTCTCCTCTGCCCTCAAAGCATCTGACCACACCAAGATCTGTGTGATAAAATGCTTTCCCAATTTCCCAATGGCGCTGTTTACATCTGGCGAAATCTAAGTCATGAAATGCTCGTAGCTTCCGGTTTCTTAGGCCATAGAGATGTTTGGAGCCACTCTGGTCTCTGATCAGCTCTATGGTCAGCTGGCTGAATCACCGGCTGCATTCTCAGGTTCCCTGTTGAGACAAGAGAGCCAGAGAAAAAAACGGAAGATGGTGGGGAGGGGGCATTCCCTCCCACGGCTTGTAAAAGCAGTCTAGAGGCTAATTAGCCGCTAGGATTGCTTTTAAATGAAAGCCGACCGCTGGCTGAAAAGGATGATACCTAAACCTGCAGGCATCATTCTGGTATAACCACTCAAAGTCGTGAATGGCGTACCTGAAAACAAAAAAATGGTTAACAATAAAACACAGTAAACGGTAAAGTATAAAAAATTGCATACCTGAAAAGCAAATGTGATAAAACATAATAACAATAAAACATTGCAGAATAGAATACAGTAAAAAAGAGCAGAACAATAGAGAGAGAGAATAGAGAGAACAAAACGACAACTATTTTTTTTATTTTATATAATTTTTTTATTTTTTTTACACTTTTTTTTTTTTTTGTAACTAACTTTTATAACTGTAACCGGTTCCAGGTTCGGGTCTCTCAAAATGCGATGGCATCTTGGGAGACCCTGTGAAAGTGTGCCTAGTCTGTGCAATGCTGTACCCTACGCTAATGCTCAACTAGTGAATGGTAGCGTTCAAAACATTCACCAATGCAAAGACCAGGATTGTCAGGACAGGAGGGACAATAATAGCGGGTGTCACGCCTATATCCGCGCTTGCTGCAGACACGACATCTTTTTTGGGGGGGTTCCTTGGGTAGGGGTACTCGGGAGTAGGGATGAGCTTCGTGTTCGAGTCGAACCCATGTTCGACTCGAACATCGGCTGTTCGGTCGTTCGCCGAATTGCGAACGATATGGGCCGTTCGCGCCAAATTCGTGTGGTGCGTCACGGCCCATAATTCACTGCGGCATCGCAGTGCATTGCTTGCTGATGATTGGCCAAGCATGCACTATGACCCACATGCTTGGCCAATCACAGCGCCGCCTGAACAGAGAGCCGCAATTGGCCAAAGCCAAGGAGGCTTTGGCCAATTATGGCTCAGGGGATTTAGTACACGCCCCACACTATATAAGGCCGCCTGCACGGCGGCCCTGTGCAGTGTGTTCCGGTGTGCTTAGAGAGAGAGAGAGACAGTGTCATTTCATTTGAGTTAGCTAGATTAGGCAGGACAGTCAGTCAGTTAGCTGCACTTAAAGTGTATTGTGTATATATATGCATCCCAGGTGTTGCATATATATATATACATACACTGTATTCAGTTTAGCTAGATCCGTTCCTGTTATCTTCTAGACTATTTACATTTAGTGCAGTGCGTCCTGCTCAGTGTTCAGCTAGATCCGTTCCTGTTATCTTCCTACTGACAGGCAGGCTTGTCTTGTTACAGTATATAAAGCTACCTAAAGAAAATTACTGGTGTTCTTTTGATCCTATTAGTACCACGGTCAGGCAGCTAGACTATTTACAGTTAGTGCAGTGCGTCCTGCTCACAGTGTTCAGCTAAACCTACAAGTTAGTGGGGTGCGTCCACTAGGGCTGAAACAACTAATCGATTATGAAAATAGTAATCGACTAATTTCATAAATCGATTAATCGGCCAGTAACATAATGGGGTTTAAAAAATAAAATGAGCCCTTTATAGTACAAAAAGAGCAAATAATCGCTACTGTAAATATTACTTTCAGCGTTCTACAGTACAAAAATGAACTCCTTTATAGTAGCGATTATTTGCTTTTTTTTGTACTATAAAGGGCTCATTTTAGTTTCTTTTAACCCCATTATGTTACTAAACGTCTTGGGCCTGGTTCACTTCTATGTGTTTTTTGGTACTTTTTGCAGAAACACACTGCAGTTCATTTAACGTTCACATCTATGCTTTTTTTCAGCCGCTGCATATTTGGAAAGGGTCAAGGCCTCTTTTATTTAACGCAAAGTGCTTTTTAGGTTCAATATACTTCAATGGAGAAGCTGCAGAAAAGTGTGTAATGCGTTTTTGCAGCAATTTGTATTTTTTAATCTGCCCAACAACAAATTGGCCAAAAAACAGTATTTCTCTTCTAATAGTGTATACAGTATATCTCCTCTAATAGTGTATATACAGTATATCTCTTCTGTCATTCTGTTATTCTCAGAGTGGATTATATATTTTTCTCCCTAACCATATAGTTGGTTGTTTATATTTACCACTGCATAGAGATATTTAAGAATAAATTACCTTTTTTTTAAAAAAACTTTACATATTAACTAAATTTTACACCACACTTTTTTTTTTTTTTTTTTTTTTAAGGTTATTAACCGATTAATCGATTAATCGGCCAACTAATCTATTATTAAAATAATCGTTAGTTGCAGCCCTAGCGTCCACCTCACAGTGTTCAGCTAAAGCTACCTGTAGAAGGTTGGTGGTGTTCTCATACTACAGGCAGGCAGTTGATTTTGCTAGCTGCAGTATCAGTACATATATATATATATATCCCAGCTTAGTGCAGCTACAGGCCATTAGTATGTCTGGAAGGCCAAGAAGGAGAGGCAGACAGTCACAAGCCAATAGGAGAGGGCAAGCAGGCTCTGTGTCTAGTGCTGGTCGTGGAGACGGTGCATCCTCATCAGCACGTGGCCATGGGACACGCTTGGCCTTTTTTTCGGCAGCTGGCCGTGTTGAGCCGCAACATGCGGAAGACTTGGTCGAGTGGATGACCAAGCCGTCCTCATCCTCCTCATCCTCTCTCACCCATGCCCAGAGTGCTTTGTCTGGCAAAGCAGCGGCCTCTTCCCTCGGCTCAATGTCATCAGTGACTCCTTCCCTAGCTCCACCATGTCCTCCCGAGGAGTCCCTCGAACTGTTTGACCACAGTGTTGGGTACATGCTCCAGGAGGATGCCCAGCGTTTGGAAGGCTCTGATGATGATACTGAGCTTGATGAAGGCAGTAACATGAGCACGGACAGAGGGGGTGCCCAAGAAGGACAGCAATCTGGCAGTCATGCTCCCCCTGTTGCAGCATACTGCCAGGTTTGCTCCAGTGATGAGGAGGGAGGGGATGATGAGGTCACTGACTCAACGTGGGTGCCTGATAGGAGAGAGGAGGAGGAGGACGCGGTGGCACATCACCAACGAGGCAGGATGCCCTCCAGGGGCCAGCCTAAGGGCAGCACATTGACTGCATCACACCCCAAAGCTCCACATGTGCAGGGCGCTGCAGTCTCTGCGCGTTATTCAAAAAGTTCTTTGGTGTGGGCCTTTTTTGAGACGAGTGCATCAGATCGCACCGCTGCTATTTGCAACATATGTCTCAAGCGTATCTCACGTGGCCAAAACATCTCCCGCTTGGGTACCACATGCTTGACCAGACATATGTTGACCTGCCATGCAGTTCGTTGGCAAGCGTATCTAAAAGACCCACACCAAAGAACAAAGAGGACCTCTCCTTGCTCCTCATCAGCTGAGATTTCCAACCCCACTAGACCTCCAGTCCTCTCTGAGACCTGCACTGAGAGTAATGAAGGTGTAGAATTAGGTGTGTCACAGCCAAGTACTTGTGGGCAATCTGCTTTTGGTACACCGACGTCAGATTGTACCAGGCAAATTTCCCTGCCCCAGCTGCTGCACCGCCGAAAAAAGTTTACTCCCAGCCATCCACATGCCCAGCGGTTGAATGCTAGCTTGGCAAAATTGCTAGCACTTCAACTGCTGCCTTTTCAGTTGGTAGACTCTGCTCCCTTCCGTGAGTTTGTGTAATGTGCGGTTCCTCAGTGGCAGGTACCCAAACGCCACTTTTTCTTACGGAAGGCGATTCCAGCTCTCTACCGGCATGTGGAAGACCATGTCCATGCCTCGCTGGACAGGGCGGTCAGCGGTAAGTTGCATATTACCGCTGACTCATGGTCCAGCAGGCATGGACAGGGACGTTACCTAAGTTTCACGGCGCATTGGGTGACTCTGCTGACAGGTGGGAAGGATGCAGGACAAGGTGCAGTAGTGTTGGAGGTTGTTCCGCCACCACGCCTCCAAAATGCTAATGATTGTGACACACCTCTCTCCTCCACCCCCTCCTCTTCTTCTTCCTCCATGGCCTCTTCCTCGGAACCAGTGGTGCTCCGTAGTCATTCAAGGGGCTACGCAAGTACGCAGGCCAAAAGATGCCATGCGGTGCTTGAGCTGGTGTGTTTGGGGGACAGGAGCCACACTGGGGCAGAGGTTCTGTCAGCTCTGCAGGGGCAGGTTCAGAGGTGGTTGACGCCACGCCAACTTAAGGCAGGAATGGTGGCTTGCGACAATGGCACCAACCTCCTCTCTGCCCTCCGACAGGGACAAATGACCCATGTGCCCTGTTTGGCTCACGTCCTTAACTTGGTGGTGCAGCGGTTCTTGGGCAGGTACCCGGGCTTACAGGATGTTCTGAGGCAGGCCAGGAAAGTCTGTGTGCATTTCCGCCGGTCATATAATGCCAGTGCTCGGCTGACGGACCTCCAAAAGGAGTTTAACATGCCCAAGAACCGCCTAATCTGTGACATGCCCACCAGGTGGAACTCAACGTTGGCCATGCTGCAGCGGCTGCACACGCAGCAGAGTGCCATCAATGAGTACCTGTGCGACTATGGCACCAGGACAATGTCAGGGGAGCTTGGTTTTTTTTCCCCACGCCAGTGGGCCATGATCAGGGATGCATGCACTGTCCTGTCACCATTCGAGGAGGCCACGAGGATGGTGAGCAGTGACAGTGCATGCATCAGTGACACTGTCCCCCTTGTCCACCTGTTGGAGCACACGCTGCTTGGAATAATGGACAGGGCACTTGAGGCAGAACAGAGGCAGGAAGAGGAGGACTTCCTTAGCTCTCAAGGCCCCCTTTATCCAGACAGTGTAACTGCGTGCCCGCCGATCACACAGGAAGAGGACGACGAGGAGGAGGAGGAGGAAGATTGTGTCAGTATGGAGGTGGAGCCTGGCACTCAGCATCAGCAGCAGTCTTTAAGGGATCAGTCCCAAGAAACACATGGACTTGTACGTGGCTGGGAGGAGGTGGCTGCGGACGTTGTCGTCCTTAGTGACCCAGAGGACTCCGGACTGAATGCCTCAGCAAACCTACGCTGCATGGCCTCCCTGATCCTGCAAAGCCTGCGTAAGGATCCTCGTATTCGTGGTATCAAGGAGAAGGAACAATACTGGCTGGCAACCCTCCTTGATCCACGTTAAAAGGGTAAGGTTGCGGACCTTATCTTGCCATCGCAGAGGGAGCAGAGGATGAAACCTCTTCGGGAGGCCTTGCAGAAAGGTCTGTGCAACGCGTTCCCAGAGACTGGGAGGTTACAAACTCCTGTTTCTGGACAACGTGTTGCTGAGGCTTCGGCCAGTCAAAGAAGGAGCGGTGGAGAAGGTGGCCATCTGACCGATGCGTTCAGACAATTTTTTGGTCCGCAGCCCCAAGGTATGATCGGTTCCAGCAACCATCGCCAGCGTCTGTTTTACATGGTGCAGGAATACCTAGGGGCAAGATCAGACTTGGACACCTTTCCCACCGAAAATCCTCTGGGTTACTGGGTCTTGAGGATGGATCACTGGCCAGAGCTTGCACAGTATGCAATTGAGCTACTGGCCTGTCCTGCATCCAGCATTCTTTCGGAACACACATTCAGTGCTGCTGGAGGCGTGGTAACCGATCACAGGGTGCATCTGTCCACCGACTCGGTCGATCGACTGACCTTCATAAAAATGAATCAGTCTTGGATCACCACCAGCTACCAAGCACCTGATGCTGATGTAACCGAATAATTTTTTTTGAAATCTCAGATCCCTTCAAAGACTGCCTATGCTGATGCTGAGTGACTTTCCCTGAGTAATTATCCTCTTCCTCCTCAATCATCACGCTGATAGCTTGTAAGAACATTTTTGGTTCTGGGCGCCACCACCAGTGCCTAAGGCACAATTTTTCAGCCCCTGTTCAACAGGGGCATGTAATTACAATTCTTGATCTAATATTTCACAGCAGGGCCCTGTGAGGGCTTACAGTGTTGTGGCCACAGCAACACCTAAGGCCCAAATTTCTGCTGAGTATATAGGGCAGGACCCTACTTTCAAACATCTAACTTACAAACGACTCCTACTTGCAAACGGAGACAACAGGAAGTGAGATGAAATCTACCCCTAGGAAGGGAAATTCTCTCCTGTAAGAGTTAATATGGGAAAACAATTTCTCCTTTCCACTGATGCTTTCCAATCCTTGTTCCACAAAAAAACCCAAATTTTCAAAAAACATTTTTCATTGGGACAAAAAGTGAGGTGAAATCTTCTGAAGAGGAGGAAAGACAGCAAAACAAATGTCACAGGGGTGATAACCCTTCCCTATGTTTTCCAAAAAGCTTAAAGATTTTTTGGCTGGAGCTAAACACGTTAAAAATGTACCCGTTCAAAATTACAAAGAGATTCTACTTAACAACAAACCTACAGTCCCTGTCTTGTTTGCACCGCCTGTATAGTGCTGTTCAGAGTATATAGGGCCTGGTGGCCCCACACCTTTCCTTATTTTAATTTGGGTGCGGGGTTCCCCTTAATATCCATACAAGACCCAAAGGGCCTGGTAATGGACTGGGGGGTACCCATGCCGTTTGTCTCACTGATTTTCATCCATATTGCCATGACCTGACATTACATTAAACCCGCAAGCAGTTTTAAATTAGATTTTTTCCTTTGAAAATGACATTTGGTGCAGGGACTGTTCTAAACATGGGTCACTTTACAGGCATACTATAGACACCCCCCAGGTACGATATTTAAAGGAATATTTCACTTTTTTTTTTTTTTACTTTAAGCATCATTAAAATCACTGCTCCCGAAAAAACGGCCGTTTTTAAAAGTTTTTTTTTTTGCATTGATACATGTCCCCTGGGGTAGGACCCGGGTCTCCAAACCCTTTTTAGGTCAATACCATGCAAATTAGCCTTTAAAATGAGCACTTTTGATTTTGAACGTTCGAGTCCCATAGACGTCAATGGGGTTCTAACGTTCGTGCGAACTTTCGGTCCGTTCGCAGGTTCTGGTGCGAACCGAACCGGGGGGTGTTTGGCTCATCCCTACTCGGGAGGGCATAAAGAAAATGCCTCTCATGCAGCCGACTGCATTTGGTTGGGGATGTGAATGGGGGAAGTACGGGCGCTGCAGAAGTGGTGGGTTCCCAATTATTAGGATTGGCGAATGCAGCAGGAAGGGCACTATGGGCACGACGGGCCTGTTTGTCTTCTTCTTGGTGGCAGTGGGACACTACTTGTGCTTGCCGCCTCACCAGCTTGAACTGCACCTATGGGACTCGCCACGTCACCAAGTGTTACTGCAGTGCTGGTTTGACCACGACCGGGGCGCACTAGGCCGCTGGCGCTTGCTAGTTCACCAAAACGCTACCAAAAAAACTGTTAGCGATCACAGGGATCAGGCCTGACTCTGCGAACGCTGCAGTTATGCGTTTTAGTCTTTTGTAAGTGTCAGTGATCGATCGATACTGCACTTGGGTGGGCTGGGCTGGGCCGGGCGGAGGGACAAAACGCAGGTGCTAGCAGGTATCTGGGCTGATCCCGGTAACACTGAGTTTTTGGGAATCCTAAACTGCTGGGGACGCTAGTATAGATCTGATCAGATCTTGATCCTTACAGATACTATACCACTAAGGGAGGCGTATGCTGCGTGCGTGGGTGTTAGCGGTACTGGCGCTAATCTGACTGCCTGGGACGACGCATATCACCGCCGGGCGATCAGGGGGCTAAACTTTTTTTAGGTAATAAACGGCGGGTGCCCTGTCACTATAAAAAATAAACGAACTAACCAGCATCACCCGTAATGGTTATACGGTGATCAGTGGTGAAAGGGTTAACTAGGGGGCAATCAAGGGGTTAAAACATTTATTAGATAGTATATGGGGGTCCCTGTCACTATAAAACGCTGACGGCGAACCTAAATATTTTACGTCCCTAACTAGCGTCACCAGCGACACTAATACAGCGATCAGAAAAATGATCGCTTAGTGACACTGGCGACAGGGGGTGATCAAGGGGTTAAAACTTTACTAGGGGGGGTTAGGGGGGTACCCTAGACCTAAAGGGGGCTAATACTAACTGCCGTACCACAGTAACTGTCACAAACTGACACCATGCAGTAATCAGAAAAAAAAAAAAAAACCTGCTTGGTGTCAGTGTGACAGGGAGGGGTGATTGGGGGGTGATCGGGGGCGTTTTTTGTGCCTGGCATGTTCTACTGTGTGTGTGTGTGTGTAGTGTTTGTGCACTCACATAGATGTCTTCTCTCTTAGGCGCCGAGTAGAGATGACATAATTTCCTTTGCTGCTATTTAGCATACAGCAGCAAAGGAATGTTCTGATTGGCCGTCGGCGATCGCGAGGGGGGGGCCACGAATGGATGGCCTCCCACTCACCTCCGATCGCCGGGGGACAAAAGAGGACCGCCTCGGGCACCGGGGGGGGGGGGGGGTCCGATCGGACACCCCACCCGCGGGAGGCAGATCACGTAGATCTACGTGATTTTGCCTGCCCGTGCTGCCTTGCCGACGTATATCGGCGTGAGGCGGTCCTTAAGTGGTTAAGTGCCCTGTATTGAAGTGGTAAGGACCGAGCTTCTTTCTGAGATTTGGTGTTAAGTGGTTAAAGGGGAACTCTCACGTTAAATGTTTAAAGTGATAAATTGCATTTTTGGCCTATTGCCTCACATTTAATTGCCTGGGTCTGTGATTTCTGGATTTGAGGGAAACAGACTGACTATTTTTTTTTAAGTCAGATCAGTTCCCCGTTATGCCTGAGTGCATAGGCCACTCTAGACCTATTTTAAGTTTTGTGTTATTTTGAAGTCTTCATTTTGAGTTTGATTAACACTGTTAAATACCATAGTTTTCCATTCTTGATTATTGAGTTACCAGATCACTGTTTGTTAGATTGTGTAAAGTCAGTAATCAAACTTCCTGTTCCCTACATCTGTCTGTTTTACTGTGTTTGCAAGTACACTGTTTGCTAGGTGTGCCAGAGAGGCTGAGACACTTCATTGGGGTTGAGAGGCAGAGTAACGGACTGAACAAACAAAAGCAGTACCTAATGGGGGTATCGTGTGTGTAAAAGTAGTAGTAAAGTCTCGTGTGTTTTTTTTTTTTTTTAAATAATAATGTTAATAATAATAATAATAATAATAATAATGTGTGGTTTTGCACAGAGAAGCCTAGATCCTCTTCTCCGGTCCCTCGCCAGTGCCACCACAGCAAGCAGCTTGCTATGGAGGCAGCCAAACCACAGCTCCCTGTGTCCATTCAGACAAGAAGCTGCAGCCTTGGCCCCACCCCCTTTCTCTCCTGATTGACTGACTGACTTTGACAGCAGCTGGAGCCAATGGCGCTGCTGTCTCAGCCAATGAGGGGAGTACTGGGCAGCTGAGGCACTCCAGTAACTTCGCTGGAGCTAGATGGACCTCAGGTAAGTATTAGGGGTGCTGCTGCTCACAAGACTTTTTATCTTGATGCATTTAAAATAAAAAAACCTTTTGCCTTTTACAATCTCTTTTTAAAATGAGTATTAACGTCACCATTTTTCCAGGTAAATCTATTTCTAAAGGTGCTCTTGACATGAAATTTTCACCACATGTTGGTAACAACCCATGTAATCCATACATACAAAGAAACCAAAACAAATAAGTTCAGAAATGAATTTGTGTAATAAAGTGGAATGACACAGGGAAATAGTATTTAAAATGCTAACTGAAATTTACTTAATTTTTCGTACAAAATCTTTTGTTGGGAATGACAGCTTCAAGACGCCTCCTGTATGGAGAAATTAGTTGGATGCATTGCTTAGGTGTGATTTTGGCCCATTCTTCCACACAGTCTTTGAATCTTGAAGGTTCAGTGGGCCTCTTCTATGAACTGATTTTTTTTTTTTGTAAATTCTTTATTACAAAATTTTTTTTTTTTAATGTATAGGTACAAAACAGGGCCATTGGGGCATACCCCGGCCAATTGGTGTACAACTCACAATGCATCTCAAGACTAAACAATTCTAACTACAGTTAAAATTACTAACTAACAACGTATCTGGTACCCAGTTTCAACATGGAAGGATGTTAATAGGATATATCTGATCTTGCAGGACCTCTCATCCCTCTTATCTGTCAGAGCCAGATGTTGCAAGGACAGCTAGGGTCGAGTTAAATCGCTCAACCTCTGGACTGACTCCACCGCCCACCCGCCTGGGGGCGGACCCCAACACTCAATAGGGCCAGGTAGGCACCCAGGTCATCTAGTCAGGGAAGTTTCCAACAGGTTGGTCATCTGTCGGGGACTTTGAATCTGTCCATAAGTGCCAGACTTTTTCAAACTTTTGGGGGCATCCTCGGGATAAATATGTTGCTTTGTATAGGGGGATAATTTTGTTAATGTTTTCCATGATAACACGGTAGGGGGTTGGCTGATTTTCCATTTTAGTACTATGGCTTTCCTGGCATAAAATAATAGAATACCTATTGGGGTGCGGGTTGCTTTAGCTAACGCCAACTGTTCCACAAGACCCAGGAGACACTAATTGTCAGAGGTATTGGTATAGTAGTCAATCTGTGGACAAACTGAGATACTTCTAACCAATATCCCTGAACCTGTGGGCAATCCCAAAATATATGTAGGAAACCAGCAGGGACACCAGAGCATCTCCAGCAAGCTGCTGATGAGGTTGGGTATAAGCGATGAAGGCGTTTGGGTGTGTAGTATATTCTGTGCAGGATTTTGAATTGTATTAGCTTGTCCATAGTTGCAACTAGTGGTTGTAATGGGTAATCCCACATGTCCTCCCAGTCTTCGCTGTCCAGCTCCTGCACCTCTGCCCGCCACCGGTCCCGCAGCCCATCCAATCCGACCTGAACGGATGGCAGCACAGCTTGGTATATTTGAGATAGTGGCTTACGGAGATTAATGTCATTTAGCAGAGTTTCGAGATCGTCATGCTCAACCCGGAGCTGAACCAATCCGAATTGTGAGCCAAAGGCGTGGCGGAGCTGCAGGAACCTGAAAAAAGAATTTGGGAGTTGAAATTTGTGCTTCAGTCTGTCAAAGGTGAACAACCCCAAAACATCGCATATATCCTTCAAGTATTTGATGCCCTTGCCAGCCCACAGGCCGGGGTCCTGCAAAGAATGAAATTCCTTCAGCCTGGGATTACACCAAAGTGGTGTGTCAGGGGACCATACTTTTACCAGGTTAGGTTTAACTACCACTGTGTGCCAAGCCCTGACAACCGCCCTCATAGCTTGTGTTAAAGTGGAGTTCCACCCAAAAGTGGAACTTGCACTCATCGGATTCCCCCCCCCCCCTCCGGTGTCACAGTTGGCACCTTTCAGGGGGGAGGGGGTTCAGATACCTGTATATTACAAGTATCTGTACCCACTAACGGCATAGATAGCCGCAGAATCTGCGGTTATTTACGCCACTTCCTGTTCCCCCCCCCCCCCCCTGTCTGCTGGGAAACACACGGGTCCCGGAGACAGCAGGGACCATCCGTATTGCGCTGCGTGACTCGCGCATGTGCATTAGGGTAGCGGGAAATGAAGCCGCAAGCCTTCACTTCCTGATTCCCTTACCGAAGATGGAGGCGGCAGCACCCGAGGACCGAGAGACGGTTCGGCCTCGGGTGCCAACATCGTGGGCGCCCTGGACAGGTAAGTGTCCATGTTTTAAAAGTCAGCAGCTGCAGTATTTGTAGCTGCTGACTTTTCAAAAAAAATAAATAAATTTCGGCGGAGCTCCGCTTTAAGGTTATCAGTGAGGGCGTGGCGAAAAGCCTCATAAGATCCCAGATGTGCTGCCTCAAGGACTACTGATGCGCTGGTATCATCTGAGACCAGCCAATTGTGGGTGAGCATTGCTGCCAAATATGTGTGAAAGTCAGGGCAAGCAAGTCCCCCCTGTGTCCAAGGCCTACATAGAATTTTCCTGCTAAATCTGGCTGGATGTGATTGCCACAGAAAGGAAGCCATTAGGGAATCTAGTTGTTGGAAGAGTGTTTTAGGTATTCAGACTGGTGAGTTGCCTTAGTGTATATAGTAGAACCGGGAGCATTTTCATTTTAATTAAATTAATTTTCCCTGTAAGTTTTAGTGGGAGATTTGACCAGGCCTTTAATTTAGACTTACACCATTGCAGTACCGGGGACAGACTAAGCTTACTGAAATCCTGGGTATTGGGAGAGATATTGATCCCTTACTATCTAATGGAGTTTACCCATTGTAGAGGTAAGTTAGAGTTACTCTGTTGTTTCGCCCCTGGATCTATGGGAAGGATGAGTGACTTGCTCCAGTTGGTGCGGAGGCCAGAAGGAGTAGCAAAGCGGTCCAGAATCTGGAGCGCCGCTGAAAGTGAGGGGCCGGGATCCTGCAGAAAGAGGATTAAGTCTTCCGCATATAGAGCTAATTTCTCAACTATTGATCCGACCCGGATTCCTGACACCAACTCTGATCTCCGCAGGGTCTCCGCCAGAGGCTCCATCGCCAGGGCGAACAGTGAAGGTGAAAGAGGGCACCCCTGCCTTGTCCCCCTCTTAATTGGGAAGGAGGGCGAAAGCTTACCATTTAGTTTAATATTGGCCATGGGGGATTTGTAGACCGATCCATTTCCGGAAGGATTGTCTGATTGGGCATCTATGTGGCAGATGAGGTTTAATGTTGAGAAGTGTAAAGTTATGCACTTGGGGGCTAAGAATATGCATGCATCATACATACTAGGGGGAGTACAACTGGGGGAATCTGAAGTGGAGAAGGATCTGGGGGTTTTGGTAGATCATAAGCTCAATAATAGCATGCAATGCCAAGCTGCGGTTTCCAAAGCGAGCAAAGTCCTTTCTTGTATTAAGAAAGGTATGGACTCTAGAGAGGGAGATATCATTTTGCCCCTGTTCAAATCATTAGTAAGACCTCATCTGGAATATGCAGTTCAGTTTTGGGCACCAGTTCTCAAAAAGGATATCTGGGAACTGGAGAAAGTGCAGAGAAGGGCAACCAAACTGGTAAGAGGCACGGGGGAGCTCAGCTATGAGGAAAGATTAGAGGAACTGAATTTATTCACTCTTGAGAAGAGGAGAATAAGGGGGGATATGATTAGAGGACGACCGATATGGGTTTTTCTCTGGCCGATGCCGATATTTAGGAATCTCGGTGGCCGATGGCCGATATGTGATGCCGATTTTTTTGGGCCGATTATATTAGGCCGATTTTTTTTTTTTTTTTTTTTCTTCATCTCATAAAATCTAACAGTTAGACCCCTTTCACACTGGGGCGTTTTTCAGGCGATTTTGGGCTAAAAATAGCTCCTGTAAAGTGCCTGTAAAACGGCTCCCCTGCAGTCTCAGTGTGATATCCCGAGTGCTTTCACACTGAGGCGATGCGCTGGCAGGATGATAAAAAAAGTCCTGCAAGCGGCATCTTTGGAGTGGTGTATACCGCTCCTCCACCACTCCTGCCCATTGAAGTGAATGCGCACCGCTGCCAAAGCGCCTGCAAAGGGTTTCGGCAGCGGCGCTTCAGGGGCGCATTTAACCCCTTCCTCGCCTGCTAGCTGGGTTATAAGCTCCCCGCTAGCAGCCGAATAGCGCCGCTAAAATGACGGTAAAGCGCTACTAAAACTAGCAGCGTTTTACCGTCAACGCATGCCCGCTGCAGTGTGAAAGCAACCTAAAGTGATAGTGATACAGTGATAAAAAAAAAATATAAAAAAAAAACTATCTTAAAAATACACAAAAACAGGTAATCAAAACTTTTGGATGAAAAAAAAGGGCAAACTTTACTGCTTAGTTTTTTTTTTTTTTTTTTTTTAAATTTTATTAGTATATATATATATTTTTTTAAATTGTGTTTGAAAGACCGCTGCGCAAATACCGTGTGACATAAAATATTGCAACAACCGCTATTTTATTCCCTAGGGTCTCTGCTAAAAAAAAAAAATATAATGTTTGGGGGTTCTAAGTGATTTTCTAGCAGAAAATACAGGATTTTTACTTGTAAGCAACAAATGTCAGAAAAGATTTAGTCTTTAAATGGTTAAACTTAGAACTTCTACACATGGAGCTCAGTCCATTCAGAAGTGTAAACATTGTATCAATTCAGGTTCTTTTTATCAGATTTGGCAGGCTGCCCAGAGAGGGGAGAGAAGTGCTTCACAGAAGACTACAGGCAACTTGTATTGACTTCAGAAGTCATTTGCAAGTCGCGCTGAGTTATATCAGCCTTTTTTATCAGCACAATCGGCCGATGCCGATTAAGAAAAAAACAGCAAATATCGGCCGGCCGATATGTCGGTCGACCTCTAGATATGATCAACATGTTCAAATATATAAGGGGTCCATATAGTGACCTTGGTGTTGAGTTATTCACTTTACGGTCAACACAGAGGACAGGGGGGCACTCTTTATGACTGGAGGAAAAGAGATTTCATCTCCAAATACGGAAAGGTATCTTCTCAGTAAGAGCTGTGAAAATGTGGAATCGACTCCCGCCAGAGGTGGTTCTGGCCAGCTCAGTAGATTGCTTTAAGAAAGGCCTGCATTCTTTCCTAAATGTACATAATATAACTGGGTACTAGCATTTATAGGTAAAGTTGATCCAGGGAAAATCCAATTGCCTCTTGGGGGATCAGAAAGGAATTTTTTCCCCTGCTGTAGCAAATTGGAGCATGCTCTGCTGGGGTTTTTTGCCTTCCTCTGGATCAACTGTGGGTATAGAATTGGGTCTATTGGATTGTACGATTTTTTTTTTTTTTTTTTTTTTTTTTTTTTTTATGGTTGAACTGGATGGACTTGTGTCTTTTTTCAAGCTGACTAACTATGCAACAATGTAAGGTTGGGCCAAAGCCGAAACCCTCAAACCTGCATCATGTATGACCATTTGACTGTGTCAAATGCCTTCTCTATGTTGAGACACCAAGACCCGAGAGGCATTCTCTTAAGCCGGAAGCTGGATATGGGTGAAGACTCGTCTAAAATTTATGTCTGTGGACTTGCCGGGCATAAAACCAGTCTATGTTGACAAGGGATGGTAGCATCTGCATAATCCTATTGGTGAGTACTTTAGTGAGTATCTTAAGGTCATAATTCAATAAGGAGATGGGCCTGTAGGATGAGCAGCAGAGGGGGTCCTTTCCCGGTTTGGGTAGCAATACAATGTGTGCCTGATACATATACTCTGGCAACCCTCCGACCTCCAGGCACTCCACAAAAAGTTGAGTGAGCCTGGGGGCCAGTAAAGCCGCGTGTGTCTTTGTACCATTCCCCGGGTAGTCCATTAGGACCCGGGGATTTGTTGTTGGGCAGGGAGTAGATTGCACCCTCTATCTCCTGGCATGTTAGTGGCTTATCTAGAGTATTCCTGTCATCAGAGAGAGTAGGCAAGGTATTCCCCCCCCCCCCCCCCCCCCCCCCCAACACATCTAGTATAGCCTCATTGGTGGTGGGATTTGGGTCGTCTTATAAGTTTCTATAAAAGATATGAAATTCATTCAGTATACCCTCAGGGTCTGTAATTTGATCACCCTTGCAAGTCTGGATTCTAGGAATTACTGTTTGGAGTGAGGGTTCTGCTACCAGGTTGGCCAATAATTTTCCGTTCTTGTCCCCTGACTCGAAAAGCTTGGCGACAAATTTCCTCATATCGGACTGTACCAGCGAGGTGTAATGGAGCCTCAAGGCCCTCCTCGCCTGATCTAGGGAGGAATAGTTTTCAGGTGATGCGCCGTGAAGAGCCAAACTTCCACTTTTTCATCCTGCTCCTATTGAGTGGTTTGTGCTGCAAAACCGGTTCTCACTGCCTTTTATAAAGGAGACCTATTCCCCTTGAGCGTGAGCCTTGCCTGCCTCCCAAACCATATCAAGGGAGGTTGAACCCTCATTAATAGCCCAATATTCTGTAAGCTTGGGTCCCACTATTTCCTGGATTTGAGAATTGTCTGTCCGATGTGACGCCAGCCTCCAGCATCCCGGCTCGTGAGAGGTGCCAAGAGACAGGCACAACTCCAACGGGGAATGATCGGAAAGGCCTGCCAGGAGGTAGGAGGCCGCCCCGACATGTGAAAGTCGAAGCAGACCCAAACAACAAATCTATATGTGATCCTGATTTATGTGTAGCCGAGGTATGTGAATAAGTCCTGTCCTCCGGATGCCTCCACCGCCAAAGCTCTTTAAGACCAAGAGTATCTGCCCATAGCACCAGATCAGGGTAGGCTGATCGAAAGGGGTTAGAGGTGTCCTTGGTGTGATCTAAAATGGCATTAAAGTCCCCCCCGACTATAATTTTGTGGACCTGGAGGGGGTGAGTTTTGTGAAAATGGTATATAGGACGGTGGGATCAAACGGAGGAGGGATATACACATTAACCATTGCCCAGCGTTGAGCATACATTTCAAGAATCAAAATAACATAGCGCCCCCCCAGGGTCAAGGAAGACCTGTTCTACCGAGCAAGGTAGGGACTTGCTCAGCAGAATGGTCACCCCCTCGCATAGGAGGAGTATGTGGCATGAAACCCCTGTCTGACCCATGCCCTTTTAAGAGCCAGGATCTTGCTGCCCATGAGATGTGTTTCTTACAGAAACAAAACATGAGGTTTATGATACTGTAGAAATTTAAACAATAGAGATCTTTTCACTTTGTCATTCAGACCTCTGATATTCCAAGAGATCAACTTCAGGTCTGTATCCATTGAAAATGGAGAAAATTTACCACCTCAGGACCTAGAAAGGTCTGTGCCCAGCAGTGTCCCGCCTTGAGGCCAGAGGGAGAGGCAGTCCAGACGATGCAAGTATCCAGGTACTCTGAGGGGAAAAGAAGGAAGGAGAAAAACCTAGTCCAGCAAAGAAAACATTGTAAGGAATCTGGGTAATCAATTACAACTAAAACTAAATATAACTCCCTACTGCGCGACATTTCCCCAACTGTCGCCAGGGCAGTTTCAATCCCCAAACTTGGTTGTAGAAAACGCCTACTCAAGGCTCAGAGTTCCAGGGGAATTCCCAGCTCTTGTGCAACCTGTAACAGTAGGCGAAGTTGGAGGGGCACGTATCCCTTCACGGTTGGGGGGACCAGGTGGGAATTCTTCCAAGTAAATGGAGAACAGGTTCTCCACTCAATACAATCTGACCATGGGGGTCAAGTGTGGAGCTCGTGTTGATGTGTCCTTGAAATGGCTCCGGTATTTATAGGATGTTTGGTAGGGTGGAGCAGGCAAGGATATGGGGACATGCGTGCATCAGATAGCTTTATGAGGAGAACCCTTTAATGCAAATTGGTCAGCCAGTCGTCGGCATCTGCTGGACTGTCGAAGAACCGGACTGTTCCTTCATGCTGAACCCACAGGCGGCTAGGATAGAGCATGTTATATTTTATGTGTGTCTCGGAGCCGTATACGGACATCGTTGAAAGTTTTTTCCTCTCCCGCTGCAAGTCAGCCGAGAAGTCGGAAGAGGAGAACAGAGACGTTGCCATGTTTGAGTGCAGGATGTTTGCGGGCTTCAGAGAGGATCCTGTCCCTGTCCCGTTAATTAAGAAAGCGGACCAGAAAAGGCCTAGCGAGGTTCCCTGGGACGGCGTGGCCTGTGGGCACCCGATGGGCCCTTTCGACCACATAGGTGGGCGGGACTTCCGTTAAACCTAGAAGGTTTTTAAAGAACTCCTCCGCAAATTCGGTGGGGCGATCCCCTTCCTCCCTCTCAGGCAGCCCCAGGACCCTGATGTTACGCCTGAGGTGATTTTCAGCGTCGTCAGACTTTGCGACAAGGGACTGCACTGTGCGCTGCAATTCAGCAATGGATGTGGCATGTGTGGCTGTAAGATCTTCGTGGCTGACACTCTAGACTCTGTTTCGGTCATTCTCCCTCTTATTTTGTCAAGGTCATTTCTTATAAGGTTGCACTCTTCAGCAAGGTGACCTATGCACACCAACAGTGAGGTCTTGCTCTGCTCAGTTGCGGCAAGGATTATGGCAGTACCATCTGGGGGCAGCGGGACTGGCCCCTCCACTGCCGGGGTCCCACCAGAATCCATCTCCAGATCCACCAACAAGGCCCGCAATCTACTGATCAAGGTGGGATCCGACTGCGGGGAAAGGGGCGGCAGCGGCCGGAGTGGCGTATTCGCTTTAGTTGCTTTGGAGTTCCTCCCCCCCCCCCCCCTTCTTTGAGGACATCTGGTGGGGCTCCCAAGGGGATGCAAGCAGAGGGCAGCCCTCAGGCCCAAGACAGAAGACAGAAGGCAGTAGGATGATAAGTGTGGACTGCAGGTAATGAGCCCCAGGATTTCACAGGCCAGAGATGTGAGTTGTAGTCACCAGCTGCCCCCCTCCCTCTGACAAATCCGCAGGTGATGTCAGTCTAGTGAGGGTGTCTAGGCAAAGTTTATCAGGCAGGGAGGGAAGGCCAAGGGAGCTGGTAGGAAAGCAGGAGGATTGGAGGGACGCTGGGCCTCGGAACCCCCCAGCCAGCCTACAGAGGCAATCTCCAACTGGCAGCCTTGTAAATTTCAGCAGGGAGGTGGAGGATAGTGGTGTAGCTGAGGGCAGGAGCATCTGCGGCTCAGGGTTCCATTCAGGCCGACCGCGGTGCTCTTGCGCCAGCCGGCGCCGTAGGAAAATGCGGTGGGCGGCAGGCTTTTACTAGGCTGGGCCAGGCCGCGACCTCTACAGGCCCCACGGACCACCGGACCTTGCCAGGCACTCGGAGGGTCAGGCTGGATGGTAAAGGGGAGTCCCTTACCTCACTGTCAGGCCAGGAACGGCTCCCCCCAGCAGGATGCAGGCCGGAAAGATGGCCGCGGGCTTGTAAGACCAGCTTCTTCCCGGCTGATCCCTGCCTGATTCAGCACAATACTGGCTCAGACTGTAGCAGGAAGTGTGGAGGAATAATCGGGCAGGTAGAATGGCTTTCTTATGTCAGTTAGATGCACGGATGGATAAGGATGGGATTTAGGATAGTCGGAGCTCTCTTCTCACACGTCTGCTGCCTTTTCACATCCGGACACGCCCCTATGAACTCTGATCTTTAGTTCTTTCCACAGATTTTCTATTGAATTCAAGCTGGGTGATTGGCTGGGCCATTCTAGCAGCTTTATTTTCTTTCTTTGAAACCAATTGAGCGTTTTCTTGGTTTTTGTGTTTGAGATCATTGTCTTGCTGAAATGTCCACCCTCGTTTTTTATCTTCATCATCCTGGTAGATGGCAGCAAATTTTTTGTCAAGAATGTCTTGGTACGTATTTGCATTCATCCTCCCTTTAATGATATGAAGTTTGCCAGTACCGTATGCTGAGAAACAGCCCCACACAATGTTTCCACCGCCAAACTTCACTGTTAGTATGGTGTTTTTATGTTGATGTGCAGTGCCATTTGACCTCCAAATAAGGGAGGTATTATGGCATCCAGACTTCAGTTTTGGTCTCATCTGATCAGACTATATATTCCCAGTATTTCAGGCATGTCTAAATGTTGTGCAGCAAACTTTAAACAAGCTTCAACATGCTTTATCTTCAGCAATGGAGTCTTGCGAGGTGAGCGTGCATATAGGCCATGGCTGTTGAGTGCTTGACTTTTTTTTTTTATTGTTTTCTTTGAAACAATTGCACCTGTTATTCCGGGTCTTTCTAAAACACTCCAAAGGTAGTCCTGGCTTTTGGACAACTCTTCTAAAAATTCTTTTCACTCCCCTGTCAGAAATCTTGCAAGGAGCACCTGGTCGTGGCTGATTTACAGTGGAATGATTCTTTCCACTTCCGGATTATGGCCCCAAAAGTGCTCACTGGAACATTCACAAGTTTAGAAATCCTTCTGCAACTAATGCCTTCAGTATGTTTTGTAGTGATGAGGTTGTGAAGGTTTTGACTCAACTCTCTGCTTTTACTCATCATGAGATGTTTCTTTTGTGACACCTTGGTAATGAGAAACCACCTTCTTTTTTTTTTTTTTTATAGGCCGTCAGTTGAGACGGAACCAGCTGATATTAATTTGCACTGACAAAGGGCAGGATTGTTTTTGACTTGCTTACACTTCCCTCTCCATCTGTTCAATACTTTCCCTGTGTCATTCCATTTTATTACACATACCGTATATACTCGAGTATAAGTCGAATTTTTCAGCACATTTTTTTTGTGCTGAAAGTGCCCCCCTCGACTTATACTCGAGTCAAGCACTTTTCTGCAGCAAAAAAAATCATTTTCCGAACCGAATTTGGGGCCCCGTATCTCAGGGCCACTTGGTGCTAGGAACCCCAAATTTGGTGTGCAAACCCAGTGGAGCTGGTACCACAACATATCCAAAGATGAAGTTCCTAGCACTAAGTGGCCCCGAGATATGGGGCCCCAAAATCGATTCAGAAAATGTCATTTTCTGCTACAGAAAAGTGCTTGACATTTTCTGAACCGATTTTTGGGTCCCTGTATCTCGGGGCCACTTGGTGCTAGAAACCCCAACTTTGGATATTTTATGATGCCAGTTCCACTGGGTTTGCATACCAAATTTGGGGTTCTTAGCACTAAGTGGCCCCAAGATACGGGGCCCCAAATTCGGTCAACTGTGTCCATCTGCAGCAATGTCATTTTGGGACCCTTTGGGTTCAGAGACCCCAAATTTTGGTTGCAGCTAGGGGGTATCTAGGAACCCTTAACTACCGAGTTTGAAGTTCGGGGGACCTATGGCTGCAAATAGGCACAGTGAGGCATGCAAATGGGCACAGTGAGGCTGCAAATGGGCATTGTTGACCCTCTTTTCCACTTACAGTAGCTGTGCATTTCTCACCACCCTCGTCTTATACTCGGGTCAATAAGTTTTTCCCATTTTTTTTGTGGTAAATTAGGGCCTCGACTTATACTCGAGTATATACGGTAACTTAATTTCTGAACTTATTTGTTTTGGTTTCTTTGTACGGATTGCATGGGTTGTTACCGACGTGGTGAAAATTTCATGTCAATGGCACCTTTAGAAACATATTTATGTAGAAAAATGGCGACATGTTCAATACTTGGGTTACCCACTGTATGTATGTGCCTGTGCATTTCTAAAGTATTCTAACCCCCTTCACTTTCACAATTTTGTTATGCTGCAGCCTTATGCTACAGTTTTTTTTATTTTTATTTTTTTAATTTTTTAAATAAATTTTTACTCTCCTTTTTAACCGCTTGCTGACCAGCCGCCGCAGTTATACTGTGGCAAAATGGCTTGACTGCGCGAATCTCCATGTTGCGTCGCTTCCAGATTTGGCCACTAGGTGTGCCCGCCCAGAGCCGATGCGAGTGCCCGGCAGTCGCTATCACTATCACTCCCGCGATTGCTCGGGGGAACACCGGGATCTGTATTTGTTAACAGTTTCCGGTTCTCTGAGGGCAGAACAGACAGATCGTCTGTTCATACAGAGTATGAACAGCGATCTGTCATCTCCCTTACACAGCCCCCTCCCCTCTTCAGTTAGAACACACACTAGGGAACACAGGACGGGGGTAAGATCTTCCAGGGCTGAAGCGGTTAATCTACACTCTCTCTCTACCGCATAAAGACAAAGTGAAACCAGAATTTTAGAAATGCTTGCAAATGTAGGAAAGGGGATAAACTGAATTCTCATACTGGTATAAGTATTCAGACCTTTTGCAACAACACTTGAAATTTTAGCTCGGGCGCCTCCAATTTCTCTTGATCATTGCTGAGATGTTTCTACAAGTTGATTAGAGTCCACCTGTGGTTAATTGATTTGACATGATTTGGAAAGGCTGACACTGCTCTATAAAAGGCTTCACAGTTGACAATGTGTATTGTATCAGATCAAGAACTGCCTGCCAGAGACCGGATTATTGCAAGGCATAGATCTGGGGAGGGGTACAAAAATTTTTCTTCTACATTCAAGGTCCCCAAGAGCACTATGGCCTCCCTAATTCTCAAATGGAAGAATTTTTGCATATCTAGTTCCAAGAGCTGGTCGCTTGGCCAAACTGTATCGGGGGATAAGGGCCTTCGTAAAATAGGTGACACAGAACCTGATGGTCACTCTGACTGAGCTCCAGAGATCCTGGGTGGGGATGGGACAAAGTTCCAGAAAGACAACCATCATTACAGCCCTCCACCAATCTGGGCTTTGTTGCAGAGTGGCTAGACAGGAGTCTCTCCTGACTGCAAAACACATGAAAATTTGCTAAAAAGCACCTGAAGGACTCAGACTGAGGAACAAGATTCTCTGGTCTGAAATTAAGATTGAATGGTTTTGCCTCAATTCTAAACATTGTCTGAAGCAAACCAGGCACAGTTTTTCACCTGCCCAACAGTGAAGCATGGTGGCAGCATCATGCTGTTGGGGGTGTTTTTCAGCACCAGGGACTGGCCATGGTTGGGAGAAAGCTCAATGTTGCAAAGTACAGAGATATCCTCAATGAAAACCTGTTCCACAGTGTTTAGAACCTCAGTCTGGGCCAAAGGTTCACCTTCCAACATAACGATCCTTAGTGCACTGACCTGACAACACAGGAGTGGCTTAGGGACAACTCTGTGATAGTCCTAGAGTGGCCCTGACTTGAACCCTATTGAACATCTCTGGAGAGACATGGAAATGGCTGTCCACCTCCGGTCCCCATCCAACTGACTGCTTGGGAGGATTTGTAAATAAAAATGGCAGGAATTTTACCTATCCAGGTGTGCCAAGCTTGACGTGTCATACCCAAAAAGACATAAGGTTGTAATTGCTGCCAACGATGCTTCAACAAAGTACTGAGTAAAGGGTCTGAATAATTAAAGTGGATGTAAACCCGATTTCCTGAAATTTGAGCTGGGCACATATATCGTGTGTTTTTGTGTAGTGGTGTGTGTGTGGTGGTTTTTTTTTTTTTTATCTCTCTTCAAAGCACTGTTTCCCGTAACTTTGTCCTTTTCCGAGCCTCTGTTAGCAGCCTGATAACTTTTGACAAGCTCTCCGAGATGGGAGATAAGTTTGTGTTAAGTTGGGCGAGGTTGCTATAACTCTTCACAGTCCACCTCTGCATGTGCGGGGAGGGGGTGTGTGCCTTTCCTCCAATCAGCTTTCTCCCAGTCTTTGTGCCTAGCAATAATCCACTCCTACAGGGGAATCGGGAAGATAAAATTCTAACAGGACGTGCTCTTTTAAACCTTTATATTAAGGTGAAGACATAAGAAATGCATGTAAAATTTACGTAGAGAGATTTGTTTCATCTCTGTATCATCTGAGGCTGTTCACTTCACTAGGTATATGGAGGATTTACATCCACTTTAAAGAATAAGTTGACTTAAAAAAAAAACTAAAATAATAAATGCACTTTTTTTGCAGCTAAAAACATGCTTTTATTTTTGTTGCAGCAGCCTGTAAATCATTGCACCTGTGATCGAGCTCCTGCAGATCTGTCAGTGCATCGACTTGCTTGTACCTCCGTATGAGCAAGCTGATACATGCTGACAGGAAGAATGAATGAACTATCACAGTGCTGTGGTAGTTGATTGAAAATTGTGGCTGTTGGTTTGTAAAGGCTACGGGGCCTTGTAGTTTTCCATTCACAAAGGACTATGAGTAACGTGGCTGGGTGGGCCACATTTTTTTTAAAAATTGTGACAGCGGGGAGGGAGAAGATCCATGCTAGCTGGCAGATCGGGAAGCAGGGGGTTGTAGGGGCCGGTCTATTCGTATAATGTTACACCCTGAATATGGATGTAACCTGTTATGAAAGGTTAACCTTTCCTTTAAAGTGTTAACAAACCCAGGAACCCTGCATTTACTATATTTGGTCTCCCACAGTACACAGAACATGGACGTGCAATTATTTTAGTAAATATAAACTGCTAAATACCTTTTTTTTCATCTACACTACTTGGCAGTCTTGTGACGTCTAGCAGTGTCTGGTTAAAGCTTGTAGGAGTTTTTATTCTCTGACTGTCCTATGAGACTGCAGAGCCCCTGACCCTCTGTCTGGACAGTGCTTGTTAATTCTGTGCTGATCACATGCATCCTCCCAAGAATAATAATAAAAAATAACTCTAGCACTACACGCCAAACTGAGCATGTGCAAAGTGACTCCAAAGGCTGTCTTATCAGGAGATGGATTGGGGACAGTGGAAGTAGCGGAGGGTCAGAAGACAGAATCAAACGGCCTATTTAACCAACACTGAGAATTAACCCCTTAGCTTCCACAGCGAGTATTAGGCTACATGCACACGGACATTTTAAAAAAACGGGCTGTAAAGCTAGGTCCGACACTTGGAAAAAGCAGCGTTAAGTGATTTTGTACCGCGTTTTGCATTAGCGTTTTTGCGCGTTAGCGTTAAGTAGCCTTTTCTAAAGAAAAACATATCTCTCGGCTATATGCACTCCCAAATTTCCCACAATGCCACAGAAACCAAAGAGGTTACAGAGCATGAGACAGGAGGAGGAGAGAAGCAGCAGATGCCAATTGGGTGCATCCCATGGTATCCCATCGGTTGTCTGCGGGGTACTTTGCCAGTATTTATTCCCAACTGCGCTCATATCCGACAAAATTCCTTAACGTTACAAGGATGTCTGTGCCGCTCTGTGATGACCTGTTGGAGAGGCTCAGGCCAAGGCTCACGAGGATGGACACTGATGCGGAGCTCTGTGTCACTGGCGGAACGGCTGCTAGTGACACTCGGGTAAGTGCAATACACATATGGGTTAGGAGAAAGGGTTAGGGGATGGGTTAAGGGTAGGGTTGGGACTTATTTTTCTGTTTTTGTTTGTTTTATTTTCTTAATATGTTACATTTTTATGTTATCTTAGGTTCCTTGCCACAGGACAAAGTTATGCCTCGTTGCATCACTACTTCCTCATGGGCCTCACAACGATGTCCAAAGTAACAAAGGAAACGTGTGGCAGTATGGGAGGAGTTGCATGAAATTGTAATGCCAGAGCCCACGGAAGACATCTGGAAATCGGTTGTCGCCACTTTTTGGCAGAAAACTCAGTTCCCAAATTGTATCGGTCCCACTCTGGATCATCCTATTTTAACTACAAAAAATATTTTTCGGTGGTCCTCCTGGCATTGTCCGATGCACATCTTAAATTTCTTTTGTGTGGATGTGGGAGTATATGGAAGCCAAGGTGACACCCGCATATTCCGTGAGTCGGCCTTCAGACCTCGTCTACGTGAGGGACGACTCAATATTCCTGAAAGCAGGCCTCTACCCTGCACTGAGGAACCCAGCTTGCCATTAGTCATGGTGGCAGACGAGGCCTTTGGACTGGCTGAAAATCTTATGAGGCCATACAGTGGCTATGGTCTCAGCCAACGACAAAAGATCTTCAATCATAGGCTCAGCCATGCACGCCGTGTTGTCGAATGTGCATTTGGGGTCAGGGCCAAATGGCGAGTTGTGCTGACAAGTATGCAACTTGTTGAGAATGCCATTAAAGTTGTCCTGGCATGCTGCGTTCTGCACAAATTTCTGCAGGACAATGACAGAAGCAATGTTGAACAGGAGCCCAGTAACCAAGCTCAGAGGGTCCAATTTATGGACTTGCGGTCAACGGCACATGTCATGAGCATTCAAAACCAATTTGCTGAATTTTTTAAATCCCCTGATGGAGAGGTATCATGGCAGAATTGATTATGTGAAAAAAAATGGAATACTTCTAGCTTTGCTTTCTTGTGTTTTTTTTAACCACTTAAAGACCAGCCTCGTTTTGGATTTTAGGGGTTTACATGTTTAAAACAGGTTTTTTTGCTAGAAAATTACTTGGAACCCCCAAACATTATATATTGTTTTTTTTCTAACACCCTAGAAAATAAAATAGCGGTCATTGCAATACTTTTTTTTTTTTTTGCACCGTATTTGCGCTGCGGTCTTATAAGCGCACTTTTTTTGGAAAAAATTCACTTTTTTAAATAAAATAAGACAAAAGTAAAGTTAGCCCAATTTTTTTTTTATATTGTGAAATATGTTACGCTAGGTAAATTGATACCCAACATGTCACGCTTCAAAATTGCGCCCGCTCGTGGAATGGCGTCAAACTTTTACCCTTAAAAATCTCCATAGGCGATGTTTAAAAAATTCTACAGATTTGCATGTTTTGCGTTACAGAGGAGGTCTAGGGCTAGAATTATTGCTCTCGCTCTACCGGTCGCGGCAACACCTTACATGTGTGGTTTGACCACCGTTTTCATATGTGGGCGCTACTCACGTATGCGTTCGCTTCTGCGCGCAAGCTTGTCGGGACAGGGTGCTTTAAAATAAATTTATTTTTTTTTATTTATTTTATTTATTTTTTTCACTGTTTTTAAAAACAAAAAAAATTTGGATCACTTTTAGTCCTATTACAAGGAATGTAAACACCCCTTGTAATAGAAAAAAGCATGACAGGTCCTCTTAAATATGAGATCTGGGGTCAAAAAGTCCTCAGATCTCATATTTAGACTTTAATGCAAAAAAAAAAAAAAGTCGTTTAAAAAAAATGACACAAGAAAAAATGTGCCTTTTTAAGAGAAGTGGGAGGAGCTGACGTAATGACGTCGCTCCGGCCGTCCTATGGTATGGAGACGGGTGGGCGCCATCTTGGCCTCACTCGTGTCCATACTGAGGAAGGGAAAGGACCCGATCGCCTCCGCTGCTACCGATGGCTCCGGTAAGTGGCGGGAGGGGGGGTGGCACCTCTCTCGCCGCCGATAACGGTGATCTCGCGGCGAACCTGCCGCAGAGACCACCATTATCGTGTACAGAACCGCCGGCCCTAAAGATGGATACCTTGGTTGTGGCAGCAGCTGCTGCCGTTACCGAGATATCCATCTTAAAAAAAAAAAATGACGTATATATACAGTGGCCAGTCGGTAAGTGGTTAAATAAAGCGTTTCAAAATTGAAGTTTGTACTTTTTATGTCCATTTTTCAATGATTGTTCAACAAGTCCATTTTGACTCTGCCTTTGGACAAGCGTATGTTGGCCCTTTTTGAGTCCTTTGCACTCTGCCTTCGGGCAAGCATTTTAGCGGCACTATTCGGCTGCTAGCGGGGCGCTTATAACCCAGCTAGCGGTTAAGGAAGGGGTTAAATGCGCCCCTGAAGCGCTGCTGCCGAAACGCTTTGCAGGCGCTTCGGCAGCGGTGCGCATTCATTTCAATGGGCAGGAGTGGTGGAGGAGCGGTATACACTGCTCCAAAGATGCCGCTTGCAGGACTTTTTTTAAACATCCTGCCAGCGCATCGCCTCAGTGTGAAAGCACTGGGGCTTTCACACTGAGACTGCAGGGGAGCCGTTTTACAGGCACTTTACAGGCGCTATTTTTAGCCCAAAAGCGCCTGAAAAACGCCCCAGTGTGAAAGGGGTCTAACTGTTACATTTTATGAGATGAAGGGAAAAAAAAAATGAAAAAAAAAAAAAAAATTGGCCTAATATATTGGCCCAAAAAAATCGGCATCTTATATCGGCCATCGGCCACCACGATTTTTAAATATCGGCATCGGCCAGAGAAAAACCCTTCTCTGTCGACCTCTAAAGCAGAGTGCAAAGGAGTGCTGTTGTGCATCATATAAAACACAAGTTGAACAAATTTATTTTCAGTTAAAAAATATTTAACAAAAATAAAAGGGTTGGGATCACAACTGGTGATAGGAGGGGGTGGATGCTTGCTCACCGTGGGGATTGGGGACGGGGTAATACTTGGGGCTGGTGATCATGCAAAAAATTCTGCTGGTAGTGGGGTACAGGATGAGGGATGAGGTTGAAGGTGAAAATTCTCTGTAGAAGTGTGGGGTGTATAATGAGGTCTGGGACGGTATAGGTGGTGGTTGGCGTTGAGGACGGGGCTGATATTGAGAGGGGGGTGCTAGCACTGCTGAGGTCCCGGGGCCATTGGGGGATCATGAGAAGCATTATATGGATCACATGGAGGTGGCCCACCACTTAGTTTTGCTTATTGGTATTGCATAGGAATACCATAAATGCGATCCTTTACAATGCTTCTCTTGGTCTTCCCCAATGTCCTCCAGGATGTGGTATAGGCTGCGGCAGAAGCAGACGCGTGGGTTGCTGGTATCCAAAATGCATCCACACTGCGCCTCTCCTGCCGCACTTCCTGCAGCTGTGTTAGCACCCTGTCGTCTGCCTTGATATTACAGCCGCTCCTCGTCTGACGCCCGCGGCCACGAACACTGCCACAACCGTGCCGCTCCCCACATTCTTGACTGACAGTCGACACCGATTCCAAGGCCCTGGATTCCTGCAAAAGAACAAAATTGTTTACATTGACATGTACATGGACAGACAGACAATGAGAGAGACAGGCAGATATAAGCAGTTACCTCATCTCTGCACTGAACACTTCCCTCACTCATTGCATGTGGAGATGGATTGCCAGTGCTCACCATGGGACTGGTGGGTCTGTCAACCTCTGCCTCTTCTGCAGCCACCTCTCTTTGTCTAGCAATGTTAGAAGTTGTCCTGCAGACAATACAAAATGTATAAACTTAAACAATAGCCATGAAACATACCGCCTGAAAAGCAATGTACATAGGCAAGTATATGAAAATTTTTTTTAAAAAAAACTTACGGTCTGCTGCTGCTTTTTCATATTTTGGCATATGAACATCAAATTAGTGTGGTAGACATGAGGTCTTTTGAAGGGTGCTGGTGCTCCACTACGTGCAGCCTTCTCTTCGTCTGTCAGGTCCCTCCTGACACGATCGCGTAGCGATTTCCGATGGCGCTGTAAAGTTTTGCTTAAAATAACATGGAAAACAAGGGTTTATTTAATATGCAATCTTCATTTACATTACACAAAAACAGACCATGCATTCAAGGAAAATAGACTTACTTATTTCCTTTGCTCCATGTCTTGTCTTTCCAGCCAGGGGTAATAGCAGCAGTAATATCCTCCCACGATTTGACTTTTCTGATGTGGTCTCCGTGTAGTGCATGTGCCACATCCCACAGTTCAGGATGGGCCTAAACAGCATTGATTAGATTTACTTGTGGCACACCACTTGCCATCTTCTTGGTCTCTTCCTCCACAGTCACATGGCTGTGCAAAGGACTCTTGGGTAATCTAATGTCCAGACAGGAATTTCCTGTCTTTACAGAGATTAGTGTCCAATCAACTTTTTGCAGCTAATAAACACTGGAGCTGAAAAACGCGCAAAAACACCGGTGGGGTATTTTTGCACGATGTTCTGCGTTTTTACAGCTCTAGCGCCGCGGAACACCCTGGTCCTGGGTTTTTTTGCAGCTCAAAAATGCGTAGGTGGGCCTTAAGCCATAGACTAACATGGACAGGCGTTTTTAAGCTGCAAAAAAAACGCTCAAAAAAGTGGCTGTAAAAATGTCCGTGTGCATGTAGACTAACGAGCATGTTTTACTGCATATGCAGACTGATTTTTACTGTTGTGGGTTTAGTAACACTTAAAGTACATGTGAAATTTCATTATTTTTTTTCTTTTTATTTAAGACTTTTTTAAAATAGTACCCCATAATGACAAGGTGAAAACTAAGTGTCAATCTACACTGAGATGAATGAGAAAAAAAAAGTATCAATCTACAACATATCAAAAGTGAAGGGTTCTGAATACTTGAATGAGGATCGATGGAAAGATTAATTTGGGTAGGGGGTTGTCTACTAATGTTTTGTTTTTAATCTTTTTTTTCTTTTTTTTCTTTGTCTAGGGTTAGTAACAGAGTAAATGTGAGATCCAAATTGCAGCCTTCAGTAAGTGGCCGTCCACTTGTCACCAGTTTCCCAAGAACTTTTGATGCTCGACAGAAAATTGGTGTAATGGATGCACGTCTCAAATTAGGAATAAAAGATGCCAGGGAAAAACTGATAGCCAAAGATGCTCGCTTCCGTATAAATGGTAAATTACAGGATGCTCGGCAAATGCTGAATTCCAGGATGGATGCACGAGAAAAGATAAGTCTTAAGAGGAGTGCACCAGCAGTGGCCATTCACTCTCCAACTTTTTGGGGCTCTTCTGCAATAAACCTCACTAAGACCATCCAGGCAAGTGGAAAAATTCTGCATTTTGGGTTATACTTGGTCAGCTACAATAGTTTGTTTATTCTTTCCTAGTGATGCACTTAACATGAGAGATTATTCCAAATTTATAGAGGTTAAAAAAACAAAACAATCATACTTTTTTTTTTTTTTTTTTTTTTTTTTTTTTTACTTTTTTGTTCTTGTTGTCACATGGACATGTTCTATAACATTGTTGCATCTCCTCTAGAGAGGAGCATTAAAGGATAAGTTCCCCTGAAATACCTCAGGAATGGGATTTTTAACCACTTCCCGACCGCCGCACGACGATGTACGTCCTAAGTTTGAACAGGGATATCGTTGTTATGGCAGCAGCTAGCTGCCATAACCCCGGTATCCCCGTTTTCGTGCGGCGGCCGGCTTTCAGATAAAAGTGGTCCCTGCGGCAGATTCGCCGCGAGATCACTTTTATCGGTGGCGGGAGAGGGCCCCCCCTCCCGCCGCGATCCGGTGCCCTCCGCCGCTTACCGGAGCCGTCGGTAGCGGCGGAGGCGATCGCGTCCTGTTCTCTGGTGTGTCTGGAGACGAGTGAGGCCAAGATGGCGCTCACTCGTCTCCATGACACTGCTGGGCGGAAGCGACGTCAAAACGTCACTTCCGTCCACGCATCTTAAAGGCATATTTTTTCAAATGTCATTTTTCTAAATGACTTTTTTTAATTTTTTTTATTGCATTTTAGTGTAAATATGAGATCTGAGGTCTTTTTGACCCCAGATCTCATATTTAAGAGGTCCTGCCATGCTTTTTTCTATTACAAGGGATGTTTACATTCCTTGTAATAGGAATAAAAGTGACACAATTTTTTTTTTTTTTTTTAAACAGTGTAAAAATAAATAAAATATTGTAAAATAAATAATAAAAAAAATTAATTAATTTTAAAACCCCCCTGTCCCGACAAGCTCGCGCGCAGAAGCGAACGCATACGCGAGTAGCGCCCGCATATGAAAACGGTGGTCAAACCACACATGTGAGGTATCACAGCGACCGGTAGAGCGAGAGCAATAATTCTAGCCCTAGACCTCCTCTGTAGCGCAAAATATGCAACCTGTAGAATTTTTTAAACGTCGCCTATGGAGATTTTTGAGGGTAAAAGTTTGACGCCATTCCACGAGCGGGCGCAATTTTCAAGCATGACATGTTGGGTATCAATTTACTTGGCGTAACATTATATTTCACAATATAAAAAAAAATTGGGATAACTTTACTGTTTTATTTTTTTTATTCAAAAAAGTGAATTTTTTCCAAAAAAAGTGCGCTTATAAGACCGCTGCGCAAATACGGTGCAAAAAAAAGTATTGCAATGACCGCCATTGTATTCTCTAGGGTGTTAGAAGAAAAACCATATATAATGTTTGGGGGTTCTAAGTAATTTTCTAGCAGAAAAACCTGTTTTAAACATGTAAACACCTAAAATCCAAAACGAGTCTGGTCCTTAACCACTTGACGACCGCCTCACGCCGATGTACGTCGGCAAAGCGGCACGGACAGGCAAAATCACGTACATGGTACGTGATTTGCCTTCCGCGGGTGGGGGGTCCGCCCGAGGTGGTCCCGTTTTGTCCCCCGGCGATCGGAGACGAGGGGGAGGCCATCCGTTCGTGGCCCCCCCCTCGCGATCGCCGCCGGCCAATGGGAACACTCCTTTGCTGCTGTATGCTAAACAGCAGCAAAGGAAATGATGTCATCTCCCCTTGGGTCGGTAATTTCCTTTCCGGCCCGAGGAGAGACGACATGTGAGTGACTGCACCAACACACACACACAGTAGAACATGCCAGGCACACATTACACACCCCGATCCCCCCCCCCCTGTCACAAACTGACACCAGCAGTTTTTTTTTTTTTTTTTTGTTCTGATTACTGCTAGGTGTCAGTTTGTGACAGTTACTGTGTTAGCACAGTTACTGTTACCCCCCTGTAGGTCTAGGGTTCCCCCCTAACCCCCCCTAATAAAGTTTTAACCCCTTGATCACCCCCTGTCGCCAGTGTCGCTAAGTGATCATTTTTCTGATCGCTGTATTAGTGTCACTGGTTCCGCTAGTTAGTGAGGTAAATATTTAGGTTCGCCGTCAGCGTTTTATAGCGTCAGGGACCCCCATATACTACCTAATAAATGTTTTAACCCCTTGATTGCCCCCTAGTTAACCCTTTCACCACTGATCACCGTATAACCGTTACGGTTGACGCTGGTTAGTTTGTTTATTTTTTATAGTGTCAGGGCACCCGCCGTTTATTACCGAATAAAGGTTTAGCCCCCTAATCGCCCGGCGGTGATATGCGTCGCCCCAGGCAGCGTCAGATTAGCGCCAGTACCGCTAACACCCACGCACGCACCGTACACCTCCCTTAGTGGTATAGTATCTGATCGGATCAATATCTGATCCGATCAGATCTATACTAGCGTCACCAGCAGTTTAGGGTTCCCAAAAACGCAGTGTTAGCGGGATCAGCCCAGATACCTGCTAGCACCTGCGTTTTGCCCCTCCGCCCGGCCCAGCCCACCCAAGTGCAGTATCGATCGATCACTGTCACTTACAAAACTCTAAACGCATAACTGCAACGTTCGCAGAGTCAGGCCTGATCCCTGCGATCGCTAACAGTTTTTTTGGTAGCGTTTTGGGGAACTGGCAAGCGCCAGCGGCGTAGTACACCCCGGTCGTAGCCAAACCAGCACTGCAGTAACACTTGGTGACGTGGCGAGTCCCATAAGTGCAGTACAAGCTGGTGAGGTGGCAAGCACAAGTAGTGTCCTGCTGACACCAAAAAGACAAACACAGGCCCGTCGTGCCCATAATGCCCTTCCTGCTGCATTCGCCAATCCTAATTGGGAACCCACCGCTTCTGCAGCGCCCGTACTTCCCCCATTCACATCCCCAACCAAATGCAGTCGGCTGCATGAGAGGCATTTTTATGTCCTCCCGAGTACCCCTACCCAGCGAACCCCCCAAAAAAGATGTTGTGTCTGCAGCTAGCGCGGATATAGGCGTGACACCCACTATTATTGTCCCTCCTGTCCTGACAATCATGGTCTTTGCATTGGTGAATGTTTTGAACGCTACCATGCACTAGTTGAGCATTAGCGTAGGGTACAGCATTGCACAGACTAGGACACACTTTCACAGGGTCTCCCAAGATGCCATCGCATTTTGAGAGACCCGAACCTGGAACCGGTTACAGTTATAAAAGTTAGTTACAAAAAAAGTGTAAAAAAAAAAAAATATATAAAATAAAAAAAAATAGTTGTCGTTTTATTGTTCTCTCTCTCTCTCTATTCTCTCTCTCTATTGTTCTGCTCTTTTTTTACTGTATTCTATTCTGCAATGTTTTATTGTTATTGTTATTATGTTTTATCATGTTTGTTTTTCAGGTATGTAATTATTTATACTTTACTGTTCACTGTGCTTTATTGTTAACCATTGTTAACCATTTTTTTGTCTTCAGGTACGCCATTCACGACTTTGAGTGGTTATACCAGAATGATGCCTGCAGGTTTAGGTATCATCTTGGTATCATTCTTTTCAGCCAGCGGTCGGCTTTCATGTAAAAGCAATCCTAGCGGCTAATTAGCCTCTAGACTGCTTTTACAAGCCGTGGGAGGGAATGCCCCCCCCCCCCCACCGTCTTCCGTGTTTTTCTCTGGCTCTCCTGTCTCAACAGGGAACCTGAGAATGCAGCCGGTAATTCAGCCAGTTGACCATAGAGCTGATCAGAGACCAGAGTGGCTCCAAACATCTCTATGGCCTAAGAAACCGGAAGCTACGAGCATTTCATGACTTAGATTTCGCCGGATGTAAATAGTGCCATTGGGAAATTGGGGAAGCATTTTATCACACCGATCTTGGTGTGGTCAGATGCTTTGAGGGCAGAGGAGAGATCTAGGGTCTAATAGACCCCAATTTTTTCAAAAAAGAGTACCTGTCACTACCTATTGCTATCATAGGGGATATTTACATTCCCCGAGATAACAATAAAAATGATTAAAAAAAAAAATATGAAAGGAACAGTTTAAAAGTAAGATTAAAAAAGCAAAAAAATAATAAAGAAAAAAAAAAAAAAAAAAAAAAAGCACCCCTGTCGCCCCCTGCTCTCGCGCTAAGGCGAACGCAAGCGGCGGTCTGTCGTCAAACGTAAACAGCAATTGCACCATGCATGTGAGGTATCACCGTGAAGGCCAGATCGAGTGCAGTAATTTTTCCAGTAGACCTCCTCTGTAAATCTAAAGTGGTAACCTGTAAAGGCTTTTAAAGGCTTTTAAACATGTATTTATTTTGTTGCCACTGCACGTTTGTGCGCAATTTTAAAGCATGTCATGTTTGGTATCCATGTACTCCGCCTAAGATCATCTTTTTTAATTCGTCAAACATTTGGGCAATATAGTGTGTTTTAGTGCATTAAAATTTAAAAAAGTGTGTTTTTTTCCCCAAAAAATGCATTTGAAAAATCGCTGCGCAATTACTGTGTGAAAAAAAAAAATGAAACACCCACCATTTTAATCTGTAGGGCATTTGCTTTAAAAAAATATATAATGTTTGGGGGTTCAAAGTAATTTTTTTGCAAAAAAAAATAACTTTTTCATGTAAACAATAAGTGTCAGAAAGGGCTTTGTCTTCAAGTGGTTAGAGTGGGTGATGTGTGACATAAGCTTCTAAATGTTGTGCATAAAATGCCAGGACAGTTCAAAACCCCCCCAAATGACCCCATTTTAGAAAGTAGACACCCCAAGCTATTTGCTGAGAGTCATGTCGAGTCCATGGAATATTTTATATTGCGACACAAGTTGCGGGAAAGAGACAAATTTTTTTTTTTTTTTGCACAAAGTTGTCACTAAATGATATATTGCTCAAACATGCCATGGAAATATGTGAAATTACACCCCAAAATACATTCTGCTGCTTCTCCTGAGTATGGGGATACCACATGTGTGAGACTTTTTGGGAGCCTAGCCGCGTACGGGACCCCGAAAACCAAGCACCGCCTTCAGGCTTTCTAAGGGCGTGAATTTTTGATTTCACTCTTCACTGCCTATCACAGTTTCGGAGGCCATGGAATGCCCAGGTGGCACAAAACCCCCCCAAATGACCCCATTTTGGAAAGTAGACACCCCAAGCTATTTGCTGAGAGCTATAGTGAGTATTTTGCAGACCTCACTTTTTGTCACAAAGTTTTGAAAATTGAAAAAAGAAAAAATAAAAAAGGTTTTTTCTTGCCTTTCTTCATTTTCAAAAACAAATGAGAGCTGCAAAATACTCACCATGCCTCTCAGCAAATAGCTTGGGGTGTCTACTTTCCAAAATGGGGTCATTTGGGGGGGGTTTTGTGCCACCTGGGCATTCCATGGCCTCCGAAACTGTGATAGGCAGTGAAGAGTGAAATCAAAAATTTACACTCTTAGAAATCCTGAAGGCGGTGATTGGTTTTCGGGGCCCCGTACGCGGCTAGGCTCCCAAAAAGTCACACACATGTGGTATCCCCATACTCAGGAGAAGCAGCTAAATGTATTTTGGGGTGCAATTCCACATATGCCCATGGCCTGTGTGAGCAATATATCATTTAGTGACAACTTTATGAAAAAAAAAAAAGTGTCACTTTCCCGCAACTTGTGTCAAAATATAAAATATTCCATGGACTCAATATGCCTCTCAGCAAATAGCTTGGGGTGTCTACTTTCCACAATGGGGTCATTTGGGGGGGTTTTGTACTGCCCTGCCATTTTAGCACCTCAAGAAATGACATAGGCAGTCATAAACTAAAAGCTGTGTAAATTACAGAAAATGTACCCTAGTTTGTAGACGCTATAACTTTTGCGCAAACCAATAAATATACGCTTATTGACATTTTTTTTACCAAAGACATGTGGCCGAATACATTTTGGCCTAAATGTATGACTAAAATTTAGTTTATTGGATTTTTTTTATAACAAAAAGTAGAAAATATCATTTTTTTTCAAAAGTTTCGGTCTTTTTCCGTTTATAGCGCAAAAAATAAAAACCGCAGAGGTGATCAAATACCATCAAAAGAAAGCTTTATTTGTGGGAAGAAAAGGACGCAAATTTCGTTTGGGTACAGCATTGCATGACCGCGCAATTAGCAGTTAAAGCGACGCAGTGCCAAATTGGAAAAAGACCTCTGGTCCTTAGGCAGCATAATGGTCCGGGGCTCAAGTGGTTAAGTTGTTAAGGCAGTTGTAGAAAATGGAGATTGTGTGTGTGTATATGTATGTGTGTGTGTGTGTGTATGTATGTATGTATGTATGTATGTAGATAGATAGATAGATAAAAGCAAAGCAAAGAAGCACACATGTACATCTATCATAATGCAAATAATATCACAAATGGCATCACCCCACTACACATAAAATACCATCCATGAAGTAAATGAATGATGATGAGTAGTGGTAATATTCAACGCATTTCAATATATGTATGAAAATATAATCTTCTTCGGGACTGATGCAACTTCTGAAAATAGAGTAGAATATGAATATATATTGAAATCCTAATGGATAAGTATAGGACCTGATTAAGAAAAAGAGAAATCCCTTCATTGGGACTTTTTAAGGCAGCATACACTTGGGTAATGCAAAAAAGTCAATTTTATTAAACATACATAAAAATATTCAATCATAAAGATGATCGATGATTAATAAACATCAAAGTTTGTACAAAAAAAAATACATACAAAAGGAGAAAAAAACAAAAACCCACAAGTTACATAAACAGGTATAGGACATGAGAAACATTTTTAATGTTTTCAAAAATACAAAAAATAAAAAAACAAAAATATTTTATTGGAAAGAGCATTCCTTCAGCACTGATGACCATCTTTCAAGTCTGCAGAAAATACGCCTTTCATCACATATGGGGCTCACTGGATGAATCCCAAAAGGACACCAAAAACATGGAACAGAGGGGAGACCCAAAGTTTCCAAATGGAAAAACTGGGAAACAGAGTGGGAGTTGTAATTGTAAGAAATATTTCTTACAAATTAATACAACTCCCCCTCTTTTTCCCAGTTTTTCCAATGTTTCTCATGTCCTATACTTATCCATTAAGATTTCAATATATATTCATATTCTACTCTGTATTTTCAGAAGTGGCATTGGTCCCTGAAGATTATATTTTCATACGTATATCGAAACGTGTTGGCTATTACCACTACTCATGATCATTCATTTACTTGATGGATGGTATTTTATGTGTAGTGGGGTGGTGCCATTTGTGATATTTTTTTTCATTTAAAGAGTTTTTTTTATTGAGTACACCGGGTAGGGCAAAACAAGACCAACATTGACAGTTTGTACATTGAAGGCAGAACGATATATAGACCAAAAATACAGCATCAATATACTATATGAAGGTGATACGTCTGCTGGCACCAAAAATAGCGCCAGCTCACCCACAATAACCATAAAGTACTACAATGTACATTAAAAAGGCAATATGCTCGCCCCAGGTCAGGTGCACCCACACAAGTTTTTCAAGTAATAAAGAGGACATAACAGTACCGAAAACTGAAGACAGGAAAGAAGACTTGAACAAGGAAAGAACCGATAAGATAAGGCATGTTTAAAAGAGAGAAAGGGGTGGAAGGACAGTAAGGGGAGGTAGAGGGGGTTGGCAAAAAAAAAAAAAAAAAAAACCCCCAACCCACATGCTCCGTCACTGTAGCTCTACTGAGGGGGTCACAAAGGTGTTGTAATCCTGAGAGAATCGGAAATCGTGCCAGTAATACCAGGTTTTGTTAAATTTTTCCTCCTTACGTTGTATTGCAGCCGTCAATTGTTCCATCAGGTTAATTTCATTCACCACAGCTATCCACTGTCCAATCGACGGGGGTTCTGAGCATTTCCATTTTTGCGGAATGCATATTTTAGCGGCGTTTAGAAGGTGTATTAAGAGGGACTTCTTATACCGACGTCTCGACATCGGAGTAAGGTGGAGCAGGCATTGAGCCGGATCATCTGCTAATGTCTGTCAATCTATGAGTTATGCGCCTAATGTCATCCCAAAAGGGACGAACCCGGGGGCATGTCCAGAAAATATGCAGTATTGATCCGTCAGGGTGCTGGCAACGCCAGCAGGAAGAAGGAACTGAAGGGTAGATTTTGTGGAGAAGCTTGGGCACTCTATACCAGCGAGTCATTATCTTAAACCCAACCTCCTGGATCCTGCTCGCAATTGAGGAGCGGTGTGCAAAGTATAAAATTCGTTCTCTCTCTTCCTCCGAGAAGGCTCGACTCAGGTCATCCTCCCATTTCCGTAAATATTGAGGTATAAAGCCGTCCTGAGGGTCGACTAGAATCCCATACATTAAGGACAATAGATGACGGAGGGGAGTAGGATCCAGGTAGAGCCTCTCAAAATCGGACGAGGAATAACTAGTGGAAGGCACGAACTTCGAGGAGGTAAGGAAGTGTCTGATCTGCGTTGCTCTCCATCTATCTAATGGTGGCGATGGCATTGCTTGTATTTCCTCGATGGTGCGCCAACGACCCTCATGATGAAAGTCTTGAAACCTAAATCTGTTGATTTATCAGAAATTCCCTAAACCTCCTCCCCGATAGACTACATGGGAACTCCTGAGCGCCAATTACCGGTGACAAAGGTGAGGGAGTGTGGGAGACCAATGTGACACATCCCGTTTTTGCTACCACCGACACCGTAGTCCCAATCAAAGGGTGGGACTTCAGGGGTACTGGCAAGGCTGAAGTCTGCCACATCAAGGTTGGGAGCGGGAGAGGTGTCAATGCCTGCTCTACCCCCACCCACTCCTTCTCTGAGGCATGCTTGGCCCAATCTAGGGCTCTAGTTAGATGAACCGCCTGGTAATACTTAAACGGGTCTGGGAACCCCAAGCCGCCCTGGTCTTTTGGTAAGGACAGGATATGATGAGACAGTCTTTTTGCTTTGTAGCCCCATAAGAAATTCAAAAATTCTCCTCTGACAGAGCGAAGGAAGTGATTTGGGACCGTTATTGGCAATGTTTGGAGGAGATATAATAATTTTGGCAAAACCGCCATCTTTAAAATACTGTTCCTTCCGAACCAGGAGAAAGTATTCTTGTGCCAGCGTTGGAGATCTCGACGTAGAGAGGCCAGCCAGGGGACGTAATTCTCTTGGAAGACTGCTGGCACCGAGGGTGTAAGGTAAACGCCCAGATATTTCATTTTTTGGCGTGCCCATGAGAAGGGGAAATTCTGTTGAATAATGTTGAGCGTCTCCCTGGGTAAATTAATATTTAGTGCTTCTGATTTGTGCACATTAATTTTATAATTTAGAAAGAGCAGAGTATGTCTTGAGCGCCTGTAGTAAATTGGGGATTGAAGTGACGGGACTTGTCACAAAAAATTAATAAATCATCGGCGTAAGCCGCGACTTTATGCTGTGTGTTGCCAGTGCTAACGCCCTTTATATTTTGGTCATTCCTAATGTGAGCTAGCAGGGGTTCTAGTACCAATATAAATATTAAAGGCGACAGTGGGCATCCCTGTCTTGTCCCGTTGCTCAAGGAGAAGGGGGCTGAAATTGCTTCGTTTGCTCGGACTGCTGCTGAGGGTTGGGAGTAGATTGCCTCTATCCATTGACACATATGGGGCCCTATGCCAAGGTGCTTCAGCGTGCGTTTCATAAAGAGCCAGTTGACCCGGTCGAAGGCTTTCTCTGCGTCAGCTGAAATCAGCAACATTGGAGTTTTCCTGGACCGGGTCAAGTGGATAAGATTCAAGGCCCTAATCGTATCATCCCTGGCTTCCCTAGTTGGGACAAAACCTACTTGATCGTAATGGATTAATTTGGGGACAAAGGAGATCAGGCGGTTAGCTAATATTTTGGTAAATATCTTGAGGTCCGTATTCAATAAAGATATTGGGCGGTAGTTTGCACAGTCTGTCGCATCTCTACCCTCTTTAGGTATCAGGACTATGTGAGCAAATAAGGAGTCCCTAGGGAGTGGGGTCCCATCCAGGAGCGCATTGTAGGCCTGCACAAAACGCGGCACCAAGTGCGATGCAAACGTCTGATAATAAAGCAGGGGAAAACCATCGGGTCCCGGTGCTTTGCGCGCTTCCATACCTTTGATGGCTTTGAGCACTTCTTGTTCTGTAATATGGCCTTCCATTTCCTCCCTCTCCTGAGACGTCAACGTGGGAACACCTGAAGTGAGCAGGTATTCGTCTATTAACGAGTTGTGAGTCTGCGACGCAGACTCTGTTGCCTTAGGGGTCAAATTGTAAAGTTTCTCGTAATAACTGCGAAAGCAGTTGGCAATCTCTTGTGATTTGAAGATTTTTTGGCCCGACGGAGACGTCAGAGAGGGGATATAGGAACGTGTCGTGGTCTCACGTAATGCACGGGCTAGGGGTCTGCCGGGTTTACCACCAAATTCATAAAATAGTCTCCGTGAGTACATGAATTTGGTTTTTGCTTTAGCCATCAGGAGAGAATTAAGGGAGTCACGTAAGTTCTGTAGATCTACGGCAACGTCTCGGGCTAGAGATAGTTTATGTTGCTTTTCCAGGACCCCAATGCGCTCCAAGAGAGAGTCCACCTCTCTTTGACTGTCTTTCTTGACTTTAGCTCCCAATTTTATAAGTACTCCCCTGACTACACATTTGTGTGCCTCCCATAGCAAGCAAGGCGAGGACACCGAAGCTGCATTGGTTGCAAAATTAAGCTTTAATCTCCTCCTCCACCATTTTTGCATTTGGAGGCTGCTGGATCAAACTCTCATTTAACCGCCATGACCCTGGTTGATGTGGCCGTCCCCCTCCCAACATGAGTGTCAGTAGAATTGGTGCGTGATCCGAAATGGATCTCACCCCTATACTGCTGGAGGACACTAAAGGAAGGGCCGATTGGTGTATTAGAAAGTAATCCAGTCTCGAGTAAGAGTTATGGGGAGACGAAAAAAAGGTATAATCCCTAGTGTCACTGTGTGTGATCCTCCACGCGTCCACCAAGTGAACAGCTGTCAAGGCTTTCTTAATCCGACGAAGGGCCGCATACGACAGATGCGAGGAACCCGTGGAGGTGTCCAACAGGGGGTCCAAGGCTACGTTTAGGTCTCCTCCCAAAATCACCTGTCCCTCTGCAAAGTCAGTCAGTTTGTCCAAGCAGTCCTCAATAAAGCCCACCTGACCTATGTTGGGGGCGTAGATGTTGGCTAATGTAACAACCTGCCCATAGATTGAACCCTTCACAAAGATGTAGCGTCCCAGATTGTCACTGAAGACAGCTGACATCGACCAAGCCACATTTTTAGAGATAAGAACACTTACCCCCCGAGATTTAGAGTCTGGGGAGCAGCCGTGGTAAACAAAAGGGTACCTGAAGTTCCCAAATTTTGGGGGTTTTGAGGCCTTAAAATGAGTCTCCTGGAGGAAGGCTACGTGGGCACGATTTCTCCAAATCTCACCCAGCACCTGCGACCTCTTCTCTGGGATATTCATCCCGTGGGCATTCAGGGAGAGCATGGTAACTTTTGGCATGTTGAACGAAGTATTCCCTGAAAAAAAAAGAAATAAAAAAAAAAAAAAAAGGGGGGAGGGGGGAGAGAGAAAGAGAGAGGGGAAGGGGAAGGAAAGGGAGAAAGAGAAAGAAATAGAGGAAGAGAGAGAGAAAGGTAGAAAAGTAAACCACCTGTCAGGATCACTCCCTCAAGGGTGGTAGCACAAATTCACAACGATATATACACTTATACCAGAAAGATCTGGTAAACACAAGACTAATATATGGTCTCCACCTAAAAACGCAGGTGGAGAACGGGCCTATGTGGGGGAAGTGTTGACCGTGGCGGACCCGATTACACACATGGGCCTCCCCGGGCCAAGGTGAAATGACAGTAAGTCACGGGGACCTTAAACATAGCAACCTGGCCAGGGCCTGAAGCTATCCACTAAACCACTCCCCGCAAGTATAAAAATGAGGAATATAAAAGAAACTGAGTGCACAGTTGTTTAGGGACTAACCGGATCTCCGGGACCCAAATACCAACCGTTTGAGTGGGATTGGGTTTGCGGTTGTCATATAAGGTGCAGGGAGCAGTGTAGTGGCCGCTTGTGGCAGGGTAACTTATAGAAGAACGGAGCTAAAAAAAAATACAGCAGAAAACAGCTTAATGTATTTGTAACCTTAATATGTTATGAAATGAAATGCCCCCAAAACCTCCCTCATCGGGCCACCCAACCATGGGAACTGGGGTGAAAGGGGCCAGTCCTTATATGCCATCCCGTTGGCAGAGAAACACGGAAGAGGATGAGCTGGGGACAAAGTACAAAGCCGCCCCATATCGACTGAATGTCGATCAGAGCTCGCCCATCCCTCCGCGTAGATATATAACTCTGAAACTTTGGGTGACCTGGACCGGTAAGGTTAAAGTTAACCATGATGTATCCAGCGGGAGCAAAGGTTCATAACCGAGGGTTATTGGCTATAGGTATAACCGTGTAATGTCATCTTTGGAAGTTCACAGGGCACTTGATGGTTGTCACAGCTCCGGATCAGAAGGGTGGATGTGAGCCTGACCTGAGACCGCACCTCTGGAGCGAGACCTTCTGCGCCTTTGGGGCAAGGGATTGGATATCTGTGGAACTGGATCATCAAGGAGGACATCCAACCAATTGGGTACGGGGATCGGGTCAGATCCCAAGAACAGAAAGAGTTCAGGGAGTTGGTCCGGTGACCTCAGAGTAAATTGGCGATTTTCCTTCTTCACTTGCACATAAAATGGGAAGCCCCAGGTATATGTAGCTCCAGATTCGCGTATAGCATTTAGGAGGGGTCTAACTGCCCTGCGCATCCCTAGGGTAGCACGGGACAGATCTGGCAGAAGTTGAATGGAGGCTCCATCAAAGTCAATAGGACCCCTGTGCCAATTCTTCCGGAGGATCAGGTCTTTCTCTTTATAGTAATGGACGCGACACAAAACATCCCTTGGGCGTCCGCTAGCAGGGGTCATGCCTGGAGACACTCTGTGTACTCTGTCCAACTCAATCTCTGTGGTTGGGGCTCTATCAAGGTAGGAGTTAAAAATGGACGTAATAGTCACAGCAAGGTCCCCGGGGGCCGTGGCTTCCGGTAAACCCCTGATCCTAATGTTATTCCTCCTGCTCCTGTTCTCGAAATCTTCTGACCTTAGTCGGACTTGGAGGAGTTGGGATCTATGGTGGGACACTATGGATTCCAAAGCAGTGATGCGGGTCTCCTGTAGAGCTTGTTCTGAGGCAATAGCAGTGACCCTATTATCAGTGTGGGTGACCTGTGTTCGAAGATCCTCCACCTCTCTCTTGAGGGAGGATTCAATCCGTTGAGCCCAGTGATCTAGCTCCTGTCTAGTGGGGAGAGTGGCTAAGCTGTGTTGAATCTGCTTCAGGGCTTCTAAAGGGAGTAGCTCTTCAGTGCCGTGCCTGTCTTCAGTAGCGGCATGTGAGGGAGACAGGCTTAGGCATGGCGAGGGGATCGGAGAACAGTCTCTCACCTCATCTGTGGGCGCCTCCGGTGAAGCAGTGAGGCTTGATCGTGGGGATGGTCTGTTCGTCACTGTGCGGCTTGTGGTCGGAGGCGCCGGCGCCATGTTGGCTGCGGCCGACTCCACGAGGCCTGGTGTTTCTGGGTCCCGGGAACCAAAGTAGCGGGTGATTACCGCCGATGTTTGGGGTCGCGGGACGCTCTGGGTCCTCCTCCTTCTGGGCATCAGTCGGGTGACTGTCACATCTAGTGAAACGGCCGCGGGGATAGCTCCGTGTGTCGGGAGCTCAGGAATCAGCGTCCGAACTCCGCCATGGCCAGCCACGCCCCCCGCCATTTGTGATATTATTTGTATTATGATACATGTACATGTGTGCTTCTTTGCTTGGGTTCCCCTTCGGGGAAAATGGTTTTTGTCATGTTTAAATTGTACCAATACATTTTCAATCTTTTTATGAATATATACACACAATCTCCATTTTCTATGTTTGCCTTAAAAATCTCGTCGGTGTAGTTATTTCATATTATTTAGGGATTATGGCAATTTACATGTCAACCCACATGACTTTTATTTTTTTTATTTTTTTTAGGATAAGTTCCCTTTTCTGGTATAAAAAATAAATGCACATTGCAGGGGAAAGTGCATGTTTTTTTTAAAGGAGCCTGCAGAGCATTGTACCAGCAATCGGTGGTGGGGTAATGTGGGGTTGAGTGCGGCACATAAATTAACATGTTACATCCTAAATATGGGTGTAACATGGTCCAAAGGTGAACTTAATCTTTAAAGCAGAAAGTGATTACTATAAGGTTTGGAGTATACTTATTTGAGTTTTTAAAAGGGTGGCAGCTGGAATAGTACTTAAATTTGTATGGACTGCTCCATGGAGACCCGATTGAGTTCTATGTACTTTGATCCCAGGTCTAGAAGTGGATAGAAGAAGATTTTTGCTAACGGAAAAGGAATCCGCGCAAGGGACATCTGCTTTTAACCACTTGAGCCCCGGACCATTATGCTGCCTAAGGACCAGAGGTCTTTTTCCAATTTGGCACTGCGTCGCTTTAACTGCTAATTGCGCGGTCATGCAATACTGTACTCAAACGAAATTTGCGTCCTTTTCTTCCCACAAATAGAGCTATTTTGATGGTATTTGATCACCTCTGCGTTTTTTTTATTTTTTGCGCTATAAACGGAAAAAGACCGAAAATTTTGAAAAAAAATGATATTTTCTACTTTTTGTTATAAAAAAAAAAATCCAATAAACTCAATTTTAGTCATACATTTAGGCCAAAATGTATTCGGCCACATGTCTTTGGTAAAAAAAATGTCAATAAGCGTATATTTATTGGTTTGCGCAAAAGTTATAGCGTCTACAAACTAGGGTACATTTTCTGTAATTTACACAACTTTTAGTTTGACTGCCTATGTCATTTCTTGAGGTGCTAAAATGGCAGGGCAGTACAAACCCCCCCAAATGACCCCATTTTGGAAAGTAGACACCCCAAGGAAATTGCTGAGAGGCATGTTGAACCCATTGAATATTTTTTTTTTTTTTTGTCCCAAGTGATTGAATAATGACAAAAAAAAAATAAAAATAAATATTTACAAAAAGTTGTCACTAAATGATATATTGCTCACACAGGCCATGGGCCTATGTGGAATTGCACCCCAAAATACATTCTGCTGCTTCTCCTGAGTATGGGGATACCACATGTGTGGGACTTTTTGGGAGCCTAGCCGCGTACGGGGCCCCGAAAACCAATCACCGCCTTCAGGATTTCTAAGGGTGTAAATTTTTGATTTCACTCTTCACTGCCTATCACAGTTTCGGAGGCCATGGAATGCCCAGGTGGCACAAAACCCCCCCAAATGACCCCATTTTGGAAAGTAGACACCCCAAGCTATTTGCTGAGAGGCATGGTGAGTATTTTGCAGCTCTCATTTGTTTTTGAAAATGAAGAAAGACCAGAAAACTTTTTTTTTTTTCAATTTTCAAAACTTTGTGACAAAAAGTGAGGTCTGCAAAATACTCACTATACCTCTCAGCAAATAGCTTTGGGTGTCTACTTTCCAAAATGGGGTCATTTGGGGGGGGGGGGGGGGGTTTGTGCCACCTGGGCATTCCATGGCCTCCGAAACTGTGATAGGCAGTCAAGAGTGAAATCAAAAATTCACGCCCTTAGAAAGCCTGAAGGCGGTGCTTGGTTTTCGGGGTTCCGTACGCGGCTAGGCTCCCAAAAAGTCTCACACATGTGTTATCCCCGTACTCAGGAGAAGCAGCAGTATGTATTTTGGGGTGTAATTTCACATATTCCCATGGCATGTTTGAGCAATATATCATTTAGTGACAATTTTGTGCAAAAAAAAAAAAAATTTGTCTCTTTCCCGCAACTTGTGTCGCAATATAAAATATTCCATGGACTCGACATGCCTCTCAGCAAATAGCTTGGGGTGTCTACTTTCCAAAATGGGGTCATTTGGGGGGGGGGGGGGGCTGGGTTTTGAACTGTCCTGGCATTTTATGCACAACATTTAGAAGCTTATGTCACACATCACCCACTCTTCTAACCACTTGAAGACAAAGCCCTTTCTGACACTTATTGTTTACATGAAAAAGTTTTTTTTTTTTGCCAGAAAATTACTTTGAACCCCCAAACATTATATATTTTTTTAAAGCAAATGCCCTACAGATTAAAATGGTGGGTGTTTCATTTTTTTTTTTTCACACAGTATTTGCGCAGCGATTTTTCAAACGCATTTTTTGTGGAAAAAACACACTTTTTTAAATTTTAATGCACTAAAACACACTATATTGCCCAAATGTTTGATGAAATAAAAGATGATCTTAGGCCGAGTACATGGATACCAAACATGACATGCTTTACAATTGCGCACAAACGTGCAGTGGCAACAAAATAAATACATTTTTAAAAGCCTTTAAAAGCCTTTACAGGTTACCACTTTAGATTTACAGAGGAGGTCTACTGCAAAAATTACTGCCCTCGATCTGACCTTCGCGGTGATACCTCACATGCATGGTGCAATTGCTGTTTACGTTTGACGACAGACCGCCGCTTGCGTTCGCCTTAGCGCGAGAGCAGGGGGCGACGGGTGCTTTTTATTATTTTTTTTTTTTCTTTTTTTTTTTTTTTCTTTATTATTTTTTTGCTTTTTTATCTTATTTTTAAACTGTTCCTTTCATTTTTTTTTTTTTTTTTTTTTTTTTAATCATTTTTATTATCTCGGGGAATGTAAATATCCCCTATGATAGCAATAGGTAATGACAGGTACTCTTTTTTTGAAAAAATTGGGGTCTATTAGACCCTAGATCTCTCCTCTGCCCTCAAAGCATCTGACCACACCAAGATCGGTGTGATAAAATGCTTCCCCAATTTCCCAATGGCGCTATTTACATCCGGCAAAATCTAAGTCATAAAATGCTCGTAGCTTCCGGTTTCTTAGGCCATAGAGATGTTTGGAGCCACTCTGGTCTCTGATCAGCTCTATGGTCAGCTGGCTGAATCACCGGCTGCATTTTCAGGTTCCCTGTTGAGACAGGAGAGCCAGAGAAAAACACGGAAGACGGTGGGGGGGGGGGGGGGTCATTCCCTCCCACGGCTTGTAAAAGCAGTCTAGAGGCTAATTAGCCGCTAGGATTGCTTTTACATGAAAGCCGACCGCTGGCTGAAAAGAATACCAAGATGATACCTAAATCTGCAGGCATCATTCTGGTATAACCACTCAAAGTCGTGAATTGCGTAGCTGAAGACAAAAAAATGGTTAACAATAAAGCACAGTAAACGGTAAAGTATAAAAAATTGCATACCTGAAAAGCAAACATGATAAAACATAATAACAATAAAACATTGCAGAATAGAATACAGTAAAAAAGAGCAGAACAATAGAAAGAATAGAGAGAGAACGAACAATAAAACGACAACTATTTTTTTTTATTTTATATATATATATATATATATATATATATATATATATATATATATATATATATATATATATATATATATATATATATATATATATATATATTTTTTACACTTTTTTGTAACTAACTTTTATAACTGTAACCGGTTCCAGGTTCGGGTCTCTCAAAATGCGATGGCATCTTGTGAGACCCTGTAAAAGTGTGCCTAGTCTGTGGAATGCTGTATCCTACGCTAATACTCAACTAGTGCATAGTAGCGTTCAAAACATTCACCAATGCAAAGACCAGGATTGTCAGGACAGGGGGGACAATAATAGCGGGTGTCATGCCTATATCCGACATCTTTTTTGGGAGGGTTCGTTGGGTAGGGGTACTCGGGAGGACATAAAGAAAATGCCTCTCATGCAGCCAACTGCATTTGGTTGGGGATGTGAATGGGGGGAGTACGGGCGCTGCAGAAGCGGTGGGTTCCCAATTAGGATTGGCGAATGCAGCAGGAAGGGCATTATGGGCACGACGGGCCTGTGTTTGTCTTTTTGGTGGCAGCGGGACACTACTTGTGCTTGCCACCTCACCAGCTTGAACTGCACTTATGGGACTCGCCACGTCACCAAGTGTTACTGCAGTGCTGGTTTCACTACGACCGGGGTGTACTAGGCCGCTGGCGCTTGCCAGTTCACCAAAACGCTACCAAAAAAACTGTTAGCGATCGCAGGGATCAGGCCTGACTCTGCGAACGCTGCAGTTATGCGTTTTAGTGTTTTGTAAGTGACAGTGATCGATCGATACTGCACTTGGGTGGGCTGGGCGGAGGGGAAAAACGCAGGTGCTAGCAGGTATCTGGGCTGATCCCGCTAACACTGCGGTTTTGGGGACGCCAGTATAGATGTGATCGGATCAGATATTGATCCGTACAGATACTATACCACTAAGGGAGGTGTATGCTGCGTGCGTGGGTGTTAGCGGTACTGGCGCTAATCTGACGCTGCCTGGGGCGACGCATATCACCACCGGGCGATCAGGGGGCTAAACCTTTATTCGGTAATAAACGGCGGGTGCCCTGACACTATAAAAAATAAACGAACTAACCAGCGTCACCCGTAACACTTATACGGTGATCAGTGGTGAAAGGGTTAACTAGGGGGCAATCAAGGGGTTTAAACATTTATTCGGTAGTATATGGGGGTCCCTGACGCTATAAAACGCTAACGGCGAACCTAAATATTTACGTCCCTAACTAGCGTCACCAGCGACACTAATACATCGATCAGAAAAATGATCGCTTAGCGACACTGGTGACAAAGGTGATCAAGGGGTTAAAACTTTATTAGGGGGGGGTTAGGGGGGTACCCTAGGCCTAAAGGGGGGTAACAGTAACTGTCCCAACACTGTAACTGTCACAAACTGACACTATGCAGTAATCAGAAAAAAAAACAAAAAACTGCTTGGTGTCAGTTTGTGACAGGGGGGGGGGGGGATGATCGGGGGGCGATCAGGGGGGGATCGGGGTGTTTTGTGTGCCTGGCATGTTCTACTGTGTGTGTAGTGTTGGTGCACTCACTCACATGTCTTCTCTCCTCGGGCCGGAACAGAAATTACCGAGCCGAGGAGAGATGACATCATTTCCTTTGCTGCTGTTTAGCATACAGCAGCAAAGGAATGATTCGATTGGCCGGCGGCGATCGCGAGGGGGGGGGCCACGAACGGATGGTCTCCCCCTCACCTCTGATCGCCGCTGGACAAAAGACGACCGCCTCGGGCACCGGGGGGGGTCCGATCGGACCCCCCACCCGCGGAAGGCAAATCACGTACATGTAAGTGATTTTGCCTGTCCGTGCCACCTTGCCGACGTACATCGGCGTGAGGCGGTCGTTAAGTGGTTAAAGCAGAGCTGCAGGCTCCTTGAGAAACACTGTCAGCAGCTGCAAATGTAGCTGCTGATTTTTAATTCTAGGGCACTTACCTGTCCACGAATCCAGCAGTCTCTTCACCTGAGCTGATTTTTCTATCGGCTCTCCGGTGCTGCCGCCTTCACAGCCATTTCCCTACTAAGCATGCGCAAAGCACGCTGCGCTTTGTCATTGGCCATGTGGCAGGGGAATGAGGAGGGGTATTGAACTACCGGATGAGTTCACCTCAAGTGGTAGCAGGCACCTGCCAAAATCAGGTACCTGACTCCCCCCTGCAAGGTGCCAAATGTGACAGCGGGGGAAGGTGAAGGGAGGAGCCAAATAAGCAGAGCTTCCTCTTTTGGGTGGAGCTCCACTTTAAATTCTGTCCCCTTGTGCTGATTTTTCTTTGATTTTGACTGCACTTCGGGTTTAATTTTTGGGTAAATATGAATTATTATTATTATTATTATTTTTTTTTTTTTGTGAATATTTCATTTTTATTTGTAGCCAGCAGGTGATGCAGACTACTTTTTCTGCCTTTGAGCCATGTTCTTATTTGGTAAAAATGGGCATTAAAATGATTTTGTTTCAGAATGCACATGAATTTTCTCTTGCTACCAGGACTCCATTAATGGTTTTAGACCAAGGAAGTCAGTGATGGATGATCTCTGCTAATACTAGATTATGTTAGCATGTTGTATCAGATGTTTGGAACAATGTGTGTAAGTATTCATTTATAAGCATGAAAAGAAATCTGTGAAAAGTGTGGAAGTTACTGCGTGTTGCTATAATTAAGTTTTTTACATGGGTTAAAAAAAGACACAAGCCCATCAAGTTTAACTAAGGCCTTATTCACACAGGCGTAGTTATGTACATCTGTGTGAAGGGCAGTCCTTCCCTACATGGGATGCACAGGTGTAACGTGCAGCCAGTCCCATTCATGTCTGTCGGGATGCCATGACTGCACAGACGCTAGACCCAATTTTACAGCCATGCGTGCGTGTCCCCGAATGCAGACTTGTACATTCAGGAACACGTGCCCACAGATTGTCAAATGGTTATCAGTAGTGCTGTTGATGCAGCTGCTGCATCCCTATAGACATGAATAGGACTGCCTGCACGTGGATGCATGGAACACCTGTGCATCTTGTGCAGGTGGAGATGGCCCAGTGCACGGTTGTATTTATAGATACACCCATGTGAATGATGCCTCTATATAAATCTAAAAAGGAGTGGAAGGATCCGGAAAGGTGGCTGTTTCCTTTTTTTTTTAAATAAATTCTCTATTTAGAAACAAAAAAATTCATAACTTAAGCATACTGTGGTACAGAAAGCTCAACAAACATTGTTTGTATTATAGTTCACCTCGACGGGTCCTACCATCTAGAATGGGCACCGTTGACTAATTGATAACATGAACATTAAATCAAGGGCTGATTAGTGGACTTCGAGTCGAGAGGCCAACTGTATCCCAATTATTTTTAAATGCCTAACATTGAGTACTAATATCAAGAAAGATGGGATCGGCCCGCCGGCCAAACACATAAGAAAAATTACCAAGGGAGGTAAAGTAGGGGGGGAGAAAGAAGGGAAAAAAGAGAAAAGGGGGGGGGGGATATGGGTGAGAAGAGGTAGTGAGAAGGAACCTTACTCTAGTCTTCATGCCACCACCCCCACACCCATCTCGAACTTCCCCTTTTCTTATTTCTCTCTCTTCGTTTTTGGCTGGGAAAATAAATCAGCAACCTTGCATACTCTGAGTAGAAGAATTTGAGCCAGTAGAACCATTTTTTAAGGAACTGTTCTCTGAGACACCCCTCTGTGGCCACCAGGTCCTCCCATTTTATTAATGTCTGCCACCTTTCTCAACCAAACTCCCACCCCGGGAGGCTCTGTCCGCTTCCAAAACAGGGGGATACAGCTTTTTGCTGCTGTGACCAGGAGAGGTAGAATTTCCTGTAGGCTTTACTTGGGATTCCATGGTGGTGTAAGAGGAAGAATTCGGGAGTCATGGGAAGCTCCCTGTCTGTAAACTTCTGCAAGATGCAGTGAACCTCTGTCCAGAAGGGGGTCATGGATCTGCATGACCAGAAAATGTGTAACAGGGACCTTGGTGCCTTCCCACATCTCCAACATGTGTCCGAACTCTGAGGAAACATCCGGTGTAACCTGACTGGAATGTAGTACCACCTAGAGAGTACCTTGAGTCCTGCCTCCTGATGGCCAGCACACACCGAGGTCTTGCTTGTAAAGAGAAATAATCTCTCCACTTGCCTCTCATTTAGCTGGATTGCCAGATCTCGCTCCCACTTGGCGATGTAGAGAGGTCTATGTCCTCTGGGGGGTGTGATGAGTAGCTGGTATGCTAGTGATAACGTATGACGCACTGGTTCTCGATCCGAGCATATTAGCTCAAAGGGCGTCAGTGGCCTCCCAAGGGGCTCTGGAGAGGGCTGTGATCATATAAAATGGGCCAACTGAAGCTTTTGCCAGAAGGTAAGATTCCCCAAAAGAGGATCTTCCATGATGTTTTCTCTTGACAACCACTTTCCATTGATGATGATGAAGTGGCGAAGCTGAGATCGTCCGATCTCTTTCAGACCTTGGAATCTGATGTCGCTCCAAGTCCCGGGCTGAAGGCCGGGTTCCCGATCACGGGAGTGAGGAGTAGGGCGCGACTGAATGATCGTGAAAAGCATTTTGGGCCATCCGCCGTGTCTCTCCCACCGTGGGATGCTTTGTGGCCCGGCATGGTAGATTTTTCTGGCACCAAGGCAACCCACCCAGCTCTATTCCCGTCATGGGCTGCTCCACTTGGACCCACTGTTTTAGTGGCCCGTGGCATCACCAGTCTATGATTCGCAACATGTAACCGGCCATGTGATAGTAATTCGCGTCTGGCAAAGCCATTCCGCCCAACAGTTTAGGAAGACGAAAAGTTGACTGGGCTAGCCGCGGAGGCTTCTGGGCCCAGATAAACTTAACAAGCGTTCGATTCACCGCTCTAAGTAACTCGCTCGGAATTCAGACTGGGAGGGCCTGCAAGTGATAGAGCAGCCTGGGCATAACGTTTATTTTAATTATACTGCATCGACCAAACCAGGAAAATATGCCCTTCTGCCAGTTCAGGAGGTCTTTTTTGATGCCTGACAGCAGGGGGAGGGGGGGAAGTTTGGAGGGAAGATATCCTCCTTTCTACTGGGTAGAAGGATGCCCAGGTATTTAATGTGGAACCCTGCCCACTTAAAAGGAAAATCTGCCCGTAGGAGGGTATTTAGAGAGGCCAGCATAGAGACGTTGAAAGCCTCTGATTTCTTATAGTCATCGGGCGGCACAGTGGTGTAGTGGGTAGCATTCTCGCCTAGTAGTAAAAGGGTCGCTGATTCGAATCCCAACCACAACACTACCTGCCTGGAGTTTGCATGTTCTCCCTGTGCTTGTGTGGGTTTCCTCCGGGTACACCGGTTTCCTCCCACACTCCAAAGACATGCTGGTAGGTTAATTGGCTTTTGTCCAAAATTGTCCCTAGTATATGAATGTGAGTTGGGGGCCTTGGATTGTGGGATCCTTGAGGGTAGGGACTGATGTGAGTATGCAATGTATGTGTGGAGTGCTGCGTAAATTGGCGGCGCTATATGGCTACCTTAAATAATATATAATAGAGAAGCATCTTAATGAGACACAATGTACAGGGATAGGGAGAATTGTAGACACACACCCACACTCAGGTTGAACTGGATGGACTGGTGTCTCTATTCAACCTTACTAACTATGTAACCTTGAAGGACAGCTCTCCATACTTCACTTCTGTTATCAGGTTTCAAATGGATATCAGGGGGTTGGTCACGAAAAACAATAGGTTATCAGCAAAAGCCGCTATTTTTGTGGACAAATCGTCACTTATGCGAAGGCCCGAGATGTTGGTATTGTCCCTCACCGTGCTGAGGAAGGGTTCAAGGGTCAGAATAAATATCAAGGGGGACAGGGGGCATCCCTGCCTCGTCCCATTAGCTATCCCAAAGGGGGAGGAAAGGTGGCCATTCATCTTTACTTGAGCTGATGGTCTGGAGTAGATAGCTTGAATCCAGTGCAGCATCCACTGGCCTAAACCTATATGACGGAGGGTCTCGAACAGGAATTGCCAATGTACCCTATTGAACGCCATTTTGGCGTTGGTCGATAGGAACAACATCAGGGTCCCCCTTGTTTTAGCAGCATGTATAAGACTAACTGCCTTGGTGGTATTGTCCCTCGCCTCCCTCGAGGGAACAAAGCCCACTTGGTCCGAGTGAATAAGCGCTGGGATCAGCTTCATCAGGCGCATTGGGAGGACCTTGGTGAAGATCTTTAGAAAAAAGACTCCCATCATGTCACCCAGAGCATGGTGGTCCCATCCCTATTAATTGGAACAAAGCAGGTAACTCCCTCAAATGGGACTTTGACAGACCACCCACTCAATAATGAATAAAATATAATTTTTTAATGATATAGAATAAAAAACATAAAATCTACATATGACAAGAATACACATTGTGTATTACATGGAAAACAAAACAAACTATACACATAAACACCATACTGTGTAAATGCCCTAATGCCCAACGTGTTTCCGCTATGAAGTGTTCAGATACCTTCCTCAGGGATGAGGGTTCGAAAAGGTTTTTTACAGAAGTATTGATTCCAGTGTAATGATTCCATGTATAGGCAGGCACTGGAGATAATAGAGTCCATTCTAGTATTGCATGGCCGTCAGACTGTTAGTGTTTGGCAGATTTTTAAGTGCATGGTGTCTGCAATATCCTGTAATCTGTGCCAATGTAATTCCCATAGAGGTATAGGGGACAAGCGGTCACTGGAGCCTAGAATATCAGCTGAGTGACCAAAGGATGAATATCCAAATGTCCCTGGAACAGTGTATCTTGCAGATGTCTCGGTCTGGCGTGTGGCATGCTGTCACTAGGCTCCAGTGACTGCTTGTCCCCTATACCTGTATGGTGAAGATCTTTAGGTCCATGTTAAGGAGATTGATTGGTCTATAGTTTTGGCAGTGGAGAGGGTCTTTGCCCTCCTTAGGAAGCACCGTAATGTAAGCCCGTAGCGTGTTTAGCAGGTCTCCAAAGGTCTTGTAGTATGGAAGCGAATACCTGTCAGGGCCTGGGGTCTTACCGTTTTGCATTCGGGCTATGGCTAGAGTCACCTCGTCCCCAGTAAGAGGAGCCTCCAGGGCCGACAGAACCTCGTCCGACAACCAACCTAGGGAGGCCTTACTTTTGGATATAATCCCTTATGGCCTCCCGTTAAAGGGACTTCTCCCTCTCAGATGAATTGTGCGGCAGAGTGAAAAATGATGTATAATATTTATGGAACCGATCTGTAATTTCTTCTGTGGTATCTATCTTAGTTATCCTCCCCCATGAGTTCAGGGATAAAGGCTTGAGCACGGTGTGCTCCCAGGGCCCTCGCTAATAGTTTACCACATTTATTACTATGCTCATAGAAGGTATCTTTACATTTTGCGATGATAGTTTTGGCCCTGGTTAGGGCCAGGGATTTCAGTTGGTTTCTGAGGATGGTGAGATTGTTTGTGAGTGGTTTCCAGTACCCTGATTTTGTATAATAAGTCAAGAGTTTACTGGGCGCTCGCCTTCTTGAGGCGTGAACCAGTTTTTATCAGGAGGCCTCTGACGGTGCACTTATGGGCCTCCCAGATCATCAGTGGAGTGCTGTCTGAATCTGTATTGGCGGAGAAAAAAACTTCTCAACCCCCTGGATACCTCCTCCACGACTTCGGGAATTTGAAGCAAGGAGTCGTTAAGCTTCCATTGCTTTTGTTTGGGCGTCAGAGATAATAGGTCTATGTCCACAAAGACTGAAGCGTGGTCTGAGAAGGTAATGGAGCCAATAGAGGCAGACCGCACCCTTGTAAGGAGAGATTGAGGCAGCATAAGAAGATCAATTCTCGTGTAAGTCATGTGGGTGCGAGTAGAGCGTATAATCCCTCTGGGTCGGGTTTAAAACCCTCCAGACATCCACCAGGTGGAAGGCGTGGAGATTTTTTTCAGACGTTTAAGTGCTGCATATGGGATCTAGTATGTTTGCCTGGATGCATCCAGAGAGGGATCCATCGTGAAATTCATATCGCCTCCCAGAACTATAGCTACCTCCGCAAAAACCTGCAGCTTGGTCAAAGTGGATTCTAAGAGTCCAATCTGTCCCATGTTGGGGAGATATAAATTCACCAAGGTCACCACAGAACTGCCCAGGGTGTCCTTCACAAACAGGGCACGTCCCTCATCGCTCCACTGGTCCCGCAGCGCCCATGGAGTCGTGGACCGTATTAATATACAAACCCCTTTAGACTTGGATTCGGAGGAGCATCCATGGTAGGCGGCCGGGAAGTAACGGTTATAGAGTCTTGGTATTCTATCAGCCTGAAAGTGGGTCTCCTGGAGGAAGCAGATGTGTGCTTTCGTATGCCTTAGATTAGAAAGCACCATGGTGCATTTTCTCTGGGGTATTAAGCCCCTTCACATTGATATACATGAGTCTCGGGGGTTCCAGAGGATCAATGGTCCAGACTGGGACTGCAGGAAGGGGGGGGATATATAAAAAAAAAAGGGGGGGGGAGGATTCTCCAAGAGAGGGGGGTGGAAGGAGGGGTCCTTGGAGTAGAAAGAAGGTTCACTGAAGAGTCAGTGTACCCTGTCAGCTAATATGCCACTGACACCCCCAAGACTCCAAAACAGAGTCCTTGGTGGGATGCTGCCCTTTTTGGGGAGGGTGATTGGATACGGCAGGGGTCAAGAGCTCCTTATCAGTTGCCAACTCATAAAAAACAGAAAAAACCCTAAGGCGTATCAGGAATTCAAACATAGTTCCCAGGGAAACCTCCACGCCCGCAAAACATAGCTTCTGTGTCTCTACCGAAACGGGGCCAAGGTGGGCCCCCCAGTGTCAACCCAGCGAGAAAAGCTGCAAGTGGGCCAGGGTTAGCCCACTCATGAGTATTAGCTGGAGATGTCAGCGACAAACAGATTTACTTACAGTTCCTAACTGAGAAAAAAAGATCAAGTTAAACAGCAACAACATTGCCCCGTAATAGAACCTACCCCTCCCCCAGCCCCTGAGCTGACGGACTATAGCCGCCCATCCCAGCACCATCCGCCCCCCAACAAGGCGGAACCTTTCAACCAGTGGGGCCTCCCAAAAGGATGCCCCTCCTGGGACCCCAGCTGGGTTCGGCAGGTCCACCTGTATGCATGGCGGTTTCCATGGTGCCCCAAGCGAAGCATAGGGGGCATAGGTGCCGAACTGGGGCAGCCCCACTGTAACAATCAATTGTACCAGTCTCATTGCCGTCCCATACTCCTACTCAACATATCATTCCCACCCGCCCCCACCCACACACAGAACACTTCACGACCCCGACCTCTTGCCTAGCAGGATGTAATTTTAAAATTGGTCCGTTTATTGTCCTGTAACCTCAAGCTTGGCTGGTCTCAGTGATATGGGTGGCTATATAGTGTTAGGGCACCCACAATAGCTGTAAAAGTTTCTAAGTGGGTTGCGGGGGTGTCTAAGACCACCAAAGCTAGGACTATCCATCCACCCAAATGCTCCTACCCCTCAACCACTGCATAGCAATGCCTGTTATGGGATGATGGTGCAGTTTTTTCCAACCTCGATTCCCCCATTGGTGTACCGGCATTACATGTTGTCCTGCCTCCTGCTGTATACTTTGTGCCATGGTCAGGGTGTGGATCTTCCGGCTCTCCATGCATGTCCGTCCGCAAAGCAGCCGGCCACAGGAGGGTAGCGGGGGGATAACCCAGAGAACTGGGCGGGAGTCGGGGGGACTGGGGGGCAACACAGGTCAATCCGTGGGCAAGGAACAGTAACAAGTCTCAATCAGTCTATACTGCTTGACACTTGCATGACGATGTTCCAGGGGATCACAGCTCTGGGTCGCCTCTCCCGATCGGAGTAGATTCTCTCCTACGTCTAGAAGAGCAGCGCGGGAGGCCCGCAGGAGCTGCCTGAGGTGCCATTTGGAATTCTCTGCTCGGTAAAGGGCTCAGCCAGTCCCGGAGCGGGATAAGATCCATCTCCAAGAAGCCAAACCGATCCGGCAGACCAGCATGGGGCCGCAAGGTGAACGAGTCATTCCCTTTGTGGACGGTCAGCTGGATGGGGAATCCCCAGCGGTATGGTATCTCAGCATGGCTTAAAACTTCTAGCAGGGGCTTCAGCATTGCTCTTCTTGCTAGGGTAGCACAGGACATGACTGGGTAAATTGATATGGTTGCCCCGTCAAAGTCCACCGGACCCTTGAGCCTCTCAGGATCTATTCTTTAAGTCTTTAGCGGTGCAGGCGGCATATTACATCCCGGGGCCGTTCTGTCTTCATTAATCTAGGGCCGAGTGCCCTATGCACCCTGTCAAACTCCGTGGTTGCTGGAGGGTCATCGACCAGGTCTTGACATGCAGGATAGCTTAGTCTCTGAGAGATTCTTTAGGCCAGTTGCTTCGGGTATTCCCCAGAGCCGTAGATGTTGGCGGCATCTCCGGTTCTTCAAATCCTCGGCATGTAGTTGCACCTCTGCCAGCTGGTCTTGGTGCCTCCGCTGTGCTCGCTCCAACTGTGATACGCTGATCTCCAATGCTACCATTGATTCTAACTCTCTGGTCAGCCGAACCTCCATGCCCTGCACCTCCGTACGGACCTCCTGGAGGTCTCGGCAATGCTGCTCCTCCACTCTCAACACCAGCACCTCCAAATCCGCTTTTGTGGGGAGGGCCTGTAGCAGGGCTCTGTCGGCATCCTCCCCGGATGGCTGGTTAGAGGTTCCAGTGCCAGACAGGTTGCTTGGAGGGGAGTCCAGGATGGCTGGGCTCCCCGTAAGGGATTGTGAGCCCGAGTTCTGTGAGGCCGCCATAGCTACGGAGGGAGAAGGCGACGTCCCGGCTGCGCCACGTGTCGTTTCAGTGCGGGCTTCCGGTGCAACTCTGGTTATTTCTTTCAAGAATCGGTCGATTTGGGTGGTTGTAGCCGCCTTTAGAGGGACCCCTGTACTTGCCGCTCCTTCTATAGCTCATGACTGGGGATATAAGGGCTGGGAAAGAGCATAACAACCTTGCTCAGAGGGTCTAGAGTCGGGAGCTTGAGCAAGATGTGACTTCACTCTGCCATATCCAAGCCAAGCCCCCCGAAGGTTCCCCTTGTTGAAGATCAATCTTTGGTCTGGAACAAAAAAAAGTCAGATTGACGCTGCCTTTTCTCAGGTCTCTAGATGTGCTGACCTTGCTTTTGAGGATATGGGGCTGCTCAAGGGTGAAATGTTTTGTCCAGACTCCCTGCTGAGAAAGGCGTGGGACTTGTCCTTGTCAAATTTGAATCCTGCAATTGCTTCTACAGTGGTTACAAAGAACCTTGAATGCTGGGTGGAACAATTAAAGGGTCATGTAGAAGCCGGAACCTCCAGCAAGGATCTGTTGGAATCCTTCCTTAAATTGTTAAAGGCAGTAAAATACATGGCAGTTTCTTCTGCCGAGTCCATTAGAATGTCTGCAAGATCTTTGGCTCATATCAACTCAGCCAGACGAGCCTTATGGCTGAGACTCTGAGTCAAAGGTGAAACTATGTGGAATCCCATTTACAGAAGACTTGCTGTCTGGCCTGGAACTGGAAACCATGTTGGGCAGGACCGTGCCTTTCTACCTAAAAAATGAGTGATTCCAAGGAGGATTTTTCGTCACGTCTTGCAGTCCCAAAAGGAAAATGAGTCAAAGGAGACCCTGGAACCCCCAGAGGGGCAAGAGTGCTCTTCAGGCCCCCAGAACAGATGGCAAAGAAGCAATGACTATTAACTTCTGGTGGGGGGAAAGCTTTAAGCTTCAAGCTTTCTTACCTCAATGGGAAGAAGCAACGGCAAACACATTCATGCTGAACATCATTAGACAAGGATACAATCTAGAATTTTCCCAATCTCCCAAGGGATGAAGAAAAATCCCTGGCTAGGACGTCCATCTTAAAGGAACTGATTAACCACTTCAGCCCCGGAAGGATTTACCCCCTTCCTGACCAGAGCACTTTTTACAATTTGGCACTGCGTCGCTTTAACTGCTAATTGCGCGGTCATGCAATGGTGTACCCAAACGAAATTTGCGTCCTTTTCTTCCCACAAATAGAGCTTTCTTTTGATGGTATTTGATCACCTCTGCCATTTTTATTTTTTGCGCTATAAACGGAAAAAGACCGAAAATTTTGAAAAAAAGATATTTTCTACTTTTTGTTATAAAAAAAAATCCAATAAACTCAATTTTAGTCATACATTTAGGCCAAAATGTATTCGGCCACATGTCTTTGGTAAAAAAAAAGTCAATAAGCGTATATTTATTGGTTTGCGCAAAAGTTATAGCGCCTACAAACTAGGGTACATTTTCTGGAATTTACACAGCTTTTAGTTTGACTGCCTATGTCATTTTCTTGAGGTGCTAAAATGGCAGGGCAGTACAAACCCCCCCAAATGACCCCATTTTGGAAAGTAGACACCCCAAGGAAATTGCTGAGAGGCATGTTGAACCCATTGAATATTTATTTTTTTTGTCCCAGGTGATTGAATAATGACAAAAAAAAAAAAAAAAATTACAAAAAGTTGTCACTAAATGATATATTGCTCACACAGGCCATGGGCATATGTGGAATTGCACCCCAAAATATATTCTGCTGCTTCTCCTGAGTACGGGGATACCACATGTGTGGGACTTTTTGGGAGCCTAGCTGCGTACGGGGCCCCGAAAACCAAGCACCGCCTTCAGGATTTCTAAGGGCATAAATTTTTGATTTCACTTCTCACTACCTATCACAGTTTTGAAGGCCATAAAATGTCAAGATGGCACAAAACCCCCCCAAATGACCCCATTTTGGAAAGTAGACACCCCAAGCTATTTGCTGAGAGGCATGGTGAGTATTTTGCAGCTCTCATTTGTTTTTGAAAATGAAGAAAGTGACTCGGGTAAATTGATGATAGGCAACTCCTATCCTCATATTGATTAGTGGTTCCAAATTACTAATAACTACTGCAGTAGGGAACAGACACAATAGATACGCTCAGCATCTTTCCAAATAACTGTTCTGCTTTATTATGACGCAATTGAAGGTTTTTATGCACATGATTACGTAGGCATCACATTAATATTACAATTGTACATTTATGGTAACAAGGGGCGTTACATAGGCAGGCTAATTCTAATCAGGACTCAAAAGAATGTAAACATGTACTGAAAACATTATTAGTGCTGTGTGCACAGTGAGGGCAGTGTGCAATACATACAAAATAGAATACAATTATATACAGAATGTACAAATTTCCATTACAGTCTCCCCTCTTTTGATCAATATTTTGATCACTAACTACACCTGCTATCACCTTTAAACTGGAACCTTCACACACTTAGGTGGAGGTAGTCCTGGCCAAAGAGGCAAAAAACTCCATTGTGGAGAAAATAATAGCTGAGCAACTTTTTCATTACCAAATGACTTTTCATTGTGAAAAACAAATGATTGATAAGACATATTTACAGAGTACTGGCTGTACACTCCTGTGGCCAGAATGGCCTTCTAGCTTATTTGTGAGCATGCTGACTTATCAGCATATGTAAACACAGACAATTCTACATAAAATAGAAGACGTACAAAAGACAAAATATGACTTCAACATGGCTAAACTACTTATCAAATATATATATCCCTTACAATTAAAGTAATTTAATCAAAAAGTACCCTAGACTGTGATCACAAGAGGGAAACAAATCAAACTCAGAGATTTCTTTAATTTAGTCATTTTTGCAGTGTCTGGTGTGGATCCAGGTGACTTTTCCTAAACGTTTTGCAAAAACTGTACATGAAATAGATGCTGTATTGAGTCTCCAAACATTTCCTTTATATATAAATGTCTCTTAACAATCCACAAGTCACCTGGCTTTAGTTTTAGATCCTTCCAAACTTTTAGGATCTGGAATTGGGGAGAAAACACATAAATGAGTTTGTCAAAAAACCTTAAAAGATCAGCAACATTCTCTGTGAGATCCGAATGAAGGACTTCAGCTGCTGAGACAAAATATAAGCAAGTGAGTAACACACTCCCAAACCAAATCCCATAGGGAGAGAGTCCAACATCCCCCCTAGGGGCTTCATAAAATATAAGAAAACATTCAGGCAAAAGTTTTCTAGTTTCTTACTCTACTTTGTCCACTACATTGTAGACAGTAGGGGGTGTAAAAATAAAACCTCAAAACTTCTAGTAAGGACTCTCCTATAAAAAAATGATTTCCTCTGTTACTCTCTGTACTTTCTGGCACTCTGTACTTACAAACTACTTCTGATAACACTTTTTACTGTGGCCTTTGCAGTAGCATTTGCCTCTGGACATCCAAAAAACATGTCCATACAGACCAAATGCATACTTGTAAGATCCTGACTTGGGCATCTGGATATATCTTTTTGTGATCTCTGGAAGGGATGTTCAGCTTTTGGTAACACCTTTGGTAACAGGTAAAACAAGAAGTGGTATGTTATAAAAACAACTGTGGAGAACCCTGGCTCTATCCCACGCTCATTTACTAAGGCAGCCATAACTGCTTGTGACTGATGACACGGTCCATGTGTCAAAAGCTGGAGGGAAAAGAGTGGCTGGCAGACATAAATGATCACCTTTTCCAAAGTCCTGTTTCATAAGAAGTTGCCCCCTGTGGACCACTTGTTCTTCTCGTTCTGGGGTCCTTAAAGTTGAATTATTAATCCCAGCTATACTGGGCCAGAACTAGGGTGGAATCTGCGAGTTGCACAGACCCATCAAGTGTCCGGGGCTGTAAATGCAGCATCCTTAGTCACCTGGTCTGATTCCATGTGTGAAAGTTAATATGGCTACCTCAGCAAAAACCTGGAAGGCTGAAAACAGCCGATCAAATTAACTTGGCATGCTTGGTTGGTTTACCTGCCGAAGTAAAAACAAACTTCTGGCCCTTCAAATGGAACCAAAAGCTCTCGATATCTCGACTATCTATATAAATATACACTCTTTTTATAGCTCACAGGCTTTGCTAAAACATGGAGCTCTGCTTCTTGAGCTGGGGAAAAAAGATCCAATGACTTTGAATACAGAGTATCCTTCTGGGTGATAAACTGCATACTCAAATCTACAAAAAATTAAATATCTGGGTCTTCAGGGAGTGTGTCCTGCACTGGGCTCACAGCAGCTGATTCCTACACCATCAATTTAACACAAGTGGCTTCCTTTGTCCCCAGCCTCCTCCAATAGAGGCAATAAGGTGGCTAGATTCAAATGTACGCATATTTCATTGTTAGATTTGTACATAAACAAACTCATATTTTAAACCTTTCATTAGACAAACATTTAGTTATCTGTATATTTGCTGTGCAGAATGTCGGACCATTAAAAATTAAATGTTTGACCAAAACAATATCTAACTTTGTCTAATAGCACCATAAAAGCTACAGCTCTGATATATCGGGATGAACCCTTCATTACTGGGTCCAGCTTGCATAAATATATTACAATGGCTTGTTTTCTATCATGCTATTTGTGTAAGAACTCCAGTTTCATGTTTCAAAAGACAACTTCTTCCTGGCAATATTATAATAAATGATAACAATACCCTGCGGTCATGGAGAGATGCCCATAAATCCAAAATATTCTTCTGCTTATACCACTGTACTTACAAGGAAAAGGGGCACATCATTTCACAAATCCACACATTCTGCTTTGGATTTCAAAAATAAAAACAAAAGGATCAACAATCTATCTGTATGATGGCCCAGAAAGCATCAAAAACTATAAAACTGGCTGCAGGTGGCATCTATCCTAACAGGATGTGTGGACTTGATGTGATGGGTCTGTTATATTTAAATTTTATTTATTATTACTCTCACATCATGGACCGCACATCAATTTATTATCAAAAACCTTAAAATTTCATTTTTGTAGAAGAACTTCTTATGTATCCCATCAATCTTGGCTTTGTTAAATATTATGGCAGCTTTATTCAAAATAACAACCTCATCTTAATCTTTTTTTCTCTCAATAAGGGCTTATTGTATAAATGTAAAATTACAAAAATTGCTATCTTAATCTAAACTAATCCCATTTTTACAAATTTCCCCAATAACCTGGATTTCATTTCCAACCAAAGGTTGTCTAAACCAGTTTCAATATATCTATATTATTAATAAAATTGTTAAACTCATATTAGAAATGAATACTCATTACTTAATTTTACTTAATTTCCCTTTTTTAAATGCCCTGTTTCCACTATCAAAGGATATTCAATTTGTGTAATACACGGTTAAATGTAACCTTCATTTTACCATGTTTGGAAAACAGATTCAAAATAATTGTGATCACATTGTTTACCATTAGATTGGTTAACCCGGCACATTTTGTTATAAATGTTTTGTCTAAAGAACTGGAGTTGGCATGGTGTCCTTCCAACTTATCACTGACCTCTCATCTCAGCCACATTCGTTCATGAGAGCACAAAGGAGGGGGTCACATCTGCGTACATGACACACACAAGCAATAGAACTAAAGGTCCCAGCATTCGCACACACATACACCAATATCTCTCTAAAATCGTTTACATTTAACTCTCATTAATATTTCCCTGCATAAATCCTGCATTCCTTATTTTGTTCAGATATCTTTTATATGTAGCTTCTATGATCAGACGGGCAGCCAGAGTGCTCATCCCATCTTCCCTCTCTGACAACATATAAAGTATTCTGTTTTAATTCTCATTTCTCTGTTTCTGACTCTAATAGTTGTAGTGCCTGACCCCAAATTCATCCCACAACTTAACATGAAAATGTCCCTTTCTGTCTAGTGTTAATGTCACCCTTGATCCATTCTGCTCACATAGATAACTGTTTCTCTAGCTGTTTACTTTGCATGATTCTTAGTCCCGGTGGACTTTGGTAACCCAGTTACCCATTGTGGATCCATGTCCACTTTAACCATTAATCTAGGGGCTCAGTATAGGTGGAACCGCACCTTTGGTTCATATATAGCGCTCCTCTTGCGCTGGGCATTTTTGAGGGTCTCTTGCCCTTCATTCCCTTACTTAATTCAATGCCCATAATGACTGGCCAGTCTTCTCTCTTCTCTACATGTGCCTATACCCTCTTGCCTCTAAACTACTTTATCTAGCAGTTTTACTACATATACCTGTGAACAGCACTATTCTTCCCTTTCTTATCTATAGCACTCCAATGGACAATAGACAGGGACAACATAACATATAACCACCAATCAATACAGTTCGATTAAGGGGAGTAAAATAGGTACCCTTTGTCCCGAAAATGCCTTACCGATCAAGGAAGTCTGATAACTCAAATGTAAGCAAAAGGCTTACCTCAGCCGGCTGATTATCAGAAATTCCCGGATCGTCTCAAGCTCCTCGTTTTGGATACTCGGGGTCACCTGGAATCCCCTCCTAAGGCAAAGCTCGCCATTGCTGACTCGGGTAAATTGATGATAGGCAACTCCTATCCTCATATTGATTAGTGGTTCCAAATTACTAATAACTACTGCAGTAGGGAACAGACACAAAAGATACGCTCAGCATCTTTCCAAATAACTGTTCTGCTTTATTATGACGCAATTGAAGGTTTTTATGCACATGATTACGTAGGCATCACATTAATATTACAATTGTACATTTATGGTAACAAGGGGCGTTACATAGGCAGGCTAATTCTAATCAGGACTCAAAAGAATGTAAACATGTACTGAAAACATTAGTGCTGTGTGCACAGTGAGGGCAGTGTGCAATACATACAAAATAGAATACAATTATATACAGAATGTACAAATTTCCATTACAAAAGGCAAGAAAAACGTATTTTTTTTTTCTTTTTTCAATTTTCAAAACTTTGTGACAAAAAGTGAGGTCTGCAAAATACTCACTATACCGCTCAGCAAATAGCTTTGGGTGTCTATTTTCCAAAATGGGGTCATTTGGGGGGGGGGGGGGTTGTGCCATCTGGGCATTCCATGGCCTCCGAAACTGTGATAGGCAGTGAAGAGTGAAATCAAAAATTTACGCCCTTAGAAAGCCTGAAGGCGGGGCTTGGTTTTCGGGGTCCCGTACGCGGCTAGGCTCCCAAAAAGTCTCACACATGTGGTATCCGCGTACTCAGGAGAAGCAACAGAATGTATTTTGGGGTGTAATTTCACATATTCCCATGGCATGTTTGAGCAATATATCATTTAGTGACAACTTTGTGCAAAAAAAAAAAAAATAAAAAAAAAATTTGTCTTTTTCCCGCAACTTGTGTCACAATATAAAATATTCCATGGACTCGACATGCCTCTCAGCAAATAGCTTGGGGTGTCTACTTTCCAAAATGGGGTCATTTGGGGGGGTTTTGAACTGTCCTGGCATTTTATGCACAACACTTAGAAGCTTATGTCACACATCACCCACTCTTCTAACCACTTGAAGACAAAGCCCTTTCTGACACTTATTGTTTACATGAAAAAATTATTTTTTTTTGCAAAAAAATTACTTTGAACCCCCAAACATTATATATTTTTTTAAAGCAAATGCCCTACAGATTAAAATGGTGGGTGTTTAAATTTTTTTTTTCACACAGTATTTGCGCAGCGATTTTTCAAACGCATTTTTTGGGGAAAAAACACACTTTTTTAAATTTTAATACACTAAAACACACTATTTTGTCAAAATGTTTGATGAAATAAAAAAGATGATCTTAGGCCGAGTACATGGATACCAAACATGACATGCTTTAAAATTGCGCACAAACGTGCAATGGCGTCAAACTGAATACATTTTTAAAAGCCTTTAAAAGCCTTTACAGGTTACCACTTTAGATTTACAGAGGAGGTCTACTGCTAAAATTACTGCCCTCGGTCTGACCTTCGCGGTGATACCTCACATGCATGGTGCAATTGTTGTTTACATATGACGCCAGACCGACGCTTGCGTTCGCCTTTGTGCGAGAGCAGGGGGGGGGCAGGGGTGCTTTTTTTTTTTTTTTTTTTGCTTTTTTATCTTATTTTTAAACTGTTCCTTTCATTTTTATTTTTTTTTTTATCATTTTTGTTATCTCAGGGAATGTAAATATCCCCCATGATAGCAATAGGTAGTGACAGGTACTCTTTTTAGAAAAAATTGGGGTCTATTAGACCCTAGATCTCTCCTCTGCCCTCAAAGCATCTGACCACACCAAGATCGGTGTGATAAAATGCTTTCCCAATTTCCCAATGGCGCTGTTTACATCCGGCGAAATCTAAGTCATGAAATGCTTGTAGCTTCCAGTTTCTTAGGCCATAGAGATGTTTGGAGCCATTCTGGTCTCTGATCAGCTCTATGGTCAGCTGGCTGAATCACCGGCTGCATTCTCAAGTTCCCTGTTGGGACAGGAGAGCCAGAGAAAAACATGGACGACGGTGTGGGGGGGGGGCATTCCCTCCCACTGCTTGTAAAAGCAGTCTAGAGGCTAATTAGCCGCTAGGATTGCTTTTACAAGAAAGCCGACCACTGGCTGAAAAGAATGATACCAAGATGATACCTAAACCTGCAGGCATCATTCTGGTATAACCACTCAAAGTCCAGCAACATACCAGTACGTTGCTGGTCCTTGTTGGGCATACATTGTAAACTTTTTTTCATACAGCCTGTGGGCTGAACGAAAAAAAGATATTGATCGGTGGGTATGCCCACCATTAGAATACCTCCCTTCATCCACCCACTTCTAATGATGGGCATACATGCACCGTATATATATGCCGAAGCATGGGGGCATCCTCCCGCAAAAGGCAGGAGCAAATCGCTCCTCCACCCACTGCTGCCCCCACGCTTCGGCATATATGCTGAAGTATGTAACTGTGGTGGTGAAATCACCTCCGACAGCGCTGGAGTCGCGGCTTTATGTATCGTGGGAGCAAACGCTGTTGCTGTCAAGATAAATAAATCCGCTCTGCAGCTGAATGGCGTACCTGAAAACACAAAGGTGGTTAACAATAAAAAAAACAAAGTATAAAAAAATTGCATACCTATAAAGCAAACATGATAAAAACATAACAATAAAACATTGCAGTATAGAATGCAGAACAATAGAGAGAGAACAATAAAACAACTATTTTTGGTTTTTTTATTTTATATTTTTTTTGTGTTTTTTTTTTTTTCTTTTTTTTACTTTTTTTTGTTTTTTTTACACTTTTTTTTGTAACTTTAACTTTTTTAACTGGTACCAGGTTTGGGTCTCTCAAAATGCGACAGCATCTTGGGAGACCCTGTGGAAGTGTGCCTAGTCTGTGCAGTGCTGTACCCTACGCTAATACTCCACTAGTGTGTGGTAGCGTTCAAAACATTCACCAATGCAAAGACCAGGATTGCCAGGACAGAGGGGACAACAATACCGGGTGTCACGCCTAAATCCGCGCTTGCTGCAGACACGACATCTTTTTTGGGGGGTTCGTTGGGTAGGGGTACTCGGGAGGGCATAAAGAAAATGCCTCTCATGCAGCCGGCTTACTGCATTCGGTTGGGGATGGTGAGGTGGAGCACCGTCTGGATACAGAAGGGCTCTGACGATCTCTTCCTGGAATGTAAGGAAGGATCCAGTCCGTCCTGAAGCTCTGTATAGCACATGAGCGTTCAGCAAAGCCAATTGAAATAAATAGACACTTTTTTGTACCAGCGTCTGGCCTTACGGGCAACTAGGTACGGCGCCAACAACTGGTCGTTGAGGTCCACCCCTCCCATATTAAGGTTGTATTCGTGGACACAGAGGGGTTTCTCCACAACACCAGTCGCCGTAGGAATTTGGACCGTCGTGTCTGCATGAAGGGAGGTGAGAACGAAAACATTCTTCTTATGCCTCCACTTCATAGCGAGCAAATTATTATACTTCAAGCAGGCTCTCTCCCCCAGCCTAAGACGGGAATCTACAAGCCGCTGGGGAAAGCCCCGGCGATTAGGTCGCACGGTGCCACATGCTCCAATCTGATGATCAAAAAGGTGGCTAAAAAGTGGCACGCTCGTATAATAATTGTCCACGTACAAGTGGTACCCCTTTCCGAATAAGGGTGACACCAAGTCCCACACTATCTTGCCAGCGCTTCCTATGTAGTCAGGGCAGTTTGTCGGCTCTACGTGACTATCTTTGCCCTCGTAAACCATAAAACTATATGTATAGCCTGTGGCCCTGTCACAGAGCTTATACATCTTGACCCCGTATCTGGCACGCTTGCTGGGAAGGTACTGTTTGAATGACAAGCGGCCAGAAAATTTAACCAGGGACTCATCAACGCAGACAACTTGATGGGGGGTAAACAAGTCCGCAAAACGTTGGTTGAAGTGGTTTACGAGGGGCCGAATTTTGTAGAGCCGATCGTATCCAGGGTCTCCACGAGGACGACAGAGTTCATTGTTGTTGAAGTGCATGAACCGCAAAATCTGCTCGTATCGTGCCCTGGCCATGGAAGCAGAGAACAAGGGTGAATGGTAAATTGGGTCAGTGGACCAATATGACCGCAACTCACTCTTTTTATTCAACCCCATGAGGAGGGAAAGGCCCAGAAAGATCTTAAATTCGGAGACCGTAATTGGTCTCCAATCTCTGGCAAGGGTGGACTGGGGCATAGTGGCGATGTGTTGACCAGCGTATAAATTGCTTTGGTCCACAATAGATCTATAGAGATCTTCGGTGAAAAACAGCGAATAAAAATCCAGTGGCATAAAGTCAACTGTTTCCACCTGAATTCCGGGTTGGCCAGTGAAAGGGGGAAGTACGGGTGCTGCAGAAGTGGTGGGTACCCAATTCGGATTGGCCAATGCAGCAGGAAGGGCACTATGGGCACGACGGGCCTGTGTTCGTCTTCTTGGTGGCAGCGGGACACTACTAGTGCTTGCCACCTCGCCAGCTTGAACTGCACTTATGGGACTCGCCACGTCACCACGTGATACTGCAGTGCTGGATGTACGACCAGGGTGTACTAGGCCGCTGGTGCTTGCCAGTTCACCAGAAGGAATAGCGGCGCTAGTACTTCTCTGCTCCATACGAGAGCCCTGCGGTTCTTGCACTTCAAGGACAGCATAAGTTCGGGGTCTGGTACGCCTGACCTTAGCAGGGACCACAACTCCGTCGTCAGAGCTATCTGTCATGGAGCCGCTGTCCTCTACAGGATCGTATTCTGAGCCTGAATCTGACAGATGAGTGACTTCCTCTTCACTATCTGTCATGCTCAGAATCCTGTAGGCCTCTTCACTAGTGTACCTTCGATTTGCCATTTTGGCCTCTAAATTTAGGGGTACACTAGTGAGACTCACAGGCAAAAAAGCTCCCGACTGTCAGCGACTGATTCAAAACGCTACCAAAAAACTGTTAGCGATCGCAGGGATCAGGCCTGACTCTGCGACCGCTGCAGTTATGTGTGCTTAGTGTTTTGTAAGTGTCAGTAATCGATCGATACTGCACTTGGGTGGGCTGGGCTGGGCCGAGGAGCAAAACGCAGGTGCTAGCAGGTATCTGGGCTGATCCCGCTAACACTGCGTTTCAGGGAACCCTAAACTGCTGGGGAGTATAGATCTGATCGGATCAGATATCGATCCGTTCAGATACTATAGCACTAAGGGAGGTGTATGCTGCGTGCACGGGTTTTAGCGGTACTGGCGCTAACCTGACGCTGCCTGGGGCGACGCAGACCTTATCTGATCCTAAAAACTTAACTTCTATCACCGCCGGGCAATTAGGGGGTTAAACCTTTATAAGGTAATAAACGGTGGGTGCCCTAAAACTATAATAAACTGTAATAAACTATAATAAACTACAAAAAACAAACTATCTAACCAGCGTCACCCGTAACACTTATACGGTGATCGCTGGTGAAAGGGTTAACTAGGGGGCAATCAGGGGGTTAAAACCTTTAGCAGGTAGTATATGGGGGTCCCTGTTGCTATAAAACACTGACAGCGAACCTATATACTTACCTCCCTAACTAGCGTCACCTGTGTCACTAATACAGCGATCAGAAAAACGATCGCTTAGCGACACTGGTGTCGGGGGGTAATCAAGGGGTTAACTTTTATTAGGGGGGGTTAGGGGGTACCCTGGACCTAAGGGGGGGTACCCTAGACCTAAAGGGGGCTAACCTAACTGCCCTAACACTTATAACTGACAAACTGACACCAATGCAAAAAAAAAAAAACACTGCTATTGGTGTCAGAGTGACAGTGGGTACAGGGGGGTGATCGGGGGGTGATCGGGGGGTGACAGGGGGGTGAAAAGTGTGCCTGGCGTGTTCTACTGAGCGTGTGGTGTTGGTGCACTTACTTGGATGTCTTCTCTCCTCGGCGTCGGATCAAAAAGACCGGCTCCAGGAGAGATGACATCACTTCCTCTCCCTCGGTTTACATTACAGAGGGAGAGGAAGCATTTGATTCGTGGGAGCGATCGGGAGGGGGTGGCTATCAATGGATGGCCTCCCCCTGACCCCCAATCGCCCGCGAACAAGACCCGACCACCCAGGGCACCGGGGGGGGGGGTCCGATCGGACCCCCCGCCCGCGGGAAGGCATCACGTTTCAGGTACGTGATTTTGCCTGCCCGTGCCGACCTGCTCACGTATATAGGCGTGAGGCGGTCGGCAAGTGGTTAAACAGGAGGTTGATTTCAGGTCCCCAGGCAACAGGAGGGGGGAGGATTTCTACTCCCACATATTTTTAGTCAAGAAACCTTCAGGGAAGTTCCGTCTGATGGATCTGTTTTTAGGATTTTCAAGTTTTGGTTCAGATACAAATGGTTCCGGATGGACACAATCTTTTTAGTAAGGAGTTTGCTTACTCACAATTGTTTCATGGCATCAATCTACTTGAGACGCATATCTATCTACACATTCTTATTGCAAGCTTGTCAGAGGTTCCTACGTCTGGCGGTCAACCTAGGAAGGAAGATATGGCACCTGCAGTTTAGGGCTCTGCTCTTTTGGCTTTTCCTCCCCACCGAGAGTGTTTTACCAAAGTAATGGCAAAGCATTGGAGCCCCTGAGACTGAGGGGGGTTGCCATAATTCCCTACGGATAGAGTCTACGGATCTGAATCTAATCGCTCTTTTGGCCAAAAAGACCTTGGTTCTCAACTCTTCTGAATAGATCAGTGAAGCCCCCCTGGAGATTTCCGGTCAGAAAGAGGATCTGCTGAGGAAGGGATCTCTATCACTAAGACCAACATACCTCAATCTGACAGCCTGGTTTCTGAGGAAGACCTGCTAAGACAGAGGCCTATGAGAAAAAACACCCTCTTAACCAGTTGCCTACCTTCGGCATCTTGCAAACATCCAAAAAAAACCTCCTCTGTACACAGGGCGTCTCTTGTATGTCCTGCAAGTTTATCTCCTGCTACTGTGCACATCTTGAGACCTGGTTTCTGTAAAAAAAGATGATCCTGTGACTGGGCGCTAGTCAGAGGCCTTCCTCATTGAATAACTGACAGACCATCACAGTGAGCATTCAGTGTAACATTTTAAATCAGAACAGCAACAAACTAGTAACACAGTAGCCATCTTATCAACTGTGTTCGCTGTCAGATTTTAGTGGGGCAGCTGACAGAGGAAAGTTTGTGTGCACAGGAAGTTAACTCTTAATTAACCAGGACATGCTCCTATTGTACTAAACTTTCTTTTCAACCTCTATAATCACTATTAAACAGTTTCATCTCCTGTTCCATGTTTCTATTTTAAATGATTTTCTGGGGAAAAAAAAACCTAAAGCACATATATACATAGTCTATTTAAGGCTTTATGCCCTATACACACGATCAGAAAATCGTACGGAAAATACCGATTTCGAAGTGATCGTACGATTATCGGATCGTTAGTACAGGGCTTTCAAGAGCCGATCAGGACAGTTCATCCGTTAGTATTCTATCGGACATGCAGGAAATTTTTTTTCATACGATTTTCGTTTAATCAGTACAGCTATCGTTTCGAAAATGCAATATAAATGCATTACAACACATGACATCACTTCCGAATTTTATTTCGGTCGTGCGGGAATTTTCGTGACTTTAGTAAACAGTGTCAGTGTTCTCAAGATGAATGTTCTACCCCGCATATTGTTTTTCCTGCAGATGGTGCCCATCACCTTGCCTAAGACTTTCTTCTCAACCCTCAACAGCCTGTTTATACAATACATATGGAGTGGGAAATGCCCCAGACTAGCTCTCCGCACGATACAATGCCCTAAAGCAAGAGGGGGAAAGGGGCTTCCAAAGGTCCGTAGATACTATGAGGCTATAGCTTTACAGCACATTCTAGACTGGTACCACAATGTCTCCCTTAAACTATGGGTTCCTCTTGACAAATTCCTAGCTGGCCGGAACTTGTCACATGCCCCCTGGGTCCCCCGGGAGAGCAGGGGCCTTTCGACGCTGGTCTCTCCTCTGGCTTCACATGCTTTAAATATATGGGACACCTTGAATAAAAAGGGGAAGCTCGCGTTGCCGACTTCCCGCTTGGCGCCCCTATGTGGCTTCCCCTGGTTCACTCCAGGGGAACATCCATCTTTCTTTCGGACATGGACAGCCGATGGAGAATCCAGATGCGGTAAATTTGTTAAAGATCAAGGCTTGCTACCACTGGCCGAACTAAGGGAACAATTCGGCCCATTCCCAATGGTCGAGTGGCGTTATAGACAGCTTAGGCACTTTATTAATAGCCTGCCCCAGGAGGCCCACTCCCCTACCCTGGCATCACCCTTTGAACGCTTATGCATGTCATCCTCTGTTATCCCACATGCAATATCTGTATTATATGAATTATTGCAATCTGCACAGGTTGGGTGGAAACCGGGATTTATTAGGGAGTGGGAGAAGGACCTCCAACACAACTTTACTACCCACTCGAGCACAGTTGATACCAAAATGCAAGAGAACAGCTATAACGTTCTGACTAGGTGGTATAGGGTTCCCTCTAAACTCACCAAGATCTACCTGTCTCAGCCGCATGCTGGAGGGAATGTGGGCTCAGAGGCTCATTCCTCCACATCTGATGGGAATACCCCAAGTTAAGGCCATACTGGTTAAACATACACGCTCAGATTAAACTCATTTTAGACCTGTAGCTCCCAGACTCCCCACTGGAATCCTTGCTGCACTTCCCCACCATTCCTCTCAGTCACTACTGCCAGTCAATCTTGTCCCATTTGCTAAATGCAGCCCGAAGGCTAATCCCCATATACTGGAAAAAACCTCAGATACCCACACGTACCGAATGGATAAAATTGGTCAATAACATCATGGCTGCAGAGGAGTGGATGGTGAAGTGTAAAGATAAATATGAAAAATTTTATTCAATTTGGGCTACATGGATACATTACACCGGTCAAATGGGGATGCCCGCCTTGGGCTCTTCTCAGGCACAGGACCCCCCCTTGATTTCTGGGGCTGGCCTTGCCAGGTATCGAGTTAACTGCAGATAGTAGAAGCTCAGATGAGCTTTGATAGGCCTAAAATGGCTTAAGTTGGTTGAATATACTATGAGGTGTAACACTTCCCCCCCCCCCCCCCCCCCTTTTTTTTCTTCCCCCTTTTTTTTCTTTTCTCCACTTTATACTCAGTTTGTTATGGCTTAAGTTTTATCAAGATCTACGATTTGGCTCTTTGTTTGGTCCTAGTAATATGGGTCCCTGTTAGATCCATACTTTTTATTGAGGGTTTTAACCTTCCTCAGCGATATCCCATTTGGATGCAGTAGGGGAGGTTCATGGATGTGTGAATTTATATGAAGTGATGATTAGATGGCGATAATTATCCCCCTAAAATATTGCCCCTCATGTGTGTATGTCTCCGTGTAATATATACATTTGTTTGACCAAAAAAAGTCTCCTGTATAAATCGTACCTACTTCATATGCGTTGTACTATGTCTATTTGTATGTTTTTCACAGAAAATTTTTTAAAATAAAGATTATTTAAAAAAAAAAAAAAAGTGTGGTCCATTTCAACAGGATTTCTTTTTTGGCGTAAAAAAAAATAGTGAAATCAATATCTTAGTGTATCTAGGTCTCTGCTCGTCATCCTGGATACCCAGTAGGGCCAACTCTGGTGTCACTGAGATATCCAGCTGAAGACAAATATTAATAGCTTCCCCCACCTCAGCCCAGTACCTCGATAGTCGAGGACAGGTCCAAAACATGTGAAAAAAGGTGCTGTCCAGTGAATGACACCGCAGGCAATTTGGGGAGCGTAGCAGATAATATGCAGTCTGAGGCGTGTAGTATATCCTGTGCAGGAATTTTTGTTTGGATCAACTTGTCTCTAGACGAAATCACCAATTTAGAGCTATCCTCCAAAACATTCCTCCCAGGTTTCTCTATCTAAATCCGGTAAGTCTGCTTTCCATTCCATAGGGCTTCCATTTTGGCTGAGTCCTTTTGAATAAGAGCTAAGTACAATGTAGACATAATTTTATCAAGGGATTCCTGTGCCAGCAATTCCTCAATAGGGTCTGCTTTGAGATTGGGAGGAAATGGGAACTGTGCCCTAACTGCATGACGCATCTGATGCCTAAACTGCATCCAAGCAGGGAGGGCAAATCTATCTGTAAGAGCCCTAAATGTGGGAAGAGATCCAGCCTGGCACACATCTCTAAGCAGCTTAATGCCATAACGGGCCCAAAGTTGTGGATCAGGAATAGTTCTAAAGTGAGGGAGAGAAGAATTACCCCACAAGGGACAAAAGGGGGACCACCTATTAGGGCACATAAACCGTCGCCTGGCCATAGCCCACACCCGTAGGGTCGCCGCAGTCGAGGTCGGAAGGGAGGGATACGCCGAGGGGCCCCTATACACCAAATTGTCCAACAACGTAAGAGAACCCACCATGGTCGCCTCCAAACACACAGCCGCATTTGCTCTAGACTGCTGAAACCACCACCTTACTGTAACAAGCATAGCTTCCCAATAGTACATCAATAAACTGGGTAAGGCAAGGCCACCTGTCAGAGCTTACCTCGGCGGACATGGTGCTGCTCGCTGTGGTGTGCGTCGGGGTGCGCCGGCGCGCGCTTTCCTGTTGGTCCTGTTGTGTGTGCTCCTGCGGGCACTGGTGTGTGCGACTCGGCTGGCCTTGGGGTGCGTGCTGGTGTTCGGGCGCTCCTTTGGGCACTGGTTTGCATCATCCGATAAGGCCTGGTGTGCGGGTGCGCACACAGGCGTGTGCGTGTGCCTGTGCGTGCGCACACGCGCCGTTTGGCGCCAATCTGTCTATTTAGGCTGGCTTCACTCTGATCAGTGCTGCCTGATCAACAGCTCTGCCGTTCCCTTGTACCTGTTTTCTGTGCCTGTAACCAGATCTCCTGACTAACCTGGCTTGCTTCCTGGACTCCTGAAATCTGCCTGCACCTGACCTCTGGCCTGTCTGACTATTCTTCCGCCTGCTCCATTGTACCTTCGTTGCCTGCCTGTTGCTGAACCCAGCCTGTCTCCAGACCTTCCTGTTCAGTCTGTTTGCCTGTGTTCCAGCCTGCACCTTGCTGTTAAGGACTGCTCATCCCACCAGCATCTGGACTCTAATTACCAGGCTCCCATACCACTCAGTACTCCTGTGCTTCCTGTATACTCTACCAGGGGCCGCGAGTCGGACGCGTAAGAGAGCCTACCCTCTGCCCAAGCGGACTCACCGGTCTGGTAAGTGAGAAGTCTGATACCACCATAATTTACAGGAAGCTGGAGAGTTTGTCTGGCCAACCAAGGGGAAGCACCCTGCCACAGAAAAGAGCCAATGCTACTGTCTATTTCCTTAAAGAAGGACGGGGATAGCCATACGGGACAATTGCTGAAAATATAGGTAATCTTTGGAAGGTAAATCATCTTCAGGATATTAATTCGACCAAGAAGATTAAGCGGGAGATTATCCCAACGAGAGCAATGATCTCTAAGACTCTGAGCCACTGGTTGGAGGTTAAGGCGCTGGAAGGAGCCCAGATCCCTGGATACCTTAATACCTAAATAATTGAGTTCCTCCCCCCATTGCAAGGGGGTCCATGTCCCATTCACCTTGGCCTGCGCATCCAAGGGAAATAAGGCAGGTTTGGCCCAATTAATGCAAATTCCTGAATATCTTCCAAATTCATCAAAGGCTGCTAAGGCAGCATCCAGTGACGATTCAGCATCCTGCAGGTACGGCAAGGTGTCATCTGCATACAAGTATATTTTCTCCTCCAGAGGGCTGACCCGAAGACCTACTACGGTCAGATTCTCTAATCAGGACCGCCAGAGGCTCCAGCGCCATGGCAAACAGGCTGGATGATAAGGGGCACTCCTGGCAGGTCCCCCTCTGAAGAAGAAAGTAATCCGAGAGGTTGCTGTTTATACGGATCCTAGCTCTAGGCGCACGGTAGAGCAGACTCAGCCAGTGGAGGAACTTGGGACCAAACCCAAACCTTCGCAGAACCTCCCACAGGTATCTCCACTCCACGGAGTCAAAAGCCGTGTCCAGAGAGGCGAAGACTCTTGTACCAGCATTACTATGGGAGGTAGACAGGTTAAGAAATAAGCGACAGATATTATCGGTGCCCTTACCCACCATGAACCCCGTCTGGTCTGCATGGATAAGATCATCCATTACTCTTCTGAGCCGGCTTGCCAGTATTTTTGCCAGAATTTTGGCATCAGCATTAATTAACGATATCGGCCTGTAGGAGGCACACTCCTCAGGGTCCTTGCCAGGCTTGGAAACCATCACCACTATCGCGTCATACATTAAATCAGGTAGACGTCCCAGAGCTGGGAATTGCTTCAGCAAAGCCGTAAGCCTGGGTGCCAGCAATTCCTGATATGTGGAATAAAATTCTATAGGAATCCCATCTGGCCCCAGGGGCTTCCCAGATTGCATAGAGCCCAATGCCTCCTGCACTTCCTCCAGGGAAATGTCTTCCTCCATTTTCCCTCTTTTTTCTGCTTCAAGGGAGGGGAGCTGGATTTGGTCTAGATAATGAAGTAGATCTGCGTCATAAGAGACCCTAGAGGAGTATAGGGCCTGATAAAAACTCAGGAATCTCTCATTAATATCTGCTTGTAGCGTCAGAAGACGACCGTCGGTTCCCTTCAGACGCCCTATGTGGGTTACTGATTGTTGTCCTCTGGCTAACCAGGCCAACAACCTGCCGTTTTTGTCCCCAAATTCAAACACCCTTTGGGCACCATCGATCATAGATTTCTTGGTGAGATCTAATCTAAGCAAGGATAGGTCCCTCAGCATGTCCTGCCAAGCTATGTGCCACGGGCCATGCACAAACACTGCCTCAGTGTTTCTCGAGCCCACCAGGTGTGTTTCCTGTAATATACATATTTGTGGGTGGAGTTTCCGCAAGTAATTAAGTACCAAGGAGCATTTACAGGCCGAATTAAGCCCCCGTACGTTCCATGATACTATCAGACATTTAGCCGTAACAGAGGTATTACAATGACAGATCGGAGGAAGAACCGTGGTCTCACCCGGGCCCCCTGGACCAAGGGGAGACCTAGTGCGTTTTCTTCCACTGAGTAAAGATGCAATTAAGGCCATTAGTCTTTCCTCTAGTCGATTAATGGTTGGGGAAAAAACCTCCTGCGTAATGTATACAGGGGCTGAAGTGCCAGAAGCAGATGCAGCCCCTGACCCCGATGGCTCACCCTGGCCAGCCATCCCCGGTCCCACAGGGGGGGAAGGTGCTGCACAGGGGGTCCTCAGAGCCCGAGGAAGATCCCCTAGAGCCTCTGGTTTTCGGGGTACATGTACCTCTTCTACCCATAGTGCAAAGCAACCAGGTGGAGGTATCACCAAAATACTGACTGCTGAGCGACGTAGTTCAGCAACTGCCGCTGCTACCAATGCCCAGTCTGGTGTTTTAAAGTAAATGCTGCCTGGGAGAATGCCTGTGTCCCACCTCACATGTGACCGTCAGCTCTGTGTCCCTCCATAGGCTGTGTGCATCTGAAAAAGAGTGCACTTTTATAGCCTGTATAGCCAGCGATGTGGGCGTCTAATCACGCTGAACGTCGCGCTAACGCTCCGCCCCGCCCCCCTCCTTCGACCACCCCTCCCCCTTGTTTTTTTCAAAAAACTTGCGCTTCCCGCACGAGCCGAGGCTCCAGTCCTCGGGCCAAGCACGGAGGGGAGGCTTGGGTGGAGGAGAGAGAAGGCCGGTGGATGGGGAATCCGCTGAGGACGCCGGTAGCGCGGCAGCAGCGGTGGAACAGTAATTACCACTATCTATTCAGACCACCCGTCCCCCCTAAATCATGGGGGGAATCATCCCTAAGGAGAGAGCCCCCCAACCCATCCTACCTGGAGTCTGGCTGGAGAAGCGTGCAGCGTGGACACAGACAGATAGACAAGCATGACAAGGTATGTGCTCTTGGCAGCCCCCGGTGGCGACAATAGGCATAGCATACATTTACTTAAAGGGGAATACCTACTAGAATTAAAAAAATCCTTGAGGAATTTCCCTTACCTTACCCAGTTGCAGGGTTCTGTTATATAGACCCAATCTTCACCTCTCACGGTGGGCTCCGTTTGAGAAACCTTCAGAGACTGGGGCCCCCTTGAAAAGGAGGATCCGCAGTTCTGGCCCTGTAAAGCATCCTGCCAGGGATATGGCTGAAAAAAACAAATACTGGGTCCCAGGGTCCAGCTCTCTAAGAAGCTCTTCTGAGGAATCGAGTGGAGAAGGGCCCTCTTCAGCTTCTCAGGATGAGAAGGTGCTAGTTCAGATCCTTGCTGGATTGGTCTGCTCCACATTTAAGTTGCCCATATCTGAGTAAGTTAAAGAACCCTCCTTTGGGTTCACTGAAGCCTCCTCAAACAACACATACTTTTCCTGTTCCTAATTTACTGGAAAAGCTCATTTATTCGGAGTGGGATCACCCAGATAAACATTTTTTTCCACCTAAAGTTTTCAACACTTTATCCTATAGAGGAAAAATTAAAAAAGATGTCGGGTATACCGGCAGTTGACGCTGCCATTTCCTCCGTAAATAAAAGTGTGACTTGTCCTGTTGACAATGCTCAGATGCTTAGGGATCCAACTGATAAAAAAAATTCCTGTTAAAAAATATTTTTTCCATAGCAGGTTCAGTAGCTCAACCTGCAGTGGCAGCAATTGGAGTCTGTCAATACTTGAGAGACCATGTTATGCAGGTCCTTCAAAGTTCTACCTGAACAGCAGGCCCAGGGGTTGGCTAACCTTCCAGCGGCTTTATGTTTTGCTGTTGATGCAATCAGAGATTCTATCATCCAAACCTCTCGCCTTTCGCTTGGTTTGGTGCATATGCGTAGAATCTTATGGTTAAAAAATTGGTCAGCCGAATCACCATGTAAGAAGCTTCTGGCTGGATTTCCATTTCATGGTGCAAGGCTGTTTGGAGAGGATTTGGACAATTGTATCCAAAAGATCTCTAGTGGGAAAAGCACACTCTTACCAGTTAAGAAAAGGAGCAAACGTCCCTCTTTTAAACGGGCACTTTCCCCGGTGCCAGGAGCTTCGGCCTCCAGGCAGTCGCGACGGCCTCCCCCGTAAGACTCAAGGAATAAATTTCAGAGTCGATCCCAGGGACAAAAGTCCTGGGGGAAGAAGCCTACTAGACAAGACGCTAAAGCCTCTTTATGAAAGAGCGCCCCTGCTCGCTCGGGTGGGGGGAGAAGACTGCTACCATTCTCAAAGCTCTGGCAGGAAGATTTCCAGGACAAATAGGTAATCTCCACAGTAACCTTAGGTTACAAACTGGAGAGAGTATTCCCCTCTCCTCGATTCCTCAGATCAAATGTCCCCAGAGATCCAGAGAAAAAGCAGTCTCCGCTTCTAGTGTTAGAGCGACTATTGACGCAAAAAGTCATCGTGGTGGTTCCCACGGAGGAGCAGGGATTGGGGTTTTATTCAAACCTTTTCACAGTTCAAAAACCAAATGGAGATGTCAGACCTATTCTGGATCTAAGGGATCTAAACCGATTCCTAAGGATTCGATCGGTAGTCTCCATCCTACAAGGAGGAGAATTTCTGGCATCGGTAGACATCAGAGATGCGTACCTGCATGTACCCATTTTCCCTGCTCATCAAAAGTACTTGCGTTTCGAAGTAGAAAAATGCCACTTTCAGTTTATAGCCCTGCCTTTTGGGCTAGTCACTGCACCTCGGGTGTTTACAAAGATCTTGGCTCCTCTGGCCAGATTAAGGGCTCAAGGTATAACCATCATATAGCATACCTAGACGACCTGCTGTTGATAGACCGGTCGGTAGCCTGCCTGGACCAGAACTTGGTCACCTCAGTCAATTACTTGGAATACCTAGGTTGGATTCTCAACTTAGAAAAGTCTTTCTTAAAACCAGTAAGAAGACTAGAGTATTTTTGGGCCTGGTCATAGACACAAACCAAGAGAAGGTAATTTTACCTCAGGCAAAGATCAGGGCCTTTTTAAAGAACTGATTCAGGTGGTCAGGACAAAGAGTCCTTCTGTTCGCCTTTGTATGAGGCTGCTGGGGAAGATGGTGGCTTCATTGGAAGCAGTTCCCTATGCTCAGTTTCATTTGAGACTGCTGCAACACAGTATCCTGTCTGCCTGGAACAAGAAGGTGCAGGCATTATGTTTTCCGATGCGTCTGTCTCCCACAGTGCGTCAGAGCCTCAGTTTGTGGTTCATACCCAAAAACCTGAAAAAAGGGAAATCCTTTTTACCGGTTACCTGGACGGCGGTAACAACGGATGCCAGTCTTTCAGGTTGGGGAGCAGTTCTGGAACAGTCTGCGGTCCAGGGGGAAGGGTCCAAAAACGAGAGGACCTTGCCTATCAACATTCTGGAGATCCGTGCGGCTCATCTAGCCCTAAAGGCCTGGACTCTCAGGCTACAGGGATGCCCTGTCATGATCCAGTCCGACAATGCCACAGCAGTGGCTTATATCAATCATCAAGGAGGCACCAGGAGTCGTGCAGCTCAGGACGAAGTGAACCAGATTTTAGTCTGGGCAGAAAAACATGTGCCATGCATATCGGCAGTTTTCTTTTCGGGGATAGAGAACTGTCAGGCGGACTATTTGAGTCGCCAGCGGTTATTCCCAGGGGAATGGTCTCTTCACCCCGACGTCTTTTGGGCCATATGCCAAAGATGGGGGATTCCAGATGCAGATCTCTTTGCATTCAGATTCAACAAGATCGACAAGTTTGTGGCAAGAACAAGGGATCCTCTTGCATGCGGGACAGATGCATTGGTGATTCCGTGGCATCGGTTCTCACGGATTTATGCATTCCCTCCTATTCTGCTACTGCCACGACTCCTTCGCAGGATCAGGCAGGAAAAGAAGTCGGTACTTCTGGTGGCCCCAGCTTGGCCCAGAAGAGCTTGGTATGCAGAAATAGTAAAGATGACAGTTGGTTCCCCGTGGACCCTACCGTCACGTCCAGACCTGTTATCTCAAGGTCCAGTATTCCATCCTGCCTTATAAACGCTAAATTTGACGGTTTGGCTATTTAAACCCAGGTTCTGAAGAATTGTGGGCTTTCAGGTCCTGTGATCTCTACATTGATCAATGCAAGAAAGCCAGCTTCCGGAGTAATTTATCAGAGTCTGGAAGACTTGTGTATCTTGGTATGAAGCCAGGGGTTGGCATCCCAGGAAATATGTCATAGGTAGAATTCTTGACTTTCTACAAATGGGATTAGAAATGAAGCTGGCGTTGAGTACCATCAAGGGCCAGGTCTCGGCCTTATCAGTATCATTTCAACGGCCACTTGCTTCACATTCTTTGGTCTGAAACTTCATGCAGGGGGTGATGCGCCTTAATCCCCCGGTTAAGGCGCCCCTAAACCCATGGGACTTGAATTTGGTTCTGTCAGTCTTACAAAGACAGCCTTTTGAACCAATACGTCAAATTTCCTTGGTCTTGTTGACAAAGTTAATTTTTCTGGTAGCTATTTCTTCTGCTAGAAGAGTATCAGAATTAGCAGCTCTTTCCTGTAAAGAGCCTTATTTAATCTTGGATAAGGATAGAGTGGTATTGCGCCCTCATCCTAGCTTTTTACTGAAGGTGGTTTCAGATTTCCATCTAAACCAAGATATTGTTTTGCCTTCCTTTTTTCCAGATCCCTGTTCTACGGAAGAAAGGTCACTACATTCTTTGGATGTAGTAAGAGCAGTCAAGGCCTATCTAGAAGCAACTGCTCAAATTCGCAAAACAAATGTTTTGTTCATACTGCCCAATAGAGGACAGGCTGCGTCAAATTCTATCATTTCAAAATGGATTTTACAAATGATTATTCAAGCTTACGGTTTGAAACAGAAAATTCCACCTTTTCCAATCAAGGCACACTCCAAGGGCTATTAGTGCTTGTTGGGCGGGGCATCACCGGGCCTCTATGGCTCAAATCTGCAAGGCTGCAACCTGGTCTTCAGTCCATACATTCACCAGATTTTTTCAGGTGGATGTAAGAAGGCATGAGGATATCTCCTTTGGGCGTAGTGTGCTGCAGGCAGCAGTGCAAGGTCCTCAGGTCTGATTACACCCTACGTTGTGTGGTCCCCTTCCCTCAAATAGCATTGCTCTGGGACATCCCATCAGTAATTACTGAGGCTCTGTGTCCCGTGATGTACCTCAAAAGAAAAGGATTTTACAGGTAAGCTGTTATAAAAATCCTATTTTATTCTCTAGGGTGTTAGAACCCCCACATTATACATTTTTTTTCAAAGTATTTTTCTAGCAAAAAAAACTTTTTAACTTGTAAACAACAAATCTCAGACAGAGGCTTGGTTCTTAAGTGGTTAACAAATATTTGCAGAGGACTTTAGGATCACAAGAAATGCCCGTTTGTCCCCTCAAAAAACAATATATGTAATCTTTATCATAAGTACCGTATTTATTGGTGTACTGCACCTTCATTTTAAGAGGGAAGTTTCAGGAAAACCTATATTTTTAAATCAAGCGCTTTGAAGCAAAATAAGAGCCATTTCTGGAATACACGGTGCCGTGAGTTCCTGTGTACCCAACGCTCAGTGACGCACAGGCTTGCCTCCTGCCCTGGTTCATATGTTAGACAGTACAGTGGTCCAATGCCAGGCCAGGAGGCGGGACTGCGTGACTGGGCGTCAGGTACACAACAGATTGAGGCTGTTTGTAATCCGGCGGAGCTCACCCCTCTTCCCCTCAGCAGGAATTGGTGTACAACACCCCACGATTTGCCTCTGATTTTCAGGGGCAAAATGTGTGCTGTTATAGCGCTGATAAATACAGTAATTACAAAGTTATAGACTCGTGAATAGACACATAGCAGAAATGTGAAGATATGTTCTGGTCCATAAGGGGTAAGCGTGTGAGAGTGGAAGTGATTAACCAGCAGAAAGGTGACCAGGGCAATATATTTTAAAGTATGGAATTGTCACAACTCCTGGTGTTCTGGCAAGAACTTTGATTCAAGAAGTACAATTTCAGTTTTGGAATTTCTCCATGAAGAAATGGGGACAGGCCTAGCAGCAAGCATCCTCAACGCACAGGTGGCAGCGCTGTCGGTGTTTCTAGAGAAAACCTTATCCAGAAAGCCATTGATTCGATTAACAACATTTTTTTTTTTTTTTTTTTGGTAAGACTATGGCTAGGATTAGACTGGTGCCTTGTAAGTTATTCCCGAGATGGGATTTATTATTAGTTTTGCAGGGGCTCACAAAGCCGCCTTTCGAACCCCTGAAAAATACCTCTTCAGTTTTTCTTGTGTTAGACAATTCTTCTAGTGGCGGTGACCTCAGCCCGCATTATTAGCTTAATTCAGGCCCTATCAAATTCCAAACCTCCCTGTGTGTTTTCTGGATAAAATTATCCTAAGGACAGATCCAGGATTTCTCCCGACAGTGTCTTCCTCATTCCACTGCACTCAAGAGATCATACTGCCTACATTCTGTCCATCTCCTTCTGGCCTGGGAGAGGAGGCCTTCGACACCTTGGCTGTCGGGAGATTCCTTTTGAGGTATTTAGAAGTGGTAACTGTCACGGAACCCCATTGCACTTTGTGCTTCCGTTAGTACACTGCTTCCTCCAGTCTGGACATTCAGATATTACAGCCCACATATTGTAACCAAGAACCAGGCTAGACTAGCTCAGTTACAAAACTGCAACATAGAATGTTTATTGGAACAAACTTGCACAAATATATACACCAGGAGGACATCCCCCCCCCCCCCTTCTGATCATATTGCCCTAGCAATACAAACTGTAACCAGAAACAGAATTAACATGGCTAATTAACTAGTCACTTAAAGCAGCCAAGGTGACTCCAAGGACAAGGACCATTCAAGTCAGCCTTGCCGTCTTCTAGCTCAGAAGACACAATCCACATTATCAGAAGTATAAACACAGGACACCTTATTAAACGGACAATAGCCGGAGTCCCCAGTAGCAGACTGTCTGGCTCCAGAGGTCACGGTGACCCGCTCTTTTAACATGTATAGTTCAGAATCAAACCAGGAATAGTCTTTGTATTTTTCCTGGGAGATATTGTGGATAAATATTACTTTTTCAATTTAAGTAATCCATGCCACATTCTTAATGTCCATTATTTTCTTGGTCACCCTGTGCCCCTAATAGACAAAGGGAGACTTAGACAAAGAATGTGCATGGGGAGCTGAAACGAGGGTTTCCCAACCTCTCCAAGGGATTCTGGGTTCCACAGGCCCCCTGCCCAAAGTGATGCATGTCACACTAACCACTGCAGGAAGTCAACCTCCCTGTTTATCCTTTTAGCAGGAGCACGCAAAGTAGAGAAAGCATCCAAAAACACCTTGGGGAAGGTGGTTAAAGCAAGTTATCAGGGAAGCCTACCTGGCAATGGGGTAAGAACCTCCGTAGAGGCTAATGCCCCATTCCACACAGGCAGTAGCAGCTTCCTGGGCAAAGAAGGCTGGGTCACTCCAGAACAGATCTGTAAAGTGGTCACTTGGTCCAGTTTCTCCACGTTCATAAGGCACTACAGGTTGGATCTGGTCAGTCCTTTGGCAGGAAGGTCTTACAAGCTGTGGTCCCACCCTGAAGTAAATTCTCGGTTATCTCCAAGGTGCTGTTCTGAAAGGCAAGGTGAGAAAACCTTAGTTGCACATACTGGTAACGGTTTTTCTATGAGCCTTTCAGGACAGCAGCTATTACCCTCAAGTATTGTGTATAATGTTAAATTATCTCTTGTGGTTGGTGTTTTTTGCTTCTTTTGCATCTTCCAGTATGTCTGAGGAATTCTCATGCATTTTAAAGGGGTGTTTTCACAGCAGTTTCCCCTGTGAAGGGATGGAGCTGCACTTTCTCTTCAAGATGAAGAAAGGCTCGTAGTAATACTGTTACTGGTATGCCCCGTACAAATGATCGGACATTCCGACAGCAAAACCGTGGATTTTTTTTCCGAAGGATGTTGGCTCAAAATTGTCTTGCATACACACGGTCACACAAATGTCGCAAATTCCGAATGTCAAAAACGCAGTCATGCACAAGACTTAGGACAAGCTGAGAAAAATGAATTTCAATAGCCAGTGTGGCTCTTCTGCTTGATTCTGAGCATGCATGGACTTTTGTGCGTCGGACTTGTGCACACACGCTCAGAATTTCCAACAACAAGTTTTATTGTTGGAAAATTTGAGAACAAGCTCACATCCAACATTTGTTGAAGGAAAGTCCAATCGTGTACGGGGCATAAGGTTTTTTTTCTGCAACCAAAAAACTTCCCAGCATGTTATCCTATGTGTCCATGCAAACATAAGCTGTTATCAGCAGTTTTTGACAGGTACGTTTTCTGTCTGGGAAAAAAAATAAATAGTGGGTTTAGAGGTGTTTTTCGGCTGTAGACAAGCTCCTACTCCTGAAAAAAAGCTTTAACGCAGCTAACCAGTGTTTATCAGCGTTTTTGAGCCATAAGCTTTTGTGGGAGTTTAACTTGGCAAAAGCTGAAAAATGCTACTGCAAAAACGCAGATTTACTCATGCTACAGCTTTCTACAGCTAAATACTACTGGTGTTTTTATAACGTCCAGTGTGTGTGAGGCCTAAAGCAGTCCATTCTCTGAATCGGCAACCTCCTGGTGTTTTTTCTGTAGCGCTACCCCAAAGGAGCTGCTGAATATTTTTGTGATTTCTCTGTAAACCTAAAGATGACCCTCGCTCACTCAGTACCTACTGACACAACTTGAGGTATTTCCAAAAATGCCATGAGCTAAGCATAATGTAGAGGACATGGTTAAACATCTGCAGTATTCTGACTAATGGTTAAGAGTACTTTACTGACCTCTCAACAAGCCTGACGACCATCAGGTAACACTTATCACTACATTAGTTACTTACAAAAAGAATTCCTATCATACATGGGACACGGGGAGCTTCCCTAGTCTAGAGATGGGTTACTCGAATAAAGAGTGTATAGGTCTATATAAATGGACCTCTCTTAAGGTTTGATTTGTATAATATGACAATTCGAGATATATATAAAGCACTATCATAAATTTGTGTCCTATGTTCTATTTCATTCATACTATTGAATGTCTACTGTTATTTTTATCTTATGATTTCTCAAATAAAGAAATAAAGTACTTTACTGCATTTACCTAGCAACAGTGTAAAAAAGTCTTAAATTTGATAGAACAGTCGTAATTTGCTATAACCGTTCCTGATTTGTCACACTGGCCTGTTCGTAATTAAATAAAATTTTGTCTGGCAAAGCTGGAGTCCTTGAAGAAAGCACAACTTTCCTCGCAGACAGAATAACTTGTATTGTTTCTTTTACCAGACCCAGGAAACCCTCTTTTTTGGTTCTCCAGGCACCGTGCCCTGATTCATTAAAAAAACATTTCAAGTCAGACAGGGAAAGAAGCTGATCTTTCTGGTACCAAAATGTTTTATTCAATACGATAAAAGAATTTGATGTTCAAATTTAAGATGCAAGGATAAAACAATGCAATAAGATGCAAGATTCTTGCTCGCGCAGGAGCTGTTGATTAAGACTTACACAGGTTTATGAGAGCAATAGTTAATGGATGACCTAACTTGAGCATAACATAACAAAGGGAGACATTACCATGGAAAGGGGATGCCAATGAATATGGTCTCCCCGTTCGCAGACATTTGTTCTTGAACATACACCTCTTTACATGTTTGGCAAATATAGAATGATTGATATGCAACCCCCTGTGGCATGCACCCGGGAATATCTGTGACCGCCGGGTCCGCATCACGGTAAATACAGCGGTCATTTACAACGTGGTCGCTCCGTCAATGATGGAGTGATCGCATGTAAACCGGCATCATGTCCGGTTCCTCTCTCCCCTCTCTGTACAGAACGGTACAGTGCAAGAGGAGAGATCGAGTACTGCGGCGCTGTGGGCTCAATGTGTAGTGCCCACAGCGCTGATATGTGCCCACTCCAGCACTCATCCATCCATACCAGCCATACTCAGCCAGCCATCCCTAATCAGCAATACTCAGCCATGCTCATCCATCCATCCGTACTCAGCAATACTCATCCATGCTCATCCATCCATCCGTACTCAGCAATACTCATCCATCCATGCTCAGCCATCTCATCCACCCCCATCCATACCCAGCCGTACTCGGTCGTATCCAGCTGTACTCGGTCGTACCCATCAATTCCATCCATACTCGGCCATCCCCATCCATGGCTCATCCATCCCCATCCATGCTCGTCCATGCCACTACAGTGCCTCACAAAAGTGTAATAGGTAGTCAAATTAGATTTGAAACTTATGCCCCTAGAACACCTGATGGTGCTCCCTGCATGTTGGGCCTCTCTATGTGGACAGGCTGTGTAAAAGTCTCCGACATGTGGTATCACCGTACTAAGGAGGAGTAGGATAATATATTTTGGGGTGTAATTTTTGGTATGTACATGCTATGTGTTAGAAATATTGTATAAATGGACAACTTTGTGTAAAAAAAAAAAATAAAGTTTTCATATTCTTTACACATTTTCCAAAAACTTGTAGAAAAAAAGACACGTTCAAAATACTCATTATGCCTCATTGATTAAACATTGGGTTGTTTTCTTTCCAAAATGGGGTCATTTTTGGGGCGTTTCCATTGTCCTGGTGCTCCAGGGCCTTCAAAAGAGTAAGAGGTAGTCAAGAAATGATGTGTAATTTATGCTCCAAGAACGCCTCATAGCACTCCCTGCATGTTGGTCCTCTGTATGTGGCCGCGCTGTGTAAAAGTCTCACACTTGTGGTATCGCCATACTCAGGAGGAGTAGTAGAATGTGTTTTGGGGTGTAATTTGTGCTATGCATATGCTGTGTGTGAGAAATAACCTGCTAATATAACAATTTTGTGAAAAAGAAAAAAAACTTTATTTTTTAAAGAATTGTGGGAAAAAATTACAACTTCTAAAAACTCACCATGCCTCTTACTAAATACCTTGGAATGTCTATTTTCCAAAAAGGGGTCATTTGGGGGGTATATGTACTTTCCTGGCTTGTTAAGCTGGCCATACACCATTCAATTTTCCTGTTCAATTTTCTTTAGATTTACCTTCAACTATGTAGTACAAGGGCCTGCCTGATTGCATCCAAATTGAAAGTGTTTAGGTTTCACCTCATATTATATGGTTTTGGTAAATCTAAAGGAAAGTTGAACAGGAAAATTGAATAGTGTATGGCCAGCCTTAAGGTCTCAAGAAATGAGATTGGCTTTCAGTACATCAGGTGTGATCAATTTTCAGAGATTGGCACCATAGCTTGTGGACTCTCTAACTTTCACAAAGACCAAATAATGTACACCAATTTGAGTTATTTTTACCAGATATGTAGTAGTATAAATTTTAGCCAAAATTTATGAAGAAAAATTACTAATTTGCAAAATGTAAAAAAAAAAAACGAAGACTTTTTACCAAATTTTTTTGTTTTTTTTTTCCTTTTACAGCGCAAAAAATAAACCCAGCGGTGATTAAATACCACCAAAAAGCTATATTTGTGTGAAAAAAGGACGAAAATTTCATATAGGTACAATGTTGCATGACTGAGTAATTGTCATTCAAAATGTGAGAGCACTGAAAGCTGAAAATTGGTCTGGTTAGGAAGGGGGTTTAAGTTCCCATGGGTAATCTAATATAAACTTAGAACACGGCTCTTCGTAATGATAGTCATCAGCATTAGACAAATCCAAAGGAATGTCTCCATCTAGTGGTCAAGTACTCAAATTAACCTTAAAAGAACTGATGTTAAAACACCTATACAGAAGAATGACTTGAAAAAATGCACATCAACTATTAATAAAAGAGTTAATGTCCCAGTCCACATTAAGTCCATAGGGGACATAACTCATGGATCCAGTGTGTCTCTAGCCTAGAAATGTCCCTTCTGACAAAGCTTTCCCTCCAATTAAGGGTGAACCTGTCAATGGCAATGAAAAGTGCCAGCCGGGTTTTTGTCATGGTACTTCAAATATAATATTGGCCACATGCTCGCCAATCTGGACATTTATGGCTCTTACAGTGTGGCCCACATACTGTAGTCCACGGACAGACCAGCATGTATACAACATTGAGAGGTGTAGGTAATGAAAGTGTCTGTCATAAGACTTAGATGTAGCCGATGACTCAAAGGTATTAATCCGCCTAGCTTTATTTTTTATTGAGTCAAACAAATGCTTCATTTCCGCATTGGTAATAACCTTGAGTTTTTGAAAAAAAGACAACCTATTGGGGGCATCTAAAACATTGGGCGCTACTTGGAATCTTAAAGGGGGGACACCCCTAAAAATGACATCTGGGGAATCGGGCAAAGCAGGTCCCAAAACCCAATCATTTATCCAGACTCCCAGATGCCTGGACACTATCTTCCTAATGTCCCAGTATTGCCGCAAAAAAGTGGTGAGAAATGCAAAATTAAAATCCCTCGTTAATCACCTTTTTCACCTTGCCATCCAAAAGGGTGGTCCTTTCTCTAGTCTCTACATCAGAGATGATCCCATCCAGTAAATCAGCTGAATAAACCTTTTCAATAAATCTTGCTCTGAGGACCATAGTTTGTTTAATATAGTCCTCATAAATGGTACATTTATGCCTAATACGTGTAAACTGGCTTTTAGGAACACCTTTCAGCCAGGAGGGATGGTGACAACTCCCTTGGCCAATATAACTATTCTGGTCTGTAGACTGGAAATAGGTAGAGGCCACAAAAAGCCCCCCCACCTTACCTCAATATTAAGGTCCAGAAAATGAATTTGGCAAGGACTGACCTCATATTGCAACCGTATCCCCAAAGAGTTACAATTCAGCTGCTCTAAAAAGGAACATAGTGATGGCTGATTGTCATCTTATAAGAGGAGGACATCATTAATATACCTACCCCAGAAGACCAGCTCCAGTCTTCTGTTGGCATAGATGACCTCCTCCCATTTCGCCATGAACAAATTCGCCATACTAGGGGCAAATTTGGCGCCCATGGCAACATCAAGGTTCTGGAGGTAAAAAAAAAAAACTCCAAACCAGAAATAATTGTGGGACATGGCAAAATTCAAAAGTTTCAAAAGTCTCTCTGGGGATTGGATAGAGTATCGTCCCTTCTCAAAAACCTATCCACCGCATTCTGACCATGTTGGTGGGATATGATCATATAAAGGGATTCAACATCTGCCGTGGTCGGCAGATAGCCTTCCGTCCAATCAATCTCCCCAAGCATTTATATCACCTGGGAAGAATCCCTAAAAAAAAAAAAAAAAAAAAAAAAAAAAAAGGGTGTTTGAGATACAAGGGGTTGAAGGAAGCCATCGGTATACTTCTAAATCCTCAATGTAACTGAGTCTAATCCACTAATGATAGGTCTACCCAGTGGATTAAGTAAATCCTTGTAAATTTTTGGAAGATAGGATGACTGGCACCCTAGGTGCCATAGGTACTAGAGAAAAATTTTCTTAGTGAGCAACCTGTCCTCAAAACCATTGTCTACAAGTTTATTCAGCTCTTTCTTATACTTAGTAGTAGGATCATTCAAAAGATTAAATTCTTCAACGTATGCAGATTTGTCTAGTACAACAATGCTGCCCCCCTTGTCAGCGGGGCGGACAATGTCATCTCCTTTTCCTAAGGGACTCTCTAGCCCTTCTCTAAATTTCATATTTATTGTAATTCTTTTTCAATTTTCAACTTATCAATATCCCTCAGCACTTTATCTTTACTGAAATGGATGGGGCCACATTACCGGGCGGATTGAAAAGGGATGCATTGGCTAACCCAGAATGTCTAATCCCCCCCCCCCCCCACATTGAACGAGGCATTTTTGAAGGGAGACCTCCCAATGTCCAATGTTAATTTTTCTAATATATTTCTGCACATCGATAAACACACTAAATTTATTCAGAAGCTTATCTGGGGCGCATTTCAGGCCATGATTCGGCACAAATTTTTCTTCATCACTAAGTGCACCCTTACTAAGATTAAAAATCCTTTTCTTTTATACTCTTCTCCTCCTTTTTGTCTGTGCCTCCTTCCCTCTCTGGTTCCTCTTTTTGCATTCCCCAGCTCTTTTGATTTTCTGTGGGCCTTTGGGGAAAAAAGGTGGTGGTGGACCATTAATAGGTTAGCGAAACCTTACTGAGGCTGGGTAGGCTGGACTACCGAATTGGGATGAACCTTGCTCAGAACAATAGGTTTTTGGAGTGTGATATGCAGGATGCTGAGTAATATACCTGTTATCTGGCTCCCAATCATCTTGTTCCCCTCCTCAAGGGTTCATAATGATTATACATTGAGATATGTGTGTGTGTGTGAAGTAGGGTTGTCCCGATACCGATACTAGTATCGGTATCGGCACCGATACCGAGCATTTGCCCAAGTACTTGTACTCGGGCAAATGCTCCCGATGCTTCCCCCGATACCTAGAGGACAGCTGTGATCGGCGCGTGGGGGAGTTACAAGATTCTCCCCCAGCGGCTTTCACCAGCTTTAGTGACATACAGCGGTGATCGCTCACAGCTGACTGTCACTGCATCCTCCTCCGTGCCCCCTCCTTTCCTCTGTGCCTCTCCGCTGTCCCCTTCGTTCCTCTCTCCTTATCTGTCCCCTCCGTTCTGCTCTCCTTATCTGTCCCCTCCGTTCTGCTCTCCTTATCTGTCCCCTCCTTTCTGCTCTCCTTATCTGTCCCCTGCATTCCTCTCTCATTATCTTTCCCCTCCGTTCTCCCCCTCCGTTCCTCCATCCCCCTCCTCCTTCCTTTGTGTATGGAGAGAGTCAGCTGACTCTGTCCATTCACATAACTGAAACATTGTAATCTCCTGTGATTACGATGTGTCAGTTTATGAATGGAGAGAAGCTGCTGTGTTCTCTCCATTCATTCTCAGTGCAGCTGACGCTGCAGAGAAAGGGACTGGGGAATCTCTATCCTCTGTCTCTCTCTCTGTCTCAAGGGGGAGATATCAGAGGTCTGTTAAGACCCCTGATATCTCACCAAAGCCCCCCAAAAGGGCTGATTAAAAAAAAACAAAAAAACGATAAAGAATAAAAAAATATTATTGGAAAAAATAAAAATTGTAAAAAACAAAACAAAAAAAAAACCACACACACACATACAACGTTCACCCCCCCCCCCCCCCCCCAAAAAAAAAGCAAGCACTGTTAAAAAAAAACAAAAAAAAAGAAAAAAAAAACACTGTCACGTGACATTAAAAAAAAAGTATCGGTAATCGGTATCGGCGAGTACTTGAAAAAAAGTATCGGTACTTGTACTCGGTCCTAAAAAAGTGGTATCGGGACAACCCTAGTGTGAAGGGTGATAGTAATTGGCCTGAGCTCCTAATTTTCACACTGGGATACCCTTTATTAGGGGAACCTTCCTGATGTTGGGGATACTTAGGACCTGCTGAATGATGGGAATGGTTTGACTGAAAAGGTCTGGAGGGTGCTTTCCTCCAACCCTTTGCAGGGGTGCCCATACCATTCAGTCTTTGATGTAATGTGACAAATTTACCATTCCCTTGTTAGATGTAGTTGGTGATTTTAGGTGTCACATGATCGGCCTGTGGAATGTGGGAATTATTCCTTTTTCCTGTTTGGCCATCTATCCATTGGCCCATGTGATTTTGGGTGTCGCGTGTATGGTAATGAGTTCCAACCTATGTGTGTTTAACTGTGTGCTTGCATCAACTGATCACACCTCTGAAGATGGCCTATTGGCTGAAATGCACAAGGTGGTCTGCTGATGCCATAAGCACGATACGAACTGTGGAATTTTTGGATTTGTATCTGATTTTTATGAAGACAGTTGTGTTTTGTATGGTATTTTAATAAATTGCTCATCCCTACATACTTCACCATGAGTTTTTATTTTTTATTTTTTCTGGTGGTGACTTTGATCTATCGAGGTTTTTTATAATCTGTGAAAACGTTGGCGTCCTGGAAAGAGGAGGAGGAATTCTGATGTCCATCCTATGGCTGTGTTATCTGCTCTGCATTGGAGGGATACCTTGATGCCTGGCCATGCAGTGAGATCGTTCTGGTGGTTTACTGCAGAAGGATTGAGCTCCCTGTGAGGCCTGACTTGATGAACTTTCTAGTAAGGGCATTTGATATCAACACAGTGGTGTGGTGTGTGGGCTCACATGCTGAAGTTTGGTGCAGGGGACCCTCCTTCCTCTTTTTCCACTTGTCCTTTTGGGTTTCATACATCCATTCAAGCGCTACATATCAACTTTCTACTATTACTCATATTGTGATCAACCATGTTTATGCTGGCTGCTGTTTCATTTTTTTTTTTTGTCCATCTGAGACTGTTCTGCTATGGTCTTAATATATTTGAGTATATTATTACTGTATTTTTTTAATACATTAGGGTAACCCTTGGATAACAGGTATTTATTAAAAAAAAGTGGGCAATAGAGATAGACCACAGACTGCCTAGGGAAGTGGAAGGAGATATGATGATGCAGAAAGGGCTTAACCCTGCATCAAAATTGTAAGAAGCATTGCGTACGGAGAGAGTCAAGGAAAGTGCCAAGGTTGCCATATAGAATCAAATTAGTCTTGGTTATCCTCCAGGATAGCTGTTATTCATTTACCATTGTGCTCTGAGTCCTAGATTTAACTTCCTCAAAATTGAAAGGAGATTTTCACGCTTGGGCATTAGTCTGCTTAGTTGCTATAAAAAAAATGTGCCAGATAAGTAGTCGACTGCAGGGGGGGGCGGTGAATATGGTTAGCTGGTTTCGGGTGGAGAGCCTCCCCAGGGGTCCTTACAAAGGTTCATTTGTAACACTGAATTGATAAGTGTACAGACCCATATCCACAATGGCTTACATTTCAGGGCAGGTCACCAAATGAAGTGCAACTCCTACTACTTTGTATCCCTGAAAATGGGAAGGGTAGGTTGGGATGCTTTTGGCTGCTGTTACTGGGTTTAAATAACAGCAGGCGTGCACCTTATAGGAGTTCTGAAGCATTTGTACATTGTAAGAGGTTTTAAATGTAACCTGGCAAATCTTTAACCAGTCCTAAAGAGGTAGTGTTTTATAAGATCCTAATCCCAGCGTGTACCATACTGCAGTGCACTGTAATGCCCCGTACACACGGTCGGATTTTCCCACGGAAAATGTGTGATAGGACCTTGTTGTCGGAAATTCCGTCCGTGTGTAGGCTCCATCACACATTTTCCATCGGATTTTCCGACCCACAAAGTTTGAGAGCAGGATATATAATTTTCCGACAACAAAATCCGTTGTCGGAAATTCCGATCGTGTGTACACAAATCCGACCGACAAAGTGCCACGCATGCTCAGAATAAATAAAGGGATAAAAGCTATTGGCCACTGCCCCGTTTATAGTCCCGACGTACGTGTTTTACGTCACCGCGTTCAGAACGATCGGATTTTCCGACAACTTTGTGTGACCGTGTGTATGCAAGACAAGTTTGAGCCAACATCTGTCGGAAAAAAATCCTAGGATTTTGTTGTCGGAATGTCCGAACAAAGTCCGACCGTGTGTACGGGGCATTAGAGGTATTTCCCAGAATGGAAAAATATATTAAAGGCAACACGCCTTTTTAGTGTGATAGTTTATTTGTAGAGAAATTCAAACAGACCTAGAGGAGTCAAATTCTCAACAAGGACTCCACCAGTTGCTGTTTATTTTTAGTGAAAAACCCACTACTATATTAAAAGGTTCATGAGATTCCCGGATTTGCTCAAATATGCAGATACCGCGATCCATCAACCTGGAGTAGACTGTTAATTTATTTGAGAGAGACCATCTAAATTCAAAGGTGTTATCCATCCCTGGGGAAATGGAGGACTTATAAAAAAAAAAAAAAAAAAAAAAAAAAAGGTGTAAAGGGGGATGGGGCGATATTGGCTCTGCCAAGTTTGTAATAGAATCCCAGACTGTGAAGGTGTTGGCTAAGACTGGGTTAAGTCATTTTGGGCCTAGTGTAGGTGGGGTCCAGATAAGGGATGCCAACAGGATTGGATGAATAATTAATACATTTTACACCCACTTTAATCAACCTTATTTTAAACCATGTAAAAATATCAAAATAACAATCTACAAAAATGTATTTCTAAAATTATTTTAAAAAGAGCTGCTGTCAACAAAACTTATGAATTCCTAAATACATAAACCAAGATATACCTATCATATCATAGCACATCACGGATCTTGTGGACAGATTACTGGGAGGGGCTGGGGAAGACCCGGCTGTCATGGTGCACGTTGGCACCAATGACAAAGTCAGAGGCAGATGGAGTGTCCTAAAGAACGATTTTAGGGACTTAGGAGCTAAATTGAGGAAAAGGACCTCCAAGGTAGTGTTCTCAGGAATACTACTGGTACATCGAGCCACACCAGAGAGGCAGAGGGAGATTAGGGAAGTAAACAAGTGGCTGAAAAGCTGGTGTAGTAAGGAGGGGTTTGGGTTCCTGGAGGACTGGGCCGACTTCTCAGTCGGTAACCGGTACTATAGAAGGGACGGACTGCACCTAAATGAGGAGGGTGCAGATCTGCTGGGAATGAAGATGGCCAAAAAGTTAGAGTGGTTTTTAAACTAGGCGATGGGGGGGGGGGGGGGAGGGTCCAGAGACAGTGATAGCCAGCGCGGAAGATATTCCAGAGGGTAGTATTGGGGGCATTAGTGGTAGGTTAACCAAAGCACAAAAACACAAGGTGAGTATAGTACCAAGTCCAAGTTGCAATCTTGAAACACCCAATACGAGGACAATATGCGACCGGTCTAAACTATGTGGCATGTTCACCAATGCCAGGAGCCTGGCGGACAAGATGGGTGAACTAGAGATACTGTTGTACAAGGAGGATTTGGATTTTGTGGGAATTTCAGAGACCTGGTTCAACAGCTCTCATGATTGGCTGGCAAACATTCAAGGGTATACCCTATACCGCAAGGATAGAGAGGGTAAAAAAGGGGGAGGGGTATGCCTATATATCAAGAATAATGTACAAATGAATGTGAGAGATGATATCACTGAGGGGGCTAGGGAGGAGGTGGAATCTTTATGGGTAGAGCTCCAAAGGGATGAAGCTAAGGGGAAAATAATACTGGGAGTATGCTATAGGCCCCCTAACCTGAGGGAGGAAGTGGAGACGGATCTCCTATCACAAATTGGATTAGCAGCAAGGATGGGAAGTGTTATCATAATGGGGGATTTTAATTATCCAGACATAGACTGGGCGGAGGGAACTGCGCATTCATTTAAGGCTCGCCAGTTCCTTAATGTCTTGCAGGACAATTTTATGGGTCAGATGGTAGACGCACCAACTAGAAATAAAACATTACTAGATCTGATTACCAACAATACAGACCTGATAACAGATGTGGAAATACGGGGCAATTTAGGTAACAGCGATCACAGGTCAATTAGTTTCAGTATAAATCACACAAATAGGAGACATGAAGGGAACACAAAGACACTGAATTTCAAAAGAGCCAACTTCCCTAAACTACAAACCTTGCTAAAAGGCATAAATTGGGATAAAATATTAGGAACAAAGAATACGGAGGAGAGATGGGTTTGCTTTAAGAGCATATTAAATAAGGGCATTAGCCAATGTATCCCATTGGGTAATAAATTTAAAAGAGCGAACAAACATCCTGGATGGCTTAACTCCAATGTAAAAATGCATATAAAAGCAAAGGAGAAGGCCTTCAAAAAATACAAGGTTGAGGGATCATCCACAGCATTCAGAATTTATAAAGAATGCAATAAGAAATGTAAGGGTGCAATTAGGATGGCTAAGATAGAACATGAAAGACACATAGCGGAGGAGAGCAAAAAAAATCCCAAGAAATTCTTTAAGTATGTAAACAGTAAAAAAGGGAGGACAGACCATATTGGCCCCATAAAGAATGAGGAAGGACATCTGGTTACAAAGGATGGGGAGATGGCAGAGGTATTGAATTTATTCTTCTCCTCAGTCTTCACGAGTGAATCGGGGGGCTTCAGTAACCAAAACTGCAGTGTTTATCCTCATGACACAACACAGGAAGCACCTACATGGTTAACAGAGGACGGAATTAAAATTAGACTTGAGAAACTTAACATTAATAAATCACCGGGACCAGATGGCTTGCATCCGAGGGTACTTAGGGAACTCAGTCAGGTGATTGCCAGACCGTTGTTCCTAATTTTTACAGACAGTCTATTGACTGGAATGGTACCAGCTGATTGGAGAAAAGCCAATGTAGCACCAATATTTAAAAAGGGCCCAAAAAACATCCCTGGGAATTACAGACCAGTTAGCCTAACATCAATAGTATGTAAACTCTTGGAGGGGATGATAAGGGACTATATACAAGATTTTAGTAATAAGAATGATATCAGCAGTAATCAGCATGGATTCATGAAGAATCGTTCTTGCCAAACCAATCTATTAACCTTCTATGAGGAGGTGAGTTGCCATCTAGATAAAGGAAGGCCCGTAGACGTGGTGTATCTGGATTTTGCAAAAGCATTTGACACAGTTCCCCATAAACGTTTACTGTACAAAATAAGGTGCGTTGGCATGGACCATAGGGTGAGTACATGGATTGAAAACTGGCTACAAGGGCGTGTTCAGAGGGTGGTGATAAATGGGGAGTACTCAGAATGGTCAGGGGTGGGTAGTGGGGTCCCCCAGGGTTCTGTGCTGGGACTAATCCTATTTAATTTGTTCATAAACGACCTGGAGGATGGGATAAACAGTTCCATCTCTGTATTTGCAGACGATACTAAGCTAAGCAGGGCAATAACTTCTCCGCAGGATGTGGAAATCTTGCAAAAAGACCTGAACAAATTAATGGGGTGGGCGACTACATGGCAAATGAGGTTCAATGTAGAAAAATTTAAAATAATGCATTTGGGTGTCAAAAATATGAATGCAATCTATACACTGGGGGGAGAACCTCTGGGGGAATCTAGGATGGAAAAGGACTTGGGGGTCCTAGTGGATGATAGGCTCAGCAACGGCATGCAATGCCAAGCTGCTGCTAATAAAGCAAACAGAATATTGGCATGCAATAAAAGGGGGATCAACTGCAGAGATAAAACGATAATTTTCCCGCTCCCGGACTCTGGTCCGCCCGCACCTGGAGTATGCTGTCCAGTTCTGGGCACCAGTCCTCAGGAGGGACGTACTGGAAATGGAGCAAGTACAAAGAAGGGCAACAAAGCTAATAAAGGGTCTGGAGGATCTTAGTTATGAGGAAAGGTTGCGAGCACTGAACTTATTCTCTCTGGAGAAGAGACGCTTGAGAGGGGATATGATTTCAATTTACAAATACTGTACTGGTGACCCCACAATAGGGATAAAACTTTTTCGCAGAAGAGAGTTTAATAAGACTCGTGGCCACTCATTACAATTAGAAGAAAAGAGGTTTAACCTTAAACTACGTAGAGGGTTCTTTACTGTAAGAGCGGCAAGGATGTGGAATTCCCTTCCACAGGCGGTGGTCTCAGCGGGGAGCATTGATAGCTTCAAGAAACTATTAGATAATCACCTGAATGACCGCAATATACAGGGATATGTAATGTAATACTGACACATAATCACACACATAGGTTGGACTTGATGGACTTGTGTCTTTTTTCAACCTCACCTACTATGTAACTATGTAACTATTAGGATACAAGGCCACACTTTCATAGACTGTTTTAGTTATTTTTTCATAAAGTGAAACCAAATTCATAGGAACAAAAGTGCATTGTGCAAAAATAATCTAACATGTAACTGTGTTTTGTGACACAACAATTGTGCTGCTCTTCCTTATTCACAGTGTAGAAATCTTATTCTCCATATATTATTGACCTCTTTATTTAAATAGAAGTCAAATAGCATTTTGGCATCCCTCTTAATGGTCTTTAGTCCCATTACATGAAAAAAGTCTAACCTTTTTTCATTGTAACAAAATCCAGAAATGTTTTATTTTAATCCCAACATCCAGAGAAAGATAAACCATACTGTGTTTTCATTTCAAAAAATGTTGTCTCCACAGATCCCTTTCATAAGATTACAATCTGCTTAATAAATCTTTTGTATAAAGCCAGCTCCGAGCGTAGCAAAGAAGGATTTTTGCCATGTTGGGAGCATATTTAGCTCCTGTTGTGACTCTTAGTCTGGTTAAAGGAGCCATTGTGCCAGAGAAAGTTGTTAGTCATTGCTAACCCGCAGCCACTAAAAATTGTATCTGTGCGTTTTGGGATGAACATTAAGTAAATTTTTGGATTTAGTACCTAATTGACAAGTTCATAGTACTGTACTCATTTTACCTACATTCTCATGCAGGCTACAGTATGTGGGCCGCACCACTAGAAAATTGGGCACTAGGATTGGTGAACATATAAATAATAAAAAAATATATATATAAAACAAATAAAAAAAAGATTCCAGAAACATTGCAGGTTTGAGTTACTAAAACTGGAGGGTGCAAAATCTGGTGCAGCTGTGCATGGTAGCCAAACGGCTTCAAACTACAGCTTGTTAAGTTTTAACGAAAAAAAAAAACCCTGGAAGCTGATTGTTTTCTACGGTAGGCGGAGCTGCTCTAGATTTTGCCTTCTAGTTATGGTAAATCATCCCCAGTGTGTCAAACCATTTTATGACTCTCTCCATAACAGCGATCGTAGATAGTAATTGTGTGGCATAGACAAAATTGAGAGACTCAAATGAGATGAAAGCATGAGATGAGGAATGCCTGGTTGCTGAAAACGCACGGAATACATGATTGCACAAAGATGCATGTTTTTTGTCATGTTTTGCATAAATATACATGGTTATACATGTTTGCATAGAGATACATGATCATGGTTGCTTAAGCATGCATGGATGCACAAAGATGCATGTTTGTTTACAGAAATGTACAAGAATTTACATGTTTGCATGGAGATACATGTTCAAACATAAAATGCATAATCGCATAGAGATGCATGGTTATTCATGGTTGCATAAAGATGCGTGTTTAAACATGTTTGTATAGATATACATGATTGTACATAGTCACATAAAGATGCATGGTCACATAGAAATGCTTGATCACATAAAGATGCATGATTATACATGTTTGCTTGAATATACATGGTTATACATGTTCACATAGAATACATGGGGGGTTGTTTTGCGGGGGGCAAATCCACTTTGCACTGCGGGTGCGCTTGGGGGTGCAGTCGCTCTGAATCTAGCAGCTTGATCTGAAATTAGGGGAAGCTCTGCTAATTTTGTCATCCAATCATGTGCAGGCTAAAATGCTGTTTTTTTTTTTTTTTAATTTTCCTTGCCTATCCCCCTTGGATCTCCGGCGACTTTACTTCCGAGTGCACTTTCGGTACACTTATGGTGCGGGGTGGGTTTGCCCTTAGTGCATAATCCCCATGGTTGCATAAGAATACTTGATCGCTTAGAGCTGCTTGATCACATAAAGTTGCTTAAGCGCATAAGGATGCTTGTTTGCATAAAGATGCTGGATCGCATATAGATGCTGGATCATATAAAAATACATGCTTGCATAAAGATGCATGTTCATACATGTCTACATAGATACATGTTGCATAAACAAGTTTCATAAACGCATGCTTGCTTATTGCAAGAATGCCTGTTTCCATGGGCACGGGTTGCATGAATGAGTGTATACAACGCACACTTTCATATTTTGCCAAAATGCTTATTTGCATGAACACATGCTTCCACAGAAGCATATTGCTTAAACACATGCTGACATGTTTTCATTTGTGCTGCATACACATGTTTATTACATTAAGCTGTATACATATGTACTTGTTTTCTCCAGGACTATTTACCTATATACTTATTTACATTATTATTATACAGGATTTATATAGCGCCACCAGTTTACGCAGCGCTTTACAACATTAGGGAGGACAGTACAATACAATTCAATACAGGAGGGATCAGAGGGCTCTGCTCGTAAGAGCTTACAATCTAGGAGAGAGGGTCAAGTTATACAAAAGGGTAATAGCTGTGGGGGATGAGCTAATGGAGAAAATAGTGCAGTTGTTAGATGGAGGCAGGATAGGCTTCTCAGAAGAGGAAAGCTTTCAGGGATCGCCTAAAAGTGGATACATTTGGAGATAGTCTGACAGAATGGGGTAGGGAATTCCAGAGGATGGGTGAGGCTTGGGAGAAGTCCTGGAGGCGGATATGGGAGGAGGTGATGAGGGAGCTAGAGAGCAGGAGGTCCTGGGAGGAACTAAGAGGGCGATTTAGGTTGGTATTTTGAGACACGGCTAATGATGTAGCTGGGGGCAGAGTTGTGGATGGCTTTGTAACTTATTGTTAGTATTTTGAATTTAATTCGTTGGGCGAGTGGCAGGGAATAGAGGGATTGGCAGAGAGGGGTAGCAGACACTGAGCGGTTTGTAAGGTGGATGAGTCTGTTAGCAGCATTCATGATGGACTGAAGGTAAGCCAATGAGGAGGGAGTTGCAGTAGTCGAGGCGAGAGATAACCAGGGAGTGAATCAGGAGTTTTGTGGTTTCGTTGGTTAGAAAGTAACATAGTTTAGAGATGTTGCGGAGGTTGAGGCGGCAAGCTTTGGAAAGTGATTGGATTTGGGGCCGAAAGGAGAGTTCAGAATCCAGGATAACACCTAGTACCCTGACATGTGGGGATGGGTGGATGGTTGTGCCATTGCTCTTGACAGACAAGTCAGGGGAAGGGGACATGTGAGGGAGGAAATATTATAAGCTCGGTTTTGGACAAGTTGAGTTTGAGGAAGTGGTGTGACATCCATACAGATATGTCGGTTAGGGATGTGTGAGGAGACTGATGGAGTGAGTTGAGGGGTGGAGAGATAGATTTGTGTGTCGTCAGCGTAGAAATGATATTGAAAGCCGTGAGAGGCTATCAGCTGACCCAGGGAAGAGGTGTAGATTGAAAATAAGAGGTTCTAGAACAGAACCTTGGGGGACCCCGACAGAAGGGAAGAGGAGTGGAGGAAGTAGAATTGTAAGTGACACTGAAATTGCGTTGGGATAGGTATGATGAGAGCCACTGAAGAGCACAGTCACAGAGACCAAGGGAGTAAAGTTTTTTTTTTGAGGAGGGGGTGGTCAACCGTGTCAAAGGCAGCTGAAAGATCCAGAAGTAGGAGTACAGACTAGTGTCTGTTGGTGTTTGCAGTTAGGTCATTTGTGAGTTTTAAAAGAGCAGTTTCTGTGGAGTGGTGAGGGCGAAATCCAGATTGAAGGGGATCAAGAAGGTGGTTTTTAATGAGGTGGTCACTCAGTTGGTTGTAAACCAGGCGTTCAAGGAGTTTAGAGGAAAAGGGGAGCAAGGAGATAGGGCGTAGGCTGTTAAAATTGGTAGGGTCCAAGGACAGCTTTTTAAGTTTGGGGGTGACCAGTGCACGTTTTAGAGCATTGGGGAAGACGCCAGAGGTGAGGGAGAGATTGAAGCTGTGGGTTAGAGAGTGTAGGATGGAGTCAGAGGGCAACCGTAGCATATGAGAGGGAATAGGGTCCAGGGGACAGGTGGTTAAGTGAGCGATAAAAAGGAGTTAAACAACTTCGTCTGTAGTAGCAGATTTGAATATCCCATTTACATGGGACTACATGCATATGGGTCTATTTCCCGGGGTGGTTGTTTGCCCAAGGGTACATCCGTATGAACGCGTTGACCCTGTACTACATACATGAATGCATGAATGGCAAGAGCACTTGTATACCTGTATGCCTAGGTACTTGCATACCTAAGGTCTTGTATAGAGGTCAAACAACATTGGTTTAGGCCTGCATCCTTGGAGATCTGTTTATTGGGATACCTGTTATACCAGTTAAACGGTTCCTAAAGAGGCAGCCGGGGGAAGCAGGAGCACCGCTCTCAGGTTCAGTGATCTGGCAGATATTCACATCCCCTGATGGACAGTGGTTTTGGGTGCTTCTGAACCACTGTGTTGTTTGGCATTGCAGTTTGTCCTGGCACATTCATTTTTTGTCAAACTGCAGCCACATCACCTTGTTCATAACTTAAGTCGGTTGATTGAAGCCTAAGCAGGATCAAGCCTGGTTAGTATACTAATAGGAGACTGCCCGGGGATACCAGATGCTGTAAGCTATTGCCCACCGGGATGAGGGAAGCATCTGAGGCTGCTGTTTTTTTTTTTTTTGTTTTTTTTAGAGCATCTCAGGCCAGTAAGACTTAGGGAAGTCTCCTGAGGTGGTTTATTCCATCTTTTGCCGGCAGAAACTTAGTAAGTTAAGGGCACCTCTTGGGTGGGGGTCTGTTACAGAGTCATCAGTCTTTGCCTTACATTTGCTCTTGGAGCTAAAGTTATGGGCTCATTGTGAGACAATTAAATGTTGGCAGTTCTAAAGTCAAATAGGAACATCGGGTCTACCTTAAAACCTGCTGAACATCCTTCTGATTTCAGATAGGTTAGACAGTTCCGTGATGAACTTTCTGCAAGAGGTAGGTTTCATGTGGCAGTATGTTTCCAGGCTCATCAAGGATACTATTTACCTCAATCTTTGCTCAAGAAGCAGTCAATTCCAGGGGTTCCTTAGATATATTTCTACAGAAGGAAGCTGTGTTTGGGTCAAAGCACGTTCTCTACATACAGCCCTCTTGAGGATCCAGGCATTGCTTTGCCAGAAAGCTCTGTTTCCGGGGTGTTGCAGAGCAAAGATTGGTGCTTGATGATATTCCTTTTCAGGAATCTGGCAGATTTCCACTGATGCCAGTCTCTCTAAGTTGACTTGAGGCTGGCTACAGGTTCAGTAGGCTCTCCACAGGAGAAAATACTGTCCAATAGCTGGTAATTTGTTGGCCAGTATACCTGGATTATAGGACAAAACTGTTGTAGGTTCAATCTGGAAATGCCTTTGCAGGCATGTGTGTGTGTATGTATATGTATATATATAATTATCTCTATCTATCTATCTCTATCAACCATCAGGGCAGCATCAGAGGTCATCCGACTAAGGGAGATGTACCACATTCTGTCTGGGACTGTACAAGTGCTGTCTCCATCGCCAATACATAATCCAGGTATAGGATAGTGGCAAGGGGAACTCTGCAGGGGACTGCTAGATTCTAAGTTCTACAAGTTGGGACAGGTGTGTCCAAGACAAGGGTCCCACTGCCAATGGTGGTACATACACTGGTAATGCCTTTTAAGGTCTGGTTCTCCCTTATTTGACGTGGTTTCCCCCCCCCCCCCCGTTTAAGATTCTGCCACATCTGTTGCGAAGAATCCGTAAGGTGGTAACACTGATATTGATGTTGGCCAAATTTGCCCAGGGGGGCTTGGTACGCAGACATAGCAGGTCTTGCGAGGGTTACTCCTTTGGACACTCCCAGTCCAGCGAGACTTGATGGCCTTGAGTCCTGTAACTCAGCACTTTTGAGCCCCTGGAAGCCAGCTTTGGGGAACTTCAATTACAGGACTTGAAAATATTTTTTTCCCTAGCGTGAAGCCAGGAAGTGGCACCTGCAGAATATGTGGGAGGGTGGTTTTCTCTTTCTTTCTCCATTCGGTTGAGGAAAGCAGTTTGGCCTTAAGTGCCATTAAGGGTCAGGGTTCGTTCCTATCAATTTTTTTATTCAAAGGTAACTTGGACACTCCCACCTGTCAGGCCATTTTTGTGTCCTTGGGACTTGAATTGGTCTTGGCTGTCCTTGCAAAGGCCACTTTTTGAATCAGTCAGGGGATTCTGTTGGTCCTTTTATCTTAGAAGCTGGCTTCTTTGGTTGCTATCGCTTCATGAAGTGGACTGTCGGTATTGGCGGCTCTTTCATGCAAGGAGCCATTCTTGGTCTCGCATCACAAGGTGATGTTGCGTCCCCATCCATTTTTTTTTTTTATTGCTTAAAGTGGTTTCTAGTTTTTCACTTGAAACAGGACAATGTCTTGCCTTTTTTATTTCTCCTAAATCCGCAATTGGCAGGAGAAAGATCGCTACCTACTCTAGAGGTGGTTTGGACGCTCAGGGTATACTTGAGTTGTCGTCACAAGTCAGTAATCCTGGTTGTGCTGTGAGAAGAGCCCAGGAAGGGCAGGCGGCATCCAGATTGAATATTTACCCTGTTTCCCCTAAAATAAGACCTAGCGTGATTGTCGGTGATGGCTTCAATATAAGCCCTACCCCCCAAATAAGCCCTAGTTAAAGTCCTTGTAGGTCTTATTTTCAGGGTAGGGCTTATTTTCGGGGAAACAGGGTAAGGCTTATTTGAAGGGTAGGGCTTATATTGCAGCCATCACCGACGATCACGCTAGGTCTTATTTTAGGGGAAACGGGGTAGCAGTGGATCTATCAGTTTATCAATGATGCCTATGGTTTTAAATGGCAATTTTTTTTTTTCCTGGGGAGAGATTCTCCTACCAGGTGTGGGAGTATCTTGGGCCCTCCATCGGATGTTGGTGGCGCAGGGGTACAAGACCACTTTTTGGTCTTTGGTTTATACATCTACTGGGTTTTTACCAGGTCGATGTCAATCGCGTAGAAAATACTGCCTTTAGCCTCAGCGTATTACAAATAACAGAGTAGGTCCTTCTTTGGCAGTTTCTATAATAGGGTCTCCCTCCCCTCAGGTGCATCGCTTTAGGACATGAGTTTTCGCTGGAGCACGTAGTATGTAAAGCTCCAAAAAATGAGAAAATGTATGTACCGTATATACTTGAGTATAAGTCGAGTTTTTCAGCACATTTTTTTTGACTTCTACTCGAGTCAAGCACTTTTCTGCAGCAAAAAAATTCATTTTCCGAACTGACTTTGGGGCCCTGTATTTCAGGGCCACTTGGTGCTAGGAACCCCAAATTTGGTGTGCAAACCCAGTGGAACATATCCAAAGCTGGGGTTCCTAGCACCAAGTGGCCCTAAAATATGGGGCCCCAAAGCTGGTTCGGAAAATGTCATTCTCTGCTGCAGAAAAGTGCTTGACATTTTCTGAACTGATTTTTGGGGCCCTGTATCTCGGGGCCACTAGTGCTAGAAACCCCAGCTTTGGAAATTTTATGGTGCTAGTTCCACTGGGTTTGCACACCAAATTTGGGGTTCTTGGCACTAAGTGGCCCCGAGATTCGGGGCCCCAAAGTCGGTCAACTGCAGGACTGCGATATTGCAGGAGACAAAAATCGGACATCTTACACTTTTTGGGGACCAGTGACACTAATACAGTGACCAGTGCTAAAAATGCACACTGTCACTTAACTAATAACACTGGCTTGGAAAGGGTTAATATCAGGGTCTATCTAAGGGTTAACTGTGTTCCTGGAGAGTGCTAGCCAACTGTGTGGGGGGTGCTTGCACTGTGGCAAGGCAGAGATCCGTGTTCCTGCTTAGCAGAAACACAGGATCTCTACCTTCCCTTGTCACAGAACGGCAACCAGCCTTGTTTATATAGGCAGACCCCCATTCTGCCTGTGCCCCGAGCAATCGGCGGGTCCCGGAAGACATCACATCCGCCAAACCCGCTGATAGGCTCCCAGCGGACATCACATCCAACAAACCCGCAGACTGGCTCTCGCTGCGTCAAAGCGGGTCGCCCGGTGGCATGTATGCGCGCCCCAGACCCGAAAGTGCAGAATCACGTACAGGTTCGCAATTCTGCCCAGAGCGGCCGCCCTGTCGCAGTAAATGTACACGGGGCGGTTGGCATTTGGTTATGGAGACTGAGCTGCATGTATTTGTACTAACGTTTAAGGGACTGCAATCAGTTTTGAAAGTTACATGTGCACACAACAGCCCTATGTAGATTTTATGTCTATTCTTGGTCTAGCTCTTTTTGCAAATATTAGTATTACTATTGTTGGAGGCTGTTCAGTGAAGTTTAGGAAACTGACCATTACCATTTTTTTTAAAATGGACGACAGAAATCTGTGGCTGCATACCACTAATTACACATTAAAGTGGCAGAGTTTGGAATATTTGCAATGTGAATTTTTGGTTGCAAGGCCTGCACTACTAGAATATACAGTACATTTAGGGAGTCTGAACTTTTACCGTATATACTCGAGTATAAGTCGATCCGAGTATAAGTCGAGGCCCTAATTTACCACAAAAAATGGGGAAAACTTAGTGACCCGAGTATAAGACGAGGGTGAGAAATGCACAGCTACTGTAAGTGGGTCAACAATGCCTATTTGCAGCCTCACTGTGCCCATTTGCATACCTCACTGTGCCCATTTGCAGCCATAGGTCCCCTGAACTTAAAACTCGGTAGTTAAGGGTTCCTACATGCCCCCTAGCTGCAGCCAAAATTTGGGGTCTCTGAACCCAAAGGGTCCCGAAATGACATTGCTGCAGATGGACACAGTTGACCAATTTTGGGGCCCCGTATCTCAGGGCCACTTAGTGCTAGGCACCCCAAATTTGGCGTGCAAACCCAGTGGAACTAGCACCACAAGATATCCAAAGCTGGGGTTCCTAGCATCAAGTGGCCCTGAGATACAGGGCCTCAAATATTGGTTCAGAAAATGTCAAGCACTTTTCTGCAGCAGAGAATAACATTTCCTGAATTGACTTTGGGGCCCCGTATCTCAGTCTACTTGGTGCTAGGAACCCCAGCTTTGGATATGTTGTGGTACTAGTTGCACTGGGTTTGCACACCAAATTTAGGTTTCTTGGCACCAAGGGCCACCGAGATACGGGCCCCAAAGTCTGTTCGGAAATTTTTTTGCTGCAGAAAAGTGCTTGACTCGAGTATAAGCTGAGGGGGGCACTTTCAGCACAAAAAAAGTGCTGAAAAACTTGGCTTATACTCGAGTATATACGGTATTTAAAAGTATTCATCAAAAAACTGAATGTTACACTCAAACTGCAGAATAAAAAACATTTAACATTACACAACTTTGCAGCGGTACAAAAACAAACATTCTGAAAAGAGGTGAATTAAATGCAAAATTTCTTGAACAGTTATAAATGTAAAAAAGTTAACATGTTAACATGCTCGGGGCTAAGGCTGGCTCTCTTTTTACAAATGATGTTGCCTGCAGCAGAAAAGAGGCGCTCTGATGGAGTGGAGGTGCCTGGGACGCACAAGAAGGATTTCGCAAGTTTTGCCAAAGTAGGATATTTATGGGTGCCAGGAAAGGAAGTGTCAACAGACATCAAACTATAAAAATAAAATTCATATTTTATTTAACATGTACAAAAATTTAAAATGCTGGCTAGACATAATGACATGGATATGACATACAGCAGTACATATCAAAATCAATTTGGGTATAAACAGTCACTCGGTACGGTTGTCCCTAATCCCTACATGTTTCGCCCAGTGGGGCTTCCTCAGGGGGTATGTTGAGGGACCCAAGTGGATATGTGGCTGCATGAAATTGGATACAATTAGAAGCCATGAAAAAAATATTCACAAAAAAGTATATATAAATTTAAAGCATTAACGTTTGTCCAAAGTTGGTTGATTGAGCTGCCATCTAATAAATAGTTACCTGCTAGTAGATTCAAGCCAGGTGTAGGAAAACGGACTTTGCTCTGTACTGGAGAAGTTTTAGGTCTGGGAGAACCCAGGTGTAAAAGTAGGGAGGAAAGGGAATGGGGGGGGGGGGGGAGGAGGAGGAAAAGGACGTTTGGGGGGGGGAGGGGGAGGAGGAGGGGGGGGAAAGGATGTGAGGGGGGGTTAGGAGGAGAGGGGGGAGGGAGGGAAAGGATGTGAGGGGGGAAGGGAAAGGGACGTGGGTGGTGGAGGGAAGTAAATAGGGGGGGGGAGGGGAATACAAAAGGTAGGGAGAAAGGAAAGTACTAGAAGGATAGTAGAGGAAAAGGGAAGGGGGTGTGGAAATGTGAAGGCAAGCTTCCCCCCATTCCCCCCCCCCCCCTTTCCTCCCTACTTTTGCCCTTCCTTCTCTAACCCCCTCCCTATATGGTAACCGCAGATCCCACAGCCGTCACCTGGCGAAACATGTAGGGATTGGGGACTACAGTACCGAGTGACTGTTTGTTTATACCCAAATTGATTTTGATATGTACTGCTGTATGTCATATCCATGTCGTCATGTCTAGCCAGCTTAATTTTAAATTTTTGTACATGTTAAATAAAATATGAATTTTATATTATACTTTGATGTCTGTTCAAACTTCCTTTCCTGGCATCCATAAAGTCCCACCAAATTATTCTCCTGACTATATCTACTACTCAGGGATGGTGGTGTCTTCTCCTTGACACTGTCACCTATCCATTTTTAGTAATAACTTTTATGATCTGTTCTGGTGATAAAAAATGTCTTCTAAATCGTGGGTCCAGGGCAGAGGAAAGGATTACGGCAGTTATTTTCTGAGCCGGAATTTCAAATTTTTCAGTGACCTCCTCCAACCATTCTGCAATATTTGCTGCTGTATATCTGTCTTCCAGAGGCATGGTAGTGAGGCAGATAGAAATCATCTTCCACTCCTCCGCTATGTAGTGGCATGTAATGCCAAGGAAAGCCTCGGTCACTATACTCTATACTTGTCACTATACTTGTCCATATGTCTGCAGCAATGGCAATTCTGCTTTCATTAACGCTGATGGCATCCTTCACATTCTGAAATGCCTCCCAGGTACTTTCTCTCCACTAGTTTGGTAAAATAGGTTCTTGATGGTAAAGTATATCCAGGGTTCAGTACACTGATCATGCTTTTAATTCCTCAGTCTTCAACCATGGACAGTGTGTCAGTGACTAGCATTTTCATGACAGAATCTGTTATAACTTCTGAATGTTGGGGAGTGCACGGACGATTTTACTGCACAAACTGTCATGGCGTGCTGTTTCTTTCTGCAATGAAAAATATAATATGAATGATTAGTAGGGATGAGCCCAGAGTTCGACTCGAGCATCGTGTGTTCGCCTGTTCGCCGAATAGCGAACAATTTGGAGTGTTCGCGGCAAATTCAAAAGCCGCCAAACACCCTTTAAAAGTCGATGGGAGAAATTAAAAGTGCTAATTTTAACCTCCCTGGCGGTATGATTATTTCAGATTTTCAGATTATTTCAGATTTTTGGTGCTGAAAGCGGTACAATTATTTTGCATGGAGATTTGGCGTTTTTATATTGTAGGCCTATAATTCCTAATAACTCACTTTAAATCTAGTAGACATCCCGGGTATGATAAAGTTTGAAAAACGAAATCATAAATAACTAAATATACCAAATAATATAATAAAAATTATTAAATAATGTAATCAAATCAAAAAGACTGAAATTTGCTCAGTTGTCGCTGTCATTACTTTTTTTTTTTTTTTACAGCATTCTGTTTTTATTAAATTTTTAAATTTACATTACCAAAAAAAGGAGAAAAAAAAGAAAAAACAAGCATTAATCTCATCCAATGGGTGCCAAAAAAAATAAAATAAAAAACAAACTAAAAAAAAAAAATATATACCTACCACATTACAATAACATATAAAACATAAAACAAAGATATACCAACACAATATAGGGGTTTTCAGTGTTTGATGACAGATCTCCCCACAAGTCACTATCGCTCAATTCTGCGAGAGATTCTAATTTATTATTGCTGTTTTCTAGCTGGTCTAAAACAACTTTTGATGTAAATGGATGGTTTTGGTTGTTATGGACAATCTCCAGTTTCCAGGCAGAAAGAACAGTTTTTATAATATAAAACTGCATGCAGGGCACTGGATAGACCACTAGGGTCAAAAGGGATGTGAAATAATTTCGTACAGTAATGTAATCTGTAAGATTACAGTATACTGTATGTATAGCGTGTGTTTCACTTTTTTAATTTGGCACCGTTCTCAGTCCCCGTGCGTCGCAACGCTCGCAGGGAACGGAGCCCGGCTCAGTGATGAATCGAGCAGAGGACGAGCCACTCACACTGCGGGGAGACATAGCAGGATCCAGGGGACAAGGTAAGTAAGCTCTTCCTGGATCCTGCGATGAGATCCAGAGTCTGGCTCGGGTCTGGCTTTGGGTCTGGTATGAATATTAAGGGGAACCCCAAACCAATATTAAAAAAAAAAATATTGCGTGGGAGTCCCCCCAAATTCCATACCAGGCCCTTCAGGTCTGGTATGTATATTAAGGGGAACCATGTGCCAATTTTTTTTAAAAAATGGCGTAGGGGGTCCCCCTCAAAATCCATACCAGACCCTTTAGGTCTGGTATGGATTTCTCTTTCGTCCATTTACAGACACAGCACTTTCAGTCTTGACCTTAGGGTTATATCGCAACCTTCAGGAGTAGGGAAAAAAAAACAGCACCGCCCAGGGGCGGTCCTTACTGGCAGTAACCCCCCATTCTGCTACAGGCAGCCCAGTTTTTTTCTGCCTAGTCTAGAAGGACCTGGCTCCCGGCTGGGACCTGTGGTTCTTTAGATTTTGTTTTATTTTTTATTTTTCCTGGTGATGCATCTGCAATCAACTGCCGGACTGGGTGACAGGCTGGATATTATAGATCCTGATAGTCTCCCCAGCCTGGCCATCGAACGGGAGCAGACCTTAGCTCTGCGATAGATCGGCCGCGACGAGCCCCATTCTGGACCGGGGTGGCTGGTGAAAAGGAAGTCTCGCAGGTACACATATGACCAGACACCTGCCGTCTGGGTCACAGTGTCGCCATGGCCGACAGCCACTCTGTCTAGGCAGGAGGTGGATCTGTCTTTGTAGTGTGACCAGCAATCCCTGCAGGAGGGCTAAGTATAGGCTCCACCGGCCCATGTTTGGTGGAGCAGCTGGGTACTCCCTGGCGGGGGTCGATTGGGAGATGGCTTCAATGCTCTCCCCTCTCCTTCCCTCCCCTCTCCTTCCCGGGAGCGCTGCCGTTTGCTGGGCGCAGAGAGGTTGGGAGGCATCTACCTGGCCTAGTGGGGCTCTTCCGGGTTGTCTCTGGGTGTCCTGGTATAGGGGGGATAGCTGGCGTGTCTCTCCTCGTGCTGGGCTGCCATTGATTGGGGGATGGGAGCCGCGGCCATTTTCTGGGAGCGCGGCGGCCATTTTCCCGGAGTCCCCAGGCACTTGTGGTGTTTCTGGGACACGACCGGCAGCCATTTTCGGGTGGCTGTCGGAGGGGTATTCTACTGGGCCTCTAGCGCTGGATTCTGCAATTGAAGCCAGGAAGAGCGTGAACGGCACACGGATCTCCTCGTGGCTTGGCGCATCTGCCGGAGGAAGGACAGAGCAACACTGTTCCTCGGTCAGGATGGCGAGTCCTTCTGGGGAACCCCTCAGTCTGTGGCAGCTAGAAGGGTGGTCTTCTCTCCTCTCTCTTTAGTGGGCCTTTCTGTCCCGGGTAGTGACAGGCTAGCGGGGGCAGCATGGCGTCTGAAGCAGGTGCTCCTCCCCCAGACACCCCTGTGATGACAGCTGGCTCCTCTGGGTCTGCGGTGCCCCTGGATGCTTTGTCGGCGGTCCTGGGATAATTTACTTCCAGGGTTGAAGTGGCGTGCGGGTGTAAGGAGGGTAAATGCCCCTTTCCCCCTCCATCTTCTGGGGAGGACTCTGATCCGGACTTGGGCCCCACTGTGGCGGTCGGCCCCTGTCTGGACAGTTCGGATGATGCGGCCCCTGACCTTTCGGACATTGAGGAGGAATCTTCTGCGTCCGTTGTGGCGCATGAGAAGGCGCTGGTGGGGTCACTTATCACGGCGGTGCGGGATACTTTAAAAATTGAAGATACGGCATTGGCATCTGCAGAGGTGTTGGTCCCTTTTGGGGCTTACACGCCGGTCTGCACTGCTAAGGTGTCTCCTTACTTGTCTTATTTTGATTTATTTACAAGGATTGGTAATGCCCGCAGCGCTCCTTTTCAATTACCAGGCGGTTTTCGGTGTTACTTTTTTGAGGAGAGCTCATTGAAAAAATGGGCATCGCCTCCGGTCGTTGACCCTCCGGTGTCCAGGTTCACTACGGTGACCATGAGTCCGGTGGAAGGGGCCCCTTCTTTCAAGGATCCTGCCGACAGGTCCAGGCGGTTGCTCGTAATATGTTTACGATGACTGGGTCGGCTCTTCGTCCGGTGCTAGCCACGGCTCTGGTGTCACAGACACTTACTGAATGGGCTAAGTTATTACACCGCGAGTTGAGTAATGATCAAGCTTCCCCAGTCTGTGTAGAACTGGCGGACCAGTTGGTGCAGGGACTTCAGTATGTCTGTGATGCAGCCCTAGATACGGCCCCGTTACTTTCAAGGGTCTCTTTGTTGCCCATAGTTCTGCACCGGCTACTTTGGCTCAAGTGTTGCTCGGCAGACCAGACATCTAAGAAAGCCCTGACGGAATTGCCTTTCCAGGGTGGGAGGCTATTTGGTGCTTCTCTGCACGACATCAAGGACATCACTGGGGAGAAAAGTACTTTTATTCCACAGTCCAGAAAGGGAAAGGAGCCCCATCGTAAGCAGGGCCCCTCTTTTTCCACTCACAAGCAGCTTTTTCGTCCACCCGGTTCTGCGGGTAAGCGTTCCCAGCCCAACAAGGCTCCTGCAGATGGGCAAAGGCGTCCTTGGCATCGCAAGCCTGCGGACAAGTCCGCTTCCGCATGAAGGTTTACCCCCCGCCCGACTTGCGGGTGGGGGGGGGTCGCCTTCGGGGTTTGCGGACTGGTGGACTGCTCTTCTTAACGACCAGTGGGTCTGCAAACCAATTTTGTCTGGGTACAAGATAGTTTCTTTCTGGTCCGCCAGACAGGTTTTTTCCCTCCAATCTTAATCTTCTCCCGTCTCGTCGGCAGGCCTTGTTTGGAGCGGTACAGGACTTGTAACTGTGGGGGGTGATGGTTCTTGTACCAGCTTCGGAAAGGTTTTGGGGGTTCTACTCCAATCTGTTCGTAGTTCTGAAGAAAGAAGGGGTCCGTCTCAAGGCCCTCAATTGTTTTGTGAGGGTGCCGAGGTTCAGGATGGAGTCTGTTTGTTCCGTGGTGGCTGCGCTTCATCAGCGGGATTTCCTGGCCTTGGACATCGAGGACGCGTACTTGCATGTCCCCATCTGCATCAGGCACCAGAGGTTCCTGTGCTTTGCTGTCAGGGACACGCACTATCAATTTTCGGCCTGGCTCCATTTCTGGCATTGCTGAGACAGCGAGGGATCGCAATCGTGGGGTACCTGGACGATCTTCTCCTGAGAGCGGCTTCAGCCTCAGAACTGAGGGACTGTGGCGATCACCATGCAGACCTTATAAGAGTTCGGCTGGGTGTTGAATCTCCAGAAGTCTGTGTTACTCCCAACCCAACGCCTGGAGTACTTGGGGTTGATTTTGGACTTTGCAAGGGCGAAGTCTTAATTCCGTCAAGTAAACTGCAGACTCTTCACTCCGCGGTGCGATTACTGCTGTCCCGTAAGTTGTCATCGCTGCGCTTTTGCATGCGAGTTCTGGGCCTCATGGTAGCCACCTTCAAGGCGGTTCCGTATGCTCAATTTCACACGAGTCTTGCAGAGGGAGATCCTATCCAAATGGGACAATTCCCCGACATCCCTGGATTGTCTGTTCCATGTGGGCCATCTAACCAGGGCTTTGCTTCTTTGGTGGCTACGGTCCGGGAAGTCGTTTATTCCTCTCCATTGGACGGTGATCATGACAGATGCCAGCCTGACCGGCTGGGGGGGAATTTTGGGCCTTCATTCGGCCTAGGGGCGCTGGACGCCGGAGGAGTCCCGCCTATCGATCAGCATTCTGGAGTTGCAGGCGATCATGTTATGCCTCTCTACGTTGTCGCAGCGGCTGCATGGTCGCCCAGTCAGGATCCAGTCGGACAATGCCACAGCGGTGGCTTACGTCAATCACCAGGGGGGGGGGGCGGGGAGCTCAGCAGCGGTGCTGGAGGTCGCTCAAATTCTGCAGTGGGCAGAGCGCCACATGCTGGCTCTGTCAGACATTTACGTTCCGGGCGTAGTAAACTGTCCAGCGGATTACCTCAGCCGTCAGTTGCTGGATCAGGGGGAGTGGTCGCTTCATCTGAAAGTGTTTTTAGTCCCATTTGCCTGCGGTGGGACATGCCGGACGTGGATCTTCTGGCCTCTCATCTCAATTGGAAGGTGCAGAGATTTGTGGCCAGAACAAGGGATCCCTTGGTGGAGGCGTCAGACGTGCTGGTGGCTCCATGGGGCAACTCGTTATCAACTCATTATGCCTTTCCTCCTCTCAAACCCCTTCCTCATCTGCTGTGCAGGGTAGAAGCAGAGGGAATTACGGTAATTCTAGTCACTCCGGACTGGCCCCGGCGTCCTTGGTACACCAATGTAGTACGGATGGTGGCGGACGTTCCATGGTGGCTGCCGGTGTGGGAGGACATTCTGTCCCAGGGGCCGATATTCCACACTGCTTTATCATCTCTGGCTTTAACGGCATGGCTGTTGAAAGCAGGTACTGAGAGACCGAGGTTTGCTGGCTTCGGTGATTCCCACTATGTTGAGGGCTCCTAAGTCTACTTCTGAGAAGATTTATCATCGCACCTGGAAGGCTTACATCTCTGTGTGAGGCTGTGGGGTGGCATCCGCGTTCCTATTCCATATCTAAGATCCTTGTGTTCTTGCAGTATGGGGTTGATCAGAAGCTTGCTTTGGGCACTATCAAGGGGCAGATATCGACTCTGGTTATCTTTTTTCAGCGGCCATTGGCGGCTCACTCGGTGCACAAGTTTATTCAGGGGGTTCGATATGTGGCTCTCCCAGTACGGCTGCCTCTGAGGGATCTGAACCTGGTGCTCTGTGCTCCAGAAACCACCGTTCGAGAACATTGGGGAGATTCCCTTACTTGCGCTCTCTCAGAAGGTTGTCTTTCTAGTGGCTATTACGTCCGCGAGGCACGTTTCTGAGCTGGCAGCCTGGCCATGCAAGTCTCCCTATTTGATTATCCACAAGGATTAGGCGGTGCTGCGTCTGCAGCCCTCGTTTCTTCCTAAGGTGGTATCTGACTTTCATCTAAATGAGGACATTGTGCTTCCTTCCTTGTGTCCTCGACCGTCTCACCCCAAGGAGATTGCCTTACACTCTTTGGATGTGGTTCGGGATCTCCATGTGTATCTATCTGCTACGGCTCCTTTTCGTAGGTCGGATTCACTGTTTGTCTCTGTGGCTGGTCCGAGGAAGGGCCTGGCGGCTTCTTCAGCAAATATTTCTTGTTGGTTCAGATTGTTGCCCAGGCTTATGCCCTAAGGGGGTGGGTGCCTCCCTTTCCCATCATGGCGCATTCTACCAGGGCGGTTAGTGCTTCCTGGGCCTTCTGGCATCAAGTGTCTGTTTCTCAAGTGTGTAAGAAGGCTACCTGGTCGTCGGTACATACTTTAACCAAGTTTTACAAGGTGGATGTTGGGGCATATTCGGGTGTTTTGGCTGCAAAGTTTTGCAAGTGGCCGTCTGAGGTTGTGACTCCTCTTATGGGGAGTTTTTTGTTTTGGGTGGAGTTTATTTTATTTTTTTTTCTGTGTTCCCACCCCTCGTTGTGGCACTGCTTTGGGACGTCCCTAAGGTCAAGACTGAAAGTGCTGGGTCCGTCAATGAACTTCAGCGGAAGGGATTTTACGGTAAGTAGAAAAAAAAATCCCATTTTTAAGGGGAACCCCGCCCCAAAATTTTAAAAAATGGCGTGGGGTCCCCCCAAAAATCCATACCAGACACTTATCCAAGCACGCAACCTGGCAGGCCGCAGGAAAAGAGGGGGGGTGGGGGCGCGAAAGATCGCCCCCCCTCCTGAACCGTGGCCACATACCCTCAACATGGGGAGGATGCTTTGGGATAACCCCCCAAAGCACCTTGTCCTCATGTTGATGGGGACAAGGGCCTCATCCCCACAACCCTTGCCCAGTGGTTGTGGGGGTCTGCGGGCAGGGTGCTCCGCCCCCTCTGATGCCACGGGGAAGCCATTGGGAAGTTCCCGTGCGTCAGAGGGGGGCTGGGTCACCCGGTTACGTCAACGTGTGGCTTCGCACTCAGTAGTAAAAGAACTGTCATTGCGATGAAGTGTCATAAGGCGGGTGCCTCCCATGGAGGCGGATCTTTTTTTATTTTTTTCGGTCCGTCGGCGGAGCGAGAGACGATGATGAATGGACTTTGTGGGACATTTTTATTTTTTTAATTTAGGACTTGTCAAGATGTGTCTTGTGGTTTTTTTTAACATTTTGACACTTTTTGTGAAATGGTACAGGTACAATGTACCTGTTAGAATTTCAAATGGGGGGGCAGGATCTGGGGGTCTCCTTGTTAAAGGGGGCTTCCAGATTCTGATAAGCCCCCCACCCACAGACCCCTGCAACCACCTGGCAAGGGTTGTGGGGGTGAGGCCCTTGTCCCCATCAACATGGGGATAAGGTGCTTTGGGGGCTACCCCAAAACACCCTCCCCATGCTGCGGGCATGTGGCCTGGTACGGTTCAGGAGGGGGGACGCTCTCTCGTCCCCCCTCTTTTCCTGTGGCCTGCCAGGTTGCGTGCTCGGAAAAGGGTCTGGTATGGATTTTGAGGGGGACCCCTACGCAATTTTTTAAAATTGGCACAGGGTTCCCCTTAATATCCATACCAAACATGAAGAGCCTGGTATGGAATTTGGGGGAACTCCCACGCAATTTTTTTTTTTTTTTTCAATTTTGGTGCGGGGTTCCCCTTAATATTTATACCAGACCCAAAGGGCCTTGAAATGGCCTGGGGGAATTCCATGCCGTTTTTTTTCAATGACTTTTATCTGTATTGCTGAGACCCGACAATTCATTATAGCCGCTAGTAGTTTGTTTGTCTTTTTTTCCCTTTTAGAAATGTCATTTTGTGCAGGGACTGTTCTAAACACGGGAAAAATGTGACTCCTTACAGGCATACTATAGACACCCCCCAGGTACGAAATTTCAAGGAATATTTTACTTTTATTGTTTCACTTTAAGCATTATTAAAATCACTGCTCCCGAAAAACGTCCATTTTTAAAACTTTTTTGCATTGATACATACATACACACCCAGGTCCCCAAACACTTTTTATGAAAATAACTTGCATATTAACCCTTAAAATTAGCACACTTGATTTTTCACGGCCGTGTCCCATAGACTTTAACGATGTTCGCGTGTTAGAACACATTTTTTTGCCTGTTCGCATGTTCTGCTGCAAACCAAACCGGGGGGTGTTCGGCTCAACCCAATAATTAGTATGCAGGAAAAGCTATCTGTTTAACTCTATATATCATTTGGGTTTAACTTTACCGTCCTGATGTTTCACTCTCCTCTTTGGACCCCACGTTTTCCGTTTTCATGTGCTCGTTCATCGTTGTGCTAATGTGCCATGCAAGTTCCGTTTTGTGAAGTTTGCAGGGGACCACCTTCTTTGCAGCATTTAAATTAAAATGCTCCCATGCCTTAGAAGATTTGGGTCGCACACATTTTTCTGAGGTCATTGTGTCAGCAGCACCCTCTACCATTTTTATAATGCTTTTTTTTGCAGCTAGAAGTTAAAAAAAAAGTGCGGAGATGGAGTGCAATTTATATTATGTATTGTACAGTTTTAAAAAAATATTTCAATATTTATATGCACTGCTATTCCTGCTAAGTCCCATGAAGCATAGCAAGACTCTGACAGCCACAAGCATGACACTCAAAGGCAAAGGCATGATGGGACTTGTAGTTTTGCAACAGCTGGAGGTCCGCTAATTGCATATCCCTAATATAGTTCATCAATGTTGAAAATGGTGACACTCGGTGATATCTTGTATGTCGATCAGTTTTGTGAACATGCCATCCAGTGTGATCCTCCACCAGTCATACCAAACAAACTCACCAGATAAAATGGCTGGTAAGATTATAAACCAGCAGCTGCGCCGTTAAGCCATGAATGCTTTGATCTAGGGTTGTCCCGATACCACTTTTTTAGGACCGAGTACAAGTACCGATACTTTTTTTCAAGTACTCGCCGATACCGATTACCGATACTTTTTTTTTTAATGTCACGTGACAGTGTTTTTTTTTTTTTTTAACAGTGCTTGCTTTTTTTTGGGGTGGGGGGGAGGGGTGAACGTTGTATGTGTGTTTTTTTTTTTTTTTTTTTTTTTTTTTACAATTTTTATTTTTTACAATAATATTTTTTTTTTTTCTTTATTGTTTTTTTTTTTTTTTAATCAGCCCTTTTGGGGGGCTTTGGTGAGATATCAGGGGTCTTAACAGACCTCTGATATCTCCCCCTTGAGACAGAGAAAGACAGAGGATAGAGATTCCCCAGTCCCTTTCTCTGCAGCGTCGGCTGCACTGAGAATGAATGTAGAGAAGACAGCAGCTTCTCTCCATTCATAAACTGACACATAGTAATCACAGTAATTACAATGTTTCAGTTATGTGAATGGACAGAGTCGGCTGACTCTATCCATACACAAAGGAAGGAGGAGGGGGACGGAGGAACGGAGGGGACAGATAAGGAGAGCAGAACGGAGGGGACAGATAAGGAGAGCAGAACGGAGGGGACAGATAAGGAGAGCAGAACGGAGGGGACAGATAAGGAGAGCAGAACGGAGGGGACAGATAAGGAGAGCAGAACGGAGGGGACAGATAAGGAGAGCAGAACGGAGGGGACAGATAAGGAGAGCAGAACGGAGGGGACAGATAAGGAGAGCAGAACGGAGGGGACAGATAAGGAGAGCAGAACGGAGGGGACAGATAAGGAGAGCAGAACGGAGGGGACAGATAAGGAGAGCAGAACGGAGGGGACAGATAAGGAGAGCAGAACGGAGGGGACAGATAAGGAGAGCAGAACGGAGGGGACAGATAAGGAGAGCAGAACGGAGGGGACAGATAAGGAGAGCAGAACGGAGGGGACAGATAAGGAGAGCAGAACGGAGGGGACAGATAAGGAGAGCAGAACGGAGGGGACAGATAAGGAGAGCAGAACGGAGGGGACAGATAAGGAGAGCAGAACGGAGGGGACAGATAAGGAGAGCAGAACGGAGGGGACAGATAAGGAGAGCAGAACGGAGGGGACAGATAAGGAGAGCAGAACGGAGGGGACAGATAAGGAGAGCAGAACGGAGGGGACAGATAAGGAGAGCAGAACGGAGGGGACAGATAAGGAGAGCAGAACGGAGGGGACAGATAAGGAGAGCAGAACGGAGGGGACAGATAAGGAGAGCAGAACGGAGGGGACAGATAAGGAGAGCAGAACGGAGGGGACAGATAAGGAGAGCAGAACGGAGGGGACAGATAAGGAGAGCAGAACGGAGGGGACAGATAAGGAGAGCAGAACGGAGGGGACAGATAAGGAGAGCAGAACGGAGGGGACAGATAAGGAGAGCAGAACGGAGGGGACAGATAAGGAGAGCAGAACGGAGGGGACAGATAAGGAGAGCAGAACGGAGGGGACAGCTGAGAGGGACAGATAAGGAGAGCGGAACGGAGGGGGACAGCTGAGAGGGACAGATAAGGAGAGAGGAACGGAGGGGGACAGCTGAGAGGGACAGATAAGGAGAGAGGAACGGAGGGGGACAGCTGAGAGGGACAGATAAGGAGAGAGGAACGGAGGGGGACAGCGGAGAGGCACAGAGGAAAGGAGGGGGGATGGAGGAGGATGCAGTGACAGTCAGCTGTGAGCGATCCCCGCTGTATGTCACTAAAGCAGCTGAAAGCCGGCGGGGGGAGAATCTTGTAACTCCCCCACGCGCCGATCACAGCTGACTTCCAGGTATCGGGGGAAGCATCGGGAGCATTTGCCCGAGTACAAGTACTTGGGCAAATGCTCGGTATCGGTGCCGATACCGATACTAGTATCGGTATCGGGACAACCCTACTTTGATCCATAAAGCTGTTTAAACTGCACGCTGTCCTCTCCACATCTCGTGCCACGACCCACATATGTATGAAATGGAAGGAGGCTCCAATAAAAAAAAAAAAAAAAACACATTCTGACTAACTCCAAGCATTGATTATGCAAGAATGGAATGCCATCAGTTAGGATGTGGCCCAGAAGTTGATTGACAGCATGCCAGGGAGAATTGCAGAGGTTTTGAGAAAGGGTCAACACTGCAAATATTGACTCTCTGCATAAACTTATTGTAATTGTCAATAAAAGCCTTTGACACTTATGAAATACTTGTAATTGTACGTCTATATACTATAGTAACATCTGACAAAAAGATCTAAATATACTGAAGCAGTAGACTGAAAATGTTTGTTTTTGTGTCATTCGCAAAACTTTTGGCCACAGCTTTATATCAGGCAACTAGTAAAGCAATTGACAAACTGCCACAATTTTTTTTTTTTTTTATACACCTGTGATCTGTACGCATTGGTGGACACATCTGTTTTCTCAATGTGAGAGAAAATCTGGCGGTTACTGCATGGAAACATACCAATTATTTTAGAAAATTTGGATAGCCATTTCTCAGTAAGTTCTTTCTGAAACTCCATGTTAGAGAATGCAATTTTAGGGTTTTTTGCCGGACAGTCCTCAAATAGCAGAGATAGTTGGGCCCAGACCACAGCTGATAGTCTAAGTATCAGTATGAGCCAATGTCTAGTGCTCTTTTCACCTCGTTCCATTGTGCCTCCTTCCTATTATAATTTTTCGAGTGAACGGTGCACTTTTGTCTGTATTGATGGCCCGTTTCTTGGCTCTTTTAGTTAGGTTGAGAGTAGCCCCTTTCTCTAAATATCCCATTCATTTTAACAGCCTCTTCCCTAAAATCATCCTTTTGGGTACATTCCTTATGACTTTGTAGGAATTGGACAGTGGGCATACTCTCGATGAGATACTCACCGACAACAAAGTATTGGCAGCAGCCTCCTCTTGATTAGAGGTCGACTGATATATCGGCCGATATTTGGCGTTTTTTAATTAATCGGCATCGGCCGATTGTGCTGATAAAAAAGGCAGATTATAACGTCAGCACGACTTGCAAATGACTTCTATAATAGAAGTCAATGCAAGTTGCCTAAAGTCTTCTGTGGGCAGCCTGCTAAGTCTGATAAAAGAAACTAAAAAGATGCAATGTTTCCACTTGTCAATGAACTGAACTCCATGTGGAGGCGTTTTCAGTTTAACCATTTAAAGACTAAATCTTTTCTGACATTTGTTGCTTACAAGTAAAAATCCTGCATTTTCTGCTAGAAAATGAATTAGAACCCCCAAAAATTATATATATATATTTATTATTAAACTGGAAGTAAACCCATCCATAAAACAGCTTCATTTCCGGCACATGCCGGAAATGTAAAACTCCCATTGGTTGTGCTCTCAACCAAACTGTCAAACCATCCAATGGCTGGTGTCATAACTGATCACATGTGCAGCTTCATGGCAGTTGTAGATTAAACAGAGGCAAAGATGGCAGCTTCCTTGGCTGAAAACGATAGGTGGGTTTACTTACACTTTAATATATATATATTTTTTAGCAGAGACCTAGGGAATAAAATAGCGGTTTCTGCAATATTTTATATCACACGGTATTTGCGCAGTGGTCTTTCAAACGCAATTAAAAAAAATAAAAAATACACTTATGAATAAAAAAAAACTACGCAGGAAAGTTAGCCTATTTTTTTTCCGTCCTTTTAATTACCTGTTTAAATGTAAGAAATTTTCTGTATCACTTATTACTTAAAGCGGAGCGCCGCCGAAAATTGTTTATTTAAAAGTCAGCAGCTACAAATACTGCAGCTGCTGACTTTTAAAACATGGACACTTACCTGTCCAGGGCGCCCGCGATGTAGGCACCCGAGGCCGAACCGTCTCTCTGTCCTCGGGTGCTGCCGCCTCCATCTTCGGTAAGGGAATCGGGAAGTAAAGCTGTGCGGCTTCAGTTCCCGGTTCCCTACTGCTCATGCGTGAGTTGCGCAGCGCAATACGGATGGTCCCTGCTGCCTCTGGGACCCGTGTGTTTCCCAGCAGGCAGCGGGGAGGGAGCAGGAAGTGGCGTAAATAACCGCAGATTCTGCGGCTATCTATGCCGGAAGTGGGTACAGATACCTGTAATATACAGGTATCTGTACCCCCCTCCCCCCTGAAAGGTGCCAACTGTGTCACCGGAGGGGGGGAGGAATCTGATGAGTGGAAGTTCCACTTTTGGGTGGAACTCCACTTTAAGGCTGCTTTCACACTGGAGCAGGCAGGCTTTGATGGTAAAACGCTGCTAGTTTTAGTGGCACTTTACCGTCTTTTTAGCGGCGCTATTCGGCTGCTAGCGGGGCGCTTATAACCCAGCTAGCGCCCGAGGAAGGGGTTGACTGCGCCCATGAATCGCTGCTGCCGAATCGCAGGCGCTTCGGCAGCGGTGCGCATACATTTTAATGGGCAGGAATGATGGAGGAGCGGTATACACCGCTCCAATGATGCTGCTTGCAGGACTTTCTTAACATCCTGCCAGCGCATCGCCTCAGTGTGAAAGCACTCGAGCTTTCACACAGACTGCAGGGGAGCCATTTTGCAGGCACTATTTTTAGCCTAAAAGCGCCTGAAAAACGCCCCATTGTGAAAGGGGTCTAACTGTTAGATTTTATGAGATGAAGGGAAAAAAAAATCGGGTTAACATATTGGCCCAAAAAAATCGGCATCATATATCGGCCATTGGCCGACGCAATTTCTAAATATCGGCATCGGCCAGAGAAAAACCCATATCGGTTGACCTGTACTCTTGATACATTTTAGTGATAAGGTGGTCCCCTTCAATGGAAATTAGCAGGTCCAAAATAGCCACCCTGTCAAAATTAAGTTAACTTAATATTATGTTCATTTTGCCCCAAATTTTATATATATTAGTATGTGTGTGTACATGTATATGTATATATATATATATGTATGTATATATAATTTTCCTCACTTCATTTTAATGCTGGTTACTTTCCCTTTTCTTTAACCACTTCAATACCGGGCACTTTAAACCCCTTCCTGCCCAGGCCAATTTTCAGCTTTCAGCGCTGTCGCACCTTGATTTACAATTGCGTGGTAATGCAACACCGTACCCCATTGAAATAATTTTTTTTTATTTTATTAGAGCTTTTGGTGGCAGTTACCATATTTATCGGCGTATAACATGCACTTTTTTCCCCTTAAAATCAGGGGAAAATCGTGGGTGCGTGTTATACGCCGATCCCAGCTATTTTGTGATCTGTCCGAGCGATCACCGCCGACATTCACATAGCGTGTATTTTTAAATATGGCGCCGCGGAGTTCGGAGGGACTCGGCGGCGCTCGTTCAGCTGAACAAGCGCCGCCGAGGACACCGTGACTGGGCGGAGCCGAGATACACATAGCCGAGGGTTCTCGGCGCCGTTCAGTCCCGCCCAGTCCCGCCATTGGACCTGTGTTATGTCCATCATAGGGACTGGGCGTGACTTTGAACGGCGCCGAGAAGAGCCGAGAACCCTCGGCTATGTGTATCTCGGCTCCGCCCAGTCACTGTGTCCTCGGCGGCGCTCGTTCAGCTGAACGAGCGCCGCCGAGTCCCTCCGAACTCCGCGGCGCCATATTTAAAAATACAAACTAACCTTGTGTATGTCGGCGGCGACAAGGCTGCACTGACCACTTGGGGCAAGGCTGCACTGGGGCAAGGCTGCACTGGGGCAAGGCTGCACTGGGGCAAGGCTGCACTGGGGCAAGGCTGCACTGACAAGGCTGCACTGGGGCAAAGCTGCACTGACAAGGCTGCACTGGGGCAAAGCTGCACTGACAAGACTGCACTGGACACTGGGGCAAGGCTGCACTGACAAGGCTGCAGATGGACAGATAAGGCTGCATTGATGGGCATTTAAATGTAAGTTTTTTTTCCTTAAACTTCCCTCCTAAACTTGGGGTGCTTGTTATACGCCGGTGCGTGTTATACGCCGATAAATACGGTAATCACTGCTGGGTCTGTCTTTTTTTATTTTCTTGATAAATAAATGAAAACATACTGAATTTTGAAAACCAAAAGTGTTTATTAGTTTCGGTTATAACATTTTGCACTTTTTTTTTTGATGGGGGGAAAAAAAACCCAAATCGGTGTATATTATTTTAGTCTGTAGGAAAGTTAGTCTATAAAATATGGTATACAGGCAGGCCCCGGGATACTAACAAGATGGGGACTGTAGGATTGTTCTTGGGTTGAATTTGTAAGTCGGAACAGTACATTTTTTAAGTATAACTCCATCCAATAAATTACATGAGTGAATTTCCTTTCCTAGGGTTAGATTTCCTCACGTCTTGTCTCAGGGATGGGAATTGAGAATAAATCCTTCTGAGGATACAGACAGCTGTAAAAGCCTCAGTGTCTCTAACACTACACCATACGGTAAATATCAGAATCTTGCTCCTCTAACTTTGCCATTTATGCATCAGTGAGACAAATTGTCAGCTAATTGATTTGTAGAAAAAAAATTAAATTTTCTAGGTTTTCTAACCTAAATGCCATCATCTGCTGCTCCTAGTTCAATAAGGTCTTTATTGGTTAGTTCTTTGCCATGGGAGTTTAGTAAATCAATGATATCATTTTCACTGGTGTCCAACTGCAGTTGATTACCAATAGCAACCGCAGCTTGCCTGGTTTTGGCAATTTCATCTGTAAACCCCAGAAATTCTTGTGTGAACTGGGGACACAATTTTGTTTCGAACTACTTTCATATGTCTTTCACTTCATCCCAAGCATCAGCAATATTTTTTATGTCACCATAAATGCTATAATTCTGACAGAACTCTCTCAAGATTTCATCCTTTTGGGTAGCTCTGACAGCTTGTGGGAATGTCCTCTGTCAATAATGGGTATTAAATAGGGGTGCAACGGATCGTTGCCGATCCGTGATCCGTACGGATCACCCTCCGCGGATCGGCACACCCGCGATCCGCGGAGCACTTTTCAGCCTCAGCCATAGGAAAGGCCCCGGCTTCGGCCTAGCTCCGGAGCGGCAGCCATCTTGGTACACCTGGAAGTGGCCGCTGTCTCGACAGGAAGTGACGTTTCGTCGCCGCCATCTTGCTACACCCCACACTCCTGCACAGTACAATAATGATAGAGTGAGAAGGGGGCAAGCGGACATCTTGTTACACCCACCGGAGTTTTAAATTTAAAAGCCATTTTCAACAAAAACTGAGCTTATATGCACAAATACTGTATTTATGCATATAAGCTCGGTTTTGTGTTGAAAATAGCTTTTAAATCTAAAACTCCGGTGGGTGTAACAATATTTGTGTTTTTTTTTTTTTTTTTTATGCTGATCCGAAAATGATCCGATCCGTGACTCTGATCCGAGGATCGATCCGATCCGTGAGATTTTTGATCCGTTGCACCCCTAGTCTTAAAGGAGGCTATAACTCCTTGATCCATTAAAGTGATGTTGGGGGGTATAAATACCACCTTTACATTGGGGTGCATGTCATCTAAAGTGTTTGGATGTCCAGAGGCATTGTCAAGGAAATGTTTTTGCTCAAGCAATAACTTTCAACAGACATGTTCAAAACATTCTTTAGACTGTAGCTGTAACCCAAGCCTTTGACTTTGCCCTCCAAATAACAGGAAGAGATGCCTTGGTGACATTACGTAGTGCCCTCGGATTTAAGCAGTGATGCACTAGCAAAGGCTTACGCTTTAAATCTCCAGACGCATTACCCCAAGTAATATAGTCAGCCTGTCCTTTGCCTAATGTTCTGGTGCTCTTTTTTCCTATTTTAAAATGTAGGTCATCTTTTAACAAAACAAGCCAGTTTTGTCTACATTAAAAAAATTGTTCTGGCTAATAACCTCCATCAATAATATCATCCAGTATCTTGAGAAAATCACTTGCAGCACTTGCAACCCCTGGCAAAAAATATGGAATCACCACTCTTGGAAAATGTTCATTCAATTGTTTTGTGTAGAAAAAAACTGATCACAGATGTGCCTATAAAACTATTTTCATTTAACATGCCAATCTTTCGGCTTTAAGAAACAGTTTAAAAAATAAAAAAGAAGAAAAACTAGTCGATTGCAACTTTCTGCAGATTAAGCCGAGGAAAAAAATATGGAATCCCTTAATTGAGAAAAATATTATGAAATCACCATGTACTCTGCAGCTCTAAAACAAACATCTGCATCAGATTACATCTGCTAATTGTGGTGGAGATTTCGCTATACACAATCTCACCTGCGCTAACACGTGTCCTTTCAGTATAATGCATCTTTAAACAACCCGTGTCTCCCCATTTCCCCAATAGAAATAGTCACCATCTTGGTTTCATTGTTCTTTCATCTGCCCTGCTGGGCAGAGGCTCTTGGCTTTTATTCACACACACAAAGGAAGTCACAAACAGGAAACCTGGTCCCAACAGCCAATCGCTTCCTCCACAGGATATGACAACACAGGATATGAATGTCAACACAGGAAATCCTCTCAACAGGATGGGTCCAATAATGCTGATGGGAGGTTATCTGCCGGAGTACGCCATGGCACCCCAAATATGTTGATCAGGCATAGAGGGGTGACACGAGCGCACATCCGCTAAACCGACAATGTCTTTGCAGAGTGAACACATTCTCCCCCCCCCCCGACGATCGGACATATTCCCACTCTGCAAACACCTCTCTCCAACCTCCCAGGAAGTTTTCCACTACCAAAAGGATCTCAACCAGCGTCAGTCTGCCCCAGTCAGCTCTTTAGAGCGGGTTTTGGGAGAACTAACATTATTAAAATAAATCTTCATAAAATTTCCACAACATAATTAGTCTTCAGTTAAAAAAGCATGTTTGCACACCTTGGTGAGCTGTTGCACCAACCTGATTTAAATCATGGCTCCAACACGAGAGATGTCAGTTGAAACAAAGGAGAGGATTATAAAACTTCAAGAAGGTAAATCATCATGGAATGTTGCATAAGATGTTTGTTCCCAGTCAGCTGTGTCTAACATCTGGACCAAATGCAAATCAAATGAGAAGTTTGTTAAAGGGAAGCGTACTGGTAGACCAATGAAGACATCTAAACCTCAAGATAGAAAACTTAAAACAATATGCCTTGAAAACAGAAAATCTACAACATAACAAATGAGAAACAAATGGTCAGAAGCTAGAGTCTGTCTGTGACCGAACTGTAAGACATCGCCTAAAGGAAATGGGATTTACATACAGAAAAACCAAACCAACACCTAAACAGAAAAAAAAGCAAGGTTACAGTGGGCTAAAGTACGGCTTGAGTACTGCTTGGACCTTGAAGAAGGGGACATACCCCGAAAGCTTGTCCTGAAAAATTGTATGTTAGTGCAAATAAAAAAAGTATCACGGACAGTACTCAATTTTCTCAGTGGGCTAAAGAAAAGCAATCGTGGACACTGGATGACTGGATGAAAGTTATATTCAGTGATGAATCACAAATCTGCATTGGGCAGGGTAATCAGACTGGAGCTGCTTTTTGGTGCCGTTTCAATGAAATGTATGAAGCCTGAAGAAAACATGCAAATTTCCACAATCATTGATGGTATGGGGTTACATGTTTGGTAAAGGTACGGTGGAGTTCAGTCATTATTACCCTTTCACACTTTGTGTGAGGCATTTTTCAGGTGCTAAAGGGCTAAAAATAGCGCCTGAAGATCTCCTCCCCTGCCACCCCAATGTGAAAGCCCGGGTGCTTTCACACTGTTGCGCTGCGCTGGCAGGCTGTTTAAAAAAAAAAAGCATGTTTGTTTGGGGAGGTGGAGGAGCGGTGTATATACCGCTCCTCCACTGCCCCTGCCCATTGAAATAAATGGGCAACGCTGCCGAAGTTCCTGCAAAGTGTTTCGGCAGCTGCGCTACACGGGCACATTTAAGCACCCCGCTAGCAGCCAAAAAGTGCAGCTAAAACTAGCAGCGCTTTACCCCTAACACTGCCCGCATCTCAGTTTGAAAGGGCTCTAAATCTGCAATAAATGCACAAGCTTATATTGATTTTTTGGACACTTTTTTCTTATTCCACCAATTGAAAGGAAATTTGATGCTGCTTGACCTTTAACTTTAACGTTGTGCAAATTAGGTATTTCTTTAAAGCGATTAAACCAACCGCTACTTTCAACACATTCTAAATTGCAATCGTCTTTGCTTGCTGGGTGTGCAACTTTTAAATCTTTGAAAAGATTTTTAACCTTTTTTTTAGACTAAAAAACTGATGGGCATATTACACTGATTTCATAGTTGCCAACATTGTAAAAAAAATTTTCGGGACACTTTTTTGGCTGTAGGCGGAGTCGGCCTAGAATTAGGGGGAGGGGCATGCGTCAGGTGTGACATAGGAAAGAACAAATTTGCGCCGCGCAAATAAATGGGCGTGGTTTACGTGAAATAGCGGGCGTGGCTAAAATGGGGTGTGGTTAGAGTCTGAGATGAATCAGGGATGCAGAGGGAAAGGGAGGGAGAGGGATGGAGGGACAGCAGACCCAGATCCTAAACCACAATAGCAATGTGTATTCCAGAGTTTAACCATCAGCAGATAAAGATACTCAAAACACCTGGTGTTGGCGCTTCAACTATCTCAGCACCATGGTTGTTATGGCGTTGTCAGGATGATTGAAGCGCATTATTTCTATTATTATATTGTAATATAAAATGAAATCATTCAACTCAAAATAATGCAGAATCAGTGGGACCACTGAGCGTGTCACCTGCTATGTCGCCTGCCACCAGATGCCATCAGGTTCCCCCAACAGAGTCTGTCCTTGCATCAGGTGCCCCAGCAGAGTGCCTCCTTCCATCAGGCATTCCCAGTACAGTACCTCTTACGTCAGGTGTCCCCAGCGGTGTGTTGGCTGCAGATGGAGTGTTGGCTACAGTCTAGCTACATCTCCTCAAGAGTGGTGACAAGGGTAGAGGTGTGTGTGGGTGGAGGCATGGTGACTTGGGGTGTTACAGGCTGACTTGGGGAAGGGTGGAGACAGGGTGGTGATTTGGGGGTGCAGGCATGATGGTGACCTGGGGGGTGCAGGCATGGTGGTGACTAGGCCGGAGGGGGTGCAGACATGGGGGGAGGGGGATGCATGCATGGTGGTGATATGGGGGGGTGCAGGCATGGTGTTGATATGGGGGGGGGTGCAGGCATGGTGTTGTCATGGGGGGAGGCGGGTGCAGGCATGGTGGTGATATGGGGGAGGGGGCCAGGGCTGGACTGGGACAAAAATGTGGCCCTGGACTTCATCCAGACCGGCCCAGGGCACAACACATCAGGGTACGGTTATCAGGCCACATCAAGGCACAAGGCACATCAGGATACAAGGCACATCAGTGCACAGCATATCGGGGTACAGCACACCAGGCCACATCAGCGTATAGGGCACATCAGGGCACAGCACATCAGGGTACAGAGCCCAGCACATCAGGGCACATTATGGAAAAATCAGGGCACATGGCACATCAGGGCACGGGGCACCGGGTCACAAGGCACATCAGGTCACGGGGCACAGCACATCAGGGCACGGGGCACAATATGGGGCACATAGCACATCAGGGCACATTATGGAAAAATCAGGGCACATTGGGGCACATCAGGGCACATGGCACATCAGGGCACATGGCACATTATGGGGCACATCAGGGCACATGGCACATCAGGGCATATAGCACATCAGGGCACGGGGCATGTCAGGGCACATGGCACATTATGGGGCACATAGCACATCAGGGCACATGGCACATCAGGGCACATTATGGGGCACATAGAACATCAGGGCATGGGGCACATCAGGGCACATGGCACATTATGGGGTTCATCGGGGCACATAGCACATGGCATATTAGGGCATGGGGCACCTCAGGGGGCACATTATAGGGCACATCACCAACTAGCCAGTATGCAGAGTAGCGCAGGAAGCATGTCTGTAGTAAATTCTCTCTCTCATGTCACACTCACGAGCGGCTGCTCCCCGGCGCCCCCCCCTCTCTTCTCGTCTATCCCAGATGACAAGACACTGTCACACACAGGGCAGAGCGGAGGGAGGATTTCCTTGTGTTCAGTGGAGAGGGGTCGCCAATCCCTGTAGCCAATAGGCTTCAGTGTACAATAGAATTTTCTATGTGTACACTGAAGAGAGAAGACGATTGGCTGCCCCTCTCCCCTGCACTGAACACAAGGGGAAACAACTGATTGACTGACTCGTGGAGGCGACGCGGCCATTTTTGTGGAGCCGTTACCGTTTTTTGAGAAAAACACTTACGATTTTCTCGGGACAAACCCAAAAATTCGGGAAAACACTCAGAACAAGATTAAATCGGGACGAGGGTCCCAAAATCGGGATTGTCCCGGGAAAATCGGGGCTGTTGGCAACTATGTGATTTTGGTACTCTATCCAAATTGTCAGCAGCCTTTCCATCTCAATCATTAAAGCAGAAGTCCGGTTTTGCAAAAAAAAATCCCCCCTTAGTACACCCCTACACAAAACCTGAAACCATTATTACATTTGTGAAATTCCTTACCATTAAAGAGAAAAGTAAAACTGAATTTTCAGGAAGTCGGCTCTATAATTCAAAACATGCAGCATCTATTCTGCCAAGGAGGTGTTGCAGCAGGAATTGCATCATATCTTCTCCTCTCTCTACGCCATAATGAAACTACACTTCACATCATTCTTTGTGAATGGGGGAGGTTACACTAGGCCTGTATATGTTAAATGTAAAAAAGCTCACTTCAACATAAATCACACCCCCTCATTCTGCAGCCACACTACTCAGTAACACACAGCAGGATGGGTAGGTTACTGCCTTTTAAATGCAAAGCATGTTTGTGCTGCTATAGTCACGTGTGATCTCTCCCCCTCCAGCCACAACAGGAGATAAACATATTGCCCTTTTTTGCGTTATGCAATCATTACTGAACTGTAGACACATGCCCATAATTATATATTTTACCTGCTGTACTCTACTGTAATTCAATATTATAAATATTCCTCTTTCTGCTGTAGCTTTGAGATCTTTGTAACAGCAATTAGTGCTTGTATGGTGCATATGAGCACATCCCTAGCTGCAACACAAAAATAGAGAGCTGGGACATGCTGCTTTACATCAGCATGTGGCACAAGTAAATGTTGGCATGAGAAAAAAAGTGCAGCGCTAACTTACTAATCATGGTGGAACCTTCTAATGTATGGAAATCTCAAATTCCACAATACCAGTCTCTGATATGTAACATCACATAATGCACATAAAAAAAAATAAAAAATGAAACTTTGCAGAGATGGTGGAAACCCATCCTTCATTTATTTGGCAGTGGACAGTGTCCACGCCTCATCCGTGCCCATCAGTGCAGCCTCATCAGTGCAGCGGGGATCGTTAGGAGAGCCACCAGATGAGACAGAGCTGGGATCTCCTGCTGTGACATATAATGTAGGTGAAAAGCCGGCCGCTGTAAAGTCCCACCTCCTGGACTAGCGTTGGCCCAGTGTGTTGTCTATCACAGGAGTCGGTCCATCAGGTGGCACTTACAGCAGTTGGCATTTCATCTACAAGATGTGTCACAGCGTGAGATTCCCTGCTTTGTCATCTGGCTGGCTCTAATAACGATCCCTTGCAGCATTGACAGATGACTGGTGGGCGGCGGTGGGATGTTAGGGACAGTGATATGACTTTAGGAGAGGGAGTACTAGCAGAGAAGGAGGGCAACACCACTTCCATATGCGGTACAGACCGGGGTCTGTTAGACTCCTCTGCCCACTATAGCAAGCCGAGATGGATTTACATCCCTGCTTGCTCTAGATCAGGGGTCTCGAACTGGTGGCCCTCCAGCTGTTGCGGAACTACAAGTCCCATCATGCATCTGCCTGAGGGAGTCATGCTTGTAACTGTCAGCCTTGCAATGCCTCATGGGACTTGTAGTTTTGCAACAGCTGGAGGGCCACTAGTTTGAGACCCCTGCTCTAGATGGAACTACAAATGGTATGTGCATGTGCTGGGGGAACAGGAGGAATAGCAGCCACCCGTCTTGCAAACCATTAATGGTTTTACTTCAATATCAGGCTATCACAGAGGAACTACTGAGCTAAGAAGTTAGATGGCATAGTCGGTGAAGGTAGGTGATCAGCAACAAGGACATGGAAAAAGGTTTTTGCCTTTAGTTGTCTTTTAACCACTTCAGCCCCGGAAAGATTTACCCCCCTAATGACCAGGCCATTTTTTGAGATACAGCACTGCGTCCCTTTAACTGACAATTTTGCGGTCTTGCGAAGCTTTACCCACACAAAATTGATGTCCTATTTTTTTTCCCCCACAAATAGAGCTTTCTTTCATGGTATTTGATCGCCTCTGTGGTTATTTTTTGTGCTATAAACAAAAAAAGATTGACCATTTTGAAAAAAAACCTTTTTTTACTTTCTGCTATAATACATAGCCAAAAAACAAACAAACAAATGTATTCATCAGTTTAGGCCAATATGTATTCTGCTACATATTTTTGGTATGAAAAATCGCAATAAGCATATATTGATTGGTTTGCGCAAAAGTTATAGCATCTACAAAATAGGGGGTAGATTTGGACTTTTATAATTTTTTGTTTTTACTAATAATGGCGGCAATCTGTGATTTTTAGTGGGGCTGCAACATTGTGGCGGACAAATCAGACCTCAAGTGACCCTTTTTGGGGGCTAGTGACCTTATCGCAGTGATCAGTGCTAGAAAAAAAAATGCACTGATCAATGTATAAATGACACCGACAGGGAATGGGTTAATGCTAGGGGGTGATCAAGGGGTTAGCTGTGTTCACTGGGTGTGTTTTAACTGTGGGGGATGGGCTTGCTGGGACAACAGAGATCGCTGTTCCTGATCTCTGGGAATAGCAGATCTGAGTTGTTCCTTGTCAGAACAGGGATCCGCCTTGTTTACATAGGCAGATCCCTGTTCTGCCTCACTAAACCGCGATCACGGTGGTCTGCGGACATAGTCCGCTGGCGCGCTGCCATAATACCACATGCACGGACCGCCGTACAAGTACATCGGTTTGCGCAGCCAAGCCACCTTGCCGCAATATATATGCGGAAGGTTGTCAGCAAGTGGTTAAACCACTGCGTTGGTTGGTAATAATCGTAGCATGCATTGGGGTATGGCCTTTCACATGCTCCTTTATTCTACTTTTATCTTTTTTAAAATTGTTGTGATTGTTGACCGATTGTAGCCAAATTCTCTGCCAATGGATGATGGAGTTAAACCCCTCTCTGATCTCTGTATTATTTCTTTTTATTTTTCATGGTGATGGTTGTTCTGTTCTTTGCTTTATCCACCAGCACTTGCATCAGATTTGTTTTTCTCTGAGGCATAATTGTAGGGTGAAAACAAAAAACGTGGAGTGCACTGCTGATTTGAACAAAAAGAAAAACCAGTATAGCCGGAATCCAATATATTAAAAAATGTATTCGAATACAACAGGTACGGTAGTGTATAAAAACACTCACTGTGGTGACAAGATATAAGGCTCGTCAGTTGGATATACCCCCTTGTGTATCATCAGCCTGCAGCAGCAGTGGTCCCTGACCCTCAAGAGCTGTCCATCACCGTGGGATCCAGTACAAAAAACAGGGCTTGAAGAGACCCAGAAGGATAGTTGTATTAAGGACCAAGCAGTATAAATGCCAAAAATAAGGCCTTGACCAACTACAGTATTAACAGTAAAAAAACAGATGGTATACAAACGCACATGGTTGGATGGGAGCTTCACATAGGCAGATGACATGAGCTCATGCTGGGACATACTGTACAGTAGCCGTCCTGCTATCATGGAAGTTAAAAGTACAGGGCATACTCCCAATAATAGTGGGCACTGAGTATAGTACTGTAATCTCGCCAGATCCACAGGTTCCAGGCACTACTGGTAGTGCAGTGATGTGTGATGTTTTTGGCGCTTCCGGGCATGCAGTCTTATATTTGTGGCGCTTGTGGCTATGCAGTACTGCAGTGTGGGATGTGTCCAGCGCTGCAAGATGGCTGCTCGGCAGTATCTGGGACCAACATGGTGTGGAAGCGGCTGGCAGTGACGTCTTGCCGCCTCCGTTCGTAAGTGTCGTTCGCAACTTTGGGTGTTTGTAACTTGGACTGCTTTGTATATGTGAAATCGATCAATACTGATGGCCTATCATTTCTTGAGGACTGAAAATGCCAGGACAGTACAAATATCCCCCAAATGACCCCTTTTTGGAAAGTAAACAATCCAAGGTATTTAGTGAGAGGCATAACAAGTTTTTTTGAAGTTGTACAAAAGAAGGGGGTTTTTGGTATTAGGGACTTTCAGGAAATCATGGCCTGGTAAGGTCACCCATTTCCATCCCTAGGGACTTTAAATGAAACCAAGACCTGGTAAGGTCAAGCGTTTCCATCCCAAATCTATAGCACAAACAAGGGGATTATTGAAGGGAAGGTTGGGACTTTATATGAAGCATGTACCAGCAAGCAGGTAGTAAGATTAACATAAAGGAATTTATTGACATAATACCAGAGCACATACGTTACAGTAGCAAAATGGATATAAGATAGGACAGGTAGGTACATAATGTCATATAATAAACATTCATGATAATATTGTTCATACAATTAATAGAAGGAAAACAGGGTAAAAGATTGGATAATGGTAACTCAAAATACCACCTAGAATAAATTCCCTAGTACATCATGAAATCAAGGTAAGGTAAAAAAGGGTAAAAACCAGTAATATCTGCTGGACCTAAGGCCTCACTAGACCTGTGGGGGGAGATTGGAAGGATATGGTTGATGAGGACTGAGTAGACAGTTTAAACACGGCATTAGGTGGCTCAACGCGTTTCGTGGCTTCCATGCCACTCATCAGGAGCGAGCCCGTGTGGTATCTAGAATATAGTGAGATAATTACATAATGCAGTAGGACAAGAGACATTGGTAATGGGGGAGCGTGGTGTACGAGCCCCCAGGTTGGTGTATGGAAATACTCACTGAGAGACTGTATAGTGACGGTGCAGCGGCGGGGCCCCATGAGCCATCCAAATGACCACCCACGGGAGCCGAGGTGGGAAGCCCCGCGGAGACAGAAGCGAACGCCGACCAGGGCAGGCACAGGAACCGAGGAAGGTCTAGAGAAGGGTGAAGAGAGTGAGAGTATGTGGGCATGGAAGGAGAAAAGTAAGGAGAGAGAAGGAGGGGAGCCCCCCAGAAATGGGGTAAGGTGATGGAGAGTGGGGGAGATGTGGGAAGAGAGAGAAAACGTGAGGCAAAGAAGTAAGTGGAAACCAAGTCAACAGGGTGTAGTGACCAAGGTGGGAAAAGTGAGTGTACCTGTGAATGATGAGGCCCTGGAAGAGGAGATACCAGAGGTATGTGATCGCCTGTGTGGAGAACCTCGAGTGCCTGTGCCGCCCCGGAGAGCGTCCAGATAACGCCGCCGCGAGTGCTGCCCACCAACGTCACGCTGTGTGGCGGGGGGAGGAGCACCGCAAGTCGGACACAGCCGGCAAGACGGCGCGGAGGAACCTCCCGATTGGCCCACGAGATGGAATGAACGCTGTGCGTGACGGCGCTGCAAGGGGGAAGCCGCACGCACAGCGTATTGCGTGACGTCGACGGCTGCCCCTAATGACCTTAGTGATACCTCCCCTGTGTTTTACTTTTAGTATTCTCATTTACTAAGCCCATTCATAATATCCTTTGATACCCTTTATATTGCTTATGTTCCTTCCAATTCCCTTACTCCTCTCACTGTTCTGAGGGGGCTGTGTTGTTGGCGGTGTGGTTCGGCGCGGCCGCCTTGTTGCCTGGTCCTTGTCCCCCTCGGGAGCCGCGACGCGCCTTGCGGGTCTCCTCCCCCTTCCCCGGGCCTCCCCCTAGGGGGGTGGACACTTGGTCAATGCGCGTCGACGTCACGCAATACGCTGTGCGTGCGGCTTCCCCCTTGCAGCGCCGTCATGCACAGCATCCATTCCATCTCGTGGGCCAATCGGGAGGTTCCTCCGCGCCGTCTTGCCGGCTGTGTCCGACTTGCGGTGCTCCTCCCCCCGCCACACGGCGTGACGTTGGTGGGCGGCTCTCGCGGCGGCATTATCTGGACGCTCTCCGGGGCGGCACGGGCACTCGAGGTTCTCCACACAGGCGATCACATACCTCTGGTATCTCCTCTTCCAGGGCCTCATCATTCACAGGTACACTCACTTTTCCCACCTTGGTCACTACACCCTGTTGACTTGGTTTCCACTTACTTCTTTGCCTCACGTTTTCTCTCTCTTCCCACATCTCCCCCACTCTCCATCACCTTACCCCATTTCTGGGGGGCTCCCCTCCTTCTCTCTCCTTACTTTTCTCCTTCCATGCCCACATACTCTCACTCTCTTCACCCTTCTCTAGACCTTCCTCGGTTCCTGTGCCTGCCCTGGTCGGCGTTCGCTTCCGTCTCCGCGGGGCTTCCCACCTCGGCTCCCGTGGGTGGTCATTTGGATGGCTCATGGGGCCCCGCCGCTGCACCGTCACTATACAGTCTCTCAGTGAGTATTTCCATACACCAACCTGGGGGCTCGTACACCACGCTCCCCCATTACCAATGTCTCTTGTCCTACTGCATTATGTAATTCTCTCACTATATTCTAGATACCACACGGGCTCGCTCCTGATGAGTGGCATGGAAGCCACGAAACGCGTTGAGCCACCTAATGCCGTGTTTAAACTGTCTACTCAGTCCTCATCAACCATATCCTTCCAATCTCCCCCCACAGGTCTAGTGAGGCCTTAGGTCCAGCAGATATTACTGGTTTTTACCCTTTTTTACCTTACCTTGATTTCATGATGTACTAGGGAATTTATTCTAGGTGGTATTTTGAGTTACCATTATCCAATCTTTTACCCTGTTTTCCTTCTATTAATTGTATGAACAATATTATCATGAATGTTTATTATATGACATTATGTACCTACCTGTCCTATCTTATATCCATTTTGCTACTGTAACGTATGTGCTCTGGTATTATGTCAATAAATTCCTTTATGTTGATCTTACTACCTGCTTGCTGGTACATGCTTCATATAAAGTCCCAACCTTCCCTTCAATAATCCCCTTGTTTGTGTTTTTTGAAGTTGTATTTTTTTATCACTTGTTTGTCACTGACTGGTGACAATTTATTTTTTTATTTTTTTTACCACTTGACCTCTGGAAGATTTACCCCCCTTCCTGACTAGGCCATTTTTTGCTATTAAGCGCTGCACTACTTTGACAATTGCGCGGTCATGCAATGCTGTACCCAAACAAAATTTCATTTTTTTTTATACTATCCTGGTGTAGCAGCAACCCTCGTGAGGGCAGCTTAAAGATAATTGGCCCTAAAGGTTGCCCTGACCCTGTAAATTTCTCGACGCCACTTAGACAGGGTTCAGACATATATTAATAAGGGCAATACGATTACACAGACACCAGACTGTGACAAAGTAATCAAGTATTCTACTTAGAGTTCTGCAAATAGAGCAAAGAAAAACTGCTTTGACAAATATCCTGTTGATATTAAACTCTAAGCACACGTAAACGGGAGGGCTATGCATATAGAATTTCAGTAAAAGGGATAGTAGCAACCAGTAACTTGGTCAGAAAAGGGAAGGCGAATGACCATCTTTGTCAGACTACTCCCTTCAACCCCTGATGCCACAAGCCCAAAGAACCACTGAAACACACAAGTATTCCAACAGATAACCCAAAATATAACATTTTGGTTTCTGAGAAAAGATCCCCATTAATATGGGCAGGTATTTACTCAAACTCCTTTAATGGGGTCGGTGGAGAGAAAAGTGGCGTAGTCCTTGTGTTTATAGATGTTCTGTGTCTTCAGCCAGCTTAACAAGGGCACAGGGGGATTCCTGCACAATGGCATCCAATGTTTATAAAATGGCTGTGTTACCAAACCCAGTATCATGAAAATAGTTCATCCACCCCCAGCGCCCACAGCTTATAAATAATCCTTTTACAATAAAATACTGCCACTATTTACCTTTTTGACTGATCTGTATACCATGGCCACGTGATAAACTGCAGGGTCTGCCTAAATGCTGAGTGTTCAGGTAAGAGGAGATTTCCACTACAGCCTGTGTCCTCATGCTGTTATGGGAGGCGGATCATCCATGAATCAAGATGTGACATCCCACCCACTGTGCTTTTTTTTTAAATTTTATTTTTTTATTTTTTATTTTTTTTACTGGGTATGGAGAAGGGAGGGACTGGGCTGTCATTTAGGATCTGTATACACACACATGCGTGATGTCAATATCATGTGACCTGAAAAGCTCAGCTCAACAAAGAAATGTTCTCTTCAGCAATAGAGCCCAACTAAGCATGTGCAGCCTTGTTTCTCTGACTGTCTTATCTGGCCCTGCCAAGATATCCTGCAGAAGGGGGAGGATCTGTCCATACAGGATCAAAGAGCCTTTTTACACAATACAGAGGATTATCCCCTTCAGTTCCACAGTGAGTATAACAAGCATGCTATTCTGCATATAGATTTCACTGTTGTGTGTTTAGTAACACTTTATTGCATTCTATGCATTAAGATAAAAAGCCTTCTGTGTGCAGCAGCCCCCCTATTACTTACCTGAACCCCCTCACGATCCATCGATGTCCATGAATGCCTTGGTCATCTGTGACTCTTCCTCCTGATTAGGCTAAGACACAACAGCAGTGCCATTGGCTCCTGCTGCTGTCAAATGAGGATAGGGGGGCCAGACCGTGGCTCTGTATCTAAATGGATACACGGAGCTGCGGCTCGGGTGCCCCCATAGTAAGCTGCTTGCTGTGGGGGCACTTGCCAGGAGCTCCAGCCAGGCCTTGAGAAGAGGTGGATCTGGGCTGCCCTGTTCAAAACCACTGCACAGAGCGGGTAAGTATAACATGTTTTAATAGAAATTTTTTTTTTAAATCACCTAAAGTCTGGACTCCGACTAAGCCATGGAAGGACACTCACTTTTTTCTCCAACCACTGTGTGGTCATTTTTGCCGTGTGCTTTGGTCATTGTCATGTTGGAAGGTAAACCACCTTCCCATTGACAACTTCTGCAGAATTTCATGCTATTTTGCCCTAGCCATTTTTCCTTCTGTCCTGACAAGTGCTCCACTCCACACTGCAGAGAAACACCTCCATAATAGGATATTGCCACCTCCATGCTTTAGTGTGGGAATGGCGTTATGTGGATGGTGAGCTGTACTGGATTTCTGCCAGACATACAGTATTGTTTGGTGTTGAGGCCAAATAATTAAATTGGTCTCATCTAACCATCTTACACACACCTTGAAGATTCTGTGGCTACATGGAAAAGGTGGTTATGGTTAGATGAGACAAAAATGTAACTTTTGCCACCAAAATCAAACAATATGTCTGGCGGAAATACTATACAGCTCACCCTCCAAATAACACCATTCCTACAGTAAAGCATGGTGGTGGTAATATCCTGGTATGGGGTGTTTCTCTGCAGCAGGGACTGGAGCACTTGTCAGGATACAAGAAAAATGGATGTGGTAAAATACCATCAAACTATTGAGAAAAATCTGCTGCCCTCTGCCAGAAAATTGTCAGTGGAAGGAGGTTTACCTTCCAACATCACAATGACCCAAAGCACACACCAAAAATGACCACACAGTGGTTGAAGGAGAAAAAGGTACTGCAAATGTCCTTGCATGGCCTAGTCAGAACCCAGACTTAAACCACATTGAAAATGTGTGGAATGACTTAAAGATTGCAGTCCACAAACAATCGCCAATAAATCTAACTGAACTTGAAGTGGTGTTTCAGCCGCAAAAATCTTTTTTTAAAAAAAAAAAGTCAGCAGCTGCAAACACTGTAGCTGCTGACTTGTTTAATAAGGACACTTACCTGTCCAGGGAGCCCGTGATGGCGCCCCCCCCCCCCCCGGCCAATCCGCTCATCGGCTTGGGTGCAGGCGCTGCCATTGTAACCAAGGAAAACCAGCAGTGGAGCCTGCAGGCTTCACTGCCAGTTTCCTACTGCACATGCAGTACACAGGTACACACAGGTCCCAGAAAGCAGCCGGCTAAAGGAGGAAATGACGCCGTGGGCCACGGCTGAGGTAGGAAGGAAGTACACTTAGTACTTCACATAAAGAAAGTCAAGAGAAAAAAAATCATTATCCAAAAACAAGTGGTGGAGGGGTGGTCATTCCTTTAAGAACAAATAAGTTGTAAAATAGGTGGAACTCCGCTTTAAGCAGTTCTGCAAAGAGTGTGCAAATATTGCAAAGTCTAGATGTGCTAAGTTTTTAGTAGAGACAGATCCCAGCAGGCTAAAGGCTGTAATTAAAGCAAAAGGTGGTTCAACAAAATACTGACATATGGGGGGGTTGGTGATCCTTTTTCCAACTCTGTGAGTCTGTCGTGTAGGTCAGTGGTCATCAACCCTGTCCTCAGGGCCCACTAACAGGCCAGGTTTGCAAGATAACTGAAATACATCACAGGTGATATTTGCTGCTCAGTGATTGCAGTATTCTAGTCTGCATCTCCCCAAGGTAATACATAAAACCTGGCCTGTTAGTGGGCCCTGAGGACAGGGTTGATGACCACTGACCTACACGACAGACACGACACTGATGTAGGTGTTTATCTTTCACTTGAATGTTACAGGCTGCACTAGTAATATAGCTAGATAAAACAAACATTTACCCATGGCATGTGTGAGCAATATATCATTTAAGTGACAAATTTGTGTAAAAAAATAAAGTAAAGTTTGTCATTTTCCAGAAACTTGTGGCATGCTGTCTGCCCGCCGGCTGGCTCTCCCATGCTGTCGGCCCGACGGCACGGGAGAGCGGGCCGGCGGGCCGACAGCACGGGAGAGCGCGCCGGCTGGTTCTCCTGTGCTGTCGGCTGGCTGGTTCTCCTGTGCTGTCGGCTGGCTGGTTCTCCCGTGCTGTCGGCTGGCTGGTTCTCCCGTGCTGTCGGCTGGCTGGCTCTCCCGTGCTGTCGGCTGGCTGGCTCTCCCGTGCTGTCGGCTGGCTGGCTCTCCCGTGCTGTCGGCTGGCTGGCTCTCCCGTGCTGTCGGCTGGCTGGCTCTCCCGTGCTGTCGGCTGGCTGGCTCTCCCGTGCTGTCGGCTGGCTGGCTCTCCCGTGCTGTCGGCTGGCTGGCTCTCCCGTGCTGTCGGCTGGCTGGCTCTCCCGTGCTGTCGGCTGGCTGGCTCTCCCGTGCTGTCGGCTGGCTGGCTCTCCCGTGCTGTCGGCTGGCTGGCTCTCCCGTGCTGTCGGCTGGCTGGCTCTCCCGTGCTGTCGGCTGGCTGGCTCTCCCGTGCTGTCGGCTGGCTGGCTCTCCCGTGCTGTCGGCTGGCTGGCTCTCCCGTGCTGTCGGCTGGCTGGCTCTCCCGTGCTGTCGGCTGGCTGGCTCTCCCGTGCTGTCGGCTGGCTGGCTCTCCCGTGCTGTCGGCTGGCTGGCTCTCCCGTGCTGTCGGCTGGCTGGCTCTCCCGTGCTCTCGTTCGGCTCTAGAGTTTGAACACTGCTGATTGACATTCCCCATTCCTTGGATATCTTTTTATATCCTTTTCCTGTTTTATATAGTTCAACTACCTTTTCCCACAGATCCTTTGACAATTCTTTTGCTTTCCCCATGACTCAGAATCCAGAAACATCAGTGCAGCACTGGGTGAAAGCTGCAAGTAGTCCAGAAACTGTTACCTTTTACACACACACACACACACGCGCAAACAGATCACAGGTGAGAATGGTTACCTTTTACCAGCCATTCAAACTCCTTTGTGTCAACTGGTGTGCATGTTATCAGGCCAACATTACCAGGGTAATGGTATGTAAACTTTGGATCAGGGTCATTTGAGTAGTTTCTGTTGCCATTAAGATTTAAAGAGTAAACAGTTGATTGACAATAAATGGCTTCAGCCAAACACTACCCACGAATGAGAGAATTTTTTTGTACATACATATATATACACAGGCAATATATACTCAATACCTGGTGTTGCAGTTGATAAAAAGAATCTTAAATTGTTTGTTGTGGTTGAATGGATCGTGTCCCACCTCTTAATGTGGGGGCAACACGAGCATCCATTCATGCCGCACTGAAAAGTGCCCTTGAACTGCAACCAATGTGGACAGGGTTTTTTACAAGAATATAAACTGGCATACAGTGTCCTACCTAGAATGGGAACCTGCGGGAAAGGGTCTTCACTCCTTGAGATAAAATCTGGACATACACAGGATCATTGAATAATACATGTAAATATTTAAGGACAATGTTCCTGATTTTGCGAAACTCAGAACTTAAAAGGAGTGGAGAATACAGGAGCATTATTCCGCTGAGAAGTATTTTTTTTTCCTTTCCTGCAGAAAATTATCCTGTGGGGTACTCTCACCAATGGCCCTATTGAGGACAGGTGTAGAGTAGCCCTATCCTCAAAGCACTATCCTCCAAGTCATATGCACCACCTCCTTCTTAACCTCTGCACCCTCGCTACAAATATGCTTGAGCCTAGGTTCACATTGATGTGATTTGGCATGCGATTTGACATGCCAAATCGGCGGCTATTGCCGGCAATGGCACCGTCTGAATCATTGCTACACTGCATTTGCGGCTCCGCACAGATTCCAAAAATAAGTTCTCTGAAGTCGGACTGACAAGCGGGTATGAAATCGTCCGATTAAAATCCCGCTGTCAGTGTGAACTTAGGCTTAATGTCAGAAATTGGCCCACTGGTATGCCCCTTAGTGTGTTTAGGGTGACTGGAATCTGCTCTCAAAAAGGCATTGCTGGAGGATGATTTTCTATACAGGCTAGACACTACTTTACTTTGCCCATTAGTAAAACATCTAGAAATTCAATAGGCTTGGGGTCCCAATTCCCCGTAAACTGTAAATTCTAATTATTGTTCATATAAAGCAACCAATCATCCAAACTATCCACGTTACTGGAGACAATGAAGAGCGGGTCGTCTATATTTATCGACAATAAAAACATGCAGGCGTTCAATGGGAGGTAGGTGAGGCATCAGTCAGCCTGTGGCTGGGGAGCAGTGGAGAGTTAGGTGTCACTGCTTCAGCCGTTCTTGGGGGGGGGGGGGGGGGTTCTGTGGGGGTGTCCAGACTACACAGGGCATCGGAGATTGTTGCAGGTCCAGCTGGTGGTTCTGCCCACAGCAGAGGCTGTGCACGCTGCGCTGTATTAGGATCAGGCACATGACAGGGGTTGCAGCAATCTGGTGGTGGTGGCAGCAAGTTGGGGTGTTGGGATCAAGGCAACACAGTACAGTTGGGACTCTGTCGGGTGCTGTGGAACTAGGAGCAGCGGCGGGAAGAGGCACTGGACTGAGACTTGTAGTTCAGCAGCATGGATGCGCACCTCCTCATTTGCAAGTCAGTGTTGTACATCAGCCTCATGTTGCTTCATGCAGGCATGTTTTAGGGGGTGGAGGCACATACAGGTGGGTTCTTGTCAGACTGGGTAAGGAGGAGGTGGCTGCACGTCTTGTGGCTACTCTGCTTGTAGGCTGCAATTGTAGTGGTCACAGGGGTGGTGGTGTTCTCAGATCAATTATCTGCAGCAGAGAGTATTTTAATCTTCCTGCTGGTTACTTTGGGGGGGGGTACTGTTGCTGTCACTATGTCATGCATTTATCATGTACGGGGGAGGTCTATCTTTTCATAATTTCTGTCACATCTTTTTCATCTCATTGCACTCATGGCATTTTTTCATGGCATTGCGATCATGGCATTTCTGTCATGCTGGGGTGGCATCTGTTGTCATCAGTAGTCCTGAGGGTTGTCAGGACCTCTGCTCGGTTAAGGGCCGCAACAGTTTTTGGGTGGGGGGTTGCAGGCCTGCAGTGCCTTTTGCCCAGGAGAGGTTGTGCTGTGGCTGATAGTTGCATGGTTGCTTAGAGCCTCTCAGCTGCAAAGTTTTGCACTAGGACTTCCACAGCAGCTCTGCACCACTGTGATACTGTTCATTGAGCTGTTCATAGTCAAGGGTTAGTAGCGCATTGCTTGGGTCCGGTCACTCCCAGCTCAATGGGGGCGGGGTTGTCATTCTTCACCTCATGCATAGGCATATGATCATTTCTAAGTTCTGTCACTTGAGCATCGGGCATACTGCACGTTCACAGTGTTCGTTCCATCCTGACGTTCATATCTACCCACCATGGTCTGTTGGGGGCTCAGCTTCCATGTCCCACGGATATAGGGCTGGCATACAGGTAGGCTAATTTTTCATTGGTTCTCATTAGGGCGCATTTTATCTGTTTCGTCTTTGGGTATCATGTAGGTACGACACATAAATCAGCAGTCGTTTCCATCCTCATATGCATTTCCATGTCTCGTACTTTTGTTCAGTTAATGCATTGTATACCCGGGTATAGTTAGCTAGTGCCCACATTTCAGGATCTGTCACGTCTATAGATCCATACGGGCTGAGGTTTCGTTTTTTAATTGATTGTTGGACCACAATCTTCTCGCCATATACCATACGTCCATACGTTGCACGTTCATTTCATTACACCTGTACGACTACCCACCACGGTCTGTGGGTACATCAGCCCTAAGTGTTCGTTTTTAATTACCTGTCTCTGCGCTGCAGGTTACTCAGGCTCACTTACTGCATACACTAGGGTGGTGGTTGTCATTGGGTTCATATACACACGCTGTTGGTCTTGCCATTACTGCACCTACGTCCATATACTTAGGCACTGAAGGATGTTGTTGTTTTTTATACATATAAAACCCTAAAATAGATAAAATAAATAGGCAGTGCAGCGCTATGAATAGAACCAGAAGACTCAAATGTTACTCATAACACAAATAATAAAAGTCCCCTTTAGATGTAAAAATTAGCAAGTTGATAGAAAAGAGGTCTCCTCTGTGGTGGTCTCAGTGCTCATGACAATTCATACTGTGCAATGCAATCCATGATTCCACCACCAGCTAGCCAAACCGCTCACCTCAGCAATTAGACCCCTGAGCTAACAGGTGGGTCAAAAAAGCATTTACCACTCTCTGTGGATAAGGATGGAAACTTGCATAGGCAGATGGTCACACGATTTTTAGAGGCGGCATTCAGTTATTCTTAGTTGATGATCATATTCACATGCAATATAAAATATATAGTGCACATTGTGTGGCTAAAATGATCACATTTATTGAAGGTCAGGTACTCACATACAAAGCACTACACCCTAGTGCTGGCATAAAAGTGTAAATTGGCATCATAAGATAACATCAGTAGAGAAGGTGGCTGCAGTGATGTCCAAGGAACTCCTGCACGCGTATCGTCCGAATCTGGACTTCCTCAGCGGTAACGGACATCAGATCTTTATATACAGAGCCCCATATCAAAATTTCCTATGTAGTGGGACCTCCTACGGCACCGTCCAATCGGCTCGGGCCGCTGTGAGGTCAGGGGGTTTACTTCCTACTGAAGTTAGTGGGTCACTATGACAACCAAGGCATCACCATCGGGACGCCCGGTCACGTGACCCTACGATCAGGGAGAAGATTCCCATTCACATTAAAAAATGTTAAAAGCCGCCGTGACGTCACCGGCGTCGGGACGGCCGGTCATGTGACCTTACACACGTGTTTCCAGCCGAAGATGGAACACAAACAAAGGTAGAACTCCGCCCCTCTTGGCCAAGCCTTCTCAAGTAGTTGCTATGGTAATCGGCTTATACAGCGGCAGCCCTCACACAGACTGCTTTGTAAACAGAATGTCACAGCATGTAAGTCACTATCTACAAAGCAGCAACCGAACAAGAAACTGGGGGATGCTGTACCGATCACAGAATAGACTGAGGGGGAGAGAAGAATTTAATTAAAATGGTGGTTAAAATTAATAGAGTTTAAAAATTAAATGTGGGAAATAAAATAACCCACACAATATGTAAAAATCTGCATCACTGCAGCCACCTAATGACAAAACCACAAACATAACTCATATTCACAATCTCTGTGCATAAAACAAACACAAAGCTGTATATAAAAAAAAAAGCTATATAAAAAAAATTAATATGAATATCTAGATCACAGAAAGGAAAACATGCAAGCATTATCGATTTAAGATGAAACACCATGCAAGTAATTATCGATCTGAGATGAAACAATTTAAATCGAATTAAACATTGAGCCCCATAGGTACCCCCACTTGGGTCTCATAAACCCAAAACAACTCTTGACAACTCAGTTGCCGAATAAAATCCCCCCCCCCCCTCCAGTGAGGGGTCACTTTTTCAACCCCCCAAAATTTTAATCTTGCGGGGCTGCGGGCATGGAACAATCGAAAATGCTTGGACACATTGTAAGTAACCAAACCTTTTTTAATATTAGTCACATGTTCTCCAAGTGAGATTTGGGCATTGCATGGCGGACAATGTGGGCATTGTCTGCCATGCAAACAGGCTAAAGATAACGTTAAACATAGTTTATTGCTACAGCAACCAAGAAAGTTTACCAAATTAAGGATTTTATCACATGTTCTACTAGAGGGGTAGTATATATGATGGAGTGCGAATGTGGCCTCCAATATATAGGGAGATCATCCAGACCTCCAGGTTTGGTTACTCACAATGTGTTCAAGCATTTTCGATTGTTCCATGCCTGCAGCCCCGCAAGATTAAAATTTTGGGGGGTTGAAAAAGTGACCCCTCACTGTAGGGGGGGGGGGGGGATTCGGCAACTGAGTCGTTTTGGGTTTGAGACCGAAGTGGGGGTACCCATGGGGCTCAATGTTGAATTCGATTTAAATAGTTTCATCTCAGATCGATAATGCTTGCATGGTGTTTTCCTTTCTGTGATCTAGATCAGTGTTTCTCAACTCCAGTCCTCAAGGCGCACCAACGGGTCATGTTTTCAGGATTTCCCTCAGATGAAACGGCTGTGGTAATTACTAAGGCAATGAAACTGATCAAATCACCTGTGCAAAATAGTGGAAAACCTGAAAACATGACCTGTTGGTGTGCCTTGAGGACTGGAGTTGAGAAACACTGATCTAGATATTCATATTAATGTATTTTTTTTATATAGCTTTTTTTTTTTTTATACAGCTTTGTGTTCGTTTTATGCACAGAGATTGTGAATATGAGTTATGTTCGTGGTTTTGTCATTAGGTGGCTGCAGTGATGCGGTTTTTACAGTAGAAATCTCTCCTGCGCTCAGGTGTCCAGGGACTAAATATGTGGTGCGACCACCTAAATAAGGTAATGCCTGACGTCTTACAGCCCTCCTTTGAACAATGGGTATTCAAGCTAAAAAGAAACAAAAAAGGAGGGCGCACCGACCTAGTGCATTACCACTGGTAAACTATATTGCAGCATAAAAACAGCAAAAAATATACTCACAAACGAGCTATCAAAAATGGCTTTGACAAGGGCGCAAATGCGCTGTTCTGCGGATCGACACACCAGAACCTATTGCCAAGAGGGTCAGACCGGTACGAATGGCCGATGGCTAACACGTTTCGGGGGAGCACCCCTTTCTTCAGAGCCTGAGCGGGCAATGGCTGGTCTCTCAAAGTTACCTCCTATATAAATGTGTGTGTATGTGCCTGTCTGCCACGCCCAATTGGTAGCGACGCCCCCCAATAGGCAACACCCACCCGTTTGGGCTTCCCCTCCCTGGCCCCATCTCTCTGAGTGGGATCCCCACTTCAACAGCCAAAAACAAACACCACTCTATGTTGCTTGCTACATGCGGAGCCAACAGATCTGCAGCACCATCGGCATGGACCACAAATCACAGAGCACAGCCGCTCAGCACACACACCCCGGGGGGGGGGGGGCCAACCCACACACCTCTGATCCTGCATGTCGCTCCGGCGACGGCCCCATGCCGTGGGCAGATATCGGGAGATAGTACGGGGCTTCTCCGGCTCCCAGGAGCCATAAAGGCACTGTTTGCCGCGTGTGGAACGCACGCCGCTCGAAAGACCAGGAAGTGCGGGCATTCCTGCGTTCCACCCGCAACTTCCGGCTGATCGCGACGTCAGTTCCCCTTCCACAAGCGTCAAAGGACGCTGTGTGCAGGGGGGCACGGCCCGGAAGTGCGGGTGTGTTTGCGTTCCACCCGCTGCTTTCGGCCGCCATGGGGTTGCCTAAGAGTAGCTTAGATTGTTGGTGAAGCATGCGCGCGCATCACCATAAGTCCGTGCGCCTCACACCAGCATTTCCAATGCTATCAGCTATCATATACAGACACTGACAGCACAGGGTAGGTGGCATACCAACCGAGGCTACAGGCAGCTCACAGCACACACTTATCTACAAGAAAACCATTCTTTAAAATTTGATTGCTTAAAAGGGTGAATATATATTAATTTAATTTCTATTTTCTAACTAACCTCTCCATTTTTGGATTTGATTTTAATCTTAATTTTAGTAATTAATATATATTCACCCTTTTAATCAATCAATCAATTTTTAAAGAATGGTTTCCTTGTAGATAAGTGTGTGCTGTGAGCTGGTTCTGGTGTGTCTATCCGCAGAACAGCGCATTTGCGCCCTTGTCAAAGCCGTTTTTGATAGCTCGTTTGTGAGTATATTTTTTGCTGTTTTTATGCTGTAATATAGTTTACCAGTGGTAATGCACTAGGTCGGTGAGCCCTCCTTTTTTTGTTTCGTTTTTTTTTTTTTTTCTTTTTTTTTTGTGATGCCGTTTTTTACATATTGTGTGGGGAATTTTATTTCCCACATAATTATTTTATAAATTCTATTAATTTTAACCCCCATTTTAATTAAATTCTTCTCTCCCCCTCAGTCTATTCTGTGATAGGTACAGCATCCCCCAGTTTGTTGTCCGGTTGCTGCTTTGTAGATAGTGACTTGCATGCTGTGACATTCCGTTTACAAAGCAGTCTGTGTGAGGGCTGCCGCTGTGTAAGCTGATTACCATAGCAACTACTTGAGGAGGCTTGGCCAAGAGGGGCGGAGTTCTACCTTTGTGTTCCACCTTCGGCTGGAAACACGTGTGTAAGGTCACATGACCGCCCGTCCCGACGCCGGTGACGTCACGGCGGCTTTTAACATTTTTTAATGTGAATGGGAATCTTCTCCCTGATCGTAGGGTCACATGACCGGGCGTCATGATGGTGATAACTTGGTTGTCATAGTGACCCACTAGCTTCAGTAGGAAGTAATCCCCCTGACCTCACAGCGGCCCGAGCTGATTGGACGGTGCCCGTGGGAGGTCCCACTACATAGGAAATTTTGATATGGTGCTCTGTATATATAGATATGATGTCCGGGACTCTATTACCGCTGAGGAAGTCCAGATTCGGACGATACGCGTGCCGGTTCCTTGGACATCACTGCAGCGACCTTCTCTACTGACGTTATCTTATGATGCCATTTTACACTTTTATCTCAGCACTAGGGTGTAGTGCTTTGTATGTAAGTACCTGACCTTCAATAAATGTGATAATTTTAGCCACACAGTGTGCACTATATTTTCTTTTATATTGCATGTGAATATGATCATCAACTAAGAATAACTGAGTGCCGCCTCTAAAAATCGTGTGACCATCTGCCTATGCAAGTTTCCATCCTTAAACACCGAGAGTGGTAAATGCTTTTTTGACCCACCTGTTAGCTCAGGGGTCTAATTGCTGAGGTGAGCTGTTTGGCTAGCTGGTGGTGGAATCACGGATTGCATTGCACAGTATGAATTGTCATGAGCACTGAGACCACCACAGAGGAGACCTCTTTTCTATCAACTTGCTAATTTTTACATCTAAAGGGGACTTTTATTATTTGTGTTATGAGTAACATTTGAGTCTTCTGGTTCTATTCATAGCGCTGCACTGCCTATTTATTTGATGAGTTACTGGAGGCAGGATTTTCCAAGGGGTTTGCGTTTTTTCCGTTTCTTTCACCATGGTTCTGAATGTGGAGGGGCCGCCCACCGGGGTGGTCAGTGGCAAGTTTTTAATATATCGTTTGATTACGATTTGTCTGCCTCATTCCCGTGGAAGTTTTTTCATTGAAGTATTTATCCCTGGATCTAGCGATCCAGAAAAGCTGATTATTACCAATGCTTTGAAGCCATTTCCTATCAGTCCTGCCCTCTGGTATGGCATGGTAAATGGCGTAAATGTTATTTCCCCACCCGGTTAACTTTCGGTGAAAAGCAGTCCTTGCTTTTGGCATGTTTGCCGAGCACTCCATTGAATCTTGGGTAGCTGCAAGGTGGTCAGGGGATAATTTTATCCAGTTGATTTCCTGGTCATTGCTCAGGGATCTGCAGTCTCACAGGGTCTTCACATTTTGGGCATCACTCTCGGTTTTAATCTCACGATTGCTTGGGATACTGGTCAGATAAATCAGACCATTCATCTGTTGTCCGATGCCCAGTCTGTTCAAAAGGGGCTTACAGTCTCTCTTGGGAATATGGAATCATGCCATGAGAATTATTCCTCAGGATAGACCTTTGTTCCATGTTACTGGCCCTCCTTCCCCCTGCATCAGGACTCTAACTTGGTTGTCAGGTTACAAGCAGAGGTACGACCCGTCTTAATCATGTGGGACCAGTTCTTGTGTGTCTGGAAAGGTACTTCCATGTTCATTCCACAAACCAGCGAGCAGGTGTCTTGGAGTGACGCCGCTGGACGTGAGTGCTTGGCCCTCAGAAGTTGGTCTGCCCAAGTTTGCGAATAATTTGGCGTTGTTCATTATTTGCCCAATACTGGCAGTAACCGTCACATGGGGACTGGTTGGTCAGGGAGCTTGGTGTTTCTCTCGAATGGTTTGGCCACAGCCAAATTATTAATTTGGTAGACCGGGGTCCCTTCTCATCATGTCCTTTCGTGTGTAGGTTGACATGGTTAGGCCTGACGTAAAGTTAACTTCCTGGGAGAGTAAATCAGTTGGAATCACAATGGCGCAGCCAATGCATTATCTCGACTGAATCTTTCAAATTTCTCGCTGCACCCGGGAGCAGAGCTGGTTGGCAAACCGGTTCCTCCTTGCTCCCTGCTGGTTATGGATTAGTCACTTTCCGGACACAAGGGATCGATCTGGCTAATGGTTCATTATCCAGTAATGCTCTGTAGATTTATACCAAGGGTTGGAAGATTTTCTCAGGTGCATGGCTCTGGCTTTTGCTGCATTTTTCCACAGCGAGTTGGCCTTATCCGCCAACACTATCAAGTATATCTATCAGGTTTCCAGCATTTCAGGCCCCTTGCAAACTCCTGACAGTCCGTCCATTTTCCCCCATTCATCTTTCAGGGCAGCACCATAGAGGCACACTGGTTCCTCCCCTCTTGGGAAACACCACCTTTCAATTCAATATTTAAATCGCACTGTCCCGCCGGCCCCTCAGTTCAGGTGGGGAGACACTGCTAGGTAGCTGGGGCTGGACAGCCAGAGAGGCTGAAGCCAAAATGATTCTGAGGGGTGAGTCGGGTCTCTCTCACACTCTTTTACAGTCAGGTAAAGGCTAGGGAGCTGCTATTACCTGTTTAAAACTGTAGTTTGGCCCGCCTCAGCCTCTCTTGGGGAAGGACAGCTGAGGAGGTCCACTTTCTTCCGCCCAGGGGGGCACTGTGGGAAGTGCACCGGATCCCTCCTGCCTGTTCATGCAGCCAGCGTGTGGAGCTCTTTGGCCGGGCTGGATGACGGACAATGTCAGTTCCGGTGGGGGCCGGCACTTCCGATGATCCCCCGTCTTCCGGTTCCGGACGCGGGACAGAAAACAGACCGAGCGTTCATGTGGTGCTGCCCTGTCTTCTTGCTGTAGAGTCAGCTGTTGAGGGCACGATCGACCACCATCCTCAGCGGGACATGTCGGAGGCAGAGGTCTCTCGAACTGCTCCAGGAGATAATAGCACCAGCCATGCTAAGGTAAGTGGAACCCTGGGGGGGTGGTCCCTTACTCAGAGAAAGTTTGAAGCCCCAAAAGCTTAGCGGCAGAAAAAGGCTTGGGGGCACAAGGGCAAGGGTCGTGGAGGGGCGAATTTTTTTTTTCGCCCTCCTGAACAGCCCAAGAAAACCTAATGATGGGTTAACCATGGTGGGACGAAGATTGGGGGGGCTTTCCTTCCACAGTGGGACATGATCACCTCCAACCAGTTTGTGTTAGGGATCATAAGAAGAGGAACTGGCTGGAGTTCTCCAGAACCTCCTCCGCACCGACTCCTGGTCACTGAGCTGCCAAAATCATCAGCTCTTCTATCCTCCTTACAGGAGCTGGAGGAGCAAGAGGATGTGGTAAGAGTTCCAGCAGAGGAGACAGGCAGAAGCTTCTATTTCTACGTTTTTGTGGTCCGCAAACCTTCGGGAAAGTTCAGTCTTAACATGAACCTGAAGCCTCTGAATGTCTCAATTACTTACAGGAGATGCGGGATGGACCCTGTCTACTTGGTGAAGGCGCTAATTCCCCAAATTGCTTCATGGCGTCAATAGACATGAAAGACGCTTATCTGCACATCCCAGTTGCAGAGGGCTATCAGAGGTTTCTCAGACTGGTGGTAAAAACCAGGGAAGGGACGTTTACAGTTCAAAGCACTCCCCTTTGGGCAATCAATTTCCCCTGCATCTTCACCAAAGTTATGGTGGAGGTCCTGGCTTTCTTGCGGCTCAGAAGCATCTCGGTAGTCGCATACTTGGACGATCTACTTCTGTTTGCCTCTTCCCCGGAGCAGTTGTCCCAGGATCTTCAGGTAGCAAGAGACATCCTAGAAAACTTGGGGTGGCTCTTGAACCTGTAAAAATCCAGTTTGGTTCCTTCCCAAAAGGTCACCTTCCTGGGCTATGTGTTGGATTCAACAAAGCAAAAGGTGTTCCTTCCCTTAGAGAAGATCCAGAAGGTGGACAAAGCAATGTTGCTTCAGGGCAGCCATCAGGTCTCAGTAAGAAAAGCGATGTCAGCTTTGGGCTTACTGACACCCACACTCCCGGCAGTTCAGTGGGCAGGGCTGCATTTTCGCCCTCTACAACGGTTTATCCTGAGGGTCTGGGACCACATTCAGGGGTCCCTGGACTCCCTAATATCTGTGCCGAGTCAGGTCAAGAGGTCCCTCTGGTGGTGGAGAAGGGGGTTCAATCTTTCACAGGGCCTGGAGTGGGTTCTTCCAGTCTCCAGGACGGTCACGACTGATGCGAGCGGAACAGGTTGGGGGGCACACCTAGATTTCAGGTTAGTACAAGGTACTTGGAGGAGAGAGGATGCAAAGAAGTCCTCGAACTGGAGGGAACTGATAACAATAGACTTGGCACTCAGAGCTTTTCAGAGACATCTCCTGGGACAGCACGTGTGGGTCCGTTTGGACAACTCCTCAGCGGTGGCCTATATCAACAGGCAAGGGAGTACCAGGAGCAGACCCTTGTGAGTCCTGGTGGAATCTATCCTCAGGTGGGCCGAAGTAAACATTCTCTCCCTTTTTTGGCAGTACATTTGAAGGGGGAACAAAACCAGGTAGCGGACTTTCTCAGCAGAAAGATGCTGAGGGAGGGCGACTGGGTTTTGAACCAGGACATCTTCGAGATGGTCACTCGGAAGTGGGGGGTGCCTTGTGTGGACCTCTTCGCTTTGAGGGTGAACACAAAAGCGCGCCTGTTCTTTTTCCTGAATAGATGGGATAGAGCAGCCCAGGGTAGTTGCACTGGCTCAAAGCTGGCGTTTCTCAAGGTGTTATGCCCCCCCCCCCCTCCTGTACTGATTCCAGCAGTTCTGAGAAAGTTTCAGTCGGAAGACACAACCCTCATTCTGATCACGCCACACTGGCCCAGGAGGCCATGGTTCTCCATCTTGATGGGTCTGGCGGTGGCACCTCCCTGGATTCTGCCTATCCAGAAGGATCTTCTTTCTCCGGGTCCAATCTGTTGCCCCCAGGTGGAGCGGTGAAACCTCGCAGTGTGGGTACTGAGGAGGAATTGCTGAAGGGCAAAGGTTTCTCGGATCGTCTAGTGGCGACTCTCCTAAGTTGCAGAAAAAAGGAGACGCAAGCTATCTACCTAAAGGTGTGGAAACGCTTCAATAGTTGGTGCACAGAAATCTCCTTGGTGTACGCAGTTCTGTAGCAGTGTTGGAATTTCTGCAGTCAGGAGCGGACAAAGGATTAGCCCTTAACACCTTGAAAGGGCAGGTTTCCGCCCTGAGCGTTTTCCTGGAAAAGCCTCTAGCAATGGATCCTTTTTGATAGCTAGGTTTTTCAGAGCCTTAGGCAGACAGAGGCCAGTCAGAATTTCCAACTTCCCAGTGTGGGATCTTTCTTTAGTTTTACATGTCCTTACAGGGGATCCTTTTGAGCCGTTGGAGTCCTGTACGTTGTAGTTGATCACCCTCAAAACTGTTTTTAGTGGCGATCATCATGGCAAGGAGAGTGAGTGAACTCAAAGCCCTTTCTATTAGGGCACCTTCCTTTCAGGTTTTCCCAGACCGTTTGATTTTTAAAACGGATCTGGCCTTTTTGCCAAAGGTGGCCTCTAGTTTTCATAGAGGTCAAGAAATTGTTTTACCTACCTTCTGTTCGAATCCTGTGAAGGAACAGGAACATATTTTTCCACAAATTAGACGTTAAAGGGTGCATCCTTCAGTACTTAGTACAAAACAGTTTAGGAAATCCGATTGCTTTTTTGTATCATTTTCAGGGGCTAGGAAAGGGTCCAGAGCCTCTAAACGTACGATAGCCAGATGGTTAAGGTTGGCCATTAGTCAGGCTTATGTAATCGGGGAGTTGGAGCCCCCAGAGGGTTTTAAGGCACATTCCACCAGGGCAGTGGCGACTTCTCAAGCAGAGTGGGCTGGTGATTCTCCGGAGCAGATCTGTAGGGCTGTAACGTGGTCCAGTTTTGCCACATTTGTGAAGCACTACAGGTTGGACCTGCTGTCAGCCAAAGACCAGGCCTTTGGGCGTAAAGTGCTGCAGGCAGTAGTCCCACCCTAAGGTAAGGTGCTCTCTTATTCTCTCTGGTGCTGTCCTGAAAGATGAATGTGGAAAAACTGAGTTATTTACCGGTAACTTCCTTTTCCAGGAGTCTTTCAGGACAGCACCGGTACCCACCCAAATTTTTGGCCATCTGTGAGAACTCATCGCATGAGATCATCAGGTAAGATAAAGATTTGTATGACGTATCCTTGAGTTCCCAGCTGGCCGGAGGTACTCTTGAAGGACTGAGGGGCCGGCGGGATGGTGAGATTTAAATATTGAAATAAAAGGTGGTGTTTCCTAAGAGGGGAGGAGCCAGTGTCTCTCTATGGTGCTGTCTTGAAAGACTCCCGGAAAAGTATGTTGCCGGTAAGTAACTCAGTTTTTTTTTTTTTTTTTTTGTGGCTCACTCTTAGAACTTCCCAATAACAAGAATAGTCAGATAGGCCAGGGGTTCATGGTAAAGTTCACAGAACTACAGTAACTGGTGGCTGATTTGAAGTTTTTGATCTTCTCTGCAATCATTTTGCAGTGGCTCCCCTGAACAGCCCTTGCGCCCTTTTCCCACGCATCATCTCACTACAAGCAGTTCGTTCTCATGTTCGATTTACTCTTAAAAATCCAAACCATTTTATTGGACATTTGTGTAAGATCAGGGCAGCTTTCGCAGGTTCCAAACAGGGGGTCCCTTCTTATATCATCAAGTACATGGGGTGCTGGAGTTCCTCCTGTAATAGCAGATTCATACCGGAACCCTATACTGTAGTCATCCGGGCATTCGCTACTTTTCTATGCCCTTCATCAAAGCTTTCATATCACACCTACTTAAAGCGGAGTTCCACACAAAAATGCTTTTCGGAACCCTCCCCCCCTCCGGTGTCACATTTGGCACCTTTCAGGGGGGAGGGGGTGCAGATACCTGTCAAAGACAGGTATTTGCACCCACTTCCGGCATAGACTCCCATGGGAGTCTATGCCTCTTCCCGTCCCGACCGCGCTGTCTGCTGGGAACACACAGCTCCCAGCAGAGAGCGGGGACCACTAGGGACGCGCAGCGCGACTTGCGCATGCGCAGTAGGGAACCGGGAAGTGAAGCCGCAACGCTTCACTTCCTGATTCCCTCACCTAGGATGGTGGCGGCAGCTGCCGAGAACCGAGCGGGTTCTCAGCGTCCCCTGCCGACATCGCTGGACCCCGGGACAGGTAAGTGGCAATGTATTAAAAGTCAGCAGCTGCAGTATTTGTAGCTGCTGGCTTTTAATATATATATATTTTTTTTGGCGGTGTGGGTGAACCCCCGCTTTAAGTGTCTTTTTTGCCCTCATTTAGGCATACTGACCAGCTAGGCTAAGGGCACACCTCAGGTCTTGATAGTTATGGTTATCGCCTTTCTAAGTGAAGACTGACTACAAATATACATTGTAATGGTCCTATTTTCTTGAGTGAACATCTTTTGTTTTGGGTTTGTTTTCTGTTTGTTTTTTTGTTTCAGGCATGCTAGGAGATCTATTCAGATGTTCATGGGAACTTCTTTTTTTTTTTTTGGTCTTTGATCTTGTATACATTGTCAGACCGGGGGATATCTCTCTCTCTCTCTCTATCTCTATCTATCTCTATCTATCTCTCTATCTCTCTATCTCTCTATCTCTCTCTCTCTATCTCTCTATCTCTCTATCTCTCTCTCTATCTCTCTATCTCTCTATCTCTCTATCTCTCTCTATCTCTCTCTATCTCTCTATATATCTCTCTATATCTCTCTATATCTCTCTATATATCTCTATATATCTCTATATATCTCTCTATATATCTCTATATCTCTCTATATATCTCTCTATATATCTCTCTATATATCTCTATATATCTCTATATATCTCTATATATCTCTATCTCTATCTATATATATATATATATATCTCTCTATATATATATCTCTCTCTCTCTCTATATATATATATATATATATATATATATATATATATATATATATATATATATATATATATATATATAATCTGCATCTAAATTGCAATGATTTTCTCCTTTCCATCCCTGGAACAATATGAACACTCTTTGTGTGCATGTATCTATTCTTTATATGTCCTTTTTCTATATATTTTTCTTTATATTTCAAATATTAAATATTTTTGAACTGTTGTACTGACAGTGTGTGTTTTTATAATGCAAAGGGTTACAGAAGGTTTGGCTGATCCTTTGAGTTCACTCAACTGCTTCAGCTGTCCCTATTACCTCCTGACAGGGCAAAAGGAGCAGCTGCCCTGGGTCCTGTCATTGTTCTGGGGACAAAAGCAGCTGTCTCATACTTGCCAACGATCCTGGTTTAATTTCCCTCGTCCCTTGAGGTTTTAGTCCTGTGCTGTGTCTCAATATCTGTGTGAAGTGCTGCTACTTATGCTGCCCAGCTCTGCCCTATTGTGTAAAGATGACTCACCTGCAGACCCCGTGTTTACATGTAAATTACCGGCATTCATATGTAAATAGGGGCAGCCAGCGGCATTGATATGTATATCATGCCCCCCCGAGGTCATATTCACAGTAATCTCTAGCAACCAATCAACAAGCAGAAATCATGTGCTGTAACCTCTAGCAACTAATCAGTCAGCCGTAATGTGTGCTGTAACCTCTAGCAACCAGTCAGTGAGCGGTAATGATACACTGTAACCTCTGGCAACCAATCGCAATAGCTGCCTGATCTGATTCAGTAAACTAATTTTGAGTCTAGCTGCTATTGTATGTCAGAGCAGGTGGAGAGCAAAACTGCATGGGGGCGGGCCCCAAGAAAAGTTTTGCCCAGGGTCCATTGAATATTAACCACTTCATGTCTGGGCCATAGCAGAATGACTGCCACAGCGCGGAGCTCAATTTCCGGGAGGCCGTCATGGGACGTTCTCCCCTGCGCACTGCACGCACCCTGCAGGGCGCGCGGTGTGTACGCAGAGTCACAGAGACTCAGATGATCACAGATCCGAGTAAGGGGCGGTCCTGACCCCTTACCAAGTGATCAGCTGTCAGCCAATGACAGCTGATCACATGTTGTAAACAAAAGCTCGGTGATTTTTTTTTCTCCTCACGCTGACGGCGTGAGGAGAAAAAAAAGCCGATCACCGGCTTATGTCAAAGGGACATCGGCCTCGAAGAGGTAGAAGGCACATATGCCTCATCTGTGCCTGCAAGTTCTACCTGCCATTGCCACGTGCCAATGCCCACAGTGCCACCTATCAATGCCCACAGGTGCCACCTATCAATGCCCACAGGTGCCACCTATCAATGCCTACCAGTGGTACCAATCAGTGCCACCTAGCAGTGCTGCCATCAGTGCCCATCACTGCCACCCATCAGTGCCCATCACCCATCACTGCCACCCATCGGTGCCCATCGGTGCCGCCTCATCAGCGTACATCAACGAAGGAGAAAAATTACTTGTTTGCAAAATTTTATAACAAAATTATAAAAAAAATATAAATAATAAAAAAAAAAATCTGTCTTTCTTTTTGTGGAAAAAAAATTATAAAAATTTCATTTGGGTACAGTGTAGTATGACCGCGCAATTGTCATTCAAAGTGCGAGAGCTCTAAAAGATGAAAATTGGTCTGGACAGGAGGGGGGTTTAAGTGCCCAGTAAGCAAGTGGTTAAAGACGGCCCTGCCTCCTGTGAGTGTTCCATTAGCTACACATTATGGGGTGAATGATACGTACAATTGTTAAATCTACATTTGTATGTATGCATGTGTTTTTTTTTAGCCTTTTATTTCAGCTATGACTAAACGCCAGTAAGGGGGGGGGGGGGTGTGAAATGTGTTAGCTGTTTTTATTCCATTGTCTCTGTATGCTGTATGGACTCTTATCAAATAAAGGTATTTCATTGGAGTGCGGCTGTCTGGACCTTCTCATTTGCATGTGTTCTACACATAGACCCAGCACCAGAGCTGGGCGATTTTCTCCAAAAAAAAAAAAAAATCAGCGATTTTTATTTTTTAAAAACTCTTCACAAATCGAAATCAAGGGTTTTTTTTTTTTTTTTTTTTTGATGGACACCGCGTCGGTCCTGAGGAGTTGCGGGCAGGAGCTTTTAGGCGAGGTTTCGGCCTAGTCCGCGGCGTCTGGCCTCGCGGACTAGGCCGAAGCCGCAGCCTCACCTAAAAACTCCTGCCCGCAGCTCCTCAAAACCGGCGCAGTGTCAGCGCCGGTCCTGGTGGGGGAAAAAAAAAAATCTAAAAAATCGATTTGCTGAAAATTTGAATCGATTTGACCTCTCAACTCGATTCAAGATCCAAATCGATTTTTTTCCCCAGCTCTACCCAGCACCCTGTCTGTGCAAGGAGGGTGAACCTGGAGCGGTATACTACCTAGTATTTGTTAGCACATCACAGGATGCACCCTCGTGGCTAACAGAGGCTGGAGTCAAGGAAAGACTAGATGAGCTTAACAGAAATAAATCACCAGGACCAAATGGCTTACACCCGAGAGTCCTCAAATAACTCAGTCAGGTTATAGCTAGACCATTGTTCCTAATCTTTTCGTACCACATACTGACAGGAATTGTACCAGCTGATTGGAGAAAAGCCAATGTGGTACCAATATTCAAAAAAGGGCATACACGTTCCTGGAAACTACAGGCCAGTCAGCCTAACATCAATAGTAGGTACATTTTTGGAGGGGATGAGGGACTATATTCAAGAATGTGCTGAAGAAAGTGGTATCCGTAGTAATCGGCATGGGTTTACGAAGGGTCATTTTATTCCCCAGACCTATCTGTTAATTTTCTTTGAGGAAGTGAGTTGCCATCTAGATAGGGGGGGGGGCTTTTTATGTGCTGTATCTGGATTTTGCAAAAGCATTCGATACAGTTCCCCATAAACGCTTAATCTACAAGCTGAGGTCTGCAGGCATGGACCATAAGGTTTGTTCTTGGATAGAAAACTGGTTAGAGGGGCGCGTACAAATGGTAGTAAAAGTTGATCCAGGGAATATCCTATTTGCCCTTTGGGGTATTGGGAAAGAATTTTTTTCCCCTACTGGAGAAAATTGGATCCTGCTTTACTGGATTTTTTTTCCTTCCTCTGGATAACTGAGGGTATATATCTCTTCCTCTTCTCCTTCTCCTCCTTCCACTGGATGAACTTGTGTCTTTTTTTTTTTTTTTTTCAACCAGACTAAGTAACCATGTGTAAGTACTTTTTTTTCCCCCCTGACATGGGGAACTGGCCAGGTGGATATTTGTTTACATTTGCTAAATTGTTAGGGGATTAAGGTCTGATTTGTGTGTGTACTTCATAATTATATGTCTTTTTAGATGTCTTCACAGCAAGATGCTGATAATGAAGAGGATATGGAATTGGGTCATATTCCCACTAAACAAATTAAGGTTACAGCAACTAACAAGCAGAAGGAACAGGTAAATGAAAATTAACCAATGCAGTTTTTTTTCTGTTAAGAATGTTATGTAATCGTCGCCAGGCCTTACTATAATTTTTAAAAAGAGAAGCCTTTCCTGTTTGCTAGGTACCGTGGGCTGCTGGAACCCATACAGCATTTTGGCTGTCCAGTGAGCATGCCCCAACACCCTGTCTGCTCCTCAATGTTTGCGCCTCTAGTAGGTCTCCTTTGCAGGCCAGCATCTCCTGCTTTTAACCTGCAGACCTGGAGTATTTTCTATCCTCATGATTAATGTATCATATCTCTGTTCTCCTTCAGTGTTCTCCATCTGCCACCCACCTTTTTCCCTACCAGTGTCAAATTATTTTCCTTTTTGTCTGCATCTCTCCCCTTTTGCTGCATTCCTAGATAGTTAAGGCTGCCTGTCACTCTTCATTCAGAGTAGGGACTGGTTGGGCAGCCGCACATGCGCAAGAGCAGGCAGGCAAGCAGACATGGCCTCTTGGTCTAGAGTGCCTAATATTGGGGTAAGCTTGTTCATAAGTGATGGTTTCATGGTGGAATTTCCATATCTGCTGTAAACATTACAATGAAGTTAATTCTTAATTGTGATGCATTGATGATCACATATTTGAGATTACCCTGTTTATATGATCACAAGGTGGCAACTGAAATCAAATCAATTATAGAGGCTTGGATCGCAAACAAAATGTGCTCAACAGCATGCAGGGGATTAATGCCGTCAGAGGGTTGACCTCATCTCCTAATAATTTAACCCCTTGCTGCCACCTCTGACCATATATAAAGAACCTACATGTCGAGAGGCAGACTTTCTGGTCACATGATTGATCTGATCGGCTGTCACAACGGTCACATGATCCGAAGCTCCCAATTAAAGAAATGAATCTGTAGCTGCCTGTGACATCATACTGTGCTGTGAGCACGCTCTCAGTACAGGAAACTAGGGGTCGACCGATTATCAGGGCGGCAAAATTATTATGGCCAATATTCAAGCGTTTTTAAAGTGTTAAACCCAGTAATATAAAAAATAGTTCATCCCCCCCCCCCACAGTGCCCACAGCTTATAAATCTTCTTTTTACATTACAATACTGCCACTATATACCTTTTTTGGATGACCTGTATACATTATAAACTGCAGTTTCTCCAGCGTTTTTTCTCCAGTGAGTTCAGGTAGGAGATTTCCGCTACAGCCTGTATACACGCCCACATGTGTGATGTCAATATCATGTGACCTGGCTAGCTCTGAGAACAAAAGACCCAACTGAGCTTGTGCAGGTCGGCTACCCTGCCTGTGTTAGCTGCCCTTCCCCAGATAGACATTGCAGGAGTAGGAGGTTCTATGTGTAAAAAGAGAGCCTTTTTACACAATACTGAGGATTATCCCCTTAAGTTCCATCGTGAGTATAACAAGCAGGCTATGCTGCATATACAGACTGATTTTACTGTTGTGTGTTTAGTAACTCTTTAAGGAATCGGTATCGGTCAGAAACTTACCGATTTTCTCCCCCTGCCACATCGATCATCTTTTTGGGGCCTAATATGTCATGGGCCCAGGTAGAAGAAGCCAGGCCTCAAATGGTTTGCAGTGCACTGCAGGCTCAGTGTGCGGAAGCATGCAGCACACTCACATGACATCATTACGTATGCTGCGCCGCACACTGGGCCTGCAGATTTTCTGAGACTGTCCGAGTTCTGGCTTCTACCAGGATAGGGCAAAGGCTCTCGCCTCGAACAGTGCACGCCACGGAATGGCGGAACTGGGCCAGGGAGCACATACCAGCCACCCACAGCAGGGTGCCAGCCAGCAGCCACCCACCACAGCTGGGAGCCAGGCCACCCACCACAGCTGGGAGCCAGGCCACCCACCACAGCTGGGAGCCAGGCCACCCACCACAGCTGGGAGCCAGGCCACCCGCCCACACTAGCAAGGCAGGGTGCCCCGTGCCAGCCAGTTTTATCTCATCTGTAAACTCTCTCAAATTTCAATGCTGATGGATGCAGAGAGAAAAAGTATGGTCTGGGACTTTTTCTCATCTCAACCATCCCCAGGAAAAGCAGCAGTGTGCAACACATGCACAAACAAAGTTAACATGGGATCAGCAACTGCAAAAACCAAAAATACATCAAATATTTGGGCCAATCTAAGAGTTCATCATGTTGAATTATATAATGCAGCACAGAGAAAACAAACAAACAAATTCAAAGTGAAATACCACTATTCCAGACAACAATAAGATATGTTTAAGAAGAAAGATAAGTGGCTAAATTTGGATGGAAGATCCCAACTGCTGGACAGAGCAATCACAGAGATGATGGTTACTGATAACCAGCCATTTTCAATGGTGTCTGGTTCTGGATTTAAGCGGTTAATGTTCTTAGCTGAGCCAAGGTACAGACTGAAGAGTGAATAGTATAATGCCCTGTACACACGGTCGGATTTTCCGACGGAAAATGTGTGATAGGACCTTGTTGTCGGAAATTCCGACCGTGTGTAGGCTCCATCACACATTTTCCATCGGATTTTCCAACACACAAAGTTTGAGAGCAGGCTATAAAATTTTCCGACAACAAAATCCATTGTCGGAATTTCCGATCGTGTGTACACAAATCCGACGCACAAAGTGCCACGCATGCTCAGAATAAATAAAGAGATGAAAGCTATTGGCTACTGCCCCGTTTATATTTCCGACGTACGTGTTTTACGTCACTGCGTTCAGAATGATCGGATTTTCCGACAACTTTGTGTGACCGCGTGTATGCAAGACAAGTTTGAGCTAACATCCGTCGGAAAAATCCTAGGATTTTGTTGTCGGAATGTCCGATCAATGTCCGACCGTGTGTACGGGGCATTACAGAACTGAAATGTTGGTAAAGATTTGACAAAAGGTAGTTCAGAAAGTAAAGACTATGCTGGAACCAGAGAATGCTGGCAACTCACTCTAATTCACGACTGACTTAATGAGCCTTACATGCCATTCATTGAAAGCGGATGGACAAAAAGGCAATTGGTGTTAAATACAAAAGTGATGCAAGGATCCCACACTGGGGAGTACATTAAAGAAATGTTTCTAGGCATGCTTTAAGACTGTGGAATAAAAGACGAAGTAATGCTTGTTTGATCCGCTGTCTCGAAGCACATGGTGAAAGGAATGAAGCTTGCTGAAGTGTCAGATCTCGCTTGCATGGCACACACACTGCCACTTGTTTTAAATGATGGTCTGTCAAGGCAGAGAGCTTTGATGTAATTGGCATGCTGAAGAGGTGCGCAGGCCATTTCCACCATTCAATCCTTGCCAAGCAGCGACTGAGGTATATTCAGGAAGACCTTGGCCTACCCAAAAACAACTTGATTCAGGACCAGTAGTGAACTCTTAACATCTATGCAGGTGAACATGGAGGATATTATTGTCCTACTGCTAATCAGTGGGACATTGTAACCAATGTCATTAAGACCCTCCTCCCCATAGAGGAAGTGACACTAGAGGTGGGTCATTATGACTCATCTGTGTCATCTGTCATCCCATGTGTGAGAGTTCTGAAGATGCCTCTTCAAGAGAATGAAGGACTCTACACACGTGGCATTAAAACATTCAGGCAGGTCATGAGAGACAGCCTCACCAAACGCTTTAAGAAGCATGAATAAAAATTTTGAGCTAGCATGCCTTTTGGATCCTTGATACAAGAATCATACTTTCTCTTCTGATGTATTGGCCAAGGCAAAAACCATGGCTGACAGAAGATATTCAACAGGAGGTGCTGGAGGTTCTTGCTGAAAGGTCAAGTCAGGAAGAGCATGTTACTAATTTGAAAGAGCAGGATGCAGCAAAAACAGACAAACGTCCAAAAAAAGACAACAGGTAGAAGAGAATCTTTGTTGTGGTCGAATTGATGCCATGTTCAGCGTTTTATTGGGGCCTCATGAGGAGGATTCTTCTGAATCTGCATCAATAGCCTGGATGATAAACTTCATCTCTTTGAAGTAACCAATAGTTGACAGGATTGGTGATCTTCTGTGATGGAAAGAAAATGAGGCACGCTACAAAAGACTTTATTCTCATGCTAGAAGATACCTCTCTTCTCCTCCTTCCTCCGTACCAAGTGAGCGTGTTTTTAGTGAAGTGGCAGTAATCTATGAAAAAAAAAACAGAAGCCGTTTAACAGGGGAACATGCTGAAATGTTATGCTTTCTGCACTATAATATTGCTCTACTTAAAGCGGAGTTCCACCCAAAAGTGGAACTTTTGCTCATTTGTCTTTTCTCCCCCTCTGGTGCCATACTTGGCATCTTTCAGGGGGGAGGGGGGACAGGATACCTGTCTTTGACAGGTATCCTGTTCCCACTTTCAGGAATCCGGGCCGCGGCCTGTGACATTACCACGGGGCTCCCTCCTCCTCCCTGTTGCCAGGCCAGTAGTAGAGAGGAGTGGGGCCTTGTGCATACGCAGTAGGGTTCCCGGCGTGAAGCCGTAAGGCTACACTGCCTTGTAACTTTACATACAATGGCGGCGGCAGCACCCGACAGCTGATGGAAACATCAGCTGCGGTGCCGACATTGCTGGACTCCAGGACAGGTAAGTGTCCTATTGTTCAAAGTAGGGATGCACCAATACCATTTCTTTCTACAATGAATACAAGTACCGACTACTTTTTTTTTTTTAAGTACTTGCCGATACCAATTACCGATACCTTCCGCAACTTTTTTTTTTTTTTTTTAACTTCAGCTGTCAGCAGTGGTACAAAGCATTGAAAAGTTATTTACAAATTACATTTTTTATAAAAAAATTAGTGAATAGTGAAATGTGTAAATATATGTTAATATATATGTGTAAAAATATTCACTAACGAAGCAAACAAAAAAAAAGTTTTTATAGTTTATAAAATGGACGTGAACAAAAGAAAAAAAGCAGGTAAATAATAATTAAATGGAGGAGAATAAGGAGTTGGTTAAGGCTGATTAGAGTAAATTAAGGTTTATGAAGGGGTAAAACAGAGGAACATTTGTTCATCCCTTTGATCTGCAGATAAAGAAACAAATATACAAAAAGAAACATGTTTCAGGGCTGAGCAATGTTGGTAATAAACATTGCCGGTGTCTTGCTGAGAAAGTTCCCCCGGCGGATAAGGACACCCCTGTACTGCGCAGGCGCAGCGCTTGCGCAGTACGAACGACTAGGAGCCGCCGAAAATAGCCGAAGATGAAAAACTTCAATCAGCTGTACACGGCGCCTGCGCCCTGGGTCCAGGTTCAAGCTCCACCATCAAAGTGGACCTAGAGGGAGAATAAAAAAGTGCCGAGCGAAGCGAGGCCGTGCCCGAAGCATGGCGAGCGAAGTGTGGCGAGCGAAGCGAGCCCGGGATGGGCCCTCTTACAGGCGCCGTGTACAGCTGATTTGTATTCTATTATGCTTCGGCTATTTCTGCCGGCTCCTACTGTGCAAGCCCTGCGCCTGCGCAGTAGAGGGGGGTCCTTATCCGCTGAGGGGAACTTTCTCGGCAGAACACCGGCTGCTTTTTTTTTTTTTTCTTAGACCCACTGACGGCTCAAATAGCCGAGCCTGAAAGTATTGGTTTCAGGTATCGGTGCATTTGCACGAGTACCAATAAATGTGCAAATACTCGGTATTGTGTGTATAGTGCAACCCTAGTTAAAAGCCAGCAGCTGCAGTATGTGTAGCTGCTGGCTTTTATTTATTTTTTTGAGCTGAGCACCGCTTTAAACTGGGAGCATTGGAGTAAGTGTAGTGTCTAGCTTTTTGCACTGCGGTAGTGATTTAAATTAAATTGTATACAGTGCCTTGAAAAAATATGCATACCCCTTGAAATTTTTCACATTCTGTCATGTTACAACCAAAAACGTAAATGTATTTTATTTGGATTTTTGGTCATAGACCAACACAAAGTGGCACATAATTGTGAAGTGAAAGAAAAATGATAAATGCTTTTAACATTTTTTTACAAATATGTGCAAAGTGTGGCGTGCATTTGTATTCAGCCCCCGAGTCAATACTTTGTTGAACCACCTTTCGCTGAAATTACAGCTGCAAGTCTTTTTGGGTTTATTTCTACCAGCTTTGCACATCTAGAGACAATTTTGCCAATTCTTTGCAAAATAGCTCAAGCCCTGTCAGACTGGGTGGAGAGCATCTTTGAACAGCAATTTTCAAGTCTTGCCACAGATTCTCTCTTTTTTTTTTTTTTTTTTTAAATCTTCATTACACAGTGTTATACAGTAATTTCCATCAACGGTAAACATTCCAAAACTCATATGCACAACACTCCAAGTATAAAATATCCTAAAACATTATTCACCCATTTTTTCCCCTTTTTTCCCCCCGTACCTATCCCCCCCCCCCAACCCAAGGATTTAACTGTTATTCCTTCGGTAGTTCTTTAACACTCTGTGTATGTCTACAACACCTCTTCCTACACACACTTTACATGGGATACCCTATTTCTTCTAACCATGGGTTCCAGATTTTTTTGAACTCCTTCAAATTTTTCCTCCTTACGTATACTACCTTTTCTTTCCATACCGTTTGTCACTGTTCTAATCCAGTCATCCTTTGAAGGGGGTCTCTCCGCCTGCCACCTCAGGGCTATTAATTTCCTTGCCTGAAAAAGGCATCTCACCACTGCTTTGTTTACACTATTTCCTCTCCCTTGGCATTCCCCAACTCCCAATACACATAACTTTGGATCCATTTTCAATCCTAATTTAAAGATCTTATTTATAAGTTCTAATATTTCTGTCCAGTACCGATGTAATTTTGGACATTTACATATCATGTGGATCAAGTCCCCCGTATTCTGGCATCTTGGGCAATTTGCATCCGCCCTCCTCCCAAATTCAAACAGTCTCTTTGGTGTATAATATGCCCTGTGTAGGAGCATTAGGTGTGAGAATTTCTGCGCGGGTGATACCGAGACCTGATGTCCTCCCTCCAACATCTTTTTCCACTGTTCATCTGATATATTGCCCACGTCCCTTGCCACAGATTCTCAATTGGATTTAGGTCTGGACTTTAGGCCATTCTAACACATGAATATGCTTTGATCTACACCATTTCATTGTAGCTCTGGCTGTATGTTTAGGGTAGTTGTCTTTCTGGAAGGTGAACCTCCGCCCTAGTCTCAAGTCTTTTGCAGACTCAGGTTTTCTTCTAAGAAATTAAGTGAGTCAGCCAAGGATAGGTGGAGCAAGGCACCACATCCCAAATAATTGGAAAAAAACTTGGAAAAAAGAACAGGATAATTTTTAAAGGTGCCTGAAAAGATGAAAAACTAATGTATAATCTAAATTGACAAATTTTATTAAATACATTTTGTTAAAGATATGACAATCTTCTAGGTAAAATAATGTGATCAGACCAAAGCAATAGTGAAAGTAGTACATCTACTATACAAAAACGTATTTCTCGACATGTTTCACTAAAATATATAGCTTCTTTAGGAGATTCGTAATTATCTGTGTACAGCGTATTCACTGCAATACATAAGGAGATACATCCTCTCCTCACATATCTGCCTCCAGGACTTCTCCTGAGCCTCGCCCATCCTCTGGAATTCCCTACCACAATCTGTCAGACTGTCTCCAAATTTATCCACTTTTAGGCGATCCCTGAAAACTTTACTCTTCAGAGAAGCCTATCCTGCCTCCATCTAACTGCACTATTTTTTCCATTAGCACATCCCCCACAGCTATTACCCTTTTGTATAACTTGACCCACCCTCCTAGATTGTAAGCTCGAACGAGCAGGGCCATCTGATTCCTCCTGTATTGAATTCTATTGTACTTGTACTGTCTGCCCTAATGTTGTAAAGCGCTGCTTTAACTGTTGGCGCTATATAAATCCTGTATAATAATGGATACAAAAGACAGAATACAGTAATGCAAAATGACGAAAAAAGTCCCAATCTAATAATCTTAAAACAGGAACAGAATTGTGCAGGATCAACTGGAACTGCTCTTACCCAAAATTAATTTAAGGTCAGTATGTCATAGGAAAAGCAAAGTGCCCACCTAGGGATCTAAAAATTTGTCAAAATATAAATTGTGATGTGTACATCGTTGGCTATATACCAACAAACTCCCAGTAAGATCCACTACCAACATCTGCTTGCATAACACCCTTCTTGAGCAACAATTGCCTATAATGCATACAAAGCTTGTTTGGCAGATTTGGAAGCTGTAGTTTCCTTCAACCACCAGAGAGAGCCAATGGGAAGAATGCTAGCCGATGATGTAAATGAAAGTAAGGGAGATAAAGTGAACAAATGGTCTATGCGCAAGTAGGTTCTATGTTCATGGGAATAGAACGTATAGTCCCTAGTGGTGGGATGGGCATCTCTCCATGCGTCAATCAAGTCATAGGAGTGTAGTGTTTGTGCTATTCTACTGCTCTAATTAAGAGTGTGCTTTAAGATAGCCTTGTGTGGATTAGATTTGTCTAGAATTTGGTCCAGGGAGGTATTACGTGGCCCACCACATGGGGCATAACCACTAACGTCGACTGGAAGAAATGTGCCTGGCCAGAATTGGGGGCATAATACGAAAGAAATGTAACTGCTTTGATTTTCCCCGCAAACATGAGATATCGACCTTCTTTGTCTCTTATGACTGTGGTAGGTGTAAATGGGACCACCTTTGTCATGCATATCGCCACCCCTTGTCTGGGCCATTTGAAAGAACGTGGGCTATGGGGAGCTTAAGTATTTGGGGGCAGATGTTCGAGAGAAGTGGGTCTCTTGTAGTAACAAAACCTCCACTCCTAACTTGTGATAGTGTTGAAAGGCCGTTGTGCGTTTGGTAGGGGAATTAACTCCCTGAACCTTATTGGTCAGGATTTTATATTTCGTGGGGGACCTAGTGGACATGTTTCGGAGGGCTGTACTTGTCTGAAAGAGGATTCAAAGTCTTCTGTTGGAGGTCACCAGATTGCCGGAATGCCCATGGAGTTGTCTGCCGTCTAGAAGGAAGGGTGCACTATAGTGAAGAAGAGCTTGGAAAAAAAAAGGATAGAAAAATTTGTAAAGTAATATTGTACGCCCCTAACAAGCGTAAAAGTGAGCGCTGATAGGGGTGCAATCAAATAAGAACACAAAAAGTGTCTAACAGTAACTAGTTGGAGGAACCAAGCCTCCATGTCATTGCGTGAAGTCGCCTCTACTCTCAAGATAGAGGCAAGTTCACCAAGGGTGGCATACGCTTCCTCTCTGGCCTATCTCTCACATCAACCAAGAGAGGTGGAGCGAACCAGCTGAGTAAACTTGGTTTCTATTGTAAGATTGCCTAGCTGGGGACATATTCATCTATGTAACATGGGTAACCCTCTAAGTAATGTACGGAACTCTTGATCAAACCAGTAAACATGAGAAAAACTGTTAAGGGTATAAGGATGTGTCCCAAACAATGGACGGCTGTGTATGACACCTGGTCTCAAAAATGAGAAGGTATGTAGAGACCAGATGATAGTCTCCTGGGTGGTCAGGTAACAGATGGGGATTTCCTGGAATGGGAACCCGGGTTGGGACCACAGAGGGGAAACAGGCCGAGCATCTGTGCGGTCGCCAGTGGGGACAGGAGTCTCTTGAGATCAGTCCTAGTTTCAAAAGCATTTCCTCGCCAGCTCGGAGGTTGGTAAAGGAATATGGCTTGCCTTTTATATGAAAAAGATAAATGGAAGGGAAAGGACCATCGATATTTGATTTGACGATTGATCAGGTGGGATAGTAATTATTTCAAGAATTCTGAATCGTCACTTGGGAAATATCTGCAAAGATCTGGACTGTGTCTGAGGAGGGATAAATCGCCTTTGGTCCTGGCCGCCATCATGATCTTCACCTTGATCTTGTAAAAGTGGTGTTTGGCTATCGCATCCCTAGGTAAGCCATCAGGCCTAGGCACTGTTAGAGCATGGTGAACTCTATCTATTTCCAGCTGATGAGGAGAAATATCAGGTTTTAGATCTTTCATCAGGGATTGTACAGCATTTTCCAATTTTCTCCTGAGTATGGGGATACCACATGTGGGACTTTTTGGGAGCCTAGCCGCGTACAGGGCCCCGAAAACCAATCACCGCCTTCAGGATTTCTAAGGGTGTAAATTTTTGATTTCACTCCTCACTACCTATCACAGTTTTGAAGGCCATAAAATGCCCAGATGGCACAACCCCCCCCCAAATGACCCCGTTTTGGAAAGTAGACACCCCAAGCTATTTGCTGAGAGGCATGGTGAGTATTTTGCAGCTCTCATTTGTTTTTGAAAATGAAGAAAGACAAGAAAAGTTTGTGACAAAAAGTGAGGTCTGCAAAATACTCACTATACCTCTCAGCAAATAGCTTTGGGTGTCTATTTTCCAAAATGGGGTCATTTGGGGGGGGGGGGGGGGGGGGTTGTGCCATCTGGGCATTCCATGGCCTCCGAAACTGATAGGCAGTGAAGAGTGAAATCAAAAATTTATGCCCTTAGAAAGCCTGAAGGCGGTGCTTGGTTTTCGGGGTCCCGTACACGGCTAGGCTCCCAAAAAGTCTCAGACATGTGGTATCCCCGTACTCAGGAGAAGCAACAGAATTTATTTTGGGGTGTAATTTCACATATTCCCATGGCATGTTTGAGCAATATATCATTTAGTGACAACTTTGTGCAAAAAAAAAAAAAAAATTGTCTTTTTCCCGCATCTTGTGTCACAATATAAAATATTCCATGGACTCGACATGCCTCTCAGAAAATAGCTTGGGGTGTCTACTTTCCAAAATGGGGTTATTTGTGGGGGGTTTGAACTGTCCTGGCATTTTATGCACAACATTTAGAAGCTTATGTCACACGTCACCCACTCTTCTAACCACTTGAAGACAAAGCCCTTTCTGACACTTTGTTTACATGAAAATATTTTTTTTTGCAATAAAATTACTTTGAACCCCCAAACATCATATATTTTTTAAAGCAAATGCCCTACAGATTAAAATGGTGGGTGTTTCATTTTTTTTTTTCACACAGTATTTGCGCAGCGATTTTTCAAACGCATTTTTTTGGGAAAAACACATTTTTTTAAATTTTAATGCACTAAAACACACTATATTGCCCAAATGTTTGATGAAATAAAAAAGATGATCTTAGGCCGAGTACATGGATACCAAACATGACATGCTTTAAAATTGCGCACAAACATGCAGTGGCGACAAACTAAATACATTTTTAAAAGCCTTTAAAAGCCTTTACAGGTTACCACTTTAGATTTACAGAGGAGGTCTACTGATAAAATTACTGCCCTCGATCTGACTTTCACGGTGATACCTCACATGCATGGTGCAATTGCTGTTTACATTTGACGCCAGACCGACGCTTGCGTTCGCCTTTGCAGGGGGGGACAGGGGTGCTTTTTTTTTTTTTTTCTTAATTTTTTGATTTTTTTTTATCTTATTTTTAAACTGTTCCTTTCATTTTTATTTTTTAAATCATTTTTATTGTTATCTCAGGGAATGTAAATATCCCCTATGATAGCAATAGGTAGTGACAGGTACTCTTTTTTGAAAAAATTGGGGTCTATTAGACCCTAGATCTCTCCTCTGCCCTCAAAGCATCTGACCACACCAAGATCGGTGTGATAAAATGCTTTCCCAATTTCCCAATGGCGCTGTTTACATCCGGCGAAATCTAAGTCATGAAATGCTCGTAGCTTCTGGTTTCTTAGGCCATAGAGATGTTTGGAGCCATTCTGGTCTCTGATCAGCTCTTTGGTCAGCTGGCCGAATCACCGGCTGCATTCTCAGGTTCCCTGTTGGGACAGGAGAGCCAGAGAAAAACATGGAAGACGGTGGGGGGGGGCATTCCCTCCCACTGCTTGTAAAAGCAGTCTAGAGGCTAATTAGCCGCTAGGATTGCTTTTACATGAAAGCCGACCGCTGGCTGAAAAGAATGATACCAAGATGATACCTAAACCTGCAGGCATCATTCTGGTATAACCACTCAAAGTCCAGCAACATACCAGTACGTTGCTGGTCCTTGTTGGGCATATATTGTAAACTTTTTTTTCATGCAGCCTGTGGGCTGAACGAAAAAAAGATATTGATCGGTGGGTATGCCCACCATTAGAATACCTCCCTTCATCCACCCACTTCTAATGATGGGCATACATGCACCATTTATATATGCCGAAGCATGGGGGCATCCTCCCGCAAAAGGCAGGAGCAAATTGCTCCTCCACCCACTGCTGCCCCCACGCTTCGGCATATATGCTGAAGTATGTAACTGTGGTGGTGAAATCACCTCCGACAGCGCTGGAGTCACGGCTTTATATATAGTGGGAGCAAACGCTGTTGCTGTCAAGATAAATAAATCCGCGCTGCAACTGAATGGCGTACCTGCTAAGCAAATGATGGTTAACAAAAAAACAAAGTAACATTACAGTATAACAGTAATACTTACCATACCTGCAAAGCAAATACAAAAAAAACCAGTCAAAAATAAAACATTTAACGCAATCTGTGCCTACCTAAAATATATATATGCCGAAGCATGGGGGCATCCTCCCGCAAAAAGCAGGAGCAAATTGCTCCTCCACCCACTGCTGCCCCCACGCTTCGGCATATATGCTGAAGTATGTAACTGTGGTGGTGAAATCACCTCCGACAGCGCTGGAGTCACGGCTTTACGTATCGTGGGAGCAAACGCTGTTGCTGTCAAGATAGATAAATCCGCTCTGCAGCTGAATGGCGTACCTGAAAACAAAAAAGTGGTTAACAATAAAAAAACAAAGTATAAAAAAATTGCATACCTATAAAGCAAACATGATAAAAACATAACCATAAAACATTGCAGTATAGAATACAATAAAAAAGAGCAGAACAATAGAGAGAGAATAGAGAGAGAACAATAAAACAACTATTTTATTTTTTTATTTTTTTAACACTTTTTTTTAGTAACTTTAACTTTTTTAACTGGTACCAGGTTTGGGTCTCTCAAAATGCGATGGCATCTTGGGAGACCCTGTGAAAGTGTGTCCTAGTCTGTGCAGTGCTGTACCCTACGCTAATACTCCACTAGTGTATGGTAGCTTTCAAAAAATTCACCAATGCATAGACCAGGATTGTCAGGACAGGAGGGACAACAATACCGGGTGTCACGCCTAAATCCATGCTTGCTGCAGACACGACATCTTTTTTGGGGGGCTCGTTGGGTAGGGGTACTCTGGAGGACATAAGTAAAATGCCTCCCATGCAGCCGGCTTACTGCATTTGGATTGGGAAGGTGAGGTGGAGCACCGTCTTGAAACAGAAGGGCTCTGACGATCTCTTCCTGGAATTTAGGGAGGATCCAGTCTGTCCTGAAGCTCTGTATAGCACATGAGCATTCAGCAAAGCCAATTGAAATAAACAGACACTTTTTTGTACCAGCGTCTGGCCTTACGGGCAATTGGGTACGGCGCCAACAACTGGTCGTTGAGGTCCACCCCTCCCATATTAAGGTTATATTCGTGGACACAGAGGGGTTTCTCCACAACACCAGTCGCCGTAGTAATTTGGGTCGTCGTGTCTGCATGAAGGGAGGTAAGAACGAAAACATTCTTATTGTCCCTCCACTTCATAGCGAGCAAATTATTACACTGCAAGCAGGCTCTCTCCCCCAGCCTAAGACGGGAATCTACAAGCCGCTGGGGAAAGCCCCGGCGATTAGGTTGCACGGTGCCACATGCTCCAATCTGCTGGTCAAACAAGTGACTAAAAAGTGGCACGCTCGTATAATAATTGTCCACGTACAAGTGGTACCCCTTTCCGAATAAGGGTGACACCAAGTCCCACACTATCTTGCCAGCGCTTCCTATGTAGTCAGGGCAGTTTATCGGCTCTACGTGACTATCTTTGCCCTCGTAAACCATAAATCTACATGTATAGCCTGTGGCCCTGTCACAGAGCTTATACATCTTGACCCCGTATCTGGCACGCTTGCTGGGAAGGTACTGTTTGAATGACAAGCGGCCAGAAAATTTAATCAGGGACTCATGAACGCAGACAACTTGATGGGGAGTAAACAAGTCTGCAAAACGCTGGTTGAAGTGGTTTACGAGGGGTCGAATTTTGTAGAGCCGATCGTATCCAGGGTCTCCACGAGGACGACAGAGTTCATTGTCGAAGTGCATGAACCGCAAAATCTGCTCGTATTGTGCCCTGGTCATGGAGGCTGAGAACATGGGCATAGGGTGAATTGGGTCAGTGGACCAATATGACCGCAACTCACTCTTTTTAGTTATGCCCATGTTGAGGGAAAGGCCCAGAAAGGTCTTAAATTCGGAAACCGTAATTGGTTTCCAATCTCTGGCAAGGGAGGACTGGGGATTAGTGGCGATGTGTTGACCAGCGTACAAATTGCTTTGGTCCACAATAGATCTATAGAGATCTTCGGTGAAAAACAGCGAATAAAAATCCAGTGGCGTAAAATCAACTGTTTCCACCTGAATGCCGGGTTGGCCAGTGAATGGGGGAAGTACGGGTGCTGCAGAAGTGGTGGGTTCCCAATTCGGATTGGCGAATGCAGCAGGATGGGCACGACGGGCCTGTGTTCGTCTTCTTCTTGGCAGCTGGACACTACTTGTGCTTGCCACCTCGCCAGCTTGAACTGCACTTATGGGACTCGCCACGTCACCAAGTGTTACTGCAGTGCTGGATGTATGACCAGGGTGTACTAGGCCGCTGGTGCTTGCCAGTTTACCAGAAGGAATAGCGACACTAGTACTTCTCTGCTCCATACGAGAGCCCTGCGGTTCTTGCACTTCAAGGACAGAAGAAGTTCGGGGTCTGGTACGCCTGACCCTAGCAGGGACCATAACTCCATCGTCAGAGCTATCTGTCATGGAGCCGCTGTCCTCTACAGGTTCGTATTCTGAGCCTGAACTTGACAGATGAGTGACTTCCTCTTCACTATCTGTCATGCTCAGAAATGTGTAGGCCTCTTCACTAGTGTACCTTCGATTTGCCATTTTGGGCTCTAGATTTAGGGGTACACTAGTGAGACTCGCAGGCAAAAAAGCTCCTGACTGTTGGCGACTGATTCAAAACTCTACCAAAAAACTGTTAGCGATCGCAGGGATCAGGCCTGACTCTGCGAACGCTGCAGTTATGTGTGCTTAGTGTTTTGTAAGTGACAGTTATCGATCGATACTGCACTTGGGTGGGCTGGGCTGGGCTGGGCCGAGGGGCAAAACGCAGGTGCTAGCAGGTATCTGGGCTGATCCCGCTAACACTGTGTTTATGGGAACCCTAAACTGCTGGGGAGTATAGATCTGATCGGATCAGATATCGATCCGTTCAGATACTATAGCACTAAGGGAGGTGTATGCTGCGTGCGTGGGTTTTAGCGGTACTGGCGCTAACCTGACGCTGCCTGGGGCGACGCAGACCTTATCTGATCCTAAAAACTTAACTTATATCACCGCCGGGCAATTAGGGGGTTAAACCTTTATAAGGTAATAAACGGCGGGTGCCCTAAAACTATAATAAACTATAATAAACTACAAAAAACAAACTATCTAACCAGCGTCACCCGTAACACTTATACGGTGATCGCTGGTGAAAGGGTTAACTAGGGGGCAATCAGGGGGTTAAAACCTTTAGTAGTTAGTATATGGGAGTCCCTGTCGCTATAAAACACTGACAGCAAACCTATATACTTACCTCCCTAACTAGCGTCACCTGTGTCACTAATACAGCGATCAGAAAAACGATCGCTTAGCGACACTGGCGACGGGGGATAATCAAGGGGTTAACCTTTATTGGGGGGGGGGGGGGGTTAGGGGGGTACCCTGGACCTAAAGGGGGGTACCCTAGACCTAAAGGGGGCTAACCTAACTGCCCTTACACTTATAACTGTCACAAACTGACACCAATGCAAAAAAAAACAAAAACTGCTATTGGTGTCAGTGTGACGGGGTGAAAAGTGTGCCTAGTGTGTAGGGCTGCAACTAACGATTATTCTCATAATCGATTAGTTGGCCGATTATTGTTTCGATTAATCGATTAATCGGTTAATAACCTTAAAAAAAAAAGGTGTGGTGTATAATCTAGTTAATATGTAAAGTTATAAAACAAGGCAATTTATTCTTAAATATCTCTATGCAGTGGTAAATATAAATAACCAACTATATGTTTAGGGAGCAAAATATCTAATCCACTCTGAGATTAACAGAGGAGATATACTGTATATACTGTTAGAGGAGAGATGTACTGTATATACTATTAAAGGGTGAATCTGGTAAATATCACACTCAGAGATCACATTTTTTATTTAAAAAAAAAACGTAATTTTAATTAAAAAAAAAAATGTAATTTTAAGAACGTTCGTTCGATTTGCTAATCGTTAGTGGGGTAAAATCGACGTTCATTTTCAACCATAGCGACGGGAAAATTTGGAAATAATAGAAAATTTCTTGGTGAAAGGAATTTTCAGACAGTGTATGTGGTTTTCGTTAAGAAATCTACATTAGTTTTAAAAACAGAATGTTAAAAACAAGTGAAAATTTCAAACAACATTCTTTCAGCGAATGTACAAAGATTTTTCGTCTGAATATTCTCGTCTGAAAATGGATCCGTGTGGCCAGCATAAGGTTCGGTACACACCTATGCAGTTTGCTTTTGATCTGTTTCTGCAGTGCTTTTTGCTGTGTGTTGTGATTTTTGCGCACGTGATTTTGCTGCGATTTGCGTTTTTGCATTTTTTTTGGACAATTTGTGGTTGAGCAGATTATAAAAAAACACAAACTGCTGCAAAAACGCATTACATGCTCTTCTGCAGCTTCTCCGTTGAAGTATATTAAACCAAAAAGAACCGTTTTGCGTTAAAGTCCCTGACCCTTTCCAAATACGCAGCGGCTGAAAAAAGCATAGTTAACGTGTCCCATAGGAAACCATGCAAATGAACTGTAGTGCGTTTCTGCAAAAAGCACCAAAAAGCACATAGATGTGAACCAGGTCTAAGATGTTTAGTAATATAATGGGGTTAAAAAAAACTAAAATGAGCCCTTTATAGTACAAAAAAAGCAGATAATCACTAATGTAAGGGGTTCTTTTTTTTTTTTTTACTGTAGAACTGTAAAAGTAATATTTACAGTAGCGATTTGCTCTTTTTGTACTATAAAGGACTCATTTTAGCTTTTTTTAACCCCATTATGTTACTGGCCGATTATTCGATTATGAAAATAGTAATCGATTAATTTCATAATCGATTAGTTGTCGATTAATCGATTAGTTGTTTCAGCCCTACTAGTGTGTTCTACTGGAAGTGTAGTGTTGGTGCAATTACTTGGATGTCTTCTCTCCTCAGCGCCGGAACGAAAAGACCGGCTCGAGGAGGGGTGACATCACTTCCTTTCCCTCTGTTTACATTACAGAGGGAAAGGAAGCGTTTTCATTCACGGGAGCGATCGGGAGGGGGTGGCCAACAATGGATGGCCTCCCCCTCACCTCTCATTTCCCGCAAGGAAATGCTGGCCGCCTCTGGCACCGGGGGGGGGGGGGTCCAATCGGACCCCCCACCCGCGGGAGGCAGATCACGTATGGGTACGTGATTCTGCCTGCCCGTGCCATTCTGCTGACGTATATCAGCGTGAGGCGGTCGGCAAGTGGTTAAGCATAGGAGTTTGTGCATTAAGTAGGAGAATGGCATAGCTAACGGGCAGGGGAGGAGTAGAGGAGGGTAGTTCACAAGGCTACCTTTTTGGGAAAAAACTAGCAATGTTATACTCCTCTTGCCCCACCAGGTGAGGTGCCAACAGGTTCTAAATCTTGGTTCTGAGTCTCCGAACAAGATAAAAGAGCCTAACATCCTATATCTATAGGTTGAGTTTATAATTGCAAAACAGAACAGTACCTCTCAAACACAGTAGAACAGGTTACCAGAGACTGCTTTGCAGCATCAGTGATAGGGGGACAAATACCATTATCTTAGCATGTTGAGCCAAGTATCTGCTTCCGCCGGTGTCTCAAAGAATTTGGAGTTGCCCTCATGTTGGAATCGGAGGTGGCTTGGACAGAGCATGCCATACTTGATATTGTGGTCATGTAGTCTGCGATAAACTTCTGTGAAGGTCTGGCATTTTCTTTGAATTTCCTGAGAAAAATCAGGGAACAGCATAATGGAAGCGTTGATATAGAGCAAGGTCTGATGTTTCCTGGCTTCTGCAAATATGCGATCGCGGTCTCGGAAGTTTAAAAACAATATAAGGAAAGGGCGAGGGGGGCCCCTGAGAAGTTAAACCACATACGTGGGAGAGACATCGAGGCCCAAAAGCTCCTTAAAAAAGGCTTCCGCAAAGTCTGCCGTTCTTTCCCCCTCTGTCCCTTCGTGGAGCTCCAATACTCTGACATTGTTGTGCCTCAACCGGTTTTCATCATAATCTGCCTTTGTGACCAGGAATTTGACTGTGTGAAGGAGCTCAGAGAGCTGATCTGCATGCAACTCTGTACAGTCTTCGACCGCTGATACTTGAGTCTCAGAGGTGACCTCTGATCTTGTCTAGATCATTGTGTATGAGGTTACACTCCTCCGCTAGATGATCTATTCTGACTAGCAGTGAGGCTCTGCTTTCAATTGCAGCTAGGGATAACAGCAGTGTCAGCTGCTGGAGGCTGAGACATTGAAGGAGTCGGAGCTGGTGTGAGGGCGCCTTCCTCCATGGTTGTGAGCAGAGCCTGGAGCCTTTGGATTAAGATGGCGTCAGCACTTAGATTCTCACCCTGGACCACCACTGCAGATGTTCTTTTGTGTGGCTGGGAAGCGGCGGAGCGCCGCTTAGAAGGCATCTAGCGGAGAGGCAGGGAGACAGTAGTGACAGGTCAGAGTGGACAGCACGGGTGTAGGAGACAGCAGTAGCTGATGATGCTCGGGTGGCTGGAGCTCCACACTAAGCCGTCTTCTCAGCTCCGTACACAGCCACACCCCCACCAGTGATTGCTCCACGCGTGGATCGGGCACAGAGGAGACAGGGAGGCCTAGAGCATTTGCCGGGGTGGAGCAAGATGGCCGCTACTCACAGGGCTTGAGCTGTTGCTGGGGTGGAGCAAGATGGCTGCTTCTCACAGAGCCTGAGCTGTGGTCCCTTTTTGAAGGCCGCTGCAGAGGAGTGCTCCTAGGGGGGCTGGAAGCCGCCGGTGGCAGGCTGGGCAGCTCCGGTGGCTGTGTTTGCGGTGTGCAGATGCGGAGGAGAGCTAAGATGACAGTCTGGGGACTTGCAGGAAGCGAGGTAGGTCTGATGGAGAAGGAGAGTTGAGGATAGATTAACTGGCAGCTCTGCAATCGCGTCATCTCGGATTTCCATGCGGTCACACCCCCAAAGTGTGGTGTCTAATTTAGTGATGGGAAAATTCGAAGGAGCAGAATAGAAATCTTCTTGGTCAAAGGAATTTGTAGACAGTGTATGTGGTTTTCGTTCAGAAATTACATTCATTTTAAAACTGAATGTTAAAAGCAAGTGAAATTTTTAAATGACATTCTTTCGTTCAGCAAATGTACAAAGATTGTTTGTATGAATTTTATAAGGCTCGGTTCACACCTATGAAGTTTGCTTTTTCTATAGTGCTTTTTGCTGAGCATTTAGCATTTTTGTACATGTGATTTTGCTGCAATTTGCGTCTTGCAATTTTTATGCTTTTTTTTGGGCAATTTTTTGGGCAGATTAAAAAGCGCAAATTGCTGCACTACATGTTTTTCTGCAGCTTTTCCATTGAGGTCTGTAGAACCAAAAAAAGTACCATTTTGCATTGAAAAATGTCCTTGACCCTTTCCAAACACGGAGAGAGAGAGATTTTATATTAACCACTTGACATCCGCGCTATAGCCGAATGACGGCTACAGCGCGGACCTGAATTCCTCCCCTGTGCACGCGCCCGTGGAGCGCGCTGTGATCATCAAGTCACGGAGTCCCGCCCCCTTACCCCTTACCATGTGATCAGCTGTTAGCCAATGACAGCTGATCACATGATCAAAACAAAAGCTCTGGTCGTTTGTTTTTTCTCCTCACGCTGACAGTGCGAGGAGAAAAAAAAACGATACCCGGCTTATCAGCAAGGGACATCTGTCACAAAGTGGAAGAGGCAATTCTGCCTCAATTGTGCCACCAGTACCCCCTGCCAGTGCCACCTGAGATTGCCACCTGACAGTGCCCACCAGTGCCACATATCAATGCCCACCAGTGGTGCCAATCAGTGTAACCAATCAGTGCCCATTATTGCCACCCATCAGTGCCCATTATTGCCACCCATCAGTGCCCATTATTGCCACCCATCGGTGCCCATTATTGCCACCCATCGGTGCCCATTATTGCCACCCATCGGTGCCCATTATTGCCACCCATCGGTGCCCATTATTGCCACCCATCGGTGCCCATTATTGCCACCCATCAGTGCCGCCTCATCAGCGTACATCAATGAAGGAGGAAAATTACCTTTTTTTTTTTTTAAATTTTATAACTATAAAAAAAATTAAACATTTTTAAAAATTTGGTCTTTTTACATTTTTTTAACAAAAAATAAAAATCGCAAAGGTGATCAAATACCACCAAAAGAAAGCTCTATTTGTGGGAAAAAATAATAAAAATTTCATTTGGCTACAGTGTTGCATGACTGCGCAATTGTTATTCAAAGTGCGTCAGCGCTGAAAGCTGAAAATTGGTCTGGATATGATCATTTTAAAGATAATGCACAACACTGGTAAACTTTTACTTTAAATGTACGATAATTAAAATTCCTTATTGCCTCCAGTCTATCAGCCTCCACCTTCTCTGTGTTCAGATGCTGATCTTCCTGCACACAGTCTTTAAAGTAATATTTTTTTAAACAACAAACATATTATACTTGCCTGCTCTAGACGACCTCCTCTTTTTTTTTTTTTTTTTTTTTTCCCCAGCACAAAAGAGAACTTGACAGCCAACCTCCAGTCAAGTCTCAACTATTTAAAAAATTAGGGTTGATAATAAACAAAAGTCCAACCTAATTCCCAGTCAAAGAGTAAACTACCTAGGGTATGTGCTAGATGCAAGAGAAACAAAGATCCTTCTACCACAGGACAAGGTAGCAAGACTAACGGAAGAGATCGAGACCTTTTGTCTCCCCAACGCAGTTACCATCAGGAAGAGCATGAGGGTGCTGGGCCTCATGACCTCCTCCATACCGGCCATCACATGGGCACAACTGCACACAAGACCGCTACAAAACTTCATTCTGGCTCAGTGGGATGGGAACCCACGCTCCATGGAGTCCTGGGTCACAATCCCACAAAATATCAAATTGTCACTGCAATGGTGGTTCAAGCCACATAGATACAGCCAGGGACGCATATGGACACAAACAAATATGATCCTCTTATCTACAGATGCCAGATGAATCCTTAAAAAACACAGATCAAGGACAGACGTATACAGACATCGCTACAACCGTAGCATACATAAACAGAAGGGGGGGGTGCCAGATCCCCTCAACTAATGTCTACAGCAGACACAATCCTGAAGTGGGCGGAAGCCAACTTAGTAAAAAATCTGCGATACACCTGAGGGGGTCAGAGAACATCCTAGCGGATTACTTAAGCAGAAACCAGGTACGGCACACGGAATGGGCCCTAGAAAGGAAACTTTCTTTTCGATAGCTCAGATCTGGGGGACACCTTTGGTAGACCTATTTACGTCAAGACACAACAATGTCCGCAGATTCTTCTCCCTCTCCCCAGGGGACAGGTGCATGGCAGGTAATGCCCTGGCAGAAGACTGGTCATTCCCACTAGTGTATGCATTCCTCCCAAAGAACCTAATACCCAGGGTCATCCAAAAAATCAAGAAGGCCACAGTTATTCTGGTCCCCCCCTACTGGCTGCAAAGAGCATGGTTAAGCTATTTAATGAATATGAGCAGCCAGCCGTACCTCCTGTTACCATACATACAAACCAGAGCTACTAATGCAGGGACCAATCCGGCACCCGAACATCGAAATCCTAAAGCTTTCAGCCTGGCTCTTGAAAGGATAATGTTACAAAACAAAGGCCTGTCAGACAAAGTGTTGAATACCATCTTAGCCAGTAGAAAGAAAGTCACACAGGCAATATACAAAAAGGTTCGAAAAGTTTGTAGCTTGGTGCTCGGAAAAAGGAGGGCGGGGGAAAAATGATTCCCACCATTTTGGATGTTCTGCAAGAGGGCGCAGATAGGAATATATCGCAACAACACCTTAATGGTATAGGTGGCAGCCCTATCCACTTTCCTTGATGTAAGGCTAGTGGAAGACCTGCTGATAAATTGATTCCTCCTCTTGGTCAAAAAAAAAATCAAAGCCTGCATAGGCTAAGAAATTCCCCTCATGGGACCTATCAACAGTATTGAAGGGGTTCTTTTTCGAGCCTATAGACTAATGCTCAGATAAACCATTAACACTAAAAATGGTGGTATTGGTATCCCTGGTATCGGCAAAAAGTCAGCGAGGTTCAGGCACTGTCAATCCTGGAACCATACTGTACAATTCTTAGACAAGATAGTCCTCTCACCTGACCTGGCCTTTCTACCGAAAGTCCCCTCAACATTCCACAGGTCTCAGAACATTATCATACCCTCCCTCCCAGCTAACCTTCATAGCAATAAAAGGGAAACATATATGATGATATAGATGTCAGAAGAATCCTGATGGCCTATCTAGAAAGAACCAAGGACTGGCGAAAGAACTAATCACTCTTTTTGTCCTATACTCAGGGAAAAATTAAGGCCAGCAAGCTTCAAAGAGCTCTATAGCAAGATGGATCAAATGGGCATCACACTGGCCTACCAGTCCCAGAACCTACATCTGCCAAAGGGATTCACAGCCCACTCTACCAGAGCATGGGCCTCCTTGACAGAAAAAGCTGGGGCTACAACGGAGCAGATCTGCAGGTTAGCAACATGGCTGAGCTTTAAGACCTTCATGAGGCGCTATCGCATCGACCGCCTGTCCGACCAAGATCAAACTTTCGGTAGAAAAGTGCTCCAGGCGGTGGACCGACCCCCCACCAATCCCCCCCCCCCCCCCAGTAAGTATTCCTTCTACATCCTCTCAGATGCTGCCCTGGAAGACGACTTGAGAAATCAGAGTTTGGTACCTGGTAACTGCTTTTCTAAGAAGTCTTCCAGGACAGCACTTGTTAATGCCCTAAAAAAAAAAAAAGAAAGAAAAAGGGAAAATTATTGGAATTCAGTGGAAAAGCATGATAATCACTTGTTCCGTCTGTATTTTTATATTACTGAGGCATGCAGGTATGTGCAATCTTTTTATAATGGTGGACATTGTGTTTCCTGTAGGAGGAGCCCATCTCTTTCAGATGCTTTTCGCAGACTTCCTAGAAAAGGAGTTACCGGGTACCTAACTCTGTTTGTTTGCTTTTTTTTTGTAAAAATATTGAACAGGGGTTTGACTTATGGTTTGCACTATTACTAAGGAGATTTGTACTCTATTGGTCCTGGGTAACCATTGTCGCTGGAAAAAAATAATGGGGTAAGCAAAAACGTTACAGATGTCACTTACCAGGGGGGGATCTCTCCAACTAGACAGGAAAAAAAAAACTCTATGGGGGTTCCATCATTCCCTACTGCGCAAAATATTATGGATATTGGTACCCTTTAAGCCTGGCATTTTTCTTATTTATCATATTTGTTAATATGACTATGGTTAATTAGTTTTACTTTATTTGTTGCATTCATCTTCTTTCTTACAGACAGGGATGTCATTACCTCTCACTAAAGTGGTGCGAAATGATACTTACACAGCTTCTATTGCTACACACCCTGTGACAACAGCACCTTCACAGCATGTAAAATCCTTAACCGGTGTATCACGTACACTCATTGCCAAGGCAACCGCAATTATGCAGCCTGCTTCAACCGAGGTAAGATTTTGTTATAAGCAGTCAACCTTTAAACAAAATGGGGGGGGGGGGGGTTTGGATAGAGTAGGGAATTGTAAAAACCCTTGCACTCTGGCTGCATCCAGGAGTATTTCCTCTGGTCATCTCAGTGAAAAGGTAGTTAAATTACAAGCTTTTACACTGGATGCAGTCTTGACAGCTGATAACTTCCTCTGCTCTGTGTTGACTGTTATCAGTTACTATTGTTCTGAGATCTACAGAGGGGGCTATGATAGGAGGACAGGTGAAGGTGTCTAGCTCTTTCTGTAATCCTGATACTGTTGGGTGAACAACTGTTGTCGTCACACTAGGACAGTGTTTCTCAACTCCAGCCCTCAAGGTGCCCCACCATGCCATGTTTTCAGGCTTTTCATTATTTTGCACAGGTGACTTGATCAGTTTTACTGCCTTAGTAATTACCACAGCTGTTTCATCTGAGGGAAATCCTGAAAACATGAACTGTTGGGACGCCTTGAGGACTGGAGTTGAGAAACCCTGCACTAGGACAAGGAAGTATGTTGGCAGAATTACCAGGTGAAAATAAATGGAAAAACAAATGCAGCTAGCCACCGTACATACCTCACAACTTGTATGCTAAAATATTTTTTATTTATTTTGTTAACATAGATACACTTTTTAACCCTACTAGTTTGCCTTGCAGCATTTCTTCACACCCATATTAATGCAAGTTTGATGACAGTTTATTCTCTCATGGATTTATTGAGTAATGCAGATACATTTATATCTTTATCATACAGGACATAGGAATTGATAGACAATGGGTTATATGCTGATACCTTCAGGTTATGGGACAATGGGAAAAGTTATTCTGGGCCTGCCCCCTGGTGTCCCCATATAACCCCACCCACTCCATGAGGCTCTAGTTTTTTGCTGTCCTAAGGCGATGGGCCTCTTTTCCCTTTTTGGAGGAAAATTCTATTTTTTACACCATGTTTAATTGCCACCTTCAACTGACATACACAGGTGGCTCTAAGGGCAGTTGTAAGGAGACGCTATTAGTGTAATGACTTGAACTATTTGGCCTATAAGGTTATGCTGTTCAAATTTTTTTGAAAACAGACAGCAGTAGGTCTGCTTCTCTCGAGTTACTAGTGGTCCCTTGCTCCAGAGCAAGGTCTGGCACTGACACCACTCCAACCCCATGACTCAAGCTCACTTACAGGCACCCATTTGATTAAGGCCCCTTTCACACTTATACGACTTGTCCCACGATTTTGTACTGCAAAATCGTATGACAAGTCATTCTCCATTATTTTCAATGACTACCATTCATATTGGCATGACTTTAAGTCGTGCCGACTTGAAAGTAGTCCCTGCACTACTTTGGTCCAACTTCTATGCGAGTTGTACTCCATAGACCTCAATGTTAAACCCTGAAGTAGCATGCAAATCGTGCCTGAATAATATAGACACGACTTCAGTACGACTTTGTAAGCACAAGCCTGGCTCGCTGATCGGGAAAGGAAAACTTTTTTTTCCTTTCGCGATGAGCGACAGGCAGTGCTGACCGCTGTCTGGTATGAATCCTGAGGTGGAACCCCGCGCCAAGTTTTAAATGAAAAAAACGGCATGGGTTCCCCCCCAGGGGCATACCAGGCCCTTAGGTCTGGTATGGATCTAAGGGGAACCCCCTACGCCGGAGAATGCGTGGGGTCCCCCCCAAAATCCATACCAGACCCTTATCCGAGCACGCAGCCCGGCCGGTCAGGAATGGGGGTGGGGACGAGCGAGCGCCCCCCCCTCCTGGACAGTACCAGGCCGCATGCCCTCAATATGGGGGGTGGGTGCTTTGGGGCATGGGGGGCACCCTGCGGGGCCCCCCCACCCCAAAGCACCTTGTCCCCATGTTGATGAGGACAAGGGCCTCTTCCCGACAACCCTGGCCGTTGGTTGTTGGGGTCTGCGGGCGGGGGGCTTATCGGAATCCGGGAGCCCCCTTTAATAAGGGGGCCCCCAGAGCCCGGCCCCCACCCTATGTGAATGAGTATGGGGTACATGGTACCCCTACCCATTCACCTAGGCAAAAAAGTGTCAATAAAAAACAGTACACAGGTTTTTAAAGTAATTTATTAGGTAGCTCCGGGGTCCTCTTCCGACTTCGGGGGTCCTCTTCCGACTTCGGGGGTCCTCTTCCGACTTCGGGGGTCCTCTTCCGACTTCGGGGGTCTCTCCGGCGTCTCCTCCCGGTGTCCTGATCTTCTGCCAGCTCCTCCGCTATCTTCTGCAGCTCAATTGCTAGCGGCGGCCCGGACTTCTGCCTTCTTTTCTTCCAGAGATTTTGACACAACGCTCTCTCTCCAGCTGCAATGGTCTCTGAACGCTCCACAATGGACTTATATAGGCGGTGACCCCGCCCCCTTATGAGGTCACTGTCCCGGGGCATGCTGGGACTGTGCCGTCATAAGGGGGCGTAGTCATCACCCGGTGACCACGCCTCCAAAAACGTCACAGTCCCAGCATGCCAAGGGACTGACGGCACAAGTGGGCGGGGTCACCGCCTATATAAGTACGTTGCGGAGAGCTCAGAGACCATTGCGGCTGGAGAGAGCGTCGTGTCAACATCTCTGGAAGAGAAGAGGGAAGAAGACGATCCAGAAGTCCAGACCACCGCTGACAAAAGAGCGGCAAAAGATAGCGGTGGAGCCGGCAGAAGATGCGGACACCGGGAGAAGACGCCGGAGAGACCCCCCGAAGTCGGAAGAGGACCCCCCCAAGTCGGAAGAGGACCCCCCGAAGTTGGAAGAAGACCCCGGAGCTGCCTGATAAATTGCTTTAAAAACCTGTGTTCTGTGTTTTTTATTGACACTTTTTTGCCTAGGTGAATGGGTAGGGGTGCCATGTACCCCATACTCATTCACATAGGGTGGGGGGCCGGGATCTGGGGGCCCCCGGCTCCCGGATTCCGATAAGCCCCCCGCAAACCCTGACAACCAACGGCCAGGGTTGTCGGGAAGAGGCCCTTGTCCTCATCAACATGGGGACAAGGTGCTTTGGGGTGGGGGGGGCCGCAAGGCGCCCCCCATGCCCCAAAGCACCCACCCCCCAATGTTGAGGGCATGCGGCCTGGTACGGTCCAGAAGGGGGGGGGGGCGCGCGCTCGCTCGCCCCACCACCATTCCTGACCGGCCGGGCTGCGTGCTCGGATAAGGGTCTGGTATGGATTTTGGGGGGACCCCCACGCCGATTTTTCGACGTAGAGGGTTCCCCTTACAATCCATACCAGACCTAAGGGCCTGGTATGCCCCTGGGGGGGAACCCACGCCAAGTTTTAAATAAAAAAAAACTGGCGTGGGTTCCCCCCCAGGGGCATACCAGGCCCTATGGAACACGTTCTGCCGTTCGGTTCTGTGAAATGCGCTGGGAGTGCATGGGTGTGAACCCAGCCTTAGAGCGTGGGTAGCGGTGCTGGTGGAGGAATGTTTGGATGAAAGTCTGGGAAGTGGCAGTTCTTCTCCTTTGCAGACTGCTGTAGAGTTGTGGCTGAAGTGGCTGTCGACCAGGTCAAGATGACAGCAAAGATAATGGCTCGTTCCGTCACAGCCCGCAGAGCCTTATGGTAGAAGCATTGGTCGGCCGATAAGGCTTCCCAGCACAGTCTGTTCGGTTCCATTTGACGGGAAGCTACTCTTCGTGAAGACTTAGAATCATCAATTCAGTGGGTTTCCGGCGGCAGATCTGGCCTAATCCTGCAGAAGAGAAAAAGACACAGCAGCCCTTTCGGTTTAACAAGAGATCCAAGTTAGGATTCAGAGAGACTAGGGCTTACAGTTTTTCAGACAGTGGAGGGGAGCTGGTTCAACTTTCCAGAAACCTTCCAAGCCCAGGGCCAACAAAGCTCCTGGGGCTGTGTTTCCACTGCTGTGTCCCCATCGTTGCGCGATTTACACTGCGACTTTGCTGTGCGATTTGTGATGCGAGGTCATTCAACCTGTGAAAACCATGTGAAAACAAATCGCACAGATGTCAAAACAAAGTAGTGCAAAACAAAGTAGTGCAAAAACCTTTTTTGGAGTCGCTGCGACATAAGTCGCACCAATTAGAACAGGGACTACCGAAATACATGGGTTTTGACTTGTCATGCGACTTCGCATGTGTCAGGTCGCACAACTCGCAGTAGTGGAGACAGAGCCTAAGGCTTCAAATAAGTCCTTCTGAAGCTGTCTCCGCTTAACCCCCTCAGGTAGGAGCAAGACTACCCCAATTCAGGGGGGGTTTGGGTGGACAAACTACATGATGCCTGGATTGTAGCCGTCATTCGATCACGTTATCGTCTCGAGTTCAGAACAAGGCCCCCTCAGACCTTGTTCGTAGAAACTGGCCTTCCTACGGATTTGGAAAGGAGGCAATGTTTGCAAGGATATATAGGGGAGCTGTTGGCAGCAAGGGCCATCCTTCCGGTTCCAAGGCACGAATTGGGTCAGAGTATGTTCCCCCTCTGTTTTTGGTCCCAGAAGCTTCAGGGGGTTTCGGACCAGTTTTTGACCTCAAAGTCCTGAATTCTTACATGAAGCTTCCACCATTCAAATTGGAGTCATTGGAAATTATCGTTTTGGTTGTGGAGTCAGGAGACTGGATTGTTTCCATCAATCTGGCGGGATGCGTATCTTCATGTCTCCTCCATAGACGTATCTCACCATCGCTTTTGCAGGCCTTCCATGGAAGGCTCTCATTTTCATTTTTAATCTCTCCCATTCGGTCTCTGCACGACTCCGAGAACGTTTTTAAAGCTACAGTCTGCTGTTGCGACTCCTCAGGGTCAAGGGAGTGCAAATATTCCATTATCTAGATGACATGCTACTTCTGGGTCCATCAAATGAGCTCCTTCTAGTTCATGTGAATTTACCTGCAAAACACTAACTCGTTTCGGTTGGTTGATCAACTGTCGGAAGAGCCAGATACATCTGACCCAAATTTTGGAGTATTTAGGAGTACAATTCAACACGGATTGGAGTCGTGTTTCTCTTCCTCAGACGAAGGTCCAGGAGATCCAGTCTCAGACAAAGCAGTGATGGCCAGGCCTTCTATAATACTGAAGGAATGCATGCAGTATCTTGGGGTTTTATCAGCCACAGTTCCAGTAGTCCCGTGGGTCAGGTGGCGCAGAAGGTTTCAATGCAACTTTCTTCTTCAGTGGGATCATCTGCCAATTCCGATAATCTGGTCCCTGGTTGGTGGTCAGTAGCTTGCAATCTTTCCGGCGGAGTTCCGTTAAAGGCCTCAGAACCAATAGTGGTGTCGACCAATGCCAGTCTGGCAGGCTGCAGGGCACACTGCCTGGGACAGCAGGTTCAAGGCCAATGGTACCTTTTGTGGGGCGAAGAGTTCAAATTTCCTGGGATTGTATGCTGTCAGAAGTGCTCTTAGCGTTTCAACCTATGTTGTGAGGTCCAGCTGTCAAGATTCTTTTGGACAACAAAACTACGGTGGCTTTTGTGTCTCATCAAGGGGGCACAAGAAGTCACCCTCTCCTTCAGGTGGCATGTCAATCTTCCTCTGCACAGAGAAGAATCTCGGCTCTCTTACAGCATTTTAAACTCCCAGGGCCTGGCAATGTGTTAGCAGATCGCTTGAGTCGAGGCTTTGGGGATCACAACAAATGGGGCCTCAACCCCAAGTACCTACGCAAGATCTTCAGGGTCTGGGGGACGCCTTCGATAGATCTTATGGCATTGGAGAATTGTCAACTGCCTTGCTTCTTCTCCCGGAACTAGCATCCACAGGCATTGGGTCACGTTTCTCTGTCCAGGTCTTGGAACTTCCCCTTGGTGTATGTGTTCCTGCCGCTTCCATTGGCTCTCAAAATTCTGCTGAAGATTCAATGAGAAAGGGTCACAGCAATAGTAGTCCTGCCTTACTGGCTCAGGGAGCTGTGGTTCCCTCTGGCTTGGAGGATAAAGTTGGGCTCACCAATCCCTCTGCCTCCTTGTCAAAATCTCCTTCTGCAGAGTGGGGCCTGACACCCGAACCGCAGGAGGATGAAGTTAATGACATTATTACAGGATCGTCGGAACAAATGTAACCTATCACCGGATCTGGAATACTACAGAAAGGGGTTGGGACCTTGAATCTCCTTCAGTATCTAACATTTTGGAGTTTCTGCAGAGTGCTCAAATCCCTGCCTTGTCCGCTATCTCGTGTACAAGCTATGCACTACATCCATTGGTGATCTGATTTTTTAGGGGCAGCCATAGAAATCAGACCTCCGTTGAAATTGTTTTTTCCAAAAGATGACTTAACACTAGTCTTGGGAACATTGCTGGTTCCTCTGTTTGATCAAGCTTTCTCTTGTTCATTATTTCTTTACAGTTTTTTTTTGTTTTTTATTAGCCGTGGCCTCGGCCAGAAGAAGACTCTGAGTTGTGCGCCTTCTCATCTAAAGAACCATATTGTTTGGTGCTCCCAGACAAGATAGTCCTTAGGCCGATACCTAGCTTTCTACCTAAGGTGGCCACATAATTTCGTATTAACTGGGAGGTCATTCTCCCAGCCTTTCCGGCGGATACAGCTGATGAGTGGAGTAGGTTAGACCTGGTCTCTGCGGTTTCAACCTACCTAAAATGGACTAAAAGCTTTGGCAAACAAGATCAGCTGTAGGTTTTCCCAATGGGGCCTAAAAGGGGTATGCCAGCAACATCCAGAGTTGTGTCTTCCTGGTTTGTAAAGACCATGCATATTGCATACAAAACGCTGGGCCTTCCTCCTCCTTCAGAGATCAAAGCACATTCTACAAGGTGTATGGCAGCATCCTGGACATACGCGAAGGTTGCCCCTGAGGTAGTTTGCAGAGCAGCAAGCTGGAGCATGCACAACACCTTTTATAAGGCATTACAAGCTTAATATGGCTTGTCCGCCTGAGGAAACATTTGGCTGTACTGTTATTGCGGTGGCTGTTGCCCAATAAAAATTTTGAGTTGCATTGAGGGTTTGGCTTATTTTTAATTTTTTATCTAACCTCCCTTCTTAATATTGCTTGGTACATCCCATAGTAGGCTGACATGGGGAGGTCCAGGAATAAGGAAAATTGTTATCCATACTTACCGTAATTTTCCTTTCCTGGATCCTTCCCATGTCAGCCGGAGGATTCCCACCCAGTTTATCCGTCGCAAGGCAGGGTTTTTTTTGAACACTGGTGTGGCCAGACAGCTGCCCTTTTATGGGCTAGAAAAGAGGTGGTCCTGGAGGGGTCAAAGGGGGGCGGAGCTGACCCATAGTAGGCTGACATGGGGAGGATCTAGGAAAGGAAAATTACTGTAAGTATGGATAACAATTTTCCTTAATCAGTTATATATTTAGCACAGCGCTGTGGTTAAAAGCACTATCAGAAGGTGTGGCTTTGGCATGAGAGCGTGAGGACATGCTGACCTTGAGCTTCAGGCAACCCGTCTCTTCTGTAGCACCCGCATCGGTGTGATGGGCAATTTCCCCAACAAATAATGCCTCCCATATGGTGACAGTCCCCTCAGCCTCAGTGAACTCCAACATTGCTCCTTCGACTTCTACTTTTCCGGGGGTCTCCAGGGACCCATCGAGTCTTCAAAGATGGCGTCAGCACAAGACTCCACCACTTCACACACGGCCTCACCTATACCATGTCTGAGGTTGGTGCCTGCATCAATTCCTCCCCCACCTCCCCGTGCTCCTTGAACAGCCACAACAAGGGCATCTGATGCGGCAGATGCCCTGGGGGATCGAGACCTACACTCACACATTTGGTCTCTCCCCACTAAGGAGGCTTTAGAGCGGTTCGCAACATGGGTGGAGAAGGCCTTGCAGCAGGAGATTGGGAACTTGGAGGCTGAGACTACTCACCCAGGGGGTAGAGTTGAATCACTAGAAACGAATGTGAAGGACATGATCCCTACTTTACAGGCATTAAAGGAGAGAGGCTTGACACAAGATAAATGGATCGATTCCCTCCTCATCAGCTGGATGACTATGAAAATTTGGGCCGCAGAGCCAATATTCATATTTGGGGCCTGCCGGAAGCAACTTCATTAAGGGACATAGTCCCCACTTTACAGGGCATCTTCAAGCAGATAGTAGGCCAGGATGCCCCAGCACACATTGAGATTCATCGTGCCAACAGGGCACTGAGACCGCCATCAGACGACCCTAAAAAGCTGTCCTTTTTATTCCGGATCATTCCCGCCGCACGCTTATGCAAAACAGGGCACTGAAACCACTGCTTGAAACCCGAGCTCGCTTATCGTTGGATTCTTATTCAGGTTCTGTCCATAAGATGCTGTTGCATGACCTTAAACAGGGCAGTTCGTGCTAGAAAACCCTCCGATGTGGATGAATTAAAACAAATATTTTTACTTGGGTTATTTTTGTGTAATAAAATTTGTTTGATCTGAATCATTTAAATGTGACAAATATGCAAAAAAAAAAAGGTGTGGGGGGGGGGGGGAAGCTGGAAAATACTTTTTCACAGCACTGTATACATAATATGAAAAGTGTATTTAGGTACTATATCAGGGGGAAGATGGTTACTGTCAGCTGCGCCAACAAAACAAATCTTAGGACTATAAATGTTGGTATTATTCATGTCAATTTTAACCATCTGCCTAATGCTGTATTTAAGCAAGAAATGGGGTCTTATGATCATAGAATAAACAAACCCTCTTTTCAATTTAAGACCCTATAATTGCCTACAGACATTTTACCGCCACAAGCAGTTTTGCTTGGACCTTGAAGGGGAGATGCCCTAAAAGCTTATCCTGAAAAATTGTACGTTCATGCAAATCAAAAAGTATCATAAACTGTACTCAATTGTTTCCATACAAGAGGCACTAACTTTTAAACACAACAATACATATTACTAACTCACAGATACATAAATCCTTGTATCAAATACTAATAACAAGCAGCACAAAATCAAAGATACAACATTTTAAGGGGTTGTAAACCCTCAAGGTTTTTTGCCTTAATGCATTAAGGTGAAAAACCTTCTGTAGTGCAGCAGCCTCCCAGAGCCCCCCTTTTACTTGCCTGATCACGATCGTTCCATTACTGGGACAAGCACAGCAGCTCTAGCTGCTGTCTTGGGTCCTCATTGGATAGATTGGTAGCAGTGGGAGGCCATTGGCTCCCGCTGCTGTCAATTAAATCCAGTGACACGGGGGTGGGGCTAAGTCCTGCTGTCTATGTCAATGGATGCAGCAGCAGGACTCGGGCGTCCGCATGAGTGTCCCCAGGGAAAGCGGGTCTCCGAGGGGGCATATAAGAAGAGGAGCCAGGAGCGCCGTGAGGGGACCCCAGAAGAGGATGATTGGGGCCACTCTGTGCAAAACCCTTGCACAGAGGGGGTAAGTATAACATGTTTGTTATTTAAAAAAACAAAAAAAAAACAAAATATGTCCTTTATCTTTTTATACAAGTTTCTGTTTTAACCACTTCATGCAAAATCACATACCTGCACGTCATTTGCTTGAAGTTGTTATACCTGCAGTTGCAGGCATCACCCCAGTACCTTTTTGTTAGAACTAATGATCAGCTATCTAATGATAACCGATGCAGCTAATGAGCCGCTCGGCCGTTATCATAAGGAGCGGAAGGGGACATCTCCCCCCAACCACCTTTCGCCTCTCTGCCCCAGTCTCCCATCCCACCTGGAGACCAGAGCTTTCACACTGGGGTGGTGCGCTTGAAATAAAGTCCTGCAAGCATCATTGAAATGAATGGGCAGCGTTGCCGAAGTGCCTGCAAAACGCTTCGGCAGTGGCGCTTTTGGGGTGCTTTTAAGTCCTTGTTAACCCCTTCTTTTTGGGTTAAAAGCACCCCGCTACCGTCCACACAGTGCCGCTAAAACGAGCGGAGATTCACCGCGAGCACGGGGTGGTCTTTAGCGTTTGAAAGACCGCTGCGCAAATAGCGTGTGACATAAAATATTGCAATGACCGCCATGTTATTCTCTAGGGTCTTTGCTAATACACAGACACACAGATACACACAGACAGACACACACACACAGACACAGACACACACACACAGACACACAGACACACAGACACACACACACACACACAGACACACACACACAGACACACAGACACAGACAGACACACAGACACAGACAGACACACAGACACAGACAGACACACAGACACAGACAGACACACAGACACAGACACACAGACACAGACAGACACACAGACACAGACAGACACACAGACACAGACAGACACACAGACACAGACAGACACACAGACACAGACAGACACACAGACACAGACAGACACACAGACACAGACAGACACACAGACACAGACAGACACACAGACACAGACAGACACACAGACACAGACAGACACACAGACACAGACAGACACACAGACACAGACACACAGACACAGACAGACACACAGACACAGACAGACACACAGACAGACACACAGACAGACACACAGACAGACACACAGACAGACACACAGACAGACACACAGACAGACACACAGACAGACACACAGACAGACACACAGACAGACACACAGACAGACACACAGACAGACACACAGACAGACACACAGACAGACACACAGACAGACACACAGACAGACACACAGACAGACACACAGACAGACACACAGACAGACACACAGACAGACACACAGACAGACACACAGACAGACACACAGACAGACACACAGACAGACACACAGACAGACACACAGACAGACACACAGACAGACACACAGACAGACACACACACAGACAGACACACAGACAGACACACAGACAGACACACAGACAGACACACAGACAGACACACAGACAGACAGACACACAGACAGACAGACACACAGACAGACAGACACACAGACAGACAGACACACAGACAGACAGACACACAGACAGACAGACACACAGACAGACAGACACACAGACAGACACACAGACAGACACACAGACAGACACACAGACAGACAGACAGACAGACACACAGGCAGACACACAGGCAGACACACAGGCAGACACACAGGCAGACACACAGGCAGACACACAGGCAGACACACAGGCAGACACACAGGCAGACACACAGGCAGACACACAGGCAGACACACAGGCAGACACACAGGCAGACACACAGGCAGACACACAGGCAGGCAGACAGGCAGACAGGCAGACAGGCAGACAGGCAGACAGACAGGCAGACAGGCAGACAGACAGGCAGACAGACAGGCAGACAGGCAGACAGACAGGCAGACAGGCAGACAGACAGGCAGACAGACAGGCAGACAGGCAGACAGGCAGACAGACAGGCAGACAGGCAGACAGGCAGACAGGCAGACAGGCAGACAGGCAGACAGGCAGACAGGCAGACAGGCACACACAGACACAGACACAGACACAGACACAGACACAGACACAGACACAGACACAGACACAGACACAGACACAGACACAGACACAGACACAGACACAGACACAGACACAGACACAGACACAGACACAGACACAGACACAGACACAGAGACAGACAGACACAGACAGACAGACACAGACAGACAGACAGACAGACAGACAGACAGACAGACAGACAGACAGACAGACAGACAGACAGACAGACAGACAGACAGACAGACAGACAGACAGACAGACAGACAGACAGACAGACAGACAGAAAACACAGAATTGTTGACATTTTTGCAGATTTATTAAAAAAGAAAAACTGATGTATCACATGGTCCTAAGTATTCAGACCCTTTGCTCAGTATTTAGTAGAAGCACCCTTTTGATCTAATACAGCCATGAGTCTTTTTGGGAAAGATGTAACAAGTTTTTCACACCTGGATTTGGGGATCCTCTGCCATTCCTCGTTGCAGATCCTCTCCAGTTCTGTCAGGTTGGATGGTAAACGTTGGTGGACAGCCATTTTTAGTTCTCTCCAGAGATGCTCAATTGGGTTTAAGTCAGGTCTCTGGCTGGGCCATTCAAGAACAGTCGCAGAGTTTTTGTGAAGCCACTCTTTCGTTATTTTAGCTGTGTGCTTAGGGTCATTGTCTTGTTGGAAGGTAAACCTTCGGCCCAGTCTGAGGTTCTGAGTGCTCTGGAGAAGGTTTTCGTCCAGGATATCCCTGTACTTGGCTGCATTCATCTTTCCCTCGATTGCAACCAGTCGTCCTGTCCCTGCAGCTGAAAAACACCCCCACAGCATGATGCCACCACCATGCTTCACTGTTGGGACTGTATTGGACAGGTGATGAGCAGTGCCTGGTTTTCTGCACACATGCCGCTTAGAGTTAGGGCCAAAAAGTTCTATCTTGGTCTCATCAGACCAGAGAATCTTATTTCTCACCATCTTGGAGTCCTTCAGGTGTTTTTTTTTTTAGCAAACTCCATGCGGCTTTCATGTGTCTTGCACTGAGGAGAGGCTTCCGTCTGGCCACTCTGCCATAAAGCCCCGACTGGTGGGGGGCTGCAGCGATGTTTGACTTTCTACAACTTTCTCCCATCTCCCGACTGCATCTCTGGAGCTCAGCCACAGTGATCTTTGTGTTCTTTACCTCTCTCACCAAGGCTCTTCTCCCCAGATAGCGCAGTTTGGCCCGGACGGCCAGCTCTAGGAAGGGTTCTGGTCATCCCAAACGTCTTCCATTTAAGCATTATGGAGGCCACTGTGCTCTTAGGAACCTTAAGTGCAGCAGAAATTTTGTTGTAACCTTGGCCAGATCTGTGCCTTGCCACAATTCTGTCTCTGAGCTCTTCAGGCAGTTCCTTTGACCTCATGATTCTCATTTGCTGTGACATGCACTGTGAGCTGTAAGGTCGTATATAGACAGGTGTGTGGCTTTCCTAATCAAGTCCAATCAGTATAATCAAACACAGCTGGACTCAAATGAAGGTGTAGAACCATCTCAAGGATGATCAGAAGAAATAGACAGCACCTGAGTTAAATATGAGTGTCACAGCAAAGGGTCTGAATACTTAGGACCATGTGATATTTAACCACTTGACAACTGGGCACTTAAACCCCCCTCGTGACCAGACCAATTTTCAGCGCTCTCACACTTTGAATGACAATTATTCAGTCATGCAATACTGTACCCAAATGAATTTTTTGTCCTTTTTTTCATACAAATAGAGCTTTCTTTTGGTGGTATTTGATCACCTCTGGGTTTTTTATTTTTTGCGCTATAAATGAAAAAAGACTGCAAATTTTGAAAAAAAAAACGCATTTTTCTTAGTTTCTGTGATAAAATTTTGCAAATTAGTAATTTTTCTTCATATATTTTGGCCACAATTTATAATGCTACATATCTATGGTAAAAATAACCCAAATTAGTGGATATTATTTGGTCTTTGTGAAAGTTAGAGAGTCTACAAGTTATGGTGCAAATCATAAAAAATTGATCACATCTGATGCACTGATGGCCTATCTCATTTCTTGTGACCCGAACAAGTCAGGAAAGTACAAATACCCCCCAAATGACCCCTTTTTTGAAAGTAGACAATCCAAGGTATTTAGTAAGATGCATGGTGAGGTTTTTGATGTTGTCATTTTTTCCCACAATTCTTTGCAAAATGAAGATTCCCCCCCCCCCCCCCCCCACAAAATTGTCATTGTAATAGGTTATTTCTCTCACATGGCATGTATATACCACAAATGACACCCCAAAATACATTCTGCTACTCCTCCTGAGTATGGGGATACCACATGTGTGGAACTTTTTCACAGCCTGGCCACATAGAGAGGCCCAACATGCAGGGAGCACCATCACGTGTTCTAGGAGCATAAATTACACATCTAATTTGTTGACTACCTATTACACTTTTGAAGGCCCTGGAGCACCAGGACAATGACACATGACACTGATGTGGCACTGATGACAAATGGCACTGATACGTGGCACTGATGTGGCACTGATGACAGATGGCACTGATACGTGGCACTGACGTGGCACTGATGACAGGTGGCACTGATGACAGATGGCACTAATATGTGGCACTGACAGATGGCACTAATACGTGGCACTGACAGATGGCACTAATACGTGGCACTGACAGATGGCACTAATACGTGGCACTGACAGATGGCACTAATACGTGGCACTGACAGATGGCACTAATATGTGGCACTGATGACATGTGGCGCTGATGACCAATGGCACTGATATGTGGCACTGATGACACGTGGCACTGATGAAAGATGGCACTAATACGTGGCACTGATGACAGATGGCACTAATATGTGGCACTGATGACACTGATGACAGGTGGCACTGATACGTGGCACTGATGACACTGATGACAGGTGGCACTAATACGTGGCACTGATGACACGTGACACTGATGACAGATGGCACTATGTGGCACTGATGACAGATGGCACTTATACGTAGCAGTGGGGGCAGGGGCAGATGGCAGGGGCAGATGGCAGGGGCAGATGGCAGGGGCAGATGGCAGGGCAGATGGCAGGGACTGTTAACAGCGGGACACCTTTTTTTCCTTTTTTTTTTTTCTTTTACACTCACCGCCGCAGCGGTTCCGCTCTCCCTCCTCACACGCTGTCTCTGTGTGAGGAGGGAGAGCCGGCGATGAGAGATGATCTCATATGTTTACATATGAGATCCTCTCTCATTGGCACCGCCGATCGCACCGTAAACGGCCGCTGTCATTGGCCGTTTATGGTGATCTGTGACTGGCTGTGTCCGAGGGACACGGCCAGCACAAAACTTCCGCGATGCGCGCTCGCGGGAGCGCGCAATGCGGAAGTCAACAGGCGGCCGTCCAGGGACGCCCTCCCGGCAATTGTAGTCCGCGCTGTAGCCGTCTTTCGGCTATAGCGCGGACGCCTAGTGGTTAAGTTTTTCTTTTTTAATAAATCTGCAACAATGTCAACAATTCTGTGTTTTTCTGTCAATACGGGGTGCTGTGTGTACATTAATGAGGAAAAAAATGAACTTAAATGATTTTAGCAAATGGCTGCAATATAACAGAGTGAAAAATGTAAGGGGGTCTGAATACTTTCCGTCCCCACTGTGTGTGTGTGTGTATGTATATATGTATATGTATGTATATATATATGTTTGGGGGTTTGAAGTAATTTTCTAGCAAAAAATACTGATTTTAACTTGTAAACAACAAGTGTCAGGCTTGGTCCAGAAGTGGTTAAATGTGAGTTTTTTTTTGTTTTTGTTTTTTTAGCCTGCTTTTAGCCCTATTGAAGGCACAAAAATGACTGTGAATAATTTGCATCCAAGGGTCACAGAGGAGGATATTGTGGTAAGTAGCACTTCTTTTTTTTTTTTTTTTTTTTTAGTTGTTTTAAATAACGATTTCCTCTTGCTGTCTCATTTAGCAGTACCTATTTATTGAGGCCATGTTTAGGCACCCTCTCATATTTCACATCTCACCAGCAATAGCTGTGAAAAAATGGTGAATGGTAAACCTAATTATACAGTACTGGACATTGAAATGTCACAATCTTCAGTACATACAGTACAGTCAGAATACATAAAATACACCACCATGAAAACATCAGTAAAGCATTATGCAGTAAGTAAAGACATAAAATAAGGTACCATCACTAAGATACTACCATTTAACATGGGTCACTGGAACGATAGTTATACGGGAAAACAAGTCTCAAAGTTCATGGCACCAAAGTAATCTATCCAATACAAGATCAGCTGCAGCTAAACCAGGGGAGGCTAACCAACCACCCCGTAACTTCTCAAATTTGGAGGGGCTGCCTCTATGCTGATATATCAGTTTTTCTGTATCAAATTTGTTGTTTTGAATAAAATAAAGGAGAACTATCTGAATTTTACAAGGATTGTGGCACATATTCAAAGAGTAACAAAGTAATTACTTCAATTGGAAAGAGACAAATACAAATGCAATATCGCACCATATAAGCATCAGATAGACTGTCAGAGTCTAATGTCATACAATTTGAAAAGAAAAAGAAAGGTAGATTGTTGGTTGTTGGTCTAGTTTTAAAAAACAAGGCGATTAATCAGTAAAGCAAAAGTACATTTCAAGGGTCTGGAGAAACAACCCTGTGAGTACCACATAATAACTGATGAAAGGGAAAGGGTCATGAAAAAGGAGTAAGAGGATAGAAGAAGCAAAGAAAAGGGAAAAAAATACAGCTGGAGTAAAGGGTAAATTTGATAGAGGTAGTGCGGCTTCACTGAATGAAGGGTGATGAAAGGGTAAATGAAGGTTCTGTTCTTGGACCTCTTCTTTTCTCAATCTACACCACCTCCTTGGGTCAGTTGATTGCCTCCCCCGGCTTCAAATATCATCTCTACGCTGATGACACCCAAATCTATCTCTCCACCCCCTAGCTCTCTCCATCTGTCTCCTCACGCATTACCAACTTACTAGCAGACATATCAGCCTGGATGTCACATCACTTCCTCAAACTCAACCTATCCAAAACCAAGCTCATGATATTTCCTCCCTCAGGTGCCACTTCCCCTGATTTCTCTGTCAATATCAACGGCTCAACTATCAAACCATCTCCCCACGCCAAGGTCCTAGGTGTAATCCTGGACTCTGAACTAACCTTTCGACCCCACATTCTATCCCTATCCAAAACTTGCTGCCTCAATCTCCTCAACATCTCCAAGATACGCCCCTTCCTAACCAATGTCACCACAAAGCTTCTAATCCACTCCCTGGTCATCTCCCACCTCGACTACTGCAACTCCCTCCTCATTGGTTTACCTCTAAATAGGCTATCCCCACTTCAGTCCATCATGAACGCTGCTGCCAGGCTCATCCACCTCACAAACCGCTCAGCATACGCTACAACCCTCTGCCAATTCCTCCATTGGCTGCCACTCAGTCACCGAATTAAATTCAAGATACTAACTATAACTTACAAAGCCATCCACAACCTGGCCCCCAGCTACATCTCTAACCTAGTCGCAAAATACCAACCTAATCGTTCTCTTCGCTCCTCCCAAGACCTCCTGCTCTCAAACTCCCTTGTCACCTCATCCCATGCTCGCCTTCAGTACTTCTCCAGAGCCTCTCCCATCCTCTGGAATGCTCTACCCCAATCCGTCCGATTTTCTCCTACTTTATCCACTTTCAGACGATCCCTGAAAACTCATCTCTTCAGAGAAGCCTATCTGGCCCCCACCTAACAACTGTACATTTATCTTCTCAATCAGAACATCACCCACAGTTTTTACCTCTTGTATTTCTTGACCTTCCCTCTTAGATTGTAAGCTCTAAAGGAGCAGGGCCCTCTAAATCCTACTGTATTAAAGTGTATTGTATTTGTGTTGTCTACCCTCACGTTGTAAAGCTCTACGTAAACTGTTGGCGCTATATAAATCCTGTATTATAATAATAATAATAATGAAGTATTACCATGGCAATAGTAAAGTTTCATCAAAGTGTGGAGGCAAACCGTATTAAACCCATGGTAACCAACATTTTTTCAAATTTGCATGTTTGATCACTCTTAATTGCTTTCAGTTTAGCATGGACAAGGGCTCTTGGTTCTGTAAACGATTTTGGCTAAAATCAAATTTTGAGTTTTCCATGCCTTAACTATGGTTTGTTTTGCGGCTGTTAAGAGCTGTAAAAGAAGTTAAAATTAAATAGAATTAAACAGAATTCTGTTTAATTCTGTCTGGGTTTTAGATTCAAAAGAGCTATAGCAAGATTAGTTTCTATGGAAGTTTTGAACTTTTAAGAAGCTAAATCAAAAACTGTCTTCCAAAATTTGTGGGCTATTGGACAGTCTCACCCTAGATGGAGATAGGTGGCAGGACAGATCGTGAAAAACAAGCTGCAGGGTAATCTGGAGTGTATTTAACTATCCTAGCAGGAAATAAATACCAACGAGCAAGCACCTTATAATTTGTTTCCACAGCAACAACATTAGAGGAAGCAGATTCAGTGACTAATCATATAATGTAGTATCCTTGAATGAGCGGTTTAGATCTTGTTCCCATTTGTAAACCTAGGGAGGGGTCTAGTTTCAAAACTACTAGAATTTGTTTATAAGTAATCGAAACAAGTACTCTGATATATGGGACTTAATTACATATATGTTCAAAATGCAAGATCTAGGAAAACTGAGTGCCTGATTGTAGGTATGGTTGGGAAAAAAAAATTAAATCTGTTAATGACGGAATAATTCTGATTGGGGAAGTCCATACATTTCACACAGAGTAGGAAAAGAGTGTAAAGAAGATGCGGATACAAATTTATATAATCTAAATGGATTAGCTGAACTCCACGCATTAAAGAAATTAGGGGAAATCCAGGCAGGGTTTTTAATAAAAGAAAGAAGGGGTTTATGGGGTGATTAAAGGCAGAGAGTGGTTTTGAATCTATCCCAGATGGATAAAGAGTGTTTAGTGATAGGATTGTGAATAGAGGTATGATCAACTGGATGTAACCATAACATATTGGCTACTAAGATAGGGTCACAGTCGATAGACTCAATTGTTACCCATAGCAGAGCTTCCTTTACTGCATGGTATTTAGGTAAATGTGAAAGGTAAGCTGCATGATAATAGGCAGTCATATTGGGGAGACCTAAGCCACCATGTTGTTGTGGAAGACAGAGTGCATTTAGAGGTATGGGGTTTAGCTGTGCCCCAGATAAAGGCGATAAGTTAGCTGAATATAAATCCAGTTATTTTAGCAGTAAGTTGTATTCCTAGGTATGGGAGTCGATGTGGAGTCCATGCAAAGGGGAGCGATTTTTAAGCAAGTTGAAGTTCAGCAAGAGATAGGGAGATGTTGAGTGCAGTGGATTTTTGGTAATTAACAGTCAGACCTGAAATGTGTGGAAAATGGTTTAAGATTGAAAGGAGACTAGGTGCTGTGATATGGGGAGAGGTAATAAAGAGTAAGATATCGGCAAAAATTCAGACTTTATGATATCTACCTAATTCAATACCTTTAATTGCCCAATCTAATCAATTGGGCAAGGGGCTTGATGATGAGAGCAAAAAAGTGTGGAAAGAGGGCATCCTTGAGGGGTGCCACTTTCAACAGGGAATAGGTCAGATTTAAAACCTGCAATATTTGATATATGCTTTCGGTTTATCGCATAGGGATGAAATCCACTTCAGAAAATGGGGCCCAAACCCCCATTTTTGAAGAGTGTACTGAAGTTAGGACCATGAGACTATGGCAAAATCTTTTTTAATACTGAGGCAAAGAAAACATGCTGGTAAATGTCTAGATTTGGTTGCATGAGCAAGTAATGAAGCTCTGCGAATATAATCACCTGTTTGGCATAGGGGAATAAACCCAACTTGTTCACGATGATTAAGTTTACCCTTTATCTGGTTTTAAATGAGTCACTATTATTTTACATATTTGTTCAAGCCACATCTATGGTGTTTGGGGGGGAGGGGGGTCTTAGAGATCCAATGAAGTAGTGGAAGCCTACAAGCTTGAAACATGGCCCTAGCTGCCGCCCCTCTCAAACGTATCTGGGGTAACATCATTAAGCATACCCAAAATAGTGTTTTGACTCCACAGGAATGTTAATCTGAAATGCTGTGTTTATCGTTGTATTTCAGAAACAGTGAAGCCATGGGCGCCTCCAGATTAAGTGCATTAAGTCACCTGTATCTCTGTCACACCTTGTGCATAAAGGATCTGGGCGCAGGCCCATGGAATGTAACCTGAGTGGAGTACAATGAGCTCTTCATAAAATATATAACTGAGACAGTCTCTGGGAGACATTTAGAGAGCATAAATGAGCAGTTTCTACTGTCTCTTCCCAATGATCACCCATGTCTCTTTTCCACTTCTCACATGCTAAACTAGGAGAATTTATAAAATAAATATAAAACCCCAGTAGTATGGCATAGCAATTAGAAATAAGGCCCTTTTGTAGAGATAAACTGCTGCATGAGACCGAATACCCGGGTAGTTGAGAAGTCGGATGGCTCTATAGACCCCTGAGCTGCAACAGTGTGTTCCAGTTGTACATAGTAAAATAACATATTTGAGGGAATACCAAATCTAGACTGTAGTTGAGCAAAAGACCATAAAATTCCATTTTCAAAAATATGTTTGAGATGCATCAACCCAATTGCACGCCACCTAGCAGCATGTTGTAGCTTAACCAATTCAGGGTAGGTATGTTTATTGCATATTGGGCTGGAGCTAGTATAGCCTGTAATCTTTTGTAGTTTTGCTTTCTCCCATACTTTTTGTAAGAGTCTATATGTTTGGTATTGTTTATTGGGTTTAGAGAAAAGCTGTGCCTCCAACCCTTCAGCGAGAGTGTAGTCCCCACTAAAATGCAGCATGATGTTTTCAGTGCTCATCTTCAGATTCGTGCCCAAATCACAACCGCCACTCAATCCTGCACCCGCACTAGACACAAAGCCTGCAGGATGATTTGCTTCCAGTGATGGACAGTGCATTTTGTGTATCCATTGGCTGAGGAGGCGGTGTTGCACCACCCCACGCTGCCAATGGGTAGCTGAAGCTGCTTAAGTCCCTCCTTCCTGACATCACCCTGCACTCTCCTGTGTCCCGGCCTGCCCGTATACTAAGCTAACCAGGACTATCATGGCAATGTGCAGCCGTGCTGTGCGGCTTCAGCAACTTAAACTTAAGGCTTCACTACCCTACTGTAGCTGCTGCACCTTTACCAGTGACATAAAAAGGAAAAAACACAATATCATGGGTATTGAATAGATAGTCAACTCCTATCCTCATATTGATTAGTGGTTCCAAATTAATAACTACTGCAGTAGGGAACAGTCACAAAAGATACACTCCGCATCTTTCTAAATAACTGTTCTTTCTTTATTATGACGCAATTGAAGGTTTTTATACACATGATTTACGTAGGGATCACATTAATATTACAATTGTATGTTTATGGTAACAAGGGGCGTAACATAGGCAGACTAATTCTAATCAGGACTCGAAACAATGCAAACATGTAATGAAAACATATTAGTGCAATGTGCACAGTGAGGGCAGTGTGCAATACATAGAAAATAGAATACAATTATATACAGAACCTACAAACTTCCTTTACAGTCCACAAAACCATTCTCTCAGGCTAGGAATTCAAATTTCATTCCTTTCCATCAAATAGGTTCTTTCCCTCCAATGTGTAGCTCTCACCGGACCCTCTGCGGACCCTGTACAGGGCTGCACAAGATCTGTTCCTTTGAGGAGTGATTGTCCCAGTGCCCAAGGCATAGTGGTTATGGGGCTTTTATCCAATCTGTTAACAATCCCCAAGAGGAACAGTGATCCTGCATCTCCAGGCCCTGAATGCCTTTGTGCGAATCCACAAGTTCACGCTGAAATTCATTTGTTTGGTGGTGCCTCCCTTCACCATGGGGAATTTTCATTTTGGGCATCCATAGACATCAAGGATGTTTACCTGCCCATTCCCATCTGCGTGGGACATGAGCGTACCTTAAGCTTCTCTATCTGGGATGCACATTATCAGTTTGTAGCTCTGCCCTTGGGTCTGGCCTCCACTTCCCAGGTGTTTGCCAAAGTCTTGGCCCACTCCTGGTCTTGCTGAGACAACAGGGGATCAATGTGATCAGTTATCTGGATGAATTGCTTCTTTGGGCAGAGTCTCGCTTGTCCCTGGTGTAGTTTTACTGTGTGTTTCGGTGGATTCTGCCCCTCAGGAAGTCTGCATTGACCCCATCCAAGCGCTTAGTCTTTAGTCTTAGTCTTGGTCTGCCCTTCGATTCAGAGCGGCCCAAGGTGTTCCGCTCACCGGGCAATCTCTGGAAGCTCTGGCTTGCAGGTGGCCTACTCAGAGTTTTTTGCATGCAGGTTTTGGGCCTATTTGTGGCTACCCTTTTGAGGTGGTTCAGTATGCCCAGTTCCATATAGGAGCACTGCAGAAGGAAATCCTATTCAAATAGAACAGGTCTCCTGCTGCCTTGGACATCCGGATTCACCTGGAGCGATCGAGGGCCTCCCTCCTCAGGTGGTTCCTCCAGCCTTCCGGAAAGGGCTGTTCTTCCTTCCCCTTCACTGGACTGTGGTCATGACTGATGTCAACCTGTCGGGCTGGGGAGGAGTTCCTGGGATCAGACTCTGCTCAGGATTGCTGGATTCCAGAGAAAGCCCGCTTGCCCATCCATGTTCTGTAGCTTCAGATGATCATAGTGTCACTGATAGAATAGATGGATCACCTAAAGGGTCCACAGATCAGGATTCCATTGGACAGGGGCCACCGTGGTGGTGTATGTCATTCATCTGAGAGGTGCAAGAGCAGCGGTGGTGCTGGAAGCGTCTTGCATGCTGCAATGGGTGGAGCTTTTCGTTCTGGCTCTGTCCGTCGTGCACATGCCAGGTGTCGGAAACTGGCAATCAGACTTTCTCGGCCTTCAGAGGCTGGATCAGGGTAGGTGACCCCTACACTAGGAGGTATTCCATCAATTAAGTTTTCATTGAGGGACGCCGGACATGGATCTCCATATGTGTGGTAAGATCGTTGAATCCTCTGGCGGACGCAACGGATGCGCATGTGGCGCCATGGGATCAGTACTATCTCATCTACGCCTTTCCGCTCCTCGGTCTCATACCTCATCTGTAGCACAGGATAGAGGCCGAAAGGATCTCGGTCATCCTGGTGGCTCTGGACTGGCCTTGTCTGTGGTGCGGTGACAAGGTGCGGTTGGTGGCAGACACTCCCTGGCTGCTGCCTATTCAATAGGACCTTCTGTCTCAGGGGCCGGTGTTATACCCTGTATACCGTTGACTTGACAGTGTGGCTTTTTGTAAGCCAGGTTCGGATTGACAGGGGGTGTCTTTTTCGGTGATCTAGATTCTGTTAAAGGCTCGTAAGTCTACCTTCTGGATGGTCTATATTTTTTGGTGTGAAGCCCTGGGGTTCCATCGTCATTCTGTGGCTCAGGGGTTGGCCTTCTTGCAGCTTGGCATGGATCAGACGCTTGTTTTGAGTACGATCAAAGCTCCAGTCTCTGTTTTGGCTACTTTCAGCATCCCTTTAGCTATGCATTCCTTGGTCAACAGTTGTAAGGGGTTCCTTATGTGGTGGTGGTGTGGTTATGTCTGCGTTCCTTATTGCCGTGTAGAATTTGGCGTTGTTGGCTCTTTAGAAGCCTTCCTTTTGAAAAGAGTCTGGGATATTCCCTTGCTTACGCTCTTGCACAAAGTTGCCTTCCTAGTCGCTTTCACTTCAGCGCGGTGGGTGTCTGTGTTGGTGGCCTTGTCCTGTATGCTGCCTTATCTGGTCTTGCACAGGGACAAGGCATTGTTTTGACCCTCCCTTTCTGCTAAAAAACAAATATAATGTTTGGGGATTCTATGTTATTTTCTAGCAAATAAATTGATTTTTACATGTAGGAGAGAAATATCAGAATTGGCCTGAGTGGCAAGTGGTTAAACTTTATTTTCAAAGGTGGGATAGGGAGGTTTGGTAGGACCAATATCATACAAATGAATGTGTTGCCACGACTCATGTGCTCCAGGCCTTACCTATTAAACTTCCTGCAGGTTTCTTAAAGCGGTAGTAAACCCGCTGACATTTTTATTTCTCTACACCAGTCAGGGTCGGTTCACACTGGGGCGACTTGGGATCCGACTTGTACGCCCTCAAGTCGCCCCAAGTCGCCCCAAGTCGCTTTGCATTTAGGTTAACATGATAGGCAATGGGAGCGTCTTAATTGACACTACTGAAGTCGCTCCGACTTCAGAAAAGACTCCTGTACTACTTCTATCCGACTTGTAGGCGACTTGTACCCATTCAACTCAATGTAAGTCGCCTGCAAGTCGGATCTCTCTGTAAAGTCAAGCGACTTTGCAGAGAAAACCCCTCCCTCCCCCCCTCCCCCCCTCCCCCCCAGAGAGGTGATTGGCCACAGGCAAAGTCGCCTGTCATGGAGGCGACTTCAAGTCGCCTCGTAATTTGCCGAAGTCGCGCTAAAGTCGCGCTGAAGCCGCGTTGAAGTCGTGGTACAAAGTCGCGCTAAAGTCGTGTTGCCCATGTGTGAACCGAGCCTCAGGGAAAAGGCATAATGAGCTAGTATGCACTGCATACTAGCTCATTATGAGATACTTACCTTAGAACGAGGCGCCGGCATCTCACCAGGTCCACGCCGAAGGAGCTGACATTTCCCCTCGGCGTGCCTTCCGGGTATCGCGGCTCCAGGGCTGTGAGTGGCCGGAGCCACAATGTCGTCACTCCCGCGCATGTGCGCAGGAGACTTTTTTCCGTCAAAGTCCGGCGGCTTTCAGCCGAGAATCCCCTGTGCGCATGCGCCGCTGCAGTCAGCACCTCATTGCGAGGGGAATATCTCCTAAACCGTACAGGTTTAGGAGATATTTTTTTTTACCTACAGGTAAGCCTTCTTATAGGCTTACCTGTAGGTAAAAGTTTAAAAAATAGGTATACAACCGCTTTAAGAGACCTTCATTCAAGATTCTTGATATTTATCTGGGCCGGAAAGCCAGCGAGAGTGCGCAGGGCTATCTTGACGCTTCCCAAGGTAAGAGGAGGGATTGGATTTCCCGATCCAGTCAAAGATCACAAAGCCTCGCATTTAGCACGAGTAGTTGACTGGTGTGTGCTTCAAAACAAGAAACCATGGGTCCACATGGAGCAGGCAACGGTTGTCCTTCCCACTTCTATGGCTGTCGGACACTGATATTCTGCAGGCTGTCAAAATGTACCCAACTGTTGGCGCCACTTTACGGACAATGAAAACGGTCTTCAAAACTAACACTATATCACCATATCTGAACTCTTTAACCCCAATCCTGGGCACACCGGCTTTTCAGCTGGGCTTAACAGATCCTCACTTTGCTGCCTTGATACAGCAGGGCTCTTACATTTTTCAGTTGGCAACCACTTGATGACGAAGAGAGGTTAAAAGATATTTCTCATCAGACCTGGACTTTCTTCGCCGGGCACAGCTTAGTGCATTCCTCCGTTCATTACCAACGGCCCTCGTACGCTCCCCTTCCTCGTTTTGAACAAATCTGCTTAACGGGTGAACTGCTGAGACACTCGTCACATTTCTATGCTTTGTTGATTAGGCTGGAAGCTCCACAAGAACTTGCTTTCCTACAATTATGGGAAAGGCATCTTGGGGTCACTTTTTCTCAAGCTCAGGACAGGACTTTTTGCTCACAGGGTGTCTTTGGCGAGTAGGTATCAAGGAGGGTATAAAATCCTTACTAGATAGTGCAGAACACTGGGAGTACTGCATTGGATGTTCCCGCAAGTATCATATGTTTGTTGGCGCTGTCTGAAGTCTGAGGACACCCTTTTACACACATTTTGGGAATGTCCAAAGATGAAAGAATTTTGGACTATGGTAGCCGAATCCGCAAAACAATTACAGGTGTCTCTTGGAGAAAACCCGGCAGCTTTCTTATTACATGATACCCCTCTATCCATTAAAAATTACAAAAATTCACTACTAAAACATCTCTTTACGGCAGCGAAAGAGTGTATCCCGGCATTGTGGAACAGTACCACCCCCTATAGCTAGATCACATTGGCTTGCCAGGATAACAGAAATCCAACAAATGGAGAATCTCTTACTATGGTACTAAAAGGGGCAAGATGAGAAAAATTGGAAAGTCTGGACTCCCCTATTTCATTTATAAGGAACAGTCCCCTCTAGCCTCTCAGCAGTAGTTGGTCCCCTAATCTACTACGGGGTAGCTTAGCTTTACCCCTATGCTATAGGGGTGATCACGTGTGTGTGTGTGTGTGTGTGTTTTTTTTTTTCTTTTGCTCTCTGTCCTTCTCTCTCATTCATTCTTTTCTACTTTTCTTTCCTCTTTGCACCTTCTGGACTTAACCAGAGTGCTACTTGGTAAAGGAAAATGTAATAAAAGGAGAAACTGTGTTGCTTCCTAATGCTCACAAAGTAATTTTGTTAAACCAGTATTCAATTTAACCACTTCAGCCCCAGAAGGATTTACCCCCTTCCTGACCTGAGCACTTTTTACAATTTGGCACTGCGTCGCTTTAACTGCTAATTGCGTGGTCATACAATGCTGTACCCAAACGAAATTTGCGTCCTTTTCTTCCCACAAATAGAGCTTTCTTTTGATGGTTCTTTTGGGGTGTCTACTTTCCAAAATGGGATCATTTGGGGGGGGGGGGGGGGTTTGTGCCACCTGGGCATTCCATGGCCTCTGAAACTGTGATAGGCAGTGAAGAGTGAAATCAAAAATTTACGCCCTTAGAAAGCCTGAAGGCCGTGCTTGGTTTTCGAGGTCCCGTACGCGGCTAGGCTTTGTCTTTTTCCCGCAACTTGTGTCACAATATAAAATATTCCATGGACTCAACATGCCTCTCAGCAAATAGCTTGGGGTGTCTACTTTCCAAAATGGGGTCATTTGGGGGGGTTTTGAACTGTCCTGGCCTTTTTATGCACAACATTTAGAAGCTTATGTCACACATCACCCACTCTTCTAACCACTTGAAGACAAAGCCCTTTCTGACACTTTTTGATTACATGAAAAAAATTTTTTTTTTTGCAAGAAAATTACTTTGAACCCACAAACATAATATATTTTTTTTAAAGCAAATGCCCTACAGATTAAAATGGTGGGTGTTTCATTTTTTTTTCACACCGTATTTGCGCAGCGATTTTTCAAACGCATTTTTTTTGGGAAAAAACACTTTTTTAAATTTTAATGCACTAAAACACTATATTGCCCAAATGTTTGATGAAATAAAAAAGATGATCTTAGGCCGAGTACCTGGATACCAAACACGACATGCTTTAAAATTGCGCACAAACGTTCAGTGGCGACAAACTAAATACATTTTTGAAAGCCTTTAAAAGCCTTTACAAGTTTCCACTTTAGATTTACAGAGGAGGTCTACTGCTAAAATTACTGCCCTCGATCTGACCTTCGCGGTGATACCTCACATGCATGGTGCTATTGCTGTTTACATTTGACGCCAGACCGATGCTTGTGTTCGCCTTTGCGCGAATGCAGGGGGAGACGGGTGCTTTTATTATTTTTTCTTTATTATTTTTTTGCTTTTTTATCTTATTTTTAAACTGTTCCTTTCATTTTTTTTTTTTTTTTAATCATTTTTGTTATCTTAGTGAATGTAAATATCCCGTATGATAGCAATAGGTAGTGACAGGTACTCTTTTTAAAAAAAAATTGGGGTCTATTAGACCCTAGATCTTTCCTCTGCCCTCAAAGCATCTGACCACACCAAGATCGGTGTGATAAAATGCTTTCCCAATTTCCCAATGGCGCTGTTTACATCCGGCGAAATCTAAGTCATGAAATGCTCGTATCTTCCGGTTTCTTAGGCCATAGACATGTTTGGAGCCATTCTGGTCTCCAATCAGCTCTATGGTCAGCTGGCTGAATCACCGGCTGCGTTCTCAGGTTCCCTGTTGGGACAGGAGAGCCAGAGAAAAACATGGAAGACGGTGGGGGGAGGTGGGCATTCCCTCCCACTGCTTGTAAAAGCAGTCTAGAGGCTAATTAGCCACTAGGATTGCTTTTACACGAAAGCTGACCGCTGGCTGAAAAGAATGATACCAAGATGATACCTAAACCTGCAGGCATCATTCTGGTATAACCACTCAAAGTCCAAGAACATACCAGTACGTTGCTGGTCCTTGTTGGGCATATATTGTAAACTTTATTTTTTTTCATGCAGCCTGTGGGCTGAATGAAAAAGAGATTGATCGGTAGTTAGAATACCTCCCTTCAGCCACCCACTTCTAATGATGGGCATACATGCACTGTTTATATATGCCGAAGCATGGGGGCATCCACCCAAAAAGGTAGGAACAAATCGCTCCTCCGCCCCTGCTGCCCCCATGCTTTGGCAAATATGCTCTTTTTTTAAACTGTGGTGTTGAAATCACCTCCTAAAGCGCTGGAGTTATGGCTTTATGTATCGTGGGAGCAAACGCTGTTGCTGTCAAGATAAATAAATCCACGCTGCAACTGAATGGCGTACCTGCTAAGCAAATGATGGTTAACAATAAAACAAAGTAACATTACAGTATAACAGTAAGACTTACCATACCTGCAAAGCTAATACAAAAAAAACAGTAAAAAATAAAACATTTAACGCAACCTGTGCCTAAAATATATATATATGTGCCGAAGCATGGGGGCATCCTCCCGCAAAAGGTAGGAGCAAATCGCTCCTCCGCCCCTGCGGAAGGGAATGCATGAGTGACCTTGCTATTAACGCAGAAGGTCCACTCAATAAGGTGAGCAGCCTAGACCCTTGGTGGAGGTTCACATTGGTGGTGATACAACGAATAGAATCTTATCCTATCACTGCACCCTTTCCTTGCCAACTGAGGGATACCACTTCTGCAAGTGGGCAGCTTTTGATCTCCTCGGACTAAGATATACTTTTTGGGACTTTGCCTCATGCGTTTTATTTATGTATGTTTAATATGTACATTTTATGTGTATATATCTGACCTGTATTGAGTGCTGCACTGCTATATTTTGTGTATGTCTTTTTAGGTTTTGTATATTGACCTACATTGTCCAGCTGCTGAGTTTTAGTAATTAGGTTTTGCGCTGTCTGTTTCTTCTGTTTTAACAAAAAAAACCACAGTAAACAGTAAAGTAAAAAAAAATTGCATACCTATAAAGTAAACATGATAAAACATAATAACAATAAAACATTGCAGAATAGAATACAGTAAGAAAGAGCAGAACAATAGAGAGAGAATAGAGAGAACAATAAAACGACAACTATTTTTGGTTTTTTTATTTTATATATATATATTTATTTTTTTACACTTTTTTTTTGTAACTAACTTTTGTAACTGTAACCGTTTCCAGGTTCAGGTCTCTCAAAATGTGATGGCATCTTGGGAGACCCTGTGAAAGTGTGTCCTAGTCTGTGCAGTGCTGTACCCTACGCTAATACTCAACTAGTGTATGGTAGCGTTCAAAACATTTACCAATGCAAAGACAAGGATTGTCAGGACAGGAGGGACAATAATAGCGGGTGTCACACCTATATCCGCTCTTGCTGCAGACACGACATCTTTTTTGGGAGGCTCGTTGGGTAGGGGTACTCGGGAGGACATAAAGAAAATGCCTCTCATGCAGCAGGCTTACTGCATTTGGTTGGGGAAGGTGAGGTGGAGCACCGTCTGGAAACAGAAGGGCTCTGACGATCTCTTCCTGGAATTTAAGGAAGGATCCAGTCTGTCCTGAAGCTCTGTATAGCACATAAGTGTGCAGCAAAGCCAATTGAAATAAATAGACACTTTTTTGTACCAGCGTCTGGCCTTACGGGTAACTAGGTATGGCACCAACAACTGGTCGTTGAGGTCCACCCCTCCCATATTTTGGTTATATTCGTGGACACAGAGGGGTTTCTCCACAACACCAGTCGCCATAGTAATTTGGACAGTCGTGTCTGCATGAAAGGAGGTAAGAACGAAAAATTTCTTATTATCCCTCCACTTCATAGCTAGCAAATTATTACACTGCAAGCAGGCTCTCTCCCCCAGCCTAAGACTGGAATCTACAAGCCGCTGGGGAAAGCCCCGGTGATTAGGTCGCATGGTGCCACATGCTCCAATCTGCTGATCAAACAAGTGACTAAAAAGTGGCACGCTCGTTTAATAATTGTCCACTTACAATTGGTACCCCTTTCCGAATAAGGGTGACACCAAGTCCCACACAATCTTGCCAGCGCTTCCTATGTAGTCAGGGCAGTTTGTCGGCTCTACGTGACTATCTTTTCCCTCGTAAACTATAAAACTACATGTATAGCCTGTGGCCCTGTCACAGAGCTTATACATCTTGACCCCATATCTGGCACGCTTGCTGGGAAGGTACTGTTTGAATGACAAGCGGCCAGAAAACTTAATCGGGGACTCATCAACGCAGACAACTTCATGGGGAGTAAACAAGTCTGCAAAACGTTGGTTGAAGTGGTTTACGAGGGGCCGAATTTTGTAGAGCCGATCGTATCCAGGGTCTCCACAAGTACGACAGAGTTCATTGTCATTTAAGTGCATGAACTGCAAGATCTGCTCGTATCGTGCCCTGGTCATGGAGGCAGAGAACAAGGGCATTGGGGCAGTGGACCAATATGACCGCAACTCACTCTTTTTGGTTATGCCCATGTTGAGGGAAAGGCCCAGAAAGAGCTTAAATTCGGAGACCGTAATTGGTCTGTAATCTCTGGCAAGGGAGGACTGGGGAATAGTGGCGATGTGTTGACCAGCATACAAATTGCTTTGGTCCACAATAGATCTATAGAGATCTTCTGTGAAAAACGGCAAATAAAAATCAAGTGACGTAAAATCAACTGTTTCCACCTGAATGCCGGGTTGGCCAGTGAATGGGGGAAGTACGGGTGCTGCAGAAGTGGTGGGTTCCCAATTAGGATTGGCGAATGCAGCAGGAAGGGCACTATGGGCACGACGGACCTGTGTTTGTCTTCTTGGTGGCAGCGGGACACTACTTGTGCTTGCCACCTCACCAGCTTGAACTGCACTTATGGGACTCACCACGTGATACTGCAGTGCTGGATGTACGACCAGGGTGTACTAGGCCACTGGTGCTTGCCAATTCACCAGAAGGAATAACGGCGCTAGTACTGCTCTACTCCATACGAGCGACCTGCGGTTCTTGCACATCAATGACAGACGAATTAGTTCGGGGTCTGGTTCGCCTGACCTTGGCAGGGACCACAACTCCATCGTCAGAGCTATCTGTCATGGAGCCGCTGTCGTCTACAGGATCGTATTCTGAGCCTGAATCTGACAGATGAGTGACTTCCTCTTCACTATCTTTCATGCTCAGAAACGTGTAGGCCTCTTCACTAGTGTACCTTCGATTTGCCATTTTGGGCTCTAAATATAGTGGTACGCTAGTGAGACTCACAAGTAAAAAAGCTCCTGACTGTTAGCGACTGTATCAAAACGCTACCAAAAAAACTTAGCGATGGCAGGGATCAGGTCTGATTCTGCGAACGCTGCAGTTATGTGTGTTTGTGTAGTAAGTGAGTGATCGATCGATACTGCACTTGGGTGGGCTGGGCAGGGCTCGGCCGAGGGGCAAAACGCAGGTGCTAGCAGGTATCTGGGCTGATCCCGCTAACACTGCGTTTTTGGGAACCCTAAACTGCTGGGGACGCTAGTATAGATCTGATTGGATCAGATATTGATCCGTTCAGATACTATACCACTAAGGGAGGTGTATGCTGCGTGCGTGGGTGTTAGCGGTACTGGCGCTAACCTGACACTGCCTGGGGCGACACAGACCTTATCTGACCCTAAAACTTAACTTCTATCACCGCCTGGCAATTAGGGGGTTAAACCTTTATTAGGTAATAAACGGCGGGTGCCCTGAAACTATAAATAACAAACTAACCAGCGTCACCCGTAACAGTTATACGGTGATCACTGGTGAAAGGGTTAACTAGGGGGCAATCAGGGGGTTAAAACCTTTATTAGGTAGTATATGGGAGTCCCTGACACTATAAAACACTGACGGCGAACGTATATACTTACCTCCCTAACTAGCATCACCTGTGACACGAATACAGCGATCAGAAAATGATCGCTTGGTGACACTGGCGACGGGGGGTGATCAAGGGGTTAAAACTTTATTAGGGGGTATCCTAGACCTAAAGGGGGCTACCACTAACTGCCCTACCACTTATAACTGTCACAAACTGACACCAATGAAAAAAAAAATGCTATTGGTGTCACTGTGACAGGGGGTACAGGGGGGGTGATGGGGGGTGAAAAGTGTGCCTAGTGTGTTCTACTGTTAGTGTAGTGTTGGTGCAACTCACATTGATGTCTTCTCTCCTCGGCGCCGGAATGAAAAGACCGACTCGAGGAGAGATAACATCACTTCCTCTGTCGCTGTTTACATTACAGCAGCAGAGGAAGATTGTCATTTGTTGGGAGCGATTGCGAGGGGGTGGCCACGAATGAGTGGCCTCCCCCTCAGCCTGGATCGCTCCCTTAACGAAGCCGACTGCCTCGGGCACCGGGAGGCAGATCACGTACCAGGTGAACTGTTGACTTGTGGAATTGTAACACAATTTCTGTGAAAATAAAGAATTTATAAAAAAAAAACGCCCAATGTTTACCACTTAGGTTCTGGAAGATTTACCCCCTTAACTGACCAGGTAATTTTTTGCTATACAGCACTGCGTTACTTTAACTGACAATTGCGCGGTTAGAGCGTTCTTATGGTGGTATTTGATCACCTCTGTGTTTTTTATTTTTTGATTTTTTGCGCTATAAACAAACGACTGACAATTTTGAAAAAAATGTTTTTTCTTTCTGCTATAAAACAAAGGGAACATATTGAATAAAATAAATAAAAAAAAGTCTTCATCACTTTAGGCCAATATGTATTCTGCCACATATTTTTGGTAAAAAAAAAAAAATCACAATTGAGCGTATATTGATTGGTTTACACAAGTTATACCATTTACAAACTATGCAGTATATTTATGGAATTTTTATTTATTTTACTAGTAATGGCAACCATCAGCGACTTATAGTGGGACTGCGATATTGCATTGGACACTTGACAATTTTTTGGTGACCAGTGGCACTAATACAGTGATCAGTGCTAAAAATTTGCGCGGTCACTGTACTAATGACACTAGCTGAAAGGGGTTAACCTCAGGGACGATAAAGTATTAACTGTGTGCCTAGCTGGTGTTTTACTGTAGTGTGGGAGGTGCTTTTATTAGGAGAATACATAGATCCATGTCCCTGCTTTGCAAGAACACAGGATCTATGCCTCCCTTACTGACAGAACAGCAATCTGCTGTGTTTACACTACTACTACTACACATTGTGGTAGATTGCCGTTCTGCCTGTGTACCGAGCGATTTGCGGATGCTGGCGGACAGCGGGTCCACGTGATCAGCTGACCAGCTCCTGCTGTTTAGAATCGCAGCAGGAGCGAGCCGCCGGTGCCCCTCACTCACGCCCAATAACTGGAGTTGCAGGATCACGTATATGTACGTGATCCTGCACAGCGCGGCCCCCCTGCAGCTGTAAAACTGCTATAGGGTGGTCGATAAGTGGTTAAACCACACTGATTATCCAGCTCCTCATGCAGGCCGTGCGGAGACAGTGTATTGAGCTTATAGATCCAAAAAGTTTTTCCCTTTTGCATAAAAGGGATTCTCTCGTTATCTAAGAATCACTCTCTAATACATTATGGCCATGACCTTTAAAAGTCTGAAATCTTTATTGTGGCAATTTAGAAAGTCCTGGGGCACACAATGCTTATTACACCCCTCCCTTATAAACATGCAATTCTTTCTAACACATATAGGGCAGCCACTATGTGTAGTGGTTAGCACTTTCACCTAGCAGCAAAAAGCGTCGCTGGTTCGAATCCTGATCGTGACAGCATCTGCCTGGAGTTTGCATGTTCTCCCTGTGCCTGCGTGGATTTCCTCTGGATACTCCGGTTTCCTCCCACGCGCTAAAGGCATGCTGGAAGGTTAATCGGATCCTGTCTAAATTGGCCCTAGTATGTATGAATGTGTGTTGGGGACCTTGGGTTGTAAGCTCCTTGAGGGCAGGGACTGATGTGAATGTACAAAGTATATGTAAAGCGCTGCGTATATTGATATCGCTATATAAGTACCTGAAATAACACATTTGTGGAGTGTACATTTCGTTCTGCCCACATAATGGAAATAACATGGACATCGCAGAACATTAACTATGTGTTCAAAAGAGCATGTGATAAATTGTTTGATGGCAAATGATCTACCATCCAAATGTAGTCCCTGCAACCAGGATTTGTGCCTGCTGGGAATTAAAGATCTTGTAAATGTAAAGCTGTCAGGCCTACTTTATGTGGAATCGAGGTGTAGAGAGCACTCACGTCTAGTGAAGCCCACAAGTAACCTTTTGTCCCATGTATATTTTAAGGTCATGCCCCGGGACTGTGACGTCATAAGGGGTGGGGTCACCGGATGACAGCACCCGGTGACCACGCCCCATACCTACATAAGTTTTTGCGCACCGCTCACAAAGCATTACAGCAGGAGAGAGCGTCGTGTCAACATCAGAAGAAGAGAACAGGCAACAAGACGACGGAGAAGACCGGGCCACCGCTATCAAGAGAGCAGCAAAAGAGCAGAAGATAGCGGAGGTGCCTGGCAGAAGAACCGGACACCGGGAGAAGAGGCCTGAGAGACCACCGAAGTCGGAAGAAGACCCCCGGAGCTGCCTAAGTTTGAAGGCTGGCCGTAGGCTAGCCTGGATTTGTAGGAGTCGTCTGAGGGCTATATATCCCTCCTCCATCAGATCCTTCGTCAGATCATTTCTGGGTAAGCCACACGTCACTTCCTGTCTTTGGCTAGCTTAGCAGTAGCACGGTCGGCTGCAGGAATCTCGTCCTTTCCCTCTCCCGGTGGTTGCGGTTCTGCTAGGTGCCGGCGGGTGGTATCTATGGAGGGTCCGCTTCGGATGCCACCCGTCCCGCTCAGGTGCCGGCCTGAGCTCAGCAGGGGGGGGTTCGATCGCAGGGGACCTCGGCCCAGGGGGGGCTGTTATGGATGTTACTGCACGCTGTTTGCTGCCCCAATTGCTCCCCCTTGTGCTGCAGAGGCAGCGGATGGGGGTGTCCGCATGTTGAAACATTTGGCAGGCAGTACTGCCTGCTAAGCGTTGCCCATGCACCTCATTGGGGCCACGCCACTAGTGCCCGGACACCATGTGCAGTACACACATCAGTGTGAGTCTTCAGGGGTTTAAAAAGGCTGTGTGGTTCCAGGATCATTCATATCAGCAAGCCTGTCATTTCTGAATGCCATTCTGTGAGCACTCGCATTGTTCTATTGGTGTGCATGAATCCTTCACCCTTCCGCCCGCTTCTCCCGGTGATTCTCACGGGGGTGGGGGTTTGATCGCCCGCCAGCGCCTCTCTCCTTGTGCAGTTCTGGCTTCACGAGGGGGCTGTCTGCCCGCTTCTCCCTGTCATGGTGCTCCTTACTTCACAGTTTGGTCATCTGCTGATCGGAGCCAATCATACACAGGTCAGGGGTCAGGACACTGCAATACTTCACTGGCCGCATGCTTGTTTCTGCTCGTTGACCTGCCAGGTAGTGACAGAGCAGCCATATGGCCCTGGGACCCTTCCCTTCAAAGTCAGGTCAGCAGAGATCGTCCCCTGGATCTTTCTGGGGGGGTTACTTTGCCATACTTGCCCACCATTTCCCCCGTGCCTGTAACATGTTGCGCTAGCAGAAGGTGTGAGCGAGCTGATGCTGCTGAGGTCATAGTACAGACACACCCAACACGATCTTGATCTCTGGCGTGCTGGGGATTCTGGGTAACACAGATGGCGCTGCTCCAAAACATCAGCAGGTGCTCTCATGTGTTCATTCGCTGCATGTTCAGTCATAACCGGTGCTGTTACAAGCGGGTTCCAGTCGCAGCGGGTCAGGCAGTGGTTCGGTCATGGCATTTTCCTGTCATAGCAGATCGCTCAAAACACTTCTTGTCAGCGGGGTCTGGGGTCCTGTCATAGAGGTTCTGTCACAGCGTTTCCTGTCACAGCGTTTCCTGTCACAGCGTTTCCTGTCACAGCGTTTCCTGTCACAGCGTTTCCTGTCACAGCGTTTCCTGTCACAGCGTTTCCTGTCACAGCGTTTCCTGTCACAGCGTTTCCTGTCACAGCGTTTCCTGTCACAGCGTTTCCTGTCACAGCGTTTCCTGTCACAGCGTTTCCTATCAGTGTTCCTGTCACAGCGTTTTCTGTCATAGCATTTTCCCATGTAGGTTGCATTCATAGCATTTCCTGTCGTAGCTTTTCGTTCATAGTGATTTTTCCTGTCTTAGCGATTTTCCTGTCGCAGCATTTCCATTGTAGCTGTCATTCGTAGCATTTCCTGTCGTAGCTTTTCGTTATAGCGTTTTCCTGTCATATCGATTTTCCTGTGTAGCTTTATTCGTAGCATTTCGTTCGTAGCGATTTTCCTGTCGTGATTTTCCTGTCGTAGCTTTCATTTGCAGCATTTCCTGTCGTAGCATGTTGTTCGTAGCATTTTTTTCTGTCGCAGGATTTTCCCTTGTAGCTGTCATTCGTAGCATTTCCTGTCAAAGCATTTTCCTGTGTAGCTTTCATTCGCAGTTTTTTTTCCTGTCGTAACATTTTCCTGTGCATTCGTAGCGTTTTTCCTGTCATAGCATTTCTGTCGTAGCGATTTCCTGTTGCAGTATTTTCCCGTGTAGCTTTCATTCGTTGCGTATTCTTGTCGTAGCTTTTCAGTCATAAACTATTTTCCTGTTGTAACGTTTTCCTGCCGTAGCGTTTTCCTGTGTAATTTTCTTTCGTAGCAATGTCCTGTCGTAGCATTTAGTTAGTAGCATTCCTGTCAGCTAGTGCTCACATCCAGGGTCTGTCACGTCTACGGATCCATACGGGCTGAGGTTTTGTTTTCAAATGTTTGACCACAATCTTCTCACCCATTTTACATGCTTTATACAATCCACGTTCATTTCATTACAACTGTACGACTACCCAACACGGTCTGTGGGTACACCAGCCCTGAGGGTTTCAGTTTGCTACCTGTCTGTTTTCTGTCGTAGCCTTTTTTTTATAGCATGCCTATCGTAGCATTTCTGTTAGCTAGGGCTCACATCCAGGGTCTGTCACATCTACGGATCCATACAGCTGAGGTTTCGATTTTAATTGATTGTCACCCCACAATCTCCTCGCCTGTATACCATACGTCATACATGCACGTTCACCAATACACCTTTACTACTACCCACCACGTCTGTGGGTACATCAGCCCTGAGTGTTCGTTTTTAATTGCCTGTCTTGGCGCTGCAGGTTGCTCAGGCTCGCTTACTTGCATACACTAGGGTGGTGTTGTCATTAAGTTCACATTCACGCGCTGTTGGTCTTGTCATTTCTGCACCTACATCCTCATACTTATCAGGTACGAAGGGGTGTTGTTCATGGGTTGGTTGTCTGTTCTCTTTTCTCTAGTTTGTGTTTCCTTAGTTCTTGGCATGATGCGCATTCCGGAAGCAACAAATTCGCATTCATCTCTCCATCGTTGCATGAGGGTTCAGTGCATGGTAGCACCCCATCAGGTAGGGGTAGGACAATACCAAACTCATTGCTGAGTTTTATCTCTGGTGTACTCCTTTCCCGGCCTCAGCTGCGGGGGGCAGTATTTTTAGGTTGTTAGTAAATGTTTTTATGCAGGATTCTTAAGCCAGTTTCATGCGGTACTTAAATGTGCTCTTACGTCCATGCCATAATTGTTAGGATGGAGGGGGTCATAGCCCGCTCGGCTGGAGTGGAGGTGTCAGCTGCGACCCCGGCTCCTGCTCTTCTCCGTGCGCCTACATGTTTTTATGCAGGATTCTTAAGCCAGTTTCATGCGGTACTTAAATTTGCTCTTACGTCCATGCCATAATTGTTAGGATGGAGGGGGTCATAGCCCGCTCGGCTGGAGTGGAGGTGTCAGCTGCGACCCTGGCTCCTGCTCTTCTCCGTGCGCCTACTGGCCATGTTGGCATTTCTTCACTGTGGCATGTGGAACTAGGGGCTAGCCTGGTCAGGCAACCGATCTGGCCTATGGTTGTTTATCTAGATATTCCGAGGGCTTCTACCAAGGTTGGGTAGGTTTCATAGGTTCATATCTCTGGCTTTTCGCTGCATATAGCCTCTGTGTTTTGCCCATCTACACTATCAAGTATCTATCAGGTGACCAGCATTTCAGGCCCCCACAAACTCTGTTAGTCTGTCCAATTTTTGCAACTCACCCTCTCAAGCTATGACAAGGGTAGTCAGGGAAGTTCTCTTGGCACGTCTACCAGTTACCGGCCAGGTTTTGTAGGGTTTCAGACTTCCTGTCTCCTACCCTTGGCTCAGTTACCAGTTGGTGCTCTAGGCAATTCCCTTTTGCTATGCTCACAACTTCTCCAGGTTTAGAATAGAGGGACAAGCTAGGGGTTCGTAGTAATTTCCGTACCGCGGGCAGGGTATCGGTTTTAAGCATACGTCCTCTGCAATATTTCTCTGGTCAGCTCTTTCTCCCTTCCCCATCCATTCTCTCATCTCGAACAGTTCGATCTCATGTCCAGGTTTACCTTCCTTATTAGGCTCATCCTAAACCCTTTTCTGGATTTTCGTCAGGATCGGAGGCAACTTTGTGGGTCCTGAACAGGGGGTCCCTTCTTTCATCATCAGGTACATGGGGCGCTGGGGTCCCTCCTGTTTTAGCTGTTTCATACGCAATCCCCTTTTGTAGGCATCCGGGCTTTCGCTATTTTCTGGACAGATGGCTGTTGCTGGCCCTTCATTGAAGCTTTCACATCACACCTACTTTGGGTCTCTCTTTGCCCTCTTTTAGGCATACTGACCAGCCAGGCCAAGGCACACCTCAGGTCTTGGTAGTTAGGATTATCACATTTCCAAGTGAAGACTCTGACTACAATTACTTTTAAAACCTGTCTAGTGTTTTTTTTTTTTTTTTTGACGCTTTTTTCCTCAGGTGAATGGGTAGGGGTACAATGTACCCCATACTCATTCACACAGGGCGCGGGGCTCGGATCTGGGGGCCCCCTTATTAAAGGGGGTCCCGGATTCCGATAAGCCCCCCGCCCGCAGACCCCGACAACCTACAGCCAGGGTTGTCGGGAAGAGGCTCTTGTCCTCATGAACATGAGGACAAGGTGCTTTGGGGTGGAGGGGCCGCAGAGCGCTCCCCTCCCCCAAAGCACCCACCCCCCATGTTGAGGTCATGCGGCCTGGTACGGTTCAGGAGGGGGGGGGGCGCTCGCTCGTCCCCACCCCTTTCCTGACCGACCGGGCTGCGTGCTCGGATAAGGGTCCGGTATGAATTTTGGGGGGACCCCCATGCCATTTTTCCGGCGTAGGGGGTTCCCCTTAAAATCCATACCAGACCTAAGGGCCATTGTCTCGCGCTCGCTGCAATAGGAAAATGTGTTTTTCCTATTGCAGCGAGCGCGAGATTTACAGTACCCGGTCGCCGAGAACCAGCGGGATAGGATCGCGCTGGAAAAATTTACGCGGGCAGGTGCTGTAGCTGCCCCTGCGTCGTATTTGGTCCATCGGACCAGTATACAGACGAACGGGCTTCCCGATTGGAACTGGGTCTGGCGGAGTTCTGGCGGGCCCACACACGGTCGGATTTTCCACCAGATTCGGTCCGTCGGACTAGTCCGAGCGTGTGTACGCGTCATAAGTGGCCTAAAAGAAGGTCTCAATGTATGGACCCTTGAATTGTGACAAAAAGAAGCAGGATTTGCGTTTAAAATTAGTAGGTTTAACTTGTAGGTCTAAAAACCCTTGGAAGGGTTGAGTATCTGCATGTCCTAAATCCCATAATGCAATCAGTGTATTTAACCACTTCACTCCCTGGAAGTATTTGCCCCCTTATTGACCAGGCCATTTTTCGCGATACGGCACTGTTGATTTAACTGACAATTGCGTAGTCGTGCGACGCTGTACCCAAACAAAATTGGCTTTTTTTTCCCCCCAGAAATAGAGCTTTCTTTTGGTGGCATTTGATCACCTCTGTGGTTTTTAATTTTGTGCTATAAACAAAGCGACAATTTTGAAATAAAAACTATTTTATTTCCTTTTTGCTATAATACATTTCTAAAAAATTGTATTCATCAATTTAGGCCGATTATATATATTCTTCTTCTACATATTTTTGGTAAAAAAATTGCAATAGGCGTATATTGATTGGTTTGCGCAAAAGTTATAGCGTCTGCAAAATAGGGGATAGATTTATGGCATTTTCATTATTTTAATTTTTTACTAGTAATGGCGGCGATCTGCGATTTTTATATTCTTTACTTATTTCACTAAAGGTTTTCATCACATCATCCTGAAACAGCTGTGCTATGTACCTTAGTCCCTGCTGCCTCCAAGTCTCAAACCCTTCTAGTTTCATCAGATCCTCATAGCTGCTATTATTCCAGATTGGAGTATATGACGTATATCCATTTATCTCAGTAATTTTCCTCATTTCCTGCCATACCTTGTCAAACAATTTACCCGTAAGAAATCCTTTATCACGCAGTTGATTTCTCGACCCTAATAAAGAAACCAATGGATATACTTCATAAACTGATAGCAGCAGACTCTGTATAGGGTCAGAGTCCGCTACTATTGTCCATCCGCTAAAGTGTTGTAATTGTGAGGCTAAAAAATATTTGGGATGGGGGATCGCCAAACCTCCCTCTTCTTTGGTTAGCATTAATGTTGTTAACTTTATACGTGGTTGTTTTTTCCTCCAGATCAAGTCTCTGAAAAGCGACTCTATTTTTCTAAACCAAAATGCTGTGATCCATATTGGTGAGTTATTAAGCAAGTAAAGTAATTGTGGGGCCCAAATCATTTTAATAAGATTTTCTCTTCCTATCACCGTCAGAGGTAACTTACACCAACTTTGGCTTTTATCCTTAAATTTTGCTAATAAAGTTTTTAAATTAATATAATCTTTTACATCCCGAGAGCTCTCTATCTCCAAACATTTCACTGTATCCTTAATTTGAATTTTAGAGGCTTGATTTAATAAGGGAGTTTTTAACTCATCCAGTGGTAATAATATGGATTTATCCCAGTTGATTTGGAAGCCAGAAAATAGCCCAAATATGGAGATAAGGCTCATAAGTTCTGTTAATGAATTTTGAGGTATCCCCCAGGAAAATAAGAGCGTCATCTGCATACAGGGCCACTTTATCCTCTCTACCTGCCCGTTGGAACCCGACTATTTTTGTTGATTGTCTAATAGCAAGGACAAGAGGCTCCACTACTATAGCAAACAGTAGTGGCGACAGGGGACAACCCTGCCTTGTCCCTCTAGATAAAGTAAATGGGCTGGATAGTGTATTATTCTTACCCTTGCTTTAGGGTCATTATATAATATTTTAACCCATTTTAAAAATTTCCGGTCCTATTCCGAAAGATTCCAGTACGGCCCATAAATATTCCCACTCCACCATATCAAAGGCTTTTTAGGCGTCTAAGCATAATATTGCTCTAGATCCCATATTTTCCGTAGGCAATTGCAAATTCAAAAATAGCCTGCGGATGTTTGTTGCGGCTGCTCTCTTTGGGATAAAACCTGTTTGATCCTCATGTATCAAACTATTGTGCCTAAGCTATAACCGCCAGCATACGACCCACCTGTTCCCCCATCTCATAATGTTTTTGAAAAAATCTACTATTTTCTGCTTTAGTTTAAAGCCAAAGTTTTATAGGTTTCCTGAGCCTCCTGCCATGCTAAATGCTTTTCTTCTACGGGATCGATAATATAACCCTGCTCTGTTTGAGACACTATTTTCATTACTTCCTCCTCTCGGCTCCTAGATGAACTCTTAATTTTATGAATTCCTTTAATCAATATTCTATGCATATGTGCCTTCATTGTGTCCCAAACTACTAATAAAGAAGCTGATTTTTTATTTTTATTGAAAAATTCAATCAACTGTAACTCTATCTTATCTTCCTCCGTCAGTAATAATAGCCATTGAGGGTTGATTTTCCAGAGGGGGGATGGTGTCTGTCCCTCACACTGTAAATTTACTATAAGTGGGGAGTGATCTGAAAGCCCCCTAGGGCCATATTGGATTAACTCTACCCAAGGCAAAAAATTATCATTCCCCAGGGCCAAAATTATTCTTGACAGAAAACCAAAAAACCCCTCCCTCCCCCCAAACCCCCATCTTCCCCCTCTCACGTGCCCAATCATTCCTGGCATTTCCCTCCCTGTGTCTCTCCTCCATTTCCCTGGGGGAGAGACCCTTGTCCTCTCAACATTGGAATACGCTGCTTTGTCAATGCAGGTGTTTGGAAGTTGGCAGTGAGTTATAGGGGAAGGATGAGGATGACACAGGGTAGGCTGTTAGCAAGGTGGCAGTGGGGTGCCAGGTGTGATGAGGATGACAGGAGGTAGGGTGTGAACAAGGCAGCAGTGGAGTGCCAGGTGTGATGGACATCATCGCTGATTGCTGCATGTGTAATATAGAACAATGCAGTAGTATGTACAGTAGTGTTATCTCATTTATGGGAATCACTGTCTCTTGAAATGCACTATAGCCTGTGTTCTCATGCTTTTATGTGAGGTGGATCACCCATCAATCAAGATGTGATATCCCACTCACTGTGTTCTTTTTTAGTTAGTGGGCATGGAGGGAGGGACTGGGCTGCCACTTCGGATCTGTATACACACCCATATGTGTGATGTCAATACTATGTGACCTGACTAGCTCCGATCAAACAGGAAATGTTCTCTCCAGCAATATAGACCAAACTGAGCATGTGCAGCCTGTCTCCACCCACTGTGTTTTATCTGGACTTGTCCAGGGGGACAGTGCAGAAGGGGGAGGATCTGTGCGTACACAATTAAACTACCTTTTTACACAATGCAGAGGATTAACCAATTAGTTAACACTGAGTATAACAATCATGCTATTCTGAATATACAGACTAATTTTTACTGTTGTGGGTTTAGTAACAATTTAATGCTTCTTGGTTAGGGTCTGGTTACATAGTGTTTGGCTTGCGTTGTATACACTTCCACACCAACACTGTTGTCAGAAGCCAAACCATTAGCGTAGTGGCGTCTAATAGTTAAGGAGTGGAGGAAGCTATTTAGATCTTTAAAGAGTATTAAATTAGTAGGAATACCGCGCTCAGACTATAACTCCTAAAAACCAAAGCCGCAACAATAAACCATCTAATATCTAATGGTCGTAATCAAAAATAAAATAAAAAATAAAATAAAGTTGCGCTAAATTAACACCATGCAAAAATGACTGGCATATAAAATCTTAAATTGATATATGTGGACACCTATAAATAAACTAGTAATCAATAAAAAGTGAATACAGGTGACAAATTCAAATAAGGAAAATCAAAACCTCAATAAATCATTCAAAGTGTCCATAAAGTAATGCAATAAAAGTGTGTCTTCCCTTAGATGAGAAGGGCTAGTGTATAAACATATATGTGTAATAAAGTCCACAATAGCAAAATCTTGATGATGTACACTGTACTTCAGTGTAAACAAACGAAAGGTAACTCAGGTGTGCGACTCTGTATATGATGACTCTTACCAGAGATGATGGACCCCCTAAAGAGCAGGGTCAGAGGAGCAGGCAGAAATAGCCCTCTGCAGGGACATAGGATCCTCCAGTATCTCCGGTCTTAGGTTCTCTCAGGTGTTCAGTGAGGGGAGTCGCCGTATAGCAATGAATGCTTGTCAGCTGAAATCCTCAGTGGATGATGTTGCCGTTTAGCAATAAATGCTCATCAGCTGGATCCCTCAATCTGAAAGAGAAACACACTCTGGCTCAAAGCCACGAGTGAGCAGACAGAGAGGGACTCCGATCGTGTAGTAGGATTAAACAATATGTAACAGGTACAAACATAAACTTAAAATTACATAGATGAATAAAAGCCGGCTAGCTAAACAAACAGATAAAGATCACCCGTGTGCCGGGTAACATGTGGCGTGAATTTTGTTGTGCTGACGCAATCACGCCACATGTTACTGGCCCACGGGTGATCCTTATCTGTTTGTTTAGCTAGTCGGCTTTTATTCATCTATGTAATTTTAAGTTTGTTTGTACCTGTTACCTCACGAGCATATGCTCATTTTTATTAGTATTAAAGACCTATTGTTTAAACCTACTACACGATCGGAGTCCCTCTCTGTCTGCTCACTCGTGGCTTTGAGCCCGAGTGTGTTTCTCTTTCAGATTGAGGGATCCAGCTGATAAGCATTTATTGCTATACCGCAACATCATCCACTGAGGATTTCAGCTGACAAGCATTCTTTGGTATACGGCGACTCCCATCAATGAACACCTGAGACAACCTAAGACCGGAGATACTGGAGGATCCTATGTCCCTGCAGAGGGCTATTTCTGCCTGCTCATCTGACCTTGCTCTTTAGGGGGTCCATCATCTCTGGTAAGAGTCATCATATACAGAGTCGCACACTTGAGTTGCCTTTCGTTTGTTTACACTGAAGTACAGAGTTCATCATCAAGATTTTGCTATTGTGGACTTTATTATACATAGATGAGAAGGGCTAGTGTATAGACATATAAGGGAAGACACACTTTTATTGCATTACTTTATGGACACTTTGAATGATTTATTGAGGTTTTGATTTTCTTTATTTGATTTTTTGTCACCTGTATTCACTTTGTATTGATTCCTAGTTCACTTATAGGTGTCCACATGTATCAATTTAAGATTTTATATGCCAGATCTTTAAAGAGGTCCAATTTGTAGGGACTCCTAGAAGGACCAAAGCCAAGACCCTTTTTCAAAAGGGACATTTCAGCATCAGGATAAGTTGAACATTTTGAAGGTACTTTCTGAGTTAAAGATTTTTTTTTTTTCCTTTCCTTCTTGTTTTGTCTTAAGAATTCTTCCCCCTCTTTCCTCTTTTAGTTTTATTTTTTTCTTTCACTAGGCTTTTCGGGGATTGTTCTAAAAAAGAATGTCATTTGATTTGAAGCTACCAGAAGAGGTATATCACATTCCTGGGAATTGGATGTTAGAAATGTCTGTTGACATTCTCTGTTTCTCTTTTATTGACATAATCCTCCAGGTCTCTAGTAAGTGGGCTATAACAGTTCTTTGTGAGGATGGAGAAGACTGTTAGATTCTGAGTATCGCAGATTTTGGTGGGAGTAGTAAGAGCCACTACTTGATCTGCGGTGGTAGAACTAGAACTCAAGTTCTCTCCAGCCAGAAGGCTACCAGGAATGGAGAGGTCCTGACTGTCAACTTTCTTGACCTCAAGGGTCAGATTGTTTGAACCTAATTTGATAATGCTAGGATCTATGCCAGAACTTCTCAACACACTACAATCCCATTAGTTTTCTTGCACCGACTACCATGTTCAACATGGGAACTATGTTTGAATTTGCTTACGGTGCTTGGGCACTTGCAGACCGTCAATGATCTTTAGAAGGTCTATGGTGTCCTTCACATAGCGTGCTCTCACATGTGGGTATAAATATTCATCAACCATGCGACTCGCATTCTCAGTTAGTGAATTTCATCCCAACATTATAGCACGACTCAGGACAAGTAAATCTTGGGTAGGGCATAGAACGTTTGAGCTCTGGGATTAGGGTTATCCAAGAACATCAACGTATCACTGACGATCAAACCCCGCTGAAAGTCCTGCATCAGTATGTTCTTAAACTTAACTGCACTTTGTTGTTAAAATCCAGAAGATACTGGTGTGTACCCATCTTTATTAATAATAATTTTGTAACACATCATATCCTTCAATACTACTAAATTGCTGCCCTTGTCGGAGGGCTTGCTAACAATATACAGTGGCTTGCGAAAGTATTCGGCCCCCTTGAACTTTTCAACCTTTTGCCACATTTCAGGCTTCAAACATAAAGATATAAAATTTGTATTTTTTGTGAAGAATCACCAACAAGTGGGACACAATTGTGAAGTGGAACGAAATCTATTGGATATTTTAAACTTTTTTAGCAATTAAAAAACTGAAAAGTGGTGCGTGCAAAATTATTCGGCCCCTTTACTTTCAGTGCAGCAAACTCACTCCAGAAGTTCAGCGAGGATCTCTGAATGATCCAATGTTGTCCTAAATGACTGATGGTGATAAATAGAATCCACCTGTGTGTAATCAAGTCTCTGTATAAATGCACCTGCTCTGTCATAGTCTCAGGGTTCTGTTGAAAGCGCAGAGAGCATCATGAAGACCAAGGAACACACCAGGCAGGTCCGTAATACTGTTGTGGAGAAGTTTAAAGCCGGATTTGGATACAAAAAGATTTCCCAAGCTTTAAACATCCCAAGGAGCACTGTGCAATCGATCATTTTGAAATGGAAGGAGTATCAGACCACTGCAAATCTACCAAGACCTGGCTGTCCCTCTAAACTTTCAGCTCAGACAAGGATCAGAGATGCAGCCAAGAGGCCCATGATCACTCTGGATGAACTGCAGAGAACTACAGCTGAGGTGGGAGAGTCTGTCCATAGGACAACAATCAGTCATACACTGCACAAATCTGGCCTTTATGGAAGAGTGGCAAGAAGAAAGCCATTTCTCAAAGATATCCATAAAAAGTCTTGTCTAAAGTTTGCCACAAGCCACCTGGGAGACACACCAAACATGTGGAAGAAGGTGCTCTGGTCCGATGAAACCAAAATTGAACTTTTTGGCCACAATGCAAAACGATATGTTTGGCGTAAAAGCAACACAGCTCATCACACTCAACACACCATCCCCACTGTCAAAGATGGTGGTGGCAGCATCATGGTTTGGGCCTGCTTTTCTTCAGCAGGGACAGGGAAGATGGTTAAAATTGAGGGGAAGATGGATGCAGCCAAATACAGGACCATTCTGGATGAAAACCTGTTGGAGTCTGCAAAAGACCTGAAACTGGGACGGAGATTTATCTTCCAACAAGACAATGATCCCAAACATACAGCAAAATCTACAAAGGAATGGTTCACAAATAAACTTATCCAGGTGTTAGAATGGCCAAGTCAAAGTCCAGACCTGAATCCAATCGAGAATCTGTGGAAAGAGCTGAAAACTGCTGTTCACAAACGCTCTCCATCCAACCTCACTGAGCTCGAGCTGTTTTGCAAGGAAGAATGGGCAAGAATTTCAGTCTCTCGATGTGCAAAACTGATAGAGACATACCCCAAGCGACTTGCAGCTGTAATCGCAGCAAAAGGTGGCTCTACAAAGTATTAACGCAAGGGGGCCGAATAATTTTGCACGCCCCACTTTTCATTTTTTTATTAGTTAAAAAAGTTTCAACAATCCAATAGATTTCGTTCCACTTCACAATTGTGTCCCACTTGTTGGTGATTCTTCACAAAAAATAAAAATTTTATATCTTTATGTTTGAAGCCTGAAATGTGGCAAAAGGTTGAAAAGTTCAAGGGGGCCGAATACTTGCGCAAGCCACTGTATTTAGTTGCAGAGATTTTATTGCACGCCTTAGGCCCTGGGTTAAATTATGTGGGGCTTAGACTTCCAATTTGCAGTTTCAAATGCCTTGGTTACCTGGATTGCATAAGCCCAGATGTTGGGGTTCCCTTGCAGGATGGGAAAGGATTTAGATTTGGGCTTGTATGATGGAGGAACGGGACCCGAGCTAGATAAGATGGAGGATGATGTGTAAATAGGTGTGGATTCAACTATATCCTCAGGGAGGGTTGTACTTCCATCAGGGTTGCCCTCCTCCCAGAAATCCATTAGAGCCCGAATGGCTCGAAAATCTTCCATACTTACATTCTCCAATAGAGAGTTGTCATGTGATGGGGGGTCCTGCCCTCATATAGGACCTTATACATGAAGCGTCTCGCAAACAAATGTAGATCTTTTGACTAGTTCAAAAAATTTTGTCCACATTCTGGTCTGGACAATAGGTCCGACCTAATTTAACATACAGTGCTCTCCTTAACCGAAAGAGGACATTAGGATAGTTTAATTATCTCATCCGGATTTATTTCCTCTGTTGCTTGGGGATTTTCCTCTCCTAATTGGGTGTCTGCTCTTGGGGGGGAGGAGGTGTTCCAACTGGGCCCCCCGCCCCTTCCCGTTTGTGAGCCTAGCACTCTGTACCAAGGGATCAGTGCGGTGGTAATGTTGTCCGCCCTTGCCCCCTCCGGTGTCCCCTATCCTCTCTTGCATGGATTGAGTTCCCCTCGTGTCCCATGTGGGACTATATTCTCATTCTCAGGCTCTGCCTGGGAGAAAGGTGATTTGTTGGTGTGATGTTGGGTGCAGGCGGGGGCGATGGCACGTGTATGCGTGCTTCCCTGCCTTTCATCCCCATCCCGTTGTAACATCACATGCCGGAAGGATGGAGGGGAGTATATATTGGCCTGGAATGGTGACAGCCATCTTGTCAGAGCCCAGGGGAGCCTATGCACTACACGTGGGCCAGTAACAATGCTTTACCTTGTGCATTATGGCAGCGGCAATGTGAGCTGCTGCCTGAGCATATTTGATCCATGTGTAATGCTTTTGATCCCTTCCTCAGAGACCCGGTTAATCTGCCCATTGAGGCGATGCATCTGCACACTTTAACCAAACGCCTTTAAAGTAATTTACACCTTACGCTTTACAGCAGGTTTGGTTAGCCAGTTGGAAGTATTTTTTCTATAAAATACATTGGACATGTAATATGAACCCTGGATCCCGCGGATCTGTATACACCTGTTCCCTGTCTCTTGTAGATTGGAACATAGTTCAGTTCATCAATATCGCCCAGTGCTTAGAGAGCTCCCCCTGGCGGCAGTGCATTTTTGTTTTAGTGAGTAAAGGTGCAAACTGACATTTTTCAAAATTCATATACACTATATTAAAATGTATACAGTGATCTTGCACAGACTAAAACTAAAAATGCATAAAGTGCAATGTGCAACCAATGAAAATTGTGCAAACCTCAAATGTAGAACCAATGACAAAAGATCGAATAAACTCACACAAGGGACAAAAAAGTATATATATTTTAAGAAGGTGAGAACATATGGCCAATATATGTGCAAAAAAATTTTTAAAAAATAATAAATAGATGTGCAAAAAATGCAAGAGAAATACGTAAATGGCTATGTTAAAATATTTCAAAAAAAGTAACAAAGTTAATGTTTTCCCGTCTCCACGGAGAATGGTGAATATGAGGGATAAATGTTCATGAAGTGGTAAACAGAGATGTTGTGGTCTAGGTGTGGTCTAGGTGTGCTCTAGGGAGTGGCTGGAGTCAGACTCACACCGGAAGTGATGTAAGGAGGCGCCGAAAACGCTGTGTGGCTCTATTAATGGTAGTTTTTGGGAGTAGGCTATTTTGGATCCATTTATTGAAGTAACTTTGATTTGTTTTTAACCCTAGTTACCCAATGTGATGGAAGTGTAATGATTTTTAGACATAAGTATTTATTGGATTTTCCGGTTTTGAATTTCCATTTATACCTAGTTTTACACTTGTAATTGATTTAATTGAGCACCACTTTATTATTTTGTCAGGTCTCCTTTATTTTTTAGTGGTCGTGCTTGCCCCCTTCGTTCCAGTGAAAGGAACTCTTAAAGTGTCAGCATACCAAGACATTTTGGACAATTTCATGCTCAAAACTTTGTGGGATCAGTTTGGGGATGGCTCCATGTTCCAACATGATTTCGCACCAGTGCACAAATAAGGTCCATAGAGACATGGATGAGCGAGTTTGGGGTGGAGGAACTTGACTGGCCTCCACAGAGTCCTGAACGCAACCCAAAAGAACACCTTTGGGATGAAGTGGAGACTGAGCCAGGCCTTCTCGTCCACATCAGCGCCTGACCTCATGAATTTGCCTCTGGAAGAATGGTAAAACATTCCCATAGACCCACTTCTAAACCTTGTGGAATGTCTTCCCAGAAGAGTTGAAGCTATTATAGCTGCAAAGGGTTGGCCAACACAATATTGAACCCTATGGACTAAGACTGTTAATGCCATTAAAGTCTGTGTGTGTGTAAAGGCAGGCCTCCCAATACTTTTGATATTGTTTTTTGATGAGTAATTCCCTGTTGACCGTAACTTTTAAAGTTTGTGTTTGTCATCAGTACTCAACGGTCTGCATACCCTCCCCTGCAGTTGGTCTAGCACTGATCTATACAATAAATGCTGCACTTAGAGGTGCTTTTTTACATTGTACTCCACAGTTGACTTCACTCCAGAGAAGAGCTTTTGCCCTCAGTGATGGTCCACAGAGATCCTTCTCATCACCATCTTCATCATAAAGACGTCTCTATGGACATTTCGATCCCCTTATTTCCTGCCATGGGCTTTATATTAGCCCCTCTTCATTTACTATATGGTGTCAGAAATACATCCTGTGTGCTAGCATTTTTCTTTGAGTGGAATAAAGGTTTTGGGTTGTAGTGGGAAAAGGCCCGTGAAAGCTTATGTCGTAGGGTGGTCAGTAAGAAGGGCCAGCTGAGGCGGTCCAACACCTTTTCAACGTCTAGGCTCAAAAGCAAAGTTTCTTCTTTTGTATAGTTAACTATGGCAATTAGATCAATTGTGCGTTGAGTGTTGTCCCCTGCTTGACATGCCGATACAAATCCCACGTGATGTAGATGAAAGGGTTTAGGTAGTAGCGCGCCCAGGCATTCCGCTAAAATTTTGGTAAAAATTTTCAGGTCAGAGTTTAGGTGTGCAATGGGACGGTAGTTGATACTAGTGTTTTTCCGGGTTTAGCGAGGACAATAATATGTGGATGGACCATAAAGGAGGAAATGGGTTGAGCTTGAAAAAAGCCATTAACTAGAACTTGCATTTGCAGCACAAGAATATTTAGAGGTAAGGCCTTCGGCGTCTGGGCTTTCCCAGAAGGAATTTGTTTTAGTACCTCATCTATTTCTTTAGTAGAGATGGGTGCATTCAAAGATTTAATTGCATCAGGACACAGTTTAGCGGAGAGCTCATGACGAACGACATTCAGTGGTCTCATAAGATGGTTCTTGTAAGTTGTAAAGTTGAGTATAATTTCAGAAAAATTGCAGTGATTTTTAGCAGGGCCGGAATGTAATCGTAGACATGGCAGTAGAGGCACAGTCAGCTCTCGTGCTAGCATAGTATGGGCTCTGTTGCCCCTCTCATAGAATTTCTATCGCAGACTGAGCATTGACTTTTCGACTGCTGCCAAATACAGTTGTTGAAGTTGGGCGCTAAGTTAAGCGAGTTTTTAGATGGCAATGCAAGTCCCCATAAACAGCCTTATGGGCCTCCCCAGAAAGTACTGTGGTCCTCAACAGAGCCTACATTAGTATGAAAGTATTAGTGGAAAGTCTCTTCCATTTGTAGTTTAGTCAGGTCATTTTTAAGCAGCCGTTCATTAAAGTGGTTGTAAACCCACTTTGAAAAAAACCCCAAAAAAGTAACACCTGCTACGCATACTAGCTCATTATGTAATACTCACCTGAGATTGTAGCCCTCGCTGCGGTGCCCGTACAGCACTGGCTGGCGACATCACTCCCGGGGGTATCCCGGCTCCGGCGCTGTGATTGGCCGGAGCTGCGAGGACGTCACTCCCGGGCGTGCGCACGGGGGCTGCCAGTAACGGCACACTCACTGAAGCAGCCGTTGCTTCAGTTAGCTTCAGTGCGCATGTGCTGATGACTTCGGCACATGCAATTACAGGGGATATCTCCTAAACCGTGCAGGTTTAGGAGATATCCTGGGTGGGTAACTATAGGTAAGCCTTATTATAGGCTTACCTGTAGCAAAAAGTGGTCTGTAAGGGTTTACAACCACTTAAAGAATATTTAAAAAAAATTAAAATCGGCGCAAGATCTGAGCACGTTATCGACTCCACATCCGAAGACATACGGTAGTATGTTGAAGATGGAGCTGCACGATTCTGGCCAAAATGACAATCACGGTTTTATTTATTTTTTGCTTAGAATCAAGATCATGATTCTCGTGGCGTAACGTCATCTTTCGCATTATACAAAAAAATTGGGCTAACTTTACTGTATATTTTTTTTATTCCTTAAAGTGTATTTTTTTTGTTTAAATTGCGTTTGAAAGACCGCTGCGCAAATAGTGTGACATATAAAATTTTGCAACAACCGAGGGGGGCATGGTCTGGACATGGCGGAGTAGACTTGTGCTGCCTGAGCTCTGGCTATCTCTTTAGCGTTTATATGCAGTATTGTGCCCTGGTATGAGCTTAGCCAAAACGAGAAGAGCGAATAATTACCTACCTTAAGTGTCCCCTCGGGCGGAGATCCAGCGCTTCTTCTACGGTACACAATCCCCAACGTCCCAGGCCCGCACAGCGGCGCCACGTGGAGAGCCTCGTGGGACATCGCCAATGGTGTCACCTCCTGCTTCCCCAGCTTTATCCTCTGCCTCATAGTCGCTATCTGGCTTCCTGGACACCTTGTCCTCACACCCACAGAATACCCCTGGGCCATCGACGTCCTCGGTAATGGGAGACCCCGACCTCAGAGCCCTAATTCAGGCGCTACCCGCAAAGGCGGATATGGAGGCGTTGCCTCCCTTTAAGGCCACATCCTGCAGCTGGAACAGGCCGAGTCCTCTCAGGCTTCCCATGTTACTGCCCTGCAACTGAATCTCGAGGAGCTCGAGAATAGAAGCCGACGCAGTCATTTTCAGTTCCGGGGTCTCCCGGAGGCCTCGGGTCAGGAGTCATTGCAACCTAGGGTTTTGGCTATTTGCCAGCAACTGGCCACCTCGATACTTCCCCAGGACTTAGAGTTCGATCAAGTCCATAGGGCACTGGGCCCCCGCTCGCTGGATCCCAACAGGCCGAGGGATGTTGTCTGCCGTCTGCACCGTTGCACACATAAGGACCTCATTCTCCATAAAGCCTGGGAGGTGGACTTTGACGGCACATCTGTAAAAATACTCCCAGATATGTTCAGAGCTACTCTGCAGCTCTGCTCCATCCTCTGCTAGACAGGATCAGACAGCTGGAATGTACGTATAGATGGGGCTTCCCCATCTCATTATACGTGTGGAGAGACTCCGGGTCTTTTACACTCCACCACCCAGGTGACCTGTTTGCCTTCCTTGGCATCGAGGCATTCCTGGTCCCTAACTGGCTCCAGCCCCTGCTGCGCCCTACTAGATGATCCACTCCTTCGGCTGCTGCTTCTGGAATCTATATTTGAGCTACAAGGGAGCCGCAGTTCTCATGGCCCGTGCTACTCCTCTCAACCTGGTGACCGTGAGTCTCAACCTGTTCTGCTGAACATCCATGGCTGATACCGCGGATTTATGATATGTCTGAAAACTATACCTAGGCTATTCCCTATGGGATGCTCCTGCCTGGCCCACATGAATTTAACGCTCCTTTGCTTGACCTTATGAAGGGCTTTTCTCAATTTTTGTTTAAAGGTTTTACAGTTCTGCCTGTTTGACTGATTCTGTTCCCACTGTCCTATTGTTCCGGCAATACGAATGTCTTTTTTCTTATCTCATTACAGTTGGTAATGATAAAGTACCGCGCTAAATGCTAAAAAATTTCATACAGGTAATAGATATAGGTGGTAACAATTAATAAAATTAATAAAACGGTCCCCAGTGAAAAAAAGGTGCTTGTGTTAGTGGAACAGTATCCAGTGCTGTGACTTGAATTATAGATGGATGATTCCGTGCTTAAGTGTTTAAAATAGGGTGCCCCCCCTGTTGGATGTGCTCTCACCCCTGGGAGTGGACCAACTATCGCTAGTTAGGTCAAACGCGCGTGCGGTGCGACCCTTGTGGATGTCCTCTGGTCCGATGATTGGCTGCGGTGAATGTTCCTCATATAAATAGATATAATAGAAAAGAGCGTTTTATTCCAAAAAAATTAAAGGTATTCAATTCACATGTATGAGTGCCTAATGTCCTGGCACCCGGAGTGAACAGCAGATATAAGTAAATCTGTGAAATCCGCCTGATTAGTTCATACAGCTGCTGGCTCAGTGCAGGCTCGATTTCCAGGTTGAATGTGTGGGCGGAAGTGTGTCATGATAACGTGACTCAACCTCTATGCATTTCGGCCTATCAGATTGGCCGTCCTCAGGACATACATGAGGTTTTTTCACTTACTTTCATCCTTTGGCGCTTTGGTTCATTTTCATATTTTTTTTACATTTGGTTAATATCTTGTGTTTCCAGGACCTGATCTACTACATGTCTAATTGCCTGTTATGTTCAAATTAATGTTCCTGGTTTGTTATCTGTTTTTCCCACTTATTTTTATGTTGCCCACGTTCAGCCCATTATCTAGCCATCTACTGTACACCACTGTTTGGTAGTATGTATGTAATGTTTATGCTGACGGCAGAAGTGGGACATGTGTTTCCGAGTAGGGAGACATCTGCCCGGTGATCCTGGATAGTGTATCACGGTCTTCCTGGCGATGAGCCTCCTTCCTGGGGTCCTCCCGTGAATTGCGCTCCCCACTGCTGTATTTGTGTGCTCTGCGAGTCCTGTGCGGTGAAGGCGGGGGCTGGGTGTGGGGGATGGTGGCCGGGGTGGCTCTCTGGGGGGTGGCGCTGCCCAGAGCGTACAGTATGGGGCTTGCTGTGGGTCCTGAGGCGTGATGTCTACCTGAGCCTTTAACAGGCCACCCGTGCAGTCTTTGGCTGCTGGGTTACGGATGGCAGTGGCACAGGGTAATTTAACCACCTGAAAGTGCTTGCCTGATTTCTCCCTCTCACTACAGGTCATAGGGGTATCACGGGGGCTGTCCCGTACACGTGGACACCCTGGCCTCGCCCACTTGTGCTCTGAAGGGTCTGATATAGGTCACTGTGTACAACCCCTTGTATTAGCAGCATGTTAATGTCCCTTCCTTGTTTATCTTCTAAACAGGATTTCCTGTTACTGCTCTACATTATCTTGAATTTATTTTAGCTGAAGAGCTCTGGCACAAGGCTCTGCTCTTTAGCTGGTTCCAACCACCTCCCCACTTAGGCTCACACGAACCAGAAGAAGAGAGTGCATTTACTTGTTTCCTTGTCCTTTTTAGTCTCTTAACTATTTCCTCCTAGGCTCTTTCCTCTTTTCCACCCTGAACCCCCCCTTTTTTTTTTGTAGTTTCTCCCTTCCCCTGATGTGATGGATGCAGTTTGTATCACCTCCCTAAATGCCAACGGGCTCAATATCCCGAGAAGCGGAGAATGCTTCTTAATGATCTGAAACGCTCTCGCACTGACGTGGCGTTTGTGCAAGAAACTAATTTTAAGGCGGCCGGACTTCCCTTCCTTAAGAATCAGTTCTTTCCCTGTGCCTACCATGCCTCCAATCAGGCGGCAAAGTCTAAAGGTGTTTCTATTCTGATATATAGTCTAATCCTATGGTCTCTCTCGGACAGGAGCTCTGACATAGGTGGCCGTTATCCCTTTCTCAAAGGACACATTGGTGGCATTAAGGTTATGCTAGCTACTATATAAGCCCCGAATCTTCATCAAGACTCTTTTTCCTCTGTAATGTCCTCTCAAAGCTTGTGGAGTTTGTGAAAGGTATACTGGTCCTCGGTAGGGACTTTAATGTACTTCTTGAGCCGGAGGTGGACACTTCCTCGGACACTTCCTTGGTCTCCCCTGGCTCCCAGAGGCCTATCCTGCATACATTGCATAAACTGCAGTTGGTGGATGCGTGGCGTATTCTACATCCTGTAGAGCGGGACTATACTTTCTTTTCTACCCCGCACCAACTTTATTCCTATATAGACCTCTTCCTCGTTCCACATCAACTCCTTTCTTTTGTCCTGGACATTCCCATAGGTCATATAACTTGGTCGAACCATGCCCCGATCATGTTGTGTCTTTCCTTAAACAACTCAGCCTTCTCAACAGAATGGCACTGGTGCCTAAACGAAAGCCTCCTGCAGACTCCAGAGGTCCTCACCGATATATCCAAAGAACTCGTAGCGTAATTTCAGACAAATGACACCCCAGAGAGTGCTCCTGGTATAGTATGGGAAGCCCACAAGGCTGTCATTAGTGGAATCTTGATGAAGCATGGCTCTCGTATTAAAGCACGGGAAAAGCAAATGTTGAGGTTTCTTTTGTAAATTCAAATCCTCGAACTGCAACCTAACAAAACGCCCACTCCCTCTTTGGGGGCTGACCATACGCATCTTCGTAGACTGGTTTCGGACCTCCTTTGTTATAAAGCCAATCCAACAGGAAACTCGTACGAAGCAGGGGATAAATGTAGCAAGTTCCTCGCCAGGGTCCTCAGGGACCAACATGCATCTTTATACATTCCCTATATACGGAAAACTGATGGCCAAACAAATTTTTGCCTAAGGAAATTGCACGTGAGTTTGGAAACCTTTACTTCTCTCTGTATAACCTCTTCTCTTCCTTGCCTCCATCTGCTATTGAGGAATATCTCTCCTCAGTGCATCTTTCCCACCTTCCTTCCCCGGTTCATCAAGATTTGGAAGCCCCTATCAGTATCGGTGAGCTTCAGGAGGTGGGTGCTACGAAAACTGAGAAAGCACCTGGCCCAGATGGTTTCTCTATACTGTATTACAAGACTTTATTAGGCTCACCCATGCTCAAGGTATTCAATGCTCTGGCCCAGCCCACCTCTTTTCCTCCCGCCACCCTCTTAGCACATATTTCAGTCATTCTGAAAGAGGGAAAAGATCCTTCAGTTTGTGGCAGTTACTGATTGTTTTTGCTGCTCAACGTAGATCTGAAACTATTCACCAAACTCTTGGCCTCCCGTCTGCAATCCCTGTTGCCCCATCTAGATCAGGTGGGCTTTATACCGTCCTGGGAGGCACAAGATAATACTATTATGGTACTCAACTTGATTCACCTAGCTAACCGTAATAAGTCCCCGTGCATCTTCCCAAGTACTGACGCCGAAAAGGCCTTTGATAGGGTGAATTGGTCCTTTATGTTCGCTTCTTTGCGACATATGGGGTTTGGAGATCGGCTACTTCAGTGGATCTCCCATTTATACTCCAATCCGCAAGCCTGTGTGAAGGCAAATGGGGTATTTTCGGCCCCATTCACCATATCAAACGGCACCCTGCAGGGATGTCCCCTTTCACCCTTGTTGTTTGCCCTATCACTGGAAACATTTCTGAATAAAGTTAGGCGAAATTATATCTAATGAATTCAGATGGGAAATCATAATTTTAAGGTTTCTGCTTATGCAGATGACTTGCTCTTCTCCCTCCCCGTCCAATCCACATATATCTTTACCTAATCTTATGGCGGCATTTGATTATGGCGCCTTATCGAACTTCAAGATAAACTTCAAATCTGAAGCCATGGGGGTTGCTTTACCCCCCCCCCCTTTTGCTCTGGACTCTAATTTTAGATCCACTGCACTAAAGTATTTAGGCACTTACATCCCCCCCAAAATTAGAGGATGTCTTCGCCCTGAATTTCCCGCCTTTATTCAGCAAAGTCCGTATCCTACTGGAGATGTGGCACCAAGGACTCCATTCATGGTTCGGTCGCTGCAACATCATCAAGATGTGTATCTTATCTAAGTTTCTGTACCTCTTTCAGACTTTGCCCATCTATGTTCCCTCGGCCTTCTTCCATCAAACTCATGCTCTTTTCACCAAGCTTATTTGGGCACATAAACGACCCAGACTCAGTAGAGGTCTCATGACATTACCCAAATGCTGCTGCGGCGGTGTAGAGTTCAAATTTTAACAAGCTGCCCACCTGGGAAGGGTGATTGATTGGTGTAGACATGAAAAACTTTAGCTTTGGACGACCATTGAACAGCTGTACAGTCCTGTCCCCTTTCATAAAGCACCATGGTGTTATGCTGCCCTACCAGCTTTTCTTAAATCTCATCTTTCTATCGGTCCCACACTCCGCATCTGCTCTTTGGTCTGTTGGAATCCGGAGCTTTCCTCCTGCCACTTGCCATTGTACACGATCCTAGGGAACTCTGGCTTCCACCCGGGAACAAAACATGGTCCGTTTCAAGGACTTATCGAGAGAGGCTGTTTTCAAGCCTCTTATTTCTTGGTCTCCGATGGTTGGCCTCGGCCTCTGCCCTAATGCAGTCAGATGGGCGATTTGAGTTAAATCTCTGGCAAGCGCTACAATTGCTTGCTTTACTTTCGAACCTTGGGTCCCCCAGCGAATTTCCGATGTAGTCTGACAGCATTTGAATCATATTGCGAGGATAGTAATCCTTGCTTTGCTTGAGTCTATCTAGCAAGGTTACTTTGTGGTATAAGCAAGGAAGCTGAGACTTCTGCAGTTAGTAAATGTGCTTTTACTATACAAAGATGCTGTACATACAAAACTATTACAATATTAGGAATACAATACAAGACTGACAGATATCTATAACAAGCAAAACACGTAGCAAATGAAGAGCCTATGGTCTATAACAGTAAAAATACACTTAAAAGTTACTTCTCTTTTGTTACTGTATGTTGGTGATCTCCATCGGCAACAATTCTTCTGAGACCAGGCACTTTCTTGTATCATGAGTGGCTTCCGATCTTAAAGCATAATGTGTGTTCCTAGCTTATGCCTGAATCTCCCTTTTATGTGTCAGGCTGTTTACCAAACAGCAGAAAACATACCTGTTTACTGTAGCTGTAGAAACAATGGACTGTTGAAAATACAACAATGGTATCTATGTACCCATTGTGTGCAGCAGCATTTGTTTGAGAAATATCTACTCATGAGCAACCACTATTGTCCCATGTAATGTTGTGTAAAAAAAAAATCATATTTTAACAAACGCAACACAATCCTCTCTCTAGATCCCTCTCTAAGATGTATGCTCTACAGAGACCTTAATTCCCCCCCCCCCCTCTTTTGCCATGTGGCTTCATAGAGATGTCAATGCTCTAGAGGATCTGGTTTTCACAGCCCAAAACAAAAGAGAGCAATACACCAAAATATGGGCGTATTGCAACATGTATACTCGGATGAGGGTAAGGCACTTTTTGCTACCTCTGTTGGAGACCGAGGTCCATCTGCCCCTCCTTTATGGATACACAAAGTCACCCTGGCTCCTTCCAACCCGTTCTCCCCCCCTCTCTCTTTCCACCTTTTCTTCTTCATCCCATTTCTCTGTGCTTTACTCCTATGGTGCCTAAAGGGCGCTCGTAATCCCCAATTTCTTTGTCTTCATATTTCTGCTTATGAATATAATATCTATATGAGCCAACCCTCTTACAATGTCCTGCTTTTAGTATGTGATTTTGTTTGGGCACCACTAGATACCAATTTGACTTGTAACTGAATGTACCCCAATTTATGTCTTCATGTTGTTTTGGATTGCATTTTACTTGATGAGGGACATCCCACTCTCTACTGTTCCGCTCTGACGGATTTTTCTCTTTTCTTCTATAAATAATTTGAAAAAAAATATTGCAACAACCACCTTTTTATTCTCTGGGGACTCGGCTAAAAAAAAATATATAATGTTTGGGTGTTCGAAGTAAATTTCTATTAAAATTAAGGCCTTGTTTAAAAAAAAAAAAAAAAAAAAGTTATATATACAGTACCTGCTCTGTGTAATGATTTTGCACAGAGCAGCCCAGATCCTCCTTTTCTCGGGTCCCACGCCAGCACTCCTCCCTACTGCCGGGTGCCCCCACAGCAAGCGGCTTGCTGTGGGGGCACCTAAGCAGGTGCGCTCCCAAGCCACGGCTCTGTGTGCCCATTCACACATGAAGCCACGGTTTGGCCCCTGCCTCCTCAATCTCCTGATTGGCTCACTGGCTGTCATTGACAGCAGCGGGAGCCAATGGCTCCCACTGCTTCCAAAAGCCAATCGGGAGTGTGAGTCCCCGGAGAGGCAAGGCTCTCGTGGACAGTGCTGGATCAAGAGGGGGCTCAGGTAAGTATTTTGGGGAGGGCTACTGCACACAGAAGGTTGTTTACTTTAATGTATAAAGGTAGAAAACCTTGTGCCTTTACAACCAATTTAACATTTGCAGAGAGCGAGTAATGAGTTTCTTGGAGGAATACTAAATCAGGTTTAAACTGTTTAATTTCCCTCAGTCACACTCAGTTTAGCATTTAGTCCCCTAACATTAAGGGACAAAATTTTTAAGTGATTAAGGAGCCAGAACATAAGACGATATAAAATAAAAGGAAAAAACTCACACTAGTAAATTTACCCAGGGAGAACTATATGGAAAAGTTGGTAGCTGTCAATTGGGAAACCACCACAAGGTCGAGATCCAAGCAGTGAGCAAGAGTGTCCAGTAGGGTTGGTCCCAAGAGAAAGATCGCGGAGACATTACCTAGAAAAGAGGACAAAAATAAACGTATCGCTTGCGCAGCAAGTCTTGAAAAAACACAAACCGGAAGCCACAAAAATCTGTACCACAATGGTCGCAGAAATGTATCGGCACAGGTTTTCAGTTGTTCCCTCATGCCAGCATGGGTGGGAGGTAACACAAGCAGAATGAGAAAACAAAACCAACATGACCATGGTTGCGGGGGGTGCAAATCAGTAAAGTCAGGAAGTTCAGGGCTCCCACTTGTTTACAATGCACAGATCGTATAGCCACCCAAATTTGGAGGGGGGTTAGGATGAGAAAGAAGGAAGATGGAAAAAGTAGGACATGCAAGAGAAGGAGAGAATGAAAAGCCTCCCATAAAAGTTTAGCAAATGCACATAAACTGTATGCATAGCAATATTAACATAACAATGCATTACCTTCAAAATGGCAGATAGTATAAGGCCTGTAAGATCCCCAGATTGAAGTAAGGGATGTAACAAAGCCGTACAATAAAAAGCAAAAGCGTGCATCTCAAACACTACATAAAAAACAAAAACAAAAGGTGCCAAAAAATACCACAACACCTTTATAGTATAGGCCACATGGATATCCTCTGGCATTATGATGTATAATATAAAGTAATTCACTTAACCAGTAAGGAGAAACTGGGGACAGGTAAAAGGGGGGGGGGGGTCAGGAAAAGTAAAGGGCCAGGGCATGGGGGGGAGAGGGTTAGAGGGGAAAGTGAAGAAGGGGAGGGAGGGTGGTAATGCAATAGGTACCAAGCAAATAGTATAGTGAAAATCTAATTTCCAAATGTCCATATATTTAGACAATTCAAAAGAAAAGTATTGATCTATTGCGGTTGATCAGCATCAAAGTGAAGTCACAAACTTCCAGATGGGCAAATAAGGCAGATGCATGGCACTCATTAGGCATAGTAAGTGATGGGGATGAGCAGCGGAGTTTGTTGGAGACATTTTGCCAAAGTTGTAGTTCAATGAATGAATGATTTGTAAAGCGCTGCAAATGTAAACTGAATCGCTTCAAGGCGCTAAATTCGTTTTGTGTTGTCAACTTCTTAGAAGAGGAAGGTCTTGAGTTTTTTCCTGAAGGCCAGATGGTTTTCTTCCATGCGGATGTGAGTTGGAAGAGTGTTCCATAGCCGAGGTCCCTGGACTGTGAATCTTCGTTCTCCCCTTGCTTTGTAGTAGTATTTGGGAATGAGGTTTTGGTTAGATGATCGCAGATTGCGATTGGGTGTGTATTGTTTTCATTTCTCTCTGAGGTATTGAGGGGTGTTACCTTGTATGCATTTGTGGGCGAGGCAGAGGGTCTTGAATGTGATCAGATTCTTTACGGTTAGCCAATGTAGGCTCCTCAGGGATGGGGAAATGGACTCCCAGGGTATTTTTCCTGTTAGCAGTCTTGCCGCCGTGTTTTGGATGGCCTGTAGGCGCGCAAGCTGATATTGGGGTAATCCTATGTAGAGCGAGTTTGCATAGTCGAGTCGGGAATTGATGATCGTTCCAACTACTGCTGCTTTGTCCTCTTCTGGGATGAAGGGGATGAGTCTGCGTAGCAGGCAGAGGAGATGGTGAGATCCACTAACTACTGATCCTATTGCATCCATTGTCATTTCTGAGTCAAAAATAACTCCGAGACTCTTGGCTTTGGTGCTCGGAGAGATGGTCTGTCCAAAGATGGTGGGAGGTGTCCATGGAGTCTTGGTTTTGGCATTTTGGTTAGCGTGTAGGAGCAGAAGTTCTGTCTTTGACCCGTTGAGTTTGAGGGAGCTAATGGTCATCCAGTCATCTATCAAAGTGAGGCATTTCTCTAATTGCTGATGGTGGTCTTTTTGTCCGGTGATGCGAAAGTAGATTTGGGTGTCGTCAGCGTATGAGTGGAAGCAGAGGTCCGATTTTTTTTTTTTTTGAGGAGTGGGCGGATGTAGATGTTGAATAGCACTGGCGACAAGGGTGAACCCTGAGGGACTCCACAGGAGATTGTCCGGGTTTCAGAGGTGAATGCTCCTAGTTTCACTGTCTGAGAACGATTCTCCTAAGAAGGATGCAAACCATTTTAGACTAGAATCTGTGCCTCCTGCTACTTCTGTGAGGCGGACAAGTAGAGTATTGTGGTCCACTGTATCAAATGCTGCACTGAGGTCTAACAGTACCAGGATACATTATTCTCCATCATCTGCTGCTTCGAGGGCATCATCCCATATTTTGAGAAGTGCAGTTTCTGTGCCATGGCCTGGGCGGAAGCCTGATTGCAGAGGGTCCAGGAGTTGATGTGTGTCCAGGTGGCGTTGTAGCTGTTGTACTACCGCTTTCTCCATAATCTTGGAGATGGTGTTGAGGCTTGTTATTGGTCTGTGGTAGTTGGGGTCCTTACGGTCGATATTGGGTTTCTTTAGCAGGGGTTTGACGATGCCTTGCTTGAGGGTGGTTGGCACAATCCCTTCTTTGAACGACTGATTTATGAGGTGTGTTATAGTGGGTGCCAGGATGTCGGAGCATTCTTTCAGGAGTTTCGTAGGAATGATGTCGTTTGGCGATGTGCTGTCTCGAAGGCTTCTCATAATGTTTTTGGTCGAGTCAGTGATTTGATCGAGTCAGTGATTGGGGTCAAGGAGAAGTCCGGTGGTTGTGTGATGTTCGTGTTGATATCCTCTTTTTGCTTTGGTTGGGTAAGGTTGGTTGTTTTTTTCTGTTGAATTGATTTCCGAATGTTGTCGATTTTGTCGATGAAAAAATTTGATAACTCATTGCAGAATTCTTGAGTATAGTTTGCTGGGGGGGTCTAAGCAGGTTGGGTTCATTGACTGGGCGACTATTTTGAAAAGGTGTTGCAGTCAGATGTTAGCCAACTTTCCGTAATGAGGAGGCAATCTATGTTGTTTTCGATGATGAAGTCATGGATTTCCAGTCTGTGCTTGACTGCAGATCTGGTGTTGATCAGGGAGCATGCTAGTTGTGGTTGGATTGGTGTCTCCCTGTATTTGATGGTTGATTGTAGGTTGGTCCTTAGTAATTTTTCTTTTTTTAGTCTTTTTTTGAGTGGCGGTTGGTAAAGTTGAGGCGGTGTTTCTTGTGGAGGGCGTCCGCTGTGTACTTGAAATTGCACATGGTGAGAAGGACAAAGTTGCTGAAGGAGGATGATGGAGGTGATGAGGGCTACCTAAAGTGAGGGGAGATGGTAGTTGCGCTTTGATGAAGGGGGGCCCTACAAAACTGACTAAAATGGCAAAGTGAACTGAAAGCGAGAGGGCAAGTGCATGAAAAGATCCTATATACTAAAGAAAATGGTAAGGATGCAGTGCAAAGTGGCTGATGCAGTGCAAAGTGGCTAATCAACGTAATAGATATGTTACGGGCAGACAAAGCCTGATGAATGAAAAGTGTATGTGAAACAGTGAATGCTTAAATAAAGTAAAGCAAAAAATACATGTGCAAACAAAAATAGAGTAATGACACAATGCAAACTGATATAATGCAAAAAATATATAAGATGAGTCAAAATAGCATGTGGGCTAGTGCCCTATAAACAAAAAACGTGCCAAATCCTGGTGGACTACAAGTGACAAATCCCAATGGGAAAACCGTTCTATCATCCAGTCCAACACAAACTCGTGATCAAAAACAGTTCCAATTGTGAAGGGAAGGGAGATCTTTAGTGAGGACACCTCTGTGTTTGCAAACCGCTTACCTCACAGCTGTAAGGTATACAGCCTGTGTTTGCAAATGACCCGCAGGTGTAGACGTTCCGTGTGTATAGGTGGTAATGATGAACATGCCAAGCGAAATATGAAAGAGAATTTAAAGCATGTAAAATGGCTCTGCGACGACCACAGTGGAGGGGAGGTAAGACACACGGGGAGGGGAGGTTGCACTCACTTGGATAAAGTGAGCGTAGGCATATATCCACGAGCGCCGAGCTCGTATGCCTCCAGGGCTATCACCAAACTGGAATCTGTCCCCGTGCCTGGAAACTGGTACAGGTCCCTGTACCTCTCTCCTCAGTGTTCGTCGGGTAGAGTAGTGTTGTACAGTTTAGGGGAAGAAGACGCACATAGCGTGATCCCATATAAAAACTATATTTATTAGATAAAACAAGTCTAATCAACTCACATTTAAAACAATCCTGCAGCGTGTAGTAACCACGAGCGCCGAGCTCGTCTCCTGTTGTCTGTCTGTGGCTGCGTCCTGTGCTCCAATCCTAACGTGTATCGTCACGTGACTTCTTCAGAGGATAACACCGGATAGAAAGCCAATGTTTATATATAGTCACCTTGTAATGGGCGCACGGCGGCCATTTTCCTGAAGCCCGCTACAATGTAAATGGGTGCCCGGCCGGCCATTTTTTTAAAGCCCATCAATACAAAGGATAACACACAGTGCCATTGCCTGTTGTCAGAGTAGCTCAAAAAGATCAAATTGGGAGCAATGTACTAAGCCACGAACCAAATCGGCTAGAACATAATCTCAAACGGAATAAGGGCAAGGATAAGCAGCAGGAAATAAAAGTAAAATATAATAGAAGCCCCAATGTCCTACCGAGACGCACTATCACATGTATGGTGTTGTACTGGAGGTGCATAACACGTGAGGGATGCGGCAGACACCAAAAACGAAAAGTGAATGATACTGTAAAACGTATGAAATGGATAGTAAAGTGGAAAATGATGGAGAGAGAAAAGAAAAAAATTATTAAATAAATGAGCTAGAAAAATAAGTGAATATAAAATGAAAGAGAGGATGTGAAAGAAACAAAATATATGAAGGAGACAGATAAAATAACAGTGAAAGTAAATAAACATAAATACTAAAAATAAGGATAGTAGAAATAAAATAACAGATACGATAAAAAATAAAATAAATGCAATATAGATAATATAATAAAATTGAAAATAAAAGATCAAGAGTGAAGTAGGCTACAGTAAACAAAATAATCAACATAAGAAAAAATAGAAATAACAATAAAAATAAAGGAAAAATATAATTAAAAATAAAATAAAGACAGCGAAGAAATAATAAAATAAAATTAAAAATAGAATTAAAATAAAACAAAAAGGTAAAGATAGAAATACATGAAAAATGGAATGGAAAGAGAGTAGAAAGGGGAAAATAACAGAGTGGAGATGGCACGACGGAACAGACGAAAAATCCGACCCAATATAGGAAAAAGGAAAAAAAGGGGAAACTGGAGCTCGGGACGTGTCACAGACCTACTAAATGAAAAATAAGATGTACAAAAATACAAATATAAAAATATACAACACTATAGAAAATTACAGCCACTATGATCTGGTAAACGAGTGAAACTAGAAGCAGAGAATGGCTGACTTAATGAAAGGGAAGAAGTTACTGAACAAGAAAGAAAACTAAGAAAAGTATTGAGGCCTAAAAGTCGCTAAGGAAACAATTTACGTCAAACTCGATGTTGAGTCCCTTCGGCACAAGGGTGTCCATGGAAAAGATCCATTTGGACTCGAATTGACTCAAAATCCTTACTTTGTGTCCCCCACGCCATGGTCTGGCGTAGGGTACAATACCCCAAAATTTCAAGTGACTGGGGTCCCTCTTATGGTATTTATCGAAATGTCTGGAGACATTGTGTTTGTCAAAACCCTTTTGGATGTTTTGCACATGCTCCTTAATACGGATTCTCAATAACCTTTTGGTGCGGCCCACATACTGGAGGCCACAGCTGCACTCCAGTACATACGGATCAGTACTTAGGTGTTGGAGCAGTGTTCTTTAGCGTAGCCCCCCCCCCCCCCCCCCCGACAGCGCAGGATTTTCCATTTTTCACGATGAGGGCTACCTACCGCCCTCCTGTTGATCCAGAGGAAGGCGAAAAAACCCCTAGCTGAGCTGGCCAATTGCTACAGCAATTCCTTCCTGACCCCCCGAGGGGCGATCGGACTCAAGGACCCTGGATCAACTACTGGGGTTACCCCGGTGGGCTTACCTGTACAGGATGGTCCGGAGGAGGACGGGGGGGGGGTGAGGGGGAGGGGGACTGGCCACTACTTACTGGTTGGAATGGTGCTGCGTCTAGGAGGATCTAAGATGAACGCTGGTCAGGTCCAGAGTCTCCGGTGGTAACCTGTGCCCCTGCAGTGAGGTCCATAGTCGAGGAGGGTGTGTTCCAGGTGTAGGGGCAGGGGGCCCGCTGGACAGGTGTGGGAGGGGTGTGAGGAGGCTGGCTGGCCGGAGCTAGGCCACAGCAGTTGTCTGTCCCCCGAGTCTAGCAGCTAGAGAAGGGGGTGATTGGACGGTGGCTGCGGTGATGCCCGGGGGGGTGGTCGGTGGGATGGTAGGTCTTGCCTGGAGGTTGGCTGGTGCAGGCCGGGGGGGGGGGGGGGTGGAGTCGGGAGGGACCAGGTCCCAGTATTAACCTGCTTGGGGGGTCCAGGATGAGCTCCGGGTGGAAGGTAGTGATTGCGGCCGCACTAGGTGGAACAAGATGGCCGACGGGCTAGGCCCGAGCCGTGGGCTGTCCTGATGCTCGAGCTCCCGAGGTGGCTGAGGTTCTGTCCGTGGATGGTGGGTTGGGTCCCGGTACTAACCTGCTGGGGGGGGGTCCGGGGATGAGCTCCGGGTGGTGATTGCTGCTGCACTGGGTGGACCAAGATGACCGATGAGCTAGGCCCGAGCCGCGGGCTGGTCTGATGCTAGAGCTCCCAAGGTCCCGTCCGTGGATGGTGGGTTGGCCCCGGTTTGATGGAGCGCGCGGGCCTGCCGATGTAGGCTTGGGGTGAGCGGCAGCCGGAGCCGTGGAGTGTCCTGTGAGACTGCTTCGGGAGGCTGACGGCTGGGATCAGCGTTCCTGCGGCCGAGGCGGTGTGTTGGAGCGGTGAGGGTAGGGCTTAGGTGGATCTGACAGGAAGGGTCCGGGAATATCGTTCCTGGTCCACGTAGCTGGTGGGGGGGGGGCCCGGTACAATGCGCTGGGAGTCCGTAATAGTCCTGAGGGGTGGAAGGCCGGGTGGCCGGAGCACTAGAAGCCGGAGCTTCCACACGCACAACTGCTCTCTGCAGTCTGCTCTCTCTGCAGCAGCAGAAGATCCTGGATCAGTGAATCAGTGGAGGGGGTGATGTCACTGCATTGGACACCATCCAGCAATGGATGTTTGGCTTCAGCAGAAGGAGTGGCAGTAGTTCAGGCAGGACAGGTGGCAGAGGTTCCCAACCTGGAAGCTTAAAGCATGCAATGTCCATGTCCTTTCAAAGGGATGGGATGTCTTCAGGGACCTTAAGAATGGATGACTTGCCCATCTCCCCATGATTGTTTCTCTAAGAATCATCAGGAGCGGTTGTACGGCACAATGTTTATTCAAGGTCACCATCCACATATGCCTTGTTCTTTTTTTCCCCAAGGAACACTACACTTCATATGTTGATGAACGTTTGTGTCATTATGGACACTTTATTAAGTTTTTCAGGGCTGTTTTTTCATTTGGTATATTTTGGTTTAGAAGTACTATCACTAGTAAACACCAGACACAATATATGCACACCGGGTGATCGCTTACCACCTTGTTTCCTTATACCTAGCGCTGCATTTTGTCACTATGTTTAATTTTTATTCTAAGTCAGCCAGGAAAGATCTGGATATACAGTGGGGAAAATAATTATTTGATTCCCTGCAGATTTTGTAAGTTTGCCCCCTTACAAAGAAATAAAGGGTCTATGTTTTTTTATCATAGGTATTTTAAATGATAAAGCCAGAACCAACAATCGACCAACAAGCCAGAAAAAAAACATGATATAAATTGAATTGCAGTTTAGTGAGTAAAATTCTGTAAGTATTTGATCCCCAAGCAAAACATGACTTAGTACTTGGTGGAGAAACCCTTGTTGGCAAGCACAGAGTTAAGATGTTTCTTGTAGTTGGTGACCAGGTTTGCACACATCACAGGAGGGATTTTGGTCTACTCATCTTTACAGATTTTCTCTAAATCCTTAAGGTTTCTTGGCTGTCTCTTGACAGTTTGAAGTTTCAGCTTCCTTCATAAATTGTCTATTGGATTAAGGTCTGGAGACTGACTAGGCCACTCCATGAGCTTAATTGAGCCACTCCTTTGTTACCTTGGTGGTATGTTTTGGGTCATTGTCATGCTGTTAGACCCATTTACAACCCATCTTCAGTGTTCTGGCTGAGGGAAGAAGGTTCTCATCCAAGATTTTGCAATACATGGCCCGCTCCATTGGCCCCTCAATGCAGCAAAGTCGGCCTGTACCTTTAGCAGAGAAACTGCCCCAAAGCATCATGTTTCTACCTTTGTGCTTGACTTTAGGGATGGTGTTCTTAGGGTCATAGTCAGCATTTTTCTTCCTCCAAACACGGCGAGTCTAGTTAATGCTGAGCTAGATTTTGGTCTTATCTGACCACAGCATTTTCTCCCAATCCTTCGCTGAATCATTTAGATGACTGGCATGACTGTACATGTAAGACAAAAACAGAACATTCCATATCTCAACTCACCAACCAGTCTGCCAACCAACCAAATTAACCTGTCCAACAGTCTGAGTTAAAAACAGGGCTTTAGTTGAAACGCATTTGCAAACGTACATGTGCCTTCTTGAGGGAGACTCTCCATGTTTGGAGGAAGAAAAGTGCTTACTATGACCCTAAGATCACCATCCCTACAGTTAAGCATGGAGGTGGAAACCTTATGCTTTTGGGGCTGTTTCTCTGCTAAAGGTACAGACTGACTTTGCCGCATTGAGGGGCCAATGGATGGGGCCATGTTTTGTAAAATCTTGGATAAAAGCCATCTTCCCTCAGCCAGACCACTGAAGATGGGTCATGGATGGGTCTTTTAGCATGACAATTGCCCAAAACATACCGCCAAGGCAACAAAAAAGTGGTTCAAGAAGAAGCACATTAAGGTCATGGAGTGGCCTAGCCAGTCTCCAGGCTTAAAAGAGAAGTGTTGATTATTTTTGTTTTTTCTTTTGATTTATACTTACCCGTGTGGATTCAGCATCGGTACAATGCTGCATCTGTCTCCTGGCTCTAACACTGAAAATGAGTGATCGAACACTGCAGATAGCTTTCTTCTCACAGCTCCCCAAGCAGAGAGCTGGTGACTGTCAGTCAGCAGCACGCTGCTCTGCCCCCTCCTCACTAACTGGAGCTCTGGGCTGTGGAGGAGACAGGAGCTGCCAGGTGTCAGTCCAGAGATCTAGGCAGATATCGACTCCATGGTGGTGATGACGCTGAGCCTGGACCGACTCTGTGACGTCAGCAGAGAGTGGACTTCAGTGCAAAACAAACTGGACCCCTGTGATCATAGAAGTACAGCCAAATGAACTTTGGCTGTACTTCTCCTTTTTAATCCTATTAAAAATTTATAAAGGGAGCTAAAACTTCGAGTTGCCAAGCGACAGCCAAGAAACCTAACTATTTAGAGAAAATCTGTAAAGCAGAGGGGAACAAAATCACTCCTGAGATGTATGCAAACCTGGTCACTAACTTTAAGAAACATCTTACCTCTGTGCTTGCCAACAAGGGTTTCTCTACCAAGTACTAAGTCATGTTTTGCTTGGGGATCGAATACTTATTTTACTCACTAAAATGCAACTCAATTTATAACATTTGTATCATGTATTTTTTCAGGATTCTTGGTGGATATTCTCGATTATTTAATATACACCTATGATAAAAATTATAGACCCTTCATTTCTTTGTAAGTGGGCAAACATACAGAATCTGCAGGAATCAAAAAATTATTTTCCCCACTGCAGTTGAATAGGAGCTCCATCAAATTCAAGGTTACGCATATTGTGAGCTTTGTGCATGACATCCTCTTTAATAATGTAGGAATGGATCCTGCAGATGTCATGAGGTTTAAAGGCTGGTTCTTCCAGTATGTTGTTGAAAATTGCTTCTAAAATCTTTCACCCTAGTTACTTACAGGAGGGCCTTGAATCCTGACATTATTCCTGCGCCCACAATTGTCCATATCCTCCATATGTTGTTGAAGGTCCAGAATAGTGTTCTGGGCTGCTATCATGGCGTAAATCGTGTAAATCTCCTTTTCAATGGCTTGGACTTTGTCTTCTACTTTTTCCACACGGTTTGTGAGGCCTTGAAAATTTTCATGTGAGGCAGTGATTTCAGTGTGACAGGTGTTGCAAAATTCCTGTATTAGTGTGCAGAAATTGTTTTTGGCAGGAATTAACTTGATAAAGTCCCTCCAAGAGGATCTCTCTTCTGTATCTGAGTTAGAAACAGAGGACCCGGGAAGGTGGTCGAGAGGCCCCTGGATTCTTACATGAAAGGTAAGAGGGCCAAGAGGAGAGAGGCCATGAAAAGGTCTGAGCATCTTCCCAGGAGCCATTGCCTGAGTGTGGGTATTTCGGTTTAGGCGGTCTCTGTGTTTTAGCCAGATGTGGAAAGATGTTGACTTAGCACATGGTATAGGGCACGTGGAGGCGGAGCTGGTTGAGATATAGAGGATAGCAATAGCTCACCCGCTGACTGGAGATCAGTGGCAGAAGGTGATGAAGCACAGTTAAGATTTTGTAGTGGCAGAATGAGAGACAGTAAGTTAGCAGGTGCTGAAGGGGGGGGGGGCTGGCGGAGTCCCGTACCTGCAGCAGGTCTGAATAGGAGATGGCGGGTATCCACACTGACCTGAGATAGTGGCATTGCCGGTGGGAAAATCGAGCGATGTGCTGCCTGCGGAGACTGCAGCAGAGCACAGTCCCACGGTGTAAAAGGAATAGAGGCCAGGTCATCTGCAGGATATAAGTAATTGAAGTGAGAAGGCGGCAGCAATTCTGTAGTGGCACCAGTTCTGTAGTGGCACCATGCAGCGCCATCTTGTCTCCGTGAGAGAGGCTCAGAGTCTCTGTGTATTCAAAGTAGTCCCGGATGCTGGCTGAGGGTAGAGACTGCGCCAGAGTTGCATAGGTTTAGTAGCCTGAGTCCCTCTTTCCTTGCCCATTATGGAAGGTTGGTAGCTGTAAACCACAGGTGGGAGACGAAGCTGCTCCTAGACACGTCGACTCAGCTCAACATCTACTGTATCAGCAGTACAACTTTAACAAAACCGCTGGTGAGTTCACAACTTAAAGGTACTGTATAATAAAGCCTTTTTTTTCCCCCTAGTTTCTTTTAAAATAACAAACATGATATACAGTGGCTTGCGAAAGTATTCGGCCCCCTTGAACTTTTCAACCTTTTGCCACATTTCAGGCTTCAAACATAAAGATATAAAATTTTTATTTTTTGTGAAGAATCACCAACAAGTGGGACACAATTGTGAAGTGGAACAAAATCTTTTGGATTTTTGAAACTTTTTTAACTAATAAAAAAATGAAAAGTGGGGCGTGCAAAATTATTCGGCCCCCTTGCGTTAATACTTTGTAGAGCCACCTTTTGCTGCGATTACAGCTGCAAGTCGCTTGGGGTATGTCTCTATCAGTTTTGCACATCGAGAGACTGAAATTCTTGCCCATTCTTCCTTGCAAAACAGCTCGAGCTCAGTGAGGTTGGATGGAGAGCGTTTGTGAACAGCAGTTTTCAGCTCTCTCCACAGATTCTCGATTGGATTCAGGTCTGGACTTTGACTTGGCCATTCTAACACCTGGATACGTTTATTTGTGAACCATTCCTTTGTAGATTTTGCTGTATGTTTGGGATCATTGTCTTGTTGGAAGATAAATCTCCGTCCCAGTTTCAGGTCTTTTGCAGACTCCAACAGGTTTTCATCCAGAATGGTCCTGTATTTGGCTGCATCCATCTTCCCCTCAATTTTAACTATCTTCCCTGTTCCTGCTGAAGAAAAGCAGGCCCAAACCATGATGCTTCCACCACCATGTTTCACGATGGGGATGGTGTGTTGAGTGTGATGAGCTGTGTTGCTTTTACGCCAAACATATCGTTTTGCATTGTGGCCAAAAAGTTCGATTTTGGTTTCATCGGACCAGAGCACCTTCTTCCACATGTTTGGTGTGTCTCCCAGGTGGCTTGTGGCAAACTTTAGAGGAGACTTTTTATGGATATCTTTGAGAAATGGCTTTCTTCTTGCCACTCTTCCATAAAGGCCAGATTTGTGCAGTGTACGACTTGATTGTTGTCCTATGGACAGACTCTCCCACCTCAGCTGTAGTTCTCTGCAGTTCATCCAGAGTGATCATGGGCCTCTTGGCTGCATCTCTGATCAGTCTTCTCCTTGTCTGATCTGAAAGTTTAGAGGGACAGCCAGGTCTTGGTAGATTTGCAGTGGTCTGATACTCCTTCCATTTCAAAATGATTGCTTGCACAGTGCTCCTTGGGATGTTTAAAGCTTGGGAAATCTTTTTGTATCCAAATCCTGGTTTAAACTTCTCCACAACAGTATTACGGACCTGCCTGGTGTGTTCCTTGGTCTTCATGATGCTCTCTGTGCTTTCAACAGAACCCTGAGACTATCACAGAGCAGCTGAATTTTTTCAGAGACTTGATTACACACAGGTGGATTCTATTTATCACCATCAGTCATTTAGGACAACATTGGATCATTCAGAGATCCTCGCTGAACTTCTGGAGTGAGTTTTCTGCACTGAAAGTAAAGGGGCCGAATAATTTTGCACGCACCACTTTTCAGTTTTTTAATTGCTAAAAAAGTTTAAAATATCCAATAGATTTCGTTCCACTTCACAATTGTGTCCCACTTGTTGGTGATTCGTCACAAAAAATTAAAATTTTATATCTTTATGTTTGAAGCCTGAAATGTGGCAAAAGGTTGAAAAGTTCAAGGGGGCCGAATACTTTTGCAAGGCACTGTATTTACCTGCTCTGTGCAATGGTTTTGCACAGAGCAGCCTCGAGAGGGTCCCAAGCTTGGCGCTCCTAGCTCCTCCCTCGTGCCCCCACATTAAGCAGATTGCTCTGGGGGCACCCAAGCAGGTGTGCTCCCAACCTGCGGCTCTGTGTCCATTCACACAAGTAGCTGCAGCTCGGCCCCACCCCCTCCATCTCCTGATTGGCTCACTAGCTGTGATTGAGAGCAGTGGAAGCCAATGACTCCCACTGCTGCCAAAAGCCAGTCAGGAGTGCGAGTCCCCAGAGAAGCTAGGCTCTTGTGGACATTGCTGGATTGAGAGGGTAAGTACTGGAAATTACCTGGATGAAGGTAAAAAAAAACTTGTGCCTTTATAACCACTTTAAGGTGCAAAAGGTGCTACAGCTGGTGTAGGCAAGTAAAAAGGCACTAAAAATACAGATCTCGGTTACGACCACCAAGGCATCAGGTTATAAAACCATAGAACACATGAAAAAAAGCTAACAAATTTTAAGTAATTCTGTACATTGTTTAATAAATCAATCCACGTTTGCGTACTTGGAGGGTCTGTTTTTTTCCATTGTAAATCAATGGATTTTTTTTTTTTTTTTTTTTTGGAAGCACAAAGGTCCCCCCTTTCAAGGTCTCCTAGGAGTCGTCTGGCAGTGGTACATATGTTGGGTGAAACTAACTTTGCTTCTATGAATGTGGTAAGCCTGAATCAAAACCGTTGCACACCAGGACAATCCTATATCATGTGGAAGTAATCCAGTGGCAGCTTGAAACCTATAACATTCTGGAGAATCAAATCTGCCCAATTTGTACAACTGAAGTAGAGTATAATGGATTCTGTGTATATATTTTAGTTGAATCACCTTGTCCCTCGGCTGATATGATGACCCCAGGAAGTTGGTTCCCCAGCACCTCCACCCAGGACTCATCCTGCAATGTTGGTTTATCAGCCTGCCATTGAGTTTTAACCTTGACTATACATTAAATAGAAGGGGTTATTAACAAAGAGCATTCCTCTATTTAGAGACCAAATTGGAGTAATCTTTCTCAAACAACAAAGATTCCAGTTCCGAGAGCTGAAGTAGAACATCCTGCAGGCCCAACTGGGTTGCTACTGTATTACATTTTTGTATATAAAAAAAAATGTGTTGGGGGTGCCAAGTTCAGCCCTCTGTGGAGAATATTTTAGAGGTCCTAGAGGAAAATAGCTGATGAGCATACTTGAGGCCAAAACGTTGTACACCAGGTAGCTTTGCGAGCTCCGCCAAATTCTTGTTGAGCCACGAAGGAGGACTCAGGGACTGGGTAAGAGGTGTTATGAATCTTTTGATTACAGATGTTGAAAATTTTATAGGAGAGCTTCAGGACATCTGCACCTGTAGAGGGATACTGTCCCTTCCTGTAAAGCAAATTCATCAGAGCCTCATACGAATGCATAAAGGCAGCCTGAGACGCCACTGAAAAATTATCTATTTTGGGGAAAAACCACCCATGAATATGGGTCAGCTGAGTAGCCAAATATTGTAAATTGGGCAACTCCAACCCAACCCCTTGCGCTGGTAGTTGTAAGGTTTTATTCTGGGGGGGTGGGAACCCCAGAAAAAGGAGGTCAACTGGACATTAATATCTACAAAAATCTAATTGGACAAGTTAATTGATGCATGCCAAAACACACAAAGAAATCGGGGTAAAAAAATAATTTTGAATAGGTTTATCCTACCCAGGAGATTCAAAGGTAGTTTGACCCAGGTGCTCAAACAGTGTCTGCATTAGAGGATATACATAATTTTCAAGATACATTTTAAAGAGTAATTGGATCTCAATTCAAAGGTAACCACCCTGGTCCAACAAAGGACTGGAATGCATATTGTGGTACAGTACTAAGAAAAGGGCTCTGACAAAAGATAAGGTAAAGAGCGGCTACTGCCTTTTCTCTCTTCTCTTAGGAAGCTTGGCGGGGTCACGAACATGTGTAATGCTTGATAGTATATTGATTGGAAATCATACACAAAGTAAGGCCCCTGGTGATCTGGGAAGCTCCAAATAGAGACAGTATGGGTCTGCAGGGATAAGTTCTTTCAGAAGTACTAGATCCATATGAAAATTCCTGTAAAACCAATAAAGCCATATGACCGCATAGAAGACATTAATAATAAATAAGGCTATATTTGTGCTGCATATAGAGTGAAGACTATAGGTGAGAGCTTTATTTCTTCACTCCTTAGTATCTTGAATGCAATATGCCTCCTAAAAGCACCCATATCCAGAAAACAAAGAGGGGATCAACAGGTGGAACAGTGAAGAACCCCCCCCAAACCCACATCCGCACAAAAACCAGATATTAAGGGTTTTTTTCAGTACTCGCAGTCACAAGGTCAACAAGAAGGCTCTGTAGTAACCAAACTGAATTTTGTGTCCCCAGTCAGAGATAAAGAGCCTAGACCAAGTGGCAGCCCCACAGGCAATATGCATCATCTTATGACGGACATGGAGGGAGCAGAGGGTGTCCCCACTTGGGATATGCAGGCATATATAAATCTTTACCAACAAGAGAAGACATGGATAAATATGTGTATGGATTGGAATTCTCATATAAGGCGGATATTCAGACATTGAAATCATCTTTAGCTGACATACAAAATAGGATCGACATTATAGACACTAAAATGGCAGCCATCGATCAAAAAATGCTATTGCTTGAAGAAAAAAATCGGGAATATGATCAATATCTAAATTGTATAATTAATACTACTTGATGACCTCAAACAGAAGTAGACGAACAACATAAGAGTTAGAGGTTTGCCAGAAACGATGGGAGCGGAAAGCTTAAAGAAGACACTCCAAGGCATATTCAACTCTATATTAAAACGGACAAACAATGGCAGAACTTGAGATTGATAGAGCACACAGAACACACGGTCCTAAAAATAATGACTTAAGAAAACTGAGAGATGTGATATGTAGAATACATTTTTATCATGTCAAAGAAAGCATAATGGCATCTATTTTATAGATACGTTTTTTGATTATTTTAACAGGATATCATTTGCACGGTGGGGTTCAATGGTAAATGTGTCAAGCAATAATTTTTTTTTTGTAATACAACATTAAGGTGTAATGCTCAATAGCATGTCACAATGGTTGGGTGGTTGGTGCGGGGTTTTATTTTTTATTTTTTTTATTTCAAATGCACATTTTATAGAGTGGTATGATTTGGAGATACTTACATAAGAAACAATTTGAAGTTATAATAGGTCGGGTGGCTGGTGGGGATATATATATATATATATTTTTTTTTTTTTTTTCTCACCAATATTAAATATCTCATAATTTTGTATGATCTTGAGATATTTAAATAACAAATAACTTGTTGATGGGAGAATAATGGAAAATGTATGTAGGAATGATGGATATTTGTTTTATACATAATTTAGCACAATCAAGGTGGAAGAGATACTTACAATTCATAAATTGGTATGATTTTGAGACACTTAATAAGAAACAGTTTGAAGAGAGGTGTATATTGTAAAATGTATGTATTAATGTTGGATACTTGTTTTATACAGAATGTAATATAATTTAAGGTTAAAGTAATAATAGGTTGTCACACAGGTGGGGGAGGGGGGGTCCAAATTTTTTTTTTCTCTTTTCTTTCTTCCCCTTCTTCCGCTCTCCATCTCTCCCCTTTCTCTTTTCTTCATTTGGGAATCCAATTATTTTTTTTTTTATATATATAAATAAGCCTGGGTCAGGCACATCCACTCTAGGGGAGGTCTTTTTGTACCCCCTAATTTAGGGAACTTACTTGTAAGGTTAGTCTCCAAGGAGTCGAGTAGGTAGTGATTGCAAGGTTAAGTGGGTTATGTTTGGAAGGGGTTGATTGTGGTGTTGTATGGTGGCTGTGAATAGGTTAGTACCTAGTAAACAGCATTTGTTTGGTTAACGAGTTAAGTTTGAGATACGGTTGAGTGTTTGTGTGTGCTAGAGGTGAGTGGTGATTCATAGGAGTCAAGTAGATAGGGAATTTTTTTTTTTTTTTTTTAGGTAGGTTGTGGGTTTGTGTGTGGGGGTGAAGGTCTGACTGTGACTGGGGTGTGGGTCTGAGTTGAATAAGACCTCGGTGAGGTTGCTGTTTGAGTAGCTGGGTATTGCTATAGTGTAACACGTTTTTTTTTTTTTTTTTTCTCTCCACTTTCTTTCTCTCTCTCGTATTGTTCTATGAGCACCATAAAAATATGTTCCTTTAATGTTAGGGGTTTAAATGCAGCAACAAAAAGATTGCAAATTCTGTATTCTCTCCATGAACAAAATGTGGGTATTGCTTTCTTCCAGGAGACGCACTTCTGTTCAGACCATATACCTAATATACAAAATAGACACTATTCTACCTGGTATCATGATACGTATACTTATTCTAAATCGAGGGGAGTTTCGATAACAATTCATAAGTCAATACCCCATCAGATAATAGAAACTTGAACGAACCGAGATGGTAGGGCATTGCTATTGAAACTAATCGTATATGGTAAAAAATACACATTGATTAACATTTACTTACCCAGCGTGGATCAGATTAAAACGGGTACTCAACTGTTAACAGATCTAATGGAAAGAGCAGAGGTGGTGACAATAATAGGGGGTGACTTTAATTTTCTTTTCAATCGGAAGTTGGACACTGCTGCATCCTCAATCCCCCATTCGAGTACTGACAAAAAGAAATTTAATGATATGCTAGATAAACACCATTTGGTTGATATTTGGAGGGCTTTTATCCAATGGAGAAAGATTATACGTTTCACTCAAAAGTGCATGGTACATACCATAGATTAGATTACTTTTTGATCAATTAGGAATGGCTGCCGTCTCCTCCACAGAAATAGGTAGTTTTGTGTGGTCGGACCACGCCCCCATATTTTTGGTGATTGACACTCCAAGTGCCAATATAACAAGAGGCACTTGAAAATTAAATGACAGGGAGATGGGCGGAGCCTAGCAGAGCTGACATGCATTGTTAGAGCTCTGCACCGCTGAGGAGAGAAGAGAAGGACAAAGCGGGGCCTGCAGGCTCAAAAGGTATCCATTTGAACCTTTTTGCCCCAGGGAACAAACTGAAAGTTAGGGCAGGAAATATGGTACTGGGAGGAAACCGTGGCAGAAATAAAAATCAACTCACAAAGAGCTCACAGGCACTCACTGCAACTAAAGCAGCTCCAGTCACCTCACAAGATACAGCATCAGGGCGCTCTCACAGACAGAAAATGTCACAGCAAGACTCTCCATTTGAGTCAGATACAGAACAAATCCTCTCACAAACTTCTCCACAAGCCTCCTTAGCATCCCCAGTAATATTATTACAATTTGAAAAGATGCTTCATAAGGCTTTAAAACAAACCTCAGACCAAATAACAAAAAGCCTAACCAAAGAAATAAGAGAGCTGGGAAACCGCACCGCAGCCTTAGAAATAAAAATGGATGAAATTGAAATTACAACCCAAGTAAATATAACAGGATTGGAACAACTAAAAGAAGAGAATTTAATACTTCAAACTAAGCTCGAAGATTACGAAAATAGAGCCAGACGTTCAAACTTGCGCATAAGGGGAATACCTGAAACTGTGACAGACCTGCAATCTACTATTACTGCTCTATTACAAGAACTAAAGCCAGATATCCCTATTGAACGTTTAGAACTGGACAGAGTACGCAGAGCCCTCACAGCCAAAAAGAAAGATGGACCCCCACGTGATATAATCACAAAATTTCATTATTACAGAACGAAAGAACAAATACTAATTGCTGCAAGAGAAAAAAAGGAACTTAATTTTCAAGGACACAATTATCAAATTTTTGCTGACCTATCCCAACTTACTATTACTAAAAGACGATCCATGAAACCCCAACTAATGGAACTGCAACGCCACAACTTTATGTATCAATGGGGCTTCCCCTTTTCAGTCAGATTTAACTACCAAGGTACAATTTACACAAGCAGATCAGCAGATGAACTACAACAAACCCTTTTAAAATTAAATCTGACAGAACCCACAAGCAGCAACTCTCCCACACGCAGAAGAATGACATCATCTTCACCTTCAGGCAGCACTCAGAAAATTCCAGAACAAAATGGGAATCATCATTCTCACAAAGGAGGCCATTATGCCACATTATCCATGGACCAAGAAGATTCAATGGACTGACATCCTAATTCCTGATATCTCTTCATTTATTATACTAAGAGATGGTTCTCTATAAAAAAAACCTGTATTTATAACTGAATGTAACTGCATTCTGATAGTCACACACTGTGTGGGATCATGTTACATTCCAGTTATATTTCTTATTACTTCTGATTCATATAGCCTTAGAATATATAAGTGAAATAAGGAAATTCTTGTTCAGTTATATATTATCAGGTAATAACAATAGATTTATTACTTTTTAGGACAAATATGTTCAATAATCCAGAAGTAATGGAAGCTTTTTCTTTCTTTTCTTAAAACAAATATATTATTACCTAACTAGTTCCTAGAATTATGTTTTTGTTTTTTCTAATCTGAAGCAATACAACCTCAATTTTATGAGTTAACCTATCTAAACCGTTACATATGAATAAAATATGTAATTGTTTACTTTAAAAGGGATAAAATCCCAAAATAATTCAAACTATCTTCATCAATACCAAAGTTATTAACAGTACCTTTCTAACTGAATTATTTAGCCTAGGGCAAGACTAACCATATACAACCACCCTGGAATAAATAATTTCAATAAAAACTATATTCTGCACTCCAATTAATGAAACATCATTTTGATGTCTTTTGACATAGCACTTCTCTCCTGTAAGCGGAAGATCCGTGTACCCCCATTAGCCCTCCTCATTCTCCCAACCATATTATGTGGGAGTGTGACGAAGGCACTTATTCCCCTGAGAGAGAGATTTACTCTCTTTCACGGGTAAATTGTGATTACTTGCAAAAAATAATTTATACAATGTATCATCTAATCTCATATGTTTTTTGTTTACTCTTTACTCCAGAATTCACTGGTTTCTTTTCTATCTATTCATCTCTTCAGTCCACACAGGTTGATCTGCGCAGTCAGCTCTGCATAACAAAAAGTAAGTCAAAACTATTTGATCTGTTGCCATGGCACCACTGAATATACTTTCCCTGAATGTTCAGGGAATAAATGTCCCTCAAAAAAGGACCAAAGCCTTCCGTACTTTTCATAACAAGAAGGCTCACATAGTATGCCTCCAAGAAACACACTTCACCAAAGATTCTACTCCAAAATATATTTCTCCTTTTTATCAACAAATTTACACGGCTTCTGCCTGTACCAAGCAAAGGGGAACTCTAATTGCATTTCACCGATCCACACCATTCACCTTATCAGAAATTAAAGACCCAGAAGGTAGATACCTGATACTCATGGGTTATATAATGGATACAGCAATCATGGTGATTTCCTACTACGCTCCTAACAAACAACCTACACCATTCCTCTCACATATATTACAAGTGATTAATACACACAAAATAGGAACAGTGATAATGTGTGGGGATTCGAACCAGGTCCTCCTCCCATTTCTAGATAAATCACCTTTTACACCATCCAAAATAACCTCTAGATTACCTTTTTCTCAACTTCTTTCCAAATACATTCTGGTAGATTCGTGGAGAGAAAGTAACCCAATGAAAAAGAAATTCACTTATTTCTCGCACCCTCATCAAACCTTCACCAGAATAGATCATATTTTTCTAACAATAGGAATGATACCAGAAATTATTGCATCAGATATAATTCCGATTCCGTGGTCTGACCATAATGCAGTATACACTACTATAGCCTCAGCCATACCAAAAGCGCATGACCCAACGTGGTACTTACCGGACATAATGCTCAAACACCCACTACATCAGATGGCCATTGAACAAGCTTTAAAGGAATACATATCAATTAATAATACAACAGACATCTCCCCAATAACACTGTGGGAAGCTCATAAGCCTGTCTTGCGTGGTACAATACAAAGACAAATGGCACTATTTAAACGGGAACGCAAAAATCTAGCAAAAAAACTAGAACTCAATTTTAATGCAGCCTACATATCATTTCAAGATAATCCATCTCAGAGTACAAAATCTCATCTGGAAAAATCTAGATTGGAATACGATCTATTTCTCACTGAGTCAGTTGATAAATCCCTCAAACGCTCCAAACACAATTTCTACATGAATACAAACAAACCAGGTACATATTTGGCTGGGGCATTAAATTCAACTAACAAATCTTTCAAACCAATACGTTTGAAATTCTCAAAAAATGTTTACACTTGTAATCCAGTTAAAATAGTCCATAAATTTCACTCACATCTCGCAACTTTATACAAGACAAACAATGAATTTAATCCTACAGAGGCTGAATCCTTCTTCTCAAAAATAACCTTACCTGAGTTATCTCAGAATCAAAAAAGCAGTTTGGACGAGCCTATAACTATAGATGAAGTTGCTAACGCCATAAAAGACCTAAAACTTAACAAAAGACCAGGCCCAGACGGCTACTCGGCTTTTTACTATAAAACATTCTCAGAAATACTCTCTCCCATTCTCACTGAAACTTTTAACAAACTTCTAGATGGACATTCTTTTTGGCAAGAAACACTAATGGCAATTGTTTGTATGATCCCAAAACCCCTTTCTGATGATACTTCCTGTGTGAATTATCGGCCTATCTCTCTGTTAAACCTTGATATTAAATTATTAGCAAAAATAATAGCAAAACGCCTCAATAGCATTATAGGAAAATTAATACATAGAGATCAAGTAGGCTTCATGCCAAATAGACAGGCAGGCGATAATATACGCAGGGCAGTGTTATTGGCACATATTGCTAAAAAACGGAAAATCCCTTTGTTTTCTATCTCTCGATATTAAGAGGGCATTTGACACAGTATCCTGGCAATATATGCAATATTCATTACAAAAATGGGGTTTTGGACCCCACTTTTTAACATGGATCAAAGCATTATATAATAAACCCAAAGCTTATATAAAATATGCTGGATACAAATCTGATGCCTTTAATATCGAAAGAGGTACCCGACAGGGTTGCCCATTATCTCCCTTATTATTTGCCCTTATACTCGAACCCATGGCCCAATACAACAGAACAAACCAAACTATAACTGGCATTGAAGTAGGAGGTATTACACACAAATTATGTATATTTGCAGACGATATATTACTTTTTCTATCATCACCACAGGTCTCTGGTGCTAACTTAATACCAGCTCTTGATGGATTTGCAGCCCTATCCGGCCTTATGATTAATCCTAAGAAATGCCTAGTGCTTAATATTTCACTCACAAACATGGAATTGATCCCGGCTAGGGCTGCACTCCCATTCACATGGGCAGAAAAATCAATCCCATATCTTGGAATTCATTTAACAGCATCTCATTCTGACTTATTCTCAACCAATTATCCTCCTGTATTAAGACAGATCACAAATCTAATAAAACAATGGTCGCAACTTCCTTTATCCTGGATAGGGAAGATTAATGCAATCAAAATGACTATTCTACCCAAATTGCTTTATCTATTCAGAGTCCTCCCTATTCCAATTCCTTCCTATTTTTTGAGAATAGTACAAAAAAGAGCAACTTCGTTTATATGGGGCTCATCTAAACCACGTATACCTATACACACACTACATCTTCCCAAAAATAAAGGAGGCCTGGGATACCCTAATTTTACTAACTACTACAGAGCAGCACATTTGGCCAGTCTGTCCAAATACCATGCAAAACAGGAAATCCCATTATGGGTATTTATAGAGGCTTCAGAAAATGACCCTCTAATATCTAATTTATTATGGCTTGATCCTAAAGACCGCTTTAAAATTCATAATCCCATAACTAAACACTTCTTATCTCTCTGGGATAAACTAAAAACTAAATATCAGTTACAATCTCCACACAATCCTCTCCTTTCTTTTATCAGAAACCCGGCCTTTTATCCGGCATGGATCTACCCAAATTCTTTTAAAGCTTGGACAACATCAGGCATTCAGACACTAAATGACTTCATAGCATCTAAATCATTCCTTTCATTCCCATCGCTTAGAGAAAAATATGATCTACCAAACTCTGAGATATTTAGATATCTCCAAATCAAAAATTTCTATACACCATTCCTAAAGGGGGATACACCATTATCCCAATTATCCATTTTTGAATCAATCTGTACAAAAGATCCATTTGCTAAAGGTACAATTTCATCACTTTATAATCAATTATATGGAGTAGCAAATCTTAATAGACCCTCTTACGTTCAGAGGTGGGAGGAGGACCTGGGACGAACTTTAGAAGACACTGACTGGTCTAACATATGGCTCACATCTAAGTCATCTTCACCCAACATCTTAGCACTGGAGACAAATTATAAAGTCCTAACTCGCTGGTACCTTGTACCTGCTAGAGTGGCAAAATATTCACCTAATACCTCAGCTCTTGGTTTTCGAGGATGCCCAGAAATAGGCACATATTTACACATCTGGTGGACGTGCCCAGTAATCCAAACCTTCTGGAAGGAAGTCTTCGTGATTGCATCTAAAATATTTAAAAAAATAATACAACCAGATCCATATTTAACTTAATCTAAAACCGGAATGGTTAACACTCTCTCAATTCAAACTTATGATCCAACTAATAACGGCTGCAAAACAAACAGTGGCCAAGGCATGGAAATCTCCTACATTGGTACTAGCAGAAACAATTCACAGAATGAATAATACAATGTCCCATGCTAAGATGGTAGCCATCGATCAAAATCAAATTCCAAAATTTGAAAAACTTTGGCATCCTTGGATAAAACAACAGTTCCTGTCAAACTTCAATGACTCTGTCCTGTTGCCATGGTAACAGATTAAATGACTTACAGAGACACCCATTCTAAGGCTTCAAAGAGAACTAAAAAGAATAATAAACTGTCGAGCGGGACAACCTTGTGGACCATACCTCTACCTTTCAACCCTTTTTCTTCTTTCTCTTTCCTTTTCTCCACCTTACGATTAAAGCTCATTATCAGAATTTAATTGACCTATATACACTGTACTTGTAAACAATATGTATAGTAGGTATAAATCATTTAAATACCTACAAAAGTAACTAAGGAAATGATATATATCTTTAATTTAGGTTTACGTGAACCCAATGTTTAATATTTGAAATTTCATGATATTTACCTATATAAACCCTACTGTAAAACAATGAGCTTACTTTATAGATCCTTGTAAACTTACTTTATGTATCTTTATAATATTGTATACTGAATAAACTTCTTTTGACAAGGAAAATTAAATGACAACCTATTATATGATGAGGTCTGTATGTCGGAGATCAGGTCGGCTATTTCGAATTTTACACTAGATCATGTAAAAGATGGTACTTCCCTGCTCGTGCAATGGGAAACTCTAAAATGTGTACTGAGGGGTCTATTTATAAAACATGGAGCTAGGCTAAAAAAAAGCAAAAGGAAATAGATCAGCTTAGTTACTACAAGAAATAGAGCAATTGGGAAAACGGCATTAAACAAGATCCAAACACGGGAGACATTAATGGATCTAACAGAAAAAACTACTGGAATTACGAACTTTACTAAATGAGCAAACATGGGTTAGGGATAAAAATCGTACTCTATTCTATCAACATGGTAATAAGCCCAGTAAATTGTTAGCTAGAGTACTACGCCAGCGAGTGAATACATTTATTGTAAAGATTAAGTCAGAAACAGGGGATGTGGTATACGAGCCAAAAGGAATTCTGAAAGCATTCCATAATTTCTACTCCTGATTGTACAATGTACCAAATCAACTGGCCAAGAGGCATCTTGAAATATTTCAACAGAATATTTGACAATATATAAACGATACTGCAATACCGACTTTAACATCAGTGGAGGTTGAGCAATTAGAAGAGGAATGTTCAGATACTGAAATACAGAAGGCAATCGATGCATTAGTACCGGGGAAGAGCCCCGGCCCGGATGTTTTTACCCCAAGGTTCTACAAGTAATTTAAAGCTCTACTAGTCCCAATTATGAAGAGGACTTTTAACTCGGTGTCTGCCTCTCAACCATTTGTCCCACAGGGTATACAGGCATATACAGGTAAAAGCCAGTAAATTAGAATATTTTGAAAAACTTGATTTATTTCAGTAATTGCATTCAAAAGGTGTAACTTGTACATTATATTTATTCATTGCACACAGACTGATGCATTCAAATGTTTATTTCATTTAATTTTGATGATTTGAAGTGGCAACAAATGAAAATCCAAAATTCCGTGTGTCACAAAATTCGAATATTACTTAAGGCTAATACAAAAAAGGGATTTTTTAGAAATGTTGGCCAACTGAAAAGTATGAAAATGAAAAATATGAGCATGTACAATACTCAATACTTGGTTGGAGCTCCTTTTGCCTCAATTACTGCATTAATGCGGCGTGGCATGGAGTCGATGAGTTTCTGGCACTGCTCAGGTGTTATGAGAGCCCAGGTTGCTCTGATAGTGGCCTTCAACTCTTCTGCGTTGTTGGGTCTGGCATTCTGCATCTTCCTTTTCACAATACCCCACAGATTTTCTATGGGGCTAAGGTCAGGGGAGTTGGCTGGCCAATTTAGAACAGAAATACCATGGTCCGTAAACCAGGCACAGGTAGATTTTGCGCTGTGTGCAGGCGCCAAGTCCTGTCGGAACCTGAAATCTCCATCTCCATAGAGCAGGTCAGCAGCAGGAAGCATGAAGTGCTCTAAAACTTGCTGGTAGACGGCTGCGTTGACCCTGGATCTCAGGAAACAGAGTGGACCGACACCAGCAGATGACATGGCACCCCAAACCATCACTGATGGTGGAAACTTTACACTAGACTTCAGGCAACGTGGATCCTGTGCCTCTCCTGTCTTCCTCCAGACTCTGGGACCTCGATTTCCAAAGGAAATGCAAAATTTGCTTTCGTCAGAAAACATGACTTTGGACCACTCAGCAGCAGTCCAGCTCTTTTTTTCCTTAGCCCAGGTGAGACGCTTTTCGCGCTGTTTCTTGGTCAACAGTGGCTTGACACGAGGTATGCAGCAGTTGAAACCCATGTCTTTCAAGCGTCTCTTGGTGGTGGATCTTGAAGCACTGACTCCAGCAGCTGTCCACTCCTTGTGAATCTCCCCCACATTTTTGAAGGGGTTTTTTTTCACAATCTTGACTAGGGCGCGGTGATCCCTATCGCTTGTACACTTTTTCTGACCACAGTTTTTCCTTCCCTTTGCCTCTCTATTAATGTGTTTGGACACAGAGCTCTGAGAACAGCCAGCCTCTTCAGCAATAACCTTTTGTGTCTTTCCCTCCTTGTGCAATGTGTCGATGGTCGCCTTTTGGACAGCTGTCAAATCTGAAGTCTTCCCCATGTTTGTGTAGGCTTCAGAACTGGACTGAGAGACCATTTAAAGCCCTTTGCAGGTGTTTTGAGTTAATCAGCTGATTAGTTTGTGGCACCAGGTGTCTTCAAAATTTAACCCTTACACAATATTCGAATTTTGTGACACACGGAATTTTGGATTTTCATTTGTTGCCACTTCAAATCATCAAAATTAAATGAAATAAACATTTGAATGCATCAGTCTGTGTGCAATGAATAAATATAATGTACAAGTTACACCTTTTGAATGCAATTACTGAAATAAATCAAGTTTTTCAAAATATTCTAATTTACTGGCTTTTACCTGTATTTCACTAATACCAAAACCTGAGAAGGATCACACAATGTGTGCAAACTATCGGCCGATATCGCTGACAAATATTGATCTTAGACTGTACTCAAAGCTCATAGCCAATAGACTTGCACCAATAAGGCTGACATATATCCACCTAGACCAAACAGGATTTATAGAGGGAAGGGAGGCGCGGGATAATACCCTGAAAACCCTGACACTGATGGAGTATGTCTGGAGACACGCCATCCCATCCTGTCTTTTGGCGGTTGATGCCGAGAAGGCCTTTGACAGGGTGGGATGGCGGTTTCTGGAAGAGACATTGAGACAATGGGGAGTGGGTCCTATTCTTCGGGAAAAAATAATGGTTTTATATAACAACCCAACTGCCAGAATACGTGCGAATGGAGATCTATCTGACATAATTAATATAACGAATGGAACCCGACAGGGGTGTCCCTTGTCGCTATTGCTATATGTATTGGCTATGGAGCACCTGACGATGGCAATCCGGAACAATATAGATATACAGGGAATAAAAGTGGGAGATAAAGACTATAAAATGTCGGTATATGCAGATGATTTGCTAGTGTATATCACGAATCCAGTGGTAACAATACCAAATTTAATTAAAGAATGTAATCGTTTTGCCGAATTGAGTAACTTTAAAGTGAACTACAATAAATCTGAAGCTTTAAATATAAATATGCATATGAACATGGTTTCTTCTCTTAAAAAAAACTTTTCTTTTAAATGGCAGGATAATGCAATCAAATATCTAGGGGTATTTATTCCTAGGGAAAGAGAAAAGCTCCAGCAATATAACTATCTGCCAGTAGCGCAAAAAATAATCAAGATACTCTAACGGTATGATAGGGGTGTTTTCTCTTGGACGGGCAGGATAAACATTATAAAGATGGACATATGATATGTCTGACCATTCCTATACTTCCCGCAAAGAATATTTTGAACCTCCTACAGAAAGCTATAGGGAGCTTTATATGGGCGGGTAAACCAGCGAGGATCAGTAGAGCAGTACTAACTAAAGAAAGGGGGGGTCTGGTGCTTCCAGATCTCTGTGTATCTTAGATCGGTATTTGTGGCTAGAATAGTGGACTGGTTCCACAATGCAGAATGTAAACAATGGGTGAAATTAAAGGAGGAGGTTGTGGCCATGAAACTGAAATCACTTCCATGGATAAAGAGAGAAAATAGGCCCCCTGTCGAAGAATTGCCATTTCTGGTGGTATCAACACTGAAAGTTTGGGATGGATTGGTGGGTAAGGGGGATAGGGTCTAACTTTGTTGGCCCAATGACCCCCCTCTTCAGCAACCCAGAATTCCCACCGGCATTGGAGGTCACGATCTTCCTAAAATGGCAAAGAAAGGATGATATAAGCGTGGTGCAACTAATGTAGGGGAATGGACCTCCCTCGATAGAGGTTTTAGGTATGGAATATAAAAGGAAATGGATTCAATATTTGCAACTTCAAAAGTTTATTATCTCTCTCATGAAAGAGGGGAAATTGGACAGACCACCGGCCAATCTAGAAAAGTTATTTCTAGAAGAAAATAAGCCGAAACCTATATTAGCAAGGGTATATAAATGTTTAATGTGTGAAAACAAAGACCAGGAGATTAGTTATATTAAAAAAATGGGAAGAAGAGCTAGGGATTAACCACTTGACGACCGCCTCACGCCGATGTACGTCGGCAAAGTGGCACGGACAGGCAAAATCACGTACAGGGTACGTGATTTGCCTTCCGCGGGTGGGGGGTCCGATCGGACCCCCCCCCCCGGTGCCCGAGGCGGTCGTCGTTTGTCCAGCGGCGATCGGTGGTGAGGGGGAGACCATCCGTTCGTGGCCCCCCCCTCGCGATCGCCGCCGGCCAATCGAATCATTCCTTTGCTGCTGTATGCTAAACAGCAGCAAAGGAAATGATGTCATCTCTCCTCGGCTCGAGGAGAGAAGACATCAATGTGAGTGCACCAACACACACACAGTAGAACATGCCAGGCACACAAAACACCCCGATCCCCCCCCCCCCCGATCGCCCCCCGATCCCCCCCCAATCACCCCCCCCTGTCACAAACTGACACCAGCAGTTTTTTTTTTTTTTTTCTGATTACTGCATAGTGTCAGTTTGTGACAGTTACAGTGTTGGGACAGATACTGTTACCCCCCTTTAGGTCTAGGGTACCCCCCTAACCCCCCCTTATAAAGTTTTAACCCCTTGATCACCCCCTGTCACCAGTGTCACTTAGCGATCATTTTTCTGATCGCTGTATTAGTGTCGCTGGTGACGCTAGTTAGGGACATAAATATTTAGGTTCGCCGTCAGCGTTTTATAGCGTCAGGGACCCCCATATACTACCGAATAAATGTTTTAACCCCTTGATTGCCCCCTAGTTAACCCTTTCACCACTGATCACCGTATAACTGTTACGGGTGACGCTGGTTAGTTCGTTTATTTTTTATAGTGTCAGGGCACCCGCCGTTTATTACCGAATAAAGGTTTAGCCCCCTGATCGCCCGGCGGTGATATGCGTCGCCCCAGGCAGCGTCAGATTAGCGCCAGTACCGCTAACACCCACGCACGCAGCATACACATCAATCCGATCAGATCTATACTAGCGTCCCCAGCAGTTTAGGGTTCCCAAAAACGCAGTGTTAGCGGGATCAGCCCAGATACCTGCTAGCACCTGCGTTTTGCCCCTCCGCCCGGCCCAGCCCAGCCCACCCAAGTGCAGTATCGATCGATCACTGTCACTTACAAAAGACTAAACGCATAACTGCAGCGTTCGCAGAGTCAGGCCTGATCCCTGCGATCGCTAACAGTTTTTTTGGTAGTATTTTGGTGAACTGGCAAGCACCAGCCCCAGGCAGGGTCAGGTTAGCGCCAGTACCGCTAACACCCACGCACGCACTGTACACCACCCTTAGTGGTATAGTATCTGAACGGATCAATATCTGATCCGATCAGATCTATACTAGCATCCCCAGCAGTTTAGGGTTCTCACAAACGCAGTGTTAGCGGGATCAGCCCAGATACCTGCTAGCACCTGCGTTTTGCCCCTCCGCCCGGCCCAGCCCAGCCCAGCCCACCCAAGTGCAGTATCGATCGATCACTGTCACTTACAAAAGACTAAAACGCATAACTGCAGCGTTCGCAGAGTCAGGCCTGATCCCTGCGATCGCCAACAGATTTTTTGGTAGCGTTTTGGTGAACTGGCAAGCGCCAGCGGCCTAGTACACCCCGGTCGTAGTCAAACCAGCACTGCAGTAACACTTGGTGACGTGGCGAGTCCCATAAGTGCAGTTCAAGCTGGTGAGGTGGCAAGCACAAGTAGTGTCCCGCTGCCACCAAAAAGACAAACACAGGCCCGTCGTGCCCATAGTGCCCTTCCTACTGCATTCGCCAATCCTAATTGGGAACCCACCGCTTCTGCAGCGCCCGTACTTCCCCCATTCACATCCCCAACCAAATGCAGTCGGCTGCATGAGAGGCATTTTCTTTGTCCTCCCGAGTACCCCTACCCAGCGAACGCCCCCAAAAAAGATATTGTGTCTGCAGCTAGCGCGGATATAGGCGTGACACCCGCTATTATTGTCCCTCCTGTCCTGACAATCCTGGTCTTTGCATTGGTGAATGTTTTGAACGCTACCATTCACTAGTTGAGTATTAGCGTAGGGTACAGCATTGCACAGACTAGGCACACTTTCACAGGGTCTCCCAAGATGCCATCGCATTTTGAGAGACCCGAACCTGGAACCGGTTACAGTTATAAAAGTTAGTTACAAAAAAAGTGTAAAAAAAAAAAAAAAAATAAATATATATATATAAAATAAAAAAAAAATAGTTGTCGTTTTATTGTTCTCTCTCTCTCTCTATTCTCTCTATTGTTCTGCTCTTTTTTACTGTATTCTATTCTGCAATGTTTTATTGTTATTATGTTTTATCATGTTTGCTTTTCAGGTATGCAATTTTTTATACTTTACCGTTTACTGTGCTTTATTGTTAACCATTTTTTTGTGTTCAGGTACGCCATTCACAACTTTGAGTGGTTATACTAGAATGATGCCTGCAGGTTTAGGTATCATCTTGGTATCATTCTTTTCAGCCAGCGGTCGGCTTTCATGTAAAAGCAATCCTAGCGGCTAATTAGCCTCTAGACTGCTTTTACAAGCCGTGGGAGGGAATGCCCCCCCCCCCACCCTCTTCCGTGTTTTTCTCTGGCTCTCCTGTCTCAACAGGGAACCTGAAAATGCAGCCGGTGATTCAGCCAGCTGACCATAGAGCTGATCAGAGACCAGAGTGGCTCCAAACATCTCTATGGCCTAAGAAACCGGAAGCTACGAGCATTTTATGACTTAGATTTCGCTGGATGTAAATAGCGCCATTGGGAAATTGGGGAAGCATTTTATCACACCGATCTTGGTGTGGTCAGATGCTTTGAGGGCAGAGGAGAGATCTAGGGTCTAATAGACCCCAATTTTTTCAAAAAAGAGTACCTGTCACTACCTATTGCTATCATAGGGGATATTTACATTCCCCGAGATAACAATAAAAATGATTAAAAAAAAATAAAAATGAAAGGAACAGTTTAAAAATAAGATAAAAAAGCAAAAAAATAATAAAGAAAAAAAAAAAAAAAAAAAAAAAGCACCCCTGTCGCCCCCTGCTCTCGCACTAAGGCGAACGCAAGCGGCGGTCTGTCGTCAAACGTAAACAGCAATTGCACCATGCATGTGAGGTATCACCGCGAAGGTTAGATCGAGGGCAGTAATTTTTGCAGTAGACCTCCTCTGTAAATCTAAAGTGGTAACCTGTAAAGGCTTTTAAAGGCTTTTAAAAATGTATTTATTTTGTTGCCACTGCACGTTTGTGCGCAATTGTAAAGCATGTCATGTTTGGTATCCATGTACTCGGCCTAAGATCATCTTTTTTATTTCATCAAACATTTGGGCAATATAGTGTGTTTTAGTGCATTAAAATTTAAAAAAGTGTGTTTTTTCCCCAAAAAATGCGTTTGAAAAATCGCTGCGCAAATACTGTGTGAAAAAAAAAATGAAACACCCACCATTTTAATCTGTAGGGCATTTGCTTTAAAAAAATATATAATGTTTGGGGGTTCAAAGTAATTTTCTTGCAAAAAAAAAAAACTTTTTCATGTAAACAATAAGTGTCAGAAAGGGCTTTGTCTTCAAGTGGTTAGAAGAGTGGGTGATGTGTGACATAAGCTTCTAAATGTTGTGCATAAAATGCCAGGACAGTTCAAACCCCCCCCAGATGACCCCATTTTGGAAAGTAGACGCCCCAAGCTATTTGCTGAGAGGCATGTCGAGTCCATGGAATATTTTATATTGCGACACAAGTTGCGGGAAAGAGACAATTTTTTTTTTTTTTTTGCACAAAATTGTCACTAAATGATATATTGCTCAAACATGCCATGGGAATATGTGAAATTATACCCCAAAATACATTCTGCTGCTTCTCCTGAGTAAGGGGATACCACATGTGTGAGACTTTTTGGGAGCCTAGCCGCGTACGGAACCCCGAAAACCAAGCACCGCCTTCAGGCTTTCTAAGGGCGTGAATTTTTGATTTCTCTCTTGACTGCTTATCACAGTTTCGGAGACCATGGAATGCCCAGGTGGCACAAACCCCCCCCCCCCCCCAAATGACCCCATTTTGGAAAGTAGACACCCCAAGCTATTTGATGAGAGCTATAGTGAGTATTTTGCAGACCTCACTTTTTGTCACAAAGTTTTGAAAATTGAAAAAAGAAAAAAAAAAAGTTTTTTCTTGTCTTTCTTCATTTTCAAAAACAAATGAGAGCTGCAAAATACTCACCATGCCTCTCAGCAAATAGCTTGGGGTGTCTACTTTCCAAAATGGGGTCATTTGGGGGGGTTTTGTGCCACCTGGGCATTCCATGGCCTCCGAAACTGTGATAGGCAGTGAAGAGTGAAATCAAAGATTTTCACCCTTAGAAATCCTGAAGGCGGTGATTGGTTTTCGGGGTCCCGTACACGGCTAGGCTCCCAAAAAGCCCCACACGTGGTATCCCCGTACTCAGGAGAAGTAGCTAAATGTATTTTGGGGTGCAATTCCACATATGCCCATGGCCTGTGTGAGCAATATATCATTTAGTGACAACTTTGTGCAAAAAAAAAAATTAAAAAATAAAAATGTCACTTTCCCGCAACTTGTGTCAAAATATAAAATATTCCATGGACTCAATATGCCTCTCTGGAAATAGCTTGGGGTGTCTACTTTCCAAAATGGGGTCATTTGGGGGGGTTTTGTGCCACCTGGGCATTCCATGGCCTCCGAAACTGTGATAGGCAGTAAAGAGTGAAATCATAAATTTACGCCCTTAGAAATCCTGAAGGCGGTGATTGGATTTCGGGGCCCCGTACGCGGCTAGGCTCCCAAAAAGTCCCACACATGTGGTATCCCCATATTCAGGAGAAGCAGCAGAATGTATTTTGGGGTGCAATTCCACATATGCCCATGGCCTGTGTGAGCAATATATCATTTAGTGACAACTTTGTGCAAAAAAAAAATTAAAAAATAAAAATGTCACTTTCCCGCAACTTGTGTCAAAATATAAAATATTCCATGGACTCAATATGCCTCTCTGGAAATAGCTTGGGGTGTCTACTTTCCAAAATGGGGTCATTTGGGGGGGTTTTGTGCCACCTGGGCATTCCATGGCCTCCGAAACTGTGATAGGCAGTAAAGAGTGAAATCATAAATTTACGCCCTTAGAAATCCTGAAGGCGGTGATTGGATTTCGGGGCCCCGTACGCGGCTAGGCTCCCAAAAAGTCCCACACATGTGGTATCCCCATATTCAGGAGAAGCAGCAGAATGTATTTTGGGGTGCAATTCCACATAGGCCCATGGCCTGTGTGAGCAATATATCATTTAGTGACAACTTTTTGTAAATATTTTTTTTTTTTTTTTTTTGTCATTATTCAATCACTTGGGACAAAAAAAAAAAAATATTCAATGGGTTCAACATGCCTCTCAGCAATTTCCTTGGGGTGTCTACTTTCCACAATGGGGTCATTTGGGGGGGTTTTGTACTGCCCTGCCATTTTAGCACCTCAAGAAATGACATAGGCAGTCATAAACTAAAAGCTGTGTAAATTACAGAAAATGTACCCTAGTTTGTAGACGCTATAACTTTTGCGCAAACCAATAAATATACGCTTATTGACATTTTTTTTTACCAAAAACATGTGGCCGAATACATTTTGGCCTAAATGTATGACTAAAATTGAGTTTATTGGATTTTTTTTATAACAAAAAGTAGAAAATATCATTTTTTTTCAAAATTTTCGGTCTTTTTCCATTTATAGCGCAAAAAATAAAAACCGCAGAGGTGATCAAATACCATCAAAAGAAAGCTCTATTTGTGGGAAGAAAAGGACGCAAATTTCGTTTGGGTACAGCATTGCATGACCGCGCAATTAGCAGTTAAAGCGACGTAGTGCCAAATTGGAAAAAGACCTCTGGTCCTTAGGCAGCATAATGGTCCGGGGCTCAAGTGGTTAATATCCCTAAGACTAAATGGCAAAAAGCATTTATATTCATAAAATATCTTTTTCCAATGGACATCAAGAAAGAAATTATAAATTACTAGCTAGATGGTATAAATGCCCTGTAGATATGCATAAAATAAATCTAGAGAATGAGGACTATCTGCTGGAGATGTCGGGCGACAAAGGTATCTTTGTCGCATATATGGTATTTTTGTCCGGGGGTTCTGACATTTTGAAATGAAATCTATAAAATATATCGGGCTGTGACAGGAATGAATTTACAACCAGATATATTGGTTTCAGTATTATCAATGATTCCAGGATCCGTAAAGAATATAAAAAAGGGTATTTTAAAACCTTTTCTGACGGCAGTACGAACTACTATTGCTAGAAAGTGGAAAAGTAGGACAACCCCCTCCATAGATGAGTGGATGAGCGAGATGCGTTCTGTGGATGATTGATGATTGAAAAAGGTTTAAAAAAACAATAACAGCATGGAAAGTGTGGGAACAGTTTAAAATATCGTCGTCTCTGTTGAGGGAAATATAGGCTGTATGATTGAATAGTGACGGTGGAGAGGGAAAAAAGGGGGGGGAGGGGGGGGGCACTTATGTATTTTTTTTTTTTGTAGGAATAGATGGTGTAAGTATGGGGTATATGAGGAGGCGGGGGGGGGGGGGGGGAGTTATGAATGGGTGTGAGAATGAAGATAACTGGGCCATGGACTTAACATAATGGTAAAGTCAGTTAATAGGCGGCCAGTAATGGAACTTATGTGCATATGTGTAAGTGAATTGTATTTTAATATACTGTTAGATAAGAACAGTTGTGTAAATGTTGGTTTATAATAAATGTAAAAATGTTTTTGATAAATAAAGATATTGAAAAAAAAACCTTTTTACTTTTTGCTATAATAAATATCCCCAATTTTTTTTAACCACTTCAGCCCCTGAAGAATTGGCACCTCAATGAACAGAGCACTTTTTACAATTTGGCTCTGCGCTGTTTTAACTGGTGATTGCGCGGTCATGCAATACTATACCCAAACAAAATTTGCGTCCTTTTTTCCCACAAATAGCTTTCTTTTGATGGTATTTGATTGCCTCTGCATTTTTTTTTTTTTTTTACAATATAAATGGAAAGACCAAAAATTTGGAAAAAAAATTGTCATACATTTAGGCCAAAATGTATTCAGCCACATGTCTTTGGTAAAAAACAAATGTCTAAGCGTATATTTATTGGTTTGCGCAAAAGTTATAGCGTCTACAAACTAGGGTACATTTTCTGGAATTTACGCAGCTTTTAGTTTGACTGCCTATCATTTCTTGAGGTGCTAAAATGGCAGGGCAGTACAAACCCCCCAAATGACCCCAATTTGGAAAGTAGACACCCCAAGAAAATTGCTAAGAGGCATGTTGAGCCCATTGAATATTTTTTTTTTTTGTCACACATGCTGTTTATATGTGGAATTACACCCCAAAATACATTCTGCTGCTTCTCCTGAGTATGGGGATACCACATGTGAGACTTTTTGGGAGCCTAGCTGCGTACAGGACCCCGAAAACCAAGCAACGCCTTTTAGGATTTCTAAGGGCGTGAATTTTTTTATTTCACTCTTCACTAGCTATCAGTTTTGAAGGCCATAGAATGCAAAGAAAGCACAGCCCCCCCTCCCCCCAAATGACCCTATTTTGGAAAGTAGACACCCCAAGCTATTTGCTGAGAGGCATGTTGAGAGGCATGTTGAATATTTTGCAGATCTCACGTTTTGTCACAGTTTTGAAATCTTTTTTTTCTTCATTTTCAAAAACAAATGAGAGCTGCAAAATACTCACCATACCTCTTGGCAAATACCTTGGGGTGCCACCTTGCCAAAATGGGTACATTTGGGGGGGGGGGGGTTGTGCTGTCTGGACATTTTAGGGCCTCCGTAACTGATAGGTAGTGAGGAAGTGAAATCACCATTTTACGCCCTTATAAAGCCTGAAGGCGGCACTTGGTTTTGGGGTCCTGTACATGGCTAGGCTCCCAAAAAGTCTCACACATGTGGTATCCCCGTACTCAGGAGAAGCAGCAGAATATATTTCGGGGTTTAATTCCACATATGCCTATGGCATGTTTGAGCAATATATCATTTAGTGACAACTTTGTGCAAAAAGAAAAAAATAAAAATAAATAAGTTTGCCATTTTTCCTGAAGCTTGTGGCAAAATATAAAATATTCCATGGACTCAACATGCCTATCGGCAAATAGCTTGGAGTGTCTACTTTCCAAGGGGGGTCATTTGGGGGGGAGGGGTTTAACTGTCCTGCCATTTTATGCACAACATTGGAAGCTTATGTCACACATCACCCGCTCTTCTAACCACTTGAAGACAAAGCCCTTTATGATACCTTTTGTTTACATGAAAAAATATTTTTTTTGCTAGAAAATTACTTTGAACCCCCAAACATTATATCATTTTTTTAAATTAAAGGCCCTGCAGATTAAAATGGTGGGTGTTGCAATTTTTTTTTCACACAGTATTTGCGCAGCAAATTTTCAAATGCAATTTTTTTTGGAAAAAAAAAACATTTTTTAATTTTAATGCACTAAAACACACTATATTGCCCAAATGTTTGATATAATAAAAAAGATGATCTTTTGCCGAGTACCTGGATACCAAACACTACATGCTTTAAAATTCTGCACAAATGTGCAGCTGCGACAAACTACATACATTTTTAAAAGCCTTTAAATTCCTTTACAGGTTACCACTTTAGATTTACAGAGTAGGTCTACTGCTAAAATGACTGCCCTCAATCTGTTTGTGGTGATACCTCACACGCATGGTGCAATAGCTGTTTTAATATGACACCAGACCAACACTTGCATTCGCCTTTGCGTGTGTGCACGGGGGGGGGGGGGGCAGGGGTAATTTCTATTATCTCAGTGAGTGTAAATATCCCCTATGCACTGCAGAGCGGGCGTGACGCCAACCATACAGACCTGTTAAAGCACATTTGGATGACTGATGGATTTTTTGGTGCGATCTACTTACCTGGAGCCTTTTTGGAAGCTCTTATCAGCTACCTTCCTTAGTTTCCATGCAGCGGACACTTTTTAGCTAAATTGCTGTAATTCAGTTGCTGTTGCCCACTTGATCAACCACACTTGGGAACTTTTTGTTCCATGACCATATTATTGCTTGGTTGGCGTCCATCTGCACCCCCATTGGGACAGTTGCCTCACCAATTTTTCTTTATGGAATCACTTTACATGACTAAAAACAATTTCACTATGTCTACCTCTGTCCTATACCCCTGATGAAGGTGTTAACCAGAAACGCGTCCGGGGGATTACTATCTACTGGAGAGTATTATTATTTTTGTCATTTTTTTCATGTAAATTGTTGGTTTGTCTGTTTTCTTTAAATATATATGTACACTTTGTAAGAATTTTTTGATGTTTTTTAATATCGATCATTCTAGCTGATCACAAACTGTATGTGGCCTTTAAAGTCCCACTGAAGGGGGATCTTTCCTTTTTTCACCATATCCCCTATCATAGGAATAATCTCTCCTCTGCCCTCAAAGAATCTGGCCACACCAAGATCGGTGTGATAAAATGCTTTTCCAATTTTCCAATGGCGCTGTTTATATCCGGTGAAACCTAAGTCATGAAATGCTTGTGGTTTCTGGTTTCTTAGGCCATAGAGATGATTGGAGCCATTCTGGTCTCCGATCAGCTCTATAGTCAGCTGACGAAACCACCAGCTACATTCTCGGGTTCCCTGTTGGGACAGGAGAGCCAGAGAAAACCATGGAAGACGGTGGGGGGGCGGGATATTCCCTTCCACTGCTTGTAAAAGGAGTCTAGAGGCTAATTGGCCGCTAGGCTTGCTTTTACATGAAAGCAGACCGCTGGCTGAAAAGAATGATACCAAGATGATGCCTAAACCTGCAGGCATCATTCTGGTATAACCACTCAAAATCCAGCAACATACCAGTACGTTGCTGGTCCTTCTTGGGCATATATTGTAATGTTCTTTTTTTTCATGCAGCCTCTGGGCGGAACGACAAAAAGATGAATCGGTGGGTATGCCCACCATCAGAATACCGTCCTTAATCCACCCACTTCTGGGCATACATGCACCATTTTTTTTTTTTTCAAACTGTGGTGGTGAAATCACCTCCTACAAGTGCTGGAGTCGCTGATTTACATATCGTGAGAGCAAACACTGTTGCTGACGAGATAAATAAATCAGTGCTGCCGCTGAATGGCATACCTGAAACTGAAACAAATTGATTTTTTAACGCAATCTGTGCCTCGGCTTTCACACTGGAGTGAATGGAGCCGTTTTTTTTCAGGCGCTATACAGGCGCTATCTTTAGCGCTGTAGCACCTGAAAAATACTGGCAGTGTGCAAGGGGTCTAAGGGAGAAGAACATTTAGCATCAGTGCAAAACCTGTCCAAGGTGGGAGGGGGAACAATATTAAGTTCCCCTGCAATAACTAGAGGACCTTCCACTGCCTGAATTACCTGGTTCGTTACAGCATCTCAAAAAGTTACCGTAAAGGGAGGGGGAACATATAGAGCTACAAAAGTATGAGGAATTTTTAACCCCTTCATGCGGACTGTATGCAAATATGCTGCCTCCCTGGACTTTTTTCTGTGCGTTCCCAGCACAGAAACCGGGGTCTTGCTGAGGGCCCCGTTCTAACAATCTGGACATGGAATGTCCGATTCCAGGTCACCTGATCGCTGTGATAGCCTCTCGCTATCACAGTGATCAGTCACTGTGAAGCCCACCCCCATGTTTTCTGTCTTTGAATAGACGAGACAGATACGTTGCATCTTTCTCTGTCCTTGCAGAGATAGAAAAAAAAAGTGCGTGTGTAAAAAAAAAAAAAAAAATGCCTAGATCAAGGTTTGATCTAGGTCAGTCCCAGGGTTAGTGTTCCTGTCAAAGGTCAGGATTTTTTGGACACTATTGTTTCTGGGCTGCACTATGGGTACAAACAACTAACATACACATATGTGGTATCACTGTGATTGTCGGGAGCAGGAGAAATTATTTTTGGTCGTTCTTTGGTGGTAGGTTATGGTAGTAGCAATAAATATACAGTTACTATACTATAGTTTTTTTACTTTTTTTTGTCCAGGTTTTCCTTGAATTAAAAAAATAAATAAAATTCAGGAGATATCCATTACCATTTACCACCAAATGAAAGCCCAATTTGTTCTGAAAAGAAACAAGGTATAATCAACCTGGATGCACAATGTATTTGTGATATGTACGGTTTTACTAACACATGTCAAAGTTGCAAAATTGGGCTTAGGCATTAAGATTTGTTTACCCCTAGTCGCGAGGGGTTAATCTACAGGACCGCTATTGCATAACGACCATATGGGTTTGTGACAATTGTAGTAATGGAGCAACAGAAAGATTTGGAAACCAACATGGTGACCCCCCCGTGCATAATTACAATAAGTAAAATGCAACGTATGCGTCACAAATGCATCTGTAGCACCCTCCTAGGTAGGTGCTAGAATAGAGTATAGTTTTTGGGTCTTTCTGCTTACCGAGAAGATTGCCAGATAAATTTAGATACTCTCTGCCTACCAGGGAGCAGGGATCCATTGATTGGGTCTTTAATGGTGCTCAGGTGCTGCTCATGTTGTCTGAATATTTCACACTGGTCCAATAGGACTGGGCATATTGGACAGTGGGAGGAAACCTGACAAATGAGAGTACAGGCATAGTTACAGCCCTGACCACTGGCAGAGGAAAGTGCCTCAGTGCATGCTGGGTGACTGTATATATGCCAAGGGCACATGCGCTCAGGGCCTTGGGCTGTAGAGTGGGGTCCTGGAGGGAGGGGGCTGCTGCCCCTGCTCTGCACAAGCTGCCATGCAGCCTCAGTTGGCTGACCTGAAGGCCTGAGTCAACCTGCAATCCAGATGTCCAGCAGAACTGACTGGAAGGGAGAGAGACACCAGAGAGGATCTGTTTCGGCCTACAGTGAGTACAGGTCTGTTATGGGGCCTGTCCTGGTATTGTCATCCCTAGGATCAGCTAGGAGAGTCAGTGGATGGGTACCAGTCAAAAGGGATGCTAGTGTGTCCTGAAGATGAGCAGTTTCACCAAGTCTGCTGCCAGAGCAAGCAAAGGACGTATTTCTTCCATACAAATGCAGTATGGTATAGCAGCAAGCCTGCTACCACATTCAACCTGATGAGGCCGAGTGAGAGTTGTCGTCATCTGTAATTGGTTCTAGTCGGAGTATCCCACTATTCCCTTCTCCCATCCAAGTTCCAACAATAAATATCCCCAGAAAAAACCCTGATTGTTGAACGAGCGGATGAGAGTACGGGTGGTTGTGTGAAAACCCATAGCATCTGGTTGCAAGATAAGAAGAGGGAAAGACCTGGGAAGTCTACACACGGCAATCCCTACAGGGGTAGTGCTACACATCTTTAGGCCATCAACTTGGAGGCAATAAGTTGTGTCTCCTGGAAAAAAATATTGGATGGGACCTAAGTTTCTGTACAAAATTAAACACTAAAGCCACTTTCACAATGAGGCGCTTAACAGGCGTTTTAGCGCTAAAAATAGCACCTGCAAATCGCCTCTTCTGTCACTCCAGTGTGAAAGCCCAAGTGCTTTAACACTGGAGAGGTGCGCTTGCGGGACGTAAAAAAAAAAAAAAAAAAAAAAGTCCTGCAAGCAGCATCTTCGGCAGTGCGCTATTAACCCCTTCGTCGATGGGGGCGTAACTTGGAGTCCACAAGTGTGGCTGCTTAGATCTTTAGCTCCTGGCTTTACACAGAAATCCTGCAGGCATCCTGTGTCTGATCCTTTCCCAAAAGGCACCAAATCCTTCCTAAAGCTGGCGGGTTCCCGAGGCAGGCATGATGGTGAATAAATACGGGCCACCTGCGCCTCAGTCAGCGGCAGAACTGGCAAAGTACCGCAGGCAAGATGGCGCCGATCCCTCAGCCAACCCTGAAGCCACGCTGCAGCCCTCTCCCATCTCAGCACAGCTCTCCACATCAGGGGTGAGTGACTCTCTGCCTGCTGTGTTTCACACTCAGGCTGACCTAACTTCATTACATGCTCTGAAGACTGTAATTCTCCAGGCCCTCCTTCAGGGGAGCCTACTCTGGCTGAAATCATGCTGGCTAAAAAAAAAAAACCTGCAAGGCCTCCCTTACAGTTCAGATGGTAAGCATTCATATTTATTTTTCCCCATTGAAGCAAGATGTGCAAAACTTGAGGGAGCGAACAGGAAGAATTTATCGGCTCCCTGGAGGACACAGTACACCCCTTAGCTGCCACTGTGCATACGGCTACTGATGAGCTGGTGTCCCTCAGAGCCAAAATGGAGGATTTAGAGAACCGCTCTTACAGGAACAATCTCTGCTTTGTGGGGTTCTCTGAGCATTCAGAGGGAGCCCGCCCTGAAAGGTTCCTTCACTCCTGGCTGCGAGATGTTTTTGGGATGGAGGTGTTGTCCCATGCCTTCGTGATTGAGCATGCACATCGCACCCCCCACGTCCTCCTCCCTCGGCCCCCCCCCCGATCCCTGATTGCAAAAATCCTCAATTTTCAAAACGGTCACCATCCTGCGCCTTGCTGGAGAAAAGGGCCCACTCAAGTTTAATGGTAACAATATCTCCATACAGTATATTTGGATTTCTCGGCAGAAGTTCAACGCCAGCGCTTATCTTTTGCTGCGGTGAAAGACCGCCTTCACACTGAGGGCCTGCCATATGCGATACTCTTCCCTGCTAAGCTGAGGCTCATTCATGAGGTTAAAGCTCACTTCTACACTTGTCCAAAGGATGCTATGGCCTGGATAGATGCTCGTTTTGGGAAACAACCTAGACAATGCTGCAATTGATGCTGTACTCAGTAGTTTTTCTTCCTCTCTGCCTCATTACTCCTCTCTCCTAAAACAAGCTTGAGCACCTTTGGGTCATCCTATCTTTCTTCTTCCCTCCTACACTCCATTGCTACAGATAACCTGAGGACTGCACCCACCCCTTCTTTCCTGCTATATGTTACCCGTGTAACGGAACTGTCAGATGCCATTGTAGGCTATAACACCTGTCCTAATCGGCGGGTAACCCCTGCCTTGCCTTATATGACTACTACTGTTTGTGCCTTCTTGTACAGGTTACTGTTATATCCTGCCGGATGGAACTTTCACCCTTACAGAGAGCCTCTCTGGACCCACTACCTCCCCTTGTTTAGGGAACCAAATCTTACTATGTTTGGGATGGTTAAGCAGGGTATCAGGGAAAGGGACTTCGTTTTTTTTCTTTTTCCTTTTTGGCCCCTCTCACCTTTTAGTTGTTGGGACTGGCTGGACTTGTAAGTTTTTTTCTGCTGCTGTTTTTATATGCTCCTATTGCAGATTAATTTCTGTTGCTACAGTGCATTTATTCTGATAGCTCTCCCGTGCAATGTTTTATATGTTGTATTGCATCTCCCCATGATCCTCCCTATGTTTTTATGCTGATTATGACTGAATGTGGCTAATGTGCTAAAACTGATCTCTTGGAATGTCAGGGGTTTGAACTTGCCTCTTAAGCGGTCCTTTTGTATTCTCCTTCCTTAAAAAATAAAGCCACTTATTGTCTGCCTCCAAGAGACTCACCTCACCAATGCTAAACTGCGGTTCCTTAAACGTTCTTGGCTGGCTACACAGTACCACACTACACATACCAACTACTCCCATGGGGTTTCTATGCTGCTAGAAAAATCCCTCCCAGCTGAAATCCTGTGGCTTAAGACGGACCCAGAGGGGAGATTTGTTATACTTACTATCCAAATTATCTCTGTAGTATTTACACTAGTGAACATATATGTTCCTCCCCCATTTTTCTCAGACCTACTTTACAATTTTTCCCTGATGCTGCTGTTTGGAATCCCTGGCCCCCTGCTCTATATTGGGGATTTTAATGCTGTTCTTGATCCTGCCATGGACAGCTAGGGGGGTGGGTGTAGACCCTACCCCTCATTTATCGACTGGACCCCAGGTGTATGGTCTTACTGAGCTATGGTGGTGGAAGCACCCAGAAGAGCGAAATTTTTCTTGCCACTCTGACTCCCTACACACTATATCACGTATAGATATGGCCTTCTCTACTGTTTAAGTACTCCCTATTGTGCAGGCGGCTTCCTACCTTCCCCTAGGGGTGACTGATCATGCCCCCCTTTCTGTGGATCTCCTCCTCTTGCAAAACTCAAGCACCTTTGTCCGGCTGGCTGAACTCCCATTGATTGGAGGAGGAGATAGTACAGAATGACTGCAGGAAGAACATTGTGGATTATTGGTGTACGAATCAGGGCACTGTTGGGTTCTCAACTGCCTGGGAGGCTTCTAAGGCCGTGCTACGAGGCACCTTTCTGTCCATTACTGGAATTTTGCTCAAGAACACCCAGCAGTGCACTGAGGGTCTAGAAAGTAAGATGGTAGCTGCAGAGGCAGCATATATGCTTTGAATCCTGATCCGGCTACCTGGACCTCATGCTACATAGTCGTAGAGAATATGAGCTCCGCCTCTTGAACGTCACTTAAAAAACGTATGCACTATGTCACTCAGAAGTTGTTCGAGCACGTCAATAAGGTGGGTCGCCTACTTGCATTTCTAACTAGGCCAGACCTTACTCCCTTCTTTATTCCTAGGATTCTAACTTCTCAGGTTAGGGTTAGCGATGTCCCTCAGGAGATAACAGACTCCTTCCTTGCCTTTTATCGTGATTTATACACTACTAGGGCCCACTACTCCGATGCCCAACTGGACGATTACTTGACCCAGACGGTCCTTCCCCGACTTTCTGACCAAGACCGGACTGAATTGGACGAACCTTTCTCTGTTGAGCTCTCCCTGGCATTTTTGCATCTTCCGACTCATAAGACGTCGGGCTTGGATGGCTTTCCAGCTGAATGGTATGCACAATTTTGACACCTTGAGTCCCATCTTACTCAATACATATGAGGCCCTGAAAGATGGAGTGCTCCCTCCTTCCTTCTATGAGAGAGGCCTTAATTATTTTGATACTCAAACCACTGAAAGATCTGCTCAAATGTGACTCTTAAATACCTATCTCTCTCATTAATGTGGATGTTAAAATTCTGGCCAATCGTCTGAATGGGGTTGTTGTGAATTTGGTTGGGAGTGATCAAGGGGGATTTATACCAGGCCGTTCAACCAGAATGAATATTCGTAGATTGTTCCACAATTTGACCTATCCCCATGACTGTACCTCTACCCATGTGACTGTGTCACTAGACACTTGTAAAGCCTTCAATAATGTAGAGTGGCCTTATCTATTTCGGGCATTGCAACTGTATGGGTTTGGCCCTCGACTCATAGGGGTTGATTTACTAAAGGCAAATCCACTTTGCACTACAAGTGCACTTGGAGGTGCAGTCGCTGTAGATCTAAGGGGGACATGCAAGGAAAATAAACAGCATTTTTGCTTGTACATGATTAGAAGATAAAATCAGCAGAGCTTCCCCTCATTTCAGATCTTCCCCTCAGATCTACTGCGATTGCACTTCCAAGTGCACTTGTAGTGCAAAGTGGATTTGCCTTTAGTAAATCAACCCCATAGTGTGGATACAGCTACTCTACACATTACCGCTTGCCCGACTGAGACTTAACTCTCAGGTCACTAAGCCCTTTCCAATTACTAGAGGCACCAGGCAGGGGTGTCCCTTATTGCCCCTCCTGTTTGCTTTGGCTATGGAGCCCCCTGCTGTAAGGATCCGTAGCTCTCCGCTTTATTAAGAGTCTTCCTATAAATGACATTGAAGAGCGTATATCTCTGTATGCTGACGATACTCTAGTCTATCTAGAGGACCCTCATACATCTCTTGATAACCTCTTGTCTGAAGTTAATACGTTAGGTGACTATTCCGGTTGAACTGGGATAAATCTATCCTATTTCCACTGGATCACACTGTACTCCTGCCGATTCACTTGATCTCTAAACTGCAAGTCGCTACCTCTTTCAGATATCTAGGGGTTATAGTAAAGTTACCACTATCCTTGTATATTGCCAATAATCTACGTCCCCTACTGCTACAACTACAGACAGACCAAACAGTGGAAAGTTCTGCCCCTGGATCTCATGGGGAGAGCCAACGTCCTTTAAAATGATTTACTTACCTAAAATACTGTATGTTATGGCCAATTCACCTTGCAAAATTCCCAAATCCATTTTTAAAAGCATTGACTCCATCTGTATTGCGTTCCTTTGGAACGTGCAGTCCCCTAGAGTTGCACTAGAAACTCTGCGCCTCCCCTCACATATGGCAGGTCTGGCATTCCATAACTTCTACCTTTACTACCTAGCATCCCAGCTGGTTAACATTCATGATTGGCTCCACCCTACCTCTGATAATGCCTGCACCACTACTGAGGCAAACATAGTTTCCTCATTTGAGACACTCCACAACATTGTCTATAGGGGATGCACACCGCCTGGACCTGGCATGTCGATAATCCAAACCTCCCTCAACCTATTCCGAACGGTAGTTGCGAAAATATCCACTGATTGACAGACCTCCCCCAACAGTCCCTTGTGGTTCAACCCTAATCTTAAGGAGTTATGCTCTATACCTGACCCAATCACATGGACATCAAAGGGACTGAAATGCCCATGTCATCTATATACCCCCCAGGGTTTTAAATCCTTTTCTCAACTACAGACAGACTTTGACATCCCGTCGATTTACCTATTTTACTATTACCAACTCGGACATGCTATACGTACTCATTTTGGTTCTCTGCTCAGTCCTATTAAGACACCTGACCTGGAAAAACTTCTGAGAGATCCAGACCAGACAAAACTTATTTCCACGTATTGCTCCACTCTCATGACAGGCACTGTGACGGGAGTCCCTTTTGGGCGCAGGGTGACCAAGAAAAGAATGAACCCTGAGAATATGATTGGATTACTTAAAATGGGACAGTAATATTTATCCACAATATCTCTCCAGGATATATGTAAATACTATTCTTGATTTGTTTGATTCTGAACTCGACATGTTAGTTGCGAGAGCTGATCACATTGGCCTCTAGAACTGGGTAGGAGCCGGACAGTCTACTCCTGCTATAGTTTGTTGCCTGGGGGCTGAGGAGGGGGGAAGATCACTGTTTGTATTGTTAATTGTAATTAGCTCCTGCTTTTGTGAGACGGTGTCCTGTGTTTATACTAATGTGTGAAGCTCGGTGACAACAAGTCTGACCTGTAGTGAAATCCTGATTAATCATACAATGCTCCTGTTGACAAGGGCAGCAGTGTGATGAGTGGATGTGCTGAGTAGACGCTCTCCACTTTATTCCAGATCCCCCAGGCCATGAGGCAATTAGCAGACGGCTGCAGCTAGAGCAAACAGACCGAGCGGAGATGCCGACACGCAGACAGACAGCACAGCAGCAAGTTGGAGGGATACGTGCTTACCTCTCACCACGTGCAATGGAGGGCGGATGTCAAGTGGAGAGACAGAAAGCGGGGAGGCGCGAAGCAATGGACCCCAGTGGGAACTCAGTGAGCGGGCGCAACACTGCCAGTGCAGCAAGACATGATCGTGGCCCCCTGACACCGGGCCGCGGCCCCGGACACTAGATTGCAGCTCCAAGGTATTCGGGTGTACAGGCTGGAGACCGGGGATCCCCGGTGCTGGGGAGAGGAAGGACAATGCCCGGAAGTAGTAGCAGCTTGGCTCACAGCCTGGGTTCCCCAGGGGAGCGAACGGGAGCCGGTCTGAACGGAGTGGTATATGTTAGCTCACTACTGGGAAGGGAGCCGGATTTGGAGTCCGAAGCGAGCAGATGCAGAGATGGTCCCCTGAAAGAGCCTAAAGACCCTTAGGTAAAAGACTGATATTATAACCCCTTTAATGGCCACAGCAGGGGCGGCATTTGTCCTGAGGGAGGGTATAGGGACAGATAATGGAACCCCCCCCTGTGTATGTGGAGGAGAATACGGAGAAGGAAAGGGGATGGATTGTGATGGAACCAGGTTCCCCCAGAGAAAGACAAACTTCACTGCCAGTGCAATGCCCCAACCCTGCGTGGAGTGAGGAAAACATGTCCCAGCGGACGGAGGGGGAACACTGAGGGTCTAGAGATGGACATTAGAGAGCTCCTTAAAGCCCTTCCTACTAAAACAGATATCCAGGAAATGATAGCAGCTGTGGAGCAGTCATGCCAACAAGCAGTGGAGGGCCTCAAAGAGGACACTCGTGTATTAGGCCAAAGGTAAGAGACACTTGAAAACAGGCATGAGGCGGTGGTAAGAGCAGTAACGGATATACAAGATAGTGAAATATTATGAGGAGGCCCTAAATTTCTACAGGGATCAACTGGACTATCATGAGAACAGGGATCGCAGGCAAAACATTCGTATAAAAGGAATACCAGAAGCAATTCGGATGCCTGAGTTGCTTAAGACTGTTCAGCAGTTATTTTGTCAGATAATGGGCGTCACCAGAGAATATCGAGGTTGACAGGGTCCACCGCATTCCATCTTATGCTCTCCCAAATATGGAGAGACCAAGAGATATTATATGCAAACTACATAAATTTACTGTGAAAGATTCTATTCTGAAAATAGCCCGAAGCAAAGCTGAAATTTATGATGAGTGTATGTATCACTGTACCCTGACTTGTCACGCCGGACATTAATGCAACGGCGTTATGTTAGGTCACTGCTGGAGGTCTTGCGCACTGCGGAAGTCAAATACCACTGGTGGTTTCCGTTTAGTCTTACAGCCTCTCAAAATGGTAAGATGGCAACCCTTCGCACTAAGGACGATGTGCAGTCGTTTTTAGAATTATTAGACTTGCCTCCTACTGATTTTGAAGATTGGAGAAAGTACAATTTTGGGAATCCCTTACAGCATCCTGATCAATGACAAGTGCCCATTGGAATTCGACGGAGAAATCGCTCAAGTGGGCACAGAGAGACATGATGGGCATGGCAGGGCCCATTTAGAGACTGGGATGGAGGGTGAGGGGTGGTTAAGGGGAAGGGATAAAGGGACTCTAAAGGGACTCTAGATTAAATAATTTTTTTTCCTATAACATATATACCGTATTTATTGGCGTATAACACGCACCGGCGTATAACACGCACCCCAATTTAGGAGGGAATTTTAAGGAACAAAAAAACTTTTAGGAGGGAAGTTGAAGGGAAAAAAAACTTACATTTAAATGCCCATCATTGCAGCCTTCTCAGTGCAGCCTTGCCCCAGTGCAGCCATGTCAGTGCAGCCATGTCAGTGCAGCCATGTCAGTGCAGCCATGTCAGTGCAGCCATGTCAGTGCAGCCATGTCAGTGCAGCCATGTCAGTGCAGCCATGTCAGTGCAGCCTTGCCCCAGTGCAGCCTTGCCCCAGTGCAGCCTTGCCCCAGTGCAGCCTTGCCCCAGTGCAGCCTTGCCCCAGTGCAGCCTTGCCCCAGTGCAGCCTTGTCAGTGCAGCCTTGCAGCTCGCTGTGCTTCAAAATCGCCAACCGCGATTTGAAAATGGCGCCGCCGGCGCGGAAATACACAGAGCCTCTTCTCGGCGGCTCTCGTTCACTTTCGGCTCCACTCGGGATGGGCGTGGCTGTGAGCTGAGCTATCCGAACCTAGCCGAGTACACTCGGCTAGGTTCGGGCGGCACTCGAGTGAAGACGAGAAGAGCCGAGGACCGGCACTGTGTATTTCGGCCCCAGTGGCGCCATTTTCAAATCGCGGTCGGCGATTTTTCCCATCTGACAGCTCAGGATCGCAGGGGATCGGCGTATAACACGCACCTGCGATTTTTCCCCTGATTTTAAGGGCAAAAAAGTGCGTGTTATACGCCGATAAATACGGTGTGTGTGTATGTGTGTATATATATATATATATATATATATATATATATATATATATATATATATATATATATATATATATATATATATATATATATATATATATATATATATACACAGTGCCTTGCAAAAGTATTCACCCCCTTGGCTTTTTACCTATTTTGTTACATTACAGCCTTTTGTTCAATGTTTTTTTAATCTGAATTATATGTGATGGATCAGAACACAATAGTCTAAGTTCGTGAAGTAAAAATAATATATACATAAAACTATTTTTCAGAAATAAAAAAACTGATAATTGGCATGTGCGTATGTATTCACCCCCTTTTGTTATGAAGCGCATAAAAAGCTCTGGTGCAACCAATTACCTTCAGAAGTTACATAATTAGTGAAATGATGTCCACCTGTGTGCAATTTAAGTGTCACATGATCTGTCATTACATATACACACCTTTTTGAAAGGCCCCAGAGGCTGCAACACCTAAGCAAGAGGCACCACTAACCAAACACTGCCATGAAGACCAAGGAACTCTCCAAAAAAGTAAGGGACAATGTTGTTGAGAAGTATAAGTCAGGGTTAGGTTATAAAAAAAATATCCAAATCTTTGATGATCCCTAGGAGCACCATCAAATCTATCATAACCAAATGGAAAGAACATGGCACAACAGCAAACCTGCCAAGAGACGGCCGCAGACCAAAACTCACGGACCGGGCAAGGAGGGCATTAATCAGAGAGGCAGCACAGAGACCTAAGGTAATCCTGGGAGGAGCTGCAGAGTTTCACAGCAGAGACTGGAGTATCTGTACATAGGACGACAATAAGCTGTACGCTCCATAGAGTTGGGCTTTATGGCAGAGTGGCCAGAAGAAAGCCATTACTTTCAGCAAAAAAGAAAATGGCATGTTTTGAGTTTGTGAAAAGGCATGTGGGAGACTCCCAAAATGTATGGAGGAAGGTGCTCTGGTCTGATGAGACTAAAATGTAACTTTTTGGCCATCAAAGAAAACGCTATGTCTGGCGCAAACCCAACACATCACATCACCCAAAGAACACCATCCCCACCGTGGAACATGGTGGTGGCGGCATCATGCTGTGGGGGTGTTTTTCAGCAGTCGTTACTGGGAAACTGGTCAGGGTTAAGGGAAAGATGGATGGTGCTAAATACAGGGATTTTCTTTGCGCAAAACCTGTACCACTCTGTGTGTGATTTGAAGCTAGGACGGAGGTTCACTTTCCAGCAGGACAATGACCCCAAACACACTGCTAAAGCAACACTTGAGTGGTTTAAGGGGAAACATGTAAATGTGTTGGAATGGCCTAGTCAAAGTCCAGACCTCAATCCAATAGAAAATCTTTGGTCAGACTTAAAGATTGCTGTAAACAAGCGCAAACCATCCAACATGAAGGAGCTGCAGCAGTTTTGCAAGGGAGGAATGGGCAAAAATCCCAGTGGTAAGATGTGGCAAGTTCATAGAGACTTATCCAAAGCGACTTGGAGCTGTGATAGCCGCAAAAGGTGGCTCTACAAAGTATTGACTTTAGGGGGGTGGATAGTTATGCACAATTAATTTTTCTGTTATTTTGTCCTATTTGTTGTTTGCTTCACAATAAAAAAAAAAAATCTTCAAAGTTGTGGTCATGTTCTGTAAATTAAATGATGCAAATCCTCAAACAATCCATGTTAATTCCAGGTTGTGAGGCAACAAAACGCGAAAAATGCCGGGTTAATACTTTTGCAAGGCACTATGTATATATATATATATATATATATATATATTAATATAATATATATATAAATTATTTTTTTCTACGAAGTTGGGATTCTCGGGGGCTTATCCCTTTATTTTAGGAGGGCTCCACCATTTCCACTTCTATGTTTTTTTTTTTATCTCACTTTTTTATTATGAAGGTTATATACAAAGTGTTGGTGTTTATGAAATTATGTATTTTCACCCCCACAGATTACATTTAATTTAATTTTTTCTACACCCCTCCCCTTACCTTTACTTTTTTTTTTGGAAGGGAGTTGGTGAGCTTGAGGGAACCAAGATGCTATATATATTTTCTTTTTTTGGGGGGCCAGGGCTCACCATTACCATTTTTATGTCTTCACCCCCTTTTTTTTTTTTAGAAGGTGATTTGTTGGTGGATTGCGGGAATGCTCACAGGTGTGAGGCTGTGAGTGTCCAAGGGCGCCTCCCTGAGTGAACATGCAGATGTCAGTCTAAGCTTACCAATGCCTGTGATGAAGCAGACTGGCCCGGAACGAGCTGCTGACATCTAATCCCTGCTACGCTCCAGACGCGCATCGCTCAGCTGATTGAGGGTCAGCTGGCGTCTCTCCAAGCTCATAGGGGAGCAGCTGCAGTGAGCCATCCAGCGGGCGACTAACAAACAGATCGAGAGCCGCTGTTGTGTGCTTGTATGGTGAGAAGGCGGGGAGGAGAAGCCCGGATACCATACCCGGAGACGCCCGGGAAGGTGAATGCCATACCCGGAGACGCCCGGGAAGGTGAATGCTGGAAGGATGAAATGCGTGGACGCCCCTGAAAAACCGGGTAGGATCACTCAAATTTGTACCTTAAATGTACAATCATACTTGTCTCATACACTGGAAATTAAAGAGCTGCTAAGGAAGCTGGCCAGGTAGAGTAAGATCGAGGGGACAAGGACTATCAATATAATTGAAAAACTAGACAAAAACTGTGTTTAAACAGGGCCCTCTATTACACCACTCAGCGCCAGGACAGGATGCTGTCTCAAATGCAAAAACAATTGATAAAATATGGATATATACAAGTACCTCCCAATTTACTAATACGCAAAAGGTGCGGAGTCACAAAGCAGAAAAAGCAGCCGTTTAAAAATATTACAAAAAATATGATAAACAGTGGTATAAAATAATCTTAAAACAGACTAAAAAATAACACTAAACAGCGCTAATGTTGAGCAAAATAAACATGTGGCCAGCTACACATGAAAAAAGTCAATTTTTTTAAAAAAGTGGTGAAAAGTTCAGAAAGTGATTAGGAAAGTATTCAGCTGGTGATCATGAACAAACGTCTCAGCGTGCACCTCCACCGATCAGTCCAAATTCCACCCCGTGTGATCACACTCCCCATAGGGGGTTAAACTCACCAGAGCTAATATAATAATGAGCCTCCAAGAAAAGAAGACACATCCACGCCACAAGCTGCTGCTAACACCACTCCGGAGGGATCCCAGATGCTCAGGGCTCACATTGAATCAAATAAAAAGAGAGACATACATAGCGTAATCCTGTTTATTAAATATAAACCCCTCACATCACACAAAGAAGCCCCCTTCAATAAAGATTCGTGCATAAGTATTGCAATCAACACAGCAAATTGTAAGGAGCGTTTACTTCACCGCGTCAGCCGGCTCAGCTGTCTCAGAACCGCTGTCCACTTCCTGGTTGTGTGACAGGCTGTGGTGGAGCGCAAACGTCACTTCCTAAGTCGTGTAAGCCACGCCCTGACGCGTTTCATCATATCCTGACTTCGACAGAGGGCGTGGCTACACGACAAATAGACCGATTTATATTCTCCCACTCCAACCCCCTTGGCCAATCACAGCGCAACAGAGGTGACGGCGGGTGCACGCCGCCAACCTAAGTAAACACTGACGGCTTACTCCAGGGGGGGGCGAGGGACAATAAGCCATATTGCACATTTTAAAAACGAATGTAAATAGATCCAAAGAATGCAGATTCATGCACCCACAAGCCAGACTAACCAGCAAATGGGCATAATATGTAGGATTAATCCCTGTGCCTATCAACACGGGGCACATGGGGCTAAACATTATACAGTAACATATAAAACTACATATTTAAACTAATCAGTATACAAATACAGGTAGCTGCAAAATATATCATAATTGGGCTATAAATACCAGCACTCACTTCATTCACATTCATGTAGCAAATTATTAGATATAGACCCTCTTACTCCATGAATGTAAATACAGTACTTAATCATAGTTCTAGTTTTTAGCAGGAGGTCTAATACTCAATAAAATCATATATGCGCAGTCAATCTATATGGGACGACAGGCAAAAATAATCACAAGGATAAAAGGGGAAGAAAAACGTTAAGATTCCAAACTGTTACAAAGTGTCTCACTAGCACTAATATAGACAAATCAACTGTTCAAACCAATTTTTCACAAGGCTAAAAAGGAGAGATAAAAAAATATAAATGCATTTAAAAACGTTTAAAAAGAGGCAACGTGCATTTACTGACACTAAATGCATTTAAAAACATTTAAAAAGAGGCAGCGTGCATTTACAAACACGTAGGAGTAGATTTGGAGATGTGAAGATAAAACGGAGGTACTTGTACTTATACAGAAAACATTGGCAACAAAGGTCAACTCACGACAATAATGGATACGATATCAAACTGTACTCAGATCGAAAAAGTCACTCCCAGATATTAATAGTCACTTATGAAGCAGTTAATATCTAGATCCACGTTCAACCCTCTTGGCGATAATGTATCTGCTAAAAAGATCCATTGGGTCTCTCTCCTAGACAGGTCACGGACTAGATTTGAACACCTCCATTTTGGTTTTAAATGATCAACGCCCCAAAATTTGAGGCCCGATGGATCTTGATTATGCTTTAATTTAAAATGGAGCGATACACTGGTCTTTAAAACCTATTTTTATATTTGTTATATGCTCTGCAATCCTAACTCTCAAGAGCCTCTTAGTGCATCCTATATAAATAAGCCCACATGGGCATTGCAGAGCATAGACCACAAAGGAAGTGTTGCACGTAATAAATTCATTAATGGTGAATTCTTTACCGTTAGAGGTGGACATGAAGCTTTCCAAAGCCCTCATTGGTCTATCCACCTCCCTACATGCACGACACCTCCTGCAACTGAAAAAGCCCTTTCTATCCCAAAAGGTCAAGGGCCTCGAAGGAGGGTTTAGAACCTTCCGCACTATCTTGTCCGCGAAACTTTGAGACCTTCTGTAAATAAACTTAGGCCTACAGGGTAACACTGGATGCAACGTTTTGTCCATACGCAAAACGTGCCAGTGAGCGTTGAAAAGGTCTTCCACCTCCCTATATTGAGAGTGAAAGCCCGAAATGAAACTCCATGATTGTCCATATTCTGAGCAGCTGGCACTTCTTCCAAAAAAGAGTCCCTAGGTCGTTCAGCCAATTCATGAATAATGGAGTCCAATGCTTCCTCACAGTACCCCTTTTCCATAAACTTTTTCTTAATGGTCTGGGCCTGGAGTATAAAGTCAGCTTCTTCCGAACAGTTCCTTTTCACTCTAGTGAGTTGTCCCTTAGGTATATTTTTTAACCACTTAGGGTGATGCCCACTATTGACGGGCAGGTAACTGTTGGAGTCTGTGGGCTTACAATGAACCTTGGTCCCCAGCCTATTCCCCTGCCTGAAGATATTCACATCCAAAAAATGTATGCCACTCTGGCTGAATTCACTGGTCAGTTTAATATTAATATTCGAGTTGAGCTCATTCAGAAATTCTTGTAAACTCTCACTCGACCCTTCCCAAATAAAAAACAGGTCATCGATATACCTTTTGTATAGCAGAAGTTCGGTACGAGTGGCAGAAAAAATAGTTTTATCCTCCCACTCGCCCATGAACAAATTTGCTATACTCTGGGCGAATTTGGCCCCCATAGCGACGCCTCTACGTTGGGAGAAAAACTGGCCATCAAACCAAAAAAAGTTGTGACTTAGACAAAAGTCTAAAGCATTCCTCATAAAGACTTTTTGGTTGTGTGGCAAATCATCTCGTTGGCAAAGGGCCCAATTAAGGGACTGTTGGAGACTGATCGGTGGAGGTGCACGCTGTGACGTTTGTTCATGATCACCAGCTGAATACTTACCTATTCACTTTCTGAACTTTTCACCACTTTTTAAAAAAATTGACTTTTTTCATGTGTAGTTGGCCACATGTTTATTTTGCTCAACATTAGCGCTGTTTAGTGTTATTTTTTAGTCTGTTTTAAGATTATTTTATACCACTGTTTATCATAATTGCAAAAATGTCTGCTCTGATCCTCTCTGGCTTATAGCACTATAATGGTGAAAGACTCTGGAAAAGCTCTGATGGAATGTGAGTGAAGTGACTTTTTAGTTCGTTTTATTGACTTTATTTGCCCATTTCTAGTCAACCCTATAAAAAATCTCCTCTTTTCCTCCCTTTGAGAAGATTTGCAAAAGGAAAAGGGGATAATGCACATACTCTGCAAATCTCCACGCATATACCCACATACACCCCCTTGCAAAATTAAAAAGGGGGGAATACTCCATTGCGAACAGGAGTAGTCTGTACTGACCCATATTGCCCCTTGGGAGTCTCCCCTCCCCCAAAGGGCCGGAGGAAAGAGAGGGGAGAGATCTAGTTTGCTGCCCAATTGTAAAATATATACGACTCTTGTGGACTATCGAGCCTCCCCCTCTAAATTTTTTTTTTTTTTTTTTTTCAATAATGACTACACGCCGACAAGCTGCGCAGCAACCAGCAAAAGGAAACCGGAGTGAGTCAGGAGGGATAGGACTTTATCTCTCCCCCCGTGCAGAGCAGAGATACCATTTGGGAGGGCTGGAAGAGAGTTGGTGGGACAATAGAGACTAAGCAAGATAGCGGAAGCAAATGGAGCGTAAGTCATTGACATCAGGCTGTGGTGTACAAGCGGCTGGCCGATCTCACGCAGAGCAAGGAAGGGGATCCCTGACAATAGGACGAGGGAGGAAGCTACCTGAGAGAAATATCCCTAATGCTAAGCAACACTCCCCAAGCACGGGAAAAGATACAGTAGGGTGGGGACAAGACAGTCTGGGGCCTGAAGTGGAGATGCTTAATATGGGAAGGATGGAAAAAGATCAAGAAGGGGGCAAAAAATAAAGGAGACACACAGAAAGTGGACACTTTGATGTCGGAATACAGCCCCCCCGAACCCGCAAATAGTAAGGCCCTGGATGCTTCATCCTTCAAGGGAGACTCGGCTATGATAGAGAGGGGGACCCCATCTCTGGAGGGAGAATCAGCAATGAGAGAGGAAAAGCAAACACTGGCAGGCCGCAGCTACTCTACGGACCCCTTATGGGAAAAAAGGGAGATACGGTCCCCGGTTCCAAGGGAAGAGACGGGAGAGGCTGAGAGAGAAATTAGGGAAATCAAAGATTTACTGAGGGCCCTCCCTACAAAGAATGATATCCAGCAACTAATCAACACAGTGGAGCAGGCTTTCCAACAGGCGGTAGAAGACCTAAAAAAAGATACAAGGGCACTGGGGCATAGGGTGGAAAGCTTGGAAGAGCATTATGAGGCAACGATACAGGCGGTAACGGAGGTCCAGGATCTGATCAAGGAACATGAGGATGCCCTAAACCTATATAAGGATCAGCTCGACGATTATGAGAACAGATACAGAAGGCAGAATATCCGTATAAAAGGGTTACCTGAAACAATCCAAACAACTGATTTAACCTCAGTGGCCCAAAAAGTTTTTTGCCAGATTATGGGGACCTCCGCACCTGAAAGTATTGAGATAGATCGGATTCACAGAGTCCCCACATACTCCACTCAAAATAGGGAGAAAGCTAGGGATGTTATATGTAGAATATATAAGTATACAATAAAGGAAACCATTATGAAAATGGCCCGCAGCAGCCCTGAAATTCTATTTGAAGGCATGACCCTATCGCTATACCCAGATTTAACATGCAGGACTTTGTTCCACCGTCGAGCTGTCCAGCCTCTGCTTAAAGCCCTGCGTTCAAAGGAGGTGAATTATCGTTGGGGGTTCCCATTTAGCTTGATAGCTTCTAGAAATGGCAGAACAGCAACTCTACGTACAAAGGATGACCTACAGTCATTTGTGGAAACACTGGACCTTCCAGCAGTAGACTTTATAGATTGGAGGACACAAAAAAAGGGGACCTTCCTACAGCAGCCTGAACAATAGCACCAAGTCTCCCCTAAGGCCCAACGTAGAAATCGCCATGGGAGGCATGACCCCGCTTAAGAAAGGGGAAGAAAGAGAAGGGGGAAGAAGAGAGGAGAAAAAGGAAAAAAAAGAAAAAGGAACTAAGATAACCTAACTGTATAAAAAATATGGGACTTGATTCTAAGTGAATGGGTTTAAGGAATGGTATGAGCAGTGGACTTTAATATATGAGATATGTATAATAGGTGATACATAGGTGATAGGTATAGGTGGAGGAAATTAGTCATTACTGCAGAGGGAAGGGGGGAACATAAGCTGATCCTATGAGTGTATAGGCAGCAGCTACAAAGATTTTGTTAGCAATAAAGAGGAGAAGGGAGAGGAAGGGAAGAGAAGGGGTAAAGAGAAAGAAAAGGAAAAAGGGATTTTTAAATGACTTAGTTAAGACTTACACACAGGGAGAATATAAGAGAAAGAGCTTGGGAAGGAGGGAATCAGAGGGTGACACTTAGGGTTATTCTGTTCCCTTAGGTAGGTCCCGATACAATGGGATTGGTTGAACTGGTACCAGTGAGGGGTTGGAGGGGATCAAGCACAGGGGGTGTGCGTGGACCCCCCTACCAGTTAGATAGGATACTCCGAATGGGGAGATATTTTTGGAGTGTCTTGGGGGGGGGGGGGGGTTTAAGGTTGGGTGGGGTATTTTTTTTTTGTTTTTTTGTTTTTCTCCAGGCAAATATGGTATTAATTCCCTTTTTTGTTTTTCTTGAAAGATGGCTACACCATTAAAGATTGTATCCTATAATGTGAAGGGACTGGGCTCACAACACAAAAGGGGCCAACTTTGGCATGAATTACAATACTATGCAGCGGACATAGCATTTCTACAAGAAGCACACTTTAGGGAGAGATCAACACCTAATCTACCGGGACATATGTTCAGCCATCGGTATCATGCAACATCACCGATTGCAAGGGCAAGGGGGGTCACAATAGCATTTAAAAAAACTTGCCCATGGGTATTAACGTCTGTTCAAGCAGACAGAGAAGATCGTTCTTTATTTGTCAAGGGGGCAATATACGGCCAGCGATATAAATTTGCTGTTATATACGCTCCAAATATGGGGACAGTTAAATTTCTTGTCGAAATGCTGAGGACGCTGGAGAAATTCAGGGAAGGGTGTCTGATCCTGGGGGGCGACATTAACATGGTGTTGGACCCAGGTCTGGATACAACATCAGGGAAAACCTCTATCTTTTAGAGCCCTAAAATATTTAAAACAACGCCTACGCACGCAACACCTGGTTGATAGCTGGCGGGCACTGCATAATGAAGTAAAAGATTATAGTTATTATTCTGAAGTACATAAAATGTACTCGCGTATTGATGTATTCATGGTAGATCAATTTTATCTGGAGAATGTCCGAGATTGTACTATCGAGGCTATAGCTATCTCAGATCACACCCCAATAACGTTAACATTCTCCCCCATTCAGACAGGGCATATAGAACGAACCTGGCGATTGAATGAATCGTTAGTGGATAACAAAAGGATAACTGAAGAAGTAACAGCAAAAATACTGGAATCTTTTGAAAGGAATACGCCAGGGGAGGTGTCAGCAGTCAGTGTGGGAGGCCCATAAATCAGTTATGAGGAGAATTAATGGCTTATGGATCCTATATCAAGAAAGAAAGGAAAAGGGAAGTGACAACTACTGGAGAAAATTAATATATTAGATTAAACATAAAAAAAATTTAGACCCCTCAGATATTCAACAATTAGGGAACCTCCGAACAGAACTTGCACAATGTTTAGATCGAAAAATAAACAATAAATATAGATATTTTGCCCATAGGTTCTATGAGCAAGGAAACAAATGTGGGAGACTATTGGTTAAACAACTTAAAAAACAACAAGACTCTAGACATGTCCATAACCTACTAATTCACAACAGGAAAGTAGTAGAAACACAGGCCATAGCGAAAGAATTTCATAAATTCTACGAGACCCTATATAATGTTCAGATACCGGAGACAGCCCAATTAGGAAATAAAGAAGATCAAAGAGGGGAGGAAATACGAGAATATATTAGGGAATCATCTATGCCGACCCTGTTTGAGATGATTAAAGCAGAAATGGACCATCCAATTACAGTGGATGAGTTGAGCAGAGCAATAGCGGCCCTACCGGCGGGCAAAAGTCCTTGCCCGGATGGCCTGACAAATGTTTACTACAAAAAACTTTCTTCGGAGCTGATAAAACCGCTATATTTATTTTAACTCAACTAATGCAGTTAATCCATTACCCCCAGAAGCCCTGGTGGCGTACATAACCATAATCCCCAAGGATGGGGAAGACCCTCAGTACTGCGCCAACTATAGGCCTATTTCTCTGCTCAACTCAGACACTAAACTGCTTGCTAAAATCTTAGCTATGAGATTGCAAGAACATATAGGGGATTTAGTGCATCCGGATCAGACAGGCTTTGTAAAAGGACGAGAGGCAAGGGATAATACCATCCGGGCACTTCACCTGCTCCACTGGATACAACATGGCCCAGAGAAAGCCCCAAAGATCGTACTATCGATGGACGCAGAAAAAGCTTTCGATAGGGTGAACTGGGGATTTATGAAGGAAGTTCTGAAGGGAGTGGGACTAGGTGACCGTATGATGGGATGGGTAATGACCCTGTACGCAGATCCAAGAGCAAGAGTTAAAGTGAATGGTACAATCTCGGACTATCTCAACATACGAAACGGGACAAGGCAAGGGTGCCCACTCTCCCCAATAATATTCGCTATAATATAAGAACCATTTCTTTGTAAGATTAGAGGCAATGGGGAGATACGGGAATAGGTGTGGGGGACGTGGAGCATAAGCACCTCAGACTTCCTTAGTGTCTCTCATGCAGGAAGTAAGTAGATATGGTATCCTATCTAATTTTAAAATCAATTATGAAAAATCAATACTACTTCCCAGCCATGTCCCTCAAGAGATGGTAAAGGTGTTGAAGAGGGAATACCCCTTTGTATGGAAGAAAGATTCACTGTTTTATTTAGGGGTGCATGTCACCTCGGATCAAACAATGTTATACGATCTTAACTATACTCCCCTAATAGCTGTTTTAAAGGAGGACTTAAAGAAATAGACAGGACAATACTTAACATGGTTTGGAAGAGTGAGTGCCATCAAGATGTGTATACTACCTAGAATTATTTATATGTTATATACAGTTCCGATTAAACTACCAGGAATCTTTTTCAAACAGATACGGAAGGCTTTTATAGCATTTGTGTGGAATAATAAAAGACCAAGGTTGACATATGACATCCTGCGTAGAAGTAAGGCAGAAAGAGGATTGGGTCTGCCTGATATATCAGTGTACTATAAGGCAATGGCGCAGGTCCGTATCCTGAACTGGTGTCATGACTCCCCTAGTAAAATGTGGGTTCCACTAGAGAAAGCTATAGCGGAGAGGAACCTGGCAGGAGCTCCCTGGATTCCGAGCGCGGGAAGAGGACTTTCGAAATGGACGTCCCCCCTGACTTGGAACGCTTTAACAACATGGGATAACCTGAATAGAACAGAAGAGTACTCCCCCCGGGTGTCCCCCTAAGCTCCACTGGAGGGCTTCCCATGGTTCCCACCGGGGGAGGGAGGAGGATTCCTGGGGGCATTGGGGGAGGGATGGAGATGTCACCTGTGGCAAATTTGCCCCGCGGGGGACCTTAGCAACTTACTCAGAGCTGGTCACAGCACTAGGGAATATATCCATATCAGGATGGAGATATAACCAAATGACAAGTTTTTTTAAAAAGATGAAACCCCTTCTAAGACCATTAAATTCAATAGCTAGGTTTGGGAGCCGGTGTGTACACCTGGGGGAAGGTAGACATATGTTGTCCCGGATGTACAGCCTGATACTTAGTACCCAAAAGAAAACAATCCCATACTTTATCAGGGAATGGGAAAGAGAACTAAATAAAATATTGTCAGATGAACAAATTAAAAAAATGATCGGATCAACTTATTTAACGTCCATAAGCTCGTATGCTCAGGAAATGGCCTATAAATTCCTGACAAGGTGGTATAGGACACCAGCAAGACTAAATAGGATATATCCAACAGCAGATGCCCGGTGCTGGAGAGGGTGTGAGCAAAGGGGTACATTCCTCCACTTGTGGTGGGAATGCCCCAGGATTAAAGAATTTTGTGAAGCAGTTGCACCATGGATTGAGAGGCTAGCCCCTAGACCTATAGAGTGTGCACCTCTGGACTTCCTATTGCATGGAACAACTGGCCCAATTAAAGCCTATAGGAGGAGCATTACACCACACTTATTAAACGCAGCAAAGATATTCCAAGGTTTTGGAAGCAGACCGCTTGCCCAACAGTAGAAGATTGGGAAAGGGAGGTCAACCGGACAAGGGAAGCGGAAAGATGGATTCATGTAGTAAAAGATAAAAAAGGGGAATTTGAAGACATATGGGCAGGCTGGATACAGTGTGTACAGGGGATAGATTAAGAGGGAAACATGAAACCAGAAGGTGAAGGGAGCTATGGCCAAATAAAGACCTTAGAATAATTACATATGGGTTTAGCCGGGGAAAAATTATTTCCTTTTTTTTTTTTCTGTCTGCTGTCTCCTCCCCTTCCCCTTTACCCCTATAATGAGATACCTGCCCTGGTGAAGGGGGGGAGGGAGGTGGTAAGCTGATTTGTAGAGAGTTCGGCACTTGAAAGCGGGGAATAGCGAGTTGTGAGGTTTGTTATAAGTAGGGTACAACACTTTTTTTTTTTTTTTTTTTTCTCTCACATGTTGTTAGGGTTTGTTTAATGTGTTGGCTTGTAGGCGTTTGGCGTTGGGAGTGTCACTAAGGAATGGGATATGAAGACTGAAACACACAATCATTGGGAACTATAGTCACATATCTGGTTTCCTTATCAATTTTAATTTTTTTTTTTCTTTCTTAGATGTTATATTCTAATATGGCCATTAGTGGCCTTGTACATTATAGGAGGTTTGGTAACACATGGAGGTAGGAGAAGGATTTCATTTTGGGTTTAATTGGACTACTCTAATTAATTTAGAAGTCAGGAACTAGGCCATGAATGGCCAATATACACAATTATGGAATAATTAATAATAATCACAGGGTGTGTAAGGGCGGGGCTGTGGGGCTTTTTCTTTTTTTTTTTTTTGTTGTTGTTGTGGTTTGTGTGTTTTACGTGTTGTTTGGGTTTGTTTAATGCGTTGGCCTGTAGGCGTTGGGAATGTCACTGAGGAACTGGATATACAGATTGATACGCACAATCTTTGGGAATTAGGATATAGTGAGTTGTCGAATACATGTCGGGTTGGGGAGGGGGTCGAGACAGACAGCGCTTCTAAGGGAAGGGAAAAGGGTTGGATGGGGCTTTTTTTTGGGGGGGGGGATAGGGTCAGTAGAAATGTTTATCTGTAAGAGAACGGGGCTACCAGTTTGTCTCTCATCAATGTCTAATATGTTAACCCTGCGTAGCTATTGTAAAGTATGAAATGAAGGATGTATAATTGTGAACTGTGAAATTTATAATAGAAAATAAAGAAAAATTTTGATTATAAAAAGGTGATTTGTAAAGGATCATAAAGGTGGTCATAAAAGATATGTGGGGGGGTATTAAGGATATGTGAGGTTGTGGTTTTCTTCCCCTTTGAGGGGGTGTGAGTCCTTTTTGTACCTCCTACACCTCTGGTCCCCCTACCCTGAATTAATATCAGTGGGATAAGGTAATAAGGGATCCCTATAGATAAGATAGTAATAAAGGGGGGAATGTAATAGGTTGCCTGGGGGTAGAGGGATGCATGTTAAGGTATTGGGTAGGGCTGGGAAAAAAATCTATTTAAATCTTGAATCGAGTTGAGAGGTCAAATCGATTCAAAATTTAAGCAAATCGATTTTTTTAGATTTTTTTTTTTCACCGCGCCGGTCCCGAGGCGCTGCGGGCATGAGTTTTTAGGCGCGGCCGCGGCTTCGGCCTAGTCCGCGGCTACGGCCGGACGCCGCGGACTAGGCCGAAGTCATGGCCTCGCCTAAAAACTCATGCCAGCAGCGCCTCCGGACCGGTGCGGACACCGCGCCAGGCCTAAAGAGCTGCGGGCAAGGAGTTTTTAGGTGAGGCCGCGGCTTCGGCCTAGTCCGCTAGGCCGGACGCCGCGGACTAGGCCGAAGCCGCGGCCTCGCCTAAAAGCTCCTTGCCCGCAGCCCCTCGGGACCGGCGCGGTTTCCAAAAAAAAAAAAAAATTCGAATCGTGAATCGAGTTTTTTTTTTTTTTTTTTTAAGAGAATCGAAGATTTTTTTTTTTTAAAGAAAATCTCCCAGCCCTAGTATTGGGGTAACTGTTTGGGTTACCCATTAGGTCAGGTCCGATATAAGGGACTTGAAATCCAGCAGTATAGGAGGAAGACAGAGAGAATGACGGGTGAAGGTGTCCCCTACACTCAGATTTATCTTCCCATTAGTATGTATTCCTTGGGGTGGAATACTGAGGTGAGGGGGGAGGGTTTTCACGATTTCCCAATTTCTTTTTTTTTCCTTCCTCCCAGGGGCATCTGCAGAGAGCAAATAGAGACAGCGGTTACCAGAGGAATAGAGGGGGTAGTAGGTCTATAAGTAATGGCAGGCCCAATAAAAGTGATATCGTATAATAAGAGGTTTATGTTCACCCCAGAGAAGGGGTCGTCTCTGACAGGAGCTGTGCCATCATAAGGTGGGTGTGGTTTTCCTGCAAGAGACGCATTTTGTAAAAGCGTCCGTTCCAAATATGCCATTACATTTGTTTAATCAGTGCAAGGGGAAGGGGGGTGACAATAGCCTTTGGAAGGACATGCCCGATGGTTTTAATAGCATTTCAAAAGGACCAGAAGGCCGTTTTCTTTTTGTAAAGGGAAGGCTGCATGGCAATTGCTATACATTTGCCTCAATTTACGCACCAAAAACAGGAACGGTCAATTTACTTGTAAGAACTCTGAAGCTTTTGGAGAAGTTCAGAGAGATTTTTGATTCTGGGAGGGGATTTTAATCTTGCCTTAGACCCAAGTAAAGATACGTCAACGGGTAAAACACCTATATCTTTAAAGCGTTAACTTTTGCGCTCCTTGCATCTGGTGGATGGATGGCGTGCGACACCTAATGGGAGTAAGGACTATAGCTATTATTCTAGAGTACATGGCACCTATTCTCGTCTGGACCTTTTCCTAGTGGACCAATTTTACCTGGAAAGGATTCGCTCATTCATTATAGAATCAATAACCATTTCAGACCATGCCCCTATAACTGTGACCTTTGTTCCAGTTTCTGCAGGCCACCTAGAAAGGACTTGGCGGCTAAATCATTACTGGATGATAACAGAGTAGTGGAGGCATTGTCTCTTGATTAAAACATATTTTGAAATGAATGTGCCGGGAGAAGTATCTGAGCAGGCTGTGTGGGAAGCCCATAAATCAAAGATTAAGGGCGAAGTGATAGCGCATAAGTCACAGATCAAAAAATAAAAACAAAGAGATAGATCTGCTGGAAGAGATTAATGAGTTGGAGATTAAACATAAACACCTAGATCCAGCAGATGTTCAGCAATTGGAGATCTTGCGGTGCAAGTTGGGGCAGTGTATGGATCAGAAAACTAAAATAAGTATAGATTTTATGCTCATCGGTCCTATGAACAAAAGAATAAAAGTGGTCGGTTATTAGCCAGACAGCTTAAAAAACAACAAGACTCCAGATATGTTCATAATCTAATAGTTAATAATAAAAAGATAATGGAAACTCAGGCCATAGCGGCAGAGTTCCATAAATTTTATGAGGCTCTATACAACATTCAGGCTGGCTCCTTGAATGGCAGAGAGGAACAGCGGAAATTGGAGATTAGAGAATACATAGAAGATTCAGCGCTGCCCTCGCTGCCATCCACAGTGACTGAGGAAATAGACCAATTTCCATTAATGAAATAAATGAGGCAATATTGAACCTGTCGATAGGTAAAAGTCCAGGGCCTGATGGCTTTACAAACTTATATTATAAGAAATTTATTTCTAGATTAGGGTTTCCAATATGTAGTTATTTCAATTTGATCAATGCTTCAAATCCATTACCCCCAGAAGCTCTATTGGCATATATCACGATACTCCCTAAACCAGGGAAAGACCCCCAACACTGCGCCTACTACAGACCCATCTCCCTGTGAGATTCCGACACTAAGTTGTTAGCCAAAATTTTGGCTCTTAGATTACAGGACCATATAGTTAAGCTTGTTCACCCTGATTAAACGTGCTTTATGAAGGGCTGTGAGGCCAGGGATAACATGATCTGGGCCTTGAACATCCTCCATTGGATGCAACACGACCCTGATAAAGCCCCGAGAGTGATATTGTCAATGGATGCCGAAAAGGCTTTTGACAGGGTGAACTGGGCATTTATGATTGAAGTGTTGAGGGGGATGGGTCTGGGTGATCGCATAATGGGTTGGATATCGGTATTTATATGTGACTCCGAGAGCGAGGGTTAAGGTGAATGGAACATTATCGGACTATTTTCAAATACGCAACGGCACGAGACAAGGGGGTGTCCATTGTCTCCATTGCTGTTTGCTTTGACACTAGAGCCCTTTCTTTGTAGAGTGAGGAAAAATACTGAAATCTTGGGGACACGTATTGGACCTGATGAACATAAAGTTTCGGCGTATGCCGATTACTTATTTTACCTCTCTTCCCCTCAGATATCATTACCGGCTCTGATGACAGAGGTATCTAAATTTGGAATATTATCTCATTTCAAAATCAATTTTGAGAAGTCGATACTTCTACCCAGCCATGTATCTACAGCAATGGCAACTATTTTGCAGGGCTCCTATCCGTTTATCTGGAATAAAAATTAATTGGTATACTTGGGAATACATACTACATCAGATCCCAAACTTATATATGAATTAAACTATGGCTCTTTAGTGACAAGTATAACAGGGGACTTGCAGAAATGGAATGGCCAGTTTTTAGCATGGTTTGGAAGGGTGAGTGCTATAAAGATGAATATACTACGCTACACACAGTGCCAATTATACTCCCACAGAGCTTTTTCAAAACTATGCGGAAGGCTTTTATATAATTTGTATGGAATGAAAAACGGCCCAGATTGGCTCATGACATTCTATGCAGAGGTAAATCTGAAGGAGGAATGGCACTACCAGATGTAGCCTTATATTATAGTGCAATGTCTTTGAGGATTTTGAACTGGTGTCATGACTCCTCGAATAAAATATGGGTCTCTTTAGAACAGATAAAGGCAGGTAGGAAAATGCCGGGAGTTCCTTGGATCCCGAGTGTGGATAGGGGCCTTTCAAAATGGACGTCACCTTTAACTCCGAGCACCTTAGCAACCTGGGATAAATTGTATCAACTGGGAGATTATGCCCCCCGGATATCACCTCTGACCCCATTGGAGGGGTACCCATGGTTCCCTCCGGGAGAAGAGGTGGGATCTTTAGGAGCATGGGGGAGGGATGGAGACCCGACATGAGGCAAATTTGCTCCACATGGAATGCTAGCCCCCCTCCCGGATTTGGCATTAAGGCTGCTAAAGGTGCCTATGCTGGAGTGGAGATGCCATCAATTTTGTTTTTTTTTTCAATAATCTGAATCATTAATGAGGCCACTAAACTCTCTTACTGTATTTGAATCTATGTGTGTACATATATCAAGTGCTAGACATTTGCTGTCGCAGATGTATAGACTGGTCCTTGGGACACAAAATAAAGCAGTTACCTTTTTCATTAGAGAATGGGAAGGGGAGTTAAAGCAGGGGCTCTCTAGAGCACAAATTAAAAAGATTATTGACTTAACACACTCTACATCTATAAGTTCACGGATTCAGGAGATGTCATATAAATTTCCAGCCAGGTGGTATCGGACTCCGGTAAGGCTGGCACAGATGTACCCGACCGCAGATGCTAGGTGCTGGGGGGGGGGGAGGTGGGTAAAAGGGTACTTATCTCCATCTATGGTGGTCCTGCCCCAGGATTAAGGTTTTTTGGGAAGAGATCGCTCCATGGGTAAAGAAGCTGTCCTCTGGACCCATGGAATTAACGCCACTAAATTTTCTATTTCATTGGACACCAATGTCTATTAGATTATATAAGAAGAGTATTACTCCACATCTATTGAATGCAGCCAAATTGTTAATACCCAGGCTATGGAAACAGACTAGATGTCCAACTTTGTTGGACTGGAAGAGAGGTTAATTTAATAATAGAGGCTGAAAGATGGGTACATGCAATTAAAGATAAAAAGGAAAAATTCAGGGTAATATGGGCAGGTTGGGAACAATGCTCTATGGAGATCGTGTAGAGTAATAATATATAAAGCATGGTCTCTGGGCTCGGATGCGGATGCCCCCGGGGGGAGGAGGAGGTTTTTTTTTCTTCCTTCGCCTTTCAGGACAGAACCTTGGAGAGCGCGCAGCTCCACCTCTTGACAGGAAACACTGCGTGACAACGCCCCTTTAAAAAGCAGCTGCTTCCACCATGCCGTCAGTTTTTAGTGTTTCCTCCGCCATGGTGGAAGCACTGCTTGGGGAACCAGAGGGGCTGCGCTCTCTCCAAGGAGAGGTTTTTGGCAGGACCTCCACGTTTGGGTACTCAGACCAGCCCAGCTCCTTCCCGCATGTGAGGGGGTGCTCCCGTGCCCCTTCCCTCTCCGGCTCACAGGAGTAATGGTCTGCCGGAAGTTTTTCACCCGGGGTGTTCGGGGGGCTGCGGGTGTGCTCAGTTAGAGCGTCCATGCCAGGCCTCTGCATGGCGGCGCCGAATCCCGGACAGCGGATGACGCCAGTTCTGGTGGGCGGAGACTTCCTGCGGGGCATAGCAGATGGAGCCTTGTACACATTGAGTGGAACAGTGGCTGCGGATTTCACAATGGAGACAGCGGAATCGTCAGCAGCAATGGCGGATGCAGGCGCCCAGGTTCCCGGCCAGGCCCAGGTAGGAGAGGTGCGGTGGCACCTCTTTCCTTTTATGTCACTGGGTGTTTTTTTATCTTTATGTGGTTCAAAGAAAACCTGCTGCTGCCTGCTATGGGGTAAAATTTTTCCATTAGCAGTTCAGCAAAGAAGTGAGACTCTGGGCACTTAGGGTGTTGGCTGGGCGTATTACTTTTCTCTGAGGCCTTAGTTCTAAGGACATGACTTTCTCTTGTTTCTCGGTTTCAGAAAGCTACTGCCAAATCAGAAAGAACAGGGAGAAAGTGCCCCTCATGCAAAAATCCTTTAGGGACTCTTGGCCCAAACCACTGTGCAAATCCTGCATTGCGGATTTAGTAAAAGAAGAGTCCTCAAAAGAGTGCAAAGAATTCTTATCTTCTGTGAGGAAAGAATTAGCAGAGGCCCCAGGGACAGTGCGTTTCCTTGTGAAACGCGGCCAGAGTTCCAGCCAAGAACAGAGTTCTCACTCCAGTTTCCCTCAGTCCACTTCCAGACAGGTGGAAAGTGAGTCGGAGGAGGAAAGGGAAAGCATTCCACCCTCAACCATTGATTCTGAGGAGGAGGAGGTGGAAGAAGAGACCAGATCATCTAGATATAAACTTTCACTTGAGGAGGTGGCTGAATTACTCAAGGCAATTTATACTACCCTGGAGATCCAGGAAGAAAAAGCCCAGCTGTCCGTGCATGACAAGATGTACCAGGGGCTAGAGGAAATTAGACACAGGGTGTTCCCTGTGCATAAAGTGTTAACAGACACTATTAAAAAGGAATGGAAGGATCCAGAGAAAGGACAGTTCCTTTCTAAAGCCCTCATAAGAAGGTTTCCTTTTGAGGAGAACGAGGAACTGTTGTGGAATAAAAAACTAAAGATAGATGCTGCTTTTTCTCAAGTATCTAGGAAAACTGATTTAGCTTTTGAGGACATGGGTATTCTCAAAGATTCTATGGATATAGAGGGCAGATGGGCTACTGAAGAAAGCCTGGGACTCCTCTCTAGCTAATCTTAAGCCAGCAATGGCGGCTACAGTTGTGGCTAGGAATTTGGAGTGTTGGTTAGATCAACTTAAAAATCATGTGGTTGCAGGTACCTCCAGAAAAGACTTATTGGAGTCCTTCCCTACCCTGCTTAAGGCAGTAAAATATATGGCAGATGCCTCTGCAGAATCTATCAGGATGTCAGCCAGGTCCTCTACGCTCGTTAACTCAGCAAGAAGAGCACTCTGGCTAAAGACCTGGTCGGGGGATTCAGCTTCTAAAATAAAACTGTGCGGAATTCCCTTTTCAGGAGACCTGATGTTCGGGCCAGAACTGGAGACTGTCCTTGACAGGACAGCAGATAAGAAGAAAGCTTTCCCACAGAAGAAGAAAGTGGTACAGCAGAGGAAAAATTTTCGTCCTTTTAAACACGCCGATAAGGAAAAGGACCAGACACAGAAGAGATCCTGGTCTTCTCAGAGAGGAAGAGGTAGAGGCGGGGTACTCTTTAGAACCCCAGAACAAACCCCTAAAAAACCATGACCATCTAGTAGGGGGGAGACTACAGGACTTCTTACCAATTTGGGAAAAAAACAACAAAGAGTCCTTTTTGTTCTGGGGTTAGTCAAAAAGGGTTATCAATTGGAATTCTCACAAAGCCCCCCAAATCGGTTTTACATCACAAACCTGCCAAAGGATCGGGAAAAGGCTCTGGCCATGAAGTCTCTGTTACAGGAACTGATGCAACAGAAGGTAATTTCCCAGGTTCCGAAAGATCAAGAGGGGAAGGAGTTTTACTCCCACATTTTTCTGGTCAAAAAGCCATCAGGAAAGTTCCGCCTGATTCTCAATTTGAAGGTCCTAAAGGTACGAAATAGACTCGATAGAACAGAGAATTTTTCTGCCCCAGGAGAGAATAGAGAAGATACAGTTGAAAAAACTTCAATCCAACGCAGAGATCTCTGTAAGACAAGCCATGTCCGCTCTGGGACTGTTGACAACGGCAATTCCTTCGGTACAGTGGGCCAGGTTGCATGCCCGTCCTCTGCAATCAGATATTCTGATGAATTGGTCATACCAGGAACCTCTGGAGAAGAAATTCAACATAGGGGCAAGAGCAAAAAGATCGCTCTGGTGGTGGAAGAACCAAGGAAACGTCTCAAAAGGGCTTCCTTGGGCCTTTCCAGTAACCAGAAGGCTGACTACAGATCCCAGCGCATGGGGATGGGGAGCTCATCTGGAAGAAAAAACAATTGAGGGAGTTTGGACCAAACCAGAGGCGAGAAGATCTTCAAATTGGAGAGCGTTAAAGGCTGTTCACCTAAGCCTCCTCTCCTTCCAGGAATTTCTAGTGAAACAACATGTACAAATATTGTCAGACAATATGACGGCAGTATTATATTTAACAAAGCAAGGGGGCACAAAAAGCAGAACTCTAATGGATCTAGGTCATCAGATCCTAAGATGGGTAGAGAACAATGTGGCCTCTATATCAGCAGTCCATCTGAAGGGGACGGAAAACACCTTAGCAGATCTCAGCAGGAAAGAAATAAGGGAAGCAGAGTGGTCTCTCAATCAGGAATTATTCGAAACAATCTCCAGGAGTTGGGGTTACCCCCAGGTGGACTTCTTTGCAAAACAGGAAAATGCAAAAATACCAGTCTTCTCTCTTCAGAGACAGGATCAAGCTCTCGGAGTAGATGCGTTAGCTCACAATTGGGACTTCCATCTGTCCTACGCTTTTCCCCCGTTCCAACTGATACCAAAGGTGTTAGCCAAATTCAGATTGGAGTCCACGGAGCTAATATTAATAGCTCCTTTATTGGCCGAAAAGACCCTGGTTTTCAACCTTGATGAACCTCTCAGTGAAACCTCCTTGGAAATTACCAATCAGGGCAGATCTGTTGAGTCAGGGCCAAATTCTCCATCCAGATCCAGCTTATCTCAAACTAACAGCTTGGTTTCTGAAAAACAGATCTTAAGACAGAAGGGTTTATCAGAAAAGCTTATTTCTACCCTTCTTGCAAGTAGAAAAAAGTGACGAGAGACATTTACTTTAAAGTCTGGAAGATCTATAATTCTTGGTGTTCCAGAAAAAACTTTGATTTTCGTACTACAATTTCAGTTTTGGAATTTCTTTAAGAGGGATTGGAGAAGGGGTTAGCAGCAAGTACGCTCAAGACGCAAGTAGCTGCTTTATCAGTTTTTTTGGAAAGAACCCTGTCAAGGGAACCTTTTTAATAATCAGATTTTTTAGGGCAATGGCAAAAGTAAAGCCTAGACCTGTTGTTAGTTTTCCCAAATGGGATTTATCTTCAGTTCTTCAGGGGCTGACTAAGGCACCGTTTGAACCCATAGAAGAAGCATCATTACGTTTTTTGACGTTAAAGACTATTTTACTGGTAGCAGTAACTTCCGCACGTAGAATTAGTGAGTTACAAGCCCTGTCAATTAAAGAGCCCTTTATGAGATGTCTACAGGATAGGGTCATTTTAAGGACGGATCCAGCATTTCTACCAAAGGTGTTTTTCAGTTTTTCACTGTACACAGGAAATCATTCTCCCTACTTTTTGTCCTTTACCTTCGGGGGCAGGAGAAGAGGCTTTCCATACTCTTAATGTTAGGAGGTGTCTGCTTAAATATCTGGAAAGAACAAAGGAAATCAGAAAGTCATCTTCACTCTTTGTTTTAATGGAAGGTACGCACAAAGGAGGTAAAGCTGGAAGCACCCTCGGAAGATGGTTAAAACAAGCCATTAAAGATACAAATCTTTGGGTCTGGAACCTCCGGAAGGGGTATTACCTCATTCTACTCGAGCAGTAGCGGCATCATGGGCAGAAAGGGCTGGGGCATCTCCTGAGCAAATCTGCAAGGCTGCCACATGGTCCAGTTTTTCGACTTTCATTAGGCACTACCGCTTGGATCTGCTATCAGCTTCGGACAAATCCTTTGGTAGGAAGGTTTTACAGGCAGTAGTCCCACCCTGATACAAACAAGGCATGGGGAATGCCCAGGAAAAAATTCCAAGCCTACTTACCACCAGCTCGCAGACAACCAAATTAACCTGCCTAACAGTATGCGTTAAAAACAGGGGTTTTGTCCGCACGCATTTGCAAATGCATGCGTAAGCCACAGAGCCTCGTCGCGGCACCCTGATATCTGTGGTCCGAACACTAAAATATGAGTGTCCCCACAGTGGAGGCACATGCATTCTGATGGATAAATGAGAGCAGGTGGACTGAAGGGCAGCCCATTCCTTCTTAAAGGTACAGGAGCACACCAGACACCCAGCAAATAGCACAATGGCTCTAAAGGTGCTGGTGCGTTGCTGGACCAATACACACACCAAGGTGATCTCAAAAAACTTGCCACCACCCTCATTTATAGCTGGCTATCGCAGTAAGTGGCATTGGAGGGCTATAAACAGATACAAACAAGGCCTGGGGAATGCCCAGGAAAAAATTCCAAGCCTACTTGCCACCAGCTCGCAGACAACCAAATTAACCTGTCTAACAGTATGCGTTAAAAACGGGTTTAGACCGCACGCATTTGCAAATGCATGCGTAAACCACAGAGCCTCGTCACGGCACCCTGATATGTGTGGTCCTAACACTAAAATATAGTGTCCCTACAGTGGAGGCACATGCAGTAGTCCCACCCTGAAGTAAGTTTCTTGGTTATCCTCTCCAAGGTGCTGTCCTGAAAGGCGAAGGGAGAAAACCTTAGTTAGGCTTACCGGTGACGGTATTTCTACGAGCCTTTCAGGACAGCAGCCTACTTCCCTCCCTTGGTTATCATATGTAAAGTATAATTATAGGACTTGGTAATTGTCTGATTATATTTTCCAGCATGTCGGAGTATTTTTCGGTAACAACTGCATGGTTGAAGCAGCTGCTTTTTAAAGGGGCATTGTTACCCAGTGTTTCCTGTCAAGAGGTGGAGCTGCGCTCTCTCCAAGGTGCTGTTCTGAAAGGCTCGTAGAAATACAGTCACCGGTAAGTCTAATGCCGCGTACACACGGTCGTACTTTTCGTCTACAAAAGTCCAACGGACGCTGACGGACTAAAGCTGGCTGGTAATCCGATCGTGTGTGGGCTTCTCCGGACTTTCAACGTACTTTTTTAGCCTCAAATCCGACGTACTTTAGATTTGAAACATGCTTCAAATCTTTACTTCGTAACTACGACGGACCCCGAAATCCGCTCGTCTGTGTGCTAGTCCGACGGACAAAAAGCCACGCTAGGGCACCTATTGGCTACTGGCTAGGAACTTCCTTATTTTAGTCCGGTGTACGTCATCACGTAAGAATTCGACGGACTTTTGTGTGATCGTGTGTAGGCAAGTCCGTTCGTTAGAAAGTATGCCGCAAGTCCGCCGCAAGTCCGCCGAAAGTCTGCCGGAAGTCTGTCGGACAGGCTGTCTGACTTTTGTAGACGAAAAGTACGACCGTGTGTACGCGGCATAAGGGTTTTTTTTTCCTCCCTCCACCTCCCTTCCCCCCCTTTCTTCTTTTTCTCTAGGAGATATAGTTGGGGGGAAGGAGTGATGCACTTGATGTCGAGGAAGGTGGGATTTAATAATGGGAAGAGGGGATAGAGCACATGGGGGGGGGGGGGAAGGAAGGTGGATATTTAGGATGGGGGGTAGAATGAGTAGATATGGTTAAAGGAAGATGAGGTGTATATTCAATATACATAGATAAGGGGTGGAGTATGGCTTATAGAAGCCTCTTAAATGTTTTTTTTTTTTATTCCCTTGGTTTGGGTTAATTGGGAGCACATATAATATAAGGAGGAGGGGGGAGAGGGGAATTTTTTCTTTTTCGGTGGGGGGGGGATTTCGGAAGTAGATAAAGGTGTGTTGACACTTTGTGATGAATATGTTATGAAGGCTATTTTAATGGATATGTCATTTAATAATCATACAATGCTCAGGAGGGCACAGAGTCACATCGGCTGCTTTAAGGGATTTGTTAATTAGTTCATGTTAATTCTGTTTCTGGTTACAGTTGTATTGTTAGAGTAATATGAGCAGGAGGGGGACCTCCTCTTCTACTGTATATAAGACTGTATTCTGGTTTTAATAAAAGTGTCTGATTCCTGTTTGACCCTCCGTACTGAGCCTCGTCTCATACTTGGGGGAGGGGGGGGGGGGTGGGGGTGGAATTATTCTTATGCATTTCTTGTTCGTCTGATTGGAGTGTTCGGTAGCTGCCCTTGTGTTAGGAAATGGAATGTCCTAAACGACTTTAACCCCTTTCATACTCGAGATGTTGTTACAGGCACTAACCTTAGGTGTCGGAGGGCTCAAGAGAGGTGGGCCTCCTTTGATATCTATCATAGAAGAGGATTGGTCTGAGTTCTGTGATGCGTTCAAAACCTTGGTTATCTCATTTGCCATGTAGTTGCCCACCCCATTATTTTTTTTTTAAGTCTTCTTGCAAAGTTTCCACATCCTGCACAAAAATTGCCCTGCTTAGCTTTGTATCATCTGCTAATACTGAGATTGAGCTAGCTATCCCATCCTTTATATCGTTTATGAATAAATTAAACAGAATTGGTCCCATGACAGATCCCTGGGGGACCCCCACTTACCACCCCAGCCCATTCTGAGTACTCACTATTTATCACTAACTTTTAGACCCACCCTGTAAACAGTTGTCTATCCAGGTACTTAACCTATGGTCCATGTCAACAAGCCTCAGTTTGTATAGTAAATGTTTGGGGGGAACTGTATCAAATGACTTTGCAAAATCCAGATACACAACATCCACAAGCCTTCCTTTATGTAGATGGTAGTGTTATTTAGTATATTAATAGATTGGTCTAGTAAGAACGATCCTTCATGAATCCATGCTGATTACTACTATTGATACGGTTTTCATTAGCAAAATCCTGGATATAGTCCCTTGTCATCCCCTCCAATAGCTTACAGACTATTGATGTTAAACTGACTGGCCTGTGGTTTTCAGGGATATATCTCGGCACTTTTTTAAATACTGGTACCACGTTGGCTTTCCTCCAATCAGCTGGTACCATTCCAGTCAGTAAACTGTCCATAAAAGTTAGGAACAATGGTCTGGCTATCATCTGAGTTCCTTAACCACTTCATTACCGGGCAATAGTCATATGACGTCCGCAGATGGGATCTCCCATCCTGGGCGGGCATGATATGACGTCCTCGGTTTTTCGCCTCTCCTGCGGGCCCCCGGGGGCCCACAGCGCGGCAATCGGGGATGAGCTGTGTCCCTCGGACCCAGCCTATCCCTGATCCGTGTAAAGAGCCAATAAGAAATGGCTCTTTACCACGTGACCATCTGTCCAATCTCAGCCGGTCACATGTATTGCCCACGTGCACTGTGCTTGTGCATGCCCCTAGGGCACATGCAGAGCAGCAATCAGGGACGAGGCTTGTCACCCTGACACAACCCAATCGCAGTCAAGAGCCAATGAAGTTGATCGGCTGTGTCCAATCATAGCCTGTCACAGAATGTCGACAAACGAGATGTTACCGGGTTCTCCTCCTCACACACTGATCGTGTGTGAGAAAGATATTGCGGTAACATCTCATTACCGCTTACAGTACACACCAATCGCACTGACTGCCCCCCCCTAATAAAGAGTACCTGTCACCGCCCATCTGAGTACACGAGTACCCGAGTACCTGTCACCAGGCCATCAGAGTACCCGAGTACCTGTCACCAGGCCATCAGAGTACCCGAGTACCTGTCACCAGGCCATCAGAGTACCCGAGTACCTGTCACCAGGCCATCAGAGTACCCGAGTACCTATCTGCAGCCCATGTCTCATAGAATATACGTTGGTGTGTTTGCTTTCCAAAATGTGGTAATTTTGTGGGTAATTCCACTGTCCTGGTGCTCAAGGGCCTTCAAAAGTGTGATGGGCAGGAATGACATGAGATTAGAGGTCGACCGATATGCCGGCCGATATATCGGCCGATATTTGGTGTTTTTTTCTTAATCGGCATCGGCCGATTGTGCTGATAAAAAAGGCCGATATAACTCAGCGCGACTTGTAAATGACTTCTGAAGTCAATACAAGTTGCCTGTAGTCTTCTCTGAAGCGACTTCTCCCCCTCTCTGGGCAGCCTGCCAAATCTGATAAAAAGAACCTGCATTGATACAATGTTTACACTTCTGAATGAACTGAGTGATGTGTGTAGAAGCTCTCAGTTTAACCATTTAAAGACTAAATCTTTTCTGACACTTGTTGCTTACAAGTAAAAATCCTGTATTTTCTGCTAGAAAATCACTTAGAACCCCCAAACATTATATATTTTTTTTTAGCAGAGACCCTAGGGAATAAAATAGCGGTTGTTGCAATATTTTATGTCACACGGTATTTGCGCAGCGGTCTTTCAAACGCAATTTAAAAAAAAAAAATACAATAATAAATTTAAAAAAAACTAAGCAGTAAAGTTAGCCCATTTTTTTTCGTCTAAAAGTTTTGATTACCTGTTTTTGTGTATTTATTTTTAAGATATAGTTTTTTTTATATATATTTTTTTTATCTAAATTCTACATACAAGTGAACTGATTGGAGGTTTGTTTTGCTTAATAAATGTTTAAGGCCCCTTTCACACGGGACGGATCCGTGTTGATCCACCCCGTGAACATCCGCTGCTCAGCGGGGATCGCTCCGTTTTCCCCAGCTGAGCCGGCGGATGACAGGGCGGGACCCGCACACTGTGCAGGGACCGCCCTGTCAGATCTCCGCTCTCCCCTATGGGGGATCGGAGGAACATGGACCGTCTGTCCGTGTTCATCTGATCCGCTCTGCAGATGGATAGAAAAATAGGATTTTCTTCCGTCTACAGAATCGGACGAGAGCGGAGCGGGATGACATTGGGTGTTAGCGGATGTACATCCGCTGACACCCGCTATCCCATAGGGATGCATGTATGTCCGTATTTCATCCGAAAACGGATGGATGAAATACGGACATACGGTCCGCATGTGTGAAAGGGGCCTAAATGTAAAAAAATTTCTGTATCACTTTAGGTTGCTTTCACACTGCAGCGGGCATGCGTTGACGGTAAAACGCTGCTAGTTTTAGCTGCGCTTTACCGTCATTTTAGCGGCGCTATTCGGCTGCTAGCGGGGAGCTTATAACCCAGCTAGCAGCCGAGGAAGGGGTTGAATGCGCCCCTGAAGCGCCGCTGCCGAAACGCTTTGCAGGCGCTTTGGCAGCGGTGCGCATTCATTTCAATGGGCAGGAGTGGTGGAGCAGCAGTATACACCGCTCCAAAGATGCTGCTTGCAGGACTTTTTTTTAACATCCTGCCAGAGCATCGCCTCAGTGTGAAAGCACTTGGGATATCGCACTGAGACTGCAGGGGAGCCGTTTTACAGGCACTTTACAGGCGCTATTTTTAGCCCAAAAGCGCCTGAAAAACGCCCCAGTGTGAAAGGGGTCTAACTGTTAAATTTTATGAGATGAAGGAAAAAAAAAAAAAATCGGCCTAATATATCGGCCCAAAATAATCGGCATTACATATCGGCCATCGGCCACCGAGATTTCTAAATATCGGCATCGGCATCGGCCAGAGAAAAACCCATATCGGTCGACCTCTACATGAGATGTGTAAATTATGCTCCCAGAATGCCTGAAGGTACTACTTTAACGTTGGGCCTCTGTATGTGGTCAGGCTGTGTAAAAGTCCCACACATGTGGTATCGCCATACTCTGGAAGAGTAGCAGAATTTGTTTTGGGGTGTAATTTTTGCTATATACATGCTATGTGTTAGAAATATCTTATAAATTGACAACTTTGTGTACAAAAAAAAAAATTCCTTTTCTTTCCACGTTTTCTGAAGACATGTGTAAAAAAAATTAACCATTCAAAAGACTCATAATGCCTCATAGAATATACGCTGGGGTGTTTTCCAAAATGGGGTAATTTTGTGGGTAATTCCATTGTCCTGGTGCTCCAGGGCCTTCAAAAGTGTAATAGGTGGTTGAGAAATTAGAGGTGTAATTTATGCTCCAAGAACGCCTGAAGTTTCTTCCTGCATGTTGGGCCTCTGTATGTGGCCAGGCTGTGTAAAAGTCTCACACATGTGGTATCTTCATACTCAGGAGGAGTAGCAGAATGTGGTTTGGGGTGTCATTTTTGCTACATACATGCTTTGAGTTAGAAATATCATATAAACTGACCACTTTGTGTGTAAAAAAAAAAAGTTTTAATTTTCTTTCTACGTGTTCCGAAGACTTGTGGGAAAAAACTAACCATTCAAAAGACTCATTATGCCTTTATAGAATAGACATTGGGGTGTTTACTTTCCAAAATGGGGTCATTTTGTGGGTAATTCCATAGTCCTCGTGCTCCAGGGCCTTCACAAATGTAATAGGTCGTTAGGAAATTAGAGGTGTAATTTATGCTTCTAGAACCCCTGATGGTGCTCCCTGCATGTTGGACCTCTCTGTGTGGCCAGGCTGTGTAAAAGTCATACACATGTGGTATCGTCATACTCGGGAGGAGTAGCAGACTGTATTTTGGGGTGTAATTGGAAGTATGCATATGCTGTGTGTGAGAAATAACTTGTTAAGACAATTTTGTGAAAAAAAAAATTCTTAATTTTCCCAAGAATTGTGGGGAAAAAATGACAAATTCAAAAAACTCACCATGCCTCATACTAAATACCTTTTGACTGTCTACTTTTTAAAAAGGGGTCATTTGGGGGTATTTGTACTTTCCTGACATTTCAGGGCCTCAAGAAATGAGATAGGCCATCCGTGCATCAGGTGTGATCAATTTTCAATGATTTGCACCGTAACTTGTAGACTCTAACTTTCACAGGAACCAAATAATATCCACCAATTTGGGTTATTTTTACCAAAGAGATGTAGCAGTATAAATGTTGGCCCAAATTTATGAACAAAAATGACTTATTTGCAAAATTTTATCATAGAAACTAAAAAAGTGTTTTGTTTTTTGTTTTTGTTTTTTTCCCAAAATATTTGCTCTTTTTTTCACGTATGTCGCAAAAAATAAAAAACCCAGTGGTGATTACCACCAAAAGAAAGCTCTATTTGTATGAAAAAAAATTATAAAAATTTTGTTTGGGTACAGTGTTGCATGACTGAGTAATTGGCATTCAAAGTGTGAGAGCGCTAAAAGCTAAAAATTGGTCTGGAAAGGAAGGGTGTATAAATGTCCTGTATTGAAGTGGTTAAGGACCCTTGGGTGTAAGCCATCTGGTTCTGGTTACTTATTTGGGTTTTTCAAGTCTATTTCTGATTCTGTTAGCCATGCGGGTTTCTTCTGTGTAGTGTTAATAACATTACAGTCTTGGTTACTATTTAAAATAAATTTAAAACCGTTGCCTTTTTTCTTTTATCTTTTGTAACCAAATTCCCTTCATCTTTTATGGGGCCAATATGTTCTGGCCTCACTTTTTTACTGTTAATATATTTAATACATTTCTTTTTACTCTACTTTTCGTGGTCTATTTTAGCCACTCTTATTGCACTCTTAAATTTCTTATTGCATTCCTTGTATTGGAATGCTGACACAGGCCCCTCAGACATATATATATTTTTTGAAGTCCTTTTTTTCACTTTTATATGCATTTTTACGTTATGGTTTAGCCACCCAGGTTTAATTTTAGCTCTCTTATATTTATTGGCCATTGGCCTACACTGGTCAATACTTATTTTATTTTTTTGTATGTTTTTAAAGCACTCCCTTTTTTTCCTCGGTGTTCCTGGTTCCAAGGATTTTATCTCATTTAATATGTAGCATAGAGCTTAGTTTAGGGAAGTGATGGAGAAATGGTGTGAGAATTGGAAATGTATAGAGTGCTGCCAACATCCTTGTTTAAATAGAATGGAGGGAGATGTGCAATGAATGCACAAAAGAGTCACCCCTTAGAACTTTAGTGGCAGAATAATGTGTAAAGAGTATGTTGGATAAAATGCACATAAGTGCCAATTTTATTAAATGTAGAAAAAATATAGAAAATATACGAATAAAATTATACAATATATATATTCACTTAAAAGTACACACATCAATATGTACAAGGTAAATATATCAACCCAGAGCTTACAACCCGCTGCCTAAGTAGGGTTAAGGTCAGACGGATAGATTTACAGCATGTATCCCAACATTTTTCGGAATTTAGTATGTATTCCTTCATCAGGGGTTTTACAGTTGGGTGATCAAATCCTTATCTGTAATGTAAAATGTAGGCTAATGAAGTAACCTCATAATATGTAAAATTGTTGGAAAGTATCAATCATAGCAATTTACATATTATTGAATACTAGAAAATGCATTTCCTGGGGAAAATGCATGGGAATGCTGAATAGCTGAATTGCTAAAACTGCCCACATCAAAACTGCCCACATCAAAACTGCCCACATCAAAACTGCCCACATCAAAACTGCCCACATCAAAACTGCCCACATCAAAACTGCCCCATCCAAACTGCCCCATCCAAACTGCCCCATCCAAACTGCCCCATCCAAACTGCCCCATCCAAACTGCCCCATCCAAACTGCCCCATCCAAACTGCCCCATCCAAACTGCCCCATCCAAACTGCCCCATCCAAACTGCCCCATCCAAACTGCCCCATCCAAACTGCCCCATCCAAACTGCCCCATCCAAACTGCCCCATCCAAACTGCCCCATCCAAACTGCCCCATCCAAACTGCCCCATCCAAACTGCCCCATCCAAACTGCCCCATCCAAACTGCCCCATCAAAATTGTCCCCATTAAAACTGCCTCGTCATATTGCCACCATCAAAACTTGCCCATCAAAACTGCCCCATCATATTGCCCCCATGAAAATTGCCCCATCATATTGCCACCATCAAAACTGCCCCATCAGAATTGCCCCATCAAAACTGCCCCATCATATTGCCACCATCAAAACTGCCCCATCAGAATTGCCTCATCAAAACTGCCCCATAATATTGCCACCATCAAAACTGCCCCATCATATTCCTCTATTATAAATCAGTACATGGTGTGTCTGTCTACTCCCCCCGGATCTGTAATCAGAGCTGAGATGCTCCAGCCACCTCCCCCCTGTGTATAACAGAAGCTTTGGTAACCATGGCAACAAAACAAACACAGTACACTCTGATTAATGGCTAAAATTTCCTGAAATGACCTCTAAACAAAAAAAAAGCTTTTTCTCAAAAACTGTAAAAGATATCAAACTGAAAAGATATAGCCAGATAGCTGAATATTTTGTGAACATTTTAAAGTTTATTTGGCGTCTGTAGGTGAAAGTATGAAGGAGCTGAAACTTTTGGGAGTGGAAGAAGATTTTAAGGATCTGAAGCATGCTCCCATTGACTTCAATGTTAAAAAAAAGTGATAGAAAGCTTAATATTTTAAAAAGTATAAATGGTAGAAAAAAAGTTGAAAAAGTCCCATCAGCTGAAAGAGACGAACATTTTAATAGTTGAATGGTTTTAATAGCTAAAAGTATGCAGAAGTTACGCAGAGCCAAAAAACGCACGGAATAAAATTAAATAATAATAAAAACTAGAAAATGCATTTCCTGGGGAAAATGCGTGGGAATGCTGAATAGCTGAATTGCTAAAATGGCCGCCATCAAAACTGCCCCATCATACTGCCATCAAAACTGCCCCATCAGAATTGCCCCATCAAAATTGTCCCCATTAAAACTGCCCCATCATATTGCCACCATCAAAACTGCCCCATCAGAATTGCCCCATCAAAACTGCCCCATCATACTGCCCCCATCAAAACTGCCCCATCTAAACTGCCACCTTTAAAACTGCTCCATTAAAATTGTCCCCATCAAAACTGCCCCATCATATTGCCACCATCAAAACTGCCCCATCAGAATTGCCCCATCATATTGCCACCATGAAAACTGCCCCATCAGAATTGCCCTATCAAAACTGCCCCATCATATTGCCACCATCAAAACTGCCCCATCATATTGCCACCATCAAAACTGCCCCATCATATTCCTCTATTATAAATCAGTACATGGTGTGTCTGTCCCCTCCCCCAGGCTCTGTAATCAGAGCTGAGATGCTCCAGCCACCTCCCCCCCTGTGTATAACGGAAGCTTTAGTAACCATGGCAACAAAACAAACACAGTACACTCTGATTAATGGCTAAAATTTCCTGAAATGACCTCTAAACAAAAAGCTTTTTCTCAAAAACTGTAAAAGATATCAAACTGAAAAGATATAGCCAGATAGCTGAATATTTTGTGAACATTTTAAAGTTTGTTTGGCGTCTGTAGGTGAAAGTATGAAGGAGCTGAAACTTTTGGGAGCGGAAGAAGATTTTAAGGATCTGAAGCATGCTCCCATTGACTTCAATGTTAAAAAAAAGTGATAAAAAGCTTAATATTTTAAAAAGTATATATGGTAGAAAAAAAGTTGAAAAAGTGCACACATCAGCTAAAAGAGACGAACATTTTAATAGTTGAATGGTTTTAATAGCTGAAAGTATGCAGAAGTTACGCAGAGCCAAAAAACGTACGGAATAAAATTAGAATTAAAACTAGAAAATGCATTTCCTGGGGAAAATGCGTGGGAATGCTGAATTGCTAAAACGGCCCCCAGCAAAATTGCCCCCATCATATTGCCATCAAAACTGTCCCATCATATTGCCACCATCAAAACTGCCCCATCAGAATTGCCCCATCAAAACTGCACCATCATATTGCCACCATCAAAACTGCCCCATCAAAAAATATTTTTTTTTTTCAAAAATTTTTTTTTCAAAAATATTTTTTTTTTTCAAAAATAATTTTTTTTTTTTTTCAAAAATAATTGCTGAATAGCTAAATTGCTAAAATGACCGCCATCAAAACTGCCCCATCAGAATTGCCACCATCAAAACTGCCCCATCATATTCCTCTATTATAATCAGTACATGGTGTGTCTGTCCCCTCCCCCCGGGCTCTGTAATTAAAGCTGAGATGCTCCAGCCACCTCCCCCCCCTGTGTATAACAGAAGCTTTGGTAACCATGGCAACAAAACACACACAGTACACTCTGATTAATGGCTAAAATTTCCTGAAATGACCTCTAAACAAAAAGCTTTTTCTCAAAAACTGTAAAAGATATCAAACTGAAAAGATATAGCCAGATAGCTGAATATTTTGTGAACATTTTAAAGTGTGTTTGGTGTCTCTAGGTGAAAGTATGAAGGAGCTGAAACTTTTGGGAGCGGAAGAAAAATGTAAGGATTTCAAGCATGCTCCCATTGACTTCAATGTTAAAAAAAAGTGATAAAAAGCTTAATATTTTAAAAAGTATAAATGGTAGAAAAAAAGTTGAAAAAGAGCACACCTCAGCTAAAAGAGACGAACATTTTGATAGTTGAATGGTTTTAATAGCTGAAAGTATGCAGAAGTTACGCATTACCGAAAAACGTACGGAATAAAATTAAAATTATTAAAAATAACTAGAAAATGCATTTCCTGGGGAAAATGCGTGGGAATGCTGAATTGCTAAAACGGCCCCCAGCAAAATTGCCCCCATCATATTGCCATCAAAACTGTCCCATCATATTGCCACCATCAAAACTGCCCCATCAGAATTGCCACCATCAAAACTGCCCCATCATATTGCCACCATCAAAACTGCCCCATCAGAATTACCCCATCAAAACTGCCCCATCATATTCCTCTATTATAAATCAGTACATGGTGTGTCTGTCCCCTCCCCCCTGTGTATAACAGAAGCTTTGGTAACCATGGCAACAAAACAAACACTAACAGTACACTCTGATTAATGGCTAAAATTTCCTGAAATGACCTCTAAACAAATGGCCGTATTTTAAAAACTATACATCCTACAGCAAAGATCTTTATATTGTGAGAATCACAAGACTCAGACCTAGATTTTGATACATAGTATGTCTCTGAAATATTAAAATTGAAGGCACGGTCGCAGTTTAGAAATTGCCCTTCAAATTTGAAGGGGCTAGAGTGTAGTTTCAATGAACGTCAATGGACGGCGTGAGTTGCAAACAAATGGTCATATTGTGAAAACTATCAGGACTATGGCTTAGCCGTGGACATGTTTAGTGGCAGCAGGGATAGCTGAACGTTTTGATATAAGATTTATGTAGGTGGGCTTGAAAATGAGGGAGTGGCGGCAGTTTAGAAATCATGTTCTGATTTTTCAGCTTTTGTCCCCTCCCCTGGGCTCTAATCAGAGCTGAGATGCTCCAGCCACCTCCCCCCCTGTGTATAACAGAAGCTTTGGTAACCATGGCAACAAAACAAACACAGTACACTCTGATTAATGGCTAAAATTTCCGGAAATTACCTCTAAACAAAAAGCTTTTTCTCAAAAACTGTAAAAGATATAAAACTGAAAAGCTATAGCCAGATAGCTGAATATTTTGTGAACATTTTAAAGTTTGTTTGGTGTCTCTAGGTGAAAGTATGAAGGAGCTGAAACTTTTGGGAGCGGAAGAAAAATTTAAGGATTTCAAGCATGCTCCCATTGATTTCAATGTTAAAAAAAAGTGATAAAAAGCTTAATATTTTAAAAAGTATAAATGGTAGAAAAAAAGTTGAAAAAGAGCACACCTCAGCTAAAAGAGACGAACATTTTGATAGTTGAATGGTTTTAATAGCTGAAAGTATGCAGAAGTTACGCATTACCGAAAAACGTACGGAATAAAATTAAAATTATTAAAAATAATAAATAAAAAAACGAATAACAATAGTGGGACTGCTAAAGCATTCCCACTAATAATAAACTAGAAAATGCATTTCCTGGGGAAAATGCGTGGGAATGCTGAATTGCTAAAACGGCCCCCAGCAAAATTGCCCCCATCATATTGCCATCAAAACTGTCCCATCATATTGCCACCATCAAAACTGCCCCATCAGAATTGCCCCATCAAAACTGCACCATCATATTGCCACCATCAAAACTGCCCCATCAAAAAATATTTTTTTTTTTCAAAAATATTTTTTTTTTTCAAAAATAATTTTTTTTTCAAAAATATTTTTTTTTTTCAAAAATATTTTTTTTTAAAAATAATTTTTTTTCAAAAATATTTTTTTTTTTTCAAAAATATTTTTTTTTTTTTTCAAAAATATATTTTTTTTTCAAAAATAATTGCTGAATAGCTAAATTGCTAAAATGACCGCCATCAAAACTGCCCCATCAGAATTGCCACCATCAAAACTGCCCCATCATATTCCTCTATTATAATCAGTACATGGTGTGTCTGTCCCCTCCCCCCGGGCTCTGTAATTAGTGGGAATGCTTTAGCAGTCCCACTATTGTTATTCGTTTTTTTATTTATTAGTGGGAATGCTTTAGCAGTCCCACTATTGTTATTCGTTTTTTTATTTATTATTTTTAATAATTGTAATTTTATTCCGTACGTTTTTCGGTAATGCGTAACTTCTGCATACTTTCAGCTATTAAAACCATTCAACTATCAAAATGTTCGTCTCTTTTAGCTGAGGTGTGCTCTTTTTCAACTTTTTTTCTACCATTTATACTTTTTAAAATATTAAGCTTTTTATCACTTTTTTTAACATTGAAGTCAATGGGAGCATGCTTGAAATCCTTAAATTTTTCTTCCGCTCCCAAAAGTTTCAGCTCCTTCATACTTTCACCTAGAGACACCAAACAAACTTTAAAATGTTCACAAAATATTCAGCTATCTGGCTATAGCTTTTCAGTTTGATATCTTTTACAGTTTTTGAGAAAAAGCTTTTTGTTTAGAGATCATTTCAGGAAATTTTAGCCATTAATCAGAGTGTACTGTGTTTTTGTTGCCATGGTTACCAAAGCTTCTGTTATACACAGGGGGGAGGTGGCTGGAGCATCTCAGCTCTGATTACAGAGCCCGGGGGAGGGGACAGACACACCATGTACTGATTTATAGTAGAGGAATATGATGGGGCAGTTTTGATGGGTTAATTCTGATGGGGCAGTTTTGATGGTGGCAATATGATGGGGCAGTTTTGATGAGGCAATTCTGATGGGGCAGTTTTGATGGTGGCAATATGATGGGGCAGTTTTTATGGGGAAAATTTTTATGGAGCAGTTTTAAAGGTGGCAATATGATGGGGCAGTTTTGATGGGGGCAATTTTGATGGTGGCAATATGATGGGGCAGTTTTGATGGGGCAATTCTGATGGGGCAGTTTTGATGGGGCAATTTTGATGGTGGCAATATGATGGGGCAGTTTTGATAGGGCAATTCTGATGGGGCAGTTTTGATGGGGGCAGTTTTGATGGTGGCAATATGATGGGGCAGTTTTGATGGGGCAATTCTGATGGGGCAGTTTTGATGGTGGCAATATAATGGGGCAGTTTTGATGGGGCAATTCTGATGGTGGCAATATGATGGGACAATTTTGATGGAGCAATTCTTATGGGGCAGTTTTGATGGTGGCAATATAATGGGGCAGTTTTGATGGGGCAATTCTGATGGTGGCAATATGATGGGACAATTTTGATGGAGCAATTCTGATGGGGCAGTTTTGATGGCAGTATGATTGGGCAGTTTTGATGGCGGCCGTTTTAGCAATTTAGCTATTCAGCATTCCCACACATTTTCCTCAGGAGTTCTTCTTCTAGTTCTTCTTATTATTCCGTACGTTTTTTGGCTCTGCGTAACTTCTGCATACTTTCAGCTATTAAAACCACTATTAAAATGTTCGTCTATTTTAGCTGATGTGTGCTCTTTTTCAACTTTTTTTCTACCATTTATACTTTTTAAAATATTAAGGTTTTTAACACTTTTTTTAACATTGAAGTCAATGGGAGCATGCTTCAGATGCTTAAAATCTTCTTCCGCTCCCAAAAGTTTCAGCTCCTCCATACTTTCACCTACAGACGCCAAACAAACTTTAAAATGTTCACAAAATATTCAGCTATCTGGCTATAGCTTTTCAGTTTGATATCTTTTACAGTTTTTGAGAAAAAGCTTTTTGTTTAGAGGTCATTTCAAGAAATTTTAACCATTAATCAGAGTGTACTGTGTTTGTTTTGTTGCCATGGTTACCAAAGCTTCTGTTATACACAGGGGGGGAGGTGGCTGGAGCATCTCAGCTCTGATTACAGAGCCCGGGGGAGGGGACAGACACACCATGTACTGATTTATAATAGAGGAATATGATGGGGCAGTTTTGATAGGGCAATTCTGATGGGACAGTTTTGATGGGGCAATTATGATGGGGCAGTTTTGATGGTGGCAATATGATGGGGTAGTTTTGATAGGGCAATTCTGATGGGGAAGTTTCATGGTGGCAATATGATGGGGCAGTTTTGATGGGGCAATTCTGATGGGGCAGTTTTGATGGTGGCAATATGATGGGGCAGTTTTGATGGGGCAATTCTGATGGGGCAATTCTGATGGGGCAGTTTTGATGGGGCAGTTTTGATGGGGCAATTCAGATGGGGCAGTTTTGATGGTGGCAATATGATGGGGCAGTTTTGATGGTGGCAATATGATGGGGCAGTTTTGATGGGACAATTCTGATGGGGCAGTTTTGATGGTGGCAATATGATGGGGCAGTTTTGATAGGGCAATTCTGATGGGGCAGTTTTCATGGTGGCAATATGATGGGGCAGTTTTCATGGGGCAATTCTGATGGGGCAGTTTTGATGGTGGCAATATGGTTAGGCAGTTTTGATGGGGCAATTGTGATGGGGCAGTTTTGATGGGGCAATTGTGATGGGGCAGTTTTGATGGGGCAATTGTGATGGGGCAGTTTTGATGGTGGCAATATGATGGGGCAGTTTTGATGGTGGCAATATGATGGGGGCAGTTTTGCTAGGGGCCATTTTAGCAATTCAGCATTCCCAAGCATTTTCCCCAGGAAATGCATTTTCTAGTTAGTGGGAATGCTTTAGCAGTCCCACTATTGTTATTCGTTTTTTTATTATTTTTCTTATTCCGTACGTTTTTCGGTAATGCGTAACTTCTGCATACTTTCAGCTATTAAAACCATTCAACTATCAAAATGTTCGTCTCTTTTAGCTGAGGTGTGCTCTTTTTTTAACTTTTTTTCTACCATTTATACTTTTTAAAATATTAAGCTTTTTATCACTTTTTTTTAACATTGAAGTCAATGGGAGCATGCTTGAAATCCTTAAATTTTTCTTCCGCTCCCAAAAGTTTCAGCTCCTTCATACTTTCACCTAGAGACACCAAACAAACTTTAAAATGTTCACAAAATATTCAGCTATCTGGCTATAGCTTTTCAGTTTTATATCTTTTACAGTTTTTGAGAAAAAGCTTTTTGTTTAGAGGTCATTTCAAGAAATTTTAGCCATTAATCAGAGTGTACTGTGTGTGTTTTGTTGCCATGGTTACCAAAGCTTCTGTTATACACAGGGGGGGAGGTGGCTGGAGCATCTCAGCTCTGATTACAGAGCCCGGGGGAGGGGACAGACACACCATGTACTGATTTATAATAGAGGAATATGATGGGGCAGTTTTGATGGGGTAATTCTGATGGGGCAGTTTTGATGGTGGCAATATGATGGGGCAGTTTTGATGGTGGCAATATGATGGGGCAGTTTTGATGGTGGCAATATGATGGGGCAGTTTTGATGGTGGCAATATGATGGGGCAGTTTTGATGGTGGCAATATGATGGGGCAGTTTTGATGGTGGCAATATGATGGTGCAGTTTTGATGGGGCAATTCTGATGGGGCAGTTTTGATGGCAATATGATGGGGGCAATTTTGCTGGGGGCCGTTTTAGCAATTCAGCATTCCCACGCATTTTCCCCAGGAAATGCATTTTCTAGTCAAAGCTGAGATGCTCCAGCCACCTCCCCCCTGTGTATAACAGAAGCTTTGGTAACCATGGCAACAAAACAAACAGTACACTCTGATTAATGGCTAAAATTTCCTGAAATGACCTCTAAACAAATGGCCGTATTTTAAAAACTATACATCCTACAGTGAAGATCTTTATATTGTGAGAATCACAAGACCCAGACCTAGATTTTGATACATAGTATGTCTCTGAAATATTAAAATTGAAGGCACGGTCGCAGTTTAGAAATTGCCCTTCAAATTTGAAGGGGCTAGAGTGTAGTTTCAATGAATGTCAATGGACGGCGTGAGTTGCAAACAAATGGTCATATTGTGAAAACTATCAGGACTATGGCTTAGCCGTGGACATGTTTAGTGGCAGCAGGGATAGCTGAATGTTTTGATATAAGATTTATGTAGGTGGGCTTGAAAATGAGGGAGTGGCGGCAGTTTAGAAATCATGTTCTGATTTTTCAGCTTTTGTCCCCTCCCCTGGGCTCTAATCAGAGCTGAGATGCTGCAGCCACCTCCCCCCCTGTGTATAACAGAAGCTTTGGTAACCATGGCAACAAAACACACACAGTACACTCTGATTAATGGCTAAAATTTCTTGAAATGACCTCTAAACAAAAAGCTTTTTCTCAAAAACTGTAAAAGATATAAAACTGAAAAGCTATAGCCAGATAGCTGAATATTTTGTGAACATTTTAAAGTTTGTTTGGTGTCTCTAGGTGAAAGTATGAAGGAGCTGAAACTTTTGGGAGCGGAAGAAAAATTTAAGCATTTCAAGCATGCTCCCATTGATTTCAATGTTAAAAAAAAGTGATAAAAAGCTTAATATTTTAAAAAGTATAAATGGTAGAAAAAAGTTGAAATAGAGCACACCTCAGCTAAAAGAGATGAACATTTTGATAGTTGAATGGTTTTAATAGCTGAAAGTATGCAGAAGTTACGCATTACCGAAAAACGTACGGAATAAGAAGAAAAATAATAAAAAAACGAATAACAATAGTGGGACTGCTAAAGCATTCCCACTAATAAAAAAACGAATAACAATAGTGGGACTGCTAAAGCATTCCCACTAATAATAAAAAAACGAATAACAATAGTGGGACTGCTAAAGCATTCCCACTAATAAAAAAACGAATAACAATAGTGGGACTGCTAAAGCATTCCCACTAATAATAAAAAAACGAATAACAATAGTGGGACTGCTAAAGCATTCCCACTAAATTAAGTTTAAAAATAAATAAAATCGAATAACAATAGTGGGACTGCTAAAGCATTCCCACTAAATAATAAATAAAATCGAATAACAATAGTGGGACTGCTAAAGCATTCCCACTAATAAATAAAATCGAATAACAATAGTGGGACTGCTAAAGCATTCCCACTAATTAAGGCTAGTTATACTTGCATAGATGAGGTTCATAAAAATCAGACAAAGCAAAACCATAACTAGAAACAGAACAGGCTGGCTGGAAGGTCCACAAGAATGTAGGATGGGCAGTACTAGGTGCAGGGTTGAACCCTGCAGCGCATCCACAAGAGACGCCTGATTGGGATCTAAATGGTCAAATAGTAAAAAGGAGGGAGGACAATGTAAAGTTAGTCCCACGTGCAACTTGAAAAATTTGTCAGACTGCAATGTGGGGACAAAGGGATATTAATCCCCACTTAGCCAGTGCAAATAGTAATCTTATCTTTTGCTTCACACATTCGTTAAAGGTGCAGACCTCTGGGCGGCAGTTCCACAACTGACAAGTGCCCAGTGACTGTGTCCTAAGTAACACAGCTGATATGGCTTTAGCCGATCAGTGTTTGCCCCAGTTGATCATCTGTATATACAACAGCTGTGAATGGAGCTCAGAGCATCTCCTTCAAGCATCTCCTTGAAGCCAAGGTGTGCGGCGTAGCCACGCCCATATGGGCGTGATGACATCACGCGTCACCAGCGGGTGTGAAATCCCCACATTTATGGCGAACCAAACGTGGGGACACAAAGAAAGCTCGTCCTCGCACAAAAAGCACAGGAAGCTGGGTGATGAACCACTGCCTACCAGCCAGATGCGAGTAGAGCTTACCCGCCAGGTGTCTGCGAGCAGACAGGCGACCGATGCAACCACAAACTGCACCATCTAGTGGACAAAGAGAATATAGCCGGCCTGTTGTACAAAATATATGAAAGAAAAGAAAGGCATCATAGATAATGAATTAAATACGTGCTATACAGGTTACAGAAAATGAATCACAAAAATGTACATAACAAATGGAAAGAAGGGGATATATATTGCCCTGCATATAGTAACCCCATACATGAATACAGTACAATATTAATTCATATGCCCTGAGGTAATCAGAGCAGCAATCCAATACAGACACATAAAAATAATAGAGAAAGAGAACAGAAAAAGAAAACCCCTACACATTCAACTCGCAAACCCCTGATGTAAAACCAGGAAGAAAGGGTCTGAATTTGAAAGCCTCGTTAAGGCCAGGTGTAAAATTGGCCCGTAAGTTGTATATCCACCTCAACTCACATTGAAGGAGGCGTTTGTTGTTTTTTTAAATTTTTTTGTATGATTTTAAAGCACTCCCATTTTTTCCTCAGTGTTCCTGGTTCCAAGGATTTTATCTCATTTAATATCATGTAGCATAGAGCTTAGTTTAGGGAAGTTGTCTCTTTTTAAATTTAGATCCTTGTATTTCCCTTGAGTTTCTTTTTCCTGTGGTTTATACTGAATGGGTATTAGCCTGTGATCACTGTTTCCTAAGTTGCGCCATATTATCGCAATCAGATCTATGTGGTTTTTAATCAGTAGGTCTAGTAATGCATTGTCTTTTGTCGGTACATTCACCAACTGACCCATGAAAGTGTCCTGGAAGACATCTAGGAAATGAGTGAGCAGTGCCTTCTGGCCAGTCGCTATCTGGATAATTTAAATCAAACCAAGTCTCTGAAATTCCCACAATCAAAATCCTCCTTGTACATTAGATGCTCCAGTTCTCCTATTTTATTAGCTAGACTTCTAGCATTGGTGTACATGCCTCGTAATTTTGTTTGGCCTCTTACTATTTCCTTGTTGTTCTGAGGCTGTAATTGGCATTTGCCAACTTGTATTTAGGTATACTAATCACCTTACCACTAATGCCCCCAATATAACCCGCTGAACCTTGTTCATTTCTGGCTATCGCTCCATCTGGTCCCCCCCCAACACCTAGTTTAAAAGCCCCTCTAACTTCGTGGCCATCTTAACTCCCAACAGAACTGCACCCTCCCTATTTAGGTGCTGTCCGTTCCTGCTAAAGAGCTGGTAACCAACTGAGAAGTCGGTCCAGTTATCCAGGAACCTGAACCCAGGGCGCAAGGATTTTTGCCTACACAGGCGAAGGTGCATTTTGACACCACCCCCTCCCGCTCCCTGATTGTACCAAATCCCCCCAACAAAAAACCGATAGGGGTTATAACCCTCCTCTTTTTATGTTAGTTCTACTTTAAAGCCCCAAAAGTGTTCTGATTGATGTGTAATATGATACTGTATTGTACACATTGCAGTTTACAAGAATTTGTATATCTCCTAAACGGGCACATTTTAGAAGATATTCACCGTGCATGCATCTGGTGGCCTCACCGGCACATGCGTTCTGAAGGTCTGGAATACTGTTACGGACCTTCAGAGCTTCGTGACGGAACTGAGGGTGCATGTGTGTGGGTGATGTCATCGCAGCTTGGCCACTCATACAGCCAGAGCATGTGAACCCAGATTGAACGGCTGAAGATGGAAGCCCTGCCAGTGATGACAGCGCGTCGCTGGATTGCTTTGTTTGAAGATAAGTATTTCATAATGTGCTAGGCTCATCCCCACAGTTTGTCGTGTGTGACGTTGGTAGCAGCCCCTGAGCATGCTGGGCGTATATAAGGCGCCTCCATGGACATGGTTTCCTCTGCTTCACACGAGTAGACACAGCACATTATGGAAACACTGTGCTCCAATGTGCACGCATTCACCATATTATCTGAACACACTGTTTTTCAGTCGGCTACCTCCTCCTCTCTTACTTTTTCACTCTTTATTTTTTACTTTCTTATTATTCCCTGGTGATTACTCTTCATGTGATGGTCCTACAAACCCTTTTTCTCACCTTCACTTCTCATATTCTGGTTGATGCCTTTTTACTATCAACTTTTTCACCTATCCACCACTATTCTTATACCTTTTTGGCATTTACCCTTTTATCATTTTCACTATTGATATGCTTCTTACAATGGATATCATTTTTCATCAGACCTCACTGACAACCATCCCTTTTGCCAATTTTACATGTTACGATTATTGTGGAGATTGGCTACCCATGGTCCAGGAATGTTGCATGTGCGCCCTTTTTGCTTTTGAGGTTTTAACTACCTCAGCTCCTGGGATAGACTATCCTGATGGCCCTGGCCTTACCCATACCATAGACTCCTGTATTCTGTTACATGTAAGTACTCAGGACTGTCTAAATTGACCTTTTCTGTTGTGCCCATTCCAACACTTAACCTAATTATACATTGTTCTTTATAGATATCCTATAGCATCTGCCCCGAGGAAGTGTTTTTTTTTTATACACGAAACGCGTCTGGCATTCAGGATGTGCTATACGCCCAAATAGGACAACATCTAGATTAATGTCTACCCAGTTCCATCATATTACAATATTTTCAATATCCTTTATCCAATAGTCTTTTTGTGCTGTCAAGTCCATATATGTATATACATGAATTCATACGGTTATGTAAAAAAAACTATTTTTATAATTTTATTGATTATGTCCTGTACTTTCATCCATTTATGACTTATTTGTCATGTGTGCATTTATATTGTGTCATTACTCTATACACAATATGCACCACTGTAATGAATGGTATGCATATTTGATATGTTAATAAACATTTTTCAGCTTATCTTGACCTAACCTGTCAATAAAATTCAAAGTCTCAAGTTCCTTCTTGTTTTATCTAAATCAGGGATGGAGACACAGCTGTGCTTCAAAGTCCCAAAACTCCCCTTTTTCTTCATCCTAGCACATTATGCCGTTGTCTTGCAGGTGTTTTTTTTCTTTTCTAAACTGCCACGGTTTACTACCGCTTTAAGGTCCCTTTACCACAGATGTTCCGATTGAGTCTGCCTGTCTGTTTTTCCCGATTGGACCATCCATTCTCTATGGAGAGGCAGATGTAAATGGATATGTGTCCATTTACACCTGCCTGCATCCAATCTGATCTGTTTAAAAATGGATGGGGATCCATTCCCCAGCCATCTAGCAGATTGGATCGAGTGGAAGTTGGATGTAAATGGACCGGAAGTCCATTTACATCCAACCGCTCATAGAGGAGAGCAAACTCTGTCTATGTCCGTTCTGCATAGCGGATCGAGCATGGGCCTGTTATCCGCCGGCTCAATGGGGATCAGTGGAGAGATTCCCCACTAAACAGGTGGATTTGAGCTGGAGTCTGCCCATGTGAAAGGGGCCTAAAAGTACATCTCATTATGCATCACATCTAGTAGATGGACTATTGAGCTGCAGGAAGGGACAGGGGCTGTGTATCCATATAATCTATAAAGCAACAAAACACCACCTAGAGCAGGGACAGCCCAGAGCCCGCACTTCTAAAGGGATGCTGGGAATGCCATGTTCCATGCACCATCCTTCAGCACTCAGCCGACTGAAGACAGTAACTCACCCTAGTTCTCCCTCCGTGTAGCCTGTGATAGAGATTGGAGGGTGAGGCAGTCCAGCTGGTGTTAGCAGACACTGACAGTGCAGAGCAGCGTCCCGGGGTCAGAAGTTTAGTCAGCATTCACTGAAAACAAAAACAAAATAACCCTTGTGTCAGGATGAGGAGCGCCCCCCCCGAGCACTGCCAGGTTGGACCAGAGCACAGTGACTGTACATTACTTTGTATTTGGGGGGCCCTCATCGGGGGGGGGGACTGCACATGTGATGTAGATGGTATAGCAGGCACTACAGTGATCAGTTCTGCCTGGATCTATTTCAGAGGACAAATTCCAATTATGAATGATCAGTCAGTGCGGGCGCAGCAAGTGACTGGGGATTGGATTTTACCGCCCCTCCTCTGCTGGCACCCTCAGGCCCTGCCTGAACCCCTACTTCCTACACCAGCTTCTCAGCCACTTGTTAATTTCCCTAATCTCTCGCTTCCTCTCTGGTGTGGCTCGAGGTACAGGCAGTATTTCTGAGAATACTACCTTGGAGGCCCTTCTCTTCAATTTAGCTCCCAAGTCCCTGAAATAGTTTATTAAGACACTCCACCTTCCTCTAACCTTGTCATTGTTACAAACTTGTACCATGACAGCTGGGACCTCCCCAGCCCCACCCAATATGATGTTCATTCGATGTCCGCGATGTGCCGAACCCAAGCTCCTGGTAAACATCATAAGGTTTAGCCCTATCTGTCCTAATAATTGAATCCCCTACCACCAGAATCTAGCCTTGCACCCTTTCTCGCTGGAGGAGGAGTTCCCCTGCAGCTAATAACATAAAAATAGCCCTTCGGACGAGGATACAAAAATAAATAGAACAGTCCCCACCCACCCGGCCCATAATCCTCAACTGATTATTCACCCTGAACAAAATTAACACTGGGGGGAATTCTCTCCTGTCCAAAATGACAGGAAACATTTAGTGCAAAGTCACTATAAGCAAGACGTTGTAAACCTCCACACCCTAAACTGTGGTAAAGGAGTATACAGCCATGGCTGCAATGTAACAATTAGTCCCTGTAGTCGAGCAATCTATTTGAGATTATCCCATAGAGATCTAGAGTGGTCTGTATGGAAGCCTCCATGAGCCATAGTAATACATAACAGAAGAATCAGAAATCAAACATGCTCACGGTTTTCCCAAAGAGCCTGGGGGGTGGGGCCCTTTCAGGGGGATCCGATGGGCCTTTTCAATGGTAAATAGTGATGAAAAGGTGTCTGCCCCTAAGGATCCCTTCATCCACTTCGTAAGAAACTCCTCAGGATTCTTACCCTCCAAGAATCCCATGATGCGCATAGTATTCCGCCTTAGCCGATCCTCCAGGTCCCCTTATTTGACAGCATGTGATTTTTGTTCCACTTGGATGTCTCTGAAGAAAGCAGATAGAGGGTGTAGGTCATTCTCCACTGTGCTAATCTGCTGCTCTGCAGTGTACTAACTCCATAATGCTCCTATATGGTCCCGCATACTTTTTTTAAGAAAAAAAAAATCACAGCTTGTTTAGCTTCCTGATTTGGGGCCATTCTTCCCCTGGGATTGAACTTAAGGCACTCTGGGAACCCTGGGGTTCGAGGGGCCTAGCCCTCCCGGACGTTCATAAATACTAGCAAGGGGCCAGGCTCCTAGGAGATGGAGAATCAACAGTCTTTCAAATCCCCGGACCGGTGAAACGCTGACCAAATGTGTCAACGGGTAATCGCGGGACTGCTGTATAGCGGGAGGGGTCCAGTGTAAGTTCACCTTACAGATTTTCTGTAAAGGTGAAAGTACCCTTTAACCATTTCAATACAGGGCATTTTCACTCCCATCCTGCCAAGGCCTATTTTCAGCACTGCCGCACTTTGAACAATTGCGTGGTCATGCAGTGCTTGCTGTACCCAGACAAAATTTTATCTTTTTTTTTTTTTTTTTTTTTTTTTTTTTTGGACAGAGCTTTCTTTTGGTGGTATTTAATTACCACTGGGTTTTTTATTTTTTGCTCACATAAAAAAAAAAAAAAGTTTTTTTTATTATTTACAAAATATAACAGAAACAAAGTAATTTTTTCTCCTTCGCGGATCAGAACTGATATGCAGCACTGATGGGCAGCAATGATGGGCATCATTGGTGGGGCTACAATGATAATCGTCTCTCCTCATACGCTGTCAGTGGACACAGCAGATCACATGGTAAAGAGAGTACTTCATAGACTCTTACCGCACCACCGATCACCCCTGGGGGTGCGCACGAGTGGCTTGTTCTGGAGGACATCATATGACGTCCACTCAGAACAATGAAACCCCTGCCCAGCTGTCATTCTGCTATAGGCCAGGCGGGAATGGGGTAAAAATAGAAGAGGGGGGCCATTGAAGGTAATCCAGGGGGAAACTGGATTGCCAGTAAATGGCATCCAATGACTTGCATAAAAAGTTAATGAGGGCATTACTGAGTAAACTAGCCCAGATTTTGAGGGTTGGTAAAACACACTGAGATGTAGAGTTCACCTGGGGAGGTAGAGATAGCAAAATCCACAGCAGAGACTCAATTTCTCAATTGAACCCATAGTTTTCTCGACGGGTTGTGGAACCATTTCAAAATTAGAGCATCATCCGAGAAATCACATTGTTAAACACCCCCTAGCATTGCTGACCATGGCCATCCTGATTAAGGGCAGATAAATCCTGTAGCATTTACTTCCTGAAATCCATCTGCACTTAGCTCAGGCTTGCAGCTAGGAGGGTGTGTTTAGCTGAGAGAACCCCTTCTGAAGACTCCTGGGAAACCAGGAAGTAACTGAAGAAATGTAGAATAAAGTTTAAAATAAGTAAATATGATACTTGCCTATCTATTAATCCTAACAGCATAAGGATTAAAAATAGTCAATGTTAATTGAGAGCGTGAATTACTGTTGTAAGGTTCTTCTCTCTGGAGACCTCTGTAAGACCCCTGACTGATATTATTGCAACATTCTTGGTTGTCAAGGTCTTCAAAATGATGTAATTATATCTAGGCAGATTAAACAGACTTTTTAAGGTAAAATTGATTTTTATAGTTTTTTTCATGCTATCAAGGGATTACAAAAAGCTGCAACACGAGAAAGGAGGTGATGCTGTTAGATACGGTTGTGAAAGGAATAACTTGAATTTAACTTAAAATATATCCTTGGAACCACTTTTGCATAAATCTTTTGAGGTTCTTGAGATTAAATTTGCATTCCAGGTATGGTTTTTTTTGCTTAGTTAAATTGGTCCAGCTTTGGAACAAAGTGAGTATGCATGTGCCATAACTGGCTGATCCTTGCTCAGCGCAGGCGCCATTCAGAGAACACTTTGCATTTTCTCAATGAATGCAATGCAAATCATTCTCTGATTGGACAAGGTGAAGAAATGGGTTAGTGATGTTACAATCTCCACCTCATTGGTCAGAGACCATGGGTGACCACCTGTATTTTTTGAGCATCAGGGCAGTCACTCAGCACTGGACCCAGCATTATCTGCAATCACTGTAGTAGTGGTAGCGGTGCCTATTACAGTGATTTTCCAGCTTCTACCGGGATTGACCAGGTATGCACATGCATACTTTGGTTCAAGTTGGACCAATGTAACTGCAAAAATAGCTAAACCTGGAATTCAGCTTTAACTAAAGTCATCACTGTTATGCCCCATACACACGGTCGGATTTTCCGACGGAAAATGTGTGATAGGACCTTGTTGTCGGAAATTCCGACAGTGTGTAGGCTCCATCACACATTTTCCATCGGATTTTCCGACACACAAAGTTTGAGAGCAGGCTATAAAATTTTCCGACAACAAAATCCGTTGTCGGAATTTCCGATCGTGTGCACACAAATCCGACGCACAAAGTGCCAGGCATGCTCAGAATAAATAAAGAGATGAAAGCTATTGGCTACTGCCCCGTTTATAGTCCCGACGTACGTGTTTTACGTCACTGCGTTCAGAATGATCAGATTTTCCGACAACTTTGTGTGACCGTGTGTATGCAAGACAAGTTTGAGCCAACATCCGTCGGAAAAAATCCTAGAATTTTGTTGTCTGAATGTCCGATCAATGTCCGAGAGTGTGCGGGAGTAGAATAACCAGTCACCGGGCGCCCTAGGTGGCAGTCCGCCCTAGGCAGTTTGCCTAGTGGTAGCACTGGCCCTAGTTGTGACACATTTATGGGAATACAATTGCTGGTAATAATTTAATTTTTGGGCATTATGAAATTACATATTTAGAAACCCATTCATGCTTGCCAATAAATACATATGCAGCGTGGATTAACAACTATAATATGGTGCTTTGACTTTTGTTGCTTAAAGGAGAAGTATTGCCAAAGCTTGTTTGGCTGTACTTCTCCTATGGATCATAGGAGTGCAGTTCGTTTTGTACTCCTGTGACCCATTTTCAGAAGAGCACAGGCTAGAGTCCACTCTCTGCTGACGTCACAGAAGTCAGTCCAGGGGCCACGTCATCACGACAATGGAAGTCTGGATCTGCCAGGTCCCTGGACCGACACCCGGCTCAGCCTCTCAGTGAGCTGCTGAGAGCCTAAGCTGGCCCCTCCGCCCCTCCACAGCCCAGCGCTCCAGTGAGTAAGGAGGGGGCAGAGCAGAGAGCTTCTGATTGACAGTGAGCAGCTCTCTGCTCAGGGAGCTGTCAGAACTGAGTGATTGGCAGTGTTCGAACTCTTGGTTCTCAGTGCAGAGGCGCCAGGGGACAGATGCTGCATCCACTTAGGTAAGTATGATACTGCAAAAAAGCCCAAACCCATACTTCTTTTTTAAGCTAGTTAATTTTTTTATAAGCCCCTACCAATAGAAAAAAATGTACCTTATTTTTTTTAGCAACACCGCGCACCGCAACAGGTGTGTTGTTTACCCCAATGATATGTTGGAGGCCTAAAGAATAACATTTCCTTGAACAGTGAGTCAGTGCTTATGGTTCCTAAAAGGTGTTTTTTTTTTTTATTATATATTGTATAGGACACAGGTCTTAAAATATTTTGTCCTTTAAAATCCCCTCACTATCAGGGGAGAGGATGTAACCAGTGTGTGCAGAGTTGGTTACCAACCCATTAAAAACAGATACTTTTACCCCTTGAGTTTGCTCTGACCTCTGAATCACACCCCTTAAAGTATCCAAGCCCAGTGGGGACACTGAGGTGTTGGTCCAAGCTAAGCTTTTCGCCAATCTCCCAAGGTTAGTCCTTTTTACTGGCTCAGAGTCCCCGAGGAGTAACTTTCACTGTCCATGCGACAGTCTGGCATCCCTCTTTTTGGCCGGTTCAGGGGCAGTGATGTCTCAGATGTCTCACTTGTCTAGTTTGAGCAAAGAGGATTTTTATTTAGTCAGGTAAAAACACTTGCAGTCCTTCTCTTACTCATAATAATCTGATTCAGATTTCTCTAAATGGTTGGTAAGGATGAGAACACAATGCCAGGATGATTCTTCTGAGGCAAAGGGTTCCTTTGTCGCTGTGCACCCAAAGTTGATAGATACCATTGCGGTGCCTGTGGAGGTGCCCAAATGTCAAGCTGGATCTACTGACACCTACTAGCCCTAAACAGACCAGCATGAAAGCAGAAAAAAAGTGATGACTGGAAGCACCTCAAAAAGATTTAGGTTTCTAATTGTTTTGTGCAACAGTGTCCCATTTACAAGTATTTCTCTTAGTAATTATTTTTTTCTGGAGGTTGAGCTGGATATTTCTTGTCTCAATAAGACTTGCATTGTCCTGGTTGATGATGATCTTGTAGACAAGTGTTTTGAGGCCCTGCTCAGGGCTTCTTTTGCTTTATCAGGACCAGTTGTCCAGACAATAGTCTCTGTCATGACTGTATCAGATCCTTGGTCAGGTCTAGACAGATGATCAGGAATACTGGGTGGCATTGCTTCTAACTCCTGGACTCTGTCTTAACTGGAACAGTTTCCAGAGCCATTACGCTACTGAGCTGGCAGGATAAACGGTAAGCTCTGATGGCTGTCTCGCATTGTACTTCTATTTGTGCATTGGATTCTCAAGATAAAATGTTGGTCAGCTGAACAAACCTGTAAGAAAATGGTTGGAGAAGATTTCCTTTGAGGGTTAACTTCTCTTTGATGTATACATAAACAAAAGTGACCGTGGGCAAAAGCACACTTTTTTGTCAAGTAAGAATAAGATCAGGGGCTCCATAGGTTAAAAAGGTTCCCTTAGGACAGAAAGTGTCTCTTTTTTTCCCCAGAGACAAAAAAACTGGGCAACTCCTATTGACACAAGTCTTGGCCTTCCAAACCCTCCAGGCCAGGTCCCAAGTCCCCTTCACAACTAAGGGGCATCCCCACTTTCTGCACTGTGAGCATGTCTGCGGGCCTTTTCAGCCATCTGGTGTCAGGAGCTCTGGACATCTGGAAATTGTATCCACTGGATACAAGCTAGTCTCAAACCCACCCTCCATCCTGTTTTTTGCCTGCCCCCCTAACTTTTGTTCTCCAGGGTGCTTTCATCCCCCTAAGCAAGGTGTACTTACAAAAAGACCTGTCCCAGCTGGCATCTTGAGGGGTTATTTTCTAACCTGTTCACTGTGTCCAGGCTAAATGGGGACATATGACCCATCATGGACTTCAAATCCCTGAACCTGTTTCTGAAGGTCCTGGGTAGAATCAATGAGATTGTTCAAAGCAGCCCTCTGTCTGGGGAAATTCATGGCATCAGTGGAGATAAAGGATGCAAATTTATAGTTTTTGACTCCCCCCCCCCCCCCCCCCCCCTTGCGCCGGCATTACCTATGTATGCTTTCCGGTGAAAGACCATTGTTACCACTTCATGGTCCTTCCTTTTAGAACGGCCACAGTTCCGCAAGTTTTCACAATGGTTCTGAGTTAAGTTCCCAAGGGCTTCACATTTTGGAATACCTGAATGACCACCTTCTATGGAAGAGGTAGGCATGTTCTAAAAAGAGAGCCTCCAAAAGACTGTTCAGGTTTTGCAGAGCTTTGGTTGAGTTCTCAGCCTTCAAAAGTCAGTTCTGGACCTGTCCCTGCATATGGAGTACCCGGGTCTGATCCTGGACATGGCCCAGAACAAGGTGTTTTTAGCACAGGAAAAGGTTCTCTCTGTGCACAGGATAGACACTGCTAATCCCTAGGTGATGGCATCCAGGAGTGTTCTGGGTACCATGGTGGGCTCATTCAAGACAATGCTGCATTGCCAATAGCATATCAGATGTCTGCAATAACAACATTCTGTCAGGCCTGAACAAATCAACTTAGTCACTCTGTTGACCCAGCCAGGGCCAGAAATTCTCTGGCTTGGTGGATTTCCAGCCTGTCGCTGGAATTGTACAGGTCCTTCTGCTTAACTGGACCATCCTCAATTTGGATGCCAGCCTGACAGGTTAGGCAGGATTCCGTGAGAATTGCCACAACTCATGGAGCCTGGGGTTCTTAGCTTTCAATTGTTTTGCTTGCGTCTATCTAGCAAGGTTACTATGTGGTATAAGCAAGGAAGCTGAGACTTCTGCAGTGTGTAAATCTGCTTTTACTATACAAAGATGCTATACATACAAAACTATTACAATCTTAGGAATACAATACAAGACTGACAGATATCTATAACAAGCAAAATGCCTAGCAAATGAATAGCCTATGGTCTATAATAGTACAAATACACTTAAAAGTTACTTATCTTCTGTTACTGTATGTTCGTGATCTCCATTGGCAACAATTCTTCTCAAGGATCAGGCACCTTTCTTCTATCATTAGTGGCTTCCGATTTTAAAGCATGATGATTTGTGTGTGTCCCTATCTTATTCCTAAATTGCCCTTTTATGTGTCAGGCTGTTTACCATAGTTACCAAACAGAAAACATACCTGTAGCTATAGAAACAATGGACTGTTGAAAACTGTCAATTGAATACAACAATGGTATCTAAGTACCGATTGTCTACTCAAGCAAAAACCTGACATTAATATAAGTCATTCTTTCAGTTTGAGAGCTGAAAGAATCTCAAACAAGTAATTTCTTACTTGTTTGAAACTGTCAATTGAATACAACAATGGTATCTTACCCCATTGTATGAAACCGCATTTGTTTGAGTAATCTACTCAAGCCAAAAAACTGACAGTAATCTGACCAACTCACTATTGTAATATTGTCCCATGTATCTTATGTCTGATTAATATAAAAAAAATCATATTTTTAACAAACGCAACACATTGATCAATGTAATGGAGTTGTAGGCAATTTACCTGTCCCTTCCTCTTCACTGAGGTGGAGCAAGAAGCCCCGTGGCTCAAGACGGCAGCCATAATGCTGGGCAGAAATAAACCTAGCCATACTCGCTGTGCACATTCAGGAGTGGAGAATTGGCAGGTGGACTTCCTCAGTCAGCTTGCATTGACACCAGGGAAATAGTGGCTGCATCTGGACATGTTTTGGGAGAGTGGCGGACCTAGGGCATGGATCTTCTGGCATCAAGATTTAACAAGAAGATGGACTGACTTGTGGCCAGAACCAGAGATTCACAAGTAGAGGTCGACCGATATATCGGCCGGCCGATATATCGGCCGATATTTGGTGTTTTTTACTTAATCGGCATCGGCCGATTGTGCTGATAAAAAAGGCCGATATAACTTAGCGCGACTTGCAAATGACTTTGAAGTCAATACAAGTTGCCTGTATTCTTCTGTGAAGCGACTTCTCCCTCCTCTGGGCAGGCTGCCAAATCTGATAAAAAGAACCTGAATTGATACAATGTTTACACTTCTGAATGAGCTGAGCTCTGTGTGTAGAAGTTCTCAGTTTAACCATTTAAAGACTAAATCTCTTCTGACATTTGTTGCTTACAAGTAAAAATCCTGTATTTTCTGATAGAAAATCACTTAGAACCCCCAAACATTATTTTTTTTTTTTTAGCAGAGACCCTAGGGAATAAAATAGCGGTTGTTGCAATATTTTATGTCACACGGTATTTGTGCAGCAGTCTTTCAAACGCAATTTTTTTTTAAAAAAATACACTAATAAATTAAAAAAAAAACTAAGCAGTAAAGTTAGCCCATTTTTTTTCGTCCAAAAGTTTTGATTACCTGTTTTTGTGTATTTATTTTTAAGATATAGTTTTTTTTTATATATCTTTTTTTTCATCTAAATTCTACATACAAGTGAACTGATTGGAGGTTTGTTTTGTTTAATAAATGTTTAAATGTAAAAATTTTTCTGTATCACTTTAGGTTGCTTTCACACTGCAGCGGGCATGCGTTGACGGTAAAACACTGCTAGTTTTAGCGGCGCTTTACCGTCATTTTAGCGGCGCTATTCGGCTGCTAGCGGGGAGCTTATAACCCAGCTAGCAGCCGAGGAAGGGGTTAAATGCGCCCCTTAAGCGCCGCTGCAGAAACGCTTTGCAGGCGCTTTGGCAGCGGTGCACATTCATTTCAATGGGCAGGAGTGGTGGAGGAGCGGTATACACCGCTCCAAAGATGCTGCTTGCAGGACTTTTTGTTAACATCCTGCCAGCGCATCGCCTCAGTGTGAAAGCACTCAGGATATCACACTGAGACTGCAGGGGAGCCGTTTGACAGGCACTTTACAGGCGCTATTTTTAGCCCAAAAGCGCCTGAAAAACGCCCCAGTGTGAAAGGGGTCTAACTGTTAGATTTTATGAGATGAAGGGAAAAAAAAAAAATCGGCCTAATATATCGGCCCAAAAAAATCGGCATCACATATCGGCCATCGGCCACCGCGATTTCTAAATATCGGCATCGGCCAGAGAAAAACCCATATCGGTCGACCTCTATTCACAAGCATTTGTGGTAGATGCTGTGGGATCAATTCCAAATGATGAAGGGAGTTAATTGAAAGCTGAGACCCCTTCTCTGTCCAAGGCATGCTTACATTCTTGTGAGCAGAAGGATTTCAATCCTCGCTAATATCCTGTGAGTCAATTGATAGCAATACTGTAGTCAGCGTTGGACCAGAAATCGTCTTTGAGTACCCTTGAAAGGGTCAGGTTTTCCTGATGACATTTACCTCTGCAAGAAGGGCATCGGTGCTGGCTTCTCTGTCTTGTAAGGGATCCCTTTTTGGTGTTTGACAGGAACCAAACCGTTTTAACCTAAGGTGGTATCTGGATTGTGTTGTAATAAATTGGCCAACATATGTATAATAATGTATTGGAGTATGGGTTGAGCAGAAATTCAGTTGAATTGTCCAAGCCAACTCAATTTTAATATAACAGCTGAAGACCCTTTGATGTGTTGCTCTTATGCAAGTCTACCTAGGGGTGTAAGGTATGGTCTGTTAACCTAATTGAACATTTCAAAGGGTACATTGTTTAAAGGACCATAGAAGAAGTATTTATTGATGGTAATTAGACTTGAGGGGGTAACAATAAGATCAAAGAGTATTATGGGTTGACCTAGCAGAAACTCCCTCTTAGTGGACTAGTATTTCATAGAGGACATTCAAGCTGGCATATAGGTTTGTGAGTGAGGCTTGTCTGTGTATGCACACTCAGACCTAAGACATGGGGTTCTGAATTATATCTCCTCTGTCGGATTTCTTTGTCATCCGTGGACTTTGGACTTTGTTCTGTGTTGGAAGTCAATAAAGTGCATCTCTCTGGAAGAATTGGGTTGCTGCGGAAGAGTACTTACATCATCATCCTTATAATAACCACTAATTGATTATCATACCCACTCTACATCATATCACCCAGTATATACATAATATACTCGTTCACTACACTGGTGCGGTGAACCACAGCAACCCCGGTTCGAATCCGGGTCACGGCACCAGTGTAGTGATTTAATATATCGGGTAGATAGTATTACCGTGGTATAGTGGGTATGATAATGAATTAGTAAGTACTCTTCCGCAGCAACCCAATTCTTCCAGAGAGATGCACTTTATTGACTTCCAACACAGAACAAAGTCCAAAGTCCACAGATGACAGAAAAATCCGACAGAGTAGATATAATTCAGAACCCCATGTTCATAGGTCTGTGCATACACAGACAAGCCTCTCCCATACACAGACAAGCCTCACTCACCCTCTATAGACTGAATGCCGTGTTATATTCACCAGGCATTGAATGGCTGAGCAATTTGATTGGCCGTTTCAATTTAGGACTTTGATAAGCTTTAGTCTATCAAACTGACAACAACTCCCAGCCGTGAACAGCTGTAGTCATAAACCGCCCCAATTTGCACTCCCGCATATCAACAACTCCTTGATCCCATTGTTACCCCCTCAAGTCTAATTACCATCAATAAATACTTCTTCTATGGTCCTTTAAACAATGTACCCTTTGAAATGTTCAATTAGGTTAACAGCCCATACCTTACACCCCTAGGTAGACTTGCATAAGAGCAACACATTAAAGGGTCTTCAGCTGTTATATTAAAATTGAGTTGGCTTGGACAATTCAACTGAATTTCTGCTCAACCCATACTCCAATACAATATTATACATAAATTGGCCAACATATTACAACAGATTGCACTTGAATGAGGGTCCCTTACTTAGCCCTTTTCCTAAGCGTTCCAAGGAGACAGCCCCACATTGGCTGTTATGCAGGTTTATCTTGCAGCTTCTATCTATGGATCAGATTCACTTTTCAAAGGGTCTTAACACCTCACAGCCCACCAGTGCTAGGTGGATCTACCAGGTCATTTCTCATGCCTTAGCTGTATAAGGAAGTGTAAGGAACCTCCCTAAAGTGTAAGGGGGTAGGTTTATTGCTTAGCTCCCAGGTTCCTAATCCCCTCTACTTAAAGAAGTTGGTTCCACAACCTCGGGCCCCTGCTATTTAATTTTGCCAATGCATGTCCTCCCTGAGTTCTGCCCTCAGGCCTTGTCCTGAGCTCCAACGCACCCCTCCTTACTCGACTGCAGGTTTCCAACTCGTCCTTTTCGAGACTAAGGCGCTTATCTGGCCTTCTCTTTCCAAGGTCTTGACCAGATGACTTTATTGCCAGTTTGATATTGTGAAAGGTTGCTATCCCTTTGTTCACAGGGCCATTGCAACCTATGTGGTTCCCTTTCCTCTCCAGCTGCCTTCTATAGGAGCTTTGGCACTTACTTGCCTTGTTTAGCCTGCATCCTTAGCCTATCGCTCAGCAGCATTATCCTCAAATCCATGGTCCCTGAATATTTCTTACGTTGGAGCAGTCCATACCTTGCCTTGATTCACCTCCCTTGCCCCGTAAATTAATCAGGTTGATCTCCTGCCCTGTAGTCTCTGGTAAGATAGTTCTACCTACTGGATTGGTGGGGCACCTTATCCTAGACTCCCTACTTTTCCTCCATTCTGTTCATCCTTTGACCTGCTTAAAGTATTTCAATTGGGATCCTGTAGGTCCTGTTCAGCCTTGTACAAACTTTCCCTATCTTTTAGGAACTTGCACCTCCTGTTTAACCTTCTGTAGAGGACTTCTGTAGAGTCAACTGCTAGGACCCCTGCAAAACTATCTTTCTGCGAAAAAAGGGTTTTCTTCTGGGGCATCCTTATAAGAACAGATCCTCCTATTGTTCTTCAGTAGTCTTGGAACAGAGTAGTCTGGAAGCTGGTTTCTCCTTGCTTTCATGATGCTTCTCATTGACCTTGGACAACTTCTAGGCTTGGTTCACACCTGTGTTTTTATGTGCGTTTTTGCATTGCACAAAATTGCATGTGTTAAAATACATTGGGGCTGTTAACATCTGCAGGCTGCCTTGTAAAAAAAAAAATCATGTCGATTTTTGCATGCATCTATCTGCGTTTTCTGGCACATTGAAGTCTATGGAAACTCATGTTTGTGTGTTTTTTCATGCATTTTAAACTTGTGGGTGAGCACATAGCAGCTGGTCATCCCTTGGTTACAAGCACCTTCCCTGGATGTGCTTAGCTGCAATTCATGTGCCAGGATAACTGCCATGTGCTCAGCCACAATAAAGACTGTGTGTGATAGTTGCTGTGGTAGCTGCAAATGGATTTAAAATTGGCCATGCTTCCTCAGCTCCATACACATAAAATCAGAAAGCCCATTCCCCCTTGAAAACTAATGTGGATGCTTTTCCTGTAGTGACAAAAAAATGCATAAATATACATGGAAAATGCACAAAAACAAACGCTTAAAGGCTAAGTTCACCTTTAGAATGTTACATGTTCCACCCTTTTTTTAGAGTGGAACCTGTAACATTGTAGCCTCTCTCCCCTAATCCTGCCTCCTCCTGATAGCGGGCGGGGGATCTTCTCCCCGTACCCGCTGTAACAATTTGAAACTAGCATGGTTTTGCAGGGCTCCGCCCACACAACTGCATCATTCATTCTGTTTCCTGTGAATTAACCACTTGCCAACTGTGCCATAGCCGAATGACGACTACAGCGCGTTCAGATAACTTTGGGAGTGTCATATGACATCCTCCCAGAATCGCGCGCCCCCTTGGGCGCATACCCGAGAATGTCCATGACCATCAGGTCTGGGTAAAGGGCCAGTTGTCAACAAACCGGCGCACGCATGTCCGGTTCAACTCCTCCTCTTTCCTCGCACCGATCGGTACAGTGTGCGAGGATGAGGAGGAAGCCGGTGCAACTGTGCTGTGGGCTGAATCTGAAGTTCCCACAGTGCCGATCTGTGGCCATCCATCTTTTATAAATCCGTATTCATGGCTCATTCATGCTCATCCATCCTCATCCATGGCTCATTCTCATTGGGCGTTTCCATTGTCTTGGTCCTCCAGGACCTTCAAAAGTGTAAGAGTTAGTCAAGAAATTAAATGTGTAATTTATGCTCCTAGAACGCCTGATGGTGCAACTTCAAAAAACTCCCCATGCCTCTTACTAAGTACCTTGGAATGTCTACTTTCCAAAAGGGGTCATTTGGGGGGTGTTTGTACTGCCCTGACTTGTAAGGTTCGATTTAAATCTATGCTTTTGAGCATTTCAGCAGTGTTGTTTGCTGTGCTTTCTGCGTTTTCTTAATCGTACATCACGGGACACAGAGCTATAGTAGTTACTATATGAATTATATAGGCACCTTCAGGTGATGGACACTGGCACACCCTAGATAGGAAGTTTAGTTCCCTATATAACCCCTCCCCTTACCGGGTGTACTTTAGTTTTTTCACCAGTGTCTAAGGTGTTGGTCACGAGTAAAGATGTAATTAAAAGTGATAAAATACTAAAGCGCTGAAGTGGATAAAATGAATAAAATTTATGTGAAAAATGTTATTAAGATATCCAAATAATATAGCTGCAATTAATTTTGTGAGTACAAAATAGATAATTGAATATAAGTGGATAATTGCGCTGATATTAACCTCTTAATAGTACACCTTACTATGCTTACTCAATATGTGACTAAACACCAATAAATACAAATATATAAATAATGCAATCCTTCTGGTGATTAACACCCACTTGATAAGTGAGTAAACACAAATAAAACACCCATAAGTTAAATACCACAATAATCCTTGGTTAACCACTTGCCGACCGCCTAACGCAGATATACTGCGGCAGAATGGCACGGGCAGGCAGAATCACGTACCCGTACGTGATCTGCCTCCCGCGGGCGGGGGGTCCGATCGGACCCCCTCCCCCGGTGCCAGCGGCGGTCGGCATTTGTCTGGGAGAGTTGAGAGGCGAGGGGGAGGCCATCCGATCGTGGCCCCCCCCTCGCGATCGCTCCCAGCCAATGGGAATCCTCCACTGCCTGTGTGTAGTACACACAGGCAGAGAATGTGATGTCATCTCTCCTTGGCTCGGCAGTTTCTGTTCCGGCGCCGAGGAGAGAAGACATGTGAGTGCACAACACACACACACAGTAGAACATGCCAGGCACACTTTACACCCTCGACCCCCCCCCCCCCCCCCCGATCGCCCCCCGATCACCCCCCAATCACCCCTCCCTGTCACACTGACACCAAGCAGTATTTTTTTTTTCTGATTACTGCATGGTGTCAGTTTGAGACAGTTAGAAGTGGTAGGGCAGTGAGTGTTAGCCCCCTGTAGGTCTGGGATACCCCCCTAACCCCCCCTAATAAAGTTTTAACCCCTTGATCACCCCCTGTCACCAGTGTCGCTAAGCGATCATTTTTCTGATCGCTGTATTTGTGTCACTGGTGACGCTAGTTAGGGAGGTAAATATTTAGGTTCACCGTCAGCGTTTTATAGCGACAGGGACCCCCATATACTATCTAATAAATGTTTTAACCCGTTGATTGCCCCTAGTTAACCCTTTCACCACTGATCACCGTTAAACCGTTACGGGTGACGCTGGTTAGTTCATTTATTTTTTTTTTATAGTGTCAGGGCACCCGCCGTTTATTACCGAATAAAGGTTTAGCCCCCTGATCGCCCGGCGGTGATATGCGTCGCCCCAGGCAGTGTCAGATGAGCGCCAGTACCGCTAACACCCACGCACGCAGCGTACACCTCCCTTAGTGGTATAGTATCTGAACGGATCAATATCTGATCCGATCAGATCTATACTAGCGTCCCCAGCAGTTTAGGGTTCCCAAAAACGCAGTGTTAGCGGGATCAGCCCAGATACCTGCTAGCACCTGCGTTTTTTCCCCTCCGCCCGGCCCAGCCCACCCAAGTGCAGTATCGATCGATCACTGTCACTTACAGAACACTAAACGCATAACTGCAGCGTTCGCAGAGTCAGGCCTGATCCCTGCGATCGCTAACAGTTTTCTTGGTAGCGTTTTGGTGAACTGGCAAGCACCAGCCCCAGACAGCGTCAGGTTAGTGCCAGTACCTTTAACACCCACGCATGCAGCATACGCCTCCCTTAGTGGTATAGTATCTGATCGGATCAATACCTGATCCGATCAGATCTATACTAGCGTCCCCAGCAGTTTAGGGTTCCCAAAAACGCAGTGTTAGCGGGATCAGCCCAGATACCTGCTAGCACCTGCGTTTTGCCCCTCCGCCCGGCCCAGCCCACCCAAGTGCAGTATCGATCGATCACTGTCACTTACAGAACACTAAACGCATAACTGCAGCGTTCGCAGTCAGGCCTGATCCCTGCGATCGCTAACAGTTTTTTTTGGTAGCGTTTTGGTGAACTGGCAAGCACCAGCGGGCTAGTACACCCCGCTCGTGGTAAAACCAGCACTGCAGTAACACTTGGTGACGTGGCGAGTCCCATAAGTGCAGTTCAAGCTGCTGAGGTGGCAAGCACAAGTAGTGTCCCACTGCCACCAAAAAGACAAACACAAGCCAGTGGTGCCCATAGTGCCCTTCCTGCTGCATTTGCCAATCCTAATTGGGAACCCACCGCTTCTGCAGCGCCCGTACATCCCCCATTCACATCCCCAACCAAATGCAGTCGGCTGCATGAGAGGCATTTTCTTTATGTCCTCCCGAGTACCCCTACCCAACGAATCCCCTCCAAAAGATGTCGTGTCTGCAGCAAGCGCGGATATAGGCGTGACACCCGCTAATATTGTCCCTCCTGTCCTGACAATCCTGGTCTTTGCATTGGTGAATGTTTTGAACGCTACCATTTACTAGTTGAGTATTAGCGTAGGGTACAGCATTGCACAGACTAGGCGCACTTTCACAGGGTCTCCCAAGATGCCATCGCATTTTGAGAGACCCGAACCTGGAACCTCAAAAATAGAGGAATTATTCCCGCGCTAACAGGTATATAATCAGATAAACAATACTAAGGAAAAGCTGCATGCACCGAATACAGGTGCAAACCGAACCTTAAAGGGACATAAAAATACTAAATGGTGCTGCGCTAATCCTGGACACCCTTATTAAAAGACTTAGGGTGATAATAAATAACTAAAAAGTGGTGTAAACAGTAAGGAAGTGTTGGCAACAGCCATAAAATAATCGAACTCATAAATAAAAATTAAAAGTGCTAAAAACAAATAGATGTGGAAATTGTAATCACTAAAAATTATCTCATCATAAATAGTGCCATTAAATAAATCATCAATCCATATCTATAATCATGTGCATAAATAGATGAGCAATAGTGTCAACAATAATCAAATCGTAACAAGGAATCTATGTGACTCAAAATGAGTGGCAAGCAAATAGCACATAAAGTGACAAGGTGCAAGGTGAAGAAAATGAAAATTTAATATAAACCAGTGCAATGTTCAGAGATTGTTCGAATCTATGACAAGCAATATTAATAAGTAATGTGACTTGAATAGTTTGGCATGCACCAAATGTGACAGTAAAAAAAGTCCTTTTTCAATAATAGTGGTAGCGTCCTGGCATGCAACAGTCGCTCCGCGGTGCTTGAAGTAAATCACACGGTGCTCAACTTCGTGTAAGAACACTCATGTAAGAGATGGCCCCTTACCTTAAGGCAATAGGGCAAACGCATATAACCAGGGGTCTTTAAAAGGGTCCTCCTTGAAGCAATGGAGCAAGCGCATATGACCAAGGATCTTTTAGGGGGGTCCTCCTAGGATGTAAAGACCTATCCTCACGGTCCTAGTTTCAGGGGGTGGTTCCCTCGGTGATACAGGGGGATACAAAAAACACAGGGAGCCCCAATAGTGTGATACTATTTAAACCAGTAGCTTTATTAGGTAAAACAAGGGTACTCACATGTAAAACAACAATAAAGTTCCTATCTCCGGCGAGCTCGTATCACTATCACAGCATGTAGAGCCTGTCCCGTCCTTACGCGTGACGTCACACCGCACATGACTGATGAAGTTTTCATTTTCTTCACCTTGCACCTTGTCACTTTATGTGCTATTTGCTTGCCACTCATTTTGAGTCACATAGATTCCTTGTTACGATTTGATGATTGTTGACACTATTGCTCATCTATTTATGCACATGATTATAGATATGGATTGATGATTTATTTAATGGCATTATTTATGATGAGATAATTTGTGATTACAATTTCCACATCTATTTGTTTTTAGCACTTTTAATTTTTATTTATGAGTGCGATTATTTTATGGCTGTTGCCAACACTTCCTTACTGTTTACACCACTTTTTAGTTATTTATTATCACCCTAAGTCTTTTAATAAGGGTGTCCAGGATTAGCGCAGCACCATTTAGTATTTTTACGAACCTGGAACCTGTTACAGTTATAAAAGTTAGTTACAAAAAGAAGTGTAAAAAAAAAAACAAAACGCATACAAAAATATAAAATAAAAAAAAATATCGTTTTCTTGTTCTCTCTCTCTCTATTCTCTCTCTATTGTTCTGCTCTTTTTTACTGTATTCTATTCTGCAATGTTTTATTGTTATTATGTTTTATCATGTTTGCTTTTCAGGTATGCAATTTTTTATACTTTACCGTTTACTGTGCTTTATTGTTAACCATTTTTTTGTCTTCAGGTACGCAATTCACGACTTTGAGTGGTTATACCAGAATGATGCCTGCAGGTTTAGGTATCATCTTGGTATCATTCTTTTCAGCCAGCGGTCGGCTTTCATGTAAAAGCAATCCTAGCGGCTAATTAGCCTCTAGACTGCTTTTACAAGCAGTGGGAGGGAATGCCCCCCCCCACACCGTCTTCCGTGTTTTTCTCTGGCTCTCCTGTCTCAACAGGGAACCTGAGAATGCAGCCGGTGATTCAGCCAGCTGACCATAGAGCTGATCAGAGACCAGAGTGGCTCCAAACATCTCTATGGCCTAAGAAACCGGAAGCTACGAGCATTTTATGACTTAGATTTCGCCGGATGTAAACAGCGCCATTGGGAAATTGGGAAAGCATTTTATCACACCGATCTTGGTGTGGTCAGATGCTTTGAGGGCAGAGGAGAAATCTAGGGTCTAATAGACCCCAATTTTTTCAAAAAAGAGTACCTGTCACTACCTATTGCTATGATAGGGGATATTTACATTCCCTGAGATAACAATAAAAATGATTAAAAAAAAAAAAATGAAAAGAACAGTTTAAAAATAAGATTAAAAGCAAAAAAATAATAAAGAAAAAAAAAAAAAAAGCACCCCTGTCCCCCCTGCTCTCGCGCTAAGGCCAACGCAAGCGTTGGTCTGGCGTCAAATGTAAACAGCAATTGCACCATGCATGTGAGGTATCACCGCGAAGGTCAGATCGAGGGCAGTAATTTTAGCAGTAGACCTCCTCTGTAAATCTAAAGTGGTAAACTATATAAAGGCTTTTAAAGGCTTTTAAAAATGTATTTAGTTTGTCGCCACTGCACGTTTGTGCGCAATTTTAAAGCATGTCATGTTTGGTATCCATGTACTCGGCCTAAGATCATTTTTATTTCATCAAACATTTGGGCAATATAGTGTGTGTTAGTGCATTAAAATTTAAAAAAGTGTGTTTTTTCCCCCAAAAAAATCGCTGCGCAAATACTGTGTGAAAAAAAAAAATGAAACGCCCACCATTTTAATCTGTAGGGCATTTGCTTTAAAAAAATATATATAATGTGTGGGGGTTCAAAGTAATTTTCTTGCAAAAAAAATAATTTTTTTCATGTAATCAAAAAGTGTCAGAAAGGGCTTTGTCTTCAAGTGGTTAGAAGAGTGGGTGATGTGTGACATAAGCTTCTAAATGTTGTGCATAAAATGCCAGGACAGTTCAAAACCCCCCCAAATGACTCCATTTTGGAAAGTAGACACCCCAAGCTATTTGCTGAGAGTCATGTCGAGTCCATGGAATATTTATATTGTGACACAAGTTGCGGGAAAGACACAATTTTTTTTTAAATTTTTTTTTTTGCACAAAGTTGTCACTAAATGATATATTGCTCAAACATGCCATGGGAATATGTGAAATTACACCCCAAAATACATTCTGCTGCTTCTCCTGAGTACGGGGATACCACATGTGTGAGACTTTTTGGGAGCCTAGCCGCGTACGGGTCCCCGAAAACCAGGCACCGCCTTCAGGCTTTCTAAGGCCGTAAATTTTTGATTTCACTCTTCACTGCCTATCCCAGTTTCGGAGGCCATGGAATGCCCAGGTGGCAAACCCCCCCCCCCCCCCCCCAAATGACCCCATTTTGGAAAGTAGACATCCCAAGCTATTTGCTGAGAGGTATAGTGAGTATTTTGCAGACCTCACTTTTTGTCACAAAGTTTTGAAAATTGAAAAAAGAAAAAAAATTTTTTTTTCTTGTCTTTCTTTATTTTCAAAAACAATGAGAGCTGCAAAATTCTCACCATGCCTCTCAGCAAATAGCTTGGGGTGTCTACTTTCCAAAATGGGGTCGTTTGGGGGGGGGGGTGTTTGTGCCACCTGGGCATTCCATGGCCTCCTAAACTGTGATAGGCAGTGAAGAGTGAAAAATTTACACCCTTAGAAATCCTGAAGGCGGTGATTGGTTTTCGGGGCCCTGTACGCAGCTAGGCTCCCAAAAAGTCCCACACATGTGGTATCCCCGTACTCAGGAGAAGTAGCTAAATGTATTTTGGGGTGCAATTCCACATATGCCCATGGCCTGTGTGAGCAATATATCATTTAGTGACAACTTTGTGCAAAAAAAAAAAATTGTCACTTTACCGCAACTTGTGTCAAAATATAAAACATTCCATGGACTCAACATGCCTCAAAGCAAATAGCTTGGGGTGTCTACTTTCCAAAATGGGGTCATTTGGGGGGGGGGGGGTTATGCCATCTGGGCATTTTATGGCCTTCAAAACTGTGATGGGTAGTGAGGAGTAAAATCAAAAATGTACGCCCTTAGAAATCCTGAAGGCAGTGATTGGTTTTCGGGGCCCCGTACGCGGCTATGCTCCCAAAAAGTCCCACACATGTGGTATCCCCATACTCAGGAGAAGCAGCTAAATGTATTTTGGGGTGCAATTCCACATATGCCCATGGCCTGTGTGAGCAATATATCATTTAGTGACAACTTTTTGTATTTTTTTTTTTTTGTCATTATTCAATCACTTGGGATAAAAAAAATGAATATTCAATGGGCTCAACATGCCTCTCAGCAATTTCCTTGGGGTGTCTACTTTCCAAAATGGGGTCATTTCTGGGGGTTTTGTACTGCCCTGCCATTTTAGCACCTCAAGAAACGACATAGGCAGTCATAAACTAAAGGCTGTGTAAATTCCAGAAAATGTACCCTAGTTTGTAGGCGCTATAACTTTTGCGCAAACCAATAAATATACACTTATTGACATTTTTTTTTACCAAAGACATGTGGCCGAATACATTTTGGCCTAAATGTATGACTAAAATTGAGTTTATTGGATTTTTTTTAGAACAAAAATTAGAAAATATCATTTTTTTCAAAATTTTCGGTCTTTTTTCGTGTATAGCTCAAAAAATGAAAACGGCAGAGGTGATCAAATACTAGGGTTGTCCCGATACCGATACTAGTATCGGTATCGGCACCGATACCGAGCATTTGCCCAAGTACTTGTACTCGGGCAAATGCTCCCGATGCTTCCGCCGATACTATGACAGCGGTGATCGGCGTGTGGGGGAGTTACTAGCTTCCCCCCCGCGGCTTTCAGTGACATACAGCGGTGATCGGTGCTTGTAACTTCCCCACGCGATCACCGCTGACTGTCACTGCATCCTCCTCCATGCCCCCTCTGTTCCTCTGTCCCCCTCTCCTCTGTTTCCCTCCGTTCCGTTCCTCTGTCCCCCTCTCCTTATCTGTCCCCCTCCGTTCCTCTGCCTCTCCGCTGTGCCCTCCGTTCCGTTCCTCTGCCTCTCCGCTGTCCCCTCTGTTCCGTTCCTCTGCCTCTCCGCTGTCCCCTCTGTTCCGTTCCTCTGTCCCCCTCTCCTTATCTGTCCCCCTCCGTTCCGTTCCTCCGTTCCTCTGCCTCTCCGCTGTCCCCTCCGGTCCGCCGTCCTCCTCCTCCTTCCTGTGTGTATGGAGAGAGTCAGCTGACTCTGTCCATTCACATAACTGAAACATTGTAATCTCCTGTGATTACAATGTGTCAGTTTATGAATGGAGAGGAGCCGCTGTCTTTTCCATTCATTCTCAGTGCAGCTGAGGCTGCAGAGAAAGGGACTGGGGAATCTCTATCCTCTGTCTCAAGGGGGAGATATCAGGGGTATGTTAAGACCCCTGATATCTCACCAAAGCCCCCCAACAGGGCTGATTTAAAAAAAAAAAAAAAACACATATTGCAAAAATGAATAAAAAAATTATTATTGTAAAAAATAAAAATTGTAAATAAAAAAAAAAAAACAAACAGACACCGTTCACCCCTCCCCCCCCCCCCCCCCCCCCCGAAAAAAAGAAAGCATTGTTAAAAAAAAAAAAAAAAAAAAAAAAAAAAAACTGTCACGTGACATTAAAAAAAAGTATCGGTAATCGGTATCGGCGAGTACTTGAAAAAAAGTATCGGTACTTGTACTCGGTCCTAAAAAAGTGGTATCGGGACAACCCTATCAAATACCATCAAAAGAAAGCTCTATTTGTGGGAAGAAAAGGACGCAAATTTTGTTTGGGTACAGCATTGCATGACCGCGCAATTAGCAGTTAAAGCGACGCAGTGCCAAATTGTAAAAAGTGCTCTGGTCAGGAAGGGGGTAAATCCTTCCGGGGCTGAAGTGGTTAAAAGTGCCGAAATAAAGTAAAATAAGTGTACCAAAAATCGTTACTATGAAGTTCAAATGATGAGTGAACCAAGGAGTAATATAAATGATAAGGAGATTCAATGCCGAGTATGCTGTGAAATAAATAGCAACAAGTTCAACATCAATTTCACTTTCAGCCGCCGATGTTATTTGATAGGATTTTTCAGTTTTTAGCACATTTTCATGACATGTAAAATAAACACAGAAAGCAGATCCATTGCGCAGAGATTAAAAACAGAGTGATGCTAAATGCTAAGATACTATTCTCACTCACATATCCCCATTTGCAAGATCGCATAGAAAGAATAATGATCAGCTGCATTCAGCTATGCGCTGGAGGCTCCTCATCCACCGCCAGTGCTCACACACAGACACTTGCTGGAAACGTCACAGGCTCCTCCTCCAGATGCATTGCGTCACCAGACACGTGACTTTCAAGGATGCGCAATGGATCTGCTTTCTGTGTTTAATTTACATGTAATGAAAATGTGCTAAAAACCGAAAAATCCTACCAAATACCATCGGCGGCTGAAAGTGAAATTGATGTTGAACTTGTTGCTATTTATTTCACAGCATACTCGGCATTGAATCTCCTTAACATTTATATTAATCCTTGGTTCACTCATCATTTGAACTTCATAGTAACGATTTTTGGTGCACTTATTTTACTTTATTTCGGCACTTTTAACCAAGGATTATTGTGGTATATAACTTATGGGTGTTTTATTTGTGTTTACTCACTTATCAAGTGGGTGTTAAACACCAGAAGGATTGCATTATTTATATATTTGTATTTATTGGTGTTTAGTCACATATTGAGTAAGCATAGTAAGATGCACTATTAAGAGGTTAATATCAGCGCAATTATCCACTTATATTCACGAGTAAAGATGTGCTCTGCTGGAGTAACACTTGCTGGGGCAAGCCATGCACCCGGATCCATTCAAAGTGTCTTTTTAGGCCGAACTGAATGGTACCCAGGCCTCGTGTCAGAAGAAACAAGGTTTTGCCTGTAACACTTCTCTTTTTAGAGAGCTGGAACCCGGGATCCAGTGCTTTGGATTTTTTTAGCCATAAAGCTTCCTGGTGGGGTGCTTTATGGGTCCAGGAGTGTGGATCCCGATAGAAAGGGGCCCCGGTTGCTCAAGGTTTTTTTTTTTTTAACAACAAGGTTGGTCTTTATTGAGAAGACATTATAGAACAATTGACAGCCACATACTGATCTTCAGAAACAATTCAGGAATAAGACAAAGGAGCAAAATGAGTAAATAAACCGTACACATCAGAACTACAGTGTTACATACAACTTCCTATGTGCACATGTACCAGAGTGATAAATTGGTATATTAACCCTTGTCCAGGGAGGGGGGTGGGCCATCATGACAAGTTTATACCAGCTTACTACTACCTTGGGGCTTTGCTCCATTACCTATACAGTCTGGTAATTAAAATTGTTCAGTCCAAGGTGACCATATCCGGTCAAATTTCTGTGGGCAACCTCTATTTGCATAGGTCATTTTATACAGCGGCAATATAGCATTCACAGCGGAGTCCCATGCGTCTATCTTTGGGGGAGAGGGCGAGGCCCATTTCTTCAAGACTTCTTTTTTGGCATAAAATAACAAAAGTGAAACAAGTAGCTTCGTGTAACGAGGTTTCTGGTCATCCTCATGAATGCCTAATAGAGCCAATTCGGGCACTATCGGTAACGTCAGTTGTGCTATCGGGGGATTGACATCTGGGACAATTTGGAGTTTTTTATGAGGGTAAATCCGATGCAGTCTCTGAGGCGTGTAATATATCCGATGCATAAATTTCGTTTGCAGCAACTTATGTCTAGAGGATACCATCAGTCTAGACCCCTCCTCAAAACACTCCTCCCAGGTCTCCCTGTCAAGATTAGGAATGTCAGCCTGCCACTGCCCCCACAAGGCGTTAATTTTGGGTGAATTGACTCCCGGTAGGGCATGATACAGCGCCAAAAGGGTTTTTTTAAGGGTTTCCTGCGCCAAAATCGCCTCTATGGGGTCTGTGTTCAAGCTTATAGGCAGAGGGAATTGGGCCCTAACTGCATGCCTCAACTGGTAGTATCTGAATAACATTCTTCCTGGAAGTCCATATTTCCCTGCTAAGTCCCGGAAGGAAAGCAGTGTCCCCAATTGGATAACATCCTGGAGGTCCTTAATCCCATACCGTGCCCACAACTGCGGGTCCAGTATTGTTCTAAAATGTGGGGGAGAAAGGGGTTTCTCCACAATGGTGAGAAGGGGGAATGCTGATGCGGGCGTATGAATCTTTTCCTGGCCGCTGCCCACACTTTGAGGGTCAACTTAGTGGGGCTAGGGAGTGAAATGTAGGCAAAGCGACCTCCTATATACTAGATTTCCTAGTTCTGTAAGGGAGCCCACAATAGCAGCCTCCAAACACGTAGCTGCATTAGACCTGGACTGCTCAAACCACCATCTTACCGTGACCAATATTGCCGCCCAGTAATTCACGAGTAGGTTAGGTAGAGCAAGACCTCCACAGCGCACCAGGAGCTGTAGGGTCGACCTGGCTAGCCTGGGAAAGGATTCCTTCCACAAAAAAGAGTCAAAGCACTTATCCAACTCCTTGAAGAAGGAGTCGGGAAACCATACTGGGCAGTTCCGGAAAACATAGTTAAATCTAGGCAAAAATAGCATTTTAAGCACATTTATGCGGCCTAGCAGGTTAAGTGGTAACTCCTTCCACCTGGAGCAGTGCTTTTTAAGTTTTGTGACTATGGGTAGTAGGTTAAGGCGACCAAAGGCTTGGAGATCCCTAGTTACTATAATCCCCAGATATTTAAACTCCTCTACCCGTAGCAGCGGAGTCGAGGACGCCACAGCTTGGGCCTGAGGATCTATCGGGAATAAGAGCGATTTGGACCAATTGATTTTAACCCCCGAAAACTGTGCAAATTCATTGAAAATCCCTAGAGCCTCCTGCAATGAGGTATCTGCATCATGCAGGTACAGCAATGCGTCATCCGCATACAAGGAGATTTTCTCCTCCAGAGGGCCAACTTTGAGCCCCTTGACACTTTGAGATTCCCGTATCAGGATAGCCAGCGGTTCAAGAGCCAACGCAAACAGGTTGGGTGATAACGGGCACCCCTGCCTAGTGCCCCTCTGGAGGAGAAAAAAATCAGAGAAGGTGTCATTAGTGCGGATCCTGGCCCTAGGTGATTTATAGAGCAGATCTAGCCACTTGAGAAATTTAGGGCCAAAACCAAAACGCTTAAGGGTCTCCCAGAGGTGTCTCCATTCTACGGAGTCAAAAGCTTTTTCCGCATCTAGAGAAGCTATGACTCTGGTTCCTCCATTATCATGGGTGGTGTCAAGATTAAGAAAGAGTCTGCAGATATTGATATCGGTGCCCTTCCCTGGCATGAACCCAGTCTGATCCTGATGGACCAGATCCTCAATCACAGTAGCCAATCGGAGAGCCAGGATTTTAGCCAAGAGCTTGGCATCTGCGTTTTTCAAAGATATGGGCCTGTACGAGGCACAGTCTTCAGGATCCTTATCGGGTTTGGGCACCACCACCGCCTCGGACATAGAATCCGGAAGTGAACCCAAAGCAGAGAATTGGGAAAGGAGGGAGGTCAACCTTGGGGCGCCTGCATACAACCCATGGCCGTCTGAATCTCCTCCAGTGTTATGTCCTCTTCCAGTGCCTTGCTTTGGTCTGGGTCAAGTGTAGGAAATGGTATCAGGTCTAGGTAGTCAGACAGGTCTGAACAGGTATAATTCACCTTGGAGAGTACAGTTCCTGGTAAAACTGCAGAAATCTATTACTGATTGTCTCAGAGGTGGTCAAGAGTGTACCGTCTGTGTCCCTCAGCCTACCCACATGAGTCGTTGCATACTGTCCTGTAGCTAGCCAGGCTAGAAGTCTGCCAATTTTGTCCACATACTCAAATAACCTCTGGGCGCTAGCTAACATAGACCTGTTAGTAAGGTCCACTCGCAGCAGCGATAGTTTCCTAAGGGTATATTGCCAGGAAATAGTTATTCGAGTTCGGTGTATTGACGTATAATTGCTCCTGTTCCTGCGCCTGTTCCTCCAACTGCCTGAGAGACTGCATAGATGCCCTTTTTTTATTCGCAATTTTCCTGATGTATTCGCCCCTTAACCAGTCCTTAAACGCATCCCATGTAATTAGTGGCCCAGAGGAGTCTGCATTGCTCAACCAAAAGCCACATATTGCCTCAGGCATCTCCTCCTGGATCTCCGCATCCATAATCCAATATTTAGACAGTCTCCACATCCTCTGCCCACCAAGCGGAGCCACCCAAACTGTAACCATTAGCGGAGCATGATCTGAGATGCCGCGGGAAAGAATCTCAGTGGACACAGTCTCCCGCAGCATGCCAGGGGAGGCTAAGGCCATGTCTATGCGGGACAACGTCCAAAATGTGGTGGAGAGGCAGGTGAACTGAGCATCAGAGGGATGGAATTGGCACCAGAGATCCATAAGGTGAAATGAGGAAGCCCATTGGGACAGGCTGGTTGTGGCAGAAGGGGAGGGCCGGAGTCTATCTAGCTCATTTGACATGGCCATATTAAAATCCCCCACAATCAGTACCCTACTTACATCCTATTGTAGAACAGTTTGCATCAGCATAGTAAGGAAAGTAGTGTCTGCAGGTGGGGGGGCAAGTATATTCCCACTATTACATACGGATATCCTGCTATCAGAGCATGCACAAGAACATATCTGTCCCCAGGATCAGTTCTGACAGCAACCAATTGGAAGGCCAGGGATCTATGCACCAGAAAACTCACCCCTCTAGCGTAGTTGGAGTAGGAAGCATGATAATGGGCACAGACCCAGGCTCTCTTTAACCCTAGGATTCTCCTGAAGGTTTTTTAATGGACCCCACCATGAGTAGGTGAAGTTTGGGTCTGTCTGGTTTACCACAGAACCCTGCAGCTGGATAAGGTAAGTGGAGATTCCTAAGAAATTTTTCTATTTCTTATGGGTTTTCTCCTTTTAAGTAAATGTTGTCATGCCTAAAGTCGCCACCGGGGGCTGTCAAGTGCACATACCTGTTGAATTCTGGTCAGTCTCGCTCTGTCAGACAAGCTGCATGCTTTCTCCAGCCCAAGCCACGGGTAAATCGTTGGAAGGGGGGATTCTTTTCATTCAGATATCCCCCACCTGGACAGAAATATTTCTCTCTCCAGAAGGCATGGGAGCACGGATCAGTCGGCGGTATGCTGCACCGCTCCCAGCGTCACCGCCATAGCACGGCGGTTCTCTTCCTCCTCTCCTTTCATCACAGCCCTCCCTGCATGCGATCTGGTCTGGATCAGAGCCCCGCTCGCGCGGGAAAGCAAACTTTTTTTGAAAAAAGTAAGGGAGGGGGCGCAATGGGAAGTCGGAGGGAAGGGGCGGGTCTTAGCATGGTGTTGACGTTCCTCAGACGTTCTCAATGCAAGGGCCCTGTAAACTATAAGGTACACCTTTGGCAGGTGCATTTAGCTGACGGAGGGACTCCGATTAGACGGGAGCATGTGAGTTTGGTGACACAGGCATTCCAGGACACATTTACTTAGCATCAGGCTGAGCATTAATAGCAGAGGCAGTGCTGGACTATTACTCAGCAGTAGGTGCAATTTTGGTAGTACCTCTGCATTTGCACTATGGGTAGAAGAGGAGGTACAAATACCCCAAAAGACAAGGGCTCAAAGGGATCACCCTCAGGCTCAGAGGACCCGGCCTATGCAACACCATCCTCCCCTGAAAAACCTAGGGAGGCTGGTCAGAATGAGCCATTGGGGTTCTCAGGGGTTGCTACTGCTTCCGACATTTCAGCCCCTGAATATATGACTAAGCAGGATTTTTCCTCAGCCATAATCGCATTAGAGGAAAGATTGGCGGCTTTAATCGCATCTTCACAAAGTGGAAGAAAACGCATGAGGTCCCCTCCTGCCACCCAGGACCCTCAAGCAGAGGAACAGGGGCAGGGGGAAGATGAGTTCCCCTCAGGGGATCATGAAGAGACTGATGACTCCTCTTCCGAGGGTTTAAGTGGGGAAGGACCTTCTTCGGCTTCATAAGCTGAGAAATTGCTGATGCAATCTCTTACTGAAATGGTCCGCTCCACATTTAAACTACCCTTAACTAAGTAGGTTGAAAAGCCCACTTCTTGTTTGGGTTCACTAAAGCCTCCTCAAGCTTTGCGTGCTCTGCTTCCCCTGTCCATTCATTGCTGGAAAAGCTTGTGTGTTCTGAGTGGGATCACCCAGATAGGCAATTTTTTCCTCCTACAAAGTTCTCAACACTTTATCCTATGAAGGAAAAATTTACAAAGATGTGGGGTAAACCAGCAATTTATGCTGCTATATCCTCTGTGATTAAAAATGTGACTTGTCCAGTTGACAATGCTCAAATGCTTAGGGATCCAACTGATAAAAGATTGGAAATCCTGTTAAAAAATCAATTTTTCTTTGGCAGGTTCAGTGGCTCAACCCACAATGGCAGCTATTGGGGTATGTCAATCCTTGAGAGATCACTTAAAACAGGTGCTCAAGGTTTTCCCTGAACAGCAGGCCCAGGAGTTAGCCGAGCTACCAGGGGTTTTTGTGTTTTGCAATTGACGCAATCAGATTCTATTCTTCAAACCTCTTGCCTTATGCTTGGGTTTGTACATATGCGTAGAATCTTATAGTTGGAAAATTGGTCAGCCAAAGCACCATGCAAAAAGCTCCTGGCTGGGTTTCCTTTCCGTGGTGAAAGGCTGTGGATGATTTGGACAAATATATCCAGAGGATATCAAATGGGAAAATTGCCCTTTTGCCAGTTAAGAGGAGTAAACGTCCCTCATTTAAACGGGCTCTTTCTCCAGTGCCAGGGACATCGCTCTCCAGGCAGTCGCGACGGCCTCCACAGTCAGGTTCAAGAGGTAAAACTCAGGGTCAACCCCAGGAACAGAAGTCGTCCTGGGGGAGGAAACCTTCTTTAAGACAGAACTCTAAAGCCTCCCTATGAAGAGGCGCCCCCGCTTGCTTGAGTGGGGGGGAAGACTTCTGCAGTTCTCAGGGGTCTGGCAGGAGGATTTTCGAGACAGATGGGTGGTCTCCACAATAACTCTAGGTTACAAGCTGGAGTTCCAAGAATTCCCATCTCCTCGTTTTCTCAGGTCAAATGTCCCCAAAGATCTAGAGAAAAAGAAGTCACTCTTTAAAGCGTTAGATCGACTCCTGTCACAAAAAGGGATCAGGGTGGTCCCCATGTAAGAGCAGGGGTTGGGATTTTATTCAAACCTTTTCAAGGTGCCAAAACCAAATGGAGATGTCAGACCCATTCTAGATCTCAGAGACCTAAACCGGTTTCTGAATGTCCGCTCTTTTCGCGTGGAATCAATTCGATCAGTAGTCTCCAGCCTATAAGGAGGAGAACTTCTGGCGTCAATCGACATCAAGGATGCATATCTACATGTGCCTATTTTCCCCGCTCATCAGAGATATCTGCGTTTCGAAGTAGAAAAGCTTCATTTTCAGTTTGTAGCTCAGCCTTTCGGTCTAGCTACTGCACCTCGGGTGTTTACAAAGGTCCTGGCCCCTTCTCTAGCCAGGTTAAGGGCCCAAGGTATAACTATTATAGCTTACCCAGATGATCTACTCTTGATAGACCAGTCGGTAGTCCGCTTAGACCAAAGTATGGTCAACTACCTGGAATATCTAGGTTGGGTTCTCAACCTAGAGGAATCTTCCTTAGAACCTTTAAGGAGACTAGAGTACTTGGGTCTGATCATAGATGCAGCCCAAAAAAGGGTGTTCTTGCCCCAGGCAAAGATCAGTGCAATAAAGGAACCGATTCAGGTAGTCAAAGCAAAAAAGAAGCCTTCTATTCGGTTTTGCATGAGGTTGTTGGGAAAGATGTTGGCTTTATTCGAGGCCGTTCCTTATGCTCAGTTTCATTCGAGGCTGCTGCAAAACAGTATCCTATCTGCTTGGAACAAGAAGGTCCAAGCTCTAGATTTCCCAATGTGTCTGTCTCCAAAGGTGCGCCAAAGCCTCAGTTGGTTGAGAACCAAAATTCGGCAAAAGGGAAGATCCTTCCCACCAGTCACCTGGAAGGTGGTAACAACAGATGCCAGCCTTTTGGGTTGGGGAGCAGTCCTGGAAGAGGCAACTGTCCAGGGAAAATGGTCCAGATCAGAAATGACCTTACCCATCAATATTCTAGAGATTCGGGCAGTGCGCTTGGCCCTGAGGGCCTGGACGGTCAGGTTACGGAATTGTCCTATCAGGATCCAATCCGACAATGCCACAGCAGTGGCATATATCAATCACCAAGGGGGCACAAGAAGTTGTGCAGCCCAGAGAGAGGTGAATCATATTCTAACTTAGGCAAGGTACATTGTCTACAGCCCAGCGGCAGTCTTAATTCCAGGAATAGAGAATTGGCAGGCGGACTAATTGAGTCGCCAGCAGTTGTTCCCGGGAGAATGGTCCTTCCACCCCAACATCTTTCGGGCTATATGCCAAAAATGGGGGATCCCGGACATAGATCTGTTTGCATCTAGGTTCAACAACAAAGTAGACAACTTTGTGTCAAGAACACGGTATCCACTCGCATACGGAACAGATGCATTGGTGACCCCGTGGGATCAGTTTTATGCATTCCCTTCCCATTCTGCAGCTACCATGGCTTCTACGCAGGATCAAGCAGGAAGGGAGGTCGGTGATCCTTGTGGTCCCGGCATGGCCCAGAAAATCTTGGTATTCAGAGATCATAGGGATGGTGGTAGGGGGCCCATGGACCCTACCACCATGTCCAGACCTACTCTCGCAAGGTCCAGACGCTAAATGTAACGGTTGGGCTATTAAAACCCACATTCTGAAGAAGCGTGGGTTGTCTGGTTCAGTGGTATCTACCTTGAATAATGCAAGGAACCCGGCCTCCAGAGTCATATATTATAGAGTCTGGAAGGCATATGTCTCCTGGTGTGAATCCAGGGGTTGGCACCCCAGGAAGTATGTCATAGGTAGAATCCTGGATTTTCTGCAGATGGGGTTAGAGAGGAAGCTGGCTTTGAGTACTATCAAGGGCCAGGTCTCAGCCTTATCAGTATTATTTCAACAACCACTTGCTTCGCATTCTTTGGTTCGTAACTTCATTCCGAGGGTAACACGGCCTAATCCTTCGGTTAGGACACCCCTGAACCCTTGCGACTTGAATTTGGTTCTGTCGGCTTTACAAGAACAGCCTTTTGAGCCGATACGACATATTCCCTTGGTACTTTTGACAAGGAAGCTAGTTTTTCTGGTAGCCAAATCTTCTACAAGAAGGGTATCAGAATTGGCTACTCTTTCTTGTAAAGAGCCATATTTAATTATTCATAAGGATAGAGAGTGGTATTACGTCCTCATCCTTGTTTTCTACCGAAGGTGGTTTCAGATTTTCATCTAAACCAGGATATTGTTCTACCTTAATTTTTTCCAGAACCCTGTTCTACGGAAGAAAGGTCACTACATTTTTTTGATGTGTTCAAAGTGACTGCTTAGATTCGAAAGACGGATGTTTTGTTTGTGTTGCCTGAAAGTCCTAAAAGAGGACAGGCAGCATCGAAGTCTACTATTTCTAAGTGGATTCGACAAGTAATTGTTCAGGCCTATGGTCTCAAGAGGAAGATTCCACCCTTTCAAATCAAAGCACATTCTACCAGGGCTGTTAGTGCTTCATGGGCAGTGCATCATCAAGCCTCTATGGCTCAGATCTGCAATTCCACAACTTGGTCTTCAGTTCATACATTTACAAGATTCTATCAGGTGGATGTAAAAAGGCATGAGTATATCGCCTTTGGGTGCAGTGTGCTGCAGGCAGCAGTATAAGTCCCCTGGCCGCTGCGTCCTTGGCAACCAATGAGTCGTCAACTGTCAGCGGGCTTTACAGCTGACAGCTGAATGTTAAAAAAAACCCCAAAAAACTGCCGGCTAAAAAAGATTCACGGAAAAAATGGCGTCATTCGGTCTAGTATGGATTTGGAGGGGACACCCCCCAGGCCAATTTTTTTTTCATAAAATGGCGTGGGGTCCCCCCCAAAATCCATACTTGACCCTAATCCGAGCATGCAGCCCAGCAAGTCAGGAAAGGGAGGGGACGAGGGAGCACACCCCCCGAACCATACCGGACAACATGCCCTCAACATGGGGGGTGGGTGCTTTGGGTCATGGGGCTTTGCGCCCCCCACCTCAAAGCACCTTGCTCCCCATGTTGAGGTCATGCTCGGATAAGGGTCAAGTATGGATTTTGGGGGGGGGGGACCCCACGCCATTTTTAAAATAAAAAATTGGCGTGGGGGTGTCCCCTCCAAATCTATTCCTAGACTGCTGGGTCACAAAACGCAAATTGCGGTAAAATCGCAGTACTTGTGTTTTGGATGCGGGTCCATTGAAGTCTATTACATGCAAAATGCTGCATTTTGCTGGGAAAAGTCTTCGACCCTTTCCAAAAACGAAGACAAAAATGCATGATGTGAACGTGTTCCATAGGAACCCATGTTAAATATAATGCATTACTGCAAAATGCATCAAAAAATGCATTAATGTGAATCAAGCCTTTGTGTCTCAAGAAATAGGCCATCAGTACATCAGGTGTGATCAATTTTCAGTGATTGGCACCATAGCTTGTAGACTCTCTCAAGCCTCGTACACACACTTAAGCTGGCCATACACCATACAATTTTCCTGTTCAATTTTCTTTAGATTTACCTTCAACTATGTAGTACAAGGGCCTGCCTGATTGCATCCAAATTGAAAGTGTTTAGGTTTCACCTCATATTATATGGTTTTGGTAAATCTAAAGGAAAGTTGAACAGGAAAATTGAATAGTGTATGGCCAGCCTTAGTTTTTCAGACAACCGAACGTCCGAATTTTGTCAAAAGTGCGTGTCCATGATTTTGGAGATATTGACCATCCAGAATTTTTCGTTTGACAAAGGCTAATGTAGCTACGTACTATGAAGGTATAAAGAGGAAGTTCTTTTGTGTGCACGACCCCTCTGGGCCCCATCCGCTAATTCAGTTAGGAGGCTTTCTGTGACCAAGGTTTTGCGATATTCTGATCCAGCTATTTTGGCAGATAATAGAACTCTTGCTATTGTTCGGCTAGGAGTAATTGCTCTGACCTGAGTCCTTTGCAAGAAAAAGAGGAGCTCCTGGTCCAAAAATAGGTTGCTCAACCATGAGCAATTTTGTCACATGCCCTTGCTGCGGGAGCTTCAGGAGAGTAATCCTGATGATTTCAGAAATTATGTCCGTATGACGGAACCCTGTTTTCACCGCCTTTTAGCCTTGGTGTTCCCCTATATCCGTAAGCAGGACAAATGTATGCAGATTTCTATCAATCCTGAGAAAAGGCTAATTGCAACCTTGTGGTATCTAGCAGCGGGGAGAAGCCTCCAGGTTCTCAAATTCACCCCTGGGATTTCCCCCCAAGCTCTGAGTCATCATTCCATATACATGCTCAGCCATTATTCAAGTGCTGCAGAAGGACTATATCAAGGTAGGTTTTATCTTTATACAACTTACTTGCTATGTGTTTGTGCTTGCAAATGTTTTTCTGTCTATTTTTTGGATTACATAATTGACGATATTGTAATATTTTGTGATTGTCCTCCTTTGCATACATACTGTAATGTTTTCCTGCTCCTTTTTTTTGGCTACAGGCATATTTTCCTACAGTCACCTCCCAGTATGTTATCCCGTGTTCATACACACCTAGCTTGTTAACTTACCAGTGAGCTTTTCATATTAAAAATCATACCGAGTGCATGAGGCCTTATTATGCTAAAGCAGTTTGGCCCTCCCCCCCAGGCAAATACTGTAGCTGCTGACTTTTAAGATTAGGACACTTCTTACCTGTCCACTGGGCTGGCAATAGAGGAAGGAGGAGGGGGCCAAACTACCAAGGAATCTTTCTGCAGCAAGCTCTCATGGAAGTGGAGAGGAGTACTTGTCCAAAACAGGTACCCATTACCCCCTCCCCCCTAAAAGGTGCCAAATGTGGCACCATTAGGGGGGAGGAAGCAGATAAGTGGAGCTTCCATTTTTTTGTCTGGAAGTCCTCTTTAAAGTATAACTAAAGGCAAAACTTTTTTTTTTAGTTTTGGGGGCGGACCCCCTTCCTCAGAGCTAGGCTACGTTGAGAAAGGGGTTGCACCCCCGAAATGTGTCAGCTTATACCCCGTGATGTTATATAGCACATGTTTAGACTCTGTGTGATTTTTAGGCTTATAAGGGTTGCTGTTTGAGTATCCACCTTTTTAAGAATGTTATGTATCAAATGTCATTGGTAATCCGCTAGGTGTTTGCACCCTCCATTTTTTCTTTTTTATGTTACACATGTTCAAACATTAAGCAGACTAAGTTGGTATTGTAACATGTCAACACTAAGCTAGATGGCAAAACAGAACTCCCCACCTTGCTAGTGTAATTAGTATTTAGGGAGAGTATTGTAGCCCACCAAAACATGACTATGCATAAGAAAAAAGTTTAAAAAAAGTTTAAAAACAAGGGTTTTGGGACTTTAAATGAGGTTAAACGGGGCCGTTCAGATCCCCACCTCCATCCCGGTAATTTGTATATAAGAAAGGGGGAGAGAAGGATGGTGGGACTTTGACGAGGCACATGGGGGCAGCAAAAAAGATTGAATATAGGTATTTTAATTGCTTCAAGTCATCATAGATTTTTTTACATATCAAGACTATTGCATTTTGCTTTCTACAAATATTCATATATTATTATTACAATTCATTGAAACCAAACATTTATACATCAATAAACATTCCAACAGTAGGTTGGTACAGATTCTAAAATATATAAAGTAAGACATAACCTTATGGATAAAGATAGCTGTATCAATTGTAGCAATGAAAATAACCCCTACATAGGGCTAGTATAGAGAACATATTGAAAGTAAACTGAGTATAAGTATAAAAAAGGAACGGCCATACAAGATGTTGCAAAAATGTATACATATCGGTTGATGTTAGCTCTACGCGTTTCAAGGCCTTATAGCCTATCATCAGGAGCGAAACCTTTGGTAATTTTCTATGGATAGAAAAAACAAAATAATTGGTAAAAAATAAAAATAAAAAATATTCTGACCTACGTCAAAAGATAGAAGGGTAAACCCAGGACATGGAAGAACCTCCATGCCCTGAATTGTCCCACATACTTACATGTGTGTCCTTTCGGGGGTGGTGCGGGCAAGGAACCCCCCAGACCAGCCAAAAAGGGCCCCACATGGGAGCTGAGGGGACGCCCCGCCGCTGGCACAGCCAAATACGAACAACGCCCCAAGTGGGTATGGGTGTGGATGATGGTAGTGTGGTGAGGGGTAACCACTTTGGTGAAGGACCTCTTTGATAGATGTAAAGGATACAAATTACAAACAAAGAAGTAGGAAAGAAAGTCCAAACAAATGTATAGAGGAAAGAAAGCAAAGTGTAAAGGTTAGAATGTGTAAGTGAAGTACCTGATTGTCAGTGTCTGTGGAAAAATGGAGAGATGCCTCGTGTCTCTTTTAACCCAGGTACAAAGGTGTATGCTGACCTATGTGTGGAACCCAAATGAGGAAGGGGCCCATATAGGCAACGCCGCAGCAGGGACCGCCCCCAACGTCATGCGCTGATCCAATGGGGGAGAAGGAGGCGCCGCCAACCTAGGAGCCAAACCGCCACCGCCCCACAGTCTGAAGCGCCAATCACGACCCCCCCCCCCCCTTCCGGCCGGTCAGCAGATGGAAAGCCCCCAGCCGCGCCTCGTGCTTGACGTCAGCGTGCCCGGCGGAGGATGCATGACGTCGACGCGCAGTGGGGAAACCCCCGCCCACCCACCGTCACAACTGGGCGGCGGGAGAGTCCACAGTGCGCATCGCAGCTCCCCAACGGAACACAAGAGGCACGGTCCAGCGGATAACCACAGTCCACACCACCAACGCACACACATGCAAGGAAAGAAAAAAGAAAAAATATTGTTAGTGAATAGACCAGAAATAAAAATAAAAAGGGGAAAGGGGGGGGGTCGTGATTGGCGCTTCAGACTGTGGGGCGGTGGCGGTTTGGCTCCTAGGTCGGCGGTGCCTCCTTCTCCCCCATTGGATCAGCGCATGACGTTGGGGGCGGTCCCTGCTGCGGCGTTGCCTATATGGGCTCCTTCCTCATTTGGGTTCCACACATAGGTCAGCATACACCTTTGTACCTGGGTTAAAAGACACGAGGCATCTCTCTATTTTTCCACAGACACTGACAATCAGGTACTTCACTTACACATTCTAACCTTTACACTTTGCTTTCTTTCCTCTATACATTTGTTTGGACTTTCTTTCCTACTTCTTTGTTTGTAATTTGTATCCTTTACATCTATCACAGAGGTCCTTCACCAAAGTGGTTACCCCTCACCACACTACCATCATCCACACCCATACCCACTTGGGGCGTTGTTCGTATTTGGCTGTGCCAGCGGCGGGCGTCCCCTCAGCTCCCGTGTGATCCTTTTTGGCTGGTCTGGGGGGTTCCTTGCCCGCGCCACCCCCGAAAGGACACACATGTAAGTATGTGGGACAATTCAGGGCATGGAGGTTCTTCCATGTCCTGGGTTTACCCTTCTATCTTTTGACGTAGGTCAGAATATTTTTTATTTTTATTTTTTACCAATTATTTTGTTTTTTCTATCCATAGACAATTACCCAAGGTTTCGCTCCTGATGATAGGCTATAAGGCCTTGAAACGCATAGAGCTAACATCAACCGATATGTATACATTTTTGCAACATCTTGTATGGCCGTTCCTTTTTTATACTTATCCTCAGTTTACTTTCAATATGTTCTCTATACTAGCCCTATGTAGGGGTTATTTTCATTGCTACAATTGATACAGCTATCTTTATCCATAAGGTTATGTCTTACTTTATATATTTTAGAATCTGTACCAACCTACTGTTGGAATGTTTATTGATGTATAAATGTTTGGTTTCAATGAATTGTAATAATAATATATGAATATTTGTAGAAAGCAAAATGCAATAAATATTCTTGATATGTAAAAAAATCTATGATGACTTAAACCAATTAAAATACCTATATTCAATCTTTTTTGTTGCCCCCATGTGCCTCGTCAAAGTCCCACCATCCTTCTCTCCCCCTTTCTTATGACTATGCATAACTTCACTTGTACTTTGAATTCACATCCGTTGTCAGACAGTCACATTAGTTATGGCAGTGTTTCTCAACGCCAGTCCTCAATGCGCAACAACAGGTCATGTTTTCATGATTTCTGTTATTTTGCACAGGTGATTTGATCAATTTCACTTCCTTGGTAATAACCACAGCTGTTTCAAATGAGGGAGATCCGGAAAACATGACCTGTTGGTGCTGGAGTTGATAAACACTGAGTTATGTTATCAAAACTTTGACCTAAAAAAGTAGAAAAAAGGGTTAAAAAAGCTCTAAACACACTACATGAAGACAAATATAGAAAAAAAAAAACATATAATGCAAGTGAAGAGGAAACTAGAATTTAGCCAGCATGTCCACAAAGTCTTGCATTCTGTGTTGTAAAGCAGTAGCAGCCTCCTTGATTTGCTCCAGTTTCTTGAAAATATCAGCACTCATTCTGCCAATTGTACAACGGGGAAGAACATGACCTGATAAAAAGACGAAAAAGTATTAAGGCAACAACGGGCAAGTGGCTGAGGCCCTACATACTGATTTTTGGTCAAGTTAATTGTAAACCTAATGAAATGCTTAGACACACTACCCTGTGTCTTGTTGGGTGGAAGCTGCTTGGTCTTCTGACACCTACACTACTATGAATGTACCCACTGCAAATACTGCTATCTTGGCCCTCGTGTCTGGGTCTCAAAAACTATGCTACCTGTCGACACAGACAGCTCCTTCCACCTCTTCCTTCTCCATGATAATGGTAAGGCACCTACATACTTTGTGAATGCAGTGAATGGGTGTTTGTTTTTTAGCTAAAAACACTCCACATGTTAATACTGAATAAGCAATAAAAAAACAGACTCACCAAAACTTTGTTCTCTTTCTGTATCGCTTTGGCCCTCACTGCGAGTCATGTCAGGGGATGTTTGCCCAAGTAATCCAAGGTCTCAGCTGGGTCCAGGTGACAGATCCCATGGCTCCAAATTGACAACTTGGGGGACATCTTCACTGACAATTTCCTCAAAAAAAAAAAAGTACTAGACAACATTTATTATTCCACCAAAAGTCGCTTCTGTTTCAGGCATATATTTTGCCCAATTAGTCAACCAACCTTGAACTTGGTATGGTGGTAATGTTGCTTTTTCACAAGTTGACTCCACCATGCTCGTCTCTGGACTCCACGTGACCTTTTTTTTTTAGCCATAGTGGTCACGCTGGCTTTTGTAGGACTATTTCCTGCCAAAACAGCAAAAAAAAAAAAAAAAAAAAAGGAAGGTGATGCCATTGCAAGGGGACAAAGACTTGACAAGTGCCAACATTGTTAAACTCCTGCAGTTGACCCCCCCCCGTCTCATACCTACCTCTAAATGTGTGGACACTTATTAGCCAATAGGCTTTGTTTGTGGTAAATGTTATGACACAAAATGTTGGTGATCCCCTGCTTATGAGCCACAACACACCCAATAGCCAAGGAGGAGCCCAGGGGAAGCTTTATAAGTTTGCTTGGAGCAGTGGGACAGTGGGGACATAGCATACAGGTACTGGGGACTGCAGTGGGCCTGTACATGGATGTCCTGCACTAATGATGGGTCTGGGGCACTGATGTACAGTACACAAGTTTTTTGTACCAGCCCTGGAAGGAGATCAGCAGCCAGGCACAGAGTAGAGGTGGATGTGGGAGGATATCTTTGGGGAGGGGGGTGGGGTGCGCAAAGTCCTGCCTCCTGGACCGGCTCCTAGAATGGATGTCACACTGGTCCAAAACTGGGATGTGTGACGTTCATCATAAGACCCGATCCAGGAGCTGTCATTTTGTGTGACTGCGAGCATCGGTAAGTGGCATTTCCCTGCTCTGTGTAAACCAGCAGCTCTCCACTCTCCATGGCTACAGTGGCAAGGCTGCATTGATGGGCACTGTTGAGCCAGGCAGCAAGTGAGCTTTAAACCTTAACTTTGGCATGAAGCCCCTGGGCTTTTTCCCACATAGAAACACCCCTGTCTGTGGATTCATGATTTAGGGTTTAAAGTTGGAATTAACGGTTTGGATTGTGGCCTGGCATCACTTCATGTGTTTCCTCCAGTGTTGGTGGCCGATGGATGGTAGGTTCCCTTGTTCCTTTGCAGGGGGCTTTGCTTGAGCTGCATTTTTTTTCCTGTTTAAAGTTAATACAATAAAGAACAAATAGGAATGAAATTAGCAGAACATCAACAACTAATATTCTTCATATATGCTTTAGATTAGCTTTATCTTTTCTAAAGAAAAAGTCTCTCAAAAAAAATGTTTTATGAGCTTACATAGAATTCTCTCTAGCCACTTTTACAAAGAACGTATACAGACACATAATTTACACATATACATATTGTATAGACACAAAATTGCTTACTTTTGTAAAGGATATGATATAGGTGATCGAGCTGGTCTGGTTCATGATGCTTGAGATTGCACTTTTCCTTATTTGGTCCTTTGATCGCTCCACACCATATTTATTTTGTAGAACTGCGATCACCTTGTCCAGAATTATAGGTGGAATGCTACTAAATAGAAAATAAATGAAGTACCTTCGTCCTAACATTGAATAGAAAGATTGGCAATTGAGGAGGCAATATGGACTATCATGGTACAGTATAGACTTACACAATGGAGATACAAAAATATAAATGTATTGTACAAAACATAATTATTAAAACTTGGGCAAATATACAATTATGTTTTGTACAATAAATTTATATTTTTATATCTCCATTGTGTAAGTCTATACTTGTACCATAAAAGTCCTCAATTGACAATCTTTCCAGAATTATGTCATTTCTGGTGTTGCGCCTTTCATAATTCTGCAGCTTGCAGTCGTAGTCCTTTTTTTCAAGTATGGCCACCATCTCGCCCTTACTCATAGGTGTGGCTTTAGCTCTCCTACTAGCTCCACCACCGCTGTGCTGCCTGGAACTCGCAGAATCCGCAATATCCTCCACAAACCTTACGCCGACTAGCCTGTCTGTGTCGCATGTAAGATAATATTCGAGCCGTTCATGCCCTTGCGTCATCACACACCTGGGAGTGTAGTTCCAAGCATGCGCAGTGTATAAAGCCTGTGTGATCGTTTGATGAACCGCCGTAGAAAAGATCTGAGTGGAGGACGATTGAGCGGCAACGCACGAAAACTGGCAGAAAATGAAGGTACGACTTTATATTGGGGCATAGGTGTTTAATGGCCTACACTGCTTATATTGGGGCCTAGATAGCTGTTTAGTGGCCTATACAGCTTATATTGGGGCATAGAGGTTTAGTGGACTATACTGTATACTGTGGCCTATATTGGGGACAGCTTATGGGGAAGCCAGATGAACTTGCGTTATGCTTTGTCTTGTGTTGTCTTGCAGGCGTCATGACTGACAAATTCACATCACCGGATTTTCTGCCACATTTCATCGATCAAGACAGGCAGATGCCATGTTTGTGGAGAATCAAAAGCAAGGATTTTTCCAATGAACAAAAAAAGAAACGAGGCATTGAAAAAACTTGAATTATGCAAATCCTTTTACCCCAATGCAGACACCAGGTATGTGCGCACCAAAATTGCAAATCTCTGCAGCATCTTCAAAAGGGAGCTGAATAAAATTTAGGGAGTCAGAGGTCAGGAGCAGCAGCAGATGTGTATGTACCAAGGCTCTGGTACTTTGACAGCCTGCGCTTTGACTGAGCAGTGTGACCCCAGACCATCTGTCAACTCTGCCTTCCACCTTTGCTGTGGGCCTATGTCCTGAATCACAAGAGGAAGATGTGGAGGAGCCAACCTTGACAAAGGTATAGCATTGAAGAACATATTGTCTCTAAAAAATACAATGTTTAAAACTAAAAATTATTGAGCCAATATTTCAGCTTTAACAAAGTTTCCTTCTCAAAACACTGTAGTCAAATTACAGAAAAAGTCTCTTGTTTTATTGATGACCAAATAAAAAAACATTATAATGTCATATTTTCATACACAGGAAAGTGTGAATGTGGAGGAGCCCACTGGAAGCACTGTGTCGGAGTAGCTGATCCCCACACTACCTCCTGCTGCCAAAAGAACTAGGATAACCAAAAAACTGGAGGATGCTGCTGCTTCTTTTTTGACCAATACCTCTACAGCCCTCCAAAGAAATCTAGATGAGGCTGATTCTTTTTTGGATCCCTAACAGCAAACATATTGTGCCTCATGTTGGAGGACCAACGGCACATGTGAGGTCCTCCTACTACAGGTGCTAAACAAGGGGGTCAAAGACAAAATCACCGAGCACACCCACCTGTCAGAGTACCAGCCTCCACCTCCACTACCACCACAGCAGCCATGTGATCCCCACCAACCAGCATGGTCTGCAGACTACCATTATTCCCACCTATAAATACTATTAGTTTATGATTTGTTCTTTTTCCGTTTTATATTCTTATGTTTTTGTTGCCAATTTTTGAGTGTGGAATGCACTTTTTGTTACAGTAATATGTTTTGATGTCTGACAGAGGATCTCTAAGTTGATTTCTGTTCTTTTTATTTTTATTACAAAAAAATTAAATTGTTGAGCACAATACTTGCCTATGTTTTTTTTCAGATTGCATATTTGGAGTAGGCAGTTACATAAAAACACAGCAGCCATGTGATCCCCACCAACCAGCATGGTCTGCAGACTACCATTATTCCCACCTATAAATACTATTAGTTTATGATTTGTTCTTTTTCCGTTTTATATTCTTATGTTTTTGTTGCCAATTTTTGAGTGTGGAATGCACTTTTTGTTACAGTAATATATGTTTTGATGTCTGACAGAGGATCTCTAAGTTGATTTCTGTTGTTTTTATTTTTATTACAAAAAAAATAAATTGTTGAGCACAATACTTGCCTATGTTTTTTTTCAGATTGCATATTTGGAGTAGGCAGTTACATAAAAACAAAGCTTTAAAAAAAACAAGGGACACCAAAATAATTTTCTTTTTTCTATAAGTGTCGGTTCACAAAGGGACAGCTTCAAAGTCGTCCGACTCTGAAGCTTCCCCGCACAGCGTGACCTCAGCGCGGCTTGCAAACAACTTCTTTAATAGAAGTCACTGTAAGCCCCTCCGGAGTCGCCCCAAAGTAGTACAGGAACCTTTTTCTAAGTCGGAGTTACTTTGTACTGCATGGGGCGCGACTTGTCAGGCTTAAAAGTCACCTGACAGGGTCACCCCTGTGTGAACCGGACTTAATAAATCCTGGATAATGGTATTGTGGTAACTTCAAAGAACAATCATAGAACATGCTTAACCACTTGCCGACCAGCCACCATCATTATACGGCAGCAAGTCAGCTCGTTCACGCAAATCGTCGTAGCTGTACGTAGGCCCTTTAAACAGCTATAGCAGGCATGCGTGCACACCGGCTGCACGGCAGGGAACCCGATGCGTGTGGCCGGCGGGCGCGATGTCCGCCGGCCACACGAGATCGTGGGCACGAGAGCCAGAACAGGGATGTGTGTGTCTGTGTTTGTGTAAACACACAAATCCCCATTCTATCAGGAGAGACGGATTGTCTGTTCCTACTAATTAGGAACAGCGATATGTCTCCTCCTCCTAGTCAGTCACATCCCCATCAGTTAGAAGCACACACGAGGGAACACATTTAACCCCGTGATTGCCCCCTAGCATTAACCCCTTCCCTACCAGTGACATTTACACAGTACTCAATGCATCTTTATAGCACTGATCGCTGTATAAATGTCAATGGTCCCAAAAATGTGTCAAAAGTGTCTGCTCTGTCCGCCACAATATCGCAGTCCTGCTAAAAATCAAAGATCGCCGCAATTACTAGTAAAAATAATAAAAATGCCATAAATCTCTTTTCTATTTTGTAGACGCTATAACTTTTGCGCAAACCAATCAATATACACTTATTGTGTTTTTTTTTTTTTAACCAAAAATATGTATAATATATATTGGCCTAAACTGATGAAGAAATTCCTTTTTTCTTTTTTTTTTTTTTTTTTTTTAATTTGGAAAAATGTATTATACCAAAAAGTATAATATATATATATATATATATATATATATATATATATATATATATATATATATATATATATATATATATATATATATATATATATATATATATATATATATATTTTTTTTTTTTTTTTTAATTGTCCTTTTTTTTTGTTTATAGCGCAAAAAATAAAAACCACAGAGGTGATTAAATACTACCAACAGAAAGCTCTATTTGTGGGGTAAAAAGACGTCAATTTTGTTTGGGTACAGCGTCGCACATACGTGCAATTGTCAGTTAAAGCGACCCAGTGCCGTATCGCAAAAAATGGCTTGATTATTAAGGGGGAAAATCTTCCGGGGCTGAAGTGGTTAAGGGCAAATCATTCATATCACAACAGAACACATGCCTTTTTAAGTACATTTTTACATCAGCATCACCAGCAGCAGCTTCATTATTATCACATTAAATAAAAGATGATAATGTGCACTGTATTTCGAAATTTCATTTGCCGTGAAACGAATGTTCTTTCTTGAATATGATTGCTAGTTTACATGACCGAATTCTTCCAGCTCGTTCTTTGGTTCCGATCATGCGTGTTTGTATTTTCAACTTTTGTGTGACGATTTTGTAGTCACTATCCGAAAATCAGGCATTCTGTTTACGTGCAACAAAAATGATATAGTCTGCATATCAGGATTTTTTCGTCCGAAAAATCTGAATCGACCGTTGAAAGGACTATAGTAACAGTAAAATTTTCGGACGATCGGCCGTCGTACGAAAATTAACGTACAAATTTTGCATCGTGTGTATAGGCCTTTACGTTCACAAAGACCAAATAATATACACTGATTTGGGTTATTTTTTACCAAAGCTATGCAGCAGTATAAATTTTGGCCAAAATTTTATGAAAAAAAATTACTAATTTGCTAAATTTTATAACAGAAATGAAGAAAAATGCATTTTGTACAAAGTTGTCAGTCTTTTTTTTATTTTCTAGTGTAAGTAATAAAAAACCCAGTGGTGTCTAAATACCACCAAAAGAAAGCTGTGTGAAAAAAAGGACAAACATTTCATATGGGTACAGTGTTGCATGACTGAGTAATCGTCATTCAAAATGTGAGAGCATTGAAAGCTGAAATTGGTCTGGTTAGGAAGGGGGTTTAAGTGCCCAGTGGGCAAGTCGTGGCTGACAGCTTGTAGTTTTCAATGAACGGCAAGGGCACTGGTGAGCCTTCTCGTAGTCCATTGATCTTCCTGCTCCCAGGTAACTGCCTTGCCTGTGCAAGGTAGGGGCAGACGGCTATCTTGAGAGTCTGCAGAAGCCTGAGATTGCACCCACAATCTGCTGATAAAGGGTGCAATGCTCTCCAGGCTCCTTAGAAAAAACATAAATGCACATTTTTTACTTGTGAAAAAAATTTTTTTTTAATTTATTTTAAAGGTGAACTTATTTTTTTTTAAAAAAAGAAATACATATGGAAACAAAGCCTTATTCATTCCCCCACTGGATGGAGTGCTCAATGTTTCCTTTTCTTTTTTTTTCTCTTGGGTTAAGGGATATGGCATAACTTTTTGGCTATGTGCTATCTCTTCCTCAGGACCTGCCCCCTTTTTCTGTGTACTGTACAATAAAAATAAGATATATTTAGACATACCTTTTTATATTACCTATCTTGGAGTACAGTACAGGACACTGGTCCCTTTCCTCTCCTTTTCTTTTCTTGATATCATCACTTGCTAACTAAACTGGAGCCTTGAAGAGCAGATGGGCTTATATGGTGACCCAGGGGTGGTCTCGGCAAAGCTTTTTGCCAGTTTCCAAGCACCTGAAGGTAGCAGCATATAACCCATGATCTATTAATCAATTAATGTGTCCTGTACGCCAAGATACTTAAAGTGGTTGTTAACCAACTTATATAAAAGTATCCTATCTGCGCTGTAATATGCCATTAAATGTCCCTGTGCCTGTGTTATGTAAAAAATAATATGCTTATCTATATCAGCGTGGAGCTGACTCTTTGGGTCTCTTCACTTTCCGGCTCACAGTTCCAGCGGGCGGGGGCCGAGCACTCCCACTGACGTCAGCCAGGAGGGGGAGAGAAGAGAGCCGCGCATCAGATGAGCGATGGGGGGCCGTGCTGATATAGATACAGATGAGCATATTTTTTACATAATACAGGTACAGAGACACCTATTGGTATATTACAGCATGTATTGGATGATTTTATATGAAATATGAGAGCAGTGGGGGGGAGGGGGCAGGGGAGACGCAGGAGAGCAGGGCTGCGGATGACGGCACATTAACGGACCATGGTGATTATCGTGGTCAGTTTACATGGGGAGGGCATAGACAGGCAGGATCAGCTAGGTATTACAGGAGGCCAAATTACACAACACAAGCACTGTGCTGTATAACATGCTTTAAAGAAACATAATCTGTTTTTTTTTTTTGTTTTGTTTTTTGGGTTAGCAAACGCTTTAGTTTAGCGGTATGTCAGAATTCCCCTTTTTTTCTTAATGGCTTTTGTTATTGTTATAGGAGCTGTTCTGTGTGTGTGGGGCCCTGAAACGTGCTCGATTGCTGAGCCCAGGTGTTGCCGAAGTTGTATTTGTAAGAAAGGAGGATGCTGTTGGTGCATATAAAAAATACAACAACAGATACTTAGATGGTAAGTAGTAGTCTTTCGCTGTTCAGGGTGCTTTCAGGGCCATCCATGAATATGCAAATCAAATTATTTGGGGTTATCCACACAATGACAGTAGTCCTATCACAACATTTGATTTATGTTTGTTACACTCGGTTCTGTAACTCTGGTTGTAACGCGCTGTAACTATCTGTTATCTTATACTATGTTATAACAACTGGAATCAAACTACTTATGTTTTATTGCATTGCAATGCCAATTCCTATAATTTATAATAATAATAAAAAAAAACGGAGTCCCAATCGCTCATAAAAGTATTCCCTGCTGAACTTGTTTTAGGATTTGTGGTGAAAGGTTGAATTCATTTTTTGTTGTATCACTTGCCTGAAAATGTTTAATGTGACGAGTATCGGTACTCCTACAAATGCACCGATACCTGAAACTGATACTTTCAGGCTCGGTTCTTTGAGCTGTTGAAGTGTTGAAGTCCGGTAATTGGAGCTGTCAAAATAAAAAAAAGCAGACAGCAATGTTTATCAACATTGCTCAGCCGCTGAAACACTAAAATAAAAAGAAACATTTCTTTTTGTATCTTTCTGTTTCTTCATCTGCAGATGAAAGGGATGAACAAATGTTCCTCTGTTTTAACCCCTTATTAACCCTTAATTTACTCTAATCAGCCTTAATTAACTCCCTATTCTCTAACATTGAATTATTTTCCTGTTTTTTTTTTTTGTTCATTTTATTTTATAAAGGATAAACAATTAAAACTTTTTTTGTTTGCTTTGTTAGTGAATATTTTACACATATATATGTTAACATATATTTACACATTTCACAATGATAAAGCGCAGAATTTAAAAAAAATCTTTATTTCATTTGTAAATAACTTTTCAATGCTTTGTACCATTGCTGACAGCTGAAGTGAAAACAAAACAGTTGTGGTATGTATCAGTAATTGGTATCGGCGAGTACTAAAAAAATGGTATCGGTACTCGTACTCATTGTAAAAAAAATGGTATTGGTGCATCCCTAGTTGTATTTCATGTTTACATTTTCAGTTGTATTTATCGGTGTACAACAGAGAGAGTTACCTCAGCAAAAAGTTTGACAAAATCGTTCACAAAATATATATTTAATAGATATTTAAACTTTAAGCTTTAGTGAAGCATACAGTAGTTAACTACACATACCCATGGTTAACATGCTATGCTAATTTACAGGCAGAAACTACCTTTAGGGAACTGAACAGTTGTTTTTGAGATTAAAAATTGAGATATTACCCTCCCTGTAGCTCCTGAAAGAAAAGTCACTGATAGTAGATAAGATCATAGGTTCAAGGCCTTAAGATTAAAGTCCCATTCAGGGCAAAAAAAAATGTTTTCTCTTGCGTTCATTGACGGCCCTTCAGATTCTTGACCAATGGAGTTTTATAGTGCCATCTACAGGAGTAGCACACTAGGCAGGAAAAAAAAACTTAGCCCCTCCTAGGGGGAGTCCTCTTGAACATAAAACCTCCTATCTGCATAGGCAAACCATTTTATCTACCTAGTGTTTCAGGAGTAAGGACCTAGTTTCCTGCTGAGACCTGTTTTTTCCATAGCTTTTTTTCGTGGGATTTTTGCCTGCAGAGATCTAAAATCATCAAGGCGAGCAGGAAGTGTCCCCCACCATCGCCATCTTCCTCGAACATCTCAAAACCACTATAATTCCACTGGGGGAATCCCCCTCCTTTAAGGATCCTGTGGACAATAGGGCAGAAGCAATCGCACATTCTATTTTTACCATTGCTGGGTTTGCGTTGTCCTGTGTTGGCCACTGCCCTGGTTTCAGACACTGACTAAATGGGCCGAGGTTCTGCAGCAAGGGTTGTCCCCTGGACAAGTTCCCCAGGCATACATAGAACTGGTGGACCAGCTTGTCCAGGGCCTGAAGTACGTTTGTAATGCATCCTTTGATGCTGCTCCTCTCCTTTCCAAGGTCTCTGTCTCAGAAATGTTGTTCTGATGTTTGCTTTGGCTCAAATGTTGTTCTGCAGGCCCGCCTTTCCGGGGGGATGCCTCTTTGGCGCTACCATGGACGACATCAATAACCTTACAGGTGGTAAGAGTACCTTTCTCCCATAGGACAAATAGAGCAAATAATCACGTCAGAAGTCTGGGTCTTCCTTCATGGCTCATAAGACTATTTTTTTATTCCAATGGCGCCTCTGAAAAAGGCTCCAAGCCCTTCAAGGCTTCCGTGTGCGGTTACAATCGTTCTTGGTCCAATATGCCCACAGACAGGTTCTCCTCGGCATGAAAGTCCCCCCCCCCCCCTCCAGGGTGGGGGTGGGGGGGGGGTTGCCTTCACTGGTTTTCAGGCCCGTGGACCTTACTCATTCCCAACAAGTGGGTCCAGTATCTAATTGGGACCAGTTGCAAAATGAAATTTATTTCCTTTTTCACCAGAGAAATTATTTTCCTCCAATCCTTATCATCCTTATTGTCCATGATTGCACATTTTGGCACTCTACATCCCTGCTTCTGCAGGGAGTGATTGTTCCGGTGCCCGAATGGGACCGATTCCAGGGGTTTTACTCCAACCTGTTCAGGGTCTCAAAGGAGGACAAGGTTTGCCAATTCTGGACCTCAAGGTCTTGAATTCATTTGTCTATATACCCTATATATTATTAAATAAGAATTCATCAACACCATTGCATCGCACAGCTCAGTGAACAATTGATATGGATGCAAAACAGTAAAGTGCAAAGTGCTTGAAATAATTCATAAACACACAATTTCTGCGTATTCTGGTGAATTGACTACTGGGTGTATTGTAGATCCGTTTTTTATGATAACTCGATGTGGGTATGTAACTGTTTTGATCTGTCTCTTTGAAGTACGTTTCAGTAAGTATCTTCCCCTCGTGTTTAAACCATGTCAGATCCAGGAAATTCACTTGATCCAAGCTCCACTCTCCAGTGAAGCGAAGATTATAATCATTTCGGTCTAAACGTTCCAAGAAACATTCCAAACTTTCTAATGGGCCTTCCCATACTAGTAAAATGTCATCTATGTAGCGTTTGTAGAGTGCCCAACCTGAGGGCCGCTGGCCCATACATAAAATGGTGTGGAGGCTTCAGACGTTCTACTGCCCCAGAAAGACAGCGTGTGACAAAACGTGTAGGGTAGGGCTAGTACGCTGATGCCAACACGTTGTGCAGGATTGCACTCGCTCACACACAAACCAGAGCGGCTGGAGGCAATTGGGAAAACATTTATGCCTAGAATCCCTAGTGTCGGGTCTGACACTTGTAATATGTGAGTGAACTTCTTTTAAATGTTTTAAATAAACTTTTTAAAGCGTTATTGCACTATTGTAGCTTCTTTCTTCTTTCTCTTATATCTGGATGAAATATGACATGGAATAGGGGTAGGCAACCTTTTAGTAGTACTGTGCCAAAACAAGATGTTGAAGGCTGATACAGTCTCACCAGAGCCCATGCAGTCTCGCCAGAGCCCATAAACTATTTATGAACACTTTAAGGCTCTGTAAAGCACCGTGTCTATATTTGCAGCCAAGAAGGCACATAAAGCACTGATTGATAGTCGATTGATATATAGTTGAGTGCACTATTATTATTGTTCTTGTCTGTTTATGACGAACTGTTTTGCAATATATTTTCACCATTTAAGCTATTTATATAAACCTATATAAAACAAAATAATACTGGAGTTTGTGGTTTGGATTTGAACATAATGGTATGTCATATAATTTTGCATATGGACAAGGTGCTGTTGCATGTAAATCTGATTTTCAGATTAATTTTAATTATTATATAAAATAATGAATGTGGGTGCCTTTTTGGTGGAGTGATTTTTTTTTTGAGGGGGGGTGCAGCATTTCATTCTTGGACCCAGGCAGCACAATGTCCTGGGCAGGTTCTGCATTGGTGGTACACTAATCACAAAGTAAAAACCCAGGCATTTAAAGTAGGGCAAAGTATCATATAAGGGTTCTAACTGTAGAAGCATAGGAGTCTAAACCATAAGTGATCCGGTGGCTTGACCAGTGGTGTAATTTATTGTTCAGGATAGGAGCAGGGGCCTCTATAGCAGAATACAACATGTGCTGAAAGGGCCGGAGCCTCACCCCTCCAGATCTACAGTTTATCCTGCTGCTTGTTCTACTTATTGCAACATTAAAATTACATTTCTCTTCCGTTCATCGACACAGCGCCTTCTTAATCTTGACCATTGGGTTATATCGCCTCTGCAGGAGTAGGACTAAAAACACCTGGCTACGCCCATGGGATGTCCTCAGTCAGTATATAACCCCCTCCCTGCTTTAGGTATTCAGTTTTTTTCTGTCTAGTCAGGAGTAAGGACCCAGCTCCTTGCTGGGATCTTTTGGTCCTAGCAAATTTTTACTTTTTGTCCTTTTTTTTTTTTTTTTCCTATGCATTTTCTCCTTGGAGAAATGCAATTAACTGCCGGACTGGGCGACGGGCTGGATAATCTAGATCCAGTGGTCTCCCCAGTCCAGCTAGTGAGCACATGCAGACCGCAGCTACGCGCTAGGTCAGCCACGACATAGCCTCAACGGACGGAGGCTGGCCCGCGAGTTAAACGTCTCGCAGGGTCGCATACGAACAGGCTCTGGTCTGAGACGCAGTGGTCCCTTGGCCAATAGCCCCCCACTTCGGTGGTGAGGAATTCTGTCTGGAGGGTCACCTGCACCATGGATTGGTAAGTACGGTTCCTCCTTTCCCCCTTTGTGCGGTTTGGGGTGGACGAGGGTACCCTCCAGGGATGGTCGGACCTGCCTGCAGGATCCCTCCTCCCATCCTAAAGTCCCCTGGTTAAACTGGGCCTCCCCCTCCCCCCACGGATTGGTAGGAGTCCCAGGGCATGCAGCAGAGACCTCTGGGGGTCTCCCCTGCCATTTCCCTTCTGGGTGGTGTGTGTTCTGCCCTGGGGGTATGGGGGGGTTCTAGTGCAGAGGGGTGCAGCGGAGACCCCTAGGTGCATGCCCTGCTGTGTGTGTGCAGTGTGAGGTAGTGTGCAGTTTGGGGGTCCCAGTGCAGAGGGCACAGCGGTGTCCCCTTAAATGTTCACCCTGCCTGGTGGTACAGTACCTTTTTGGAAGGGGGTCCCTTTGCAGAGGGTGTAGCAATGTGGAAGGTACAGAGAGGATCCTGGCAGCATGCTGGTGGTCTGATGACATCATGTCTTGGTCTGGCTGGTCTCCGGCTGGCGGCCATGTTTGTGTAGCCGATGAGGTCACGGCAGCCATTTTCCGTTGGTCTGGCCGATCTGCAGCTGGCGGCCATGTTTGTGTAGCCGATTATGTCACGGCGGCCATTTTTCATTAGTTTAGTGAGACACTAGAGACGGCCAGAACCTCATGGAGATGCCAGAGCGCCTCCTCTTCCTCCCCTATGCTTCTCTTCCTGTCCCGGGATATATGAAATAGATGCCGACATTGGTGTTTCTGCATCCGAATTGCAGCGCTTCTCCATTTGGTAGGGTGAGCCTTTCGGGGTCCTGTGTATCTCCCTCTCTGCTGATAGGTACCGTGGTATTGGGGTGTCCCATAGTGGTGCCAAAATTCTTTTGTACTACAGGGTCTTCTTCCTTATGAAGCCTCAGGGTCACATCTCACCCACTGATCCCCTCATGGAGGTGGCTGGTCCTTCGGAACCCCAGCTTCCCATGGTTGCGCTGACGGCGGTCCTTGAGTCATTAGTATCCCAGTTGGAAGTAGCGTGTAAGCAAAGACCCGAGAGGAAGCGTTCCCCGCCTTCCCCTACTCAGTCTGTCTCATCTGATTCTGAGCCTGATGCCGCCGGGGACGTGGCCCGTCCAAGGGGGTTTAAAATCTCGCCCCCTGACCAATCCGATAGTGAGGATGAGTCCTGCGGTCTCAACAGCGAGTGAAAAAACGCAGGTGGACGCCCTTGTTACTGTGTTGCGAGAGACACTAAAGATGGGGGATGCGGCTGACAGGGCCCCAGATGTGGCTGTGTCCTTTGGTACACATAAGTCACCTCCCACACCAAGGGTGATTCCTTGTCTGCCTTATTTTGATAGGTTTACCTATAAGGAATGGGAACAACCATAATCACCCTTTGTGGTCCCCAAACGTTTCTCAGTACGCTACCCCTTTGAAGAATCACTTTTAACCACTTGACCACTGGGCACTTAACCACTTCAGCCCCGGCAGGTTTTACCCCCTTCCTGACCAAAGCATTTTTTACAATTTGGCACTGCATCGCTTTAACCACTTCAGCCCCGGAAGGATTTACCCCCTTCCTGACCAGAGCACTTTTTACAATTTGGCACTGCGTTGCTTTAACTGCTAATTGCGCGGTCATGCAATGCTGTACCCAAACGAAATTTGCGTCCTTTTCTTCCCACAAATAGAGCTTTCTTTTGATGGTATTTGATCACCTCTGCCGTTTTTTTTTTGCGCTATACACGGAAAAAGACCGAAATTTTGAAAAAAAATATTTACTTTTTGTTCTAAAAAAAAATCCAATAAACTCAATTTTAGTCATACATTTAGGCCAAAATGTATTCGGCCACATGTCTTTGGTAAAAAAAATGTCAATAAGTGTATATTGGTTTGCGTAAAAGTTATAGCGCCTACAAACTAGGGTACATTTTCTGGAATTTACACAGCCTTTAATTTATGACTGCCTGTCGTTTCTTGAGGTGCTAAAATGGCAGGGCAGTACAAAACCCCCACAAATGACCCCATTTTGGAAAGTAGACACCCCAAGGAAATTGCTGAGAGGCATGTTGAGCCCATTGAATATTAATTTTTTTTGTCCCAAGTGATTGAATAATGACAAAAAAAAAAAAAGAAATTACAAAAAGTTCTCACTAAATTGCTCACATAGGCCATGGGCATATGTGGAATTGCACCCCAAAATATATTTAGCTGCTTCTCCTGAGTATGGGGATACCACATGTGTGGGACTTTTTGGGAGTCTAGCCGCGTACGGGGCCCCGAAAACCAATCCCTGCCTTCAGGATTTCTAAGGGCGTACATTTTTGATTTTACTCCTCACTACCTATCACAGTTTTGAAGGCCATAAAATAACCAGATGGCATAAAACCCCCCCAAATGACCCCATTTTGGAAAGTAGACAACCCAAGCTATTTGCTTTGAGGCATATTGAGTCCATGGAATGTTTTATATTTTGCATAAGTTGCGGGAAAGTGACAATTTTTTTTTTTTTTTGCACAAAGTTGTCACTAAATGATATATTGCTCACACAGGCCATGGGCATATGTGGAATTGCACCCCAAAATACATTTAGCTGCTTCTCCTGAGTATGGGGATACCACATGTGTGGGACTTTTTGGGAGCATAGCCGCGTACGGGGCCCCGAAAACCAATCACCGCCTTCAGGATTTCTAAGGGTGTAAATTTTTGATTTCACTCTTCACTGCCTATCGCAGTTTCGGAGGCCATGGAATGCCCAGGTGGCACAAACCCCCCCCCCCCCCCAAATGACCCCATTTTGGAAAGTAGACACCCCAAGCTATTTGCTGAGAGGCATGGTGAGTATTTTGCAGCTCATTTGTTTTTGAAAATGAAGAAAGACAAGAAAAAACATTTTTTTTTTTCTTTTTTCAATTTTCAAAACTTTGTGACAAAAAGTGAGGTCTGCAAAATACTCACTATACCTCTCAGCAAATAGCTTGGGGTGTCTACTTTCCAAAATGGGGTCATTTGGGGGGGTTTTTTTGCCACCTGGGCATTCCATGGCCTCCGAAACTGACAGGCAGTGAAGAGTGAAATCAAAAATTTACGCCCTTAGAAAGCCTAAAGGCGGTGCTTGGTTTTCGGGTCCCGTGCGCGGCTAGGCTCCCAAAAAGTCCCACACATGTGGTATCCCCGTACTCAGGAGAAGCAACAGAATGTATTTTGGGGTGTAATTTCACATATTCTCATGGCATGTTTGAGCAATATATCATTTAGTGACAACTTTGTGCAAAAAAAAAAAAATTGTCTCTTTCCCGCAACTTGTGTCACAATATAAAATATTCCATGGACTCGACATACCTCTCAGCAAATCGCTTGGGGTGTCTACTTTCCAAAATGGGGTCATTTGGGGGGGGGTTTTGAACTGTCCTGGCATTTTATGCACAACATTTAGAAGCTTATGTCACACATCACCCACTCTTCTAACCACTTGAAGACAAAGCCCTTTCTGACACTCTTTGATTTCATGAAAAAAAATTTTTTTTTTTTGCAAGAAAATTACTTTGAACCCCCACACATTATATATTTTTTTTAAAGCAAATGCCCTACAGATTAAAATGGTGGGTGTTTCATTTTTTTTTTTTTACACAGTATTTGCGCAGCGATTTTTCAAACGCATTTTTTTGGGAAAAAACACACTTTTTTTCATTTTAATGCACTAAAACACACTATATTGCCCAAATGTTTGATGAAATAAAAAAGATGATCTTGGGCCGAGTACATGGATACCAAACATGACATGCTTTAAAATTGCGCACAAACGTGCAGTGGCGACAAACTAAATACATTTTTAAAAGCCTTTAAAAGCTTTTACAGGTTACCACTTTAGATTTACAGAGGAGGTCTACTGCTAAAATTACTGCCCTCGATCTGACCTTCGCGGTGACACCTCACATGCATGGTGCAATTGCTGTTTACATTTGACGCCAGACCGACGCTTGCGTTCGCCTTAGCGCGAGAGCAGGGAGGACAGGGGTGCTTTTTTTTTTTTTTTTTTTTTCTTTATATTTTTTGCTTTTTTATCTTATTTTTAAACTGTTCCTTTCATTTTTTTTTTTTTTTTTTTTTTTTTTAATCATTTTTATTGTTATCTCAGGGAATGTAAATATCCCCTATGATAGCAATAGGTAGTGACAGGTACTCATTTTTGAAAAAATTGGGGTCTATTAGACCCTAGATTTCTCCTCTGCCCTCAAAGCATCTGACCACACCAAGATCAGTGTGCTAAAATGCTTTCCCAATTTCCCAATGGCGCTGTTTACATCCGGCGGAATCTAAGTCATAAAATGCTCGTAGCTTCTGGTTTCTTAGGCCATAGAGATGTTTGGAGCCACTCTGGTCTCTGATCAGCTGGCTGAATCACCGGCTGCATTCTCAGGTTCCCTGTTGAGACAGGAGAGCCAGAGAAAAACACGGAAGACGGTGGGGGGGGGCATTCCCTCCCACTGCTTGTAAAAGCAGTCTAGAGGCTAATTAGCCGCTAGGATTGCTTTTACATGAAAGCCGACCGCTGGCTGAAAAGAATGATACCAAGATGATACCTAAACCTGCAGGCATCATTCTGGTATAACCACTCAAAGTCGTGAATGGCGTACCTGAAGACAAAAAAATGGTTAACAATAAAGCACAGTAAACGGTAAAGTATAAAAAATTGTATACCTGAAAAGCAAACATGATAAAACATAATAACAATAAAACATTGCAGAATAGAATACAGTAAAAAAGAGCAGAACAATAGAGAGAGAATAGAGAGAGAGAACAAGAAAACGACAACTATTTTTTTTTATTTTATATTTTTGTTTGTGTTTTTATTTTTTATTTTTTTTTTTACACTTTTTTTGTAACTAACTTTTATAAATGTAACTGGTTCCAGGTTCGGGTCTCTCAAAATGCGATGGCATCTTGGGAGACCCTGTGAAAGTGCGCCTAGTCTGTGGAATGCTGTACCCTACGCTAATACTCAACTAGTGTATGGTAGCGTTCAAAACATTCACCAATGCAAAGACCAGGATTGTCAGGACAGGAGGGACGATAATAGCGGGTGTCACGCCTATATCCGCGCTTGCTGCAGACACATCTTTTTTGTGGGGGTTCGTTGGGTAGGGGTACTCGGGAGGACATAAAGAAAATGCCTCTCATGCAGCTGACTGCATTTGGTTGGGGATGTGAATGGGGGAAGTACGGGCGCTGCAGAAGCGGTGGGTTCCCAATTAGGATTGGCGAATGCAGCAGGAAGGGCACTATGGGCACGACGGGCCTGTGTTTGTCTTTTTGGTGGCAGCGGGACACTACTTGTGCTTGCCACCTCAGCAGCTTGAACTGCACTTATGGGACTCGCCACGTCACCAAGTGTTACTGCAGTGCTGGTTTGACTACGACCGTGGTGTACTAGGCCGCTGGTGCTTGCCAGTTCACCAAAACGCTACCAAAAAAACGGTTAGCGATCGCAGGGATCAGGCCTGACTCTGCGAACGCTGCAGTTATGCGTTTAGTGTTTTGTAAGTGACAGTGATCGATCGATACTGCACTTGGGTGGGCTGGGCCGGGCGGAGGGGAAAAACGCAGGTGCTAGCAGGTATCTGGGCTGATCCCGCTAACACTGCGTTTTTGGGAACCCTAAACTGCTGGGGACGCTAGTATAGATCTGATCAGATATTGATGCGTTCAGATACTATACCACTAAAGGAGGCGTATGCTGCGTGCGTGGGTGTTAGCGGTACTGGCACTAATCTGACGCTGCCTGGGGCGACGCATATCACCGCCGGGCGATCAAGGGGCTAAACCTTTATTCGGTAATAAATGGCGGGTGCCCTGACACTATAAAAAATAAACGAACTAACCAGCGTCAACCGCAATGGTTATACGGTGATCAGTGGTGAAAGGGTTAACTAGAGGGCAATCAAGGGGTTAAAACATTTATTAGATAGTATATGGGGGTCCCTGACGCTATAAAACGCTGACGGCGAACCTAAATATTTACCTCCCTAACTAGCGTCACCAGCGACACTAATACAGCGATCAGAAAAATTATCGCTTAGTGACACTGGTGACGGGGGGTGATCAAGGGGTTAAAACTTTATTAGGGGGGGTTAGGGGGGTACCCTAGACCTACAGGGGGCTAACACTCACTGCCCTACCACTTCTAACTGTCACAAACTGACACCATGCAGTAATCAGAAAAAAAAAAAAATACTGCTTGGTGTCAGTGTGACTTGGGGGGCGATCGGGGGGGATCGGGGGTGTAATGTGTGCCTGGCATGTTCTACTGTGTGTTGTGGACTCACATGTCTTCTCTCCTCGGCGCCGGAACGGAAACTGCCGAGCCGAGGAGAGATGACATCACATCCTCTGCCTCTGTGTACTACACACAGGCAGGGGAGGATTCCCATTGGCTGGGAGCGATCGCGAGGGGGGGGCCACGATCGGATGGCCTCCCCCTCATCTCTAAATGCTCCCAGTCACAAGCCGACCGCCGCTGGCACCAGGGGGGGGTCCGATAGGACCCCCCACCCGCGGGAGGCAGATCACGTATGGGTACGTGATTCTGCCTGCCCGTGCCATTCTGCCGACGTATATCGGCGGGAGGCGGTCGGCAAGTGGTTAACTGCTAATTGCGCGGTCATGTAATGTTGTACCCAAACAAAATTTGCGTCCTTTTTTTCCCACAAATAGACCTTTCTTTTGATGGTATTTGATCACCTCTGCGGTTTTTATTTTTTGCGCTATAAATGGAAAAATTAGTATGTGGGGGTCACCGGCGCAAAAATGACTTTTAAAATTAAACAAACAATGTTACTTTGGTTGCTGCAGTAAAAAAAAACACCAATATAAGTGATAAAAATAAATACTAAAATATGCTGTTGGCTGCGCTACCCTACTGTTTTACTTAAGTACACCACTAATTTGCTCAAATCTAATAAATATGCGAAATTCTATGAAACATTTACATTTGCAAACTTAAAGTGCAATGTGCCAAATGCCAAAATACCATATATTCACATGATCAAAGATTGAATTGAATTTCCAATTAAATATATAGTTCAATATATATAAATACATAAACTATAGTGACCAAACTGTTACTGTGTGCAAATATACAAAAAAAGTGCTCTGTGAACTGTCCTTTATGAATAAGTGATTCTTGTGCTTTTCAAGTTAATCATCCATATTTCCTTGTGACCCTTCCACCATATAAAGTGACGATTCCACCACCATCTGTGCTAGCCACTCACCAGATGTTGGTAAATATGCGCCTTTGGTTCATTAGCAGGGATAACCACTCCACCTGTACTGTTCTCCTTGCTACATAGTTACATAGTAGGTGAGGTTGAAAAAAGACACAAGTCCATCAAGTCCAACCTATGTGTGTGATTATGTGTCAGTATTTCATTACATATCCCTGTATGTTGCGGTCATTCAGGTGATTATCTGACCCCAATCTCTATAGACAAACCATATCCATCCTCATAGAAAATAAATAGCGATCATTGCGCAGTATGAAACGGCTGTATTGAATAAAATACAAGTTATATAAAGACTGTACACTCACGTTTTTGGGTGCCCATTAGCCAGCACCAAGCTGTTACAGCAATTGTAATGGGTGAAGAAATCTCGTATGTGATATCCAGGCCGGCGTGCGTTGCAAGCCTCGTTTTTTTCGATTTGAGTTCCACGCCTCGCTCTCGCCTGGCCGGAAGTTTTGTAACGGCATGATAAATTTCCCAGCAGCCTCTACGCGTTTCGCAACGTCAATTGCGTCATCTGGAGCTTCCTGATGACGAAATTGACGTTGCGAAGCGCGTAGAGGATGGATATGGTTTGCCTATAGAGATTGGGGTCAGCAAGGAGAACAGTACAGGTGGAGTGGTTATCCCTGCTAATGAACATGATCATGTGAATTTATGGTATTTTGGCATTTGGCACATTGCACTTTAAGCTTGCACATGTAAATGTTTCATAGAATTTCGCATATTTATTAGATTTGAGCAAATTAGTGGTGTACTTAAGTAAAACAGTAGGGTAGCGCAGCCAACAGCATTTTTTAGTATAAATGGAAAAAGACTGAAAATTTTGAAAAAAATATTTTCTGCTTTTTGTTACAAAAAAAATCCAATAAACTCAATTTTAGTCATACATTTAGGCCAAAATGTATTCAGCCACATGTCTTTGGTAAAAAAAAGTCAATAAGCGTATATTTATTGGTTTGCGCAAAAGTTATAGCGTCTACAAACTAGGGTACATTTCTTGAGGTGCAAAATTTCAGGGCAGTACAACCCCCCCCCCCCCCAAATGACCCCATTTTGGAAAGTAGACACCCCACGGAAATTGCTTAGAGGCATGTTGAGCCCATTGAATATTTTTTTTTTTTTTTGTCCCAAGTGATTGAATAATGACAAAAAAAATAAAATATTTTACAAAAAGTTGTCACTAAATGATATATTGCTCACATAGGCCATGGGCTATGTGGAATTGCACCCCAAAATACATTCTGCTGCTTCTCCTGAGTACGGGACTTTTTTTGGAGCCTAGCGCGTACGGTGCCCCAAAAACCAATCGCCGCCTTCAAGATTTCTAAGGTCGTAAAGTTTTGATTTCACTCCTCACTGTTCACTCACAGTTTCGAAGGCCATAAAATGCCAAGATGGCACAAATGACCCGATTTTGGAAAGAACACACCCCAAGCTATTTGCTGAGAGGTATGGTGAGTATTTTGCAGACCTCGCTTTTTGTCACAAAGTTTTTTCTTTATTTTCAAAAACAAATGAGAGCTGCAAAATACTCACCATGCCTCTTATTTGTTTTTGAAAATGAAGAAAAAACTTTGTGACAAAAAGCGTGGTCTGCAAAATACTCACCATACCTCTCAGCAAATAGCTTGGGGTGTGTTCTTTCCAAAATGGGGTAATTGGGGGGGGGGGGGGGGTTGCAATCTGGGAATTCCATGGCCTCCAAAACTGTGATAGGCAGTGAGTGAAATCAAAAATTTACACCCTTAGAAACCTTGAAGGTGGTGCTTGGTTTTCGGGGTCCCGTACGCGGCCAGGCTCCCAAAAAGTCTCGCACATGTGGTATCACCGTACTCAAAAGAAGCAAAAGAATGTATTTTGGGGTGTAATTTCACATATGTCTATGGCATGTTTGAGCAATATATCATTTAGTGACAACTTTGTGCAAATAAAAATTTTTTTTACCGCAACTTGTGTCACAATATAAAATATTCCATGGACTCGACATGCCTCTCAGCAGATAGCTTGGGGTGTCTACTTTCCAAAATGGGGTCATTTTAGGGGTGTTTGAACTGTCCTGGCATTTTATGCACAACATTTAGAAGCTTATGTCACGCATCACCCACTCTTCTAACCACTTGAAGACAAAGCCTTTTCTGACACTTTTTTTACATGAAAAAAATATTTATTTTTTGCAAGAAAATTACTTTGAACCCCCAAACATTATATATTTTTTTAAAGCAAATTCCCTACAGATTAAAATGGTTGGTGTTTCATTTTTTTTTTTCACACAGTATTTGCGCAGCAATTTTTCAAACGCATTTTTTTGGGTAAAAAACCCTTTAATTTTTTTTGCACTAAAACACACTATATTGCCCAAATGTTTGATGAAATAAAAAAGATGATATTCGGCCGAGTACATGGATACCAAACACGACATCCTTTAAAATTGCGCACAAACGTGCAGTGGCGACAAACTACATACATTTTTAAAAGCCCTTAAAAGCCTTTACAGGTTACCACTTTAGATTTACAGAGGAGGTCTACTGCTAAAATTACTTCCCTCGATCTGACCTTCGCGGTGATACCTCACATGCATGGTGCAATTGCTGTTTACATTTGACGCCAGACCGACGCTTGCAATCGCCTTTGCGCGAGAGCAGGGGGGGGACAGGGGTGCTTTTTCTTTTTTTTTTTTTTTTTTTTTTTTTTTTCTTTTTTATCTTATTTTTAAACTGTTCCTTTCATTTTTTTAAAAAATTTTTTCATTGTTATCATTTTTGTTATCTCAGAGAATGTAAATATCCCCTATGATAGCAATAGGTAGTGACAGGTACAGGTAAAAATTGGGGTCTCAGATCTCTCCTCTGCCCTCAAAGCATCTGACCACACCAAGATCGGTGTGATAAAATGCTTTCCCAATGGCGCTGTTTACATCCGGCAAAAATCTAAGTCATGAAATGCTTGTAGCTTCCGGTTTCTTCGGCTATAGAGATGATTGGAGCCTTTCTGGTCTCTGATCAGCTCTATGGTCAGCTGGCCGAATCACCGGCTGCATTCTCGGATTACCTGTTGGGACTGGAGAGCCAGAGAAAACCATGAAAGACGGGGGGGGGGGGGACACACACACATTCCCTCCCACTGCTTGTAAAATCAGTCTAGAGGCTAATTAGCTGCTAGGATTGCTTTTACATGAAAGCCGACCGCTGGTTGAAAAGAATGATACCAAGATGATACCTAAACCTGCAGGCATCATTCTGGTATAACCAATCAAAGTCCAGCAACATACTAGTACGTTGCTGGTCCTTGTTGGGCATATATTGTTTTTTGGGGGTTTTTTTTTCATGCAGCCTGTGGGCTGAACGAAAAAAAGAGATTGATTGGTGGGTATGCCCACCATTAGAATACCTCGCTTCATCCACCCACTTCTAATGATGGGCATACATGCACCATTTATATATGCCGAAGCATGGGGGCATCCACCCGCAAAAGGTAGGAGCAAATCGCTCCCCTGCCCCTGCTGCCCCCATGCTTCGGCATATAATGCTCTTTTTTTTTTTAACTGTGGTCGTGAAATCACCTCTGACAGCGCTGGAGTCATGGCTTTATGTATCGTGGGAGCAAACGCTGTTGCTGTCAAGATAAATAAATCCACGCTGCAGCTGAATGGTGTACCTGAAACAAAAAAATGGTTGACAATAACACAGTAAAGTATAAAAAAAATTACATACCTGAAAAGCAAACATGATGAAACATAACAATAAAACATTGCAGAATAGAATACTCTTGCCAGCACTTCCTTTGTAGTCAGGGCAGTTTGTTGGCTCTATGTGACTATCTTTGCCGTCATAAACCATAAAACTACATGTATAGTCTGTGGCCCTGTCACAGAGCTTGTACATCTTGACCCCGTATCTGGCACGTTTGCTGGGAAGGTACGGTTTGAATGACAAGCGGCCAGAAAACTTAATCAGTGACTCATCAACGCAGACAACTTGATGGGGAGTAAACAAGTCTGCAAAACGTTGGTTGAAGTGGTTTACGAGGGGCCGAATTTTGTAGAGCCGATCGTATCCAGGGTCTCCACGAGGACGACAGAGTTCATTGTTGTTGAAATTCATGAACTGCAAAATCTGCTTGTATCGTGCCCTGGCCATGGAAGCAGAAAACACGGGCATATGGTGAATTGGGTCAGTGGACCAATATGACCGCAACTCACTCTTTTTGGTTATGCCCATGAGGAGGGATAGGCCAGAAAGATCTTAAATTCGGAACCCGTAATTGGTTTCCAATCTCAGGCAAGGGAGGACTGGCGAATAGTGACGATGTGTTGACCAGCGTACAAATTGCTTTGGTCCACAATAGATCTATAGAGATCTTCGGTGAAAAACAGCAGATAAAAATCAAGTGACGTAAAATCAACTGTTTCCATCTGAATGCCGGGTTGGCCAGTGAATGGGGGAAGTATGGGTGCTGCAGAAGTGGTGGGTTCCCAATTAGGATTGGCGAATGCAGCAGGAAGGGCACTATGGGCATGACGGGCCTGTGTTCGTCTTCTTGGTGGCAGCGGGACACTACTTGTGCTTGCCACCTCGCCAGCTTGAACTGCACTTATGGGACTCGCCACATCACCAAGTGTTTCTGCAGTGCTGGATGTACGACCAGGGTGTAATAGGCTGCTGGTGCTTGCCAGTTCACCAGAAGGAAAAGCGGCGCTAGTACTTCTCTGCTCCATACGAGAGCCCTGCGGTTTTCTGCACCTCAACAGCAGAAGAAGATGATTGGGGGTCTGGTACGCCTGACCTTGGCAGGGACCGCAACTCCGTCGTCAGAGCTATCTGTCATGGAGCCGCTGCTGTCTACAGGTTCGTATTCTGAGCCTGAATCTAACAGATGAGTGGCTTCCTCTTCACCATCTGTCGTGCTCAAAAACGTGTAGGCCTCTTCACTAGTGTACCTTCGGTTTACCATTTTGGGCTCTAAATTTAGTGGTACTCACTGGTAAAAAAAGCTCCTGACTGTTAGCGACTATCAAAACGCTACCAAAAAACTGTTAGTGATCGCAGGGATCAGTCCTGACTCTGCGAACGCTGCAGTTATGTGTTTAGTGTTTTGTAAGTGACAGTGACCGATTGATACTGCACTTGGGTGGGCTGGGCGGAGGGGCAAAACACAGGTGTAAGCAGGTATCTGGGCTGATCCCGCTAACACTGCGCTTTTGGGAACCCTAAACTGCTGGGGATGCTAGTATAGATCTGATCGGATCTGATATTGATCCGTTCAGCTACTATACCACTAAGGGAGGTGTATGCTGTGTGGGTGTTAGCGGTACTGGCACTAACCTGATGCTGCCTGGGGCGACGCAGACCCTATCTGATCCTAAAACTTAACTTATATCACTCGCCGGGCGATTAGGGGGTTAAACCTTTATTCGGTAATAAACGGGTGCCCTGACACTATTAAAAAACTAACCAGCGTCACCTGTAACAGTTATACGGTGATCACTGTTGAAAGGGTTAACTAGGGGGTAATCAGGGGGTTTAAACCTTTACTAGGTTACTATATGGGGGTACCTGACACTATAAACACCTGACGGCGAACCTAAATACTTACCTGCCTAACTAGCGTCACCTGTGAGACTAATACAACAATCATATAAACGATTGCTTAGTGACACTGGCGACGGGTTGATCAAGGGGTTAAAACTTTTTTAGGGGGGTACCCTTGACCTAAAGGGGCTTACCACTAACTGCCTTACCACTTATAACTGTCACAAAATGACACCAATGCAATAATCAGAAAAAAAAAACTACTATTGGTGTCACTGTGACAGGGGGTACAGGGGGGTAATCGGGGGGTGAAAAGTGTGCCTAGAGTGTTCTACTGTATGTGTAGTGTTTTGTGCAAACTTACTTGATGTCTTCTCTCCTCGGAAGCTGGAACGAAATGGCTTCATGAGGAGCGATGACATCACTTCCTCTGCTTCTGTTTACAGTTCAGAAGCCGAGGAAGCCTGTCATTCGCCAGGAGCGATCGTGAGGGGGTAACCATGAATCAGTGGCCTCCCCTTCAGCTCGGATCGCTCCTGACTGTAATCCAACCACCGCAGGCACGGGGGGGGGGGGGGGTCTCGCCCGCGGGCAGGCAGGAACGTACAGCTAAGCCCTGATGCCTGCCCGTGCCATTGTGCCGACGTACATCGGCGTGCGGTGGTCGGCAACTGGTTAAACCCCCTTCCTAACCAGACCAATTTTTAGCTTTCGGTGCTCTCACATTTTGAATGACAATTACTCAGTCATAAAACACTGTACCCATATGAAGTTTTTGTCCTTTTTTTTCACACAAATGGAGCTTTCTTTTGGTGGTATTTAATCACTGCTGTTTTTTTTTTTTTTTGCGCTTTAAAAGAAAAAAGGCTGAAAATTCTGTAAAAAAAAAAAAATGAATTTTTCTTTGTTTCTGTTATAAAATTTAGCAAATTAGTAACTTTTCTTCATAAATTTTTGCCAAAATTTATACTGCTACATATCTTTGGTAAAAATAAGTACAAATTGGTGTATATTATTTGGTCTTTGTGAAAGTTATAGAGTCCACAAGCTATGGTGCCAATATCTGAAAATTGATCACACCTGAAGTACTGACGGCCTATCTAATTTCTTGAGACCCTAACATGCCAGAAAAGTACAAATACCCCCCCAAGTGACCCTTTTTGGAAAGAAGACATCCCAAGGTATTCAGAAAGATGCATGGTGAGTTTTTTTGAAGTTGTCATTTTTTTCCCACAATTCTTTGCAAAATCAAGTTTTTTTTTTTACAAAATTGTCATATTAGCAGGTTATTTCTCGCACACAGCATATGCATACCACAAATTACACCCCAAAACACATTCTGCTATTACTCCTGAGTATGGCGATACCACATGTGTGAGACTTTTACACATCGTGGCCACATACAGGGGCCCAACATGCAGGGAGAGCCTTCAGGCGTTCTGGAGCACCCAGGGCAATTCTGACATTTCTCTCCTACATGTAAAAATCATCATTTATTTGCTAGAAAATTGCATAGAACCCCAAAACATTATATATATGTTTTTTTTTAGCAAGGACCCTAGAGAATACAATGGCGGTCGTTGCAGCTTTTTATCTCGCACGGTATTTGCGCAGCAACTTTTCGAACGCTTTTTTTTTTGCAAAAAAAACAGTTTTGTGCTTTAAAAAAAAAAAAAAAGTAAAGTTAGCCCAATGTTTTTACATAATGTGAAAGATGAAATTACCCCGAGAAAATAGATACCAAACATGTCACCCTTCAAAATTGCACACGCTTGTGGAATGGCACCAAACTTAGGTACTGAAAAATCCCCATAGGCGACGCTATAAATTTTTTTACTGGTTACATGTTTTGAGTTACAGAGGAGGTCTAGGGCCAAAATTATTGCTCTCACTCTAACGTTCGCAGCGATACCTCACATGTGTGGTTTGAACACCATTTTCATATGTGGGCGGGACTTACGTATGCGTTCGCTTCTGCATGCAAGCACACAGGGACAGGGGCGCTTAAAAAATTTTTTATTTTTTTATTGTTCATTTTACTTTATTTTGGTTTGACACTTTTTTCCAAAAAATTTATTTTTTGATCACTTTTAATCCCACTACAAGGAATGTAAACATCCCTTGTAATAGGAATATGGCATGACAGGTCCTCAATAATACCCCACATCTCACCTCTAGGCTGGAAAGTCTGGAAAAAAAACAAAAAAAACGATCCTGGCTTCGATCGTAGCGGTGAGTCGGTTGAAGCACCAGAGGGCAGAAGGAGGTGGGGGCGTCCCCTCTCGCCTCCCGTAAGAGCGATCAAGCAGCGGAATAGCCACTATGATGGTTCATATGGTGTAGGGAATCGCCGGCTGAAAAAGCTGATATCTGAATGATTCCTGTAGCTGCAGGCACCATTCAGATATCCCCACACAAAGTCAAGGATGTCATATGAGGACACAAAGTTGTCCATTTATACAATATTTCTAACACATAGCATGTACATACCAAAAATTACACCCCAAAATAGATTCTCCTACTCCTAAGTACGGCAATACCACATGTGTGAGACTTGCACAGCCTGGCCACATAAATAGGCCGAGTACAGCACAGTATGGCTGGGTATGGCTGAATATGGCAGGGTATGGCTGGGTATGGCAGAGTATGGCTGGGGGATTCTGGGAGAACGTCACTGTACGCCCTCCCAGAGTTATGCAACCGCCCTGTAGCCATCATTCGGCTATGGGCCGGTTGTTAAGTGGTTAAAAAAGTGGACTACCCCACCAGTGGTGGACCCTCCTGTTTCCAGGTTGAATAAGGCAACCATAATCCCAGTAGAGGAATCCCCATTCTTTAAGGACCTGGCTGACAGGAAAGCGGAGGCTGTGGCGCGCAGCATGTTTACTATGGCTGGGTCGGCATTGTGTCCAGTCTTGGCCTCGGCCCTGGTGTCGCAGACCCTAACTGAATGGGCCAAGCTTTTGCGCCAGGGTCTATGTAGTGAGCAGGTTCCCGCTGCTTATGTTGATTTAGTGGACCAGTTGGACTCTGGGCTACAGTATATTTGTGATGCAGCTCCTGTGCTGTCCAAGCTTTCTATTTCAGCGATGGTGATTAGACGTGTGCTGTAGCTTGAGAATTGGTCGGCAGACCAAGCCTCTAAAAAAAAGCTCTCATTGATCTGCCCTTTCAAAGCGACCGCCTGTTTGGGGCTACCCTGGATGACATCATTATGGGTGTCACAGTGGGAAAGAGTACCTTTCTGCCTCCTTCTACAAAAGGGGGCCTCCCTTCTCAGCCCATAAGAAATTCTTCCGGGCTCCTGGGACGGCAGATAAAGGAAACGGATCTCTCAAGTCTTCCCCAGGAAGTACCAAGCAATCTTGGTCTGGTATGCCTAGAGCAGGCTTCTCCGGATCCACTGACAAGACTCCTTCAGCATGAAGGTCTGCTCCCACCCATTGCTGGGGTGGGGGGACATCTTCGCTGCTTTCCAGATTCATGGACCTCCTTTGTGAGCGTCAAGGGGGTCCACGAATTGAACCTTTTGGGGGTACCAAAGAATGGGGACAGAATTTGTCCACTTCGGGGGGCCGTGTCTCCTTGTGTGGTTATAATGCCTGTAAAGGTCCGGTGACGTCCGAACGGCCCAAGGTCCCCTCTAGCCCTGTTCAGGAAATTGGGCTACCTGGGTCTGACTCTGGAGTGAATGCTGACCAGGTTAGTAGTTTTTCTTCTCAAAGGTCGGCCCCTTCAGCAGGTGCAGTTCAACGGGAAGTAACTGAGGCTTGTGGCAATCTCGCGAGTTCCTCTGCTAGACACTGCAGTCCTAGTGTCACTGCGGGGCCAACGCCTTCTGCGGTGCCTATGAAGGACCGAGGGTGTAAGTCTTCCAGTGGCCATAAATGTCCCTTGGAAGCTACCTCTCAAAGAGGACCAGTTGTACAGAGGGCTGAGCTTCCATCCTGCTTTACAGTAACTGGTTTCATTGGACTAGCCATTGAAAGCCAGGTACTGAGAGATGGAGGTCTGTTGGGATCAGTGATCCCTACTATGGTGAAGGCGAGGAAGTCGACCACCAGTAAGATATACCATCGTACGTGGAAAGTGTATATTTCTTAGTGTTAGTCGATTGGCGTTCATCCTCAATCCTTTTCTGTGGCTCTCATCTTAGCTTTTATTCAACAGGGCGTTGAGCATGAGTTGACTTTGAGCACCATCAAGGGCCAGGTGTCTGCCTTAGCAGTCTTCTTTCAGCGACCCCTAGCCACTCACTCTTTTAGTTCGTACCTTCATTCAAAGAGTCCGGCATGTGGCTCCGCCTGTACGGCCTTTTTTGCCGCCATGGGATTTAAAGTTGGTGCTATCGGTTCTCTAGAAACCTCCATTCGAGAATATTCGGGAGATTCCCTTACCTACACTTTCCCAGAAGGTGGCATTCCTGGTGTCTATTAGGTTTCGGAGTTGGCGGCATTATCCTGTCGTAGTCCCTATTTTAGTACTCCATAGGGATAAAGTGGTTCTTCGTCCCTGTCCGTCATTTTTGCCCAAGGTTGTCTCTGACTTCTATTTGAATAAGGACATTGTGTTGTCGTCCTTGTGTCCCAAGCCGGGTCATCCCAAGGAATTTGCTTTGCACACCTTGGATGTGGTTCGTACGATTCGGGTGTATCTGGAATCCACTGAGTCCTTCCGGAGGTCAGACTCACTTTTTTTGGTTACACAAGGACCAAGGAAAGGGCTGGTCGCTTCTTCGGCTACCATCTCCAGATGGATCAGACAGACTGTGACTCAGGCCTATTCTAATAAGGGTCCGATTCCTCCTTTCCCAGTCATGGCGCATTCTACTCGGGCGCTTAGTACTTCTTGGGCCTTCCGTCATCAAGCGTCAATATCACAGGTTTGCAAGGCGGCCACTTGGTCGTCGGTGCATACCTTCACTAAATTCTATAAAGTAGATATTTTGGCATCTGTGGATGCTTCTTTTGGCTGCAAGGTTTTGCAGGCGGCTTTTTTAAAGGGGGGTTCCCTCATAAGGGGTGTTTTTTTATTTAAATATTTTTTATTTCCCATGGGGCTCCTGTGACCCGGTTAAGGCTCCTGTGTCCTGGTTAGGGCTCCTGTGGTTAGCCTTCGGTTATTTTGCCCACCCCTCATTTTTCTTTGGCACTGCTTTTGGACATCCCAATGGTCAAGATTAAGGAGGCGCTGTGTCCGTCGATGAACGAAAGAGAAAATTGTATTTTTGTACTCACCGTATAATCCATTTCTGTGAGTTCGATGGACAACAGCTCCCACCCCTCTATGGAGTTTTCGATACTTCTATTACTGCTTGCTGCTAAACTGAATACCTAGAGCAGGGAGGGGGTTATATACTGAGGACAGCCCATGGGCGTAGCCGGGTGTTTTTTGTTCTGCCTAGTCCTACTCCTGCAGAGGCGATATAACCCAATGGTCAAGATTAAGGAGACGCTGTGTCCGTCGAACTCAGAGAAATGGATTTTACGTTGAGTACAAAAATCCAATTTTTTGGTACAAAGCATGTTAAAGTTATTAACAAAAAAAGTTTTTTTTTTTTTTTTTTTGCATATATTTCATTCTTCTCATAATGTATCAGTAATTTAAAGTTCTTACTGATTTAAAATAAAACAGATCTACCCTAAGGCTCGGTTCACATTGCAGCGATGTGGGAACCCTGCCAATCGGGTTCCCACATCGCATGTCTCCTGGCGGAAGTTCACACTGCCCTATGCAAACTGCTGGGAGTGTCACTTGAAAGTTAATGACACCCTCAAATCAGTTTGCATATGACATGGCAAACTGCAAATTCAGACAGGAACCAGTGTGAACACCCATGCGATCCAATTCTGCTGCGAACCAAAAAAGGGTCCTGTGTGAGTTGGGTCTGAATGCGATGTAAATTCAGCCATACTATCTGTATGGCTGAAATCGAATCGCACAGAGATCACATGTGATTTGCAGTGCGGTGTGAATCGCATCCGGTGTCGGCCTCGCACCAGTGGGAACCGGCCCAAAGCACATATTTTTAACAGTAAATCCTTAAAGATACAAAGGTATATATGTGCTTTATAATAAAAAATTTTTTCCAACAAATAATTTAACATAGAAACATGGAAAAGGAGATGAAACTCTTAAATAATGCTTATAAAGATTGAAATGAATGGATTAAGTAGTAAAATAAAAGCATGTCTAGGTTAATAAAGGCTTAACTAACTCCCTGTGCACACAAACATTCCTCTGTCAGCTGCAGCTTTCTCACTCAAGGGAACAGAGATAAGACATTACTTTTGGTTTAGAATTGTTACACTGAATGCTCACTGAGTGCCGGGCTCACACAGGGGCTGCTTCAAAGACCTTTCCTATCCCTAGGCAGCAAGACGCTTTCTATCCAGGCATCAGCTGCCTCAAGGACACCTCCTCCCTCCCCCTCCCCCCCCTTCTGCTGCCAGGATCACACGGCTCTCCACTCCAAAGGATCTCTACAGTTTGCAGCTATGTCTACACACTTCTCCTGAGATGGGCACATCTGACAGCCTAACAGCACCGCAAAAAGAAAATACAATCTATTTACATTCTAATTTCATCCATAGAACACCTGGACGTGGACTGGTATGGAACTTGGAATAATCAATTGTCCATCACAGGACACATCCTTCTACTAGCCACACCACCTCTCCCCATGTACACATGTCGGCCTACCGGCCCATACAGACTGTGCTCCAGTTCTCCTGGCTTTGATGAAGAGGTTTTCCTTGAAACGCTTCAGCCTTTCTCAAATACCTGCCTCAATATGGGCACACCCCAATTTTAACTTCCTAGTACTTATTTTGTTACCTGTTTTTTCTTTTTTTATAATATTATGTAGTATTTGTATGATTTTATATCTATATGACTATATGTCTGTATTCTTTTACATAAATAAACCATACATTTCTTGATGTAAGCGTCTGATCACGCGCCTTCCATCCACTTCCTACTAAACAGCTGCTTCAAAGTCACCTGATTCTGAAGCCTCCCCGCACAGCTTGACCTCAGCGCAGCTTGCAAATGACTTCTTTAATAGAAGTTAATGCAAACCGCTCCGACATTGCCCAAAAGTGGTACAGGAACCCTTTTTCTAAGTCAGAGCAACTTGAGTCGCTCCTATTGGAACGGTTTCATTTCACTGCATGGAGCGTGACTTGTTGGGCTGAAAAGTCGCCTGAGAGGTGGCCCTGTGTGAACCGGCACTAAGATTCTGTCAGAGTGATCATTCAATGAGGAAGGCTTCAGCTCATCTTTCTGCAGACACTGGTCTCGCAGGGCTGTGCACAGAAGCCAGGGGAGATAAAAAAAACTGAGCAGGGGGAGATAAAATACAGGACGTACATGAGACGCCCTGTGTACAAAGGGGGTTTTATGAATGTGTGTAAGACGCCGAAGTTGCAATCGCCACCATTACTAGTTAAAAAACAAAATCTGTAAATATATCCCATGGTTTGTGGACGTTATAACTTTTGCGCAAACCAATCTATATACGCTTATTGTGAATTATTTTTTTACTACAAATAAGCAGAATACATATTGGCCTAAATTGATGAAGAAACTATCTTTTTATTGCATATGCTTTATAGCAGAAAGTTAAAAAAAAATGTATTTTTTTTTTTCAAAAGTCTGCCTTTTTTTGTTTATAGCGCAAAAAATAAGGCAGAGGTCATCAAATACCCCTAAAAGAAAGCTCTATTTGTATGGAAAAAAGGACATGCATTTTATTTGGGTACAGCGTCGCACAATTGCACAATTGTCAGTTAACATAAAACAGTGCCCTATTGCAAAAAATGGCCTGGTCATGAAGGCATGAAGGGAGGTAAATTCTTTCGGATGTGCTTAATTTGTTACACTAAGTGCAAAGTTTTTATTTATAGCTTTATATCCAAAGTTCTAATAATAGATTTTTTTTTTTCTTCCCTTTCCCTTTTCTTTCCACGTCAGCAGACATCACTAGTGGGCATAATCAGCATGATGTTCATTAGCTATCGCCCACTTAGATTCACATCATTGTGGATTTCTTTTCCTTTTACTTTAATTTAAAAGATATGAACAAACATTATATATAACTTTATTAAGTGTCTTACTAAAATAATTCCTAGTTACTTATTCTCAGCTACCCAGACATCTCGGCTCAAGCCCGCAAGGGTACCCATATCTTATTTCTCCCTGACCGAAAGGCTCTAATAAGAAAAGAAAAAAAGAACAAATATAAAAAGGAAAAAAAAGGAAAACCACATAGGAAAAGCTGGACTAGTGAGCTCCCCACGCCCACCACCCACTGTTAAGGCCCATGATGAACTGTTAAATGGGCATAATAACCCCCAACCCTCCCATTCCCCCATTCCCACCCTCCCTTCTTCCCCATACACCCTCTATGCAAGATCCTACCCAAACACAGGATTTAATTAAATCTACTATTGCCTGCCATAGCATGTCCCCACCAACCCTATATCCCCCAGTGCTAACCAAAATTCTATTATTCCTAACACACTTGTCCTGCTGAAGCTATGGCCCACACTGCTGCTCTCCAAACTTTCCCCTTAGGCAGCCCACCTTTTCCTCCCACGGCTTCCACATTCTATCAAATTCCTGGAGATTTCCTCTCTTAATGTACTCCACTCTTTCCCTACTCAGGGAGTCACTAAGTGTACCTATCCAATCTTTCACAGTTGGGGGGTCCTTTGATTGCCACCTTAGCATTATTATTTTCCTAGCTTGAAACAGACCTCTCAAAATTGCCAGTGTAGTACTCCTCCTCTCTCCCTCTACCCTTCTATATCCCAAGATGCATTCCACTGCCTCCCTTTTCACTAAAGTACCAAAAATATCTCCCAGGCTACTAGTCACCCCCTCCCAGTACCGGACCAGCTTGGGGCACCTCCACAGCATGTGGATAAGATCCCCAGACTCCCGACACCTGGGGCAACTATCGTTGAATCTTCTACCGAACCTAAAAAGCCGTTTCGGAGTATAATAAGCTCTGTTAAGCAGCAGCAGATGCGATATCTTCTGTGAGGGGGACACTGAAACCAGGGGCCCCATCTCAAGTATCCTCTTCCATTGTTCCTGGGGCATTACCCCCAACTCCTCTTCCCATTTAGCTCTTACCCTCTAAAGTACCCCCTGCTGTTCTCTGAATTACTTAATTGGTCATAGATTTTAGATATTAGCCCCTTAGTGGGGACTACCTGGAGAATATTTCGAAAAAAGGGCATTCCCTCCTATCTCTGAGGCTGATCTCCAAATTGGGCCCTGAGGGCATGTTCCAACTGGCCGTACAGAAAAAGAGAACTCTGTGGAATCTTAAATTCCCTAACCAACTCAGGGAATTTTTTAAGAGTATTACCTGAGTAAAGCTGTCTTAGCATTTTAAGCCTGCAAGCCTTCCACCCTCTAGCTTTTCCAATTTTTAGAATTTCCTGTGAATTGCGGTTATTCCAGATAGGGGTGTAGTCTGTAAACCCCTCTTGCCTCATTAATTTCTTAACAGATTTCCAGAGCTTAGTTAACAATTTAATTGTTGGGGATTCATGATGAAACATGTCTGCCTCCAAAGCCTCAATTAGCGTATTCTGCCGAGCACTTGTCAGTATTAAGAGATAGTTGGGAAAAATTGGTGCTGCCCTACTAGCAGTACTTAATTAATTGGAGATGTGTAATCCTTTGTAAAACAAGCATTAGCATAGTGAGATATATAATAATATATAATAAAGAAAAAAGGAGAAAACATTGAACATAACTAAAGCTATGTAGACAATCCTTATATATTTAAAATTATAAGTAGGTGCCGTGTGTGAGTAGAATGATATAAATATATGTGAAAAAGTTTTAAATAACTGTAAGAGTTTGTGTGGGCATTAATACCCCAAAGATCTAAAGTTTTGTGACAGTGTAGCGCCCCCTGGGGGCTAACAGTAATGGTGAGAAATTCTAATTAATATTTAATTAAGTGCCAGTACCACCATATATATAACCTCTATATGACCTCTTACTTTAAACCGGTCAGTAACCTGACCTATGTGCTAATATATGATAAAATACAGTAAGGCTCATACGATATATATAGGGTTATAACAGCCAGCTATGTACTTATATAGGCAGTTGATAATAATAAACAATAATAAATTTGAAATGCCCGAGAGTCTCCAGAAAAAAATAGAAGTATGGAGCAAAGTTCAGTGAATATGCAATACATGGATGCCAGGAGCAGTAAACAGTGACTTCCGTGCTCTTTAAAGCTGGTGACTTGAAGTGCTCCCCCCCGTGCTCCCCCACTCACCAGAAACAATCACCCCCACAGGGGTACCGAGCGATAGAGTGGGTGTCTTGGGATGGTTAATTGCGACCAGATTAGGCTACCGTTCCTCTGCTCTGTGAGATCCCTCCAGTAGTTCGCGGTTCCTACCAGGCATTCCAGGACTAGGCTCCTCCACTATTTCCCACCATCAACCGGTTTGATCCTCCATCAAATACAAAGAAAGAAACAGGGGGCTTCCGTGGTGTAGTATGTCCAGTTTATTTGAGTTATACAAATGTTTAAAATCGGGAATCCAATACAGGTACAGCTGCAGGCAAAGGATGGGACTAGGAAGTACATCCAAGCGTGCGTCCCACCTTGCGTTCCAGCCTGTTCTTCCGGGTATGACGTGTGAGCGTGACTCCGCCTTACGCGTTTCGTCATAGGACGTTCTCAAAGACGTTGTCGACGCTTAATGCTTCACACTATAATATAGTCCTTCGGTCTTCACATGCCCTCCCCTAATTATGGTAATATCGCTCGTGGGGTGTGGGAGTGATAGAGCCACCGGACTATATGTAAACACAGCAGTATGTGACTTTCCTAGTCTAATGTAAGCAATTTATACAGTATGCATTTAACCTCTTTGGTGATCCTTACATAGATCTTTTGAGCCATGTTAATCAATATATTTAATCCACTTATTCACTGTCTAATAAAGTGCATTTAGTATCCACGAAATATTGTACAAAAAAGATATAAAACAACTTTATATATGCATAATTAAAAATAATTAATAATAATTAATAATAACCAATTAAAAATATAAAAAAAGAGGAAAAAAATATAAAGATATAAAAATAAAAATGAATAAAAAAATGAAAAATACTGTAAAATAGAATTAAAAATGAAACTAAATTGGGACAGAGGTCCAGATAAGAAAAATAAAAATAAAAATCAATTTGAGGAGTTTGTCCACAAATCGAATAAAGAGAGGTGGATTCAAAAATTTTTTTTACCAATCTTAAGAAGATAAATTAATAATGATGCTGGATATTTCTAATGGTGTATATATATGGTTCTGAACCTTTATAAACAGTCTGGGTGAGTGCAAAAATTATATAAGTGCAGGGTTATTATTATCTAATCTCAGGTAGACCTACACCATTAAAGTGGTATTATAACTTTATATAGCGAATAGAGGGGACACACTGGTTACTTAATCTCTCTGTGTACCCCATATATACCACCTATATGATACCTTCATATGTAAACACCAGGAGGTGGGTAAAAGAAGAGAAGGCATGTTCCTAAGGCTTTCACATGTGGTGTCATGAAGACTCAAGGTATGTTGTACCCCAAATGTAGACCATTAATACGAGGCCTGGGAGTCCCAATGATTATTAAATATATAAAGGGGGTTAGATATAAAAAGAGACAATTTTGATTGGTGAATGAAAATATGTATATGGCCCTAGTGTGATTGAATAAGAGCGGTCCAACCACATGAGGGCCTGTATGTTGTACCCCAGATGTCGACCATTAGTACGGGGCCTTAGAGTCCCAATGATTGTTAAATATATAAAGGGGGTTAGATATAAAAAGAGACAATTTTGTTTGGTGAATGAAAATATGTAAATGGCCCCGGTGTGATTGAGTAAGGGCGGTCCAACCACATAAGGGCCTGTACACAAGTGCAGGGGCTAGATCCAGGGGGGGGTTTTGATTGGACTTCCATAGATTCTAGGTATATTGCCTAATTGATCTTTATTTGTCCCTACATTTGGATATATGCATGTTTATACCTGTTTAAGGATTGGCTATGTGACAATTTAGGTTATATTTATCTATTTTTATAGCTGTTTAAGGGTTGGCTATGTAACAGTTTAAATCTATGTCCAGGTTTAATCCTTTAGGGGCAAGAGATCCTAGTCGGTATATCCAGCTGGTTTCATTTCTAGAAATCAAAGTTTCTCTATTCCCTCCACGCCAGTGTTCTTGTACTGAATCGATGCCGTAGAAGATAAGTCCACTGGGGTCTCTATGGTGGACCTCATCAAAGTGCCGGGACAGGCTGTGGTTGGGGAACCCTTTTCTGATGTTTTTAATATGTTCCCTGATCCGGAAAAAAAGGGGGCGGGTGGTTCTGCCCACATATTGGAGGTGGCAGGGGCATTCAATGATGTACGTGATTTTTCATTTTTTATTCATTTTTATTTTTATATCTTTATATTTTTTTCCTCTTTTTTTATATTTTTAATTGGTTATTATTAATTATTATTAATTATTTTTAATTATGCATATATAAAGTTGTTTTATATAATCTTTTTTGTACAACATGCCGTGGATACTAAATGCACTTTATTAGAAAGTGAATAAGTGGATTAAATATATTGATTAACATGACTCAAAAGATCTATGTAAGGATCACCAAAGAGGTTAAATGCATACTGTATAAATTGCTTACATTAGACTAGGAAAGTCACATACTGCTGTGTTTACATATAGTCCGGCGGCTCTATCACTCCCACACCCCCCGAGCGATATTACCATAATTAGGGGAGGGCATGTGAAGAGCGAAGGACTATATTATAGTGTGAAGCATGAAGCGTCGACACCGTCTTTGAGAACGTCCTATGACGAAACGCGCAAGGCGGAGTCACGCTCACACGTCATACCCGGAAGAACAGGCTGGAACACAAGGTGGGACGCACGCTTGGATGTACTTCCTAGTCCCATCCTTTGCCTGCAGCTGTACCTGTATTGGATTCCCGATTTTAAACATTTGTATAACTCAAATAAACTGGACATACTACACCACGGAAGCCCCCTGTTTCTTTCTTTGTATTTGATGGAGGATCAAACAGGTTGATGGTGGGAAATAGTGGAGGAGCCTAGTCCTGGAACGCCTGGTAGGAACCGCGAACTACTGGAGGGATCTCACGGAGCAGAGGAACGGTAGCCTAATCTGGTCGCAATTAACCATCCCAAGACACCCACTCTATCGCTCGGTACCTCTGTGGGGGTGATTGTTTCTGGTGAGTGGGGGAGCACGGGGGGGAGCACTTCAAGTCACCAGCTTTAAAGAGCACGGTAGTCACTGTTTACTGCTCCTGGCATCCATGTATTGCATATACACTGGACTTTGCTCCATACTTCTATTTTTTTCTGGAGACTCTCGGGCATTTCAAATTTATTATTGTTTATTATTATCAACTGCATATATAAGTACATAGCTGGCTGTTATAACCCTGTATATATCGTATGAGCCTTACTGTGTTTTATCATATATTAGCACATAGGTCAGGTTACTGACCGGTTTAAAGTAAGAGGTCATATAGAGGTCATATATATATGGTGGTACTGGCACTTAATATCAATATTAATTAGAATTTATCACTATTACTGTTAGCCCCCAGGGGGCGCTACACTGTCACAAAACTTTAGATCTTTGGGGTATTAATGCCCACACAAACTCTTACACAGTTATTTAAAACTTTTTCACATATATTTATATAATTCTACTCACACACGGCACCTACTTATAATTTTAAATGTATAAGGATTGTCTACATAGCTTTATTTATGTTCAATGTTTTCTCCTTTTTTCTTTATTACTATTATTATTATTATTTTTTGATCTCCATACATATGGCAGCTCTGTTATAGATTAAAATTTATTTTCACATAAAGTTTGTAGGAGATAAGTTCTTATTTATATATCTCACTATGCTAATGCTTGTTTTACAAAGTATTACACATCCCCAATTAATTAAGTACTGCTAGTAGGGCAGCGCCAATTTTTCCCAACTATCTCTTATACTTGCCAATTAGCTCCCTTTTAGGGAACTAATCAGGGAAAGGCAGCAGCCCTTTCACGGTCCTAAGCGCGGATTCTTTGACCTACTCTTGTCAGTATTAGCCTACCATTCGGAGTAACACCCTCCGGGGTCCCGCACCCCATTAATTGCTGCAGCTGAGTTGCAAGAAAATAACGCTCTGGATGAGGAAGAGCAAACCCCCGTCCCGAATGGGGAGCTGGAGTACTTGAAGCCGTATCCTGACCTGTCCCCCTTTCCATATCAGTTCAATGAAAAGAGCCTCAATTCTTTTTTTTTTTTCCTTGTCAAAAGAAGTTTATTGAGTATACAATGTTATAAAGATACATAAAGTAAGTTTACAAGGATCTATAAAGTAAGCTCATTGTTTTACAGTAGGGTTTATATAGGTAAATATCATGGAATTTCAAATATTAAACATCGGGTTCACGTAAACCTAAATTAAAGATATATATCATTTCCTTAGTTACTTTTGTAGGTATTTAAATGATTTATACCTAATATACATATTGTTTACAAGTAGAGTGTATATAGGTCAAATAAATTCTGATAATGAGCTTTAATCGTAAGGTGGAGAAAAGGAAAGAGAAAGAAGAAAAAGGGTTGAAAGGTAGAGGTATGGTCCACAAGGTTGTCCCGCTCGTCAGTTTATTATTCTTTTTAGTTCTCTTTGAAGCCTTAGAATGGGTGTCTCTGTAAGTCATTTAATCTGTTACCATGGCAACAGGACAGAGTCATTGAAGTTTGACAGGAACTGTTGTTTTATCCAAGGATGCCAACGTTTTTCAAATTTTGGAATTTGATTTTGATCGATGGCTACCATCTTAGCATGGGACATTGTATTATTCATTCTGTGAATTGTTTCTGCTAGTACCAATGTAGGAGATTTCCATGCCTTGGCCACTGTTTGTTTTGCAGCCGTTATTAGTTGGATCATAAGTTTGAATTGAGAGAGTGTTAACCATTCCGGTTTTATATTAAGTAAAGTTAAATATGGATCTGGTTGTATTATTTTTTAGATGCAATCACAAAGACTTCCTTCCAGAAGGTTTGGATTACTGGGCACGTCCACCATATGTGTAAATATGTGCCTATTTCTGGGCATCCTCGAAAACAAAGAGCTGAGGTATTAGGTGAATATTTTGCCACTCTAGCGGGTACAAGGTACCAGCGAGTTAGGACTTTATAATTTGTCTCCAGTGCTAAGATGTTGGGTGAAGATAACTTAGATGTGAGCCATATGTTAGACCAGTCCGTGTCTTCTAAAGTTCGTCCCAGGTCCTCCTCCCACCTCTGAACGTAAGAGGGTCTATTAAGATTTGCTACTCCATATAATTGATTATCAAGTGATGAAATTGTACCTTTAGCAAATGGATCTTTTGTACAGATTGATTCAAAAATGGATAATTGGGATATTGGTGTATCCCCCTTTAGGAATGGTGTATAGAAATTTTTGATTTGGAGATATCTAAATATCTCAGAGTTTGGTAGATCATATTTTTCTCTAAGCGATGGGAATGAAAGGAATGATTTAGATGCTATGAAGTCATTTAGTGTCTGAATGCCTGATGTTGTCCAAGCTTTAAAAGAATTTGGGTAGATCCATGCCGGATAAAAGGCCGGATTTCTGATAAAAGAAAGGAGAGGATTGTGTGGAGATTGTAACTGATATTTGGTTTTTAGTTTATCCCAGAGAGATAAGAAGTGTTTAGTTATGGGATTATGAATTTTAAAGCGGTCTTTAGGATCAAGCCATAATAAATTTGATATTAATAGAGGGTCATTTTCTGAAGCCTCTATAAATACCCATAATGGGATTTCCTGTTTTGCATGGTATTTGGACAGACTGGCCAAATGTGCTGCTCTGTAGTAGTTAGTAAAATTAGGGTATCCCAGGCCTCCTTTATTTTTGGGAAGATGTAGTGTGTGTATAGGTATACGTGGTTTAGAAGAGCCCCATATAAACGAAGTTGCTCTTTTTTGTACTATTCTCAAAAAATAGGAAGGAATTGGAACAGGGAGGACTCTGAATAGATAAAGCAATTTGGGTAGAATAGTCATTTTGATTGCATTAATCTTCCCTATCCAGGATAAAGGAAGTTGCGACCATTGTTTTATTAGATTTGTGATCTGTCTTAATACAGGAGGATAATTGGTTGAGAATAAGTCAGAATGAGATGCTGTTAAATGAATTCCAAGATATGGGATTGATTTTTCTGCCCATGTGAATGGGAGTGCAGCCCTAGCCGGGATCAATTCCATGTTTGTGAGTGAAATATTAAGCACTAGGCATTTCTTAGGATTAATCATAAGGCCGGATAGGGCTGCAAATCCATCAAGAGCTGGTATTAAGTTAGGACCAGAGACCTGTGGTGATGATAGAAAAAGTAATATATCGTCTGCAAATATACATAGTTTGTGTGTAATACCTCCTACTTCAATGCCAGTTATAGTTTGGTTTGTTCTGATGTATTGGGCCATGGGTTCGAGTATAAGGGCAAATAATAAGGGAGATAATGGGCAACCCTGTCGGGTACCTCTTTCGATATTAAAGGCTTCAGATTTGTATCCAGCATATTTTATATAGGCTTTGGGTTTATTATATAATGCTTTGATCCATGTTAAAAAGTGGGGTCCAAAACCCCATTTTTGTAATGAATATTGCATATATTGCCAGGATACTGTGTCAAATGCCCTCTTAATATCGAGAGATAGAAAACATAAAGGGATTTTCCGTTTTTTAGCAATATGTGCCAATAACACTGCCCTGCGTATATTATCGCCTGCCTGTCTATTTGGCATGAAGCCTACTTGATCTCTATGTATTAATTTTCCTATAATGCTATTGAGGCCTTTTTGCTATTATTTTTGCTAATAATTTAATATCGAGGTTTAACAGAGAGATAGGCCGATAATTCACACAGGAAGTATCATCAGAAAGGGGTTTTGGGATCATACAAACAATTGCCATTAGTGTTTCTTGCCGAAAAGAATGTCCATCTAGAAGTTTGTTAAAAGTTTCAGTGAGAATGGGAGAGAGTATTTCTGAGAATGTTTTATAGTATAAAGCCGAGTAGCCGTCTGGGCCTGGTCTTTTGTTAAGTTTTAGGTCTTTTATGGCGTTAGCAACTTCATCTATAGTTATAGGCTCATCCAAACTGCTTTTTTGATTCTGAGATAACTCGGGTAAGGTTATTTTTGAGAAGAAGGATTCAGCCTCTGTAGGATTAAATTCATTGTTTGTCTTGTATAAAGTTGCGAGATGTGAGTGAAATTTATGGACTATTTTAACTGGATTACAAGTGTAAACATTTTTTGATAATTTCAAACTTATTGGTTTGAAAGATTTGTTAGTTGAATTTAATGCCCGAGCCAAATATGTACCTGGTTTGTTTGTATTCATGTAGAAATTGTGTTTGGACCGTTTGAGGGATTTATCAACTGACTCAGTGAGAAATAGATCGTATTCCAATCTAGATTTTTCCAGATGAGATTTTGTACTCTGAGATGGATTATCTTGAAATGATATGTAGGCTGCATTAAAATTGAGTTCTAGTTTTTTTGCTAGATTTTTGCGTTCCCGTTTAAATAGTGCCATTTGTCATTGTATTGTACCACGCAAGACAGGCTTATGAGCTTCCCACAGTGTTATTGGGGAGATGTCTGTTGTATTATTAATTGATATGTATTCCTTTAAAGCTTGTTCAATGGCCATCTGATGTAGTGGGTGTTTGAGCAGTATGTCCGGTAAGTACCACGTTGGGTCATGTGCTTTTGGTATGGCTGAGGCTATAGTAGTGTATACTGCATTATGGTCAGACCACGGAATCGGAATTATATCTGATGCAATAATTTCTGGTATCATTCCTATTGTTAGAAAAATATGATCTATTCTGGTGAAGGTTTGATGAGGGTGCGAGAAATAAGTGAATTTCTTTTTCATTGGGTTACTTTCTCTCCACGAATCTACCAGATTGTATTTGGAAAGAAGTTGAGAAAAAGGTAATCTAGAGGTTATTTTGGATGGTGTAAAAGGTGATTTATCTAGAAATGGGAGGAGGACCTGGTTCGAATCCCCACACATTATCACTGTTCCTATTTTGTGTGTATTAATCACTTGTAATATATGTGAGAGGAATGGTGTAGGTTGTTTGTTAGGAGCGTAGTAGGAAATCACCGTGATTGCTGTATCCATTATATAACCCATGAGTATCAGGTATCTACCTTCTGGGTCTTTAATTTCTGATGATAAGGTGAATGGTGTGGATCGGTGAAATGCAATTAGAGTTCCCCTTTGTTTGGTACTCCTTTTTTGTTGATAAAAAGGAGAAATATATTTTGGAGTAGAATCTTTGGTGAAGTGTGTTTCTTGGAGGCATACTATGTGAGCCTTCTTGTTATGGAAAGTACGGAAGGCTTTGGTCCTTTTTTGAGGGACATTTATTCCCTGAACATTCAGGGAAAGTATATTCAGTGGTGCCATGGCAATAGATCAAATAGTTTTGACTTACTTTTTGTTATGCAGAGCTGAAGGCGCAGATCAACCTGTGTGGACTGAAGAGATGAATAGATAGAAAAGAAACCAGTGAATTCTGGAGTAAAGAGTAAACAAAAAACATACGAGATTAGATGATACATTGTATAAATTATTTTTTGCAAGTAATCACAATTTACCCGTGAAAGAGAATAAATATCTCTCTCAGGGGAATAAGTGCCTTCGCCACACTCCCACATAATATGGTTGGGAGAATGAGGAGGGCTAATGGGGGTACACGGATCTTCCGCTTACAGGAGAGAAGTGCTATGTCAAAAGACATCAAAATGATGTTTCATTAATTGGAGTGAAGAATATAGTTTTTGTTGAAATTATTTATTCCAGGGTGGTAGTATATGGTTAGTCTTGCCCTAGGCTAAATAATTCAGTTAGAAAGGTACTGTTAATAACTTTGGTATTGATCAAGATAGTTTGAATTATTTTGGGATTTTAACCCTTTTAGAGTAAACAATTACATATTTTATTCATATGTAACTGTTTAGATATGTTAACTCATAAAATTGAGGTTGTATTGCTTCAGATTAGAATAAACAAAAACATAGTTCTAGGAACTAGTTAGGTAATAATATATTTGTTTTAAGAAAAGAAAGAAAAAGCTTCCATTACTTCTGGATTATTGAACATATTTGTCCTAAAAAGTAATAAATCTATTGTTATTACCTGATAATATATAACTGAACAAGAATTTCCTTATTTCACTTATATATTCTAAGGCTATATGAATCAGAAGTAATAAGAAATATAACTGGAATGTAACATGATCCCACACAGTGTGTGACTATCAGAATGCAGTTACATTCAGTTATAAATATAGGTTTTTTATAGAGAACCATCTCTTAGTATAATAAATGAAGAGATATCAGGAATTAGGATGTCAGTCCATTGAATCTTCTTGGTCCATGGATGATGTGGCATAACGGCCTCTTTTGTGAGAATGATGATTCCCATTTTGTTCTGAAATTTTCTGGGTGCTGCCTGAAGGTGAAGATGATGCCATTCTTCTGCGTGCAGCAGTGTTGCTGCTTGTGGGTTCTGTCAGATTTAATTTTAAAAGGGTTTGTTGTAGTTCATCTGCTGATCTGCTTGTGTAAATTGTACCTTGGTAGTTAAATCTGACTGAAAAGGGGAAGCCCCATTGATACATAATGTTGTGGCGTTGCAGTTCCATTAGTTGGGGTTTCATGGATCGTCTTTTAGTAATAGTAAGTTGGGATAGGTCAGCAAAAATTTGATAATTGTGTCCTTGAAAATTAAGTACCTTTTTTTCTCTTGCAGCAATTAGTATTTGTTCTTTCGTTCTGTAATAATGAAATTTTGTGATTATATCACGTGGGGGTCCATCTTTCTTTTTGGCTGTGAGGGCTCTGTGTACTCTGTCCAGTTCTAAACGTTCAATAGGATATCTGGCTTTAGTTCTTGTAATAGAGCAGTAATAGTAGATTGCAGGTCTGTCCCAGATTCAGGTATTCCCCTTATGCGCAAGTTTGAACGTCTGGCTCTATTTTCGTAATCTTCGAGCTTAGTTTGAAGTATTAAATTCTCTTTTTTTAATTTGTTCCAATTCTGTTATATGTTCTTGGGTTGTAATTTCAATTTCATCCATTTTTATTTCTAAGGCTGCGGTGCGGTTTCCCAGCTCTCTTATTTCTTTGGTTAGGCTTTTTGTTATTTGGTCTGAGGTTTGTTTTAAAGCCTTATGAAGCATATTTTCAAATTGTAATAATATTACTGGGGATACTGAGGAGGCTTGTGGAGAAGTTTGTGAGAGGATTTGTTCTGTATCTGACTCAAATGGAAAGTCTTGCTGTGACATTTTCTGTCTGTGAGAGCGCCCTGATGCTGTATCTTGTGAGGTGACTGGAGCTGCTTCAGCTGCAGTGAGTGCCTGTGAGCTCTTTGTGAGGTGATTTTTATTTCTGCCACGGTTTCCTCCCAGTACCATATTTCCTGCCCAAACTTTCACAGTTTGTTCCCTGGGGCAAAAAGGTTCAAATGGATACCTTTTGAGCCAGCAGGCTCCGCTTTGTCCTTCTCTTCTCTCCTCAGCGGTGTGGAGCTCTAACAATGCATGTCTGCTCCGCTAGTCTCCGCCTCCTGCCCCCGCCTCAATTCTTTTAAACCAGCTCTTACAAATCCAGACAGGGGAGTTATGCAGGACGTACAGCAGTTGAGGCATCCAAATCATTTTTATTAAGCTGCATCTTCCTGCTACTGACAAAGGGAGGCGTCTCCATATGCCTATCTTTTGTTTGAATTTTGACAAAAGCGGTACCAGGTTTTTACTGATGTATTGATTGGGGTCCTTCGTCAGGACAATTCCCAAATACTTCAATGCTTCCACTATTGCCACCTGGGGCAGTCCGTGTATTGTTGGCACTCCTAGTGGGTCCAACGGTAGGAACTCGGATTTCTCCCAATTTATTTCCAACCCGGAGAAGCTTTCAAATTCCTCCACTATTCTCATTGCCCCCGGTACTGAGTTCCTAATATCTCCCAAGAATAACAAAATGTCATTTACGTATAGTGCAATTCTTTCTTCACTCAACCTCCTCTGGAAACCTATTATCTCATGGCTTTCTCTAATAGAGATAGCAAGGGGCTCCATCGCCAGTGCAAAAAGCAATGGGGAGAGTGGACACCCCTGTCTCGTCCCCCTCTCTAGCTCAAACCAATCTGAAAACTCATTGTTTATTTTTACTCTTGCCTTAGGGCTGTTATAAAGCATTTTAATCCAACCAATGAAGGAGGGACCAAACCCAAATTTCCCCAACACGTGCCACATATAGCCCCATTCCACACTATCGAATGCCTTGGAGACATCTAAGGTCAACAAGGCTCTTGAGCTCTCATTCTCCATGGGGGACTGTAGGTTCAAGAAGGCTCTTCTGATGTTCAAACTTGTGGATCTATTGGCCATAAATCCTGCCTAGTCTTCATGTATTAATTTGTGAATAACACCGTTTAATCTGGCAGCCAGGACCTTGGCCAGGATTTTGGCATCTGTACATAGCAGGGAAATTGGCCTATATGCAGCCACATCAAGGGGGTCTTTCACCTCCTTCTGCAGCACTATAATTGTTGCTTCTAACATTGATGCCGGCAGTCGGCCCCCATCAAATGCGTCCCCCAATGCTTGCAGCAATACAGGGATTAACACCTCCCCAAAGTGCCTGTAGGCCTCGATTGGTATTCCATCGAGACCAGGCGACTTAAGGCATGTCATACTTCCAATTGCTTGTTGTAATTCTGCAATTGTTATTGTGGATTCTAGTAAATACTTTTCCTCTTGTGACAACATCGGGATCGACAACTTCCCCAGAAAGTCCTCCATCACTTCATATTTACCTTTTTTCTGGGAGGTATACAGTTTTTTATAATAATCCCTAAAGGCTTGCACTATTTTTGGGGGGCTTGAAAGTATATCTCCACTCTGTGCTCTAATAGCGAGAAATGTTGGTGGAGCCGTATTGGATTTCACCAACTGTGCCAACACTCTTCCCACCCTCTCCCCCTCCACCAGAGAAATCTGATGTTGGAGTAACCGCCTAGTCTCTGCCTTCTGCATGGTAACCTGTTTATACAGTTGTTGTTTCTCTTGCCATACCCTTTCCTTCTCAGGGGTTGGGTTTCTAATGAAGTTATTTTCAGCCTCTAGTACTTCCCTTAGTGAGTTCTCTTCCTCCCTCCTAGCTTCTTTATTAAATTTGGCCATCTGCTGTATTAAGACCCCCCTAAGAAAGGTCTTAAGAGCGTCCCATAGCACAGTGGATGACACTGTACCCTGATTGAAACCTACAAACTCCCTCAAAGAGGGGAGAACTCCATTCTCCTTTCTGATTACCTCAAACCAGTGCGGGCTTATAATCCATTCCTTCCGGGGGCTATATCCTCCTACCTTCAGTGTAACTACCATGGGGGAGTGGTCCGAGACACCTCTAGGCCCATAATGAATCTTGCCTGATAACTGAAGTGCTCCATCGTTCCCCAGGACCAGATCTATCCTCGCGAGAGCTGAGTGTGATACTGAGCTGCAGGAGTATTGTAACACCCCCGGGTTTCGCACCCTCCACAGGTCCACCAACCCCACTTCCTCCAGAAACTGACTCAAACGACTCTTTGCAGCATACTCTGAGAGGGTTCTCACCGGAAAGCGATCCAACCTTCTATCTAGGACCTCATTATAATCCCCCACTGCTATAACCGGAAACTCCTTTTTGTCGAACAGGAATTCATTAAATTTAAGCATAACATCTAAATTAAAAGGAGGTGGAATATATACATTTGCCAGTACATACATAACACTGTTAATAGAACATAATAAGAAAATATAACGGCCCATTTCATCTATCCTGGATTGCCTGCAGGAAAATTTCACCCCAGTTTTCACCAGGACCCTTACCCCTCTACTATATGAAGAATGGACCGCATGGAATTGACGTTGAAATTTATGCGACTGCAGGTGCTGGGTTGTATCCTTGGTGAAGTGAGTTTCCTGCAGGCAGACCAGGTCTACCCCATAGTTCTCCATCACGGAGAGTACTGCCAACCTTTTGATCTGTGTCCCTAAACCCCTAACATTCCAGGATCCTATTTTCACTGTTTCAGCCTGCATTTTAGTTATTTAGAAATATAAAAGGGGAAGAAGAGAAAAAAAAAAAAAAGAGCCCCGGTGGGTACCTCTACCTACAACTGACCTAATTACTATACAATTTATTTTTGCGCCTTACAGCCCACATGTGTAATCACATCTAGTGGAGATCCTATCACCTTTATCCATTCAAACATTGGTGAAGCTAAAGAGAAAACAAAAAAAGTGTAGACAATCCACATCCGGGCTACCTTAATATAAACGTGAATAATAAACATATGTGTTTTACAAATAATAATTTAAGGGCCAGTTTCCTGTCATTATATCTAAATGTGAAACCCTGGATCCGACCTGTGTGTTTTCCAAAGATGTATATATTTCCTGTGAACATTTCCTGTGACCATTTTACCAATCATTCTACCCCCTCCCCCCTTCCATCCCCCCTCCTAACCCCCCACCACCTATCTAGGTGAACCCCCTGGTGGTTAACCGTGACCATTACCCAACTAACTCCATCTAATTCCATACGCTGCCTCCTATACTCCTCTCCCATTCACCACTCCCCCAACAGGCGCCTGTGTGTCCCTACCCCCCCACCCCAATAAGCCAGTATATCCCAAGCCTTATCATGCCTCTCATAGCACTCTATGCTGAGCTTAAAAATTTTTCTCTATTCTCCTCGAGCCATTTCTCCACCCCAGCAGGGGAATCGAAGAACAGGGTATCCCCCAACGCTGATACCCGTAGCTTCGCCGGATAGAGGAGAGCGTAGGAAAGGTTAAATTTTTGTAGGGTGCGTTTTGATTGAATAAACTCTGCCCTTCGCTTCTGCAAGTCTGGTGGAAAATCTGCGTAAAAAGATACTCTAGCCCCTTTAAAGAGGACATTTCCTGCCTCCCTTATTTTACGAAGCAGCATCACTTTGTCTCTATAGTTAAGAAACCTTATAAGTAGAGGTCTGGGAAAGCCCCCTGCTGGGGGAGCCCTGAAGGCGACGCTATGGGCCCTTAATACTGAAAAGGATGCTGAAGATGACACTCTCCCAAATAAATCCACCAACCACTTTTCTATGAATTCTGGCGGGTCGATGCCCTTGCTTTTTTCAGGTAGTCCCACCAGCCTCACATTATCCCTTCGGCTCCTATTCTCCATTTCGTCTAGTTTGGAAGCTTGTTTGGATATCTGCTCCTTTAACCATTTCATTTCCTTAATCAATGGGGACATGTCATCTTCCAGCAGTCCTACTCTTTCTTCCAGAGCTGTTGTTCTCTCGGCAGTTTTCTGTAGGTCTTGCCTGACCAACAACAGGTCCGCTTTTACTCCCCCCATCTGCTCACAAAGTTCTTTAAGCGAGGAGTTACACACCCCCACTGCCATAAATACGTCTGTAAGAGTTGGTTCTTTGTCTAAGGGCAAGTTTGAGTCGGTACTAACTTCCATGTTTACATTTATATTTTGATCACTTGACCCCAGTCCTTTTGTATTGTGCATTTTGGCTGAATGGGCCGCTTGAGTAGCCCCTGATGACAGTACCTGCTGTTGACCCTGGCTTTTCCTATCAGGTGCCCACCCCTGGTGTGTTTTTGATTGTGACCCTTGCTTTGGGGGAGTCACAGCTGGAGCGTGAGCATATTGCTCTAACTTCGCTGCTGCTGACACTGCTACTTAGAGCTGCGGGTTTTTATCTTTAGCAGAGCGTAGGTTCTGCATTGTACGTTCCTTTCCTCGCAACTACTAGCCAGTACTGTGCTTAAATAAGTGGAGTATAAGGAGCATGAAAAAAAAAAAAAACCAAGGGGAAAAAACAAACAAAACCACCTCCCACTGTTTGTATTCGCCTCTCCGGAGGTGGTACTAAATGCTGTCCCCTCAATAGACCCCGCTATTGCACCAAGTTATGAGACAAGCTGAATGACCCCCGCTGTATGGCGTATGCAAAAGGTGCCGCCGACTGGATTGCCCTTCAGTTAGCAGATATTCAGGGTAGTATGTGGAGGGTATCTCCACCCTAAGAAACAGATCTCCCTATTGGTACTGACCACCCCACGCATCACCCCCACCGTTCTATTCCTCCTCTATACCAGTCCCACATTGAACAGAATAACTGGAGTGTGTATAAATCATTTCCCCTCCTGGGGCTATATCAAACAGTCCGCTCCGCTGAGTAGGAGAGCAGCATGAGGGATAAGAAGATAAGAAGCAACCCGGACTTCACAGGCAAGCTCTTCCCATTACCATGGTTAAACTGGATGTTACCTGTGTTGAGAAATAAATTTGTGTGCACTGGTCCACTTACTGTACCCCACCGCCTTCGGGTCTCCAGATGACAAGCTCCTCCCGGAAAATACCGAGTGCGGCCGGACGCCTCTCACACGCTTGGTCCGCTGTCTCGGGCATCCGTTGGTGGGCGGGGATTGACGACACCCTGCCGGTTCTTTGGCTCACACAACCTGCCAGGAGCAAGGGGGGCTAAGGAGAAGACTGGGAGATAGTTGAATGTCCAGGGCTTTCTCTGCACCTTCCGACAACTTCCATCCAAGCCCAGGTGTGCTCAGGGATATGCCCGAGGAAGGCGCTCAGCTATCGGAGAAGAGCGGGGGGTGGGGAGAGCCGCACAGCGTCCCTGCGTTCACTCACTCCATCACACAGCACCGCACACACCCATCCATAGATAATAATAGATTTTCAACCATCAGACTAGACACCATGTTTTGGCATAAGTAAAACATCCTCAAAATTACTGGCAAAATGCCCTGAATGGCTGTTTTAGCACAATCTGCTCCCCTATTCCACAGTACCTGCTCTCTTATCACATTAAATATGAAATGGCTAGAAACCTGTCAAATCACCGCTGAGAAGGGGAACAGGGTGAGCTGAGCCACTTTAGACAACAGTTTGAAAGTCTGTTATCAAATTTGAAGATGGATGAATGCTTCACTGTGTATGCAGCTACAAAGGGTATGGAGAGATTATTTTAAAGCTTATACTGTATAAAACTGTGCCTATGACTGCTAATACATAAAGGGTAAAGACTTGCATTCTGAACTGTACGTAATGTTTTTTTTTTATTTGTTCAGGACAGCCAATGAAATGTAATCTTCATTTGAATGGCACTGTGATAACTTCAGACCAGCCCATCTTATTGTAAGTATTGTAATCTGTTTAGAAAGTACAGAAAATTGGAAGCCAAGTTCACCTTTTCAAGCAAAACTTCATTTTTCATTAACAAAATTGAAGCCTTTTCCAATTTTTCTGTCAAGCAATCCCAATGTACTTATATCAAATGACAAACTAGTGTAGCAGTGCTTTGTATTACAAAAACAAGCTACTTGCAAAAAGAGGTAAATGTTATTACAACCCAAGTGTTGCTTATACGGCTGTGTAGCTAACACCTAACCACGTTCTGATGCTTCCAAATAATAATTGCACAGCAAAAATTATATTACAAAGCACTTCCTACACACAATATATGACTACTACTACCACAACCCCAGTTCTGTAAAAATGTGTTGCAGCCTAATGAATTGGTATCGGTAGACCTAAAACTTTATATAGGTAATTTACACCAAAGCACCATTGCTGCAACTAGCTAGTAGTAACTGAAAACCCAGTGCTGTAAATACAGTGGGGGACATAATAATTTGATCCCCTGCAGATTTTGTAAGTTTACCCACTTTGTATTAAAAATCAAGAAAAAACCTAATACAAAAGTTATAAATTGAGTTGAAGTTCAGTGAGTTGATCCCCAAGCAAAACATGACTTAGTACTTGGTGGAGAAACCCTTGTTGGCAAGCACAGAGGTAAGACATTTCTTATAGTCGATTACCAGGTTTGCACACATCTCGGGAGGGATTTTGGTCCACTCTTCTTTACAGATCTTTAAATCCTTAAGGTTTCTTTGCTGTCCCTTAGCAACTCAAAATTTTAGCTCCCTCCATAAATTTTCTATAGGATTAAGGTCTGGAGACTGGCTAGGCCACTCCATGACCCTAACGTGCTTCTTCTTGAGCCACTCCTTTGTGGTATGTTTTGGGTCATTGTCATGCTGAAAGACCCATCTTCAGTGTTCTGGTTGAGGGAAGAATGTTCTCATCCAAGATTTTACAGTACATGGCCCCATCCATTGGCCCCTCAATGCGGCAAAGTCAGCCTGTACCTTTAACAGAGAAACCGCCCCAAAGCATGATGTTTCCACCTCCGTAATTGACTGTAGGGATGGTGTTCTTAGGGTCATAGTCAGCATTTTTCTTACTCCAAACACAGTGAGTCGAGTTGAGTTAATGCCAAAAAGCTTAATTTTGGTCACCTCTGACCACAACACTTTCTCCCAATCCTTCTCTGAATCATTTAGATGTTCATTGGCAAACTTCAGATGGGGCTTGTACATCTTTTTTCTTAAGGAGGGGGACTGTAGGATTTCAATTGTTTTGAGTTGCCAATGGTTTGCTTGGGAACTGTGGTCCCAACTGCCTTGAGATCATTCACAAGCTCCTCCCGTGTTGTTCTGGGCTCATCCCTCACTTTTCGCATGATCATCCTTACCCCATAAGGCGAAATCTTGCTTGGAGCTCCAGACCGAGGGCGATTTGATGGTTATTTTGCATTTCTTCAATTTGCGAATAATTGCTCTAACAGTTGTCTCCTTCTCACCAAGCTTCTTGCTGATAGTCTTGTTGCCCATTCCAGCCCTGTGCAGGTCTACAATCTTGTCCCTGACATCCTTTGCAGTTCTTTAGTCTTGCCCATAATGGAGAGGATTGAATGGAAGTAAAAGATTCTGTGGACAGGTATCTTTTTTTATACAAATAACAATTTGTCGTTAGGAGCACCTTCTTAAATTGACAGGATAATTCTGTGTACCACATGAGCACATACTGTAGCCAGTCTGTGGGAGCCAGAATTATTGTTGATAGGGAATCAAATACTTATTTTACTCACGGAACTGTAACTCCATTTATAACATTTGTATCATGTGTTTTTTCTGGATTTTGGTTGATCTTCTGTCTCTATCATTTAAAATACACCTTTAATAAAAATTATAGCCCCCTAATTTCTTTGTAAGTGGGCAAACTTACTGCAAAGAATCGTATACGATTTGAACAAGAATGGGGTGCGATTCCTGTCCGAATCGCATGTGGATTGCCCACACTGCTCCTGTGTATTGCCCACACTGCTCCTGTGTTAACCCAGGCTGAAAACTATGACAAGCCTGGGTTCACACAGGAGTGATGGGGAAACCACATGTGATTCGGACAGGAATCGCACCGCATTCCTGTTCAAGTAGCATGCGATTCTTTGCAGTGCAAATGGCTCCCATTAGTTTTGTATAGACGCAAATTGCACTTCAAAGTATCGGTACTCGTACTCACTGATATTTTTATTTTAAATTGTGTCAGTGCATCCCTAGTAAATAACACTATTTGTTAAGTTATGTACGGATATGATGTATATCTATCTGCACAGTAAACACTATCAAGCTTTAGCTAAAATGAAACCAAACGTTATCATCTCCCTCTTGTGGCAAAATTAAGGTACTACAGCTAACTAATAGAATATATGGGCAAACAATTTATATTAATGTTTTAGTTATATAATCTTTATTGAAGCAATTGGTCCACCTGGATTCGTAATGACTCTCCAATGTTTTTTTAGAAGTTTGAATTCTCTAAAATAATAGTGTTGATAGATCTTTGTTGTGGTGAGCGCTATCTTGAGATACTATGTTTTTAAGCTTTTTGATATGTATTGTATATGTTCTCTTCTCCTTTTCCAGAGTGGCCGCTTGGTTCTTATTTTTTATTTTATTTTTTCATATATAATTCCTTCCAGTAGAACTAGCTGTAAATTAATTCCCCCTTATTTTTTTCCTCTGGTTTTCTAAATAAGGACTTTTAAAGCTTTGGTTGGCCAGGTCTATTGGTATATCTCCCTTTTTTCCCATTGGGACATAAACAAGTTCGCCGTGCTGGAGTGCAAATTTTGCACCCATGGCAATACTCTAATATTTTTGTTTGAGGGTATATGCCAAACATTCCGCAAGGTATTTTCTCTGACCCGTTTTTAAATGGCTAAATTCCTTCATCCTCCATTTTGTTGCATCTAGGGCTTCCTGGTGGTTTATAATGTTATAAAGAGATGCTGCGTCTGCTGTAGCTAGTATTGGAGGGTTTGTTTTGGCTTCTGTTCTTTCCAACATCTGGATTAAATGCTTTGTGTACCATAGATATGGTTTAGTTTTCTGTACCATCGTTTGGCAGAACCATTCTATGTATTGACCCAATCTTGCTCCCACCGACTGTATGCAGTTTACAATAGTTGGTCCCAGTGGGTTCTTTTTGTCCTTGTGGATTTTTGGTACAGTATAGATAGCTGACACGCTACATCATTTCTGGACCAAATACCTTCCTTTTGCATCTAAATGTTTCATCATACCCTTCTTAAATAATATCTGCAGTTCTTTTTTGTACTCAATGATAGGGTTACTATCATGAGTAGGTAAACATGATGGGTAAACATAAGTAGGTATCAGTGTCCCCTAAACAAGCAAAAAGAAGAGGAAAGGGCGCAGGTCCGCCCTAGTGTTATACTGTTAATAGGACACATAATAAAGACTTTCACAAATTGCACTCACATTGTGAAGTGTATATGTACAGGCATGAAGTACATATATTCTCCTCTCCTGGATGATCGCTGTAAGAGGTATCTTGGAACAAAGAACATCCAACCTCCCCAAAGCCAGATGGCAGCTCCCAAGCTGCCATGACAGCCCCTCTGGCGTGCCTGGAAGACTGCGCATACGCCCAGACCAGCCGGTGCTGCGCAGCGATGGTATGACCCATGGCACAGGGAGAACCAATAGAGACGCAGGGTAGTATGTCAGCCCGCAGGGTCGCTATGACGATGCATTTTGGAGGTGTGGTCTCCTTTTATGAAGTCACGCCCATCCCTCTGGTAAATGGCTTTTTATTGGGAGTTACGTCTCCTCCCCTCTAACCCATCTTAAAGGGGCCGTGCCAGGAGAGGAAAACTCTCATAGATACAGTAACAGTAAATTGGCATTTTTCTTGCGTGTCCTATTAAACAGGCCGAACGTGCGCACTTTCCTATTCTTTTTGCTTGTTTAGATATGCCTTTACCACCCAGTGCATTCACAAGAGCTGCAGCGTTTTAGTGATAGAAGATGCTTTATTTACTTAATCAAGATTACCATCTGGACTTTGGGTTTTTTTGATCAACGCATGAACTGGTGAATTGTTTACATTTTTGTATCGGTGTCCCCTAATACTGTCTTCATTTCCTTGTTATAGGCTTCCTTTGACAACACCACTATTCCCCCTCCATTGTCAGCTTGTCTCACCACAATATCCTTTCTCTGTTCCGTCACCTTAATAGAGGTGTGCATCTAAACTGGTCTCAAGATTCGATTTGATTACGATTATTTGGTCAACGATTCGGATCAATTCCACAATGCATCACGATTACCGACGAGCTCCCAATTCCGCTTGGGCCGCCTAGGCGGCCCTTCCTCCCTGCAATCTTCTGGGACACATCACAGGTCCCAAAAGATTGCCCGGCTATGCAGGACAGCGCAGTGAGACATGCGGTTGTGAAGCTGTAACAGTTGGATGCCCACAGTAGTATTGCCAGCACCATGGACAGGTGGGGGAGAGAAGGGAGGATTTGGGTGGCCACGTCGCTGGATAGTGGGACATTGGAGTGTCTTTATTAAAAGTCAGAAGATACTTTTTGTAGCTGCTGACTTTTAATAAACAATAAATTGACTGGAACTCCACTTTGTATTAAAAATAACCTCACTCCCTTTAAAAATGGGCACTAATCCAGTGCACTATAGTGCACACACACTGCTGCTGGAAGGTCAGGAGGGATTACAATCCACAGCTGACAAACAGCCCTTTGAATTTCCTTGTACTGTCTCTGTGCTAACAGTTCCCTGGCTTTCCTGTTTGCACCTTCCAGCACACTAGGAGCTAACACAGTGAAATTTGCAAAGGGGACGCCGGGGAACTGTCAGCATGCAGCGTGTACGAGGTGTAAGAGTAAAAACACATTTGTACTCTACTGTTGTTAAAATTACTGTGTTTTACTAAATCCCGTGTTTCAATCAAGTGCCCCGCTGTATGTGCTTTTTTAAAAATATGGAGCTTCATCCCTCAGTCATTTCTCAGTGTGTGTGTACAATACATGCCACTCATGTGACTGCCCAGCCCGGCCTGCCTCTCTCCTCTGACGTCTCTCCTTACGTCAGCGGGCAATTCTCAGCCCCGCCCGCCTCTTCTGATCTGATGGCTACAGTCAGCGGGCGGGGCTGAGAATTCTCCACTGACGTCAGGTGAGATGTGAGGGGAGAGAGGTGGGTCGGGCAGTCACATGAGCTGCATGTATTGTACACACACTGAGAAATGACACAGTAATTTTAACTATATGCTCGGATCGCTCTCCCGGGAGGGGCGGGGTAATTTGGGATGACGTTACCCGGAAAACGATTTTTCCGGTCGTATGCATCAATGCCGTATCGGGGACACCCGAATCCTGTTGCGGTGATTCATTTTAGCACCCCTACTCCTTATACCATTTCATGCATCCATTGGGTCACATACTTTTATTTTTTTCATTTTAACATTAGTCAAAGCTTGCGTTATGTATTTAACCACTTGACCTCCACCCCCCCTTCATGACGAGACCATTTTTTTTTGTTATTCAACACTGTACTACTTTAACTTGCAATTGCGCAGTGATAAACACTGTGCAGAAATGAAATTGATATCCTTTTTTTAAATGGAGCTTTCTTTTGGTGGTATATGATCACCACTGGGATTTTTATTTATTATATAAATATAAAAAAGACCCAAACAATATCTCTTCTTTCTGTTCTAACACATCCAAAAAAAAAAATCAAATGTCTTTATTAATTTAGACCAAAAAAAAAATCTTAAGTCTCTATATTCATTGGTCCAAAAGTTATAGTGTCTGCAAACTATGGTACAGTGCTGTGAAAAAGTATTTGCCCCTTCATGATTTTTTATTTTTTGCAATTTTTTCACAATTGATTCAGATAATTAAACACATTTTTATATTGCACAGATAACCTGAGTAAATTTAAAATGCAGTTTTTAAATGATTTCATTTATTAAGATAAAAAAGCTGTCCAAACCTGACTGTCCCTATCTGAAAAAGTACCCCCCCCCCCCCTTGCTAAATGCTAAATCATGAATAAACTGTGATTAACCATTTGTTGGAGAGTTAAATTGCACTTGCCACATCCAGGCCTGATTACTGCCAGACCAGATGAATCAATCACTTAAATAGATGCTGTCTGACAAAGTGAAATACACAAAAAGAACTCAAAAAGCAACACAACATGCTGCGATCTAAAGAAATTCAAGAACAGATGCGAAACAAAGGAATTAACATGTATCAGTCTGGAAAGGGTTACAAAGTCATTTCTAAGGTTTCGAGACTCCAGCGAACCATGGTGAGAGCCATTATTCACAAATGGAGAAAACTTGGACCTTGGTGAACCTTCCTAGGAGTGGCTGGCCTACCAAAATTACTCCAAGAACATACTAATGACTCAACTCAGAACATCTAAACTGCAGGCCTCACTTGTCTCAGTTAAGGTCAGTGTTCATAATTTAACAATAAAAGAGACTGGGCAAAAATTGTATCCATAGGAGTAAGAATTCAATCCTTTGAGAATAGGAAGATGGAGCACAATAAGAAGAGACACCCAACACCATGGACATGACAGTGTAAGGGGGTTCATACATACAGAACCCTACTAGACATTGGAAACAGAGGAGAATTGATATCAGAAAAAACACATTGAAGGACCAATTGCAGTGGGAGGAATCCTAACAGAATTGGAGATCCAATACAATTAGGGATTCAATACAACCAATATACAGTGGCTTGCGAAAGTATTCGGCCCCCTTGAACTTTTCAACCTTTTGCCACATTTCAGGCTTCAAACATAAAGATATAAAATTTTTATTTTTTGTGAAGAATCACCAACAAGTGGGACACAATTGTGAAGTGGAACAAAATCTTTTGGATTTTTGAAACTTTTTTAACTAATAAAAAAATGAAAAGTGGGGCGTGCAATATTATTCGGCCCCCTTGCGTTAATACTTTGTAGAGCCACCTTTTGCTGCGATTACAGCTGCAAGTCGCTTGGGGTATGTCTCTATCAGTTTTGCACATCGAGAGACTGAAATTCTTGCCCATTCTTCCTTGCAAAACAGCTTGAGCTCAGTGAGTTTGGATGGAGAGCGTTTGTGAACAGCAGTTTTCAGCTATTTCCACAGATTCTCGATTGGATTCAGGTCTGGACTTTGACTTGGCCATTCTAACACCTGGATACGTTTATTTGTGAACCATTCCTTTGTAGATTTTTCTGTATGTTTGGGATCATTGTCTTGTTGGAAGATAAATCTCCGTCCCAGTTTCAGGTCTTTTGCAGACTCCAACAGGTTTTCATCCAGAATGGTCCTGTATTTGGCTGCATCCATCTTCCCCTCAATTTTAACCATCTTCCCTGTCCCTGCTGAAGAAAAGCAGGCCCAAACCATGATGCTGCCACCACCATGTTTGACAGTGGGGATGGTGTGTTAAGTGTGATGAGCTGTGTTGCTTTTACGCCAAACATATCGTTTTGCATTGTGGCCAAAAAGTTCGATTTTGGTTTCATCGGACCAGAGCACCTTCTTCCACATGTTTGGTGTGTCTCCCAGGTGGCTTGTGGCAAACTTTAGACAAGACTTTTTATGGATATCTTTGAAAAATGGCTTTCTTCTTGCCACTCTTCCATAAAGGGCAGATTTGTGCAGTGTACGACTGATTGTTGTCCTATGGACAGACTCTCCCACCTCAGCTGTAGTTCTCTGCAGTTCATCCAGAGTGATCATGGGCCTCTTGGCTGCATCTCTGATCAGTCTTCTCCTTGTCTGAGCTGAAAGTTTAGAGGGACAGCCAGGTCTTGGTAGATTTGCAGTGGTCTGATACTCCTTCCATTTCAAAATGATCACTTGCACAGTGCTCCTTGGGATGTTTAAAGCTTGGGAAATCTTTTTGTATCCAAATCCAGCTTTAAACTTCTCCACAACAGTATTACGGACCTGCCTGGTGTGTTCCTTGGTCTTCATGATGCTCTCTGCGCTTTCAACAGAACCCTGAGACTATCACAGAGCAGGTGCATTTATACAGAGACTTGATTACACACAGGTGGATTCTATTTATCACCATCAGTCATTTAGGACAACATTGGATCATTCAGAGATCCTCGCTGAACTTCTGGAGTGAGTTTTCTGCACTGAAAGTAAAGGGGCCGAATAATTTTGCACGCACCACTTTTTCAGTTTTTTAATTGCTAAAAAAGTTTAAAATATCCAATAGATTTCGTTCCACTTCACAATTGTGTCCCACTTGTTGGTGATTCTTCACAAAAATTAAAATTTTATATCTTTATGTTTGAAGCCTGAAATGTGCCAAAAGGTTGAAAAGTTCAAGGGGGCCGAATACTTTCGCAAGCCACTGTAGATATGAGGAAAGAAGACCATGGAAAGGACTGGAGAAAAGAATTTAAAAGAGGTGTCCAATGCCTTTTTTTTTTTTTTTAGGCAGATGGGACCACGAGAGATCCCCAATGAGAATAAAGAAAGGATGGACAACTAGAAACCCAAACTGAGAAGGGATGCAGAGCAGGCCACAATAAACAAAAGAAAAAGAGAATATTAAGAGTGGAAATGTTTAAGCCCATAGAGAAAACTATGGTGAAGAGGGATGAGAGAGTTTCTCTCTATCATATCTTTGTTTAATCCACTGGTGAGCGACAAACTGTTCCCACAAAGATGGGAGCATGAAATTGTCCAAAATGTCTTGGTATGCTGACTCCTTAAGAGTTCCCTTTACTGGAACTAAGGGACCAAGCCCACTCCCTGAAAACAACCCCACACCATAATCCCCCCTTCACCAAATGATGTGGACCGGTGCACAAAGCATGGTCTATGAAGACATGGATGAGCAAGTTTGGGGTGGAGGAACTTGACTGGCCTGCACAAAGTCCTGAACTCAACCCGATAGAACACCTTTGGGATGAATTAGAGCGGAAACTGCGAGCCAGGCCTTCTCATCCAACCATCAGTTCCTGACCTCACAAATGCACTTCTGTAGGAATGGTCAAACATTCCCATAGACAAACTCTTAAACCTTGTGGACAGCTTTCCCAGAAGAGTTAAAGCTGTTAATGGCTGTAAAGGGCGAGCCAACGCAATATTGAACCATACGGACTAAGACGCCATTTAAGTTTATGTGCGTGTAAAGGCAGGTGTCCCAAAACTTATGACAATATAGTGTGTATATGTATGTATCTATGTGTGTGTGTGTGTGTGTGTGTGTGTGTGTGTGTGTGTATATATATATATATATATATGTGTATATAAATACATTTATGCAGCTATAGATGCTATACTGGTAATGGTGGTCATCAGCAACTTATATCAATCAAGGGGTAACTGTGTGCCTAACTAATAAATATATATATATATATATATATATATATATATATATATATATATATATAATATATTTCTGAGTAATTTTCTAGCAAAAAAATGAATATTTTTACATGTAGGAGAGAAGTGTCAGAATTGGCCTGGGTGGCAAGGGGTTATTACAATGCTTATGGTAATAAGCAAGTAATATACAAAGAATTGTTATATATTATTTTTAAGGTAAATTACTATATTTTCAAAAACTGTACTCAAGCAGGTGGCTTAATGGACAAATTACTGAAGTTTGAAGTTCTAACTTCAAACCAGTAATTTCACAGTAAATAGATAAATAATAAATTATCTTATAACATAAAGCATCATATATGATTTAGCTTGTACCTTTTCAGCAGCAGCAGATTTTCATCCTCCCTCCTAACTGTGTGAGAAAAACGTGGGATTATGGGTAAATCTTATACACATAAATACTTGTTTTTTCCTTCTAGTTAAGAGGGCTGGGCTGGAAGGGAGTATTTGTCTTTTAGACACATGCCCCCTTCTATGACACTGCAGTGAAAGGCCAGCCTCCACTGCAGCATCTTTATTGGACAGCTTGGGCCAATGGTACTTTACCATTGGTCGAAGACTCCACGCTGTCCATTGAACTTGGTGCCTCTGACAAGAAGTGAGAGGCACTGTGAGCTCATCTTCTGCCTGCTGCAATGTGCCAGCTTGCATTTAAACTGGCTGCTCTGTATTTAGCTTCTGACAGGCTGCACAAGAAGCCCCGTAGCTTTGGAATCATAAATGATAGGAGCCCCAAGTGGTGGGGGTAGGACTTCAGCTACCTATCCCTCAAATTTGGGGTCTCTGTGACCCCTTTGGCGGCCGAGCTACGACCCTCGAAGTCGATTTGTTTTTAAATTTTTATTATGCTCATGGCTCTGCCTCACCTGCCTCCTCTGACTGCATGTCCCTGGTGCCTAACAATGTGTTAGTTTGCTTCTTTTTACTAACCAAGCTGGCTGTTTTTTATTTTTTTTTCTCCTGTATGTGTTTTGTCGCTCACCAGTGGATTAAACAAAGATTTGTTTCTCAGCGTACTGAGTTAGATATAAACTCTCTCATCCCTCTTCACCATAGTTTTCTCTACAGGCTTAGTCATACACTTTTTAATTTTGAGCTTTCTCATAGTTTTGTAAATCAGCATAGACTTCAAATTTGTTAAGGTTCTTTATAGGGACATAATTTACGAATTTATCAAGGACTTTTATTTCTTCCTTGGTTAGTTCAACCCCACTCAAATTAAACATTCTCTCTCTTAATATTCTTTTTCTTTTTTCTTGTGGTCTGCTCTGCAGCCCTCCTCAGTTGGGGTTTCTTCTTGTCCATCCTTTCTTTATTCTCATTTGGGATCTCTTGGGGTCCCATCTGCCTAAAAAAGGCATTGGACACCTTTCTTTTCTATATTCCTTTATCCAATCCTTTCCGTGGGGTTCTTTCCTCATATCTATATTGGTTGTAGTGAATCCCTAATTGTATTGGATCTCCAATTCTGTTAGGATTTCTTCCACTCCAATTGGTCCTCCAGTGTGTTTTTTCCGATATCCATTCTTTTCTCTGTTTCCAGTGTCTAGTAGGGTTCTGTATGTATGAAACCCCTTACACTGTCATGTCCATTGTGTTGGGTGTCTCTTCTCATTGTGCTCCATCCTCCTATTCTCAAAGGATTGAATTCTTCCTTCTCCGGGGTTGTATTAGCTGATGTGAGATTCACTTCATTAACCTTGTTTTGCCACTTGAATACTTCTTGTAGTCATTAAAGTGATGGTAAAACAACCAATTCAGTTTAACCACTTCAATACCAGGCACTTTCGACCCTTCCTGCCCAGGACAATTTTCAGCTTTCATCGCTGTTGCACTTTGAATGACAATTGTGCGGTCATGCAACATTGTACCCAAACTAAATTTGTATCATTTTCTTCCCACAAATAAAGCTTTCTTTTGGTGGTATTTGATCGCCTCTGGGGTTTTTATTTTTTGCTAAACAAACTAAAAACGGAAAATTGTATCATGCTTACCATAATTTTCCTTTCCTGACGCCAATCCATGGCAGCATACTAGTGATAGGCTCCGCCTTTCTCCCTCAGGACCAATGAAATAGCATAAATTAAAGGCCAGTTAGGCCGCGCCCCATTCTTCGTAATTGGCTAGATACCGAAACGCACAAGGGTGGGTCCGTATGCTGCCATGGATTGGCGTCAGGAAAGAAAAATTACGGTAAGTATGATACAATTTTCCTGACGCCACCATGGCAGCATACTAGTGATACATATCCTAGCTGACAGGGTGGGTTCTACTTAACAAACCAAAATATATATATATATATATATTTTTTTTTTTTTTTATGGGACAGAAGACTGAACAGTCATTCCTCCGAAGCCCACTGATGACAAGGCACCCAGATCTATTCTGTAAAGGTTGAAAAGGTATGCTGGGAAAAGCATGCCACTTTCCTGTAGAATGAATCCATAGATGCTTTCAACTGGGCCGACTATGAGGCCTCAAACCCTCTGGAAGAGGATGCATCCTACCACTGAAGAAGGCTCTCGACCCATTTCCCATCTACACAACCAAGCTTGCTAAAGTTCAGGAGACAACCTCTCTTGCCTAATGAATTCTATCTGGAACAGTGAAAGACTTATCATTTGAACTGAAAAAAGCAATTGTGGACAAACTTCTTTCAAGCTCTGGGAATGACCAATTTGTGTGGTTTTCTTGCTTGAACGTCTGGAAAGTTAGGCAATGGACAGATGATTGGTAGATGGAGGGCTGTCGCTACCTCTGGTATAAGCTGAACTACAGGATGCAGCTCTACTCCTGTAACAAAAGCAATATGCTTTTCTGAAGCTCTAAGGGCTTGAAACTCAAACCAACTTCTGTTTGACGATTTGCGCTAAATACTGGTTAGTAAGCCATGTCTTAAACCGAACACTGCCCTGTTGGAATAAACAGTTGAAATAAACCCCAAACAGCATCAAAAGATTTTAATTGTGAAAGATTCTCTCTCGCGGTTGATGAAACCTCCTGACTGTCTTCAACATTTTGCAAACTAAAGGGCCTTTGGCCAAATTAAACCTTGTTCTTGCTGACACCTGCAGCCTCAAAAGAATATAGGGTAAGGTTCATGTCCAATCTGACCTACAAGCAGACCAGAACAGCTGCCACTAGAGGTGCAGTAAGAATAATATCTTGCCATGCAAAATAGAAGAAAAAAAAAGACAAGTTTGTTCCAGATCTTGGCATAGAGGCTGTTAGTAGAGTGCCTTTCGCACCCCCCAAAGTAGAGCTCACTCTTGGAGCAACTCTGGAGCAATCTAGGTTCTGTGGCTTCCCCTTCCCACCATTATGCTTGCAACTCTGGTCTGTGCATGTGTGAAGGGGAATCGACTTCTGTATTCTGAAGTAGATAGCCAGGAAGCACCAAGACTCCTATGGTCAGAATGGAGGGGTGGTCGTGACTACCATGCTCATTCTTGACAGCTTCCAGAAGAATTTCATTATGAGAGAAGTTGGGGGAAAAACATATACAGTAGACTTGATTGCAGTTTCATGGAGAAACTCAGCTTCTGTTCTCTGCTTTGGGGAGCGGAAACCGAGTCAGACCTCCTCTTAAATTGGCATTTGCTGTGAGAAGCAAAGAAGCCTGTCTGTGTTAGGCCACCTGTGGACAAGCCTCCCCCTCATGCTATGGCAAGCTTGCATGATGGACAGTATTGTCCGTGTATTCCAGTCCCCTAGGAGGTAAATTGCTTCCGGAATTTGCTGGTGATCTTCCTACCCAGACACTCTGGGTTCTACATTTCTCAATTGCATATTGCCACCAGATCCTCCCTGGAGCTGGAAATATGCTATTACTGTCCTGTTGCTCAACCGCAAGATGACTGGTCACCCTTGATTCTGTGTAGCAAGGTCAAAGTGATAAAAAAGGTTGCCTGACCTTCCAGCGCTTTCGAGACTACCTTCCTTGGCTAGCAATCTCCGCTTGCCTAGACCCGCAACAAGGGGGCTGGCCTAGAGTAATTACAGAGAGTTTAAAACAGAAGTTTTGTGCTACCTTATAAGTAATAAAGACATTCGGCTTGGAACCTCTCTCCTGAGTGGGAGCAGCATCCGAGCTATGCTTCTCTGAAGAACGTCCGCCTTTCTATGGCCTCTGGCTCTGACCTTTGAGAGCGTGGGCGCGCGGAGCTGAAGCAAATCAAAGCAATCCGCATGAGAGGGCACTCTTTTCCTGAAAACTTAGACACGGTGGTCCCCACCCTAAGTGTTGAGGGTCTATTGTAAGGGTGGTGACTGATACTCGAACCGTGGAGAAATGGGACGACCAGCTGAGAGACGGGACAGCCACAGAAAGACAGAGAAGAGGAAAAATAGATAAGGCAACAGCGACTTCGCTTCTCCCTCTAATAATGTATATCTAAATATATACATCTACACACTGTCTCCTTTCTCCTCTTTTTTTTTTTTTTTTTTTTTTAAATATGCATGCATATATAAATATATGCACATACCGCTCCATATAACACCCCCCCCCCCCACACACACATATATACCAACCAACATAAGAACACACACACATGCATACACAAACGTATATAAACATATATACATACCGCAGAGAGTCAGCCTGGGGCCGGGTCAAGAAAGGGTTAATCGAAGAGGGCAGGTATTTCCCCTTCAGACCTGCTAATTGACAGCTGGGCTGAAAGTCTCAGAGAGGAGCTGTTTGAGTAGGAGAGAGAGACACGGGAGCATGCTGTGTGAAAATGTCCATTGCTGGAAGGTGTGCTGGGTGAACTTAACCACATAAAGACTGTAGCTCTGATTGGAGCCATGAACTATTATCTATAAGCCTGTGTGCTGCTGAACTGTGAGCTGTACCTGTGTGCACAACCGTGTGACAAGACAAGTCTGTCTTATCTTATGTTTATTTTGCCATTTTGCTACACAAAGCCACTTTTGTTTTAATGGACTGTCTCTGAGCCAGCTGTCCACCCCTCTGATCCCCTACAATACACACATCCATATATATATATATATATATATATATATATATATATATATATATATATGTGTGTGTGTGTGTGTGTGTGTGTGTGTGTGTGTATATATATAAAAAATATATATTAAATATACATACATACACCCACCTGCCCCAAACCTATACATACAAAACCTACAAACATAAGCTATACCTACAGCCGGCCTAGGACAGAGAACCTGTCTAGCGGAAGTAATGTACCAAGACCAGTGTCACTGCAGGAGGAAAAGAACAGGAGGTGCAGAAAATGACGGGAGACAAAGGCAAAGGTAAGAAGGATGCATAGCTGGCCTCCCCAAACCCAACAGGCGTTGCAGACACGAACCTTAAAGGCAGATTTCATTCCTGAATAGGAAAAACTGCTCAGCTCCATCGAGACCCACAGAAGGAGCTTCCAAGCTACTCTGGCACTTTTAGCAGCCTGATACTGGGACTTCGTACTGGGAGAGGCTTAACCCAGCCGGCAGCTGCCTGGAGGCAGAGGGGGGAACATAGTACTGCTTACTCTTCACTGGTGCGTGGAGGTATGAGGACAAAAAGAAGAATGGGGCGGGACCTAACTGGCCTTTAATTTATGCTATTTCATTGGTCCTGAGGGAGGGGAGAAAGGCGGAGCCTATCACTAGTATGCTGCCATGGTGGCATCAGGAAAAATGTTTAAAAAAAAAAAAGTTTTTCTTAGTTTGTCATAAAATTTAGTTTTCTCCTTCACTGACGGGCACTGATGAGTCGGCACTGATATGCAGCACTGACAGGTGGTACTGATGAACACTAATAGACAGCACTGATGGGCAGCACTGATGATGAGTTACTGCCAGGTGTTACGGCTGAGCACTGATTGGCACTATGATGGGCACTGATTTGCACTGTGGTGGGCTCTGGCACCATTGTGTGCACTGGCGGGCGTTTTTTGATGGGGCACAGACTGGCAACTTATGAGCACTGATTGGCAGCTGATGGGCGCATCTAAAGGGGGCTGTGCTGATAATTAACAGGCTCTCCCTGTCAGTGCAAACTGAGGAATGGTGTTTACTGGCACTTCCTGGTTCACGCAATAATCAGCTGTGATTGGTCACAGCTTATGTGGTAAGAAGCCTCTGTCAGCTCCTTACTACGATTTGAGATGCAGGGTGTCCGACTGATACACAGCACCTCCGATCGGGCGCGAGCTGGCATGTTATCCTGCTGGACATCATATGCTGTTCAGTCAGGATTACAGAACCACCGCCCGGCCGTCAGTCTGCTATAGGCTGGGCGGGAAGTGGTTAATATAGAAATGAAAGGCAAAATATTTGTGTCTAGATATAAAAAAACATTATAAATACTGCCGTGGTTTGGCGTCAGGAAAGGAAAATTACGGTAAGTATTTGATACAATTTTCCGTTGTATAACCAAGTGTACCAAGGGGTTAAATTCTGTGTTACATTTATTCATAGGTTCATTTATATATTTACCCTTTCAGATATGTGGTCAGTAAATGCAAGGATTAAAACACACAACACAAAGAATGTAATAAAAAGTTTTACTTGGCTTCGAATAAAAATGTATTACAGATGATACGATACAGGATAAATATAGCATATTCAATTCCAGGGGACCCCATAACTAAAAGTTCTGGAAGACGATGATCTGTTCAAAATCTAGGCACATTCATGTCCCACATTTATGTCCGTAGAAGAAGTCCACCGGCCTGCTCTATTGTCTGACCTTTTAAAGGCTAGATGGAAGGCGCGAAAAAGCTGTTTTTATCTAGTACTAACAAAGCCCAGCCCGAGACAATGTGACCATCTGTGAATGACAGTCTGTGAGCTCAGAAACATACATTTTACATATATATATATATATATATATATATATATATATATATATATATATATATATATATATATATATATATATATATATATAATATATATATATATATATGTAATCACCTTAAAACTATTACTAACTTTCTTGTGATTCAATAACTAAAGTTATATATGAATATAGACCCATACTACATTCCACCCCTTGACTTACAAGATTCTTAGTTTAGTTTAGAATACTCAAGATTACTTATAGATATATCAAGATTTTGTACTCAAGGTAGTCCTTTCGCTTGTACTCCAATATAAACATTTCTAACTTCAATAATTTCATCCTTCACATTTCCAGTATTATGAGTATGTATGCGAAACACTCATCATTATTAAATATGGTCCCATATATCCCACCCCTTGGGTATTTTCCACATGTAAATCAATGTATAACAGTTTTACATCCTTCCAAATCTCGTCTTATTTATCTAAAGTTCTATCTCTTGACCCACTTTCTCTCTCTGATTTACCTGTCCAGGAAATCTCATTCTGCTATGTTAGGGCTGAAAAATATAAAAAATGTCCAGGCTTATAAAAACAACTATATGTTGGACTAACAGAATAACACCAAACTTCCTTTTGAAAGTACAGGCATGAGCATCAAACTTTCCTTTCCAAGAGTTTAAACGCATAGATACTTGTCAAAGTCCTCCATATCTGGTGATGGACAGCGGAGTCTTAGACATCCGGTTACCAGATCGCAGCTGCAGCATAACACTTGCAACACTGTAGAATTGAAAGAACTGTAGAATACAAAGTCCATATCCTTCGGACTATTGCAGCTCACAAGTCATAGACGTGCAGGCACATAACCACATAGTAGCTGGAACTTCTACAGACAGTTTAGGCACATGACCATCAGAGCAGCTAAAACAGTTCAAGTACTTCACCATCAGATTCAGGTACTTTACCATGATAGCGGCTGCAACAGTTCAGGTACTCGACCCTCAGAACAGGTGGAACTTGCACCAACAGTTCAGCTGCTGATCATTGGTAAAGTTCAAAGGTGTGCCACATGGTTAACGAGATAAGGTATAATGTCATTAATAGGTACCATCATCCTAAATATGAATAAGGCAAAAAATGGGGTTGAAAGAGAAAGGAAAACAAGGACCTCTCCAATTAGGTCCTACCTCTTTCGGAAGAATTGGGACTATTACGGTACCAGAGGGATGTAAACAACTTTTTATTTTTTAAATAATAGATTTATTTAAAGATAACATTAAAAAATCCTACACAGAACACATCATATACATCATCATAGATTAACATACACAAAAAGTGATTGTTACAGCATTGTTGACACTTAGTTGGTAAGACTAATGCCCACACAGTTGCATGGAAGCAGGTTATATAATAATACTTGCAGACGTGACCTCTACAGTTTTGCGGTCACAGCCGCTTCTTCAGGAGGCGTCTGATAGTATATAATCTACAAAAGTGGAAAAACAATACAGTGTCAACACAACAAATGGGAAAGTATACAGATATCATAGGAAGCACAGAGTTGATATTGGAGAAAATAATTAAAATTTGAAAGTTGCACTCATTGGTCAAGACTTTATAGACCGTTGCTGCTGTCAAAAGTGTTTGTCTTCTTTCTCCAATATGCTTCTAGTTGACATCATGGCAGGTGTGTTACCAAATATGTCAGTCCAACATTCCTTAATTAACAACAATGCCCATATAGCCCATTATAGATTTCTGAACAGGCAAATTGATAATCATTAGTGACCTGTCTTAACACTGAAAAACTCAGCTTTCTACATTAAAGGTGAAATATTATTACAAGTATATTACTCATCCCTCACCTGAACTATACACTACTCTGTGTCAAATTATAGGCCCAACTTTAAACTACTTCATGTGTGTTTCCTCTATGCACTTTGATCTCCTTCCACACTCTAAAGACATTCTGGCAGGCTACCTGGCTTTTGTCTACACTGATCCCAATATGTGCATATAATATGCCCATGCATATGTGTCACTATATTCTACATGCCAGTCCTACCCCAAGCAATCAAGGAGAATTGAGGAAAACAAAACCTGAGAACCTATTTTATAACTCTTTCTTTACCAAGAAAATTTTATGAAAACTCAATCGGGTGTCAGATATAACTAACCATATATATAACACTAGAACACCTCATGTTGAAAGACTTAAAAATTGTGTTCAGTGCAATAATATTAACCTAAATGTACAGTTATAAGTAGACATAAGTACTTTTTTTTTCCCTTGAAAAACAAAATGATTACTTTAAATTTAAACGGTCAATCATGCAGAAAAATGTACTTTATCTACCTGGCATCCGCGCTATAGCCGAATGACGGCTACAGCGCGGACCTACATTCCCGGGAGGCCGTCATATGACGGCCTCCCCTGTGCACTCTCCCTGCGCGCGCCCTCCAGGGCGCGCGCCGGGCGCGTTGTGATCACCGAGTCACTGAGACTCGGCTGATCACCGATCTGTGTAAGGGGCCGGTCCCGGCCCCTTACCATGTGATCAGCTGTCAGCCAATGACAGCTGATCACATGATGTAAACAAAAGATCTGTAATCGTTTTTTTTTTTTTTTACTCACGCTGACAGCGCGAGTAGAAAAAAAAGCGATCACCGGATCGGATGTGAGGGACATCGGTCCCCAAGTGGAAGAGGCACATCTGCCTCATCAGTGCCCACTAAAAGTGCCACCTAACAGTGCCACCTAACAGTGCCCACAGTGCCACCTAACAGTGCCCACAGTGCCACCTGCCAGTGCTGCCCATCACTGCCACCCATCAGTGCCCATCACTGCCACCCATCAGTGCCCATCACTGCCACCCATCAGTGCCCATCACTGCCGCCTATCAGTGCCCATCACTGCCGCCTCATCAGCGTGCATCAATGAAGGAGAAAAATTACCCGTTTAAAATTTTTTATAACAAAATATAAAAAAATAAACTTTTTTTTTAAAAAAATTCAGTTTTTTACATTTTTTTAATAAAAAGTAAAAACCGCAGAGGTGATCAAATACCACCAAAAGAAAGCTCTATTTGTGGTGAAAAAATGATGATAAAAATTTCATTTGGGTACAGTGTTGTATGACCGCGCAATTGTCATTCAAAGTGCGTCAGCGCCGAAAGCTGAAAATTGGTCTGGATAGGAGGGGGGTTTAAGTGCCCTGTAAGCAAGTGGTTAAATGTAAAACCCCAGGCACACTCCCACAGTGGTACCAAAATAATTATGGCAGAATATACAGAAGTAGATGCCGCCATAATTTAGCTTACATATTCACAGAAAAGAACAATATGTAAATGTTTGGGTATTCTTACACCCTTCAAACCATTACAAGTATTATATAATTCCAGATATCAAAACAATCTTGCTGTCAATATTCAAACATTATTTGTTCTATATCATTTTATATTCAACTCAATCAGAGAAAACCCTTATAAATCTATCATGCAGCATCAAGAGTATTAGCTGCTCTGGTTTGCAATCAGTTCCAATGAAAACTTTCAGTACATTTGCATATTGCATAAAAATAACAACAAAAACAACATAAAATATTCAGTTTGACTGTAATCTTCATCTTTAGTTCTTGGACATCAAACCATATCAGACAGGTGGATTGATGCTGTTTAATATTGTCTAGGAACTAAACAAAATAAAAGGTATTTAGTGTGATATTTTTACAGTTCCTTCCTAGAAAGTAACAAATAGTTAGCAACAAACACATTTAACCAACACTTTCAACAAACTACAAAACATATGGCCATTATTTCTGTTATTCCTGAGTGCACTTTTATTACCCTTATTAATTGAGCTCATATTACTTAATTATCACCACGTGGATTTTCATTAAAGGACGTCCATTCAAATTTGTTATTAACCATGGTTGAAATAATTCACAAGAACATTATATGGTGTTCATTACATTTGTGCACAAACATTATACATCACCAAACTCATATTGATGTTTCTATTGCAACCTCTTGTTCAATACCATACAGATCTACAAAACTTCTAGGAATAGATCTGATTCCTTCTGTATTAATGAAAAAAAAACATTAGTGTTGTATCCTAGAACATGACACTATTACACCAAGGTATCCAGAGCATACAGGAGAATGATGGGTTTTACACGTGCCAAGAAAGGGGAGACATATACTTCGATACAGGGCTCTGAATTTTAATGTTTTCAGTTTTTCTATGGGATATAGGCAAAGGGTAGTCATGAAGAGGAAGATTAGTATTATGGGAATCGAGGGGAAAAAAAGGAGGGGGGGTTACCGAGTGTCCAGAATGATTATAGGTTTGTCCTCTGAGTGGGGTCCAAACAGAACCTTTCCCGCATCAAAATATTTGAAGGCAACAATGTTCAGCAGATGGAACACCTTACTGCGGTCCTCAGTGACAAGACGGAGGAACACAATACGTGCTGGCTATATAGGGATATGTTTCACTTTTCATATAAATACTTAACCTATTCCTAAAAAACTGAGGGTTTTTAGTTCTTAGAGCTTGATTCTTTGTGCTGTGAACCCCACCATGGTTTCCCCCCCCCTTTTTTTGTAATCTCTTTTCCCGCCCCCTTTCTCTCGCTCTTACTGCTTTTCTTTTTCTCCCCTTTTTTACACTGTAAAAAGGGGAGGAACCTGTGTTCACTCTTCTGTCTGAAAACATCGGAAAATGCCTTTCGCTATGCACCGACCGTATGGTACGACCATTTTAAGAGCTGAGTGGGGTACTTCCTTTTTGTAGAGGGTCATCGCTTCCTCTACATTACAGTAGATACATGCCTGTAGGTGACCTGATCCTCTCACACATGTACATGTGAGCCATGTTATGCAAATATTTTTCACCACATGGTAATGTTTTTTTCCTAACGTTAACTATGACCCTGAGTTGTTGTTCCTGATCTGTTGTAGTATTGACACCTGGTATATTGTTTGGTTAGTGAGCATTAACCTCTGTTATTTTCATTTCCATCATGTCACCGCTGATGATCTTTGTCAGGACTGTTGCATACCCTTAAAGAATTAAAAAGAAAAAGAATATTTGAAAAAGTTCCAGTCACACCAAGTTTTGGTGTAGACCTCATGTTGCTTGTGAGAGGAGAGGATATAATCTTCCATGTCGTTTACTCGACATTAAAGATCCATAGTGATATGGATGGAGGGCAAGGCTCTTTCCACTTTAATGAGATGCAGGATTTAGCAGCATTGAGTAGTTGACACAGGACTGATTTCTTATGTTTTAGTTGGTATCTCTGAGACATGCAGGAGAAAAAAACGAGGGGTCTGAGGGGGAGGGCTTGGTCTATGAATTTTTGAGAAATCCTCCTCTCCAGAAGTGTCAACTTTGAGCAAGACCAGAATATGTGCAGGATATCTCTTCTGTCCTCCCGGCACCCCTAGCAGCAATTCGAGAGAGAGAGTCAGAAAAAGTATTAAGGATGGAGGGGGTACGAGATACCACCTTGATAGGAGTTTGTAGTAGGATTCTTGAACTCTGGTCGATATGGAGGATTTTAGATAAAACCTAAATATGTGTCTGCATTGTTCTGAGTCAAAGGATTTATTCGGGTCAACCTCCAATTTTTGAATGTAGGGGTGGTTAATTGTTTTCTGGTGGGGTGTTAACCGGCCCATAGCCGAATGACAGCTACAGGGCAGTTGCATAACTCTGGGAGGGCGTACAGTGACATCCTCCTAGAATCCCGCTCTCGCGCACCCGAGAACATCTGTGACTGCCGGGTCCTCTGGCTGATCGCGGCCGTTTACCATGTGATCGCTCCGTCAAATGACAGCACAAGAGCTGCATCCAAGGCTGCATCACAAATATACTGTAGCCCATGGTCCAACTTGTCCGCTAAATTAACATAAGCAGTGGGAACCTGCTCACTGCCTAGACCCTGGTGCAAAAGCTTGGCTCATTCAGTTAGGGTCTGCGACACCAGGGGCGAGGCCAGGACTGGACACAATGCCGACCCAGCCATAGTAAGCATGCTGCGCGCCACAGCCTCTGCTTTCCTGTCAGCCAGGTCCTTAAAGGACGGGGATTCCTCTACTGGGATCATGGTTGCTTTATTCAACCTGGAAACAGGAGGGTCCACCACTGATGGGGTAGTCCACCTTTTTAACCACTTAACAACCGGCCCATAGCCGAATGACGGCTACAGGGCGGTTGCATAACTCTGGGAGGGCGTACAGTGACGTCCTCCCAGAATCCCACTCTCGCGTGCCCCCTGGGGCGCGCACCTGAGAACATCCGTGACTGCCGGGTCCAGAGGACCCAGCACATCACGGTAAACGGCCGCTGATCGCAGCTGTTTACCATGTGATCGCTCCGTCAAGTGATGGAGCGATCACATGTAAACAAACCAGCGTCATGTCATTCCTCTCTCCCCTCTGTGTACCCATCGGTACAATGTGACAGGAGAGGGGGAGAGATTGGATGGCAGCAGCGCTGTGGGCTGGATGTTTAGTGCCCACAGCGCTGCTCTGTGACAATTGCAGTCACATCCATCCATCCATGCTCAGCCATCCCTCCATACTCTGCAATACCCTGCAACCCCGCAATAACCCGCAATACTCTGCAATACCCAGCCATACTCTGCAATACCCAGCCATACTCTGCAATACCCTGCCATGCTCAGCCATACTTGGCTGTACTCGGCCTCTGTATGTGGCCAGGCTGTGGAAGTCTCACACATTTGGTATCGCCGTACTCAGGAGTAGGAGAATCTATTTTGGGGTGTCATTTTTGGTATGTACATGCTATGTGTTAGAAATATTGTATAAATGGACAACTTTGTGTAAAAAAAAAAAATGCGTTTTGACCACTTCCCGCCCGCCGTCATATGACGTCCTTGACTTTGTGTAGGGATATCTGAATGAAGCCTGCAGCTACAGGCATCATTCAGATATCCGCTTTTTCAGCCGGCGATTCCCTACACCATAAGAATGATCATAGCGGCTATTCGGCTGCTTGATCACTCTTACGGGAGGCGAGAGGGGACTCTCCCCCCCCCCCCGCCGCCCTCTGGTGCTTCTACCGACTCACCGCTACGATCGAAGCCAGGATCGTTATTTTTTTTTTTTTTCAGGCTTTCCAGCCTAGAGGTGAGATGTTTGGTCTTATTGACCCCATATCTCACTGTAAAGAGGACCTGTCATGCCATATTCCTATTGCAAGGGATGTTTACATTCCTTGTAGTAGGATTAAAAGTGATCAAAAAATTAATTTTTTGGAAAAAAGTGTCAAACCATAATAAGTAAAATGAACAATAAAAAAAAAAAAATGTTAAAGCGCCCCGTCCCCGTGTGCGCGCATGCAGAAGTGAACGCATACGTAAGTCCCGCCCACATATGAAAATGGTGTTCAAACCACACATGTGAGGTATCGCTGCGAACATTAGAGCGAGAGCAATAATTTTGGCCCTAGACCTCGTCTGTAACTGAAAACATGTAATCAGTAAAAAATTTTATAGCGTCGCCTATGGGGATTTTTAAGTAGCGAAGTTTGGCGCCATTCCATGAGCGTGTGCAATTTTGAAGGGTGACATGTTGGGTATCTTTTTATTCGGCGTAACTTCATCTTTATCATTATGTAAAAACATTTGGATAACTTTACTGTTTTGGTTTTTTCTTTACAGCACAAAACTTTTTTTTCCAAAAAAAAGTCCAAAAAATTGCTACGCAAATACTGTGCGAGATAAAAAGTTGCAACAACCGCCATTGTATTCTCTAGGGTCTTTGCTAAAAAAACATATATAATATTTTGGGGTTCTATGTAGTTTTCTAGCAAATAAATGATGATTTTTACATGTAGAAGAGAAATGTCAGAATTGGCCTGGGTGCTCCAGAACGCCTGAAGGTGCTCCCCTGCATGTTGGGCCTCTGTATGCGGCCATGCTGTGTAAAAGTCTCACACATGTATCGCCATACTCGGGAGTAGTAGCAGAATGTATTTTAGGGTGTAATTTGTGGTATGCATTAGAGGTGCGCATCTTCACTGGCCTCACGATTTGATTACGATTATCATGTCTTTGATTCGATTCCGCGATGCATCACGATTACAGCGCAAGTGCGCATGGTTTTCATCAAAAAAATTTAAGCAGTCAGGGGAACTCCATTTTTTTTTTTTTTTATTCGATCTGTTCTTTAAAAAAAAAAGACAACACTCCCTGCATGTAGCAAAGTCTAAACACAGCAGATAACAACTTAAAGGAGCTCCAGGATCTCCCCCAAAATACTAGGGGAGATGGTCAGAGACTGCAGACATGGTACAAGAGATGGTCAGAGACTGCAGACCTACTGCAAGAGATGATCAGAGACTGCAGACATTGTCTGCAGGTTCTGTCCATCTCCAGTATCATTTCTGCAGTCTCTGACCAGCTGGAGATAGTCAGAGACTGCGGACATGCTACAGGAGATGGTCAGAGAAACTACGGACATACTACAGGAGATGGTCAGAGACTGCGGAGTGTGGACATACTACAGGAGATTGTCAGAAACTACAGACATACTACAGGAGATGGTCAAAGACTGCGGACATACTACAGGAGGTGGTCAGAGATTGCGGACATACTAAAGGAGAAGGTCAGAGACTGCAGACATACTACAGGAGATGGTCAGAGACTGTGGAAATGGTACAGGGGGTATTTGTACTTTTCTGGCATGTTAGGGTCTCAAGAAATCAGATAGGCCGTCAGTACTTCAGGTGTGATCAATTTTCAGATATTGGCACCATAGCTTGTGGACTCTCTAACTTTCACAAAGACCAAATAATGTACACCAATTTGTACTTATTTTTACCAAAGATATGTAGCAGTATAAATTTTGGCCAAAATGTATGAAGAAAAATTGCTAATTTGCTAAATTTTATAACAGAAACAAAGAAAATTGATTTTTTTTACAGAATTTTCAGTCTTTTTTTTCTTTTATAGCGCAAAAAAAAAAAAAAAAAAAAACAGCGGTGATTAAATATATCATATGGGTATTGTGTTATATGACTGAGTAATTGTCATTCAAAATGTGAGAGCACCGAAAGCTGAAAATTGGTCTGGTTAGGAAGGGGGTTTAAGTGCCCAGTGGTCAAGTGGTTAAAATAAACAATCCAGTAAGTCTAATGGGAATCGTGGATTCCCTAATATAGGGTAAAGAGGAGAGTGGTTAGGTGCAGATCTCCTGGTGGCCAATACATCCTGCAAGGAATCTCTCATGGCCAAGATTGACTTTTTATCCACGGACATCAGCCTAATCTGCCATGGCATGGATAAGTTCCATTCACGCCTGTCTGAAGCGAAGGTCATGATCTCGCAGGTGGAAGACACTATTGCAAAGGATTCCAGAGAGCTTCATGTCCTTCAGAGGCAGGTAAAAGCTTTACAAGACAAGGCTATTAACCACTTAAGGACCAGGCCTATTTTTCACACTTATTGTTTACAAGTTAAATTACTTAGAACCCCCAAACAATAAATATTAATATAAATATATATATATTTATTTGTAGTCAGTCTTCAAGTGTGAAATGTGATACTCCTAATATCCAAGGCCTGAGGTGTGCCTTGGCCTGACTGGTCAGTATGCCTGAAAAAAGGGCATACCCTGAATGTAAGAATAAGAAAAAAGTACTAAGACTATGTATGAAGACTGGGGGAAGGGGTGGGTGGGAACCCAAAAACGCTGACAACACTGGCCCTGACAGAGGAGGAGGCTTAAATAGCCCTCTGACTCCTCCCACAAATACAGGCTAGCCTTCGGCCAGCCTTACACTTGTAGTCAAAGTCTTCAAGTGTGAAATGCGATACTCCTAATAACCAAGGCCTGAGGTGTGCCTTGGCCTGACTGATCAGTATGCCTGAAAAGAGGGCAAAAATACACCAAATTTAGGTGAAGAAGGGAAGGTAACAATCCATTAAGTGGAGTAGCGTGCACCCAGATGGCAACAGTATGTATCCAGTAAGTATCCGCTATGACAGGAGAAACCCACCAACTCCTGACTTGGTGATGAGAACAAACCCCGTATAGAGCCTGCAAAGCTACCCAGAACCCAACTGAACGTCCCATGAAAGATTGGATTGAGCCTGATGCCTGAGAGAACCCAGACATGAGAATGAACTGCTTGTGAAATGAGAGGATACGTGGGGGAAAGGGAGCAAGGACTGGCCAGAGGAGCCCCTGTAAAATGATGGCCGAGAAGATCGAAATACTTCAAACGGACACCAGTGAAGTAGCTCAGTGTAAAGCCCCCAACCCCTGGCCTACCAATACTTGGTATGGGGAAGTGAGAGAGTGAGTGCAAAAGGACAACTGGCAGGAGTGCGAAATGCTGGATACCTGATGGATGTGATGGAGTAGGCGGATGAGGCCCATGCGTTATGGCAATAAGCATCGTCAAACATGGAGAAACCATGCCAGACACAGAACACTGGTTCCACCTGATTCGATCGGGTCGTGCTTCAGCCTGTGACCTGACAACCGAGCCTGGACCCTGAACCGAGGAAGGAGGGCTAGACTCCATCCCAGGGAAATAAGTCTCATGGCAGATACAGTCACGCCCAAAGTGACTGAAGCCCCCCTTACCTGGAACAGACTGGGGATCGGAAAAGATGACTGGACTGACGTCCCTGAGCAGTTCTCCAGGCAACATCCTAGACAAGAGATCAGAGGCGAGAATGGAATCCAGAATTATGACGTTTGCCCAAACCTACCACTTAAGGACCGTCAAGGGGATGATGGATGCCAATACAGACCAACCTGAGAACACAAACTAGAGAAATGACAGACAACCAGACATGAGAACCACACCCCTCTGTGCCTACCTAAGTATGAGAACATGAGCAGAAATGAAAAGACCACTGCGCGTAAATGAACCTGATGACGGACCCCCCACCTCGTGTGAATGGTAAGTGAGCCCGAGTAACCTGCAGCGCAGAGACAGGTAATTAAACTGAAAACTCAGGGCTAGTGTACTCACAGACCGTGGTGGGTGGTCGTACAAGTGTGGTGAATGAACATGCATCGTATGACGTATGGTATACGGGCGAGAAGATTGTGGACAACAATCATTAACAAACGAAACCTCAGCCCGTATGGATCTGTAGACGTGACAGATCCTGACATGTGAGCCCTAGCTAACTGACCCAGGTACAAACATGAACAAAGATACGATGAGACATGACAACCAATGAAGACGATAACAGCTACTGGAGTATATGCCATAACAACGCCCATGTGAGAAACAGTTGAGGCTGAAACACCGAGCCTGAAACGCTATGACAGAAATGCTGAAACTGAACGCTGAGGCAGAAACGCTGTGACAGAAATCCTGGGGCAGAAATGCAAGGACAATAACGCTATGACAGAAAACGCTGTGACAGAAATGCTGAGACTAAACGCTGAGGTAGAACGCTATGACAGAACGCTATGACAGAAATCCTGAGGCAGAAACACAAGGGCGGCAACGCTATGACAGAAATGCTGAAACTGAACGCTGAGGCAGAAATGCCATGACAGAAATCCTGGGGCAGAAACGCAGGGACAGCAACGCTATGACAGAAGCGCTATGACAGCAATGCTGAAACTGAATGCTGAAGCAGAAATGCAATGACAGAAATCCTGGGGCAGAAACGCTGAGGCAGAAATGCCATGACAGAAAAGCAGGGACAGCAAAGCTATGACAGAAGCGCTATGACAGCAATTCTGAAACTGAATGCTGAAGCAGAAATGCCATGACAGAAATCCTGGGGCAGAAACGCAACGACAGAACGCTGAGGCAGAAATGCAGTGCCAGAAATCCTGGGCCAGAAGCGCTATGAAAGAAATGCAGAGACAGAAAAACGCCATGACAGAAATCCTGAGGCAGAGATGCCATGACGGAAATCCTGAGGCAGAGATGCCATGACGGAAATCCTGAGGCAGAGATGCCATGACGGAAATCCTGAGGCAGAGATGCCGTGACGGAAATCCTGAGGCAGAGATGCCGTGACGGAAGTCCTGAGGCAGAGATTGCTTGACGGAAGTCCTGAGGCAGAGATTGCTTGACTGAAGTCCTGAGGCAGAGATGCCGTGACGGAAGTCCTGAGGCAGAGATGCCGTGACGGAAGTCCTGAGGCAGAGATGCCGTGACGGAAGTCCTGAGGCAGAGATGCCGTGACGGAAGTCCTGAGGCAGAGATGCCGTGACGGAAGTCCTGAGGCAGAGATGCCGTGACGGAAGTCCTGGGGCAGAGATGCCGTGACGGAAGTCCTGGGGCAGAGATGCCGTGACGGAAGTCCTGGGGCAGAGATGCCGTGACGGAAGTCCTGGGGCAGAGATGCCGTGACGGAAGTCCTGGGGCAGAGTCAAAATAACCAAGTAAAAGCAGCAATGTATGTGGTTTACATCCTCCCCGTCTGCCAAGCCCTGCTGACAATGAATGAGCCCTTATGTAAGCTTGGGAATGACATGCGACTGAAACCACAATGAAAATTGATAATGCTGGATCTGCCCAGGGAAAAAAGGAGCTGGTGGGCGGCGATGTGCATGGGGAGAGGAGGTGGGCAGCGATCACCCCCGCCCCCCCCCCCCTCGAACACCAGGAGAAGCTGGCGGCTCCCACAAGAAGCAGATGTTCATGGGGAGAGATGAGCTGGCGGCTGATCCTCCCCCCGGCGGGCAGTTCCCTCATGGAGCTGGATGTGCACGGAGAGGGGAGAGGAGGCGGGCGGCGAACACACCCCCCCCCCCCCGAACCCCAGGAGAAGCGTTCTGGACCAACCCAGAATAAAAGCTCCCACAAGAAGCAGATGTTCATAGGGATAGAGGAGCCGCCGATCGCCCCCCCCCCCCCACGCGAAAACACCGGGAAAAGCGGAAGGGGGAATGTACGCAGGGGTAACAAGGTGGGTGGGCAGGCGGAATCCCCGGTGTGAGCACAGAGAGAGGTACGGCCACCATGGTTGCAGCCGACCGTGGCTCAGCAAGGACCCGGAAGTGACGTGTCGGCCCCACCCCCCTCTGAACCCAAAAACGTTGACAACACTGGCCCTGACAGAGGAGGAGGCTTAAATAGCCCTCTCAGACTCCTCCCACAAATACAGGCTAGCCTCCGGCCAGCCTTACATATATATAATTTTTTTTAAATAATAATATATATATATATATATATATATATATATATATTTTTTTTTACACGCTAGAGAGTAAAACGGCAGCTGTTGCAATACTTTGAAGAAACAAAAAGGCGCCTCTAAGTGCAGAAGATTAACAATTTTAATGCCCCAAAAAGGGTTAAAAACACTTACAGGATGGGAGTAGTAATCAGGCACATCATAGTTTGAGCTGCATTGGAAGGGGTGATGGTCAGAGAGAGCCTACAGCTGGATGTGATCACTCAGCACAGCGGTGTGGGACACAGGGAGCCGCTGTGAAGCCGGCGTCATCAGCTGGAAGGGAGACGAACCCGGAAGTGATATCATCCACAGGACGGCTTCAATAACCAGCTTGAACCGCAAACAGACAGCCTGGACAAGGATGTGATGTCATCAGAAAGGGACGCGTTTCGGAACCACCAATCGTTCCTTTTTCAACCTATCTTGCAATACTTTGTCACACCGTATTTGCGCAGCGGTTTTCTAAAAGCAATTTTTTTTTAAAAAATACACTTTTTTTTAAATTACCGAATATACTCGAGTATAGGTCGATCCGAGTGTAAGTCGAGGCCCTAATTTACCACAACAAAATGTGAAAAACTTATTGACCCGAGTATAAGACGAGGGTAAGAAATGCAGAAGCTACTGTAAGTGGAAAAAGAGGGTCAACAATGCCCATCTACAGCTTTATACCTCCCTGTGTCCTGTGCATGTGTCATGTGTATATGTGCATGTGTCATGTGTATATGTGTCCTGTACCTGTGTCCTGTGTATATGTGCATGTGTTATGTGTCCTGTGCATGTGTCGTGTATATGTGTCCTGTGTATGTGTGCATCCTACCTGTGTCCTGTGCATGCCTCCGTGTGCCGCTCTGCACCGATCAGCGTGTGCTATTTCTATTCGGCGGCCATTAACTGTTCAAAGCCCCGCCGCCTCCTCGTCCGTGTTAGGCTGACCGCTGACTGCTGGGAAATGGAGTTTTCTGCCTATCACAGACAAGGAGGAGGCGCGGCTTTTGATCAGTGAATGGCCGCACAATAGTAATAGCACACGCTGGCCGCTGTCTGCCTGCATGACACGCTGATCATGTAGGCAGACGGCGGTGACTCGAGTATAAGTTGAGGGGGGTACTTTCAGCCCAAAAGAAAGGGCTGAAAATCTCGACTTATACTTGAGTATATACGGTAAAAGAAAACCTTTAAGTTAGCCCAAAACCGAGTAAATTGATACTCAACATATCATGCTTCAGAGTTGCGCCCACTTGTGGAATGGCAACAAACTTTGACACTTAAAATTCTCCATAAGCGACGTTTAAACATTTCTACAGGTTACCAGTTTTGAGTTAGAGGAGTTCTTTTGCTATAAGTATTCCTCTCACTCGAATGATCACGGCGATACCTCACATGTGTAGTTTGGACACTGTTTAGATATGTGGGCACGACTTACATATGGGAAAACAAAGAAAAAAACTGCGCTATACCATGAATGATAATAAGTGCATAAAAATCAATTAATGCAAAATAGTGCAAAAACATCAAAATTCATCAAAACCTAAATGTGCAAAATTATATTTTATAGCAAAGTCCATAGGTCAGAAAACCAGAAAAATCTTCTAGGGAGATGGGGAGAATCCCCTAATAGCTCTTCATAAGGGCCAGTGTGGAAAGGTAGGAAATGGAAACACCCCTCACAGTGATCCTCCACCACCTAAAGTGCACGCTTACCAGATTGCAAGCACAACAGGCACGTAGCTAGACCAAAATCCAGGTGTGCAGTTAGCAGTGAAGCATACCTCTATACAGCACGATGGATAGCAAGCAACTGGGCACATAAGTGTACTCAGATCCGGATGTCCAGCCAGCAATGAGGCATTCCTTCTATGTAGCGTGGCTGCGGGCATATGAATGGACGGTACCGCAACCCAAAACACGGACATAAGGGCAAAGAAAAGGTGGCCATAGTGTAAATCCAATAAAATAATTTATTAAAATAGAGGTAGGAAACTTACAAGATGTAAAGAAGCAATTCGCGGGGGCGTGTCTAAGATGGCGGCATGAGCAGTCGCATCTCTCAGAGCTCCGCCGGGGCTATGTACAATCCGAAGCCATCGGACCCCAATACACCGTAAGTAGTGGCCTGAAGTGATCCGGGACATTGCCCAATAGGAGACCTACCTCCCAAGCCCCGGAGGACCCCTACCGGGACGTGTAGGCCTGCGATTGCTGGAGGCCTCGGCCTCGCGTGGTGAACGCCGGACCGGAGATCTCTCCTGCTGCGGGATCGAGTGGCAGGCCTGCGGGACTACATCCGGAGCTTCCCTGATCCACACTCGGCTGTTTCCTCCCTCCTACTGCGGCTGCTGTCTGCGGGATTCCGGTCGGATCCCCCCCCCTGCTGCGGACGCAGCGGCCCGCAGGCTGTACTAGGCCTTAAGTGAGACCGCGGTCTCGCCTACACAGACGGCCGGAGCCGTCGGCGGAAGTCGCGACGCTGACATGGAGACCCAGGAGCCCTCTCTCACCCTGCTCTAACACCACCAGGGGTGACCTGCCTGATCTCAGCCTGATCCCAGAGGTGCCGAAGACCCCAGCAACCCTGCGGAGGATCTGAATGAGGCGACGCCAGTCGGGCGCAACGGCCGGTAAGGGGAAAAAGTACAAATTCCCTCCCTCCCCTGAGATAACCCCCTCACAGCCAGCTCCCTCTCAAACACCCAGGCCTACCCGCAGTGTCTGTAGAGCATCACAGACTGCACTAATGGAGGCTGAGGAAGCAAGACCCCCATGGTTAGCGGAAGTAATGGCGGCCATAGCCACATGCCAGTCCACGCTCACAGCAAAAATAGACGCAGTGCAAATGGATGTAGGCCTATTGAGGCAGGACATGGATAAGCTCCGTTCCAGGGTGACAGAAACGGAGCAGAGGGTCAGCAACACAGAGGACACAGTCGCAGAACACAGCGCAGCACTTCATACACTCCAAACAAAGGTGAAGGCCCTGGAATACAGGGCAGAAGACGCAGAAAATAGGAACAGGCGTAATAACCTACGTATAGTGGGTCGGGTGGAGGGAAGCAACCCAACAGGTTTTGTGGAGGACATGCTGCGGAACCTTCTGCCGGACGCCCGTTTTATCTCCTCACTACACAGTGGAAAGGGCACACAGAATTCCGCCCAGACCCGGTCCCCCAGGGGCTCCCCCTCGGACTTTCATTTTGAGACTACTCAATTTCCGGAATAGGGACGAGATTCTGCGCGCCTCTAGGGCTGTGGGCGATTTAAAACACCAAAATAACAAGCTGATGATCTTTCCCGACTACTCGATAGAAACACAAAATCTCAGGAAGTCATTTGACCATGTGAAAGTAGCTTTGAGGGCCCGTAACATTCGTTAGTGTCTTATTCCCGGCGCGCCTGCGGGTCCAGGATGGAGAAACGGTTTGGTTCTTCACCTCCCCTCGGGAGGCATCAGCTTGGCTGGATACACTGCCCCATGACCGACAGCAGAGAGCTTGACACGTGAATATTACACATGTGTGTTTGCAATCAGTTGGGTCCCTGAATACCAAGCCCCTGCAACGACCAACATTGCATCCATTAACTTGATCCCCAAAAGGAGTCTGTTTGGATGCACCAGTTTACCGGTTTTAAAATGCCTGCCTTTATAAGGATCCAGTAAATACCAAGACTGAGCCCCTGGATACTTGCACCAGGAGACTGTTAAAGTTATAACTGCATCGAAAAGAGGGATCTCACGTGGAGACCGCAGGGCGCTGGAGTGGCACATGCACAACTGATGGCGGATTTTTCCCCTTTTATTTTTCTTCACAAAAATGTTTCTTCTCCTCCCCTTTTGTGTTGTTTATTCCCCTTTAATTCTCCATTTACTTTTATTCGTATGCAAGCAAGGGAAGGGTCCTGCACAATGTTGTCCTATTGGATGTTTTTTTCTTTCCCTTTTTATGGCGGGGCCCCCCCGACAGATTTGGTGAAGCTCAGGCGGAGCCTCAGGCCAGCGGAGAGCGACTCGGCTAACTTGAGCCCCTCAGGAACTTTTGAGGGGTCGGAACGCCTCTTGCACAGGACCCCCCTTTTGCAGCCGGCGTGCTGATTTCGGTTGGGATGGATACCTGCCTCAGTTTCAAGGGGTTGGGTGGGGTGGGGGGGAAGGGTAGTTGCCCCATAAGGGCAAGTTTACTGTTTAGGGTTAATCTTTTGGTTTCTAAAAGTTTGATTTTGATAATGTTTTTTGAATGCATTGCAAGCCTCAGTACTGTACGACTTGGGATGTTGTACCCTCCGGACCGGGTGGACAGCCTCGGGGGGGAGAGTGTCCTCTAAATCCAAGCACATCCATTTTAATACACAATTATGGCATCACTTAACATTTTATCCTGGAACACCAGGGGTCTGAACTCATCGGTCAAAAGAACACTGGTGTTCCAAAACATTAAAGCTCATGGCCCACACATCTGCATTTTGCAGGAAACCCATTTACTGGGTAGTAAAACTATGGCCCTAAAGAAACCCTGGATTGGGCATCATTACCACTCCACATATTCCAATTTTGCACGGGGCGTAAGCGTCCTAGTCCATAAATCTCTCCCCTTTAGGTTGCTGGACCTGGTGTTGGATTCGGAGGGTAGAAACGTAGTGGTTCACGCTCAGATACACTCTATGAGATGGGTGATAGTGGGAGTGTATTCAAGTGGCCTCCAGAATAGCTGACTTCCAAAGTGACAACATAACCATTTTAGGCGATTTTAATTTAGCCCCCAATACGGAGGTCGACAGAATGTCCAGTGTTGGGCACTCCCACCTCGGGCCTGGCGGATTGGGCTGAATTATATGGTTTGACGGACGTGTGGCGGTGGAGGAATCCTCACCTTAGGGCCTATACCTGCCACTCGGCCTCTCACAGATCCTTCTACAGGATCGATTTGGCTTACGTGGATCACACGGCCTTGGCTAGGGTGAGGGACATTAAAATTCTCCCCCGGGGAATCTCGGATCATGCACCGCTCCTTCTGTCGCTAGAGGTCTCCTCCACACCAGGAGTTTCCCTGTGGAGACTATCTAGATTCTGGGTGTCGCACGAGATGGTTGATTGTCATTTCAGAGTGGCAATGGGGGAATACTGGGATATTAATCCAGGTTCAGCCAGTGCAGCTACAGTCTGGAACACTTTCAAGGCATACACTAGAGCAGTGTTTCTCAACTCCAGTCCTCAAGGCACACCAACAGGTCATGTTTTCAGGATTTCCACTATTTTGCACAGGTGATTTGATCAGTTTCACTGCCTTAGTAATTACCACAGCCGTTTCATCTGAGGGAAATCCTAAAAACATGACCTGTTGGTGCGCCTTGAGGACTGGAGTTGAGAAACACTGCACTAGAGGAAGATACCAGACCATTATAGCTAGGGTGCGCAGGGAGAGGAGAGCAGATTTGGAGGCAGTTGAGGGTAAGGCAGATCTGCAGGAAGCACTATTTCTTAGGACCAAACACCCCGGTGACTATGACGAGCTTCAGAGACTGACTGGGGAGGCTGTCCGCATCCGCACCTCTCTCACCCAGAAACGTCTTCTTCACCGCATATTTGAGCAGGGGGAGAGGTCCGGGAAGCTATTGGCATGGCTGTCCAGGGAACAACAGGGGGGGCTGTGTATACCACACATAAAGGGACCTGACGGATGTCTCAAATACGTCCCAGACGAGATAAACGAATGCTTCGCCTCCTTTTATAAAACTCTTTACAGCTCCAGGGCCGCATACACCAAGGAGGAATTGACCACTTATCTAGAGCCTTTTGACTTCCCAGTTCTCACTACAAAATACCGTGACAGTCTTGACGCCCCTATCACCACAGATTAGCTGCTGAAGGCTCTTAAGACTCTCCAGGCGGGCAAATCTCCAGGCCCGGACGGAATACCAGTCGAGTTCTATAAGCAATATGCAGAGGAGCTGACGGGGAAACTACATACTATGTTTATGGAGGCACAACGCCTGGAGAGGCTTCCGAGCTCATTAAGTGAGGCGGTGGTGGTTGTAATCCCCAAGCCAGGTAAAGATTTGACTCTGTGTTCCTCTTACTGCCCTAGCTCACTCATCAATGTGGATGCTAAGCTCCTGGCCAAAGTGCTGGCCAGGAGGCTTAACACCGTAATAACGGCCCTAGTACACCCAGACCAAACAGGGTTCATGCCGGGGAGAGGGACAGATATCAACATTAGAAGGCTTTTTACGCATATGGATAGGGCACAGGCAGATTCGGCAGGAGTAGTAGTATCCCTTGACGCCGAAAAGGCCTTCGATTCTGTGGAATGGGAGTTCTTATGGGGGGTTCTATCAAAATTCGGATTTGGTCCGAAATTTCGGACATGGATACGGATGCTCTATGCCAATCCCAAACGAGGGTCCGTACAAACGGAGCCCTCTCTGAAACCTTTCCCCTGGAGAGGGGCACTCGTCAAGGATGCCCTTTGTCACCGGGACTCTTTGCCTTGGCGATAGAACCTCTTGCCATTGCCCTGAGGGCGGAGGCCGGGGTTAAGGGGATACCAGTAGGCACAATTGAAGAAAAAGTGTCCCTATATGCGGATGACACATTGCTTTACCTCGCTGACCCTAACCAGTCACTGCAGAAAGCGCTGGGCTTATTCGAAGACTTCGCTCGGTTTTCAGGGGTTCGCATAAACTGGGATAAATCGGTCCTGTTTCCGCTCCACCCCTCGCTTCCCAGGGTGGATACTGCCACCCCACTTCAGTGGGTGGGTGAGTTTACCTATCTGGGAATCAAAATTAGTAATACCACCCATGAATTTATGGAAAAAAATGTGCAGCCTCTCCTTTCTCAGCTTAAAGTGAAATGTATGGCCTGGCGTTCCCTACCGCTCACCCCTGTGGGTAGAATAAATCTGCTTAAAATGGTGTTTCTCCCAAAATTCCTCTACTTCTTCCGCAACACACCCTCCCATATACCTAGATCCTTTTTTAGACGTTTGGAGGGGATTCTGACCTCTTTCATATGGGCTGGGAGGACACCCAGGGTGCCGAAGAGGGTACTCTATCTTCCTCTTTCGGGGGGGGGGGGGGGGACTTGCCCTTCCAAATTTTTTGTTATACTACTGGGCTGCTGTGCTGGTCACGGTGCGCTGGTGGTTCTCTCAGCCCAGACAAAACCCTGCGGTCAGGCTCGAGGCTGCCATCGTCGGCTCTTATGCGGCTCTGTCAAACCTAGTTTATAGGGGTCCTAAAGCACCTTATCCCCTGACAACGCCGATGAAAACCACCATTAGAGCATGGAGGGAGGCTAGGGCTATTTATGCCGAGCCAAATAGAGTATCCCCACACACACCGCTTTGGTGCAATCCCGCCCTCCCACATCTTTACGACGTGCCAGATCTCTCCCAGTGGGCCACACGGGGAATAACCACCCTAAAACATATTATAGCTGATGGAAAACTCATGTCCTTTCAGGACATTAAACGGCAGTACTCCCTACCCCGATCCTTTGAGTTCAGATATTGGCAATTGAGGCACGCAATGAGGGCACAGTTCCCGGACAGATTAATTTTGGAACCGGACTCGGTTGAGCGACTTCTGACTTCAAGTGTGATGGGGAAGCCCTTATCCACACTGTACATGTATTTAACGGTAGCACATGACATTAAGCCCACTCGGGCATTTGATAAATGGAGGGTGGATATTCAGGCACTGGGAGATGACGAATTGGAGGACATTGTCTCAACCTACATCCTAACTGTAATAGCAGCTAAGGATAGATTTATACAATTGAAATTTCTCCATAGGGCATACTTCACTCCACATAGGATGGCTAGAATCTATCCCCATGTTGACCCCTTATGCCCCCGGTGCAGGATCAGTGAGGGGACATTCTGGCACATGGTATGGGCATGCCCGAAACTCGGGCCGTACTGGGAGGGAGTGACGGGGGTGCTCAACGATATATGGGACCTCAGGCTATCACTTGACCCTATGCTGCTCTTGCTGAGCTATATGGGAGACGTGGAGGGGGACAGATACACCAAACTCTGTTACATTCCTGCTATTCTATGCTAGGAGGGAGATAATGCTACATTGGAAGTCAGCTGAGCCACCCACCATTGGCTCATGGAAGAAAGCAGTAAACTCGGTGCTGCCACTGTACAAACTCACGTATAAAAGCAGGCAGTGTCCGGCTAAATTTGACAAGGTTTGGTCGACCTGGACGGCGGCACGTGGCTGAGGGACCGGGAGTGGGGGACCTAATGATGGACTCCCCCCCCCCCCCTTGCGGTCAGGGGCAATACCCCCCCACCCTCGGACACGATGCGCTGTCGGGACACACTGATGGATGATTGATTCCGACCTGACGAAAGGGGTAAATGCAGACAGGAACATTCTCAGACCTCATAGGGTTAGGGAGAAAGGGAGTGGGCAGTTATGGATTACAGGGAGATTATGAACAAGGCTAAACACTCTACTGTAGATGTAAAATATGAGACGGTATGTAGTATTTGAAATGCACACCATTGTCGAGTAGCTAACTCATTACTCCTCTTATATCCTAACGGATGTATAGGGAACTTGTAAAATGTATCTGTGATAGGGTTGTCCCGATACCGATACTAGTATCGGTATCGGCACCGATACCGAGCATTTGCCCAAGTACTTGTACTCGGGCAAATGCTCCCGATGCCTCCCCCGATACCTTGACTGTCAGCTGTGATCGGCGCGTGGGGGAGTTACAAGATTCTCCCCCCGCCGGCTTTCAGCTGCTTTAGTGACATACAGCGGTGATCGCTCACAGCTGACTGTCACTGCATCCTCCTCCATCCCCCCTCCTTTCCTCTGTCCCTCTCAGCTGTCCCCTCCGTTCTGCTCTTATCTGTCCCCTCCGTTCTCCCCCTCAGTTCCTCCGTCCTCCCCCTCCTCCTTCCTTTGTGTATGGATAGAGTCAGCTGACTCTGTCCATTCACATAACTGAAACATTGTAATCTTCTGTGATTACGATGTGTCAGTTTATGAATGGAGAGAAGCTGCGGTCTTCTCTCCATTCATTGTCAGTGCAGCTGACGCTGCAGAGAAAGGGACTGGGGAATCTCTATCCTCTGTCTCTTTCTCTGTCTCAAGGGGGAGATATCAGAGGTCTGTTAAGACCCCTGAAATCTCACCAAAGCCCCCCAAAAGGGCTGATTAAAAAAAAATAAAAATAAAGAATAAAAGAAATATTATTGTAAAAAATAAAAATTGTAAAAAAAAAAAAAATCACACATACAACGTTCACCCCCCCCCCCCCCCCAAAAAAAAAGCAAGCACTGTTAAAAAAAACCAAAAAAAAAGAAAAAAAAAAACACTGTCACGTGACATTAAAAAAAAAGTATCGGTAATCGGTATCGGCGAGTACTTGAAAAAAAGTATCGGTACTTGTACTCGGTCCTAAAAAAGTGGTATCGGGACAACCCTAATCTGTGAGATACTGCATTGTTGAACAGATGTTTTATTATATCGCTGTAAGGATTCAGATACTCTTTGTCGTGCAATGACGGTTTTGTAATGCTGATTTGTTTTTGAAAATAAAAACCTTTTGCTGTTAAAAAAAAAAAAAAAAAAAAAAGAAGCAATTCGCCGGCCGGCTGGCGAGCGCCCGTTCAAGACAAGATGCGATGATGTCAGAGCGTCAACATCCCTTGTAATAGAAAAAAAGCATGATAGGACCTCTCTAACCACTTAAAGTGGTTGTATACCCGCACATATAAAAAAAAAAATAAAAAAAACCCTGTAAGGCAAAGGCATAATGAGCTAGTATGCAACACATACTAGCTCATTATGAAATACTTACCTTAGAAGGAGGTCCCCGTATCGCAGCCCGGTCCACGCCGAGGGGGCTGACATTTTGCCCTCTGCGTTAATTCCGGGTTCGCGGCTCCAGTGCTGTGAGTGGCCAGAGCCGCATGCGCATGGGAGTGTTCTTCCCGGCAAGGTCCGGCAGCGTCTGCTGGACCTTCAGCCGGTCATTCACAGCGCCTGCGCCGCTATCAGCGGCTGCATGCAAAGTGAATATCTCCTAAACCGTACAGGAGATTTTAATTTTACCTACAGGTAAGCTTTATTATAGAAAAAATAAGGGTATACAACCACTTTAACCACCTCAATACAGGGCACTTAACCACTTGCCGACCGCCTCACGCCTATATACGTGAGCAGAATGGCACGGGCAGGCAAAATCACGTACCTGGTACGTGATTGCCTTCCCGCGGGCGGGGGGTCCGATCGGACCCCCCCCCCCGGTGCCAGCTGCGGTCGGCATTTGGCTGGGAGAAGTGAGAGACGAGGGGGAGGCCATCCGATCGTGGCCCCCCCCTCGCGATCGCTCCCAGCCAATGAGAAACATCCTCTGCCTCTGTATTGTACACAGAGGCAGAGGATGTGATGTCATCTCTCCTCGGCTCGGGAGTTTCCGTTCCGGCCTGAGGAGAGACGACATGTAAGTAAGTGCACAACACACACACAACACAGTAGAACATGCCAGGCACACTAAACACCCCGATCCCCCCCCGATCCCCCCCGATCCCCCCCCCAATCACCCCCCCCCCCTGTCACAAACTGACACCAAGCAGGTTTTTTTTTTTTTTTTTTTCTGATTGCTGCATAGTGTCAGTTTGTGACAGTTACAGTGTTAGGACAATTAGGGTTAGCCCCCTGTAGGTCTAGGGTACCCCCCTAACCCCCCCTAATAAAGTTTTAACCCCTTGATCACCCCCCGTCACCAGTGTCACTAAGCGATCATTTTTCTGATCGCTGTATTAGTGTCGCTGGTGACGCTAGTGAGGTAAATATTTAGGTTCGCCGTCAGCGTTTTATAGCGTCAGGGACCCCCATATACTACCTAATAAATGTTTTAACCCCTTGATTGCCCCCCAGTTAACCCTTTCACCACTGATCCCCGTATAACTGTTACGGGTGACGCTGGTTAGTTCGTTTATTTTTTATAGTGTCAGGGCACCCGTCGTTTATTACCGAATAAAGGTTTAGCCCCCTGATCGCCCGGCGGTGATGTGCGTCGCCCCAGGCAGCGTCAGATTAGCGCCAGTACCGCTAACACCCACGCATGCTGCATACGCCTCCCTTAGTGGTATAGTATCTGAACGCATCAATATCTGATCCGATCAGATCTATACTAGCGTCCCCAGCAGTTTAGGGTTCCCAAAAACGCAGGGTTAGCGGGATCAGCCCAGATACCTGCTAGCACCTGCGTTTTGCCCCTCCGCCCAGCCTAGCCCAGCCCACCCAAGTGCAGTATCGATCGATCACTGTCACTTACAGAACACTAAACGCATAACTGCAGCGTTCGCAGAGTCAGGCCTGATCCCTGCGATCGCTAACAGTTTTTTTGGTAGCGTTTTGGTGAACTGGTAAGCACCAGCCCCAGGCAGCGTCAGGTTAGCGCCAGTACCGCCAACACCCACGCACGCACCGTACACCTCCCTTAGTGGTATAGTATCTGAACGGATCAATACCTGATCCGATCAGATCTATACTGGCATCCCCAGCAGTTTAGGGTTCCCAAAAACGCAGTGTTAGCGGGATCAGCCCAGATACCTACTAGCACCTGCGTTTTGCCCCTCCGCCCAGCCCAGCCCACCCAAGTGCAGTATCGATCGATCACTGTCACTTACAGAACACTAAACGCATAACTGCAGCGTTCGCAGAGTCAGGCCTGATCCCTGCGATCGCTAACAGTTTTTTTGGTAGCGTTTTGGTGAACTGGCAAGCGCCAGCGGCCTAGTACACCCCGGTCGTAGTCAAACCAGCACTGCAGTAACACTTGGTGACGTGGCGAGTCCCATAAGTGCAGTTCAAGCTGGTGAGGTGGCAAGCACAGGTAGTGTCCCGCTGCCACCAAAAAGACAAACACAGGCCCGTCGTGCCCATAGTGCCCTTCCTACTGCATTCGCCAATCCTAATTGGGAACCCACCGCTTCTGCAGCGCCCGTACTTCCCCCATTCACATCCCCAACCAAATGCAGTCGGCTGCATGAGAGGCATTTTTATGTCCTCCCGAGTACCCCTACCCAACAAACCCCCCCCAAAAAGATGTTGTGTCTGCAGCAAGCGCGGATATAGGCGTGACACACGCTATTATTGTCCCTCCTGTCCTGACAATCCTGGTCTTTGCATTGGTGAATGTTTTGAACGCTACCATGCACTAGTTGAGTATTAGCGTAGGATACAGCATTCCACAGACTAGGACACACTTTTACAGGGTCTCCCAAGATGCCATCGCATTTTGAGAGACCCGAACCTGGAACCGGTTACAGTTACAAAAGTTACAAGTTTGCAAAAAAACACAAACAAAAATAAAAAAAAATAGTTGTTGTTTTATTCTCTCTCTCTATTCTCTCTCTATTGTTCTGCTCTTTTTTACTGTATTCTATTCTGCAATGTTTTATTGTTATTATGTTTTATCATGTTTGCTTTTCAGGTATGCAATTTTTTATACTTTACCGTTTACTGTGCTTTATTGTTAACCATTTTTTGGTCTTCAGGTACACCATTCACGACTTTGAGTGGTTATACCAGAATGATGCCTGCAGGTTTAGGTATCATCTTGGTATCATTCTTTTCAGCCAGCGGTCGGCTTTCATGTAAAAGCAATCCTAGCGGCTAATTAGCCTCTAGACTGCTTTTACAAGCAGTGGGAGGGAATCCCCCCCCCCACCGTCTTCCGTGTTTTTCTCTGGCTCTCCTGTCTCAACAGGGAACCTGAGAATGCAGCCGGTGATTCAGCCAGCTGACCATAGAGCTGATCAGAGACCAGAGTGGCTCCAAACATCTCTATGGCCTAAGAAAGCGGAAGCTACGAGCATTTTATGACTTAGATTTCGCCGGATGTAAACAGCGCCATTGGGAAATTGGGGAAGCATTTTATCACACCGATCTTGGTGTGGTCAGATGCTTTGAGGGCAGAGGAGAGATCTAGGGTCTAATAGACCCCAATTTTTTCAAAAAAGAGTACCTGTCACTACCTATTGCTATCATAGGGGATATTTACATTCCCTGAGATAACAATAAAAATGATTTAAAAAAAAAAAAATGAAAGGAACAGTTTAAAAATAAGATAAAAAAGCAAAAAAATAATAAAGAAAAAAAAAAGCACCCCTGTCCCCCCTGCTCTCGCGCTAAGGCGAACACAAGCGTCGGTCTGGCGTCAAATGTAAACAGCAATTGCACCATGCATGTGAGGTATCACCGCGAAGGTCAGATCGTGTCATGTCATGTTTGGTATCCATGTACTCGGCTTAAGATCATCTTTTTTATTCCATCAAACATTTGGGCAATATAGTGTGTTTTAGTGCATTAAAATTTAAAAAAGTGTGTTTTTTCCACAAAAAATGCGTTTGAAAAATCGCTGCGCAAATACCGTGTGAAAAAAAAAAAATGAAACACTCACCATTTTAATCTGTAGGGCATTTGCTTTAAAAAAATATATAATGTTTGGGGGTTCAAAGTAATTTTCTTGCAAAAAAAAATAATTTTTTCACGTAATCAAAAAGTGTCAGAAAGGGTTTTGCCTTCAAGTGGTTAGAAGAGTGGGTGATGTGTGACATAAGCTTCTAAATGTTGTGCATAAAATGCCAGGACAGTTCAAACCCCCCCTAAATGACCCCATTTTGGAAAGTAGACACCCCAAGCTATTTCCTGAGAGGCATGTCGAGTCCATGGAATAATTTATATTGCGACACAAGTTGCGGGAAAGAGACACAATTTTTTTTTTTTTTTGCACAAAGTTGTCACTAAATGATATATTGCTCAAACATGCCATGGGGATATGTGAAATTACACCCCAAAATACATTCTGCTGCTTCTCCTGAGTACGGGGATACCACATGTGTGGGACTTTTTGGGAGCCTAGCTGCGCACGGGACCCCGAAAACCAAGCACCGCCTTCAGGCTTTCTAAGGGCGTAAATTTTTGATTTCACTCTTCACTGCCTATCACAGTTTCGGAGGCCATGGAATGCCCAGGTGGCACAAAACCCCCCAAAATGACCCCATTTTGGAAAGTAGACACCCCAAGCTATTTGCTGAGAGGTATAGTGAGTATTTTGCAGACCTCACTTTTTGTCACAAAGTTTTGAAAATTGAAAAAAGAAAAATTTTTTTTTTTTTTCTGGTCTTTCTTCATTTTCAAAAACAAATGAGAGCTGCAAAATACTCACCATGCCTCTCAGCAAATAGCTTGGGGTGTCTACTTTCCAAAATGGGGTCATTTGGGGGGGTTTTGTGCCACCTGGGCATTTTATGGCCTTCAAAACTGTGATAGGTAGTGAGGCGTGAAATCAAAAATTTATGCCCTTAGAAATCCTGAAGGCGGTGCTTGGTTTTCGGGGCCCCGTACGCGGCTAGGCTCCCAAAAAGTCCCACACATGTGGTATCCCCATACTCAGGAGAAGCAGCTGAATGTATTTTGGGGTGCAATTCCACATATGCCCATGGCCTGTGTGAGCAATATATCATTTAGTGACAACTTTTTGTAAATTTTTTTTTTTTTTTGTCATTATTCAATCACTTGGGACAAAAAAAATAAATATTCAATGGGTTCAACATGCCTCTCAGCAATTTCCTTGGGGTGTCTACTTTCCAAAATGGGGTCATTTGGGGGGGTTTTGTACTGCCCTGCCATTTTAGCACCTCAAGAAATGACATAGGCAGTCATAAACTAAAAGCTGTGTAAATTACAGAAAATGTACCCTAGTTTGTAGACGCTATAACTTTTGCGCAAACCAATAAATATACGCTTATTGACATTTTTTTTACCAAAGACATGTGGCCGAATACATTTTGGCCTAAATGTATGACTAAAATTTAGTTTATTGGATTTTTTTTATAACAAAAAGTAGAAAATATCATTTTTTTTCAAAATTTTCGATCTTTTTCCGTTTATAGCGCAAAAAATAAAAACGGCAGAGGTGATCAAATACCATCAAAAGAAAGCTCTATTTGTGGGAAGAAAAGGACGCAAATTTCATTTGGGTACAGCATTGCATGACCGCGCAATTAGCAGTTAAAGCGACGCAGTGCCGAATTGTAAAAAGTGCTCTGGTCAGGAAGGGGGTAAAATCTTCCGGGGCTGAAGTGGTTAAACCCCCTTCCTGCCCAGACCAAGTTTCAGCTTTCGGTGCTCTCGCACTTTGAATGACAATTACTCAGTCATGCAACACTGTACCCAAACGAAATTTGTGTCCTTTTTTTCACACAAATAGAGCTTTCTTTCGGTGGTATTTAATCACTAATGGGTTTTTTATTTTTTGTGCTATAAATAAAAAAAAAACACCGTACATTTTGTGAAAAATTGCCTTTTTTTTTGTTTTTGTCATAAAATTTAGCAAATTAGTAATTTGGCCAAAATTTATACTGCTATATATCTTTAAACATAACCCAAATTAGTGTATATTATTTGGTCTTTGTGAAAGTTAGAGTCTACAAACTATGGTGCCAATCACTAAAAAAATTTAAACCATCTGATCAGGCCTTCAATACATCAGGTGAATCTCATTTCTTGAGGTACTAACAAGTCAGAAAAGTACAAAAAAAACCAAATGACCCCTTTTTAGAAAGTAGACATTCCAAGGTATTAAGTAAGTAGCATGGTGAGTTTTTTTAGGTTGTAATTTTTTCCCACAATTCTTTGCAAAAGGAAGATTTTTTTTTTTTTTTTTACAAAATTGTCATATTAGCTGGTTATTTCTCTCACAGAGCATATGCATACAACAAATTACACCCCAAAATACATTCTGCTACTCCTCTTGAGTATGGCAATACCACATGTGTGGGACTTTTTCACAGCCTGCCCACATACAAAGGCCCAACATTGAAGTAGCACCATCAGGCGATCTACGAGCATAACTTGCACATCTCATTTCTCAACCACCTATTACACCTTTGAAGGCCCTGGAGCACCAGGACAATGGAATTGCCCACAAAATGACCCCACTTTGGAAAGCAAACACCCCAATGTATAATCTATGAGGCATATTGAGTCTTTTGAACAGTTATTTTTTTTCCCAGAAGTTTTTGGAAAATATGGAAAAAAAATAAAGCTTTTTTTTTTTTTTTTTTTTAGTTTTTTTTTTTAGTTTTCCATTTATAAGATTTTTCCAACACGTAGCAAAAATGACATCCCAAAATACATTCTGCTACTCCTCCTGAGTATGGGGATACCACATGTGTGAGACTTTTACACAGCTTGGCCACATACAGAGGCCCAACATCCAAGTAGCACTATCAGGCGTTCTAGGAATAGATAATTTCCTGGCAACCTATCATTTTTGAAGGCTCTTCATATTTCTACCACATAGCATGTACATACCAAGAATTACAATCCAAAATAAATTCTATTGCGGAAAGGGTAAAAAAAAAGTATTACCTGTGCTTTTAGTAGTGTCCACAGAAGAGAGCACTGGTCCAGGCAGCAGTCAGGGATGTGCTTAGCGATAGCAATAGTAATTATCCAGGCAGCAGGCAGGAATATTGTCTATAGTCAGCACAAGGATATTGTCAGCACAGCCAAAGCATTTGTCCAAAGAAGTTGACATAGGCAGCCAGCACAGCCATAATATTGGTCCTGGTACACTGTTACCTGCAGACACTCATTATTGTACCGCTCTCCAGCCCTTCATAAACATACTGCCTCTTGCTACAGCTAATTATTTGCATAGTCCAGGTAGCAGGCAGAGGTGTGGTCCGTTCATGCAGCAGGCAAAGGCATGATGGCAGTAAGTCAGCAGCAGGCTGAGGGCCGCAGTCGGGTAAGACCTGTGCACAGGGGTAGAGGCTTCGACCCACCCAAATCTCGATGAAGCCTCCGGACTCCAGACCCTAGTCCGGAAATTACAAAACCCGGAGAAAACAAAAAAAATTGTTTTCTCCATCTGGAAAAACTATTCTGGAGCCTCTCACATATGTGAGACCCCTGTGTACTACAGTAGCAGGGCAACAGATCAGTCCAAGCGGTAGGCAAAAGCATAGTCCATAAAACTGGGAGGGACGTGCTGACATCACCACGTTTGCCCTGTGAGGACGGGAGTGTGTTTGAGTGCCGGCCGGCTCCAATTTCTTGCTGTTTTAACTTCTTCTTATGTAAGTTTTACTCTTTAATTGAATAAACCGGACCATACAGTATTATACTATTGGTATTTTTTACTTCTTATGCACTGCTGAGCTTGGGCTTGACTGGCCAGGACGTGTCTACGCCGCTCCAGATAAAAGCCTGTTTGTGCTCCATCCCTTCTGCCTACTTTATGAGGATGTCTGGTAAGCAGAATATCCCCTAGGTTCGCTGGTGTAATCCTATCCTATTTACACGCTGGGTTGTGTGATATTTTTGCCTATACGTATCTGTTATCTGGTAGCAGCTTGTGCATGTGATGTGCTGCCTGTAAAGGGTTCTTCTTGTTTCTTCCTTTTTTTTCACGTTTGTTTTTGTATATATTTTTTCTTTTGCCAATATTTTTTTGGGTGATTGGGTATAGTCTTGCCATTACCTGAATCTGTCAAACAGACATTGGGTGTTGCAAATTCCACCATTACTTAATTCACCCTACTTAACTTCTTTGCATGATTGCATGACACTCACTTACCATCCTTAGTTGCAGCGTCAACTTTGGATGATATATGATATAAATGATTAGTTTTGTGTTGAGTGTTGCACTTTTTTTCACTTTTTGAGTGTTTTTATAATATTATCAGTATTACGCTATGCTTGTGTTATATATTTTTGGATAAATACCTCTATGGACTGGGCACATGAGACGAGTGCGATCATCCTGTTTAAAGGCCCAGGCTGGGTTTAAGCCATCTGTTCCTATTTGGCTTACGTCTGGTAAGCGCAACAATTTGATGTTTTCCAGTTCCACTGTCATTTTACTTTATTGGATGAACTGTCATGCTATTCACGTATAACAGTTTTACTTCCCTCATCTGTTGTGGGCATTTATATGGGACTACAAGGACTATATTAAGATTACATATTTTTTAAAATTCCATTATTTTAGCGTGTTTTTTTGTTTACAGTCCATAAAACAGGCCAGTGTCAGTTCACGTGCAAGCAGTCCAAGCGGTGCCCCTGATGTCATTTCTGACGAAACGGCCGTAGGGTAGACATGCACGCACGGACTGCGCATGCGCCAACTTTCGTTTACACCGGAGCTGATTTTAAATACTCCTTGCAAGGATTTTGTGTATCTGATGCCTGCATGGCAATTTTAATAAAGGAACCTTAAACTCTATTACACCATCGGAGCATTTCTTCCTCTTTTTTGGATATTAATCATCGCTGGGAAAGGCTCTCCTCCATTGATGACAATCTGTGAATATAGACCTAACACTTCCGAACAGGACCCATCCACAAAAGGGACAACATCTAAAGTGGAGGTCGTTTCATGCCTTTTTTTTAAGGGCTGTCTGGTAAGCCTTTAATCTCTCTGCGGCGACGGGTTTAACAACGGTGGAAGTCATATATCCAACAGTGATTCTCACACATGTCTCTATGGACACCATTTAAATGATTCAGCACGTTTTATCCACATTTCAGTTTGGTTTCACTATATTGGGAATATTCATGGACAATATTTATTTCAAGTGAATTATTGTGCACAGTTTTCTAATTTTATATATTTTTAGTGTTTGTTTGTATTTAGCACAGTACTTTTCTAATATTTATATCCAGCGCTGCACTTTTTGTATACATGCTTAGTGGTGCCCTCTATCAGGGTTATAGTGTTCAGCCGCAGGATACCTCTTCACAGGTTTACATTCACAATTTTATTATATTCATAATTTCACTCACTATATTTGCACACTTGGCGCAAATTTTTCTTTTAGAAAAATTTTTAGTCCAAGCGGTGGGCAGAAGCATAGTCACAAAACAGGCCAGGGTCAGTTCACGTGCAAGCAGTCCAAATGGTGGGCATGGAATGTTGTACGGGAAGTGGCGTTCATGAAGTCGGCCAACAGCATCAGAGCGAAGGTCTTCTGGGGGGGGTCTTTGTTGATAGATGAGGGACGTGACTACTACTTCTATGAATTTTCGGAAGAAGGGAAAGGCTTTCTGTGGATTTTGTGTAGACTATGTAGGAATTGTAAACGGCCAAATGGATGAGATAAATTGCTACCTTCTTCTACCAGAATCGGGACCTCCTTTTTGACAAATAGGGCTGAATCATTTGATCATTGAAATCCACCCCCCCCCCCCCCCCCATGTAGAGATTACAATCTTGGACACATGTCGGTTTTTCAATGGGACCTTGTCTTCGCTGAACTACAACTGTAGTGTCACCGTGAATGGTGGACATCATGTGCACATTCCTGTTATCCCTCCACCTCAAGGCCATTGCATCTTCATTGCATCTCAGTGTTGCTCTTTCCCCCCTTTTCAGCTTTTTGTTTACTATGGATTGTGGGAAGCCCTTCCTATTTTTTCTTGAGGTTCCGCAGGCCAGGGTTTTTTCGATATATAGGTGTCTGAAAAGGGGCAGGCTGGTATAAAAGTTGTCCAGGTATATATGATATCCTATTTTCAGAAGTGGGTAAGCCAGGTCCCATACTATTTTTCCAGTTGTGCCCATGTAGGCCGGGCACTCAGGGGGCTGGAGCTGGGAATCTCTTCCTTCATATATGCGGAATGCATACAGATATCCTGTGGCTCTCTCACAGAGCTTGTAAAATTTTACTCCGTATTTGGCCTTTTTGCTAGGAATATATTGTTTTATTCTTAGCCGGCCTGAAAGTGGTACCAGGGACTCATCCTCGCATATATGCTTCTCGGGGACATAGAGTTCTGCAAATCGTTGGGAAAATAAATTTATCAGTGGGCGAATCTTATATACCGTTTTTATAGGCATATAACACGCACCCCAAGTTTAGGAGGGAATTTTAAGGAAAAAAACTTTTTAAGAAAAAAAACTTACATTTAAATGCCCATCAATGCAGCCTTATCAGTGTCCATCTCCAGCTTTGTCAGTGTCCATCTGCAGCCTTGTCAGATCATTTGCAGCCTTATCAGTGTCATTTGCGTCCTTATCAGTGTCATTTGCGTCCTTATCAGTGTCATTTGCGTCCTTGTCAGTGTCATTTGCGTCCTTGTCAGTGTCATTTGCGTCCTTGTCAGTGTCATTTGCGTCCTTGTCAGTGTCATTTGCGTCCTTGTCAGTGTCATTTGCAGCCTTGGCAGATCATTTGCATCCTTGGCAGATCATTTGCTGCCTTATTCGTGTCATTTGCATCCTTATTATTGTCATTTGGAGCCTTGTCAGATCATTTTCAGGTTTAAATATGGCGCCGCTGCCGAGATACACAGAGCCGGTCTCGGCTCTTCTCGGCTCCGCTCGTAGTCCTGCCCAGTCCCGCCATTGGTCCTTTGTTGTGTCCATCACAGGGAGGGACTACGAGCGGAGCCGAGACTAGCTCTGTGTATCTCGGCAGTGGCGCCATATGAGTGACTGAGTGACTGGCGGAGCTGAGAAGAGCCGACATACATAGCCGAGTGTACTCGGCTAGGTTCGGCTAGCTCCGCTCACAGGGTGCGACTGTGAGCGGAGCTAGCCGAATCTAGTCTAGTACACTCGGCTATCTATGTATATCGGCGGCTGGCTCGCTCCGCTTACAAAAAGCAGGAGTGATCGGCTGGGATCGGCGTATAACACGCACCCGTGATTTTCCCCTGATTTTAAGGGGAAAAAATTGCGTGTTATACGTCGATAAATAGGTAACTTATCGGAATTTGGATGATTGCGGGGAGGGCACTGGGTGTTGTCGTTAAAATGAAAGACTCTCATTATCATCTCATATTGGGACCTGGGCATTGCGGCAGAATATATGGGCATATGGTGGATGGGGTTGCTGGACCAATAGGCATGTCCTTCATTTTTTTTTTGTAAGCCCCATGTTTAGGGTGAGGCCCAAAAACAATTTGAACTCCTCCAAATTAAGATCTCTCCACTCAAACAGATGGGCATAAAATGATTGGGGGTTGCTGGCAATATACTGCTGGGCATACAAATTTGTCTGGTCCACAATGAATTGCAGCAAAGTGTGGGGCAAAAACAGGTGAAAGCAATCGATCTCTGTGAAATTTTGAGTGTTGGCCTGCACACCTGGCTGTGCTGTGAAAGGGGGAATAATTGGTGATCCCGAGTTGGAAGGCAGCCATGTTGGGTTGGGAAGACCATCTGGCATGTATGTAGCGGCCCTGGCTCTTGGGGGACGTGACACTCCAGTAGTTGGGGGAGTTGAATTTCCTGTGCTGGTACTCAAGTGTGATGTGGCATCACTGGTACTGGGCCTGGGCATTTGTTCCTGGGGTCTATTGCTGGCGGCAGCGCTGATACTGGGCCTTTGTTCCTGGAGCCTATTGCTGGCGGCAGCGCTGGTACTGGGCCTGGGAATATAATCCTGGTTGTTGGCGGCTGCCTGGTTTCCATAGTGTCGTGCCCTTTTAGGAGGGACCCATTCTTCATCCGAATCATTACAACTCTCGATCGGTTCAAATGCCAAATTTGATTTCTAATTGGAATCTGATGAGAACTCCCCAGTTCTCTCATTAGCCATGGAGAGGATCTGGAACACCTCCTCACTAGTATATACTCTTTTGGACATGGCTGTGTGGCGGGTAGCTGTGCGACGGGTGGCAGGTGACGGTCACTGATAGGCTGTGCGATAGGTGGCAGTTGACGTTCACTGAGAGGTGATGATGGTGTGATGGGCGATGGTCACTGATGGGTGACAGGCGATGGTCACTGATGGGTGACAGGCCATGGTCACTGATGGGTGACAGGCCACGGACGGTGACGGGTGATGGTCACAGATGGTTGACAGGCGAGGGTCACTGATGGGTGACAGGCCACGGTCACTGATGGGTGCACCGCTGACGGTCACTGGTGGGTGACGGGGCACGGTCACTGATGGGTGACGAGTGCACCGCTGATGGTCACTGATGGGTGACAGGGCACGGTCACTGATGGGTGACGGGTGCACCACTGATGGGTGACAGGGCACGGTCACTGATGGGTGACGGGTGACAGGGCACGGTCACTGACGGGTGACGGGTGAACCACTGACGGGTGACAGGGCACGGTCACTGACGGGTGACAGGGCACGGTCACTGACGGATGATGGTTGCACAGCTGATGGCCACTGATGGCAGTCTCTTATGTGACAGGTGCACTTTTATGTTGTGACTGTTGGGTGACAGATGACAATTGGGGGGGCGATGGGACAAGTGTGGTGTTGGTGCAGACACTACTAAACATAGATCTGTAACTCACTGCTCCTAGCTCTTCTCACACTGGAAACGGTGTGTGAGGAGAGAAGAGCTGGTAACAGCTAGTGACAGCTCTATGTTTACATTTAGTGATCAGCTGTGAATGGATCACAGCCGATCACGTGGTACACAGCCCTGGCCAATGGCTGTTTACTATCATCGGTGACGAGCAATGTTACTGGGAACACGCCGCCACCGATGTGCACGCGCAGCGCGCTCACGATCGCGTGCATGCGCTGTGCAGTGCGGGGAGTTACCATTCGTGTTCGGCCGTGATGAAGTCACGGCCGATCACGTGGTAAACAGCCATGCCCAGTGGCTTTTCACCCCTGTCTGTGACGAGCGCTGTCTCGGTGACACGCCGTCACCGACAGTACAGGGCTGTGTGCACTCAATCGCGCGCATGCCCCGTTTAAACGGACTCATGTCATATGACGTCCGCCCAGAAATAGAGCCTTACCGTCACGTTACTAGGGGTGTTGAAATTAATCGTTGAATCGATGCATCGGGATTCGACCGTCCACGATGCGTCATCGATTCTATAGCCTTAAGAAATCGATTGAGGATGACGTCATCCTCGCGCCGTGCCACCGCACCATGCCCTCCCTCCGAGTGGAGCCGAAAGCAGAAGTTTCCGTGCCGTTTTGATCCACCTCCCGCTGACGTCACCCCCCTGTGTCGCGAGGAGAGGAGGCCTTCCATCAATCCCCTTCTCTCTCCCCTCCTCGTCCCAACCCTTACCAGCCAATAGAAAGTGATCCCAGGCGGCGTCATGGTGGTGGAATGCGGAAGTGAGGAGCCACGCTGTGTGCACGTTGGGAACATGGAGAGCCGGGGCTGGAGCTTGTGGTGGCTGGAGCTGTCCCTGCTGCTAATAGTGGTAGCCGCGACTGGCTTCTGGAGAACGGAGCTTCGAGGAGAAGAGTGGAGCCATCAGTGCTTTTGGTCCCGGAAGGTTTCAGAGCGGCCACGGCGTAGCCAGCCGGAGTTGTGATGGATGAGTATGAGGCAGAGCTGGAGGAGAGCCAAAAGAGCGGTAGCGCCAGGTGAGGGGGCCGCGGAGAGGATACTGAGAACTAAAGACTGACATGGTAAGGGAGGTGCCAGACTGTATGCAGAATGCAGATAGGGCAATAAAACCAAAAATGGTGTGCAGTGCTTTGCAGTGACAAATGTACAAAAGAGTGTTATTAAGTAGTGAACAAATATAGTCCTGAAATATATATATAAATCTGTGATCTAATTGAAATAAATCTTCTGGGGAGGTGCATGGGCGGAGCCTAGCGGAGCAGACATGCATTGTTAGAGCTCCGCACCGCTGAGGAGAGAAGAGAAGGAAAAGCGGAGCCTGCTGGCTCAAAAGGTATCCATTTGAACCTTTTTGCCCCAGGGAACAAACTGAAAGTTTGGGCAGGAAATATGGTACTGGGAGGAAGCCGTGGCAGAAATAAAAATCACCTCACAAAGAGCTCACAGGCACTCACTGCAACTAAAGCAGCTCCAGTCACCTCACAATATACAGCATCAGGGCGCTCTCACAGACAGAAAATGTCACAGCAAGACTTTCCATTTGAGTCAGATACAGAACAAATCCTCTCACAAACTTCTCCACAAGCCTCCTCAGCATCCCCAGTAATATTATTACAATTTGAAAAGATGCTTCATAAGGCTTTAAAACAAACCTCAGACCAAATAACAAACAGCCTAACCAAAGAAATAAGAGAGCTGGGAAACGGCACCGCAGCCTTAGAAATAAAAATGGATGAAATTGAAATTACAACCCAAGAAAATATAACAGAATTGGAACAATTAAAAGAAGAGAATTTAATACTTCAAACTAAGTTCGAAGATTACGAAAATAGAGCCAGACGTTCAAACTTGCGCATAAGGGGAATACCTGAAACTGTGACAGACCTGCAATCTACTATTACTGCTCTATTACAAGAACTAAAGCCAGATATCCCTATTGAACGTTTAGAACTGGACAGAGTACACAGAGCCCTCATAGCCAAAAAGAAAGATGGACCCCCACGTGATATAATCACAAAATTTCATTATTACAGAACGAAAGAACAAATACTAATTGCTGCAAGAGAAAAAAAGGAACTTATTTTTCAAGGACACAATTATCAATTTTTTGCTGACCTATCCCAACTTACTATTACTAAAAGACGATCCATGAAACCCCAACTAATGGAACTGCAACGCCACAACATTATGTATCAATGGCGCTTCCCCTTTTCAGTCAGATTTAACTACCAAGGTACAATTTACAGAAGCAGATCAGCAGATGAACTACAAAAAACCCTTTTTAAAATTAAATCTGACAGAACCCACAAGCAGCAACTCTCCCACACGCAGAAGAATGGCATCATCTTCACCTTCAGGCAGCACCCAGAAAATTTCAGAACAAAATGGGAATCATCATTCTCACAAAAGAGGCCGTTATGCCACATCATCCATGGACCAAGAAGATTCAATGGACTGACATCCTAATTCCTGATATCTCTTCATTTATTATACTAAGAGATGGTTCTCTATAAAAAACCTGTATTTATAACTGAATGTAACTGCATTCTGATAGTCACACACTGTGTGGGATCATGTTACATTCCAGTTATATTTCTTATTACTTCTAATTCATATAGCCTTAGAATATATAAGTGAAATAAGGAAATTCTTGTTCAGTTATATATTTTCAGGTAATAACAATAGATTTATTACTTTTTAGGACAAATATGTTCAATAATCCAGAAGTAATGGAAGCTTTTTCTTTCTTTTCTTAAAACAAATATATTATTACCTAACTAGTTCCTAGAACTATGTTTTTGTTTATTCTAATCTGAAGCAATACAACCTCAATTTTATGAGTTAACATATCTAAACCGTTACATATGAATAAAATATGTAATTGTTTACTCTAAAAGGGTTAAAATCCCAAAATAATTCAAACTATCTTCATCAATACCAAAGTTATTAACAGTACCTTTCTAACTGAATTATTTAGCCTAGGGCAAGACTAACCATATACAACCACCCTGGAATAAATAATTTCAACAAAAACTATATTCTGCACTCCAATTAATGAATCATCATTTTGATGTCTTTTGACATAGCACTTCTCTCCTGTAAGCGGAAGATCCGTGTACCCCCATTAGCCCTCCTCATTCTCCCAACCATATTATGTGGGAGTGTGACAAAGGCACTTATTCCCCTGAGAGAGATATTTATTCTCTTTCACGGGTAAATTGTGATTACTTGCAAAAAATAATTTATACAATGTATCATCTAATCTCATATGTTTTTTGTTTACTCTTTACTCCAGAATTCACTGGTTTCTTTTCTATCTTTTCATCTCTTCAGTCCACACAGGTTGATCTGCGCAGTCAGCTCTGCATAACAAAAAGTAAGTCAAAACTATTTGATCTGTTACCATGGCACCACTGAATATACTTTCCCTGAATGTTCAGGGAATAAATGTCCCTCAAAAAAGGACCAAAGCCTTCCGTACTTTCCATAACAAGAAGGCTCACATAGTATGCCTCCAAGAAACACACTTCACCAAAGATTCTACTCCAAAATATATTTCTCCTTTTTATCAACAAATTTACACGGCTTCTGCCTGTACCAAACAAAGGGGTACTCTAATTGCATTTCACCGATCCACACCATTCACCTTATCAGAAATTAAAGACCCAGAAGGTAGATACCTGATACTCATGGGTTATATAATGGATACAGCAATCACGGTGATTTCCTACTACGCTCCTAACAAACAACCTACACCATTCCTCTCACATATATTACAAGTGATTAATACACACAAAATAGGAACAGTGATAATGTGCGGGGATTCGAACCAGGTCCTCCTCCCATTTCTAGATAAATCACCTTTTACATCATCCAAAATAACCTCTAGATTACCTTTTTCTCAACTTCTTTCCAAATACAATCTGGTAGATTCGTGGAGAGAAAGTAACCCAATGAAAAAGAAATTCACTTATTTCTCGCACCCTCATCAAACCTTCACCAGAATAGATCATATTTTTCTAACAATAGGAATGATACCAGAAATTATTGCATCAAATATAATTCCGATTCCGTGGTCTGACCATAATGCAGTATACACTACTATAGCCTCAGCCATACCAAAAGCGCATGACCCATCGTGGTACTTACCGGACATAATGCTCAAACACCCACTACATCAGATGGCCATTGAACAAGCTTTAAAGGAATACATATCAATTAATAATACAACAGACATTTCCCCAATAACACTGTGGGAAGCTCATAAGCCTGTCTTGCGTGGTACAATACAAAGATAAATGGCACTATTTAAACGGGAACGCAAAAATCTAGCAATAAAACTAGAACTCAATTTTAATGCAGCCTACATATCATTCCAAGATAATCCATCTCAGAGTACAAAATCTCATCTGGAAAAATCTAGATTGGAATACGATCTATTTCTCACTGAGTCAGTTGATAAATCCCTCAAACGCTCCAAACACAATTTCTACATGAATACAAACAAACCAGGTACATATTTGGCTCAGGCATTAAATTCAACTAACAAATCTTTCAAACCAATACGTTTGAAATTATCAAAAAATGTTTATACTTGTAATCCAGTTAAAATAGTCCATAAATTTCACTCACATCTCGCAACTTTATACAAGACAAACAATGAATTTAATCCTACAGAGGCTGAATCCTTCTTCTCAAAAATAACCTTACCTGAGTTGTCTCAGAATCAAAAAAGCAGTTTGGATGAGCCTATAACTATAGATGAAGTTGCTAACACCATAAAAGACCTAAAACTTAACAAAAGACCAGGCCCAGACGGCTACTCGGCTTTATACTATAAAACATTCTCAGAAATACTCTCTCCCATTCTCACTGAAATTTTTAACAAACTTCTAGAAGGACATTCTTTTCGGCAAGAAACACTAATGGCAATTGTTTGTATGATCCCAAAACCCCTTTCTGATGATACTTCCTGTGTGAATTATCGGCCTATCTCTCTGTTAAACCTTGATATTAAATAATTAGCAAAAATAATAGCAAAACGCCTCAATAGAATTATAGGAAAATGAATACACAGAGATCAAGTAGGCTTCATGCCAAATAGACAGGCAGGCGATAATATACGCAGGGCAGTGTTATTGGCACATATTGCTAAAAAATGGAAAATCCCTTTTATGTTTTCTATCTCTCGATATTAAGAGGGCATTTGACACAGTATCCTGGCAATATATGCAATATTCATTACAAAAATGGGGTTTTGGACCCCACTTTTTAACATGGATCAAAGCATTATATAATAAACCCAAAGCCTATATAAAATATGCTGGATACAAATCTGATGCCTTTAATATCGAAAGAGGTACCCGACAGGGTTGCCCATTATCTCCCTTATTATTTGCCCTTATACTCGAACCCATGGCCCAATACATCAGAACAAACCAAACTATAACTGGCATTGAAGTAGGAGGTATTACACACAAATTATGTATATTTGCAGACGATATATTACTTTTTCTATCATCACCACAGGTCTCTGGTCCTAACTTAATACCAGCTCTTGATGGATTTGCAGCCCTATCCGGCCTTATGATTAATCCTAAGAAATGCCTAGTGCTTAATATTTCGCTCACAAACATGGAATTGATCCCGGCTAGGGCTGCACTCCCATTCACATGGGCAGAAAAATCAATCCCATATCTTGGAATTCATTTAACAGCATCTCATTCTGACTTATTCTCAACTAATTATCCTCCTGTATTAAGACAGATCACAAATCTAATAAAACAATGGTCGCAACTTCCTTTATCCTGGATAGGGAAGATTAATGCAATCAAAATGACTATTCTACCCAAATTGCTTTATCTATTCAGAGTCCTCCCTATTCCAATTCCTTCCTATTTTTTGAGAACAGTACAAAAAAGAGCAACTTCGTTTGTATGGGGCTCTTCTAAACCACGTATACCTATACACACACTACATCTTCCCAAATATAAAGGAGGCCTGGAATACCCTAATTTTACTAACTACTACAGAGCAGCACATTTGGCCAGTCTGTCCAAATACCATGCAAAACAGGAAATCCCATTATGGGTATTTATAGAGGCTTCAGAAAATGACCCTCTATTAATATCAAACTTGTTATGGCTTGATCCTAAAGACCGCTTTAAAATTCATAATCCCATAACTAAACACTTCTTATATCTCTGGGATAAACTAAAAAGCAAATATCAGTTACAATCTCCACACAATCCTCTCCTTTCTTTTATCAGAAATCCGGCCTTTTATCCGGCATGGATCTACCCAAATTCTTTTAAAGCTTGGACAACATCAGGCATTCAGACACTAAATGACTTCATAGCATCTAAATCATTCCTTTCATTCCCATCGCTTAGAGAAAAATATGATCTACCAAACTCTGAGATATTTAGATATCTCCAAATCAAAAATTTCTATACACCATTCCTAAAGGGGGATACACCATTATCCCAATTATCCATTTTTGAATCAATCTGTACAAAAGATCCATTTGCTAAAGGTACAATTTCATCACTTTATAATCAATTATATGGAGTAGTAAATCTTAATAGACCCTCTTACGTTCAGAAGTGGGAGGAGGACCTGGGACGAACTTTAGAAGACACGGACTGGTCTAACATATGGCTCACATCTAAGTCATCTTCACCCAACATCTTAGCACTGGAGACAAATTATAAAGTCCTAACTCGCTGGTACCTTGTACCCGCTAGAGTGGCAAAATATTCACCTAATACCTCAGCACTTTGTTTTCGAGGATGCCCAGAAATAGGCACACATTTACACATATGGTGGACGTGCCCAGTAATCCAAACCTTCTGGAAGGAAGTCTTCGTGATTGCATCTAAAATATTTAAAAAAATAATACAACCAGATCCATATATAACTTTACTTAATCTAAAACCGGAATGGTTAACACTCTCTCAATTTAAACTTATGATCCAACTAATAACGGCTGCAAAACAAACAGTGGCCAAGGCATGGAAATCTCCTACATTGGTACTAGCAGAAACAATTCACAGAATGAATAATACAATGTCCCATGCTAAGATGGTAGCCATCGATCAAAATCAAATTCCAAACTTTGAAAAACTTTGGCATCCTTGGATAAAACAGTTCCTGTCAAATTTCAATGACTCTGTCCTGTTGCCATGGTAACAGATTAAATGACTTACAGAGACACCCATTCTAAGGCTTCAAAGAGAACTAAAAAGAATAATAAACTGACGAGCGGGACAACCTTGTGGACCATACCTCTGCCTTTCTACCCTTTTTCTTCTTTCTCTTTCTCTTTCCTTTTCTCCACCTTACGATTAAAGCTCATTATCAGAATTTATTTGACCTATATACACTCTACCTGTAAACAATATGTATAGTAGGTATAAATCATTTAAATACCTACAAAAGTAACTAAGGAAATGATATATATCTTTAATTTAGGTTTACGTGAACCCAAGGTTTAATATTTGAAATTTCATGATATTTACCTATATAAACCCTACTGTAAACAATGAGCTTACTTTATAGATCTTTGTAAACTTACTTTATGTATCTTTATAATATTGTATACTCAATAAACTTCTTTTGACAAGGAAATAAATCTTCTGTATATTCAAAGTAATTCCAGTGCTGAGTGTGCTCTGCTGTGTTCAAATCATTCCTGATTTCTGGTGAATGATTTGAACACAGCAGAGCACACTCAGCACTGGAATTACTTTGAATACACAAACGATTTCTTTTAATCAGATCACAGATTATATATTTCAGGACTATATTTATTCTCTACTTAAGACTCTTTTGTGTATTATCACCACAAAGCACTGCACACCATTTTTTGTTTTATTGCCCTATCTGCATGCTCACTTTGTAGAGGTGGGGGGGGGGGGGGGGGGGGGCGGTGGAGAGCAGAGGACTGTGTGGATGCTGGTCCAGAAGGATGGGAATTTGGTCCGTGGTGACACTGGGCAGGGGAGCGCTATGATAATAGTATTACATGGAAACAGGTTAGTGGTGAGGGGGGTGGGATATTGGGATTGGACAGTCTGGCACCTCCCTTACCACGTCCAGCAGGTCTGCAGTCTCTGACCATCTCCTGTACCATGTCTGCAGTCTCTGACCATCTCCTGTACCATGTCTGCAGTCTCTGACCATCTCCTGTACCATGTCTGCAGTCTCTGACCATCTCCTGTACTATGTCTGCAGTCTCTGACCATCTCCTGTACTATGACTGCAGTCCCTGACCATCTTCTGTAGTAATTTGGGGGCAGTCTGGAGCTCCTCTTTAAGTTGTTTGCTGTGTTTACGTTTTGCTACATGCAGGGAGTGTTGTCTTTTTTTTTTTTTTTTAAGAACAGATAAAATTTAAAAAATTGAGTTCTTCTGACTACTTGAATTTTTTGGATAAAAAAACGTGCGCAGTAATCGTGATGCATGGTGAATCGTGGACCGGATAATCGAATCGTGAGGCCAGTGAAGATGTGCACCCCTACACGTTACCCGTTAAGAGCCTTACCGTTTTTTTTCTAGAAAATTACTTAGGAACCCCCAGACTATATATATATATATATATATATATATATATATATATATATATATATAATTTTTTTTAACACCCTAGAGAATAAAATAGCGGTCATTGCAATACTTTTTGTCACGCCGTATTTGCGCAGCGGTCTTACAAGCGCACTTTTTTTGAAAAAAAATACACTTTTTTTAATTAAAAAATAAGACAACAGTAAAGTTAGCCCAATTTTTTTTATACTGTGAAAGATGATGTTAAGCTGAGTATATTGACACCCAACATGTCACGCTTCAAAGTTGCACCCGCTCGTGGAATGGTGACAAAATGTTACTCTTAATCTCCATATGCGCCGTTTAAAAAATTCTACAGGTTGCATGTTTTGAGTTAGAGGAGGTAATTTTTTTCATATGTGGCTGCTACATATGTGTTCGCTTCTGCACGCAAGCTCAAGGGGCGCGTTTAAAAAAAAAAAAAAAAATCTTATTTATTTTACCTTTTATTTTTACACTGTTCTTTTTTTCTTTTTTTTTTACTGTCACTTTTATTCCTATTACAAGGAATGTAAACATCTCTTGTAATAGAAAAAAACATGACAGGACCTCTTAAATATGAGATCTGGGGTCAAAAAGACCTCATATCATATTTACACTAAAATGCAGTAAAAAAAAAAAAAAAAAAGTTGTTTGGGAAAAAAAAATCTCTCTAAGAGCTATGGCTAAGTGACGTTTTGATGTCGCTTCCGCCCTGCAACTTTATGGAGCCGAGCGGGGGCCATCTTCCTCTCACTCAGCTCCATACCGCAGACTGGAGCAGAAGTGACCGCCGCTGCCGGCAGCTCCGCTAAGCGGCGAAGTGCACTGGAGCACTGCAGGAGGGGGGCCCTTCTCCCCCTCCGATAAGTGATCTTGCAGCGAATCCACCGCAGAGACCACTTTTATCTGAAAGCGGATCGCCCGCTGAAGAGGAGGATACTAGGGTTATGGCAGCTAGCTGCTGCCATAACGATATCCCTCTTCAAAATGCCAATGTATAACGACGGCGGACGGTCCATAAATGGTTAATGTGAGATCTGGGCTCAAAACACAATAAAAAATGTCCCTTTAAGGCCATTGGGCAGAAGTGGCATTTGAAGTTGCTCTGGTCCTCCAAGGGCATAATCGAGTGGGGGGCCATCATGCCCTCACTCAACTAATTGCCCATCAGGCCACAGGACCGGATTGTCTGTTGCTTCCAATGGCTCAGGTAAGCAGCGGAGACACCCGGGAGGGGGGGGGGGGGCACCTCTCCCGTCACCCATAAAAGTGATTTTGCAGCGACTCTGCCGCTGAGACCACTTTTATCATAAAGTGGACCGCCCGCCGTTTAAAAAAAAAAAAGATATCAGGTTGTGGCAGCTATTTGCTGCCATAACCTGGTATTTAACCTCAAAGTACCAATGTATATCGATGGCAATGGTTAAAGGAGAAGTCCAGTCAAAGCTCATTTGGCTGGGCTTCTCCTATGGATCACAGGAGTGAAATTAGTTTTGCACTCCTGTGACCCATTTTCAGCAGAGAGCAGACTGAAGTCCGCTCTCTGCTGACTTCACGGATATCAGTCCAGGCACCGTGTCATTCCGACAATGGAAGTCTGGATCTGCCAGGTGCCTGCACTGACACCCATCTCAGCCCCTTAGCGAGCCACTGAGAGCCTGAGCCAGCCGCTCCGCCCCCTCCACAGCTCAGCACGGAGAGGGGTGAGCAGACAGCTGTGACTGACAGTTTACAGCTCTCTGCTCACAGTGCGTTAAAAATGGAGCGATCAGCAATGTTTGATCGCTCTGTTTTCAGTGCAGAGGCCCTGGGGGACAGATGCAGCATCGGAGCGAAGTAAGTATAAATCAAAAAAATAAGAAACCCTTACCTCTCTTTAAATACAGAAAAACGCCTCAGACATAACAACTTGCACATATTGGGCTTGCCAGAGAGATCGGAGGGCTGCTAGCCCACTGAATTTGCGAAACAGTTCTTGACCACGCTGTTTTGCCTGGAGTACCTCCCGCCTACCTTTTGTGGTACAACAAGCACACAGGGTGCCCCCTACTCCACCAATTTCCAGGGGCTCCGCCGCGTTCTTTTCTTATGATACCGGCACTGACGGGGGGAAAAAAAAGCTGATCTTATGACAACAGAATATCTCTATTTCCTGACTACTCACTTGAAGGGCAACAGTGTCGATGCTCCTTCACAGAAATCCGCAAGCGCCTTCATGTCAAGGGCCTCTCCTACAGAATCCTGTACCCCAGCAAGCTTTGTGTTATCATTGGAGACAGGGCTCATTTCTTTGATACTCGCGAGGCGGTGTATGGGCATGGAATGCGCAGTTGTGCTTGGGAAAAGTTGCTACTGTGGGTTGTTTCATGATGTGTGTGAGCTCTCACTGGTTTTACGACCCCTTGGGTTCCCCCCTCGATATTGTGATATCCTGTGTGATTCTCGACCTTTTGGCTAAGATCAAATGTAGTATCTGTTCTTATTCAGTGCCAGAGAAGATGCTGTGCTGCTCCCAACGGGAAGGACTATGCAAATCCTTTGGCGTGATGGTATCTGGATGGTCCGTCTCGGCAGGGGTTGAACCTGGCGCTCCTTGGTATTGGATGCTAGTACTTGGTCGAGTCAGAGCAGGCCAGAAGGGTACTCCTGGTAGGGATGGGTCCTGCACTGGTCTGGCAGAAGGCTGGGTCATCCCGGCCTTTTGGCCAGGATTGGTGTGGTCTCTGTCCCTGTCAGCGTCCGGTGGAGGAGCTATGACTGAGTGGATCAGGGTGTTGCCATGCAAATCCACTGGAATTATGGGGGACTGGAAAGGCTAGTATCGGTGGAGGCTGTATTTGACGTTTGCCGTTCTCCCAGAGAAAACCTAGAAGGGCTCACTATCTGGCAGGGATGGGGGCTGCACTGGTCTGGCTGAAGGCTGGGCCAGAAAGGGAAGCCCGTGGTGCATGTACCCCTGGAGTGGTAGTCTATGGGTGCCGTAACTTCACTGTGAGTGAAGGTCGCTTTGAATTATGGCTCCAAGGTCACTGCACTTTTTTAACACCTGCCTCTTGGGCCGGGCCTTTTGGCTGGGACCAGAGGAATTTTCTATTCCTGGCCGAAGGGCCGGCCATTGTATTGCACAATGGTCACCTTTCACTTACCTCCATTTCCTTCTTCCCCACTTCTTTTATTTAAGCCCTTGTTTGTCACTTTTTTGTCTTTTTTTGTTTTTCACGGTTTTGCACGTGTGACTGGTAGGGTGTAGGTCCTCGGGCCTGCCTTGAAAGTCTTGGGAGTGGGTGGACATGGCCTTCTGGCTTAGTTCCCCCTCTCTCATGGGGTCTCTCTTCGGGGGAGCCTCACCTATTTGGGTGGGACTTTTTCAGCAGAACCTAGAAAGAATGGGGTCCGTTTGGTTTCGGCCAGATGGACCAAGTGTAAGTACCCCAGTCCCCGTCTGGAGCCTAATGCCCCGGGGGATCAGGTCAAGGTCCTTTGATTTCGGAGGACCATGTTTACACCCGTTGCACATTTTGTGTATCACTCTTTATGTGTGTGCACTTGTTTTGGCATCGGGTGGAGTTTTTGGAAGTGTGTTCACACGCCACGGGCTTTTAAAAAAAAAAACACCTGCCAAGCAATCTGTTGCAGGACCCAGTGGAACCTTCCAATGTGGCGATTGCCCCCGCTGCCCCTGGATTCTCGAGGGGAGAAGGTTCCAGTTACCCAATGGTTACCCAATGGTCAGACCCTTTCACCTCGTGTATTTTTTCCAATTGTGGCACTAGGGGGGTGGTTTACCTTATTCTGTGTAAATGTAAGGCCTTCTATGTAGGCAAAACAATACGAGAACGCCGACAGAGAATCGGGGTCCACCTACAATAATGGTAAACTGACCACCATAGGCCGACACATTGGACTGCACCACTGCTTAGATGTTACAGGTGTCAAATTTTTGATCCTTGAAGTAGTCCAACAGAGCCATAGACGGGGTGATTGGGATAGGACCATTTTACAGAGAGAAACTCTGTGGATCGAGCGTCTCAATGCAAACCCCCCCCCCCCCCCCAGGCCTCAACGAGATGGTATCTTATAAACCGTCCTTGTAGGTTCTTCTCTAATCCCTTCTCTCTCCACCCCCCCTCCTTATTCCGTTCCCCTCCCCCCTCCCTATCCTTTCCACCCTTATCACCCTTATCCCATGGGTTCCCTTTGTGTACTCCTGTCAACCATTGCAGCAATTCTCCACTGGCCTATTACACCTCAGGTTACCTGCCCTTGAACTAGGCCAGTAATAGTTAAATTTTCAAAATGTTTTATTTTTAAAGTTCTATTATAGATTTGGGACTATTTAGCCCCTCATTATTTCTTGTAATTAATGTATTTTTCTATGCACTACTGTTGTGTACATTTCATGAAATTAATTTGGGTTGTTGCTTCCCCTGCACGCCTAGCCAATCTCTCCCTGGCTGTTCGTTTCTTCTCCCCAGCGGCGGACATGTGACTCCCCTGTGGGAACCACCCCCTCTCTAACGCTGCCTACGTTTTGGGCTTTCAAGCCCATTTGACATAGACGGCGCGCGCTTGTGCAGTAGCGTGTTAATTCGCACCTGCGCAGTGCTGGGAGCGTCACAATGACATTACACGCCGCCGTTAGGCGACGTGTGTACGGCTTCCAGGTTGGGGAACTAATTTAGCTGGCTTCGAACCACTGGTAAGCACCATGGATGTTTCTCTCCAGGGGGGTCGTGACCAGCAGCCAGGAGAAAGGTAGGACTGGGATCCTTGCGGCCAAGCCTGGGCGGATTTACTCCCTGCCCCCCTTCTTTTTTTTTTTTTCATCAACGCTTTATTGGTTTTACATTTACAGACCCATCTGACGCCTATAGGCTCTAGCCTGGCCACCCTTACTAGGTGCTTGCTTCATGTGTTAATGACCCTTCAGGTTGAAACTACCCACTGGTGATTTAGGATTACGACTTATTCCAGCCACCACCATCTGGGATACCTTTATATATGGTCTTGCTGCTTGTATTCCCTCTTTCTGCCTGCCATGCCCTCTTTTTTTCCCCCTGGAGCTTTGTACATATATTTTGATTAGATCTTTAAAGATATGTAAGCAGGTTTTAAGTCTTTAACTATCAGGTATATATGCACTTTCTTTCCTTCACTACCCATTTCCGTCAACCCCCCCTTTCTTCCCCCCCCTCCCTCACATCCTCTCCCAACAACCTACCCACCCTTCCTACCAACACTTTATTCCCCCCTCCCCTTTCCCCCTCTTTCCTCCTTTCCCTCCTCCCCCTTTCTCCCCTCCTTCCAACACTTTATTTCCTCCTCCCCCTTTCTCCCTTCCGGGTCTTCCCTCCCCTTTTTTCCCCCTTTCCACACCCCCTTCCCTCTCTCCCCCCACCTTTCCCCACCCTCTTCCCTCCTTTTTCCCTTTCCCCCCATTTCCTCCCTTTTTTCATCTTTCTCTTTTCTCGTTTTCACCTTTCCCCTCCCCTCCCCCTTGCCCCTTCTCCCCCCAAAACACCCCCTTCCCGGTGCACTATACAATCCCTTTATGGGTAATATTTCACCAACTGCTCTGTATATATCTATTCCTATCCTTATTTAGTTTCAATTCTGCATAATCCCCCTTGTCCGACCCGCGGGGGGAGCTTTTTGAACAGCTGGGCCCTGTTCCTGGCGATAGACCTGTTGGGTAAGCAACTTCTCAACGTTACCGCTGAGTTCTATCTGTATATATTATGCCTCTGTAATTATGATTATGTGTTCTTGTGTTTTATTTATTTGTTTTAAAGATTATTCCTACTGACGAAGCGGTCTATGTACCATGAAACTAGTAGAGGACTGGTTAATCTATGAAAAACTCCAACAGATATCTCTTAGGGAAACCTTTGAGTATTTGTATATTGTTTTTTGAAACTTTTTTATTGTTTTTTATGTATGTCTCTTTATATGTAAAAAAAAAAAAAAAATATTTTTATCCAAGATTTCTTTTTCTGTGTAACAGTACCGAGATAGTCCACCACAAAACTTTGTGGATTGGAGTATGTTTGGCCAGTCTCAGCAACTGTCCTCAAACTCCTATCCCTTCCCTTTCCTCTTATAACAGTGGATAGATTAAAATATCTAGGGGTCGTGGTTTCTCGTTCTGCTAATGACTCTGTCGATTTGAACTTGCCAGTTCATTGTGATGTAAGGGCAAGACTGAAGGCATTGGAGACTCTGCCATTATCGTTACTGGGCCGAATAAACCACCTCAAAATGAAGGTTATACCAAAGTTCACGTTTCTATTTCATTTCAAACATTTTTTGGGCATCCCCCAGTGGATGCCCAAAAAATGTTTTGTTCAGCTCAATCAACTATTTTCTTTCTTTTTTGTGGTGCCCTTATCTGCTCCGTTATAAACTGGCTTCGCTAATGAGACCCACCTATGCTGGACTGCTTTAAATAATACTTAGCCTCGCAATTGGTGACCTGCTACTGGTGGCTCTGCCAGGATAGGTCCAACACCACAGCCTCTATCTTGGGAGCCGCCCGTGCTATTCTCTCTGGAAGCTCTGTACAGTCTCCCCTTTTCCTTGTAGTTAAAGGCCCTTACCCCTTGATACCTTCTTTATGCGCATTCACCACCCTTAAGGCCTGGAGCATAGGACTAAGCTTTGAAACCCATGCTCCGCTGCAGTTCTCCCCTAATGCTGCGTACACACGAGAGGAATATCTGTCAGAAAAAGTCAGATGGGAGCTTTTCATCATATATACATATATATATATATATATATATATATATATATATATATATATATATATATATATATATATATATTTTTTCATCGTATATTCCGACCATGTGTATGCCCCATCAGACTTTTTCTGTCAAATTCAGACGGACTTAGAGAACATGTTTACATTTTTCCGACAGAACTAATTACTATCAGGAAACCCGCTCGTCTGTATGCTGTTCCGACGTATCAAAAATGATGCATGCTCTGGAGCAACTAATTACTATCGGGAAACCTGCTCGTCTGTATGCTGTTCCGACGTACCAAAAATGATGCATGCTCTGGAGCAAGTACGAGGCGGAAGCTATTGGCTACTGTCTATTGAACTTCCTTTTTCTAGTCCTGTTGTACGACACCTCGTTCTGGACAGTCGGACTTTGGTGTGACCATGTGTATGCAATGGCTGGAAGATTTACACACTGGGGAAAGATTATAGAAAGATGCATAGTACTCCTTGAACAAGTCTGCGATTTGAGCAGGAGACTGTTGGTCTTGTAACGCCTGAGCAAGTAAACATCCACATTTATCTCTGTATTCACAGAAATGTCTACAAGATTTGAGAACCAGATTTGAGAATCTTTGCTCTTTTTTGTATTTCAATGATTTTATTTCGAAATACAAAAGGAATACATATGAGAATGACAGTATGTAGAAAACAACGTATGATTTACATTGCAAGTTTACAGTGTGTAAAGTAAGTGAAACATAACAGGTTTTGAACCGGCGATCCTAACATCAAAAGAGAGTGGCTTGACTTGGGTTACAGAAAAAATTGCCAGAGTCGGGTGAAAGGTCACCCCACTTCCCGGTACCCCCTATGGGAACTAACTATACCGGAAAAGGGGCGCCCATCCCCCGATCTCCTTCACATTCCACCAAAAGAGGTAGGGAGAATCGCCATGAATTGTGTCTCCTTACTTCCGAGATCAGGTAATAAATGTATCTACCTGTCATTTTCTTTTGAAAAACATTTGAAGTATAGGATAAAGAAGGTAATGAGAGGAGAAAAAAAACTGGGGGGGGGGGAGATGGAGAGGAGCATCAACTCATATCATGTAAAAAATTAAGTTGGGGTAGGATTAGTTGTCAGTGGGGTGCCCACATGAAATGCCCAGGGTTTCCAGATCGCTTTAAATTTGCCCGTTTGTGTCCAGCAGTATGCTGGAGCGTTTCTCCTGAGACATTATCCAAGAGATCTTCCCGATTACTGCAGGGAATGAGATTTTCGGGTTTTTCCAGGCTTTTGTCACTGTGAGTTTAGCCCCCAGCAGGATACAGTAAATCAGCCTACGAGATATTTTAGGAATCTTTGGGATGTAGGCATTAAGAAGGGCGACCAATGGGGTTCTGGGGATCCGGCTTCCAACAAGCTTGTCAATTAAGTTGAAAATTTGTTTCCAGAATGAACAAATTCTGGGGCACTCCCACCAGATGTGGGACATCGTGCTTACGAGTTGACATCCTCTGAAACACAGAGGGTCAGCTTTAGGATAAATGGAGGTTAAACTTGCGGAGTGTAATTAGTGTGTGTGAATGCGCTACTCCCATAACCACACCACTCATAGTATTCACATACCCTTCCTATTCCTGTGTACAAAACTTAAACTAAACAATTTACCATAAGTTATAGCATATACATGTATACAATTCACCAAAGTGAGCCAAAACCATAAATCAAAACCTAAATCAGCTGACATATGCAATATGTATCACAAAGTCCCCAAAAAATTCTTCACAATCTTTTATCAATCGCTGTGATTAACGTGCTCCTGTGTTCCTTCAATATTCATATGTGATTAAGTGACACACCACCACCGTTTTAGATTGGCCACTCACCAGATACTTCTTAAGTGATGCACCTTTGGTTCATTCATGGGATAACCACTCCACCTTAGTAACACTCCTCACCGGCTATGCTTGGACTTTAGTATTCCTCATATGAAAGTATATGGACAAAACGATCATCGCGCAATACGTTTAAAACTATTTATTAAATAAAATCCAAAGAAAAGTGTACACTCACATTTAAAAGTGCCCTCGAGCCGTCACAAAGCTAATCCAGCAGTTAGAGACGGGTTAAAGACAGGTGTTTGAACTTTTGCGTGGTCCGCCTGTGTGTAGTATGCGACCTCCGCGTTCAGCTTGCGCCTTACCCCTCGCTCCCGTTCGCGTGCTCACCAGCCCCGGACGTATCCGATCACCTGATGCAAGAAATCTCCCAGCAGCCTCTACACGTTTCGCTTCATAGTATGCGTCATCAGGAAGCTGCCGTGTGATTGGTTTGTGTTCTATTTATATTGCGTATGGCCGGAAGTTAGTGTCCCGCCATCTTAACTATGGGTTTTCCCTTTCTGTGTCTTCTGTGACTTCCTTCCTTTTAACGCCATTTTGACTGTGGGCCTTTGCCCACTTTATATTTCCTGGATACTCATACCCCCTTCCCTTTATTGTCACTACTTTTCCTTACTCTATTCTTCTTGAATTATATATTTGAATGTGTTTATATTCCGAAGTTTGACCCATCTGTATCTGCTGGAGAGGCTTTTACAATTTACCACACATTTTAAACATTTTAAACATTCCAAACATTTCAAGCTTTTTATCGTTCCGCAACAAGTACTGACTTGCAGGTAATATGGAACAGCAAAACATTGTTTGCTATATCCATTTACTTTCATATACCTTTTTCTTTTTCCCAAAAAAACTTTTGTATAGATCCCTATCTATCCTTATAATATCCCAAGATCAATATTTAGATGAAAAAAATAAAAAAATATAAATAAAAAAATTTAAAAGCAAAAAAATATATGAAAAAATATGAAAAAAATGTGAAGGAATGTAAAAAAAATAAATAAATAAAAAATAAAAAAATAAATAAAAGTGAAATGAAAAATGAAAATGAAAACCATAAATAAAAACCGAAAAAATATAAAACGAAAAAATATAAAATCAATATTAATAATCTTCCAAATAGCAGTTGATGTCGAGTTCCACGTTCAACCCCATTGGCCTCATAGTGTCCATTTTAAATATCCAATGGGTTTCATTCCTTGACACCTCTCTTTTCATGTTGGTGTTTCTCCAGTTTTTCTCTACTTTATCTATTCCATAGAACTTTAAATGTTGGGGGTTCCTACCGTGTATGTCCCTAAAGTGCTTGGATACACTGTGGTGTTTGAATCCTTTTTTGATGTTTCTAACATGTTCACCTATTCTTACTGACAGGGCTCTAGTTGTTCTGCCCACGTACTGCAGTCCACAACTGCACTCCAGTACGTAGGTGACATGTGTACTACAGCATGTTATCAGCTTCTCAATTTTATATGTTTGCTCATTGGTATTCGACATAAAGTTCGTTATCTTTCTATCTTTCTTGTTGGTAGATCTACAAGCCTTACATTTCCCATACCTGAAGAAGCACTTCTGGCTGAAAAATAGTGACATAGTTTTAGGGGGGTCTCGCACATTTTTTACTATCTTATCCCGGATTCTTCTTGCTCTTCTGTACAGGAATGTTGGTTTTTGTGGTAGTACCTTGCTTAGTTGTGGGTCATTGCTGATTATAGACCAATGTTTCTTTATAATATTCTCTAATCTAATGCTTTGTATTGTTTATTGAATCCTGTTATGAATGGTATTCTGTTACTCTGGTTATGATTTCTTGTTTTGTTAGTTAGAATTAGTTCCCTATCCATGTTGGCTACTTTTAGACGTGCTTCCTCCAGTACATTTCTTTTATAGCCCTTATCTATAAATCTCTCTATCAGGATGTCAGTCTGCTGGAAATAATCCTCTATTTGGTCACAGTTTCGTCTTATCCTGATAAACTGGCTTTTCGGAATGGCTTTTTTCCATTGGGGGTGGTGACAACTCCCCATCGGTATGTACCCATTCCGATCCGTTTCTTTAAAATGTGTCCTAGTCTCAAGCTTATTCTTGTTTTTATAGATTTCCAGATCCAAAAAATTAATTTTTTGTTGTTTTACTGTGGCTGTAAATTTGATATTATACTGATTGCAGCCAATATGTTGGATGAAAGTTCTGGCTATCCGCTTATCTCACGTCATAGAAGACCTGATCGGTATAGATCAGACCGGATTTATGCCTGGCAAGGGAACCGATATCAATCTGAGGCGTCTCTTCCTTAATCTTACCATTCCACATGACAATGTAGGGACCAGAGTTGTAGCCTCTCTCGACGCCGAAAAGGCGTTTGACTCTGTGGAGTGGAACTATTTATGGCTGGTATTACAGAGATTTGGGTTTGGCCCTAAGTTTATACATGGCATTCGATTGTTGTATCAGGCCCCCAGAGCTAGGATCCGTACAAATAATTGGGTCTCGGAGCCCTTTGATCTATTCCGCGGCACGAGGCAGGGCTGCCCGCTCTCCCCCAGCCTGTTCGCTCTGGCGTTGGAGCCACTGGCAATCTCAGTCAGGAGTGCTCCGGATGTCCTGGGCTTGCGGGTGGGTCTGCTGGAAGAGCGGCTGTCTCTGTACGCGGACCACGCGCTTCTATACCTGAATGATGCGGGCCCGTCTCTCCTTGCGGCATTGAAAATCTTTGACAACTTTGGGGGGTTATCTGGTATAAAGATTAACTGGACCAAATCAGTACTGTTCCCTCTGGACGATGCAGCTGCCTCTGGGCCATCATCCTCCCCACTACAGTGGGTGACGGAGTTTAAATATTTAGGGATAGTGATCACGAAAAACCCATCAGACTTTATCATTAAAAATTTGAGCCCCATCGTGAGTATGTTGCGTGCGAAGTGTTTGGCCTGGGCTGACTTGCCCTTAAATCTATTGGGACGCATCGGCCTCATTAAGATGATGATGCTTCCTAAATTCAATTATGTTTTTAGAAATTCCCCGGTGTGGGTCCCTGCTTCATTTTTTAGGGAGGTTGGTGGTCTGGTGGGAACCTTTATTTGGAGGGGTGGGAACCCCAGATTGGCGCGCTCCACTTTGTGGCTGCCTACCTGTTTTGGAGGATTAGCCCTCCCCAATTTTCAGGTCTACTACTGGGCGGCTATGTTGGTGTCGGTTCAAGGCTCTAAAATGAATGCGGCAGTCTGCCTTGAGGCAAACTATTTGGGCTCCCTTACTGATCTACGTAACTTTCCTTATCGAGGTCCGGGTGCGTATACGCGAGTTCCTGAACCCACTCGGGCAACGTGGAGGGTGTGGGTGGCTGCAAGACGTAGATTCCTCTCTCCGGGTCAGTTATCGCCAGCGAACCCGCTATGGGGAAATCCAGCTCTTAAACACTTCCGGACTGTGCCTGACCCACAGCTTTGGGCCAGGTTAGGCATTACAACTATAGAACAAATTATGACCAGAGGGGAATTGCTCTCTATCACGGAAATAATGAATAAATTCCAGCTGCCCAGAGGGATGAGGTTTAGATGTTTTCAACTAAGACTTGCGGCACGGGCTCAGTTTCCTCAGACACCTTTGCTTCAGGCAGATCCCATTGAGGAGCTATTGGCGTCTGGAGATGTCTCTAAGCCCCTTTCCACCTTGTATGCTGTACTCCTGGGTAAGGACTCTCCTAAAATAGCAAAACTATGGGACAGCTGGCACACCGACATTCCATCATTAGACAGAGAGGATTGGGAGGAATGTCTAGATAATGGCCCTAAACTGGTGATTGCATCCAGGGATAAGTTAATCCAGGTCAAATTTATACATAGGACTTATTACACCCCACAGAGACTCCATCGCATATTCCCTGACAGAGACCCTATGTGTAACAAATGTAAGTGTCAAATTGGAACTTTTTTCCACATGTTCTGGGAATGCCCATTGATAGCAACATATTGGTGTGCAATATTTGCAGAGATAAATTCCAGGTTGCAAATATCCATACCAATCACTCCGGAGTTGGCCCTTCTCGGGATTCATGACAATGAACAAAGAGCCTATCACTTAAAATTGCTTATTTCCTTTCTACTTTATTATGCCAAGAAGGAGATACTGATGAAGACCCCTCACCCCCGACCGTGTCGGCCTGGGAGGCACAGATTGAGGCAGTTATACCTATGTACAGAATCACATATATCAATCGAGGTTGTCCATGGAAATTTGAGAAAGTGTGGACACCTTGGCTCTCATCTTAGAGGGCCACGGTGGATTCACGTACTATGTGGGGGGGAGGGAGGGGTAATCCCCGGATACATGAGGTACTTTTCTCTGTGATCGTTTTGTCTAGAATGTTGACATGTACTGATGTTTCACCTCCTGCACATGTATGACACTGCTATGCGATTGCTCATGCTTATCTGTCATGTAATGTTCTGAATTATGTTAAGAGGTATTATGTAACCTTCTTCCATGTGATACAATAAAGCACACCTGTTTGTTAAAAAAATATGTTGGATGAACTGTTCCAGCTGTTCTTGGCTTCCCTTCCATACTATCAGGATATCATCGATGTAGCGTTTGTATAACAGCAAGTGAGGCCAGCATCTCCCGAAGATGTCTTTCTCCTCCCATTTACTCAGGAAGATGTTGGCCACACTCGGTGCATACTTATTGCCTATTCCTACCCGTTTGATTTGTCTGTAATAGTTATGATCGTGCCAGAAAAAATTGTTTCCCATAGCCATTCTTAGTCCCTCCAGGATGAACCTTCTTTTTTTTAATTTTAAGTCTGATCGGTTCTTCATTCCCCATGCTACAGCTGCCAAGGCATCTGTTTGTTTTATATTGGTGTACAACGACTCCACATCCAGTGTTACCAGTAGTGTGGAGTCGTCCACCTGTATATCCTTTAAATTGTTAATTACATCTTTGCTATCCTTGAGAAATGCCTTGCCCTCTCCTGCTATTGGTTGGAGGAATACATCCAAATATTCCCCCAATCTAGAGTATACTGATTCAATGCCACTGATTATGGGCCTCCCTGGTGGTTTGATTTTATTTTTATGAATTTTTGGGACCTGGTATATTACTGGTATTCTTGGTGCCTCTGTCAATAGGTATCTACCTTCTTTTTTATTAATGATTTTATCTGCTATGCCCTTATTTAGATATTCTTTCAATTTCTTTTTTAGTTCTCTATTAGGGTTCTTTTTTAGGGGTTGGTATGTACTAATGTCTTTTACTAATCTTTCCAACTCTGTGTGGTAGTCTTGTTTAGTTAGGACCACTACCCCTCCCCCCTTGTCCGCTGGTTGGATTACTATATTTTTCCTTTTTTTCCAGTTTCTTCAGACCTTGCCATATTTTATCTTTATTGCACTTTTCCGGTTTGATATTTCTCATTTCCTTCTCCACTATCCTTTTGATCACTTCTATATGTTGATTGGTATTGGACCTGGGGTTGAACGTGGATCTGTTCCTCAACTGGCTATGTTTATATCCTGTTTCATTTGGTTGCTGTTGGGGTTCTCCCTTCTCCAAAAAATGTTTCTTTAGATTTAATTTTCTAATAAACTTCTGCAAGTCAATGAATGCTTCAAACTGGTTAAAAGTTGTACTAGGTGCATATTTAATTCCGCTATCTAGTACTAGTTATTCTTCCCGAGTAAATGTTATGTCCGTCAAATTAAATTAATTTAATAAATTAATTAAATTCCCTCCCCTAATTTTCTCTTTTCCTTTTTGCCTCCCCCTCTGCAGCCTCTTTTTCTCTTTGGTTTGTGTTTCCTCCAGCCTCCTGGGGGCTCCTGCTCCAGCCCCCCCTGCTGGTTTGGAATACTGACATGGGTTGTTTGTAGGGAGTGTAATACCATCTAGTTAAAAATTTTTAGACTAGCTTCCGTTAGGGAAGTATTTGAGATGTCCTTGAAGGAATCAAAGCTTTCTTTCTGCCAGACCCCCAGGTCCCACTGGAATTGGAAAGCAGCTTCCCAGGAGAGCATGTAGGACGATTTTGCAATCGGAGAGGTAAGTGACGAGTAGACTATCAAGATCCCTTCCCTCTGGTCCATGGTCTGACCACACCATAGCTCATAGTCTGTAAACCGAGGTGGAAGGGGTTTGTCCTTCCAAAGTGTGTGCAAGAAGTGAGAAATCTGTGTAAACCGAAATCTCTCAGAAGTGGGTAAGTCAAGCTTTTCTATGCAGTGGGAGAGGGTGAGTGGACCCGCAGCTGAAAAGAAGTGTTCGTTTCGGTACAGTCCCTTGTCCAGCCACCATTTAAATGCCAGGCTATTCCTTCCCGGCGGGAAGTCCGGATTGTGAAAGAGGTGTGACAATGGTTTATTCGCTGACACTAGAGAATTGTGTGATCGCATAGAATCCCAGAGGGCAAAGGTATGCGAAAGAGTGGGGGCCATGATCGGAGGGCGTGTTTTCAGGGGGGCTCCAGGGCAGATAGTCCAAGGTGAATCGGGGTACTGCCTGCTTTTCTATTTGCACCCAGTCCAGTTTCTCGTACCTGGAATAGATTCCCGATAGTTGAGCTATTCTTGCTGCTACCCTGTTTCCCCGAAAATAAGACCTAGCGTGATAGTCGGTGATGGCTGCAATATAAGCCCTACCCCCAAATAAGCCCTAGTTAAAGTCCTTGTAGGTCTTATTTTCAGGGTAGGGCTTATTTTCAGGGAAACTGGGTAGGGCTTATTTGGGGGGGTAGGGCTTATATTGCAGCCATTACCGACAATCACGCTAGGTCTTATTTTCGGGGAAACAGGGTAGGTAATATTTGTGTAATTGGGGTAGACCCAGACCCGCCTTTTTTCTGTGTAGGTTTAAAGTTTGTTGAGGGATTCTGTAAACTGCCTTTCCCCATGTGAATTTGAGTAGTTTACTTTGAAATGATTTGATGTGGTCTTTTTTAATTGGTATTGGAAGAGAATGAAACCGGTATAATAGCATGGGCAGTAGGGCCATTTTCACGGAATTCATTCTCCCAACCCAGGATAGGTTGTTCTTGGCCAGGATATGAGATCGGATTCTTAACTTATGATACATTGGTGGGTAATTACTAGCATATAGAGCCTCTGTTTTTGCCGCTAGATTAATTCCTAAGTACTTGATGGAGGATTCACTCCATTCAAATTTAATGTTTTTTCGTAAGATGTCAACGGTGTCGGAACTGAGGGATATATTCAGCGCTTGAAATTTGAGTGAATTTGTCTAAGGTATGGCACAGATTGGGGAAAGAAGTTTGGGGGAGGTGAGGAATAGGAGAACGTAATCTGCAAATAGGCCACATTTATGGGTCTGTGAACCACAGGAAACTCCTTGTATATTAGGGCAAATAGAAATGGCTAGTGTCTCGATGGCTATTGCAAAAACAAGCAGGGACAGTGGACATCCTTGTCTAGTACCCTTAGCTATGGATATTGGCTTGGAGTAATATCCTTGGAGCCTGATTTATGCTTTAGGATTGGAATACAGAGCATGCATCAGGCCCATAAATCTTTCGCCAAAGCCCCAGTGTTTAAGGATTGCAAAAATGTATGGCAGAGAGACCGAATCGAAGGCCTTTTGGAGGTCGAGCGAGAGGAGCATGCCTAGTTGTTTGGGGCCCCCTTCCCAGTTTGTTTGGAGAATTGAAACTAGGTCAGTGGCCCTTCTAATCTGGTCAGGGCCTTGCCTACCCGGGATGAACCCCACTTGATCCTTATGAATATATGTGTTGATGAAGGAAGCCAGACGGGTCGCCAGGATTTTAGTGAGGATTTTTAAGTCGCTGTTGATAAATGATATGGGTCTGTAGTTGCTGACCTCTTCTGGGCTTTTGTCCGGTTTAGGGATGACGGCTATGTAGGCAGTATTAAGGTGTGGATCAAGTGGGGTTCCCTGTGTCTTTGCGTTAAGAAATTTTGTCAAGTGGGGGACTAGTGTGTTGGAAAACGTCTTGTAATAGGGGTTACAGAGTCCATCAGGGCCAGGAGCTGAACCTGTTTTAAGGGCTTTGATTACTTCTAGGACCTCTCCTTCATAGACGGGCGCATCAAGTATATCTCTATGTTCTGCGGAGAGAGCGGGGATGGGGAGGGCGTCTAAATACTTGTGGATGGAAGTTTCGTCCTTAGTTTTGTGGGGACCGTAAAGGGTGGAGCAAAAATCATGAAAGACTTCTAGGATTTTGGAGGGGTTGGCTGTGGTGCCATGACCTGGGACTCTCATCTTTGGCATTACAAAGGACCGGAATCGGGGAGTTAATTTTGAGGCCAGCATGGAGCCCATTCTGTCCCCCTGGGTATAAAATTTATTTTTGCTCCAGCAGAGTTGTTTTTCAGCTTTAACCATGAGGGCCAGGTTGAGCTCCAGCCTGGCCTTGTCCAGTTGGGCTAGTAAAATTGGAGAGGGGTGGAGTTTGTGTTGGGATCATAAAGAGGTGTACTCATCTTCTAATCTTTTTATGTCGGCAGCCCTTTCTCTTTTTATTTTAGTGGACATCTTAATTATTTCCCCTCTGTTCGTTTTGTGAGCTGCCCACAAGGTTTCTGCGGAAGTTCCCTCTGCCTTGTTAAGTTCAAAGTATTCTTTCAGGGAGTTGTCCAACATGGTAACTCTCACCGGGTCCAAGAGGAGGGACTCGTTTAGTCTCCAATGCCCTCGGCCTGGTCTCGGGTGGTGGAGTGGTAGTGTCAGGGAAACTAAAGAGTGATCTGACAGGACCGTGTCTATGACTTGTGAACTAGTAATGAGGGGGACAGTGTGTGTCTGTACCAAGAGGTGATCAATCCTAGCTTATAAGTTGTGAGGGCTAGAGAAGTGCGAGAAGTCCCGTTTGGTGGGATTAAGTTCTCTCCAGGCGTCCGCCATGCCGCGGGCATAGATTATTTTGGTTTGAGACTCTCTTTGGTCGGGCGGGTTAGTTGAGAAGGAGGAGGTTTAGAGCTATCTAATCCTTGGTCAAAGGCTGCATTGGAGTCCCCCCCGAAAATGACTGTGCCCTCCAGGAAGGTGCAGAGGGAGTCAAAGAGGAGTTTGAAGAAGGCAGCTTGCCCTTTGTTGGGGGCGTAGTAGGATACTAGAAAGTAGAGATGGCCTTCTATCGTTCCTTTAACTAGTATAACTCTACCCTCCTGGTCTTTGGTATCGCAGATCAATGTGAAGTTGCATGATTTAGCAAAGATAATGCCCACCCCTTTAGTTTTATTTCCTGTGTTGGCAAGAAATAAATTAGGAGTGAGAGTGGAGGAATTTGGGACTGTACCGAGTCGGGAAGTGAGTTTCCTTAAGAATGACTATATCCAGTTTCAAAGATTTGAAGTGGTTAAACAACTTTCAGCTTTTAAGAGGGGAATTCATGCCCTGGACATTGTGCATAGCTATCTTTAATGTATTTTGTGTGTGGTCAGCCATGGAACCAAAGAAGGGTGCAAAAACATCCATCGTCGATTATCTCTGGAATTCTGCTCCTGTAATTGAGGGCGACTGAGAGGTCTGGCCTTCTTCGTTGAAGGATCTTGAGTTGTGTTGTCCATGGGGGTACCGGAACTAAAAGAAAGCATGCGGTTAGTTGATGTTTCAAAGAGGAGGGATAGAGGAGAAGGACAGATAAGAGGGAAAGAAAAGGGAGTTTTCTCCCCCTGGGTTTGTATAACCTCTCGGAGGAGAAAACGGACCTAGGGGAGATCTCGCACTCAGAAGCGAAAGAGTATTGAGAAACAATATTCTCCATACCAAATGAGGCCTGGAGATCCTACTCCTCAGAAACCGTCAGGAGTCTAAGGAGTAGGAGGAGGCGTTTGTGAGCCACCCCAGACCAGGGCGCCCTAAAATGGAAGAATAATAACAGAAAATAATGAAAAGGTCTTGCGAGCCACAGATGGATGAATGCCTCTGGAATGAGTTCCAATTAAAGATAAGCTGCAAACACTAACCACGTTTCATTTCGTGTGCATACCAAAGATATATAAATAATTGTGTCTGTGCTGGGAAATAAATCAAAAAGTGAAAAAAAGTATGTGCTAAATGATGAATATCAATACTTCAATAAAAGAACTATAAATGTCAATAATCATAGAAAATCGAATATATATACTAAGCAATAATATGTGCAATCCGTCTGTGAAATATGACCAAAGTGCAACATGCAAAAAAGTTATATAAAGTCCAAGTACTGGTTGCATAACAATGAGGTATCCACGTCTAAATTCAAAAACAGTTCATAAGTAGCAAACGTAAAGTGCAGAAATATAGTGTCCATAAAAACTGGTATCCATCATGCTCATCCTTAACGGTGTACAAAATAAAGCATGCTTCAGTGCTCTCCTGTGACCCCCAACCGTGTATGCGCTCACCTCTGAGCGTGTGACACAGTAACTAAGCAGTGTCTAAACACGCATTGGAGCCACTCCTGGGCTTATACAGGGTATGCTGATGCTGATCTCCATCTGACTCAGATAACATCAATGGTTTCACATATAAGAAAGAAGAAACTGCATAGCGTAATATAGTCAGGGATTTATTAAATAAAATAAACAATTCCCCTCATGAGGGTACTTACAATGTACAGGTGCGTGAGTGCACCATCCTATCCAGAGTGTAATTTACAGGTAATGCTTGTATGGCGTGCGCTGTGGTGTGTTCTCCTCTGCTCCTCCGTGCTGACAGCTCCGTCCTGGCCCCTCCCCTACGCGTGTTCGGCACAGGGATCACCTTCATCTGGGGGATCTAATTGGACGGACGCTCTATGTGCAATATATGCTGACAGCGGCCATTTTGCCTGGGACCGCCAACAGGTCTAGTGATAGGCTACAGCTGTGATAACTATACAACAACGAACGGCGCTGAACATCCCATCTCAATGGTCCGAGATTAGTTGAAATTACCTAACAGCAATAGCCCAATCTGGAAATGTAATACATGCGTGTGTAAACCAAGCTTTATTCTTAACCCAGGACAGAGCTGCACATCCCAGAGGACACCATACCGCACCTCATAAGTAAATTCTAACATGGTCAGCCTGCTGTAATAATTATATAAAAAATGTTCTGCAATGACCAAAATAAAATATCTATAATGCAATTAAAATAATATAATTAAAAGTAATATAGAAATATAAAAATATTTAAAATCATTCCCCGCATGTAACAAAATGTATCTCAAGGCGATAAGAAATCTGCATATATCTCAATACTGGATCCTACATTGAATGCCATAACCCTCACAAGGGGGTCTATATCCAATAATACTTTATTAAACCTAATCAACACCCATAAAAAGGGTAGGATCCTATCCTCAGTAAAAATATAAGATATGAATCTATAAATTGAATATAATAAAATTATAAAAAAAATTTTTATATAAATGAAAATATACCCTTATAATAAATATGCCACATTACAGGGTACCTAGAGGGAGTGTAAATATCAATATATGGAACAAGCTATATATAAAAATACAAAATCTTAAAATATGTGATTCTATACCGGGAAGAATGTTACCTAAATCAATAATTCCGTCACCACAGCGACTCCACAATGTGTGATCCCCTGGATCTTTGGTAAGTAATATATCATGGGTATCTTACTAACCATGGGAACTAGGTATTTTGCTTCTTGCTTATTCAAAAATCCTTCATCCACGCCATATTTGATAATATATTCTAATTTTTTTTGAAGGATTTGGAGGGGTTACTATCCAATAACCGATATGTATCAGTATCATTTAATATCCTTTCCATTTCGTCCTTGTATTGTTGCAGGGACAGCACAACAATCCCTCCTCCTTTATCTGCTGGCCTAACCACTATATCTGTCCTTTTTTCCAATGAGTTCATTCCTTTTTTAAAATCCTTATGTTCATAAAACTTTTTACCTGGCAATTGCTCCAGCTCAGTGGTGACCAACTTTTTGAACAAATCCACATATTTGTTGTTGGCTATGTAAGGATTAAACACAGAATTATTTCTCAGATTAGTAAATTTGGTGCTCCTAATAGCTTTTTCAACAGAATTAAGGGCGTAATACTTCTTGATATTCAGCTTTCTAATAAACTTCTGTACCCCAACATACGTCTCAAATTTGTGTCCTTTTTTGGGGGCAAACTTAATACCTTTGTCAAGCACCAATAATTCTTCCCTTGACAGTGTAACCCCACTTAAATTAAAGATCCCCGCTCCTAATCTTCTCGCCTTCTTTTTCTGCTGTATTCTTCTTCCTGCTCTCCCTCCTCTCTTCCTGGGATTGTTGGTCACCACTGAGCTGGAGCAATTGCCAGTTAAAAAGTTTTATGAACATAAGGATTTTAAAAAAGGAATGAACTTATTGGAAAAAAGGACAGATATAGTGGTTAGGCCAGCAGATAGAGGAGGGATTGTTGTGCTGTCCCTGCAACAATACAAGGACGAAATGGAAAGGATATTAAATGATACTGATACATATCGGTTATTGGATAGTAACCCCTCCAAATCCTTCAAAAAAACATTAGAATATATTATCAAATATGGCGTGGATGAAGGATTTTTGAATAAGCAAGAAGCAAAATACCTAGTTCCCATGGTTAGTAAGATACCCGTGATATATTACTTACCAAAGATCCACAAGGATAGCATCAACCCCCCGGGCAGACCGATAGTGAGCGGTATTGAATCTTTAACATCTAGACTGGGGGAGTATATAGATAGATAAAGACCAAAGCTTACCTCAAGGATACCAAACATACATTGCAACTTCTGAATGAATGTACTGCACAAGAGGATATTATTATGGCCACGGGTGATGTGGCCTCATTTTATACCAATATAGATCACGAGGGTGCCTTGAATGCTGTAGAATGGGCTCTGAAGAAAGAAGACCCAGTAGATGAAGATTTTATCATATTTATCCTGAAGTGCTTGGATTTTTGTTTACGACATAATTTCTTTTGGTACGGCAACAAGTTTTATCTGCAGACCAAGGGTGTCGCTATGGGCGCTAAAATCGCCCCTAGCGTGGTGAACTTATACATGGCCAAAATGGGAAGAGGAGGGTGTCCTAAATGAAGTTTGCGGTAATATTTTACTATACAAGAGGTTCATTGATGACCTGCTGATTATTTGAAAGGGCAGCATGGAAACACTAATTGGTCTATTGAACTCTATGAATAGTAATGATCTCAACATCTCTTTAACTTGGGATGTAAATAGGGAATGTATTCATTTTTGGATCTGGAAATTTTTAACACTAATGAAGGCATAATTACCAGATCATTTTTTTTAAAGCAACAGACCGCAATTCTTACATCCCGACCACCAGTTGTCATTACAAACCCTGGCTAGAGAACATACCCAGAGGCCAATTTACAAGAATGAGGAGGAACTGCACGAGGGCTGAGGAATATGAGCTCCAATCCAATATGCTAAGTAGCATGTTTATGGATAAGGAGTACCACAAAGATTTTTTGCAGAAAGAGAAATTTGAAGTTGCATGTCTTAATAGGGAAAGTTTATTAAAGGATAGGATTGAAACCATGGGAAAAGATGCGAATGAGGGTATCGGTATTGTTTTAAATTACTCCTTGCAAAACAATGAAGTAAAAAGAATTATACGAAAGTATTGGAATGTTTTGAAGCAGGATGTCCATCTTAAAGAGGTACTCCCAGAGAAACCTAAGATTATTTTTAAAAAAGCACCTAATCTGCGAGATAAATTGGCACACAATGTAGTGGAACCACCCCCCCCCCCCCCCCCCCAAAGCCTAAGATGTTCTGGGACCTTAAAGGCTTTTATGGCTGTGGTAGGTGTTACAGTTGTGTTAGGGTTCCGGATAACAACAAAAGAGTAAAGGAATTCTCTGATCCCAGAACTAATCATTCTTATGTTAGAGATTTCATATCCTGCGACACTATAGGGGTCATTTATGCGTTAAAATGCCCATGCAATTATATTTATGTAGGTCGCACCACTAGGGCTTTGAAAGACCGTTTAGAAGAGCACGTAAGAAATATACGTAAAGGGTCTGATAAGCATCATCTGTCTATACATTTTAAGAAAGTGCATAATCAAAGCACGGCTGGAATGAAATTTTGGGGAATAGAGGCACCCAGACGCCACTGGAGAGGCTCCAATTTTGTGAGGGAAATCGGTAAGCGTGAATCTTGGTGGATACACCAGCTGGGCTCTTTATCCCCTGGTGGGCTTAACAAGGAGTTTGATTTAAAATGTTTTCTTAGTAACTTTCAATTTGGAGTTCATCATTGAATCCTACCCATATACCTACATTTTAGGTTAATTATGGTTGGGCCTATATGTACCAATTGGTTATTTGGATGTGGCTATGGAGATTTTGGTTACAGCAGGAGGGGATCACACATTGTGGAGTCGCTGTGGTGACGGAATTATTGATTTAGGTACCATTCTTCCCTGTATAGAATCACATATTTTAAGATTTAGTATTTTTATATATAGCTTGTTCCATATATTGATATTTACACTCCCTCTAGGTACCCTGTAATGTGCCATATTTATTATAAGGGTATATTTTCATTTATATAAAAAAAAAATGTATAATTTTATTATATTCAATTTATAGATTCATATCTTATATTTTTACTGTGGATAGGATCCTACCCTTTTTATGGGTGTTGATTGGGTTTAATAAAGTATTATTGGATATAGACCCCCTTGTGAGGGTTATGGCATTCAATGTAGGATCCAGTATTGAGATATATGCAGATTTCTCATCGCCTTGAGATACATTTTGTTACATGCGGGGAATGATTTTAAATATTTTTATATTTCTATGTATTACTTTTAATTATATTATTTTAATTGCATTATAGATATTTTATTTTGGTCATTGCAGAACATTTTTTATATAATTATTACAGCAGGCTGACTATGTTAGAATTTACTTATGAGGTGCGGTATGGTGTCCTCTGGGATGTGCAGCTCTGTCCTGGGTTAAGAATAAAGCTTGGTTTACACACGCATGTATTACATTTCCAGATTGGGCTATTGCTGTTAGGTAATTTCAACTAATCTCGGACCATTGAGATGGGATGTTCAGCGCCGTTCGTTGTTGTATAGTTATCACAGCTGTAGCCTATCGCTAGACCTGTCGGCGGTCCCAGGCAAAATGGCCGCCGTCAGCATATATTGCACATAGAGCGTCCTTCCTATTAGATCCCCCAGATGAAGGCACGTGATCCCTGTGCCGAACACGCGTAGGGGAGGGGCCAGGACGGAGCTGTCAGCACAGAGGAGCAGAGGAGAACACACCACAGCGCACGCCATACGAGCATTATCTGTATATTACACTCTGGATAGGATGGTGCACTCACGCACCTGTACATTGTGAGTACCCTCATGAGGGGAATTGTTTATTTTATTTAATAAATCCCTGACTATATTACGCTATGCAGTTTCTTCTTTCTTATATGTGAAACCATTGATGTTATCTGAGTGAGTTGGAGATCAGCATCAGCATACCCTGTATGAGCCCAGGATTGGCTCCAATGCGTGTTTAGACATTGTTTAGTTACTGTGTCACACGCTCAGAGGTGAGCGCATACACGGTTGGGGGTCACAGGAGAGCACTGAAGCATGCTTTATTTTGTACACCGTTAAGGATGAGCATGACGGATACCAGTTTTTATGGACACTATATTTCTGCACTTTACGTTTGCTACTTATGAACTGTTTTTGAATTTAGACGTGGATACCTCATTGTTATGCAACCAGCACTTGGACTTTATATTTATAACTTTTTTGCATGTTGCACTTTGGTCATATTTCACAGACGGATTGCACATATTATTGCTTAGTATATATATTCGATTTTCTATAATTGACATTTATAGTTCTTTTATTGAAGTATTGATAGTCATCATTTAGCACATACTTTTTTCACTTTTTGATTTATTTCCCAGCGCAGACACAATTATTTATATATCTTTGGAAGAATATTAACTTTCTGATGATAAAAGAAAAAGAAAAACCAAAACACTTTTAAAACATGAGATCGAGGCGATCGGAACCATTGTTGGCAAAGTCTAATACAAACACTGGGAACAAATGTGTTCGTAAGGGGAGGACTATAGGCCTTTGGGTCCCCGTGCGTTACAACCCCCCCCCCATCCCACTAAGTAACGTGAGGTGGGGAAAGAACCCCACGGGCATTTAAAGTGGGCCAATAATGCCTTGTTTCCAGTGGATCGGATCGGTACGGTACGCTATTTTGAGTGTTTCCATTATGAAAAAGGCCCATACAACCGAACCATACTGCACCATTTAGGGTCCTGCTTCAGATGTGGGGCCATAGAAAATGGTACAGTACGGTTAGGGCGGAGCTACTGGCATCACACGATACATTCCACTGATTAGGGCACAGAAAAACGTCTGCCAGTCAGTATAGACGCCACGCTAGGCATATTTCTAAACGCCGTATGGCCCCTGGTGGTCCGACTTGCAGTGGAAATGCTCACCTGAATAGGCCGGACCATTCTAATCCTTCCAAACTGTACCGAACCGATCCGCTCAGTGGAAACGAGACAGTTAGAAGGTTCGGGTGACTTATCTTTCACAATCTGGTTTGAGCCATGGGCTCTGGTGGTCCCGTACCTAAAATGAACAGGGGGAAAGCAAACTACCACCAAATTGTGGATAAGGCACTAAATGAGGAGCAAGATAGTAGATCCTGGGGTGAAAGAGAAAGTACAATCTGGCAGAGAGAAGAACAGTAAGCGACTTTGACCCATCTCCAACAAGTCAAAGAACTTTTCGTCTAACTGGAGATCACAGAGGGCCGTTGTGGGATGACCTGCGGGCTTTGGGCTTGTTCCAAAGGGGGTTCAGAGGGCTCCCAGGAGGCGGTCGCTTGTTTGAACTTGTGGAGGAAGAAGAGGTTTCCATGTCCATCTCCTGGGCTATTATCTTCAGGTTAAGGAGCAGCTTTTCACCTGTGGTGAAGTTGGAGAAATAATGGTTCTGTCCTTTGTGTGTCAATTTCACAGCAAACGGAAAAGCCCATCTGTACTTAATGTCCCTCTGGGAGAGGGCATGCAGGAGTGGTTTCAGGGTTCTTCTGCGTTGTATGGTAGAAGCTGCAAGGTCTGCAAAAATTTGCACTGGGTGACCCTGGCATGTCACCTGGGGCATGGCTCGTGACTGTTTCATTATGGCATCTTTGACGGCGTAAAAGTGGGGCTTGGCAATTATGTCCCTGGGGGTGCCATCCCTCCTGGGGGGGCCCAGTGCTCTATGAGCTCTATCCAGCTCCAGACGGTGGGGAGGAATGTTAAGGGATCAGAGCTTTCATGAGGTCTTGTGTCGCCACCGTGACATCTAGGATAGACTCAGGTAGGCCTCTGATCCTGAAATTGTATCTCCTGGATCTGTTCTCTAAATTGTCAATGCGGGATACAGCAGTGTCCAGTTGATCTTGGAGAGTTTAAATGAGATCGAAATTTTGATGGGATGTTGCAGCAGTCTGATCCAGCTTGCTTTCAATAGCCTCCACCCTGGATCCTATATTTTGTAGATCTGCTTTAATTTCCCTAGTGCTTTTAGCAGCTGTGGAGGCTAGACCCTTCTCCCAGAGTCATGACAGTCTGAGATAGAGATCTTCCACATTGAAGTGGTGATCCCGTTCAGGGGCTTCGTGGGGGGAGAAGTCTGTGTAGGCTGCCATTGAAGACCCAGCAGGGGAGAAGGCCTGACCCCCGAAGGGGTGGCTGAGCAGGGACTCAGTGGATGCAGGGGATGGTATCATTTCTGGCTGAACCTGTCCCTGGGGTCCTGGTGGATAGTGCAGGAGAGCCGGAGAGATCACTTGCCTGTAATCCTGCGGGCCATCTGTGAGGGGGACACGAGGCTTTGTGGCTGCATCTGCTGCGGTGGCCATCTTGGTACACCCAGGCCGGGTGGATGCTGTGAATGCCGGCTCCAGGTTACATCTGGGAGCCGGGTTGTACATACGGGGGTGTTCTCTGGAGGCACGGGGGTCCGATCGCCCCGATTGGGGTGCTTAATGTGGGCTAAATAAGGCGCTACAGGCACCGCTGGTCTGATGTAGCGCGGAGCTCCGTTTTCAAGCTGCCATTACGGAGCCCTCGCGCATGTGCCCTCCTTCATCTTTGCTCTTTTTTTTTTTAAATATTTTTAAATATTGGTACCATATACCATACCATAGGTATGGCTAAGTTCTTTGAGGACTCTTGGGTGTAAGCCATCTGGTCCCGGTGATTTATTTGCATTCGGTTTTCAAATCTTTTTTGGACACTGACTTCTGTTAGCCACAAAGGTACATTCTGTGATGCATTACTATTGATCCAGTCCTGATAACTATACCCCTCCTTTTCCTTTGTAAAAAAAACTGAGGAGCAGAATGCATTCAGTACATTTGCCTTTTTCTTCTCATTTGTAACATACTTACCCTATCAGCTTTTATGAGGCCTATATGCTTTCTTACTGTTAATATATTTAAAATATTTATTGGGTTTTTTTTTTACTCTCCTCTATGTGCCTCTTGTAGTCTTTTAGCTGCCCTAATTTACTATTTACACTTCTTATTGCAATCCTTGTCATGTTGGAATGCCAACAACGTCCACTCGACCTTTTTAAAGGCCATTTTGTTCCCTTTTGTAAATTTTTTACTTCAAAGTTTAGCCACCCAGGTTTTATATGTGTTGCTCATTGGAATGCACTGGCTAATACCCTTATTTAACCACTTAAACACCGCCCACCGCATATATACTGCCACAGGGTGGCTCTATTGCGCACCGTCCTTTAACGCAATAGATACTGTGGGCGCGCGCCTGCCCATTGTCCAGAGGGGGAGCCAATCAGCGGGTCCCGCGAATGCAATGTCCTCCGGCCACCTGCGATCGTTCCCCAGAGAGGCAAAACAGTGATCTGCCTATGTAAACAAGGCAGATCGCCATTCTGACAGGGGAGGACACAGACCTCTTTTGTTCTTGCTAAGCAGGAACACTGATCTCTGTGTTCACCCAGTTTGCAAGCACCTCCTAGGGACACACATAACCCTTTGATTGCTCCTGGTGTTAACCCCTTCCCTGCCAGTGTTATTAGTACAGTAACAGTGCATACTTTTAGCACTGATCACTGTAATAATGTCACTGGTTCCCAAAAAGTGTCAGGTGTCCAATTTTGTCCGCCGCAATGTCGCAGTCCAGCTAAGAATCACTGATCACCGCTATTACTAGTAAAAGATATAAATGAATAAAAATATCCCATATTTTGTAGACACTATAACTTTTGCCTAAACCAATCGATATACGCTTATTGGGATTTTTTTTACCAGAAATATGTAGCAGAATACATCTTGGCCTAAATTGATGAAGAAATTAGAATGTTTAAAAGAAATTTATTCGGTGTGTTTTATTGCAGAAAGTTAAAAAATTTTTTTTTTTTTTTCAAAATTGTCGCTTATAGCACCAAAAAAAAAAACACAGGTGATCAAATACCACCAAAAAAAGCTCTATTTGTGGGGGAAAAAAGGACATCAATTGTCAGTTAACCACTTCAGCCCCAGAAGGATTTGCTCCCTTCCTGACCATGCCATTTTTTGCAATACGGCACTACGTCGCTTTAACTGACAATTGCATGGTCGTGCAACGTTGTGCCCAATCAAAATTTATGTCCCTTTTTCCCCACAAATAGAGCTTTCTTTTGGTGGTTTTTCATTTTTGCGCTATAAACAAAAAAAGTGACAATTTTGGGAAAAAAAACACTATTTTGTACTTTTTGCTGTAATAAATATCCCACATTTAAAATAAAATTTTTTAAAAAAAAATTCCTCAGTTTAGGCCAATGTGTATTCTTCTACATATTTTTGGTAAAAAAAAATCACAATAAGCGTATATTGATTGGTTTGCGCAAAAGTTATAGCGTCTACAAAATAGGGGATAGATTTATGTCATTTTTATTATTATTTTTTTAGTAATGGCGGCGATCTGTGATTTTTATCAGGACTAAGACATTGCGGCGGATAGTTTGGGCGCTTTTGACACTATTTTGGGACCATTGACATTTATACAGCGATCAGAGCTAAAAATAGCCATTGATTACTGTATAAATGTCACTGGCAAGGAAGGGGTTAACACTAGGGCGATCAAGGGGTTAACTGTGTTCCCTAGGTGTGTACTAACTGTAAGGGGGAATGGGACTGACTAGGGGAGGAGACAGATCAGAGTTCATACTTGGTATGAACACACGATCTTTCTTTCCCCTGAGAGATCCAGGATTTGTGTGTTTACACACACAGATCTCGGTTCTCGCTCTGTCACAAGCGATCACTGGTGCCCGGTGGTCATCACGCCCGCTGGGCACGCGCATTGGCTCCAGGGACACGCGGCGGGCGCCTTCGGTGGCGCACGCGCACCTGCTGTCACGTCTTAAAGGAGCAACGTACAGCTACGGCGATTTGCGCAGCCATGCCAACCTGCCGCAGTATAACTGCGGCGGCTGGTCAGCTAGTGGTTAAAGTAACGCAGTGCTATATCACAAAAAATGGCCTGGTCATAAAGGGGGTAAAACCTTCTAGGGGTGAAGTGGTTAAAGTGGATGTAAAGGCTCAAGGTTTTTTACCTTCATGCATTCTGTGCATGAAAGTAAAAAAACACCTTTGTGTAACAGCCCCCCTATTTCTTACCCAGCCCCATCTCGATCCAGCGAGCAGCGGCTCTCTCAGGTCTCTTCCTCCTCATTGACTGATCACAGCCAGTGAGCTATTGAGAAGAGAAATATAGCCGAGCCCCCTGTGTGAGAGTGGACAAGCTGCAGAAGGGAAGGGCAAGCGGTGCCAGCGGGGGACCCGAGAAGAGGAGGATCAGGGCTGCTCTGTGCAAAACTATTGCCCAGAGTAGGTAAGAGTAACATGTTGTTTTTAGAAAAATGCCTTTAATATCACTTTAACCACTTAAGGACCCAGCCTTTTTCTGACATTTGCTGTGTACAAGTAAAAATCTGTATTTTTTGCAAGAAAATCATTTATAACCCCCAAACATATGGAGAATAAAATGGCGGCTGTTAAAATTTACGTGTTTTTTCCGCAGCGGATTTTCATACACAATTTTTTAGGAAAAAATACACTTTAATGAGTTATAAAAAAAAAAAAAACTATACCCCAATTTTTTTGTTTAATATGAAAGTTGATCTAACGCCAAGAAAATGGATACCTAACATGTCATGCTTTAAAATTGCAGGAGCTCGTGAAATAGCGCTAGACTACGGTACTCAAAAAATCTCTCCATAGGCGTCGCTTTAAAAATTTCTACAGGTTACGAGTTTAGAGTTACAGAGGTCTAGTTCTGGAATTATTGCTCTCGCTTAGACTTTCGCTGCGATACATCACATGTGTGGTGCAAACACCGTTTACATATGTGGGTGAGACCTACGTATACATTCACTACTGCGTGCAGGGACGAGATTTTTGATCACTTTTATTGGTATTGCAAGGAAAGTAAACATCCTTTGCGATGATTATGCAGCACAACAGGTCCACTCTATGGAGAGATCTGGGGGTCTAAAAGAATCGAGCACCACCGATTTGCGCTCAGCCCAAATGTGTAAGCCCGCCTTTGTCAGATGCAGCGAGAGCATGATCTCTCCTCCTCCAGCATCTGCTGGATGCAGCGTGAGCGCCTGTCAGATGCAGCATTGGCCTGCTCTCTCCCATTAACTCCTCCTCCAGAATACTAATTCTAGTAAAACCGTGTTTTACTATATCTGTCATGGGAATCTGACTGCAGCCTATATATTTTACATATTTGATTCACTTTGATTATCTACATGGCTATTGGGGGAGTGCACCGTTGTTTTCCAGCATCTTTGCCACATTGATAAGGTGTGGAAGTGCAGATCTCTTAAATGTTCATTTAGGGATAGTGTTTTGTAGTAAGAAAAAGGCCAGCTCATTCAGAATACAGTAATCTGTAATGCCCCGTACACACGGTCGGACATTGATCGGACATTCCGACAACAAAATCCTAGGATTTTTTCCGACGGATGTTGGCTCAAACTTATCTTGCATACACACGGTAACACAAAGTTGTCGGAAAATCCGATCATTCTGAACGCGGTGACGTAAAACACGTACGTCGGGACTATAAACAGGGCAGTAGCCAATAGCTTTCATCTCTTTATTTATTCTGAGCATGCGTGCACTTTGTGTGTCGGATTTGTGTTCACACGATCGGAAATTCCGACAACGAATTTTGTTGTCGGAAAATTTTATAGCCTGCTCTCACTTTGTGTGTTGGAAAATCCGATGGAAAATGTGTGATGGAGCCCACACACAGTCGGAATTTCCGACAGCAAGGTCTTATCACGTGCTTTAACTGAGCAGCTATACTGTGCTACAAAAAACTTTTTTTATTTGACTAATTAATGTACTATCACTGCTTCTATGGATCTTCTCACTGCCATTGAAGACAACAAACATATTGTCTTGGGGGAATTCTTTGCCCTCTTTCCCACCCATTTTTTCAAAAAAGATAGCCCCATCGCAGGCTCCAAGACCCCCATCCCCAAATTATGCACCCTCTTCAAAAAACTTGAGGACTTGATCTCCACTGCCAACCAACAGTGGTGGGATAAGTTCTTTCTGCAATTATATATTTCACACAAAATTTCCCCTAGAGGACTTGGAGTCCTAAAAGAGTGTGCCTTCCTCGACCCAGATCTACATACAGAATGGGCACACATATCCGAGTTCTTCACAACCAAATGGATGAGTGTCATCATCCAACAAAGAGAAAGAAAATACACAGCCCTGAAAGACAAAATCACCAGTCTTTGCCAAACCATTTGTGACACCATTACTCATTTACCGCACACTTGGTTCAGCATGCTCAAAAGGAACACAATTGGAAATGAGGATTATACTACTAATCATGACCACCAGACGCAACAACCTGCCTCTACCCAAGGTCTAGATCTCACAGATGTCTCCCTACGCAACTCGGTGCCTGTCTCTGACCCGATAAATAAACCACCTGATGATTCACATAGGATTATCCATGATCACCCTGATACCATCAGTGAATCACAGTCATTAGCCTGGATAGAGAATCTCCCTCTCACACAATTACAGAGTTCCAAACCCCCGCTAAAAATAGCCACCAGTCTAGAAAACGATTTTTTAGCACTTACCCCCCGCCGCTCCTCACAAAAAGAAAACACGTAGAAGAGGACGGAGGGGGGGAGGAGGAAGAAAAAAAAAGTCAGTAAAGATGCGGAAACTGTAAAAATCTATAATCTATCACACACTTCTTTAACCGCATATGACCTATCCCTCCTCAGAAAGGGGCTCACCTTTGCCCCTACTATGCAGCCCAACAGTTTTACACTGTTCAAAGACCTCAACAAATACATTAGAGACCTTACAGTCCAGAGATATTTCAATATCCAATCATCTAAACAAGCCCCCACGTCTGATATCGTCAACTCTGTTTCATGTCCCACAGACCTTGATTCACTTGACGAATCAGACAGACTTGCACTTGCCCTACTTGAGGAGTTATATGCCGAAAACTACAACGCTGAACCAACATGGTTCTACCTCACCCCCAGTCAAACACACCTCACTACGCCCCAAATCCATCTTTAACCCAACATTCAACAAGGGTCCGTACTTACAAACTTTCTACCAGGTAGTCTATACGGACCTCATTAATATGTGCAACCGCACTTCCAAGCACACCTACATCAAATCCAACCTTTCTCCACTAGAACGCAAGGCCATGGAACAGTTGACACACAATGAATCTATTGTCATCAAACCTGCGGACAAAGGGGGCAGTATAGTCATCCAGGACAAAGACGACTACATCCTCGAATCACGAAGACTACTTTCTGATACTAACACCTATGCCAGGCTCCCCAGTGATCCCACACTCCAGTTTTCGCTAGAAGCAACTATACTTGTTAACAAAGCCCTCACTGACGAAATAATTTCCAAATCTGAAGCCTCGTTCTTAAAGAAAAACTTCTATAAAGTTCCGTATTTCTACCATTTACCAAAAATTCATAAAGATCTCGCCCGTCCCCCAGGTCGTCCAATAGTGGCTGCCATGGGGAGTGTCACCAGTGGCTTCTCCATATATATTGATCAATTCCTCCAACCCCTAGCACAGAACCTCCCTTCCTATATACGTGATGGACCCCATCTACTCGAGATGCTCAAACCCTATACATGGCATAAGAACTACTGGTGGCTTTCACTCGATGTGTCATCACTCTACACATCGATACCCCATGATATAGGAGCCAGGGCTGTCGGGCATTTTTTGGCCAACGATCCCCTCACCAACCCCCGGCAAGCCAATTTCATACTAGAAGCCCTAACCTTCTGCCTCAAACATAACTATTTTGAGTCAGAGGGTACACACTACCTTCAGATCAATGGTACAGCCATGGGGGCCAACTTTGCCCCCAGCTATGCCAATCTCACCATGGGATATTGGGAACACATGTACCTCGCAGCAGACCACCCCTTTGCCGCAAACATAATATACTATGGTCGATATATTGATGACATAGTTATCATCTGGGATGGTACACTCGATGGCATATGTACTTTCGTCCAGCATTGCAACACCAACACCTTGGGCCTATCATTCACCCATGTGGCTGACCCCGAAACTCTGGCATTCCTAGACCTTGAACTCTGCCATGACAATGAAACCATATATGCTAAAAATTTCATTAAACCTACTGCAGGCAATTCCTTCATACATTATACCAGCTGCCACCATCCCAGATGGGTGAACAATATTCCCCGAAGCCAGTTTTGCCGTCTTCGAAAGGAACTGCACCAGAGACTCAGACTATGAAGCCCATGGCCTACTTCTATCTAAAAAATTTTAAGAAAAATGATACCCTGCTCCTCTTATAGAGGCAGCCTTCAACAACTACCGCAAGCCACAAATCAGTCGTCATAACTCCTCTCCTGTTGCCAAACAACCAACCCGCTTCATCACAGTTTCACGACAAACACAAGAAAATGGAAAAAATACTAGAATCACATTGGTCCATTCTCCTGGAAGACCCCCATTTGAAAGCCACAGTTGGGACAAAACCCAAAGTAACATATAGGAGGTCAAGGAACATTAAGAGCAAAATTGCACCCAGTAAAATCAAGTCCTCCCAATCCATCCCCCTGAAACCTGTCCTTATACCTCTCAGAGGGATGTACCAATGTAAAAAAAAACCCTCTGTCTCACTTGTCCATTCGTACAACATGGTCAGAAAACTTTTAACGTCAAAGGCAAAAGCTACACCCTCAAAGAATTTTACAACTGCTCTACGGACTTTGTCGTATACTGCCTGACCTGTCCCTGTGGACAATTCTATGTTGGCCGCACCATAAGGGCACTCAGAGCACGATTTGGGGAACACCAGCGCTTCATCGAAAAGGGTCGTGACCACCACAGCGTCCCCAAACATTTTCTTACACACCACGGCCGGTCCACTGCTGGCCTAAGCGTGTGGGTTATTGAGTCCATCCCTGCCACATTCCCTACAGCTGAACGCTTCAAACGTCTGTGCCAGAAAGAAACCTACTGGATCTACTCCTTGGGCACCCTTACACCCGGTGGGCTAAACGAAGAAATCGAGGTTCACACACTGTTATGAGCCACCTTGCCTTCCCACCACACTATCCAGCCTCCCCCATTTCCCCTCTTTCTCCCTCTTTTTTTTCTTCCTCTTCTCTTTTCTTCTCCCTTCTTTCCTTTCCCCCCCCCCCTCCCCCCCATACCACCTCCCTTCCCTCCCCCCCCCCTATTTTTCTTCCTTCCCCCCCTTTTTCCTTCCTTCCTTTTCCCCTCCCATCCTTCCCCCCCCCTCACCAGCCCATGCCCCAGTCTATCCTTCTTTTAACTTTGTACATTCCTACATATGCACACCCCACATTGTGCGCAGGCACATGTATACTAATACAAACCCCGCCCCCCCCTGGCTTACCATACTCCCATCATTAGTATATGTCCATGCTCATATATGGATATATATATTTTTTTATATATAAAACATTTTTTTGTGTATATATAATTTTTTTTTATATATATTTTTATGTTTCTATATTTTAATATTTTTGTTTTTATATAAATGTATATATGAGATTCTTTTATGTATAGGGAAATTCTTATTGTTTCTATATCTCATTTGTATGTGTACATGCATGTATATGTGTATGTGCATACATGCATGTAACACATATTTGCTACATATAATGACAATCCTTTTCACACATGATTCCCTTCCCCCCCCCCCCTTTTCTTTATATATATGATGATTTTTTATAATAATTTTTGTTTACATATTCTTCATAACTTAATTTATTTATATGCATATGATACTTAATACGTATTAACATTACCTCAGCCATTATGTGCCCTCTCCCCATTCGTCATTCTTTTTGTGTTCCCCCCTCTTTACTCAAGCGCGGTCTCTCACAAATTTCGTTCCATATCCCCTCCCCTTTGAGTTCACCGCACTGTATTACTCCTTTACAGCGTTGTGCTATCAGCCGGCGCTGAGCCTTGTTGTCCCACAGCGCCGGCCTATAAATAGCACAGCACTCACACACTGCCCCCTCAGGCCTAGTGAAGGAACAGCCGCTCCGAGCGCGTAGCCTATCCACAACTCCCCCACTGCCTGTATCCTCCCTCTATGTGAGCCCTCCCCCTGGAGTGTACCTGGAAGCCGCTGAACGGCCCGTGACGTCACGCACACCCTCTGTGCGCTCCACGCCGGCCCCAGCCTCCCCCTGATGGCCACAGGACGAACCACCTGCTGAACAGCTTCCCCTGCAGCCTTACACCGCTGACACATCATCCAGACTGGAGCTCGAGGAACTCACCAGGACTATCTATCTACAGATGAGCCTTTTTAATTATGTCTCTTGTAAGTGTTTTTTAATTTTGTGTCATTAAAAGTACCTACTAATGCTGCACTCAGGTGGCGCTTCCTTTCTTCACCCTCTCTTGCATATTGCAGAGCCAGCTCTCTGAGGATAGCAGCCGCCTCCTAGATCCACTGCTCCACCAACCCACTCCATATACTTTGAACTGTCAGATCCTTATTAACCCTTGGACTGCCAACGTTTTAGTCATGTAACCTACTTTACATGCTCCGAACTGTCAGACCCTCATTAACCCCTGGGCTGCCAACACTTTAGCCATGGACTATATGCCTGGCCAACCTGATTAATTCTGATTATTGTATGCTGTATATGCGCTTGAAGTTATTATTACTTTTATCCGTCGGAAAATCCGACCGTGTGTACGGGGCATAAATCTTTGCAAAATGGACCGAACCTTTGACCAAAAGGTTGGACAGGGGAACATGTCCAAAATGTGTAGAAAATCTCCTGTGGTAGTATCTCATTTCTAACATTTGTCTGAAGTTGCAGGGAACATGTGGTGGATCGTGTGGGACGTTTTGTACCAACGGGATAGAATTTTAACCAGTTGCGGATGCCCCATGCACATATACGGGGACGGGGCAGCTGCCCTGCACTTTATCACGTATAGTACATGTACATGATCCAGAAGTTCCTGTGTAGGGAGCGTGCGCCTCTGGTCTGTGCTATCGTGAAGGAGGAGAGGAAGAATTTCTGTCCAGTACAATGGTTCAGTTGCGCGTTTCACAGTAACATGCCACTTCAGATTGCCAAGTATGCTTGTGACAGTTCAATACAAAATTCATATATCTAAAAAATAAAGCATATATCAATATTCATCATATGCACAGGCATTTACATTATACAACTTTTGAGAAAAAAAGCCCCACTATAAATACAAAGGCAATCAAAAAGGCGAACAAAAAAAGAAAGTTCAGTTTCTCGGGTTGTGGGGAGGCAAGAGCAAAGACCAAACGTGGAGGGAGCCAGTCCGTCTTAGCAGCTCAATATAAATCAAGAAACCATAAAAAAGCTTAAAATATATATATATATATATATATATATATATATATATATATATATATATATATATATATATATAGTTTAGAAAAAAAATAAAAAAAATATATATATATATATATATATATATATATATATATATATATATATATACCAAGACCACAGGCTATATTAGTCCCAAGTAAGGTACTCACTGTTGCTGAGTAGTGGTATGCGCTTAAATGTAAGCCAGTTAAAGATTAACTACTTCCCGCCTGCACGCCGTCATATGACGTTGCAGACTTTGGTGATATCTGAATGATGCCTGCAGTTAAAGGCATCATTCAGATATCATCTTTTACAGCTGGCGATTCTCTGCAACGTAATAGCAATCATAGCGTCTGGTAGAGGTGGCCAGTCTCTTGGTGAGGCATAAACGAACACTCCTAAAACGGCGAACAGATTTCCGCAACCAACGGTCTTTCACCAGTGTCTGTATTTGCGGAGTATTTTGCAGCAAAACGGACACTGGGAGACATCTGACAATATACATTAAGAAAAATTTCAGCACATTCTTTGTAATAGAAATAAAATTTAAAAAAACATGTAAAAAAGTGTCAAAATAGAAAAATAAAAGTAAAATGATAAAAAAATATTTTTTTTAACCACTTGACTACTGGGCACTTAAACCCCCTTCCTAACCAGACCAATTTTCAGCTTTCGGTGCTCTCACATTTTGAATGACAATTACTCAGTCATACAACACTGTACCCATATGAAATTTTTGTCCTTTTTTTCACACAAATAGAGCTTTCTTTTGGTGGTATTTAATCACCATTGGGTTTTTTATTTTTTGCGCTATAGAAGAAAAAAGACTGAAAATTCAGTAAAAAAAATGAATTTTTCTTTGTTTCTGTTATAAAATTTAGCAAATTAGTCATTGTTCTTCATAAGTTTTGGCCAAAATTTATATTGCTACATTTCTTTGGTAAAAAATAAGTACAAATTGGTGTATATTATTATTTTTTTTTTTTTTTCACAAAATTATCATATTAGCAGGTTATTTCTCACACACAGCATATGCATACCACAAATCACACCCCAAAACACATTCTGCTATTACTCCTGAGTACTGCAATGCCACATGTCTGGGACTTACGCAGCATGGCCACATACAGGGGCCCAACATGCAGGGAGCACCTTCAGGCGTTCTGGAGCACCCAGGCCAATTCTGACATTTCTCTCCTACATGTAAAAATCATCATTTATTTGCTAGAAAATTACATAGAACCCCAAAACATTATATATGTTTTTTTTAGCAAAGACCCTAGAGAATACAATGGCGGTCGTTGCAACTTTTTATCTCGCACGGTATTTGCGCAGCAATTTTTCGAACGCGTTTTTTTTAGAAAAAAAAAAGTTTTGTGCTTTAAAAAAAAATAAAACAGTAAAGTTAGCCCAATGTGTTCGCATAATGTGAAAGATTAAGTTACGCCGAGTAAATAGATACCTAACATGTCACCCTTCAAAGTTGTACAATTGCCAAACTTCGCTACTTATAAATCCCTATAGGCGACGGTTTAAAATTTTTTACTGGTTACATGTTTTGAGTTACAGAGGAGGTCTAGGGCCAAAATTATTGCTCTCGCTCTAATGTTTGCAGCGATACCTCACGTGTGGTTTGAACACTGTTTTCATATGTAGGCGGGACTTAGGTATGCGTTCGCTTCTGCATGCGAGCACACTGGGACAGGGGTGCTTTAAAAAAAAAAATAGTTTTTATTGTTCATTTTACTTTATTTTAGTTTGACACTTTTTTCTAAAAAAATAAATTTTTTGATCACTTTTATTCCTATTATAAGGAATGTAAACATCCCTTGTAATAGGAATATGGCATGACAGGTCCTCTTTACAGTGAGATATGGGGTCGATAAGACCCCACATCTCACCTCTAGGCTGGGAAGCCTGAATTTAAAAAAAAAAATACGATCCTGGCTTCGATCGTAGCGGTGAGTCGGTAGAAGCACCGGAGGGTGGCGGGAGGGAGGGGGGTTGTCCCCTCTCGCCTCCGTAAGAATGATCAAGCAGTGGAACAGCCGCTATGATGGTTCTTTATGGTGTAGGAAATCACCGGCTAAAAAAGCTGATATCTGACTGATGCCTGTAGCTGCAGGCATCATTCAGCTATCCCCGCACAAAGTCAAGGACGACATATGACGGCCGGCAGGCAGTAAGTGGTTAAAACCCTTCTTTTTTTTTTTTTTCAACACAAAGTTGTCCATTTATACAATATTTCTAACACATAGCATGTACATACCAAAATAGATTCTCCTCCTAAGTACGGCGATACCACATGTGTGAGACTTCCACAGCCTGGCCACATACAGAGGCTGAGCATGGCTTAGTATGGCAGGGTATGGCTGCAATTGTCACAGAGCAGCGCTGTGGGCACTACACATCCAGCCCACATCGCTGCTGCCATCTGATCTCTCCCCCTCTCCTCTCACATTGTACCGCTCGGTACACAAGAGGGGAGAGAGGAACCGGCGTCATGTCATGACGTTGTTTACGTGTGATAGCTCCTTCATTTGACGGAGCGATCGCATGGTAAACGGCCGCGATCAGGTCACGGATGTTTTTGGGAGCACGCCGCAGGGGGCACATGAGAGCAGGATTCTGGGAGGACGTCACTGTATGCCCTCCCAGAGTTATACAACTGCCCTGCAGCCGTCATTCGGCTATGGGCCGGTTGGTAAGTGGTTATAGAGACTGCGTGCTCGCTCGCAGAAGCAACCGCATGCCTACATCGGGCCCAACAGCGTTCAAACCACACGTGAGGTATCGCCACGAATGTTACAGCAAGAGCAATAATTCTAGGGCTAGACCTTCTGTAACTCTAAATGGGTAACCTGTAAAAAAATGTAAAGCGTCACCTGTGGGGATTTTTAAGTACCGAAGTTTGGCACCATTCCACGAGTATGCACAATTTTTAATTTAAATTGTTTTTATTGAGCAAAAAAATAAAATAGTAACAAACCTGTCATAGTAAATTTTCCATAACAGTATGATAAATATCAGATCATGGGCTATGCAAATTTAAACATTGAGTTAACTACGTATCAAAAACCTTTTACCATTATTGCTAGAGAGAGTAGTAATTGTGCATGTGACAAATCAGACATCAGTAACGATCAAGTGAAGAGTCAGGGTTGTCAGAGGTTCTCCCCTAAAAAGGACCGTTGATGTCCTACGGAGTGGTCGACAAGCCGCCAGAGAGGCCCTGTACACTCTACCCCTAAGGGAACACACTGTGAGAGTGCACGGTATCCCCTCGGGTTAGACTGCCGAACCAACCCCCCAGGACTTAGATTGTCCAGGTTAATTACCTAGGGAGAGACCTTCTGATCCAGACGAACACCCCCTCTGAATATCTGGCCGAACGTTCTAAGTGTGGTGAGATCTTCCCCGGCACCCTGACCCTCAAATTTATCGACAAATCTGGTGAGATATGTGCTGAACACCCTAAGAGGAGGGGACAGAAACGTGTGAAGAAAAGGGAAAACGGTGAAGTCAAAGAAGGGGTTGAGAAGGGGAGGTATCATTCCTTGTCGCTGCTCCTATACCTGAAAAGAGAGGTATGTTACAATGAGTAGCCCAAGGGTCCCAGGTAGCATTAAATCGCTCAATTTTGTCGTTGAGATTTGCTACTATGCATTCTTGAGCCATAATTTATGAGATTTTTCTCTTGCAAGCCTGGAAGGAGACATTCTTCTTCTTCCAGGCCTTAGCTATGGTCATTTTTGCTCCCAATAAAACCAGGGAGGAGAGATCTTGGAGGTGCCTGGACAAATTGGGTATATATTGTTTAAGCAAGGCAACCTGGGGGTTAGGAGTAATCGTTTCCTCCATAATGGAGCTGATAGTACGAAAAATTTTCTTCCAGAAGGACCTAATGTGGGGGCAAGTCCACCAAATATGGAACATAGAACCCTCCAGTTCATAGCCCCTGAAGCATAGAGGTGATGTTTAAAAAATGGGAGATTTGAGAGAATCTGAACCTTTCTGTGTCAGGCATGTCTAGCTTCTTCCTGCAGTGTGATAGGGTAATAGGTCCTGTTGGGGAAAGGAAGTGGCCTATGCGATAGAGGCCCTTATCCGTCCACCATCGAAAAGCTTTTATGTTGAGACCTGGAGGGAAGTTCACATTATTGAAAAGATGGGTTAGTGGTTTCAGTGGAGAAATCAGTGAATGCTGTGCAAAAAGTTTGGCGCATAAGGCAACGGAGTGAGATAGGGAAGGGGCCATTATGGCTGGCCTACTTTTAGGATTGGTCAATAAGAGGAAGTCTATGGTGTGATGGGGAATAGCTTCCCTTTCCATAGAGAGCCAGTCAGGCTTTGAGCCCTTTGGGAAAACGAATGAAATTTGTGAAAGTTGTGCCGCCCGATCATACCCCCAAAGATCTGGCAGCCCTAAACCGCCCTGGGATTTCAGGCGTAAGAGGGATCTGGTTGGGCACCTATATTCCTTGTTGCCCCAGACAAAGCGAATTATTTCAGATTGAAATTTGCTGAGGAAGTGCTTCGTGATTGGGATTGGCAGGGAGCGAAAAAGATATAAGAGGCGGGGGATGAGCGTCATCTTCACTGCATGCACCCTATCCAGCCAGAACAGACCACATCTAGACCATTTAACCAGGTCCTCTTTACATTTGAGAATCATGGGAGGATAATTTGCTTTAATGTTAACGTCAGGAGTTAGGTTTATCCCTAGATATGGAATTGTAGCGGGGCCCATGCAAAGTAAGTATATCGCTGGGGACTGTTATGTTTAAGGCCAGTGACTTATTCATATTGACCTTCAGGCCAGAAGTCTCATTGAAATCCCTCAATACTTGACAAATCACTGGAATCAAAATAATGGGGGAGGTTATATAGAGGAGGAGGTTGTCTGCATAAAGCGCACATTTATGTTCTTGATCTCCACACATAACCCCTTTAACATCTGGGTTAGATCTGATTGCAATGGCCAGCGTCTCAATTGCCATTGCAAAAAGGAGGGGTGAGAGTGGGCCACCCTGTCTGGTACCCCTGCGGATGCTGAAAGCGTTGGAATATCTGCCCATCAGACGCACCTGCGCTAAAGGGTTAGAGTACAGCGATTGTATTAGATTCATAAAATATTTACCAAACCCCCACCTCCTAAGGATATCAGACAGGTACGCCCAGCCCACTGAATCAAAAGCTTTGTGTAGATCAATTGAGAGGAGAAAGCCTTTTTGAGGGGGTCCTCCATCCCATTGGGACTTCAGAAGAGAGATGATGTCGATGGTCTGGTGGATCTGGTCTGGGCCTTGTCTCCCAGGTATAAAACCCACCTGGTCTTTATGTATATATACAGGGATGAAATTAGCGAGTCAGCTAAAATTTTTGTCATCAATTTAATGTCATTATTTATCAGAGAAATCGGGCGGTAATTACCCACTTCGCTTGTGTCTTTGCCTGGTTTGGGTATTACCGAAATGTACGCTAAATTTAGGTCAGCATCTAGGGGGGTTCCTTCCCTAAGTATGTTAAAAAATCTCGTCAAGTATGGGGCCAAACAGGCACCAAATTTCTTATAATAACCGTTAGAGAAACCATCCGGGCCTGGCGAGGAACCCACCTTAAGTGATTTGATCGCCTCCAAAACCTCAGTTTGTGTGAAAGGTTCCTCCATGAGATCCTTGTGTTCAGGTGACAGAGTGGGGAGAGATAGGGAGTCTAGAAAGGTGTTCTGTGTCTGACGGGAGGAAGGGGGAATCGGTTTGTAAAGGTCTGAGTAGAACTGTAGGAAGGCTTCCATAATCTTGACTGGGTTCTGAGATAGATCTCCCGAGGGAAGTCTAATTTTGGGTAATGTCAGGGAGCGGGGTTTGGGGCTCAGTTTAACAGCAAGTCTCGTGCCAATTCTGTCCTTCTGGGAGTAAAATTTTGCCCCAGTCCGCCTGAGGTGTTTTTCAGCTGCAGTAGTTAAGGACAGGTTAAGAAGGGCCCGAGCTTTGTCCAATCTTGCAAGGGACTCTGGTGTAGGGTGTTGTTTGTGCGCCTTAGCTGAAACCCGAAAGTCCTCCGATAACTTAATAGTGTCTGCTCTATGTTCCGCTTTAAGTTTGGATGTTATTTGAATCAGTTGCCCTCTAATCACGGATTTATGTGCGGCCCAAACCGTCACCGCGAAAACATCCCTCGTCGTGTTAATTTGGAAGTAATCTTTAATGTCTAGTTCCAGCAAGGCACACTGGACCGGGTTGCTTAAAATGGATTCCTGCAAGCGCCAGCGATGGGGACCTCTGAAGCCAGTAGATCTTTGTGTAGTCAGTGTCACCATCGAGTGATCAGACAAGGGTGTATCGATTATCTTGGACCTGCTAATTAGGGGAATTTGAGGAGGGTCGTGTAAAGATGTGGTCTATCCTGGCAAAGGAATTATGAGGTGCTAAATAGTGGGTATAATCTTTATAGTGTGCGGATTGAACTCTCTCCAGATGTTGATCAGTCCCGCCTCATGAAGCAACTTCGCAATTTTAACGCTCTGTCTGGAGAGGCGCCTAGGTTTCGGTTTTACCCCAGACTTATCAAAAGAAAAGTCGAAGGCCGTGTTGGAGTCTCTGCCTATAAATATCGTGCCCTTCAGGTGCTGTTGTAATTTACGTAATAGGGACTCAAAAAAGGATTTGTGCTCCCTTATTAGGAGTGTAGCAGGAGACAAACGTGTATAGTTTCCCATCTATATAGCCAGAAACTAGGACGTAACGGCCCAGTGGGTCAACTACAATTTCCGGTTGCGATAAGTTAATGTGTTTGGCAATGCAGATTGCCACCCCTTTTGTTTTATTGACAGCGGATGCTAAGAAAAATTGGGGGAAGCGTTGATGGAGGAAAGTGGGCTTATATGAGGATGGGAAGTGGGTCTCTTGAAGGAATAGAATGTCTGCATGCATAGATTGGTACAGTTGAAATTGTTTCCTGCATTTTACGGGCGAATTGAGGCCCTGTGTATTGTGAGAAATGATTTTGAGGGTAGGAGGGAGGCCTTGTGGGTTGGCCATGGACCAGAGGGGATGAGCCTATAAATGGGACATATGTCTTACCTTTGCGGAGATCACCTCCCAGGACCTCCTGCTCTCTAGCTCCCTTGTTACCTCCTCCCATGCTCGCCTTCAGGACTTCTCCAGAGCCTCTCCCATCCTCTGGAATTCCCTATCCCAGTATATCAGATCAGCCCATACCCTGTCCACCTTTAGGAGATCCCTGAAAACTCATTTATTCAGGGAAGCTTATCCCACACCCACATAACTTCCCTGAGCCACCCCCATCAAATCATTCTTTGCAGCTATTACCTTTTGTACCACCACCCCCTCCCTTTAGAATGTAAGCTCTACGAGCAGGGCCCTCCTGTACCTTTTGTATTGAACTGTACTGTAATTGTGTTGTCCCCCTTATACATTGTAAAGCGCTGCGTAAACTGTTGGCGCTATATAAATCTCGTATAATAATAATCGCACTGAGCCGCCCAATGGACAGGTGGGCTATCAAACATGGACCTGAGAGGGGAGGCCAGAGACACACCCGACACCTGGGAAGATTTAGAGGAGCAGCGGCAAGGGAAAAGAAGAAAGATGAAAAAAGATAGGAGGAAAAACAAGGACGTTATAGAAACCTGAAATAACAAATTTTCAAACTTATAAAGCCCATAAAGACAAAGAAACTCGGGATCCCCTGATCCCTTCCCACCCCGGGGTGGAATGGATTAATCACTCCATACCTCTATACCTGAAAGGTCCGGATAACCCCAGCAAGGGGAAAACCGGTAAAGGAACCAAGAGTATTAACGGTACCCTTGTTTTCTACTGAAGGTGCACTGGGTCCACCACAGCCCCGACACCTTAGGAACATTGTAACTAAAGGCTACACTAATGCCTATAAAAACTACTGTTCAGAACGTCCCGTATAAAACTAAAACTTGAATCTAACTATATCACCATTCGCCCCCGACAGTCCGCTCCCCACCCAGGGCCCCACTCAGGAAGACTAGAGAGCCGGGGAAGCAAGCAGACCCCAGCCGGGGTGAGCTCAAGATCCCAGACAGCAAGGTGGGGGATGGCTGCCCCCAAGCTCCTAGGTCTACCCCCGTCCGCTGTCGGCATCACCATCCACACTGACCGCTCAAGGGGATAAGTGAGAGGGATGCCTGGAGTGCTATTATACAATTTAAACTCCAAATACTGTCAATTTTCCCTCAGAGGGAGAGATTGTAAAACTAGACCGCAAGGGTCAATGTGAGTAAAGATAATTGTAAAAATAAACAACATAACTAATCAATGCTGCTCCCAAAGGAGCAAAGGGTAGCTTACTTCCCCCCTTCCCTACAGAAATGAACGTGTCCCCATTTCTTCGGATACTGTCAAACCTGTCAGAGCTTGTAACTGATCCCCAACTGGGTTAGTGCAGTTGAGAAAAAGGTCCCAGAGTGGAGCCAACAAGTGGGGGGGAGCAGGAAGGCCCCAAAGGGCGGCAAGGAAATGAAAAAGGTGACCTGGCTCAAAGTCCTGATCCCCGTGCGGGGTCTGTGCATCATGGTGGAATGTTCTCCTTGGATTGTTTGGAATGCTGTTGTAGCCACGTGGGCTGCAGCGGGCTGGCTGGTGGGGGTCTCTTTGATGGTGTGGTTCCTCTGGCAGTCTTGGAGGGGTGAGGTTCCTGTGCGATCAGGCCCAGCTGTGACAAAATGCGCTCTCCCTCAGCGAAGGATGAAAAGCTGTAACTCTTGTACCTGAATGAAAAGTTCAAACTAAGAGGGAAGGACCATCGATATGCGATTTCTTTTTCCATCAGAAGTTGGAGAAGTGGTTTAAGTGCACGTCTCTTCTGTACCGTATATGGTTTTAAGTCAGCAAAAACCTGTATTTTGTGACCATGCAGCTTGATGTCATCTGAGAACCTGGATTTCCTCATTCCTCTTCCTTCACGGAATAATAAGGTTTCACGATAATGTCTCTAGGGAGACCATCCGAGCGGGGGGGTTGCAGAGCTCTGTGGGCTCTAACTCCATGCGGTAGTCAGGAATATCTGGAATAAGGCACTTGATGAGAGATTTAACCGCAGTCTGCAAAATCTTCTCAGATTCGGGGAGCCCTTGGATTCTAAAGTTAAAACATCTCGATCTGTTCTCGAGGTCGTCGATTTTTGCAAATGCTGCCTCCAATTGATCCTGTACATCTTGAATCCTAGCGGAATTCTGATTAATCGGTGCCACCGACAGATCAGCTTTCTTTTCTATAGTGTCCATTCTCATCCCTAGTTGCTGCAGATCAGCATGGATGGATAAAGTAATTTGAGCCGCATTTTGTGCTAAGCTTTTGGAGAATAGTTGAGCGAAAGCCTCCATCATAGAGGAGAAATCATTGGGAATGGGGGTGGCATCGTTCGCTTCATGCACCGAGAGAAGCATGCCTGTGTGCGGGTCTAACATGGGGGTGGAGGGGAGATCAGAGTTCATCCTGCCCAGTAAGGACTCCGTGGAGGCAGGGGAGGCTGCCGGGGTTAAGGGTGGAAAAACGGTACCTCGAGATGGTGAGGATATCGGGTCTTGGTCTGCAATGGATGCATCTGAGGCCTCCTTGCTGTGTGTGTCCCGTGAGACCGCCTCCATCTTGGCATAGGTGGGAGGAGCGGCCGCCGCGGACATTTGACCATTCAGGTTCCTCCTTGCCTGCGCTGAGGACATCGGGACATTCCCAGGGGTCTCCCCTACTTAAATATCCCGGTGTTGTGCCCGTGGGATCGTTCTAGAGGCTCCGGTGTCTTCTGTGGGGCTGTGGTGGAGCTGAGCTCTAGAAGTCGGCGGCCATTTCAGGAGCTGCCACGCATGCGCCTTCCGAGTATGCGCAATTTTAAAGAGTGACATGTTGGGTATCTATTTACTCGGCGTAACCTCACCTTTCACATTTTAACCGCTTCCCGACCAGCCGCCGCAGTTAAACTGCAGCAGGTTGGCTCCCCTGCGTGAGCCGTCGTAGCTGTATGTCGGCTCTTTTATTTTCAATCTTTTTTATTGAATAAACAACAAATGATTTACAGAAGATATAACAGTATACACACTTCTATTGTGGTGTATGTATAACAAACAAGTCTTATACATTGTGATTATCTGTGTAACCAGTCTGTGTAAGAAATAAGAATTTACTGTTTGCATTCGGTGTACAGGCCTGTTTGGCCGGCGTGGTTCACGAGATCCTTCACAATGGTCTCCCCGACCCCACCAGCCAACCCCCATCTTACAAGTACCTCTTTGGATTTTTTGACCAATCAAATGTTTTAAGATCTTGTTGAAGTTTGTATAAGATTTAAAGGAATTGTTTAGTTCCATAGTAGTATTATTAGTAACTTTTGTGTAGTAACATATTAGGAAAGGAAGAAAAAGATAAAATAAAAGTGAGGTGGAGAAGAGAAGAAAATAAAAGGAAAGTAAAGTTAAGTAGTCAGTCAGTTCATATAGTGATACCTCATAATAATGCTTCATTATCAATGTCGGCTCTTTAAGACGCCTCCGGCGGTGCGCGTGCCCTGAAGCGTGTCCCCAGGGTCGATGCACATGCCTGGTGGGCGCAATGTCCGCCAGGCACCCACGATCGTTAGTGACAGAGCGAGAACCGGGATCTGTGTGTGCAAACTCACAAATCTCGGTTCTGTCAGGGGAGAGGAGACAGATCGTGTGTAACTACTAAGTAGGAACAACGATCTCTCTTCTCTAGTCAGCCACATTCCCCCTCACAGTTAGAACACACCTAGGGAACAGTTAACCCCTTGATCGCTTCTAGTGTTAACCCCTTCACTGCCAGTGACATTTATGCAGTAATCAGTGCATTTTTATAGCACTGATCGCTGTATAAATGTCACTTGTCCCCAAAAAGTGGCCATCGCAATGTTGCAGTCCCGATGAAAATCGCAGATCACCGCCGTTACTAGTAATAATAAAAATGGCATAAATCTATCCCCTATTTTGTTTCAATCTCTCTTTATTAAATTTTCATTTCATATAAAACAATCATAAATAACATAACATCCCAATTATGCAAGACGTTTTTACAGCGTGTTCTTCATATTTCTAGTACATAAAAGATTTTTCCTTTTAACAGGCTGTAAACGCCTGCATCATTCAATACCATACCTACTCTTCCTAAACCCCTAAGGATCTAGTCCCCTTTACCCACCCCCCCAATACCCATCTTCACATACGTACCACATCCGTTCTAAAAAAAAAAAAAATATATATATATATATATATATATATATATATATATTTATATATATATATATATTAATCTTCATAACCTCGTTCCTTATACCAATTCTAGTAATTCTCGCGATGACCGAAACTCATCCCAACTTTGCCAGATCTCAGGTAATTGATTTGTTATATACCCTAACTCTATTATCTGTTCCTCCATATATTGAATTTCGTTCATTTCACATATCCAATCTGCTATAGTTGGACTCTTTGTTTTTTTTTTCCAGTTTCTTGCTATTATTGTTCTAGCTGCTGATGCCATATGGTGAATAATATCTTTTTTAATTGACTTTATTGATTTTGGTATCAGAGACAGTAATGAGATTTCTATACTTGGGGTCAACTCCACTCCTGATACCTTATAATAAATCTCGAATATCTTGTTCCAGAATCCTTTCACCAGATGACATCCGTACCATATATATGTTCCATTGTTCCTTTTTCCGCTTTACATCTCAAACATAAATCTGTATTTCCTTTACTGATTAAGTTTAAGGTAACTGGGCTCCTATACCATCTCATTACGATTTTATAGTTTCTCTCCTGATATTTATTTGCAATGGTTGTTCTATGTATAATTTGGAAAACCTTTTCCCATTCTTCTTCAGATAGGGGTCTTCCGATTACTGTTTCCCATTTCCTTATCCTTGTTATCTCTTTGAGGGGGTTGATCGAAATTAATTCATCGTATATCTTCGATAAATTCTTAATTGGGGCCTGTTCTCCCAGCAATAATTTTTCAAACCTGGTCAGTGGTCTAATTATCCTAGCTATATTGGGCTCTATAAACGTCTGTAGCTGTTGGTGCTGCAACCATTTTTTTTTCATTTCCCACTCCCATTTTCCTCAGTGTGGGTCTTTTCCCATTCTCGAGGACTTGTACCAGTCTTGTGTCTTCCGATCTATTCCATTTTAAGAAATTTTTACCCCTCGTTGCTGGAGGGAATTCAGGGTTCAAAAACAGTGGAGTCATAGGTCCCATCATCGTAGAGAGCTTCCCACCTTTCACTATACTGTCCCATACTTTTAACGTTGCACTTACAAAGAGTGTCAGCTCATTTCTCTTAGGTCTTAAGTGGGGTTTTTAATTGGAAGGGAAGGGCTTTTAATTGGGGCCCTATTTCCTCCTCCATGCTAACCCATTTCTTATTTTCTTTATTATGGTACCAGTCTACTATACTGGTTAATGATGCTGCCTGCAGATATTTTACGCAGTCTGGTAACGCGAGCCCTCCGTTTCTTTTTTTCCTGATTACGTTTTCCCTTTTTATCCGGGGAGTTTTATGCGCCCATATAAATTCGACTATAACTTTTCTTAACTCCTTCATCAATTTTTTTTTGGGGTTTCCAATGGTATCGTTTGAAAAGTATACAGAAGTTTTGGCAGTATATCCATTTTTACAATATTAACTCTTCCTGTCCAAGAGTATATCAATTTATAATATTTCTGTAATAATTTGATAGCATTTCGAATTATTTTCTTGTAGTTCATCCCCTGTAGTTGTTTCAAATCTTTTGTTATAAAAATTCCCAGATATTTTATTGCATTTTGTTTCCATTTAAATGGAAAATCCTTTTGCATCAGTAAACAACTTTTTTCGTTTACTGATATATTCAATATCTCTGATTTGTCATAATTTAATTTGAAATAACTTAGTTCCCCCGAATCTTCTAAATTCTTTCATTAAATTTGGGATAGTTATGATGGGGTTGGTTATATATATTAGCAGATCGTCTGCATATGCCGCTATCTTATATTCCTTCCCCCCCCCACCTTTAACCCCTTAATATCTTTATTGTTTCTAATTGCAGTAATTAGATGTTCCATTATAAGTACAAACAGCAAGGGAGAAAGGGGACACCCTTGACGGGTGCCATTTGATATTTTAAAATCCTTTGATAACATGCCATGCTCACTTTTGCTTTCGAGTTAGAATACAAAGCAGCAATCCTATTACGCATTTTTGGGCCCATACCAAGTTGTTTTAGTGTTTCTTCTAAGAAGCACCACCCTATCCTATCGAATGCTTTTTCTGCATCTACGGCCAGCATAGATGTTTCGATAGCTGTTCTTTGAGCAAATTCCATCAGTGTACAGGTCTTTATGATGTTATCCTTAGTTTCTCTCCCTTTCGTAAATCTGGCTTGATCTAATTTTATATAATTAGGTAGGATTGGTGTTATTCTATTCGCAATGATTTTAGAATATAGACGTATATCTATATTGGTTAAAGAAATTGGCCGGTAGTTTTTACATAGCGTGTGGTCCTTCTCCGGTTTTGGAATTAAGGTAATGTGAGCTTCTGTGCTTTGTGGTACAAAGCCTTGTATGTCAGTTATGGAATTGTATGTTTTTTTCAATATAGGGGCAATTATATCCTGAAAATTCTTATAGAATCTAGTAGTATATCCGTCAGGTCCTGGACTTTTTCCTGGAACTAGTTCTTTAATTCTATCCCCTATTTTGTAGACGCTATAACTTTTGCTCAAACCAAGCAATATACGCTTATTACGATTTCTTTTTCTTTTTTTACCAAAAATATGTAGAAGAATATATATTGGCCTAAACTGAGGAAGAATTTTTATTTTTTTTTTAATTGGGATATTTATTATAGTAAAAAATATTGTTGTTTTTTCAAAATTGACGCTTTTTTTGTTTATAGCGCAAAAAATAAAAACCGTAGAGGTGATCAAATACCAACAAAAGAAAGCTCTATTTGTGGGGAAAAAAAATAGGATGCCAATTTTGTTTGGGTACATCGTCGCACGACCGCACAATTGTCAGTTAAAGTGACGCAGTGCCGTATCGCAAAAAATGGCCCGGACATTAAGCAAGAAAATCTTCCGGGGCTGAAGTGGTTAAAAAAATTGGGCTTACTTTACTGTTTTTTTTTTGTTTGTATTTATTAATGCATGAAAGTTTTTTTTCCCCTAAAAAAGGCATTTGAAAAATTGCTGGGCAAATACCGTGCAAGATAAAAAGTTGCAACAAACACCATTTTATTCCCTAGGGTCTCTGCTAAAAAAATATATATGTTTGGGGTTCTGAGTAATTTTCTAGCAAAAAAATGATGATTTTTACATGTAGGAGAGAAGTGTCAGAATTAGTCCGATAGGCAAGTAGTTTAAGAGGAACTGTAGGCTGCTCACATAATTTGTAATATAAACATCTTTGTCATTCTGAAGCTTCCCTCTAACCACTTTGCATATTATTTTATATTTACTGTGATTCTGTACTTGCCAAATATGCTGCAGAAAGCTCCCTCCACTGAGTCTGGCTGCAATCATTTTAACTGTGGGCAGCTGAAGCTGCTGCCTGTTCACTTCCTGGATTTACACGCACACACGCGCACACACACAGGCACACACCGACACACACCTGCAGCTCTCACTGGCCCTCTTATGACTCATCCCCCCTCCCTTCCTGGCAAACTCTGAGTAGAGTGAGAGAGAACTGTGCATGATTTCATACGCCTAGGCATATCTCCAGACAAGAAACAGGAAGTGGGTTGTATAAGGTATTTACTGACAGAATAAAAATGTTTTACTATCCAAAGTTAAAACAATAAGGCAGAGGATTTAATAGATGTAAAGATGAAAAAAGTTCAGCTTTTATAAATTCCAAGTTCTGTGTGTTTGTTAAATGCTCTGGGGTCAACAAAAGTAGAGCTGATGATTGTGTGTAAAAGGTGCTCGTAAATATTAGCCACAGTTTAGATTGCTACACACTCTCTTCCCTTCAAGTCAGAAGGTCAGAGCAACCAAATGCTAAAATATAAAAAGAAAATTAAATCAAAAGTAAAAAAGCCCCAAGAACCACTGCCAAAAGCAGTTACAAAGTGCTTACCTTGCCATTTTCAAACATAGAGATCATGCTAGAAAATATAGATAAGCCTTGCGAGCCACATACGGGTTAATGCCTTATAAAATAATGAAATAAAATCTAAGTGAAAACCAGCTGCAAACACTAATCGCGTTCCATAACCGTGTGAATGATGTTAAAGAAATACAAATGTGTCTGCGCTAGAATGAAAAAATACCATATAGATGATTACAGTAAGTGCTAAGTGACAAAATAACCAAACAAAAAATAAATAAATAAATGTGCTTAAGCTGACCAATAATAAATCAGAAATATCTCTTAGTGATTAAACCTTATAATTTTCAAAGTGCAAAGTGCAATATAAAACACACAATATAAGTGCCAAATCAGGAGTGAAATAGCAACATTCCTCATGAAAGTCCTTATAGTTCAAAAAGTGCACATCCAAAGAAATATAAATATAAAGTGCTCAAAATTAGTGTCCATAATTAGTGAAGCTCATCCATCTTGTTCTTCCAAAAGTGCAACACCATAAAGCATGCCTTAGTGTCTTCCAGTGACCCCCAAAAGCGTATGCGCTCACCTTACAGTGTGTGACACAGTAATTAAACTCTGTCAAACACGCTTTGGAGCCACTCCTGTGCTCAAATGGAATCAACTTTGCAGACCTCCAATGCTCCCAGTCATGATATTATATGCAAGAAAAAAGAAACTCCATAGCGCAATATTGTAAGATAATGAAGGATCTTTTATTGTGAACAGAAACTCTCCCCTCATAGGGGTACTCACATGCTGTGGGTGCGTGAGTGCACCATCCTATACAAGCATAGACACAAACAGGCCAATCGTGAGGTATAGCGTGCGGTGCGGTGTGTGCCTCAATCTCTCTCTCTCTCTCTGCTGACAGCGAGAGATCATGCTTTCACAAGCCACAGATGAAGAGACAGACTGAATACAACCCCCACCCTTAAATTGTCTCTGGGACTCCTGAGGACCCACCAACCAAATCCCAGACAGGCATTCACCACAAATGCAGCACTTACCACCTGTTGCATGGTGGGAGTCCTCTCCTCGTCAAACAAAGAGACAGCTTGACTCAATGTCAGCAGAACCCAAACAAACATGGCCGCTCTAGGACGATGCTAGCTCTGCACATGGCTGCAAATGTCCTCTTTCAAAGATTGCCACTGCACCAGATGAGATGTCACTGCAAACAGGAAGTAAAACCGGTGACACCACATTTGAAAAATAGTCCATATAAAAAAAAGAGTACTTCAAGGCACAAAAAATCTATAAAATATGCACCTTGAACCCCAAAAGGGACACAACCTGAGGCGAACCAAGCAAAAAAAAAGGAAGAAAAGAAAGAGGGAGAGAGGGGAAAGAAAGAAGGTGGGGAAGGGGCTTACATTCTAAAAAGGTCTTAATGAATATATCTTGGTGCTGAAAGTATTGGTCATATACAGGTAAAACACCTGTTTAAAGCTACCACCTCACGGGGGCGTGCCTACCATCAAGATGGCCGGAAATGTCTGAAGAGCTTAGTCAGCCACCCGCAGAATCTGTTGCAATCCTGCTTCTTCCCAGCTGCTATCGCTCCAATAATCGACTCCCTGCATTGAGCTAACATCATGAGCAAAGATCACTCGGCGGAGGTGGAAAGGCTGAAAGTATCTTCCCGGGCAGACAAACACGATGGCACCTCCCCACATCATCTGATAAACTGGGTAAGCTTACCCTGGAACAGGTTAATGGCCAACTGCTGAATGCTATCACTGCCTGTAATGCATCCCTCACGGGCAAAATGGAGGAGATCAAGGTGGATATAGGCCTGATGAGACAGGACATGCAGTGTGTGAGAGAGCGTGTTGCAGAGACTAAGAGCAGGATATCTACCCTGGAGTATGATTTTTTTTTTTCCCCTGTCCCTAGTAAGGTAGCAGCTGGGACATTACTCCAGAAACAATGTACTTCTTTTTACCCGTTTTACCCACACTCTGCTGATCTTTACACTGCTCAGATATCATCCTGATGAGATGCTGCCACCTACTGGGCTTAGAGCACAAATTCTATAGTCAAGAGCAGATCTTCTGGATTTGCCCATGTGCTGAATTTTGTTGAAATGTAGAAAGTGTAGAAATTTTCCTATACCTAACTTATATAATGCATACTTCTATCCTGGTTTCTGTTGAAAATCCCCATTTAACATTCAATTGGGAGCTTATACTTGGGTGGTGCTTCCACGTATTGTCCTTGTATATGCTGTTGCAATGTGCGGGCAATTCCTTTTTTTTGTTAATCCTTCATTTAATTTTAGTATCAATACATGTATATAGTTTGGCATCATCCTATCCAGTCTATAGCGTTATATTGACTATATGTCTTCTGTGCAAATCCCTTTAATGCTTAACATACTAGTCACCTTGCATAATGCCATCTCTCAGTAATGTCATATCTTGGAATGTGAGAGGGATGGGATCTCCCCATAAACGATCTCAGGTATTCACCACTATACTGGAGAAAAGACGCTTGAGAGGAGATATAACGATCTACAAATATCTCAATAGGGATCCCAGCATAGGAAATAAACTATTCAGTCATAGGGAGTGTAAAGGTCACAGGGCACACAATGAGACTGGAGAAGAAGCAGTTTAACCTTAAACTGCGTAGGGCAGGGATATGCAATTAGTGGACCTCCAGCTGTTGCAGAACTACAAGTCCCATGCGACATAGCAAGACTGAGAGCCACAAGCATGAAACCAAGAGGCAGAGGCATGATGGGACTTGTAGTTTTGCAACAGCTGGTAGTCCGCTAATTGCATATCCTTGGCGTAGGGGGTTCTTCACTGTTGGGGCAATAAGGATATGGAACTCTCTCCCACAATTGGTGGTGGCTGCGGGGAGTATGGATATCTTTAACCACTTCAATACCAGGCACTTTCGCCCCTTCCCGCCCAGGACAATTTTCAGCTTTCAGCTCTGTCGCACTTTGAATGACAATTGCACGGTCATACAACACTGTACCCAAACAAAATTTTTATCATTTGGTTCCCACAAATAGAGCTTCCTTTTGGTGGTATTTGATCACCTCTGCGGTTTTTATTTTTTGCTAAACAAACTATAAAACAAAATTTTTGAAAAAAAGTTTCTTTGTTTCGGTTATAACATTTTGTTTTCTCCTTCACTGACTGGCACTGATAAGGTGGCACTGATGGGCACTGATGAGGATGCACCGATATGTAGAATTGATGGGCACCAATAGCCAGCACTGATATGCAGCACTGATGGGCACTGACTGGCGGCTGTGATGGGCACTGACTGACGGCTGTAATGGGCACTGACTGGCGGCTGTGATGGACACTGACTGGCGGCTGTGATGGGCAGCACTGATGTTGAGGTACTGACAGGTTTTACTGCTGGGCACTGAGATGGGCACTGACTGGCACTGTGGTGGGCACTGATATGGGCACTGATTGGCACTTTGATGGGCACTGTGACCTGTGTTTTTATGGGGCACTGACTGACAGCTTATGGGCACATTTTAAAAGGTGTTATGGCACATCTGAGGGGGCTGTGCTGATAATCAATGTGCTGACTATCAGCACAGACCCCCCTCTGACAGGGAGAGCCGCCGATCTGCTCTCCCTGTCAGCGCGAACTGAAAAATGCCGTTTACCGGCACTTCCTTGTTCACACTATGATCAGCTGTGATTGGGCAAGTTTAGTGAAAAAATCCTTCCATTGAAAAATGTGTCCATAAAACAATGTCCTCAATCTTCAAAGCCACAGATTTTAAAGTGCATAGGTGCAGTGATATTTCTTAAAGTGACTCTTGTGATGAGAGAAATCCAGTTCAACAAAAAGGTGACTTTGCACACGTTCTGCCCCCCCCCCCCCCGTGTGACTGCGCTCACCTCAAGCTGTGTGACCGCACAACTAAGTTTGGTCCATAAAAGCTGTTGAACCACTTCTGGGCTCTAAGTATATGTATTTTCAGCAGGGTCCCACAGTTTAAATCTACAGAGAATGTCCTCAATGTTAAAATAAGAAAGAGGCTGGATAGTGTATTATCGTTTGTGTGTAAGTTAAGTTAGAAAAAGAACAGGGTACTCACATGTTGTTGGTGCTTCCAGAGCACCAAACTATACAGAGCATAAAATAGTAAAAATCCTCTCCCAGGTTGCATCAAATCCTATGTGTGCCAGTTGCTTGCTCAATCAAGCATGGAACCGTCTCCTCCACTATCCTGACACCTCCCCTACGCGTGACAACACAGGGCTAATCACGTGTCTTCATCAGGGTGATCCTTTTTATTGAACTGCATTTCTCTCATCACAAGAGTCAGTTTAAGGAATATCACTGCCCCTATGCACTTTAATATCTGTGGCTTTGAAGATTATTGAGGACATTGTTTTTTGGACACATTTTTCAATGGAAGGATTTTTTCACTGTGAACTTGATTGATTTACAAATTTTTATTGCACCATTTTTAATCCATCATTTTTATATATATTCAATATTGATGTTATTTTAACAGTACCTTAGTGATACGTAGGTTATTTTTGCATAGCGCTGCATCTTATATACAAATTTGTTTCACAGGTTTTCACACATTATGGGATTGTGATTGATGCATCGCAGCTGTGTATAGGCTCTTGATCCACATTCTCACCAATTGTTTTAATCTTACCTGATGCTAATTGTAGTTTAGAATTTTAGGGTAGCTCGCAGGATTCTTTATTTACAGGATATAGACAAGTACTTGGAAGATTTGAGCTTTCCCACCTTGACACAAGAACAAGTATCGGTGTTAGATGCAGATATCACAGAAGATGAAATCAAGTAAGCAGTGGCCTCCATGGCAGCTGGAAAGGCGTCTGGAACGGATGGCCTTCCCCTGGAGGTGTAATGCAGATGCTTGGATATCTTAGCACCCATACTAACACAAATCTATTTTGAGGCATTTCAGGAGGGTAGACTGTCCCCAATCTATCTACTCTGCCACAGTGGTACTCATATCTAAGCCTGCCAAAGACACTGCTGATTGTGCTTCCTACCGTCCAATCTCTTTGCTTAAAAATTCTGGCCAAACGCCTTAATTCTGTAAAACTTAGTATTATTCACCCAGACCAAAAAGGCTTTATGCCTGGAAAGTCTGTCAATTAATATTCGTAGGATGCAACTCATTGTACAACTTCGACAATATCTCCCAGAGTCTAGTGTGTTGGTGTCATTGGATACGGCCAAAGCCTTTGACTCAATAAAATGGCTTTTTCTGTAGGCTGCACTATGATCCTTTGGATTTGGGGAGAAATTTCAAAAGTGGGTCAACATTCTTTATGGCAATTCGTTTTTTTTTTTGTTTGTTTTTTACACAGTTAAACAATTGAATGAACATTTTCCAAGAGTGGTGATAACATACTTTTTGCCAGGGGTTGTACTGTATATTGTAGAGCTCCTACGATAGGTAGATTTTTTTTTCTCCCAGTCTATATTCTAGTAAAGGTAGAAACCGCTCTCATTGGTTACAATTTAAAGGCAGTGTGGAGCAAACAGCTGTCCATGTTGTTCACATGGCAAGAGGGGTGACATTATTCAGTCTACCAGTACTAAAAAAATATATAAGATTTACTCTTTTAGTATTGCAACACAAAAAACGAATTGGTATATCACCACTTTCAATTTTTGCTCCACACAATATATGGGTCGTACTACCCGCAGACTAAGGGATTGTCTGCATGATCCTTTATATGATATTGAAAAAAAATATATTTCTTGGTTTTATAGTATTTTTTTCTATACTGGTTTTGCAGATTGTGAGACACCGTTAATTACTGACAATTGTCGGCAACTGTACCTCACTGTTCTTCACAGGGTTACCTACAATTAAGAAACCATTAAGTGCATTTGTGCAGGTCTGTGTGTATATGTAAATGTGTGCGTATATATGTATGTGTGTCATTTATTTATTTATTTATATATATATATATATATATATATATATATATATATATATATATATAATATAATATATAATCTATCATAGTTGTGCTCATAAGTTTACATACCCTGGCAGAATTTGATTTCTTGGCCATTTTTCAGAGAATATGAATAACACAACTTTTCTTTCACTCTTGGTTAGTGTTTGGCTGAAGCCATTTATTATCTACCAACTGTGTTTACTCTTTTTAAATCATAATGGCAACAGAAACTAACCAAATTACCCTGATCAAAAGTTTACATACCCCAGTTCTTAATACCATGTATTGCCCCCTTTAACATCAATGACAGCTTGAAGTCTTTTGTGGTATTTGTGGATGAGGCTCTTTATCTTATCAGATGGTAAAGCTGCCCATTCCTCTTGGCGAAATGCCACCAGCTCCTGGAAAATTCTTGGGCTTTCTTGCATGAACTGCACGTTTGAGATCTCCCCAGAGTGGTTCAATGATATTGAGGTCAGGAGACTGAGATGGTCACTCCAGAACCTTCACTTTATTCTGCTGTAGCCAACGACAGGTAGAGTTGTCCTTGTGTTTTGGATCATTGTCATGTTGGAATGTCCAAGTACGTCCCATGCGCAGCTTCCTGGCTGAATGCAAATGTTCCTCCAGTATTTTTTGATAACATACTGCATTCATCTTGCCATCAATTTTGACCAAATTAACTGTGCCTTTGTAGCTCACACATCCCCAAAACATCAGCGATCCACCTCCATGTTTCACAGTAGGAATGGTGTACCTTTCATCATAGGCCTTTTTGACTCCTCTCCAAATGAAGCATTTATGGTTTTGGCCAAAAAGCTCAATTTTGGTCTCATCACTCCAAATGACTTTGTGCCCGAAGGCTTGAAGCTTGTCTCTGTGCTGTTTGGCATATTGTAAGCGAGATACTTTGTGGCATTTGCAGCCCATCTTTCTTCAAGTGCCTCCTTATTGTGAATCTTGAAACAGAGTCCTGTATTTCACCAGAAGTTATTTGTGGGTTTTTCTTTGCACCCCAAACAATTTTCCTGGCAGTTGTGGCTAAAATTATAGTTGGTCTACCTGATCGTGGTTTGGTTTCTACAGAACCCCTCTTTTTACACTTCTTGATTAGAGTTTGAACACTGCTGATTGGCATTCTCAATTCCTTGGATATCTTTTTGTATCCCTTTCCTGTTTTTCACCTGTCACAGCCCATCCGAGCACCTGTCCCAGCCCATCGGAGCACCTGTCCCAGCCCATCGGAGCACCTGTCCCAGCCCATCGGAGCACCTGTCCCAGCCCATCGGAGCACCTGTCCCAGCCCATCGGAGCACCTGTCCCAGCCCATCGGAGCACCTGTCCCAGCCCATCGGAGCACCTGTCCCAGCCCATCGGAGCACCTGTCCCAGCCCATCGGAGCACCTGTCCCAGCCCATCGGAGCACCTGTCCCAGCCCATCGGAGCACCTGTCCCAGCCCATCGGAGCACCTGTCCCAGCCCATCGGAGCACCTGTCCCAGCCCATCGGAGCACCTGTCCCAGCCCATCGGAGCACCTGTCCCAGCCCATCGGAGCACCTGTCCCAGCCCATCGGAGCACCTGTCCCAGCCCATCGGAGCACCTGTCCCAGCCCATCGGAGCACCTGTCCCAGCCCATCGGAGCACCTGTCCCAGCCCATCGGAGCACCTGTCCCAGCCCATCGGAGCACCTGTCCCAGCCCATCGGAGCACCTGTCCCAGCCCATCGGAGCACCTGTCCCAGCCCATCGGAGCACCTGTCCCAGCCCATCGGAGCACCTGTCCCAGCCCATCGGCGCACCTGTCCCAGCCCATCGGAGCACCTGTCCCAGCCCATCGGAGCACCTGTCCCAGCCCATCGGAGCACCTGTCCCAGCCCATCGGAGCACCTGTCCCAGCCCATCGGAGCACCTGTCCCAGCCCATCGGAGCACCTGTCCCAGCCCATCGGAGCACCTGTCCCAGCCCATCGGAGCACCTGTCCCAGCCCATCGGAGCACCTGTCCCAGCCCATCGGAGCACCTGTCCCAGCCCATCGGAGCACCTGTCCCAGCCCATCGGAGCACCTGTCCCAGCCCATCGGAGCACCTGTCCCAGCCCATCGGAGCACCTGTCCCAGCCCATCGGAGCACCTGTCCCAGCCCATCGGAGCACCTGTCCCAGCCCATCGGAGCACCTGTCCCAGCCCATCGGAGCACCTGTCCCAGCCCATCGGAGCACCTGTCCCAGCCCATCGGAGCACCTGTCCCAGCCCATCGGAGCACCTGTCCCAGCCCATCGGAGCACCTGTCCCAGCCCATCGGAGCACCTGTCCCAGCCCATCGGAGCACCTGTCCCAGCCCATCGGAGCACCTGTCTCCAGCCCATCGGAGCACCTGTCTCCAGCCCATCGGAGCACCTGTCTCCAGCCCATCGGAGCACCTGTCTCCAGCCCATCGGAGCACCTGTCTCCAGCCCATCGGAGCACCTGTCTCCAGCCCATCGGAGCACCTGTCTCCAGCCCATCGGAGCACCTGTCTCCAGCCCATCGGAGCACCTGTCTCCAGCCCATCGGAGCACCTGTCTCCAGCCCATCGGAGCACCTGTCTCCAGCCCATCAGAGTACCTGAGTACCTATCTGCAGCCCATGCCTCATAGAATATACGTTGGGGTGTTTGATTTCCAAAATGGGGTCATTTTGTGGGTAATTCCACTGTCCTGGTGCTCAAGGACCTTCAAAAGTGTTAGGGGTAGGAATGAAATGACGTGTAATTTATGCTCCTAGAACGTCTGAAGGTACTTCTTCAATGTTGGGCCTCTGTATGTGGTCAGGCTGTGTAAAAGTCTCGCACATGTGGTATCCCATACTCAAGATGAGTAGCAGAATGTGTTTTGGGGTGTAATTTTTTCTATATACATGCTCTGTGTTAGAAATATCTTATAAATTGACAACTTTGTGTAAAAAAAAAAGTTTTCATTTTCTTTCCACGTTTTCTGAAGACTTGTGTAAAAAATGAACCGTTCAAAAGACTCATATTGCTTCATAGAATATACGTTGAGGTTTTTGTTTTACAAAATGGGGTCATTTTGTGGATAATTCCATTGTCCTGGTGCTCCAGGGTCTTCAAAAGTGTAATAGGTCATTAGGAAATTAGAGGTGTAATTTATGCTCCTAGAACGCCTGACCGTGCTCCCTGCATGTTGGGCCTCTGTATGTAGCCAGGCTGTGTAAAAGTCACACACATGGTATCGCCATACTCGGGAGGAGTAGGAGAATGTATTTTGGGGTGTAATTGGAAGTATGCATATGTTGTGTGTGAGAAATAACTTGTTATGACAATTTTGTGGGGGAAAAAAATAATAATTCTTCATTTTCCCAAGAATTGTGGGAAATTACAACTTCAAAAAACTCACCATGCCTCTTACTAAATACCTTTGACTGTCTGCTTTTCAAAAAGGGGGTATTTGTACTTTCCTGACATTTCAGGGCCTCAAGAAATGAGTCGGCGCATCAGGTGTCAATGATTTGCACCATAGCTTGTAGACTATAACTTTCACAGAGACTAAATATTATTCACTAATTTGGGTTATTTTTACCAAAGAGATGTTGCAGTATACATTTTGGCCCAAATTTATGAACAAAAATGACTTACAGGGGGTCCCCTAGTTACAAACATCCGACTTACAAACGACTCCTACTTACAAACGGAGGGAGACAACAGGAAGTGAGAGGAAATCTACCCCTAGGAAAGGAAATTCACTCCTGTAAGAGCTATTATGGAGAAAAGGTACCTCTACTGATGCTTTATCACCAAGGCTCGTTTCCACAACAACCCAAATTTTTCAAAATCCAATTGTCATTGGCACAGAAAGTGAGGTGAAATCTTCTGAACAGGGACACACACAGCAAAACAAATGTTACAGTGGTGTTAACCCTATGCTATCCAAAAAGCTTAAAAATATTTTTTTTGGCTGGAGCTACACTTAAAAAATGTACCTGTTCCGACTTACAAACAGATTCAACTTAAGAACAAACCTACAGTCTTGTCTGTAACTTGTAACTTTGTAACTTGTAACTTTGTAACTTGTTTGTAACCCGGGGACCCCCTGTATTTGCAAAATTTTATCATAGAAACGAAAAAAGTGTGTTTATTTTTTATTTTTATTTTTTTTTAATTTCGCTCTTTTTTCACTTATGTCGAAAAAAATAAAAACCCAGTGGTGATTAAATACCACCAAAAGAAAACTCTATTTGTATGAAAAAAAATATAAAAATTTTGTTTGGGTACAGTGTTGCATGACTGAGTAATTGGCATTCAAAGTGTGAGAGCGCTGAAAGCTAAAAATTGATCTGGGCAGGAAGGGTGTATAAATGCCCTGTACTGAAGTGGTTAAACATTTCTCTTTTACACACACAAGTCTCTCCCTTTCATAGATTGTTACAATGTTTAGACTTCGTTCCACTGCTAATGAATTTTGTGATACTTGGCAGACTGCCCGTTTTTTTTTCTTCCTTTCTTTTGTCAGCTTTAGCAGAGCAGAGAGAATTCACTGCATAGAAAGAATCGGGAAATACTTTTGTTGAGATCGCAACGGGGAAAAAATCGCGATAACGATTGACGGTTAATCGCGCAGCTCTAGCGTGTATGTGTATGTGTGTGTGTATATATATATATATATATATATGTATATATATATATATATATATATATATATATATATATATTCTGCATACAGTGTAGCCTATATATACACAGTGCGTTCAGTGGTGTATTGTTTCTAATACACTTCAGGCTGTGTATTAAAGTGAAGGGCCACCCTAAAAAAAAAAAAAAAAAATTGCATGAAAAATCCTAAAAAAAAAAAAAAAAAAATTTGAAAAAAAAAAATGTTTAACCACTTGAGCCCCGGACCATTATGCTGCCTAAGGACCAGAGGTCTTTTTCCAATTTAGCACTGCGTCGCTTTAACTGCTAATTGCGCGGTCATGCAATGCTGTACCCAAACGAAATTTGCGTCCTTTTCTTCCCACAAATAGAGCTTTCTTTTGATGGTATTTGATCACCTCTGCGGTTTTTATTTTTTGCGCTATAAATGGAAAAAGACCGAAAATTTTGAAAAAAAATGATATTTTCTACTTTTTGTTATAAAAAAAATCCAATAAACTCAATTTTAGTCATACATTTAGGCCAAAATGTATTCGGCCACATGTCTTTGGTAAAAAAAAATGTCAATAAGCGTATATTTATTGGTTTGCGCAAAAGTTATAGCGTCTACAAACTAGGGTACATTTTCTGTAATTTACACAGCTTTTAGTTTATGACTGCCTATGTCATTTCTTGAGGTGCTAAAATGGCAGGGCAGTACAAAACCCCCCCAAATGACCCCATTTTGGAAAGTAGACACCCCAAGGAAATTGCTGAGAGGCATGTTGAACCCATTGAATATTTATTTTTTTTGTCCCAAGTGATTGAATAATGACAAAAAAAAAAAAAATATTTACAAAAAGTTGTCACTAAATGATATATTGCTCACACAGGCCATGGGCCTATGTGGAATTGCACCCCAAAATACATTCTGCTGCTTCTCCTGAATATGGGGATACCACATGTGTGGGACTTTTTGTGAGCCTAGCCGCGTACGGGGCCCCGAAATCCAATCACCGCCTTCAGGATTTCTAAGGGTGTAAATTTATGATTTCACTCTTTACTGCCTATCACAGTTTCGGAGGCCATGGAATGCCCAGGTGGCACAAAACCCCCCCAAATGACCCCATTTTGGAAAGTAGACACCCCAAGCTATTTCCAGAGAGGCATATTGAGTCCATGGAATATTTTATATTTTGACACAAGTTGCGGGAAAGTGACACATTTTTATTTTTTTTTATTTTTTTTGCACAAAGTTGTCACTAAATGATATATTGCTCACACAGGCCATGGGCATATGTGGAATTGCACCCCAAAATACATTTAGCTACTTCTCCTGAGTACGGGGATACCACATGTGTGGGACTTTTTGGGAGCCTAGCCGTGCACGGGACCCCGAGAACCAATCACCGCCTTCAGGATTTCTAAGGGTGAAAATTTTTGATTTCACTCTTCACTGCCTATCACAGTTTCGGAGGCCATGGAATGCCCAGGTGGCACAAAACCCCCCCAAATGACCCCATTTTGGAAAGTAGACACCCCAAGCTATTTGCTGAGAGGCATGGTGAGTATTTTGCAGCTCTCATTTGTTTTTGAAAATGAAGAAAGACAAGAAAAAACTTTTTTTTTTTTTTCTTTTTTCAATTTTCAAAACTTTGTGACAAAAAGTGAGGTCTGCAAAATACTCACTATACCTCTCATCAAATAGCTTGGGGTGTCTACTTTCCAAAATGGGGTCATTTGGGGGGGTTTTGTGCCACCTGGGCATTCCATGGTCTCCGAAACTGTGATAAGCAGTCAAGAGAGAAATCAAAAATTCACGCCCTTAGAAAGCCTGAAGGCGGTGCTTGGTTTTCGGGGTTCCGTACGCGGCTAGGCTCCCAAAAAGTCTCACACATGTGGTATCCCCGTACTCAGGAGAAGCAGCAGAATGTATTTTGGGGTGTAATTTCACATATTCCCATGGCATGTTTGAGCAATATATCATTTAGTGACAATTTTGTGCAAAAAAAAAAAATTTGTCTCTTTCCCGCAACTTGTGTCGCAATATAAAATATTCCATGGACTCGACATGACTCTCAGCAAATAGCTTGGGGTGTCTACTTTCCAAAATGGGGTCATTTGGGGGGGGTTTTGAACTGTCCTGGCATTTTATGCACAACATTTAGAAGCTTATGTCACACATCACCCACTCTTCTAACCACTTGAAGACAAAGCCCTTTCTGACACTTATTGTTTACATGAAAAAGTTTTTTTTTTTTTTGCAAGAAAATTACTTTGAACCCCCAAACATTATATATTTTTTTAAAGCAAATGCCCTACAGATTAAAATGGTGGGTGTTTCATTTTTTTTTTCACACAGTATTTGCGCAGCGATTTTTCAAACGCATTTTTTGGGGAAAAAACACACTTTTTTAAATTTTAATGCACTAAAACACACTATATTGCCCAAATGTTTGATGAAATAAAAAAGATGATCTTAGGCCGAGTACATGGATACCAAACATGACATGCTTTACAATTGCGCACAAACGTGCAGTGGCAACAAAATAAATACATTTTTAAAAGCCTTTAAAAGCCTTTACAGGTTACCACTTTAGATTTACAGAGAAGGTCTACTGCAAAAATTACTGCCCTCGATCTAACCTTCGCGGTGATACCTCACATGCATGGTGCATTTGCTGTTTACGTTTGACGACAGACCGCCGCTTGCGTTCGCCTTAGCGCGAGAGCAGGGGGCGACAGGGGTGCTTTTTTTTTTTTTTTCTTTATTATTTTTTTGCTTTTTTATCTTATTTTTAAACTGTTCCTTTCATTTTTATTTTTTTTTAATCATTTTTATTGTTATCTCGGGGAATGTAAATATCCCCTATGATAGCAATAGGTAGTGACAGGTACTCTTTTTTGAAAAAATTGGGGTCTATTAGACCCTAGATCTCTCCTCTGCCCTCAAAGCATCTGACCACACCAACATCGGTGTGATAAAATGCTTCCCCAATTTCCCAATGGCGCTATTTACATCCGGCGAAATCTAAGTCATAAAATGCTCGTAGCTTCCGGTTTCTTAGGCCATAGAGATGTTTGGAGCCACTCTGGTCTCTGATCAGCTCTATGGTCAGCTGGCTGAATCACCGGCTGCATTTTCAGTTTCCCTGTTGAGACAGGAGAGCCAGAGAAAAACACGGAAGACGGTGGGGGGGGGGCATTCCCTCCCTTGGCTTGTAAAAGCAGTCTAGAGGCTAATTAGCCGCTAGGATTGCTTTTACATGAAAGCCGACCGCTGGCTGAAAAGAATGATACCAAGATGATACCTAAACCTGCAGGCATCATTCTGGTATAACCACTCAAAGTCGTGAATGGCGTACCTGAAGACAAAAAAATGGTTAACAATAAAGCACAGTAAACGGTAAAGTATAAAAAATTGCATACCTGAAAAGCAAACATGATAAAACATAATAACAATAAAACATTGCAGAATAGAATACAGTAAAAAAAGAGCAGAACAATAGAGAGAATAGAGAGAGAGAGAGAACAATAAAACGACAACTATTTTTTTTTATTTTATATATATATTTTTTTTTTTTTTACACTTTTTTTGTAACTAACTTTTATAACTGTAACCGGTTCCAGGTTCGGGTCTCTCAAAATGCGATGGCATCTTGGGAGACCCTGTGAAAGTGTGCCTAGTCTGTGGAATGCTGTACCCTACGCTAATACTCAACTAGTGAATGGTAGCGTTCAAAACATTCACCAATGCAAAGACCAGGATTGTCAGGACAGGAGGGACAATAGCAGCGGGTGTCACGCCTATATCCGCGCTTGCTGCAGACACGACATCTTTTTTGGGGGGGTTCGTTGGGTAGGGGTACTCGGGAGGACATAAAGAAAATGCCTCTCATGCAGCCGACTGCATTTGGTTGGGGATGTGAATGGGGGAAGTACGGGCGCTGCAGAAGCGGTGGGTTCCCAATTGGGATTGGCGAATGCAGCAGGAAGGGCACTATGGGCACGACGGGCCTGTGTTTGTCTTTTTGGTGGCAGCGGGACACTACTTGTGCTTGCCACCTCACCAGCTTGAACTGCACTTATGGGACTCGCCACGTCACCAAGTGTTACTGCAGTGCTGGTTTGACTACGACCGGGGTGTACTAGGCCGCTGGCGCTTGCCAGTTCACCAAAACGCTACCAAAAAATCTGTTGGCGATCGCAGGGATCAGGCCTGACTCTGCGAACGCTGCAGTTATGCGTTTTAGTCTTTTGTAAGTGACAGTGATCGATCGATACTGCACTTGGGTGGGCTGGGCCGGGCCGGGCGGAGGGGCAAAACGCAGGTGCTAGCAGGTATCTGGGCTGATCCCGCTAACACTGCGTTTGTGAGAACCCTAAACTGCTGGGGATGCTAGTATAGATCTGATCGGATCAGATATTGATCCGTTCAGATACTATACCACTAAGGGTGGTGTACAGTGCGTGCGTGGGTGTTAGCGGTACTGGCGCTAACCTGACGCTGCCTGGGGCTGGTGCTTGCCAGTTCACCAAAATACTACCAAAAAAACTGTTAGCGATCGCAGGGATCAGGCCTGACTCTGCGAACGCTGCAGTTATGCGTTTAGTCTTTTGTAAGTGACAGTGATCGATCGATACTGCACTTGGGTGGGCTGGGCGGAGGGGCAAAACGCAGGTGCTAGCAGGTATCTGTGCTGATCCCGCTAACACTGCGTTTTTGGGAACCCTAAACTGCTGGGGACGCTAGTATAGATCTGATCGGATCAGATATTGATGCGTTCAGATACTATACCACTAAGGGAGGCGTATGCTGCGTGCGTGGGTGTTAGCGGTACTGGCGCTAATCTGACGCTGCCTGGGGCGACGCATATCACCGCTGGGCGATCAGGGGGCTAAACCTTTATTCGGTAATAAACGGCGGGTGCCCTGACACTATAAAAAATAAACGAACTAACCAGCGTCACCCGTAACACTTATACGGTGATCAGTGGTGAAAGGGTTAACTAGGGGGCAATCAAGGGGTTAAAACATTTATTAGGTAGTATATGGGGGTCCCTGACGCTATAAAACGCTGACGGCGAACCTAAATATTTACCTCCCTAACTAGCATCACCAGCGACACTAATACAGCGATCAGAAAAATGATCGCTTAGTGACACTGGTGACGGGGGGTGATCAAGGGGTTAAAACTTTATTAGGGGGGGTTAGGGGGGTACCCTAGACCTAAAGGGGGTAACAGTAACTGTCCCATCACTGTAACTGTCACAAACTGACACTATGCAGTAATCAGAAAAAAACAAAACAAAAAAAAAAAAACTGCTGGTGTCAGTTTGTGACAGGGGGGGGGGGGGTGATCGGGGGGTGATCGGGGGGGGGATCGGGGTGTTTAGTGTGCCTGGCATGTTCTACTGTGTGTGTAGTGTGTTGTGCACTCACATACCTGTCTTCTCTCCTCGGGCCGGAACGGAAATTACCGAGCCGAGGAGAGATGACATCATTTCCTTTGCTGCTGTTTAGCATACAGCAGCAAAGGAATGATTCGATTGGCCGGCGGCGATCGCGAGGGGGGGGGGCACGAACGGATGGTCTCCCCCTCACCTCTGATCGCCGCTGGACAAAAGACGACCGCCTCGGGCACCGGGGGGGGGGTCTGATTGGACCCCCCACCCGCGGAAGGCAAATCACGTACCATGTACGTGATTTTGCCTGTCCGTGCCGCTTTGCCGACGTACATCGGCGTGAGGCGGTCGTTAAGTGGTTAAACTTACTAAACCCTTGTTGCTAGGCAGTCTTCCTAATCTGCCTCTTCCTATTCCACGGCGTGTTCTGCTCCTTGGTGAGCGGCCCTGTTGCCTTCTGGGAACTGTGTGTGTTCCCAGAACACCACGGGGGCATTCACAGAGCGCAGGAAACTGGCAGTGAAGCCGCAAGGCTCCACTGCCTGTTTCCCTTACTTAGGATGGTGGTGCCGGGACCTGAGAGCCGAGGGACGGGTCGGCCTCAGGCGGCCGACATCGCAGGCACCCAGGACAGGTAAGTACTTATTTAAAGTCAGCAGCTACAATGTTTGTAGCTGCTGACTTTTATTTTTTTTTGTTCAGGGACGGAATCCCGCTTTAATAAATATATATATATATATATATATATATATATATATATATATATATATATATATATATATATATATATATATATATATATATATATATATATATATACACATACATACACACAGTCTAGTGTGTGTGTATGTGTGTGTATATATATATATATATATATTGTGGAGATGTGACCCCACATGTCACAGGTGCATATGAGCAGTGTATGCCTGATTTTGCCAGGAATATTAATTGCACACCTGTGGGCTGGGTTCAAAAACATCCCAGGAATAGAGGTCAGTGCTCAGACTTGGAGACGGCTCCGCCCGGCAGACAGGAAGTCTGGCCTAGGAGGTTGAGAGGGTCCAGGAGATGGCTCCAGGAGAAAGAGAAATTAGGTCTCGGAGTCTAAGACTGCAGGTGGCAGCATGTGTGTGCACGTCTGTAGCAGTCATATGTGGCCCTCAACCAAAACCGCACGGAGCTGACAGTGAGTAAGCCAGGAGGCTATAGTTTGTGTTTATATAGTGATGGTGGAACCCCCCTGTGAGGGAAGATTACTGTTTGAACTTTTTCATTACCTTTAAATAAAAGTGGGATGCCATGCCCTAAAAACGCAGTCTGGAGTGGTACATTTCTAAAAAAACTGCATGCACCACTTACCTTATCACCCCGGATTGTCACTATTGTTACTATATATATATATATATATACACTACCGTTCAAAAGTTTGGGGTCACATTGAAATGTCCTTATTTTTGAAGGAAAAGCACTGTACTTTTAAATGAAGCTAACTTTAAACTAGTCCTAACTTTAAACAAATATACTCTATACATTGCTAATGTGGTAAATGACTATTCTAACTGCAAATGTCTAGTTTTTGGTGCAATATCTACATAGGTGTATAGAGGCCCATTTCCAGCAACTATCACTCCAGTGTTCTAATGGTACAATGTGTTTGCTCATTGGCTCAGAAGGCTAATTGATGATTAGCAAACCCTTGTGCAATCATGTTCACACATCTAAAAACAGTCTAGCTCCTTCCAGAAGCTACAAAACTGACCTTCCTGTGAGCAGATTGAGTTTCTGGAGCATCACATTTGTGGGGTCAATTAAACGCTCAAAATGGCCAGAAAGAGAACTTTCATCTGAAACTCGACAGTCTATTCTTGTTCTTAGAAATGAAGGCTATTCCATGCGAGAAATTGCAAAGAAATTGAAGATTTCCTACAACGGTGTATACTACTCCCTTCAGAGGACAGCACAAACAGGCTCTAACCAGAGTAGAAAAAGAAGTGGGAGGCCGCGTTGCACAACTAACCAAGAAGATAAGCACATTAGAGTCTCTAGTTTGAGAAACAGACGCCTCACAGGTCCCCAACTGGCATCTTCATTAAATAGTACCCGCAAAACACCAGTGTCAACATCTACAGTGAAGAGGCAGCTGCGGGATTTTGGGCTTCAGGGCAGAGTGGCAAAGAAAAAGCCATATCTGAGACTGGCCAATAAAAGAAAAAGATTAAGATGGGCAAAAGAACACAGACATTGGACAGAGGAAGACTGGAAAAAAGTGTTGTGGACGGATGAATCCAAGTTTGAGGTGTTTGGATCACAAAGAACGTTTGTGAGACGCAGAACAAATGAAAAGATGCTGGAAGAATGCCTGACGCCATCTGTTAAGCATGGTGGAGGTAATGTGATGGTCTGGGGTTGCTTTGGTGCTGGTAAGGTGGGAGCTTTGTACAGGGTAAAAGGGATTCTGAATAAGGAAGGCTATCACTCCATTTTGCAACGCCATGCCATACCCAGTGGACAGCGCTTGATTGGAGCCAATTTCATCCTACAACAGGACAATGACCCTAAACACACCTCCAAATTGTGCAAGAACTATTTACAGCAGAAGCAGGCAGCTGGTATTCTATCAGTAATGGAGTGGCCAGCACAGTCACCAGATCTGAACCCCATTGAGCTGTTGTGGGAGCAGCTTGACCGTATGGTACGCCAGAAGTGCCCATCCAACCTATCCAACTTGTGGGAGCTGCTTCTAGAAGCGTGGGGTGCAATTTCTCCAGCTTACCTCAATAAATTAACAGCTGGAATGCCAAAGGTGTGCAATGCTGTAATTGCTGCAAAAGGAGGATTCTTTGATGAAAGCAAAGTTTGATGTAAAAACAATGTTATTTCAAATACAAAAACTTTGATCGATCAATTATCTACTGGGGGGGCGTGGCCAGCACCTGGGATGTGAGGACGTGCTCAGCCTGAGCTCCGTCCATACCGCACAGATCCTGCCAAAATCCTGCGATCCAGGCCGACATCCGAGGGTCCCATATACCCCCACAGTACCCGGAGAGCACTGAGACCATCGGGGGATGGTCAAATACGGCCCACCGATGGAGGAAGCCCCGGGAATCGGGCCGTCAGTACCGCCATACAGGCCGCACCAAAATGGCGCCGATCAGCATGAGGGAGACACACAGCAGCAGGCGGCCTCCACATCCACTCCCTGGAAGCAGCTCAAGGGGAAGGGTGAGTCACAAAGATCCCCCCCTACCTTAAGCCCAGAAGACCCTCTCTCATTCTCCCCTGCAGAGAGACATGATCCTCAATCACCCAGAGCAGACAGGGATGATGCAGGCCCTGCAGAGCCATCACTAGCCCAGATTATGGCAGCCATCCAGCACAGCCATGCATCTCTTACTACACAAATGGACACCATCAAAACAGAATTATCCTTTCTGAAACAGGATGTCCACAATATTCGCCATAGAGTGACTAATGCTGAACAACGTATTAGTGATATGGAGGATGAGACACGTCCCTTACAGGGCTCTGTGAGGGAATTGCGGCAGGCCCATGAATATACTGCAGATAAGCTCACGGATATGGAAGACCGCCTAAGAAGGAACAATTTACGTTTTTTGGGATTCCCAGAGGGTGCTGAGGGCAAAACACCAGAAACATTCATGGAAAGATGGCTACTGAATGAGTTCGGGGCAAACACCTTTTCACCAATGTTCGCCATAGAAAGGGCACACAGAATCCCCGTGCGCCCTCTACCACCTGGGTCCCCACCACGTGCCATGATCATAAAGCTGCTACACTTCCGTGACAGAGAGGCTATTCTCAGAGTAGCTAGAGAAAGGGGCAAAGTTTCCTTTAACGGCAACAACATCACCATTTTCCCAGATTTTTCTGTAGCTACACAGAAGCAGAGAGCCACTTTTCTGGCAATTAAACGCAGGTTACGTGAGCTTCACCTTCCATATGGCATGTTATACCCTGCACGTTTGCGCATCATCTACCAGGGCAAGGCCTATTTCTTTACGGATCCCAGAGAGGCATCACAATGGGTGGACACTTTAGCACATCCGAATCGCAGGAACCAGGATAGGAGGTCTCCCCCCCGATAGAGCCGCAATCTACATGAAGCCCATCTGGCGGCCTTTACTATATCCCATTGCAGCTGTTAAGGGACTTTCTTTACTGCATCCTCAATAGCAGAAAATACATCCCCAACTATACACGGTCAAGACGGGACTATAACTCCTATATCTCACTGAAAAAGAAGACACCTCCTGCGTCACCCTCGGATGCCACTCAGCATCCTATCACCCTCCTTGACTTTTATTTTTCCCTTTTTTTATTATTCTTATTATTATTATTAGATTTTTTTATTTTTTTTTTTTTTTTTTTTTTTTTCTATCACCATAATTTTACAGGCCAGGAGACACCACACATTCTTTATTTTGTGCGGACAAATGCGGATGGAGGCCCAGAGCTGTGGACCTTTCCACGTCTCCTGAAATTAGTTGGCTAGGGGTCTGAGCCATGGCCCTCCTGCCAAATTGGTTTGGTTACGGGAACAAAGCTCTCATATGTTGGGGGATGAGAGCCGGGAGGGTTAGGGAGGGGGGAAAATTTGTTGGGGTACACCTTGAGGGGTTTTGTTACAACGTCATGGTTATCTACAAAAGACGCTGGTATTCAATGGTATATGTATACTTTAAAAATTATTCTTTGGTTCTACAGTTTTTGCAATCTAGGAGTGAGAGTCATAGATTGATGAGTAACATATCAAAGATACTTGTGTTTGGGTCTATTTCCCAGGGCTCGCTGGACCTTGTCCGGGGCTGGGCTGTGGCGGGCAGTGGGAAATGGACACGAGTAATTATAAATTGTTTATACGCATGTCTAAGCTCCGTATAGTTTCATGGAATGTTAGGGGGCTTAACTCCAAAGTCAAAAGGTCACTGATGTTTGATTATTTGGCAAGACATGGTCCACACGTGATCCTCCTCCAGGAAACCCACCTACAGGGATCAAGAGTAATGGCTTTAAAGAGAGCTAAAATTGCCTATGCAATACATTCTACTTACTCCACATATGCAAGAGGCACGTCTATTCTTATAGCAAAATCGGCCCCTATCACCATAAAACATATTAAAACTGACCCTAATGGATGTTTTGTTATTGTGGTAATTGAATTATGGGGTAAGCCCTATACGGTCACAAGTCTCTATGTCCCACCACCTTTCACTAAATTGTTCTTTGAACGGGTAATGAGCTCCATCCTAGCAATAGCAGAAGGCCCTCTGTTGATAGCAGGGGACTTCAACACGGTACTCGACAATTCCATAGACAGGTTCAAGTGCTCTACATTGCCCCCCACTCCCCTGTGCTCTTTTCTGGCCCAATTTGATCTTGTGGAGACCTGGAGGTGGAAGCACGCAGACGGGAGGGAGTACTCATGTCAGTCTGAAACGCATGGTACTCTCTCCCGAATAGACCTATGTTTGGCTTCATCCGAGTTATTGAATAGAGTGACTGAGGCCAGATATCTCCCAAGGGCCGTGTCTGATCATTCCCCTTTAATGGTGGACCTTACCCTGGGTCCCCCCACCTCATACCGCATGTGGCGACTAAGCCCACTGTGGTTAGCAGATCAGATGGTGGTGGACCAGGGCACAGTAGAAATGAAAGCATATTGGCTACGTAACCGTCAGAATGTCTCTGTCCCATTGACCTGGGATGCCTTTAAGGCCACCACGCGTGGCATTTTTGCTGCGGCGATTGGGCAGGCTCGTAAGGCATCCCAGTCCAAATTAAAGGACGCGGAGAAGGATCTTAGGGTGGCCGAGGCTGCTTACTCGGCCAATCCTTCCCCAGCAACACACAATATCTGGAAACATAGATCCAGAGACCTGGATCTAGTCCTTTTAGAGCGCACTCAGAAGAAATTGCTGTATCAAAACCAGCGAATCTTTGAGTTTGGAGACAAAAATAGCCGATTATTAGCGTATTTATCTAGGCCTGATTATCAACCGTGCAGTATTCCAAGAATTAAGAATACAATAGGTACAGTGGTGGAACAGAGTGGGGAAATAGTCGATGCCTTTGTGAAATTTTACTCCTCATTATATGCTACCAAAGCTCACTATACTATTGTAGAACTAGATGACTACTTGGCCGGCATCACGCTACCAAGGCTCCAAGAGGAACAGGCCGCACTTCTTGATGATCCTCTGACGGAGGAAGAGATTGGAGAAGCCATACAGTCCTTTGCCAGAAACAAAACACCGGGACTGGATGGCTTCCCCATAGAATGGTATATACAGTTTAAGGAACTTTTGATACCCCATTTACTGAGAGTTTATAATTTTGCTATGAAAACGGGACAGTTACCACCCTCTATGTCAGAAGCATTGATTGTCCTCATTCCCAAGCCTCATAAAGACCACCTATTATGCGAATCATATAGACCAATATCCTTAATTAACTCAGATGTCAAAATTCTAGCCAAAGTGCTCGCCCGGAGATTAAACTCAGTTATCACCACTATTATTGGGGCGGATCAGACTGGATTCATTCCAGGACGATCAACATCCATAAATTTACGGAGACTGTTCACAAACCTGCAGGCCACCCATGATGTCGTGGGGAATAGAGCGGTGCTGGCCTTAGACGCGCATAAGGCATTCGATTCGGTCGAATGGCCTTATCTCCTGGAAGTCCTGGCGAAATTTGGGTTCGGAAATACCTTTATCAAGTGGGTTCAACTTTTATATTCGCAGCCTACTGCCAGGCTGCGGATAAATACATCAGTAACCGATCCATTCCTGATTAAAAGGGGTACTAGGCAGGGCTGCCCCCTGTCGCCGTTGCTATTTGCAATTGCGATAGAACCTCTGGCGGCACTGATAAGATCCAGTGGGGAAGTAAAGGGACTGATGATTGGGGGCCTAGAAGAGAAAGTATCTCTATACGCGGACGACATGTTAATATACTTGGCAGACCCCCAATCATCTCTCCCAACCCTGCTGGAAATTATTCGACAGTTCGGCCTCTTCTCAGGGTTTCAAGTCAATTGGGACAAATCCCTTATGTTTAAGATAGATCAGGAGGCGGTGTTTACACCTCCTTCCTCTTGCCCGCTACAAATAGTTGATTCCTTCAGATACCTGGGGGTCATGATCCAACATCCTCTGTCCTCCTATAGCAAATATAATCTAGACCCACTTATTAATAGAATGAAGACCACACTGAAGACATGGACCAATCTTCCCTTAACGATACTAGGTAGGATAAATATCTTTAAAATGATATTCCTCCCACGTTTCCTATACCTACTATGCAATTCACCAGTATATATCACCAAAACTAAATTTAAAGAGATTGACTCTATTCTTATCGCCTTCATTTGGAAGGGGGGAGCAGTGAGAATTGCAAAAAATACTCTTCAACTGCCGGTGTTGGAGGGAGGATTGGCACTACCATGTCTTCAGACATACTACATTGCCGCACAACTGGTCCATGCCCATTGGTGGTTCTTCCCTGAAGCCAACAATGCGGCTACCTCCCTAGAAGCAGCCATACTCACTTCGTACGAATCCCTGCAGTATCTGGTCCACCGCCTATCTCTTAGAGGGAGGGAAAGCACTAAAATCCTTGAAATGACTCTACGGATTCTCAAGCTAACTAAAATGCTGCCGGATACTGAGCACCGTACCTACTCTCCAAATACTCCACTATGGGGGAATCCAAATTTACAGGAATTCGCCCGTAGGACAGATGGGGAATATTGGTCGAAAAAAGGGGTAAAAACCATAATGCATCTATTCTCAAATAATACGTTTAGGTCATTTGAGGAATTTCGCCAGGACTACCAGCTGCCACGCACAGCCTATTTTCACTACTTGCAAATACGCCACACAGCAACCACTCAGTTTGGGTTGCGAAATATAACTGTCCGGTTATCTCCGCTAGAGCAATTACTAATAGATCCTTCCCACGACAAACTGATCTCCACATACTATAAGAATCTACTGCACACCACAACGCATAGACTCAGCAACACGCTCACTAAGTGGAAAGCTGATATCCCTGAGCTGACAGAGGATATCTGGCAGGACATACTTCCCCTCCAGGTCCCCTCTGTCATCTCTTCCAGGGACAGGGTCATACAAACCAAACTATTATACAGAGCATACTTTACGCCATCCTTATTATTCAAACTCAGAAAACTACCATCGGCAATGTGCTCCAGATGCAGCATTATAAAGGCCACCTTCTTCCACTTGATATGGGAATGCACCGAGATCAGGCGGTTCTGGTCAGAGGTTACTGCCTTTGTCAGTTCCCTGACCCAATTGCCTAATATCTGCAACCCCCTGAGATGCCTACTAGGATATGTGGACGATGAGAGTATATCTAAAAACATGCAAACTTTCCTGAGAATTGTGTTATTTTATGCCAAAAAATCTATTACGATTCATTGGAAATCACAATCCCCACCCACGATAGCATTCTGGCTGAACATGGTTAATCAGGCTATACCATTATATAAATTAACATACGAAGCCAGAGGATGCCCAAAAAAATTTCACAAAATATGGGGTCTGTGGACTAACTCCGAAAACACTATTACACCTACCATACAAAGTTAATAAAGAAGCTCCAGTCAATGATACCAAGTTTGATGAAAACTGAATACCAAAATGCAGCTGTACAATATGAAAACATGTATGCCAAATATATACCAGTGTCTTATACTCTGTATTATGAAGAGCAATGTTTGCTCGAAATGTGTGTTTTTTGTGTTTGTATGTCTGTTTGTACCATAAAACCAAATAAAAATTTACCTTTAAAAAAAAAAATTATCTACTGGTTGTGCCACATCCTAAATATCAAACTTGAAACAGAAGAAATTCCCCTAGCGGACTTTAAAGGCACATTTAAGAAAACTGTTTAAAGAGGTATATAGAGTAGATAACAATTTATTAATGGCAAAAAATAATCAAATACATCACATAGTCACATGATTAAAAATAAGGAATGCAGTTCCATAAATACACAGACAAATGATACCAATGCATTGCACCCGACGCGTTTCGGAGTTACTTATGCCTCCTTCTTCAGGGGTGATTGTAGGGTTCACAACAAGAATTTTATTGGTATCTATGGGTATAGATTATGCATTCCAAGACGAATTTAAAAGCAACAAAAAGGTATTGACATACTGCCCATCGGACGCGTTCCCTGGTCGTAATGTGTGGAGCCTTAGTAAGGTGTGACAGCAGTATTCACAAAGCCACTATCGAGGTGGAGGTGTAACAGTGGTTTTATTCTTCCTACCAATGGGAGGGAGGGCCCAATGTAAACGGGCGTATAGTAGTTTTGACCTGAAGTCACACTGGGGCCGGGGCGGAGCCAGCAGCTGATATGTGAGCAGCACTGAGACAGAGCTCCCTGCAGGACAACTAATCCTTCAGACATCCTGGGTGTCAGAGACACAGATTCTCCACACCAAAGCCTTCAATACCCTCTCTGGACCTGGCTGAACACGGCAGTATGGTTAAATATGGGCGAGCACCCATGGAATCCTCAGCAGACCGTCTCTCTCAGTATGCCTGGGGATCTCAAGATGGCCGCGGCCATGAGGCAGAGGAAAGACACCACAGCAATACACAGCAGAGCGGACCAGATAAATCCCCTTCTCACTCTGGCAAGGTAAGCCCACTGCCTCCTAGAACTAAGGGAATGAGGAAAGGACTCTCCCTGGATGGGTTACCACAGGAAGAAATGGGAGATATAATGCCAGAGGAGGGGGAGGGGGAGCCATCTCTGAAACAGATTATGGAAGCTATATGTACCTGCCAGGCCACACTGACTGAACACATTGATGGCATAAGGGCTGAGATGTCGTTTTTAAAGAATGATGTACAGAATATTAGAGAAAGGGCCACTGAAGCTGAACACAGAATTAGTGACCTGGAAGATGTAGTCCGCCCTTTGGAGAATAAAGTTCAACACATCCACCTTGAAGTGAATGCTCACACAGATAAGCTCAGTGATATGGAAGACCGCCAAAGGAGGAACAATATTCGCCTGGTTGGTTTCCCTGAGAAGGCAGAGGGCAAACAACCTGAAGACTTCCTTGAAATGTGGCTTAAGGAAAATATGGCGAACGATACCTTTTCACGCTTATTCGCCATAGAGAGGGCTCATAGGGTGCCATCTAAACCTCCCTCTCCTGGGTCTCACCCGCGTCCAATGATAGCCCGGATTCTACATTTTAGAGACCGTGAAAATATCCTTCGCGCTGCCCGCACTATAGGAGACTTGCAATTTAATGGTAACCGAATTTCAATCTACCCTGACTTTTCTGCTGCTACGCAGAAACAGAGAGCCAGTTTTGTGCATGTCAAGAAAAGACTCAGAGATCTCCAGCTGGCCTATAGCATGTTGTATCCTGCAAAACTGAGAGTGGTGGATAGGGGAAAAGTTTCCTTCTTTAGCTCTCCCATTGAAGCCTCTCGCTGGCTGGACACTAGGGGGCGCAATAGCCCTGAAGATAGACGCTGAAAGAAAGACACACATCCTTTTGATGGATGCCACTGCAGCATACCTCTCCAATCTTCTTTTGCTTATCAGTCATGAGACTCAAAATAGTGTCCTTCAGCTCTGACACCTCAACTACACCGTGCTTGTCCTGCTCGGTTCTACATGTTGGTTCAAAGTTCATTCTACTAAATTTCTCTTGGATACAAGAGGTTTTTTTCTCCTTCCTTTTATTATTTTAAATTTTTATTATTATTTTTTTTTTTTTTTGGGGGGGGAACTTTATTATCTACTCCCCTGAGTATATTACTGAACTGTGTATTGCTGGGAACTTGTACTTTTAAGATCCTTTTATACAGAAGAAGAGGAGGTGTTTTTTTTTTCTTTTTCTTCTTTTCTGTTTTTTTTGTCGCCGGTATTGGCTACAGAAATTATTTCCCTAATACATACAGGGAGGGCAGGGGGCGGTGGTTCACTCTTTTTGTTTTTCCCCTTACCACCGCAAGATTCACTACAAACTGGTAAGCAGTGGGTCCCCCCCTGCTGAAGAACTATAACTTCAGAAATTGACCACGACCTATGACCCTCTGAGGTCATTTATTATTGTTATAGTTATGGGATATGGGCGCACGGCATGTTGGGGCTGTGTGCAGGGTGGGAAGGGAAGGGAAGTTATGCTCTGTTGGTTCGTGCTGTGTGCTGTTGTCTCTCTCTGTTTTAGTCCTCACAGATTGAAGTGGCTGGCCAAAAGCTGGTTAGCCGATGCTCTCCTAGGAAGCGAGTCCTGGTATCACTCCTCTTTCAATGGCGGGTAAGATAAATATATTATCATGGAATGTCCGTGGTATGAACTCAAAGATAAAGAGGTCTCTTGTCTTTGACTTTATCCGAAGATATAAACCCCATATTGTCCTGAAGTCACACTGGGGCCAAATGTGTATCCTGGTCCGCCTACAATTGTAAAGCACAATAGCTGATGGTGAATATAAATCGAGTGTGGTCCAAATAACAAGTATTTGCAGCACCTCACACCGAAAGCGTCCTGTCAGCAGCAGATCTCAATACCTTTTTGTTGCTTTTAAATTCGTCTTGGAATGCATAATCTATACCCATAGATACCAATAAAATTCTTGTTGTGAACCCTACAATCACCCCTGAAGAAGGAGGCATAAGTAACTCCGAAACGCGTCGGGTGCAATGCATTGGTATCATTTGTCTGTGTATTTATGGAACTGCATTCCTTATTTTTAATCATGTGACTATGTGATGTATTTGATTATTTTTTGCCATTAATAAATTGTTATCTACTCTATATACCTCTTTAAACAGTTTTCTTAAATGTGCCTTTAAAGTCCGCTAGGGGAATTTCTCTTATTTCAAATACAAATCATTATTTCTAACCTTGTCAATGTCTTGACTCTATTTTCTATTCATTTCACAACGTATGGTGGTGAATAAGTGTGACTTTTCATGGAAAACACAAAATTGTTTGGGTGACCCCAAACTTTTGAACGGTAGTGTATATATGTGTGTGTATATATATATATATATATATATAAAATAATCAAGTGGGATTGCTGCACAAAAATAATTTTAATGAAAAACGAATAACATCAAAAAGATAAGGCAGTCATGGTAACCGTTTCGAGCTAATACAGATCACGCCCTTCAAAAACTCATGCCTGTAATTTACCACATGATGGAATATATAGCTCATCGTCAGTCGAATAAACAATCAAACAATCTGGAATCAATTAATTGATTAGTAGATGATTGTATGAAACTCTGTGTGAATACCTAATGTGATACAATCTTGGAACGAAAGGTCAACAGTTATGTCAGTATTCTCACACCACACAGAATATATCAATCGGGAATCCTGAAAATATTGAAAAATGAACATAAAATAAATCAAAATGATATATTTAATGAAAAAATAAAAAATAAAACGATCACAATCTATAAATCCACATATGATGGTACATAAAGACATGTGATAGATGTCTACCATAAACTATAAACAGCACCGATACTCTCGAATCATTAGAATGATGATGACCACAGGCGGCTCGTTTTCTTATACCGATGAAGACAAAGCCCGGATATATACAGGATCTAGGGATTTTCTCATTGAGAGTTCATCCCCACAACTGACACGTAAGTTGGAAAATTCATAACAACTTACATCTATGGAGCTACATGAGTTAACGCTAGCCAAGTACTACAAGTCACAGCTTATACCTCGTGGACTCAGGGTACGCATAGTGCCACCTTTATTTGCTCAAAACGAGGATTTCAAGAAAAGATTTACACAGATTATCAACAAGTGTTTGGCAGAAACCATGAACCAGACCGAGACAGAAGTACAGTAAAATCACATTTGTTTATTGATAAAAATAAAAACGTAAATGGAGTAAGAGCAAGCAAGATAAGGAGCCAGAAGGGATGTCAGTAAAGCCAGTCTTTAAATAGGAACGCAGGAGATGGTTGTTGGCAAATGTAGCTTGTCTAGGGATATTTTTAGACCCTTGATAAGTCTGCATAAGATGTACCTTACAATCCCCACAGGCCTGTGAGATTAACCCATTGAGACAAATGATAAAAAACTGCGAAAGTCTCGCCGAGCAAATCTAATCTTTATTCTTTGGTGTGAATATTTAAAGGGGGCTTTCAGAAACTACCGCCCCTTGACCGCGTCATACAAATTATCCAATAAAATACAGAAACAATTTATGACAAAAGTGAAACTAATTATTTTTAAGATATCACGTGCTTTACAGGAAACGAAACACAAAAGATAACAGGGATGTGAGAAACTAAACTAGATTACATTACACTCCTAGTAATATGTGAAATAGAGTACAGGGAAAAACACAAAATGGAAACTAAATTATAAAATGGATGTGGTTAAGCTAAATATCCCTTCAATGGTTTCTTGTGATGTGACCAAGGCGAAGGCAGGAATGAAGTGAGCTGGAGATCTTTAAGTAGGCGGGCCTGACGAGCAGATCCAAAACAGCTGGTTAACTGTGAGTAGATAAGAGCTGGCAATTAGCTGACAGCTGAGCGGCCAGCTCAGAGAAGGAAGGGCTAAGCCAGCCCTTACAGTACCCCCCTTCTCAACGACCCCTCCCCCTCGGAGACCACCGTGCTTGAGGGGAAAACGTCTATGGAGATCACGGAGGAGGGCAGGAGCATGTACGTCCGAGGATGAGACCCAGGAGCGTTCCTCCGGACCGTACCCCTTCCAATGCACCAGGTACTGTATGCGCCCATGGAACCTACTATAGTTAACAATGGATTGTACCTCATACTCATGGTTCTCAACCTGTATAGGGTGAGGACATGGCACAGAGGTGGTAAAGCGGTTGCAGACCAACAGTTTAAGGAATCGTGAAACACATTTGAGATGCGCATACTAGGAGGAAGGTCCAACGCGTAAGCCACTGGGTTAATCCTGCGAAGGATACGGAAAGGCCCGATAAACCGAGGTACGTACTTCAGTGAGGGAACACGTAGTCAGAGGTTTTGAGATAACAGCCAGATCCTGTTCCAAACCTGGTAGGAGGGTGCAGGCAGGCGTCTGCGGTCAGCATGGAGTCGTCTGTACCTATCATTAGCATGACGCAAAGCCTCTTGGATTTGTGCCCAAGTGGAACGAAGACCACAGAGATGCTCCTCTAGCACAGGAATACTCTGCGGAACAAACGAGTCAGGCAACATGGAAGGTTGGAACCCATAAATCGCCATAAACAGAGAAAATCGGGAAGCAGAATTCAAGGCACTGTTGTGAGCAAACTTCCCATGGTAATAGGTCTGACCAGTTGTTGTGATCAGAAATATAGCAACGTAGGAATTGCTCAAAGGACTGATTGGCTCGTTCTGCGGCCCCATTAGACTGCGGGTGATACGCAGAGGAGAAAGCAAGCTGAATTCCCAGCTGTGCACAAAAGGCTCGCCAGAACCGGGGCACAAACTGACTACCCCTCTCTGAGACAATCACCTTGGGTAGCCCATGTAAGCAAAAGATCTTCCGAGCAAAAATGGAAGCCAGTTCCTTAGAAGTGGGCAACTTAAGTGGAATAAATTGACACATCTTTGAGAACCGGTCAACCACCAGAAGGATAACTGTGTTGCCTTGGGAGTTGGGCAACTCCACAATGAAATCCATAGACAGGTGGGTCCAGGGCCTCTCTCGATTGGGTATGGGTTGTAGGAGGCCCACTGGAAGGTGTGGTGGAGTCTTACTCTGAGCACACATGGAACAGGCAGCTATGAAGGCAGTTACATCAGCACGTAGACTAGGCCACCAGAATTGTTGGGAAGTGGCCCAAAAGAGTTGATTCTTACCAGGGTTGCCAGCTGCCTTGGGAGAATAAGTCTGGAGCACGGCAGTATGGAGACACTCTGGGACAAAGCAGCGGTCACAAGGTTTCCCAGGAGGAGCATGGACCGGAGCAGCAAGAATTTTGTCACCCAAAGGAGAAGTAAGACTGGTGCGAACCGTAGCCAGAATACAATCAGGAGGAATCCTAGGAACTGGAACCGACTCCAACTTGGAAGTGGAGAAAAATTGTTGTGATAAGGCGTCAGCCCTTACATTCTTGGTACAGGGTAAGAATGAGACAATGCAATTGAAACTAGACAAGAAAAGAGCCCATCGCGCCCTTCTGGGAGAGAGGCGTTTAGCCTCAGACAACTATGGTTAGTAAGAATGAGAACCGGCACAGTGGTACCTTCGAGGAGATGTCTCCATTCTTTCAGGGCTAAAATGATTGCCAACAGCTCTGTCACCAATCTCGTAATTGCACTCAGCAGGTGACATTTTCTTGGAAAAGTAGCCACAAGGATGCATAGCACTCTGAGGTAGGACGATGAGACAGAAGGGCGCCAACACCAGTCTCAGAAGCATCAACCTCAAGGATAAAAGGTAACGTAGGATCAGGATGTGCCAACACAGGAACAAAGGCAGCCTTGAGACTTTCAAAGGTCTTAATGGACTCAGGAGACCACCTCTGTGGGTTACCATTCTTAATTGTCATATCGGTCAGGGGCTTGACCAGAGACGAGAAGTTACAAATAACCTTCCGATAATAGTTGGCAAAACCCAGGAAACGCTGCAGAGGACGTAACCCCACGGGTCGAGGCCACTGTAGGATTGCCGAAAGTTTCTCTGGGTCCATCGAAAAACCAGCAGTGGAAATGACATAGCCCAGGAATTTAACCTGTTCCCGATGGAACTCGCACATCTCCAGTTTACAATAGAGATTGTTCTCTCATTTTCTGAAGCACACGACAGACATCTTTGTGGTGGCTCTCCAGGGACTTGGAAAATATGAGGATATCATCGAGATAAACCACCACACATAACTGCAACAAATCACGGAGGACATCGTTAATAAATTCCTGGAAAACTGCCGGGGCGTTACAAAAGCCAAAAGGCATTACGAGATACTAATAATGGCCTGTTCTGGTATTAAACGCATTTTTCCACTCGTTGCCCTCCTTAATCCTCACGAGATTGTAAGCCCCTCTCAGATCAAGCCTAGTGAAACGATTGAGACCCCTATAATCAATACAAGGTCTCAGTTCACCGCTCCTCTTCTTCACAAAGAAGAAACCAGCAGGAGACGAGGATTTGTGGATGAATCCCAGAGAAAGTGCATCTGCAACATACTCCATGGCTTTATCCTCCAAGACCGACAAAGGGTAAACCCAGCCACGAGGGGGAGTGGCACCAGGTTGAAGGTCAATTGCGCAATCATGCGGCCGGTGTGGAGGCAAACTACCGGCTTGACCTTTGTTAAAGACATCGCTAAAATCACGGTACTCCTCTGGCAGGGAGGAGAGTGAAGAGGTACACAGGACCTTGGCTACCTCTCGGAAGCATGTTTCACTGCATTGTGGTGACCAGGAGAGAACCTCAGCATGGAGCCAATCAAAAAGAGGGATTGTGCCTCTGTAACCGAGGATAACCAATAACCAGCGGAAACTTAAGAGAGGAAATCACTTGGAATTGGATTATCTCATGGTGAAGAGCCCCTACGGCCATGGACAACGGAACCGTTTCATGAGTCACATGGGCAGGCTGTAGAGGTCTCCAGTCAAGAGCCTCAATGGCAAGTGGAATGTCACGCAGCTGCAGTGGAATCGAGTGCTTTGATACAAAGGTAGCATCAATGAACAGGCCAGCAGCCTCAGAGTTGATTAGAGCCTGTTTTACGATAGACGACTCAGCCCAAGAAAGGGTGACCGAAGCCAGGGGCTTATCCTTCTGGATTACTGGGGACAACACACCACCTAAGGTCTGTCCATGACAGGACCTCAAGGTTCAGGTGTTCCCAGGACGGGTAGGACAAGACTTCAAAAAGTGACCTGCCTGGCCACAATAAAGGCACAATCTCTCCCTCCTCCTAAAGGCTCTCTCATCCGCAGAGAGACGCGTGAAGCCCAAGTGCATAGGTTCATCTTCACTGACTGACTCGGTGCCAGGAGGCCTGGGAGGTGAGGAAGGCACGGGTGGGACTGCAAAGCTCGGAGGCAAACGTACAGGAGACTTCCGCAAGTGCTCCTTAAAAGAAAGTCTTTATCTGAGTCTGGAGTCAATGAGGATGGCAAACGAGATCAAGCTCTCCAGCTCAGTGGGTATATCTCGGGCTGCTATCTTATCCTTGATGGAATCTGAGAGACCATGAGAAAAAGCAGCCACGAGGGGCTCATTGTTCCAAGCAACCTCTGCTGCCAGAGTACAGAACTCAATGGCCTAGTCGGCAACAGTTCTCGTACTCTGATGGACAATGAGGCACTTGGCAGCAGAAGCAGAGCTTGCGGAAACGTCAAATACCCTTTTAAAGGAGGCCACAAACTTAGGGTAACTCAAGACAACAGGTTTTTGCATCTCCCAAAGAGGGTTAGCCCAGGCTAAGGCTATCTCAGAAAGCAAAGATATCACAAACCCTACTTTGCTTCTGTCTATGGGAAACACCTGAGGCAGCATCTCAAAGTATATCTCAACTTTGTTGAGAAAACCTCTGCATTGAACTGGATCGCCCTCAAATCGCTGGGGAAGCGGGGCGAAATCAGACATATCTCTTATAGAGGTAATACTCAAGGCGGGTGCCTGCACAGAGACTGGTGCAGCAGCAGGGACGGCCTGCAACTCAGGTTGTACCGGAGCAGCCACAGTGGGGGATTCCAGGTGAGCCATGTGACTCAGGAGCGTTTGTAACGCCATGGCAAACTGATCCATGCGGTGATCTTGCTCATCCAATCTGGAATAAATATTACCAACAAGTGGATTGACTGTATCTTCTCAATTCATGGCCTTCGCCTACTGTCAGAAACCATGAACCAGACTGAGACAGAAGTACAGTAAAATCACACTTGTTTATTAATAAAAATAAAAAGGTAATTGGAGTAAGCGTAGTCAAAGCATAGCCAGAGTTCAGTAACAGGATCGGGTAGTCAGCCAAGCCAGAGTTCAGTAACCAGATCGGGTAATCACCCAGGCCAGAAGTCAGGGATCCAAGCAGAGGAACAGCAAGCAGGATAAGGAGCCAGAAGGGATTTCAGCAAAGCCAGTCTTTAAACAGGAATGCAGGAGATGGTTTCTTGTGATGTGACCAAGGCGAAGGCAGGAATGAAGTGAGCTGGAGATCTTTAAGTAGGGGGACTGACAAGCAGATCCACAGCAGCTGGTTAACTGTGGAGAGAGATGAGAGCTGGCAATTAGCCGACAGCTGAGCGGCCAGCTCAGAGAAGGAAGGGCTGAGCCAGCCCTGATAGTGTTGTTTTGATCGAATTACCTTGACAGTGGAATTTTTACAGATGGAACGCATCACATTTTCCAAGGATATTGCTGCCCTAGAGACAATTATCTGACCTAATGGGACAAGAGGAGTTCCTTAAAACAAAAAAACTTTGGATGATAAACTAATGGTACATAGGAAAAACACAGAGGCACGCAAACGAGCTAAAATGGATGATTACATAAACAATCCAGTGTATAATTGAGCAGAACCCAATCGTTTACGAGCAAGGTTCAGAAATCCACGACGGAATCAACAATTATCTACATTCAATTCATCTATGGCATCTACAGGCTCTTTCACTAATGCCGCCCGAGAATCTTTTTTGGAGTGGGGTCCCCCCAAATTCACACACAGGAGAGGAGGCAAGAAGAACCAAAGGTGTGACAACAAGAGCTATTGTGACCAGGAACAGAGGACATAACTACATGTGTGGTACATAATATCTCATCTGTTTCCTTAAGTGATATAGAATTGCAGATTTTGAACAAAGGTCTTAATTTCTGTCCTAAGGCTAAGATGGATACAATTGTACTGAGACAGGATTATTTTAATTATTATTTTAATAACAGGGTTATTTTAGACATGTTCGTTTAAAAGCTTTTTATTCCTCTAGACCTGCTGTTAACAATGTCAGCCCGCTGTCTTTATCTATCTATTTCTAACTTGGAATTACAAAACAAAAGCAGTTTTGTTCCACTAACATCTTGTGCCGCAACTGAATTATTCATTAGCAAGGTGAGGAGGATATTAACCTTTTCTTGCATAATCAAACCGGGAGGGGATCATATACCTAACAATTTGAGTCGGGAGGAAGCTACAGCTCTTACTGCTTTGTCCACATGGAAAGAGATCACTATCAAGCCGGCCGATGAGGGGGATCAATAGTGATAATGGATACAGAACATTATGAGAGGGATATTTACAGACAACTTGCAGATACCGATGTATATACCAGAATGCCTTTCATTTCTCAACTTCATCCATTTTCTAATAAAATAATTAATATCATTAAAAAACACTGGTCAACCTTGAATAGCAGTTACCCTTCGGTCCCTGAATTTTACAATCCTCCATTATCCTCATACCACTGAGGGAGGACTATCCGTGATAAATTAGTAAAATCTGACCAATATTCTACACCTATTCCTTGTGTGACTTTTTATGTCCTAAAAACAAGGCATTAATCCCTTGTCTTTGCTGTATACTGTGTACAAGTATGATTAAAGGCAAAAGTTGTTCTCATCCTCAAAAAGGTTGACATATCAATAAAAGATTATTATACCTGCCAATCCTCCTATGTCATATACATCATTAAGTGCCTTTGTGGTCTCCTTTTATGTAGGAGAGACCACACAGAAAATAAAAGATCGCATAGTAAGACACAAATATTCCATCAGGGATATGTTGGATAAACTACCACTAGCTAGACAGACACTTTATGGAAAAAGGGCATACAGTATAGCAGCTTAGATTAATGGTAATTGATGGTGTATCTATTGAGATAACGAGAGGTGAATTTGATACATTGGCTCGATACTCTTCAACCTAAGGCGTTAAATTCTGATTTTGACTTGTATTTATTTCTTTGAGTTGATATATCATTTTTTTATATATTTATTAGTTCAGGATCACATATTATTGTTTATGGTAGACATATCTTTATGTACTATCATGTGGATTTCCAGATTATTAATTGTGGTACAGTTTTATTCTTTATTTTTTCGTTAAATATATATTTTGATTTATTTTATGTTCATTTTTAACTGTTTTCAGGATTCCCGATTGATATATTCTGTGTGGTGTGACAATACTGACATAACTGTTGACCTTTCATTCCAAGATTGTATCACATTCTGTATTCACACAGTTTCATACAATGATCTACTAATTAATTGATTCCAGATTGATTGTTTAATCGACTGACGACGAGCAATATATATTCCACCATGTATGTGGTCATTTATAGGCACAAGGTTTTGAAGAAGGGCGTGATCTGTATTAGCCCGAAACTGTTACCATCACTGCCTTATTTTTTTTATGTCTTTTTAAAGGTTTTCATTTTTTTTCATTAATAATATTTTTCCCACTTTATTTATTCTATTTAAGCCCTTGAAAAGGCTTGATTGCTTTTGCACATACTGCTGTGACCAATGTACACCTTGAACTATATATATATATATATATATATATATATATATATATATATATATATATATATATACACACAGTGGCTTGCGAAAGTATTCGGCCCCCTTGAACTTTTCAACCTTTTGCCACATAAAATTTTAATTTTTTGTGAAGAATCACCAACAAGTGGGACACAATTGTGAAGTGGAACGAAATCTATTGGATATTTTAAACTTTTTTAGCAATTAAAAAACTGAAAAGTGGTGCGTGCAAAATTATTTGGCCTCTTTACTTTCAGTGCAGCAAACTCACTCCAGAAGTTCAGCGAGGATCTCTGAATGATCCAATGTTGTCCTAAATGACTGATGGTGATAAATAGAATCCACCTGTGTGTAATCAAGTCTCTGTATAAATGCACCTGCTCTGTGATAGTCTCAGGGTTCTGTTGAAAGCGCAGAGAGCATCATGAAGACCAAGGAACACACCAGGCAGGTCCGTAATACTGTTGTGGAGAAGTTTAAAGCTGGATTTGGATACAAAAAGATTTCCCAAGCTTTAAACATCCCAAGGAGCACTGTGCAAGCGATCATTTTGAAATGGAAGGAGTATCAGACCACTGCAAATCTACCAAGACCTGGCTGTTCCTCTAAACTTTCAGCTCAGACAAGGAGAAGACTGATCAGAGATGCAGCCAAGAGGCCCATGATCACTCTGGATGAACTACAGAGAACTACAGCTGAGGTGGGAGAGTCTGTCCATAGGACAACAATCAGTCGTACACTGCACAAATCTGGCCTTTATGGAAGAGTGGCAAGAAGAAAGCCATTTCTCAAAGATATCCATAAAAAGTCTCGTCTAAAGTTTGCCACAAGCCACCTGGGAGACACACCAAACATGTGGAAGAAGGTGCTCTGGTCCGATGAAACCAAAATCAAACTTTTTGGCCACAATGCAAAACGATATGTTTGGCGTAAAAGCAACACAGCTCATCACACTCAACACACCATCCCCACTGTCAAACATGGTGGTGGCAGCATCATGGTTTGGGCCTGCTTTTCTTCAGCAGGGACAGGGAAGATAGTTAAAATTGAGGGAAAGATGGATGCAGCCAAATACAGGACCATTCTGGATGAGAACCTGTTGGAGTCTGCAAAAGACCTGAAACTGGGACGGAGATTTATCTTCCAACAAGACAATGATCCCAAACATACAGCAAAATCTACAAAGGAATGGTTCACAAATAAACGTATCCAGGTGTTAGAATGGCCAAGTCAAAGTCCAGACCTTAGCATAAGAAGATTTGCGTTGCGCTTGATTATATGTCATACGGAGAAATATCCAAAATCCTTTGTAAAGAAATCAATATACCTCACTATTCACATACATTGTGTATAATTGTGCAAGAAAAATATATTTATATGTAAAAAAATCTAGTTATTTAAATTGAGCTTGAGAAATATCTAAATCCTCATGTGAAAAAATAATTAGCATCACTTCCATGCAATATGCATACAGTATATGTATAAACCTGTGAACAGTTAAATATAAAGTGCATACATGCACCTTAAATGGTGCCAAAAGATATATATAAACAATCGTGCATAAATTATATATCAAAGTGGTGACAAAAACATAAAGAAAGCATGCACTGCTCCTATAACGTGCAACATGCAAACATCAAAAAACGCGCACTGCGTTTGGATAGATGTGATCCACAGTTCTCATATAAGTGTCCCAAAAATGAAAATAAAAATAAAACTAAAAAGTGCTTCCGTGTCCATAAATATTAATAAACGTCCAAATCCTCCAATGTGCTGAATTCCAGTGCCTTAGACAACCGTGATGTGCCTCAGTGCCCCCCCACAGTGGTTGCGCTCACCTTAGAGCGTGTGACACAGTGTTTAACTTGTGTCAAAACACGCTGTGTAGTCACCCCCTGGGCTATGTGTGGTAAGCTAGATCGATCTCCACTCTGGGTCAGTTAGGCTCCATAGACATATTTCCTGGGTGCTAATGTGCACCAAACAATCGAGAGCTCTATAGGGTATACCGAATGGTCTGCCGCGGGGTATGTGCTTTTCCCGGCTCAGCTGTTCGCTATTCTGCTGTACGCTGCTCACTCCGTCCTGGCCCCTCCCCTACGCGTGTTCGACACAGGGAGTCACGTGTCTTCATCAGGGGGATGTCCAGACCTGAATCCAATCGAGAATCTGTGGAAAGAGCTGAAAACTGCTGTTCACAAACGCTCTCCATCCAACCTCACTGAGCTCAAGCTGTTTTGCAAGGAAGAATGGGCAAGAATTTCAGTCTCTCGATGTGCAAAACTGATAGAGACATACCCCAAGCGACTTGCAGCTGTAATCGCAGCAAAAGGTGGCTCTACAAAGTATTAACGCAAGGGGCCGAATAATTTTGCACGCCCCACTTTTCATTTTTTTTATTAGTTAAAAACGTTTCAAAAATCCAAGAGATTTCGTTCCACTTCACAATTGTGTCCCACTTGTTGGTGATTCTTCACAAAAAATAAAAATTTTATATCTTTATGTTTGAAGCCTGAAATGTGGCAAAAGGTTGAAAAGTTCAAGGGGGCCGAATACTTTCGCAAGCCACTGTATATATATATATATATAGTCTAGTGTGTGTATGTATGTATAGGTGCGTGTGTGTGTGTATGTATGTATGTATGTATGTATATATATATATATATCAGTGTAGCATGTGTGTGTATAAATACAGTGCATTCAGCGTGTACAGCATATAATACATGTCAGGCGGTGTGTGTGTGTGTGTGTGTGTGTATATATGTATATATATATATATATATATATATATATATATATATATATATAAATAATATTTTACTCTGCATCCAGTGTAGCCTATATATACAGTGCATTCAGGGGTGTCGTTTCTGCTACACTTCTGGTGGTGTGCACATTATACGATAAAGTGCAGCCATTGTACAGTTTCTAATACAGTGCAGGCGGTGTACACGGTATCTAATATAGTATGTACAGTTTCTACTACACTTCTGGTGGTGTATACAGCATAGTGCAGCCATTGTACAGTTTCTAATACAGTGCAGGCGGTGTACACAGTATCTATTACAGTGTACAGTTTCTAATACAGTTCAGGTGGTGTAAATATATATATATAAACACAGTATGTGTGTGTGTGTGTGTGTGTGTATATATATATATATGTATACACACTGCATTCATTGTAGCCTATATGGGTGCATTCGGTGGCGTACTGTTTCTAATACACTTCAGGCGGTGTACACAGTTTATAATACAGTTTAGTGTGGTTTTGCAAAACAAAAAATACATCATGCCTGGAAGGCCACCAAGAAGAGACAGACGCTCAAAGGCCACTAAACATGGGCAAGCAGCCTCTGTGTCTACAGTCAACAGTGGTGGTCATGGACATGGTGCATGCTCTGCAGGTGGCCGTGGGACACGCTTGTCCTTTTTTTTTTCTGGTGCTGGCCATGTTATTGAGCCACAACATGCAGAAGAGTTGGTGGAGTGGATAACAAAGTCTTCCTTATCCTTCTCATCCTCTGTCACCCAGGCTCAGAGTAGTTTGCCTTCCACCGCAGCTGCCAAAGCAGCCTGTTCCACCGGCTCCTTGTCCACAGTCACTCCTTCCGTAGCTCCACCATCATGCATGGAGGAGTCCCCAGAATTATTCGACCACAGTGTCGGTTACATGCTGCTGGAGGATGCGCAGTGATTTGAAGGCTTCTGATGTTTGTTCCCAGGTTGAGTAAGGGAGTAACATGAGCCTAAAGAGAGGGGGTGCCACAGAAGGACAAGCACCATTGCTATTTGCAACCTATGTCTGACGCAGATCAAGTGTGGCAGAACAGCAGCCGCTTGGGCGCCACATGCTTGACCAGGCATATTGCCGACCTGCCATGCAGTCCATTGGCAACAGCACTTGAAAGACCCACTTTATAGAAAAAGGCAGACTTCTCCTTGCTTCTCATCTGGGATCTCCAACCCTACTATACCTCCAGTCCTCTCAAAAACCTGCACTGAGATGAATGAAGGTATAGCAAAAGGCGTCCCAAGTACTTGCAGCCAATCTACTAGCAGTACACCACCATTTGATTTTAGCAGGTAAATTTCTCTACCCCAGTTGCTGAACCGTAAAAAGAAATTCGGTCCCAGCCATCCACATGCTCAACGTCTGAATGCTAGCTTGGCCAATTTGCACTGCAACTGCTGCCTTTTCAGCTGGTAGACAATGCCCCCTTTCGTGAATTTGTGGAATGTGCTGTACCTCAGTGGCAGGTTCCAAAACGCCATTTCTTTTCACGGAAGGCCATTCCAGCTCTCTACCGACATGTGGAAGGCAATGTTTTGGCCTCGTTGGACCAGCAGGTATGGGCAGAGACATTAACTTTCCTTCACGGCGCACTGGGTAAATCTGCTGGCAGCTGGGAAGGATGCAGGACAGGGTTCAGTGTTGGAGCTTGTTCCGCCAGCACGCCTCAAATGCTAGTGATGATTCTGCCACAGCTCTCTCCTCCACCCCCTCCTCCTCTTCCTGCTCTATGACCTCTTCTAAAGATTTGTCCTCTGAACCAGCAGTACTCCTTAAGCGCTCAAGGGGATACGCAAGCAGTCAGGCTAAAAGATGCTACGTGGTGCTTGAGTTGGTCTGCCAAGGGGACAGGAGCTACACCGGGGCAGAGATTCTGTCAGCTCTGCAGGGGCAGGCTCAGAGGTGGTTGACGCCATGCTAAAGAAATAAAAGATATTCCTGCGCTATCGTACTGATGGGGACATGGAGATAGGTAATACAGAGTAAAAAATATATAAATTGCTGCAGTATGGAAAAGCAGCTAACACCGGATAGGGTACATCCTGCTCCTCGCTGAGATATATAAAATAGAAGTGTGGTGTTGCGCTGATCCTAACTGTGACAAAAATTAAACAATTCACAAGTGATAATGAGTCAATATGCAAATAAAGATTAGTATAAATTATATATACGAACAGCAAGAACAATTTATAACAATCTGCTGCGCAAACAAATGCGCACCTGGTATTTCTCAATACATCACCAGGTGCGTGTGACGTGAATTGTGCACTTATACCAAATCGTAATCTGCAGTCCTCTCATAAAGTGCAAAAAAACTTAGTTTAGTTTAAACAAAGTCCAGAGCATGATCCACTCAGTGCAAACATAAACGTGACATAGGTGATAGATCTCTTCATGCAACACGGCACATGGCTGTTCGTATATATAATTTATACTAATCTTTATTTGCATATTGACTCATTATCACTTGTGTGAGCACCGATTACACTAAACCTATGTGTATATACATCTGCTTAAATGGTTAGTTGATTTTTCCAGCATACTCTACAAAGGGTCTATTAGATATGGTTTTTACGTTATATACACAGATTTAGACACCCCCACATAGAGGTACATATTTTCACGTTATTACAGAGTCACAACTGGCCGATCGCAAGAGATCTGCATTTTAGAGATACCCACCACTATTGTGTTACCACATTTAATTCAGAATATTTTTTAATTTTTGACGCCATGCTAGCTTCAGCCAGGTTCCTCTGACAGGGACACTTGACCCATGTTTGGCGCACGTCCTGAATTTGGTGGTGCAGCATTTCTTGACCAGGTACCCAGGCTTACAAGATCTCCTGGGGCAGGCCAGAAAAGTCTGTGGTCTTTTCCGCTGGTCATACAATGCCTGTGGCTGACATTCTAGGGAATGCAACCTGCCAACCAGATGAAACTCAATGTTGGCAATGCAGCGCCTGCACACACAGCAGAGGGCCATCAATGAGTACCTGTGCGAGTATGGCACCAGGATAGGGTCAGGGGAGCTTGGCTTCTTTTAGCCACGCCAGTGGCTATTGATCAAGGATGCATGCACTGTCCTGTCACCATTTGAGGAAGCCACGAAGATGGTGAGCAGCGACAATGCATGCATTAGTGACACTGTCCCTCTAGTCTTCCTGCTGGAGCACACGCATCATGGATACACGGACAGGGCACTTGAGGCAGTACAGCGGGAGAAAGTGGAGGACTTCCTTTTAAGGCCCCCTTTATCCAGATGAGGTGGAGCTTAGTGACCCAGAATCGAATGCCTCTGCAAACTTATGCTGCACGGCCTCCCTGATTTCTGCAAAGCCTGCGAAAGGACCCTAGAATTAGTGGTATCAAGGAGAGGGATCATTACTGGCTGGCAACCCTTCTTGATCCACGTTACAAGGCTAAAGTTGCAGAACTCATCCTGCCTTCGCAGAGGGCAAGACCTCTTCATCAGGCCTTAAAGGAAGGTTTGTGTAATGCATTTCCAGACCCTGGGAGGTTACCATTTCCTGGCGTTGGACAACGTGTTGCTGAGGCTTTGTTCAGTCAGAGGAAGAGTGGTGGAGAAGGTGGCCGGCTGACTGATGCCTTTAAACAATTTTTCTGTCCTCGGCACCAAGGTCTGATCGGTTCAAGCAACCATCGCCAGCGTCTGCATTATATGATGCAGGAATATCCAGGGGCAAGAACAGACTTGGAGACCTTTCCAACAGATCATTTACTGGGTCTTGAGGATGGACCACTGGCCAGAACTTGCTCAATATGCAATCAAGCTACTGGCCTGTCCTGCATCCAGTGTGCTTTCTGAATACACATTTAGTGCTGCTGGAGGGTTTGTAACAGATCAAAGAGTGCGCCTGTCCAGACTCTGTTGATAAGGCTCACATTTATAAAAATAAATCGGTCTTGGATCAGCAGCTATCAAGCACCTGATGCTGATGTAACTGATAGAATTTGCTATGGATCTGGGATCCCTTGAAGACTGCCTATGCTGACTATCCTATTCCTCTTCAATCTTGATCATGCTAGCTTCCAACAAAATCAATCTTTCTTCAATCAATCTTTGATGATACCTAGGAGCACCATCAAATCTATCATAACCAAATGGAAAGAACATGGCGCAACAGCAAACCTGCCAAGAGACGGCCGCACACCAAAACTCACAGACCATGCAAGGAGGACATTAATCAAAGAGGCATCACAGAGACCTACGTTAACCCTGGATGAGCTGCAGAGTTCCACAGCAGAGACTGGAGTATCTGTACATAGCACGACAATTAGCCGCACGCTCCATAGAGTTGGGCTTTATGGCAGAGTGGCCAGAAGAAAGCCATTACTTTCAGCAAATAACAAAATGGCACATTTTGAGTTTGCGAAAAGGCATGTGGGAGACTCCCAAAATGTATCGCGGAAGATGCTCTGGTCTGATGAGACTATAATTGAACCTTTTTTGCCATCAAAGAAAACGCTATGTCTGGAGCAAACCCAACACATCACATCACCCAAAGAACACCATCCCCACAGTGAAACATGGTGGTGGCAGCATCATGCTGTGGGGGTGTTTTTCAGCAGTCGGGATTGGGAAACTGGTCAGAGTTGAGAGAAAGATGGTGCTAAATACAGGGATATTCTTGAGCAAAACCTGTACCGCTCTGTGATTTGAGGCTAGGACGGAGGTTTCCCTTCCAGCAGGACAATGACCCCAAACACACTGCTAAAGCAACACTTGAGTGGCTTAAGGGGAAATATGTAAATGTGTTGGAATGGCCTAGTCAAAGCCCAGACCTCCATCCAATAGAAAATCTGTGGTCAGACTTAGATTGCTGTGCACAAGCGCAAACCATCCAACTTGAAGGAGCTGGAGCAGTTTTGCAAGGAGGAATGGGCAAAAATCCCAGTGGTAAGATGTGGCAAGCTCATAGAGATTTATCCATTGCGACTTGGAGCTGTGTGGCCGCAAAATGTGGCTCTACAAAGTATTGACTTTAGGCGGGGTGAATAGTTATGCACATTGACTTTTCCTGTTATTTTGTCCTATTTGGTTCAGAATAAATAAAAAACATCTTCAAAGTTGTGGGCATGTTCTTTAAATTAAATGATACAAATTCTCAAACAAGCCATGTTACTTCCAGGTTGTGAGGCAACAAAACGTGAAAAATGCCAAGGGGAGTGAAAAACTTTTGCAAGCCACTGTATGCTCCCAGTATTGCCAATTTGGTCATGGCTAAATGGGAACAATGACAGATATAGCTGAAGTGGATAAAGCAGTACTTCCATATACCTGACAAGACCAGCTGGGTATTATTACAGCAATTACCACACTCACAAGACCCTCTCAGTACTGAGGAGATAGCTTCTTTGTGAACAGAAAAGAGAGCATGCAGTGTCTATGTTCAAAGCTATCTGATTTAATTCTGGGCGGGTATACAACTTATATACGTTATCATTAACCAATCAATATATGGAAGATGGGTAGGGTTAATACAAAGGTGTACATTTCACATCATTACATATCATTATGCCATCTTCTTCCATGACTCAGTCATGCCTTTGGTGTTCCCCGTTACGCAGGAAATTATCCCAGACAGCTCTACACCACAAAAGCTTTATATGGAATGGTACAGAGCAAAGATGCTGCTGTAAGCTATATTTTCTTATATGTGTGCCTTGCAAAAGCTACAGTCTGTCAGTCTGAGAATACAGAACTTAAACTAACTAGCAGATTAACCCAAGTTAGTCTTATATGAACTTATATAAAGATGGAGTCACTTCTGTTCAGTCATATTACTACAATAGCAAAAGTGGGCAGAGATGATGCTGTATAAATGCTATATTGATATTTTAACCGCTTGCCGCCCGCCGGCTGTCTTTTGACGGCCAGGCGGAGCAGCTCTCGTTCTGGGAGGGCGTCATGACGCCCTCGCCTTCTTGGCCCACCAGGGGGGGCGCGCCCGCCGTGTCACTGGGGACTCCATGCGCGTGGCCGCGATGTCCGAAATTGCCTGGTAACCAGGGGCAGACTGACCATTGAGCCACTCGGGCACTGCCCGAGGGCCCTGGGCCACTAGGGGGCCCCATCAGGGTTGTCAGCCTCAGTAAAACCAGGGACAGTATGTATAAATCTGTGGTTTTTTTTACATCTGTCTGTATATACTCTGTGTACATGTATGTGTATACTGTGTGATTGTATACTGTGTGTGTGTATACTGTGTGGCCCCATAATCTCTGATTGCCTGGGGGCCCCATAATCTACTATTGCCCGGGGGCCCCATGAGTTATCAGTCCGCCCCTGCTGGTAACACAGCAGGACTGTGGATCTGTGTGTGTAAGCACACAGATCCACGGTCCTGTCAGGAGAGGAGACCGATGGTGTGTTCTCAGTACAGAGGAACACCGATCGGTCTCCTCCCCTTGTGAATCCCCTCCCCCTACAGTTAGAAACACCCCCTAGTGTTAACCCCTTCCCCGCCAGTCACATTTATACAGTAATCAATTTATTTTTATAGCACGGATCGCTGTATAAATGGGAATGGTCCCAAAAATGTGTCAAAAGTGTCCGATATGTCCGCCGCAATATCGCAGTCACGATAAAAATTGCAGATTGCAGCCATTACTAGTAAAAAAAAAAAATAATAAAAATGCTATAAATCTATCCTCTATTTTGTAGACACTATAACTTTTGCGCAAACCAATTAATATATGCTTATTGCGATTTTTTTTGTTTTTTACCAAAAATATGCAGAAGAATACATATCTGCCTAAACTGAGGAAAAAATTTGTTTTTAAAAAATTGGATATTTATTATAGAAAGTAAAAAATAATGCGCTTTTTTTCAAACTTGTCACTCTTCTTTTGTTTATAGCACAAAAAATAAAAACCGCAGAGGTGATCAAATACCACCAAAAGAAAGCTCTTGTGGGGAAAAAATGATAACATTTTCATCTGGGTGCAGTGTTGCATGACCGCGCTATTGTCATTCAAAGTGTGACAGCGCTGAAAAGTGAACAATGGCTTGGGCAGGAAGGTGGTGAAAATGCACTGTATTGAGATGGTTAATTATATGAGAGGGACCTAGAGACAGTCTAAGAGAATTTTTAAATACTCTAAATGAGAATGATTATGGTCTTTCACTGGAGAGGGGAGTCGAGATCAAATAGATTTTTTGGACCTCACTCTGTATAAAAAGGTGGGACAAATTTAAAATTCAAAAGACCTTCTTCAAAGGGACAGATCGGAACAGCTACATCCCCACCTCGAGTTGCCATCATGGGAGATGGATATACAATACTCTCAGTAGTCAATTTACTAGGATTAGGAGAAACTGCAACTCAAATTCAGATTTTATGGAGCAGTTACAGTTGAAACTCAATAGGGACCCTAACTTTTTATGGGATAGAGAAAATTGAGGGACGTTGTTGAGGCACAGATAAACTAAGAGATGTCGAGAAGAGAGACCCATTGGATATATGAAATAGATACTCTCCAGCCCAATGGGTTAAATATTGATATAGATTTGAATTGTTTTTTGACCAATTTTTAATGAGGTATAATAATAATTTGATATAACAGGATCACGCACTCATATACTGGACTCTGGCTGCAATTTTAGCCAGGATTCAGTTTGAAAGTGATAGTCTCTAGAGCAGTGTTTCTCAACACCAGTCCTCAAGGCGCCCCAACAGGTCATGTTTTCAGGCTTTCCATTATTTTGCACAGGTGATTTGATCAGTTTCATTGCCTTCGTAATTACCACAGCCCTTCCATCTGTGGGAAATCCTGAAAACATGACCTGTTGTGACGCCTTGAGGACTGGAGTTGAGAAACACTGGTCTAGAGTACCCCTTTGAGCTTAAAGTGCTGTCCCTTTTAAGTAGGGAATTAGGACATGCAGTAATTTTAGATTGTATATATGAGTTGTTAGTAATGGATAGAGATGAGGAATATTTTTTAATTAGCACATTGGCACTTATTACATTGCACTGATTTTTTCTACTAGCACTTTTATGATCTGTTTGCACATTGTTTAGGTATGTAGAAATTTAGAATTTTTATGATATGTACAGTTAGGCCCATATATATTTGGACACAGGCACAATTTTTATACTTTTGGCTCTGTATGCCACTAGAATAAAATTAAGACAAAACCATCCAAATGTATTTGAAGTACAGACTTTTAGCTTTTATTCCAGGGGTTGAACATAAATGTCAAGTACAAATTTTAGGAGCTGCAACCATTTTTATACGTAATTGGACAAGGAATATAATCATTAATAAAATGTATATTTTTAATATTTTGTAGAGAATCCTTTACTGGCAATGACTGCCTGAAGTCTGGAACCCATGGACATTACCATAGACTGGGTTTCCTCCTTTCTGGTGCCAGGCTCTGTCTTCAGTTCAGTTTGTGGGTCTTTCTGCCTTTAGTTTTGTCTTCAGCAAGTGAAATGCTTGCTCAATTGGGTTGAGATCGGGTGATTGACTCGACCATTGCAGAATATGCCACTTCTTTTCCTTCAAAAGCTCCTGGGTTGCTTTTGCAGTGTGTTTTGGATCATTGTCCATCTGTACTGTGAAGTGCCATCCAATCAACTTTGCTGCATTTGGCTGAATCTGGGCTGAACGTATATCTCTAAACACTACAGAATTCATCCAGCTGTTTGTCACATCATCAATAAACACCAATGACCCAGTGCCACTGGAAGCCATACATGCCCATGCAATCACGCTGCCTCCACCATGTTTTACAGATAACGTGTGCTTTGGATCATTTTTTTTTTTCTTCCCGTCATTCTGGTACAGAGTAATCTTAGTTTCATCCGTTCAAAAAATGCTTTTCCAGAACTGATCTGGCTTTTTTAGATGTATTTTGGCAAAGTCTAATCTGGCTTTCCTATTCTTCAGGCTTATGAATGATTTGCACCTTGTGGTGAACCCTCTGTATTTGCCCTCGTAAAGTCTTCTCTTGATTGTAAACTTTAACAAACATAGGCCCACCTCCTGGAGAGTGTCCTTCACTTGTCTGGATGATGTGAATGAGGTTTCCTTTACCATAGCGAGGATCCTGCGATCATCCACCACTTTTCTTTCGTGGATGTCCAGGCCTTTTTATGTTGCTAAGCTCACCAGTAGTTCTTCTTTCCTCAGAATGTACCAAACTGTTGATTTGGCCACTCCTAATGTTGCTGCCATCGCTCTGATAAATTTGTTTCATTTTTGAAGCCTTACAATGGCCTGTTTCACTTGCATGGACTGCTCCTTTAACCACTTCCGGACTGCCTACCATCGTTATACGTCGGTACTTTGAAGAGGCATATCGTTGTTATGGCAGCAGCTAGCTGCCATAAACCCGGTATCCTCTTCTAAAGCGGGCGGTCCGCTTCAAGATAAGTGGTCTCCACAGTGGATTCACTTAAACAACAAATCACTTAAAACAACAAATCTCAGAAAGAGGCTTTGTCCTTAAGTAGTTAAATGCATGATGTAGGTTCACAGCAATAGTTTCCAAATGCAAATACCACACTTAGAATCAACACCAGATGTTTTACCTGCTTAATTAATGAAGAAATAACAAAGGAGTAGCCCACATCTGGTCATGAAACAGCTTTTGATTCAATTGTCTAATTACTTTTGGTCCCTTGAAAAAGGAGGGTGGCTATTCTTAAGAGCTGTAATTCCTAAACCCTTTTTTCCGATTTTGCTGTACATACCCTCAAATTAAACCTAATTGTGCACTTTCAGTCCATATCCATTATATAACTATAGCTTAAATATGTTTTGGTATCTTTTTGATCTGATATGGGTGGGTTTTGACTACATGTTTACGACCCCAAACTACCTTACTACATATTTTGGTATAAAGCATGGAACACTACGCAAGCACCTAACCTAACGGATCTAATTAATAGAGTTAACTTCCACTACTTATATGAAATTTTTTTTAGCAGGCAATAGCCATGGCCTCAAATCATTCCGCTCTAAATGGACTTATTGAGACCCACTTAACAAGCTTATCTGACTTATGAAGATATTAGTAAAAAGATCATCACGGTCTAGTTATTACTTATAGCTACTAAAGTACTAGTGCAGATTAAGTTGTACTTCTCGTTTCTTTGCTTTTTTTCTTTTCTGTGTGTATTGTCAGATTCTAGTTTATTGTATTCCATTTTTCTGCTTTAATCTGCTAGCACGACATGTGCCATTACCAGGCTGTCCACATACTTAGTAGCTTTACATAGCTTCTGTGCATGTTAACTTGAACGCAACCTTTTATTATGTGGAAACGGTAGATCAACATTGTGTTGGTTGGTACTGTTTCTATTTTATGTGTATTATTCTTATTGAGGACCTGATTCCTCTCAAAACCCACTGTCTGACCATGTTGACTATTTTCTAATCTTTAATAAAATATTTGAAAGAATGTTTTGGTTAATACCTGAAAAAACCTAAACTTGTGCCTGTGTCCCAAATATATATGGACCTAACTATTTGCACTTATCTATTTATGAATAAGGGACACAGGGTTGGTGTGTAGACAAGCGCTGCTCACGCTATACATTGTTCATTACTAAATGATGTTTCAGCAATAGTAATTCAGTTATTTCATCTGTGGCGCTGTTACTTCAATAGACTTTTTGTACATATAAAGTAAAAGAAAACAAGGTGCTGTACACATCCACATGAAGAATAATTATCTGTCCTAGTGAAACCTGATGACAAGCAAGCCCTGGGTAAAGTTTGTACAATAAGAATGGGTGAAACAGTAACAATATGCAGGTTTTGCCTGTCATGAGTAATGGTAACGATCTCACTCAATCTTGTATACCATTCTCCTGTGAGCAGCATTCTCAAGAAAAGATTAACCACTTTTTTGTTTTTTTGCTAGAAAATTACTTGGAACCTCCAAACATTATATATTTTTTTCTAACACCCTAGAGAATAAAATGGCGGTCGTTGCAATACCTTTTGTCACACCGTATTTGCGCAGCGGTCTTACAAGCGCACTTTTTTTGGAAAAAAAATCACTTTTTTGAATTAAAAAAATAAGAAAATAGTAAAGTTAGCCCAATTTTTTTATTATATTGTGAAAGATGATGTTGCGCCGAGTAAATTGATAACCAACATGTCACGCTTCAAAGTTGCGCCCGCTCGTGGAATGTCGACAAACGTTTACCCATAAAAATCTCCATGTGCGACGTTTAAAAAATTCTACAGGTTGCATGTTTTGAGTTACAGAGGAGGTCTCGGGCTAGAATTATTGCTTTTGCTCTAACGATTGCGGGGATACCTCACATATGTGGTTTGAACATCGTTTTCATATGCGAGCGCTACTCGCGTATGCATTAGCTTCTGCACACGAGCTCAGCTTTATGGGGCGCGTAAAAAAAATTTTTTTACTTATTTTACCTTTTTATTTTTCATTTTTACACGGTTCTTTAAAAAAAAAAAATGTGCCACTTTTATTCCTATTACAAGGAATGTAAACATCCCTTGTAATAGAAAAAAAAATCATGACAGGACCTCTTAAATATGAGATCTGGGGTCAAAAAGACCTCGGATCTCATATTTACACAAAAATGCAATTAAAAAAAAAAGTAATTTCATTTGAAAAAAAAAAGTTGCCTTTAAAAGCTATGGGCGGAAGTGACGTTTTGTCATCACTTCCGCCCCACAAAGATATGGAGACCTCATCTCCATACCTAACAGGGAGAAGGATGTGATCGCCTCCGCCGATGCCGGCTGCCCTGGTAGAGCCGTAGCTCCGGCAGAGCGGCGGGAGGGGGGCCCCTCTCCCACCGCCGATAAGTGATCTTGCGATGAATCTGAGAGACCAGTTTTATCTTAAAGCGGACCGCCCACTGAAGAAAATACCAAGGTTATGGTAGCTAGCTGCTGCCATAACAACGATATCCCTCTTCAAACAAGGGACGTATAACGACGGTGGTCCGTCAGTGGTTAAATAAATATCTGTTATATACACACTGCTTGCTCATGGCCATTGAAGGTTGTGGAAGCCGTGCATGCGGATTGGCTAAAAAAAAATCATCTCCAGCTATCAATCTGGACGTTTCAGGGAGAAGGACGCTATTCAGTTTCAGCAGTAGGAATGCAAGGACAGTCCAGCTCCTTCCTGTAAAGGATACGGTTACCTCCCCAGTGCTGCAACCGTCATTCTCTGTTGCTCGTTCACCCCAAAGTTGTCCCCCCCCCGACTTTTGACCACCCCTTAAGTTGTCCCCTCTGATTCTCAACCACCCCCAAAGTTGCCCCCCAACTTTCGATCACCCCCAAGTTATCCCTCTGAATTTTGACCACCCACCTAAGCTGCTCCTCTGACTTATGACCTTCCCAAAGTTGTCCCGCTTCTTGACCACCACCAAAGTTGCCCCCCAACTTTCAACTATCCCCAAAGTTGTACACTTTTACTCTCAACCACTCACTTAACCCCCTCACGCTGACTGTCTACCAGCCCTTTTTTTTTTTTTAAATTGAACTTTATTTTCACTTTCTCTTTTTCCAGTAAACACAAATATTTTTCATACAAAAGATAAAAAATGATACAAAAAGATGTGTTCAACACCCCCCCCCCCCCATTTTCCGTTTCCTCAAACAATACTTTTCCCAATAAATATTTCCTAGGAGTTCAGCATCTCAGGCATCAAACCTGGGGTTTCTATCCATACTTTCCAAATTCTTTCAAATTTACTTTTATCTCCTCTTCTCACATAAGCCAGTTTTTCTCTTATTGTATCATTAACCCTTCTCAACCAGTCCATTATAGTTTGGTCTAGTATCAAGCCATTTCCAAGTGATCACTTTTCTAGCTTGATATAAGTATCTCGATATTGTTATTCGCATTTCTCTTGATCCTACGTTCTGCTTCATGTATCCCAGCATACACGTTATCGGGCACAAGCTTAACTTTCAAAAATTTTTTTTTTTTCTCCACTACCTCCTCGCAATGCCTATATAATTTGGGGAACCTCAAGAGCATATGGATCATGTACCCAACTGGGCCCCGACATCTAGGACAGGATGCATCTGGCCGTCCCCCAAACAATGACATTCTCTTTGGTGTATAGTATGCTCTATGAACGATGTAAAACTGCTCAAGCTTCTGAGCTGAGGAGAGGGACAGTCGATCTATTAACGTCACTATATTATTCCATTGCATATCAGTTGCTTCCCCACACCTACCTCCCATTTTACTCTACTTAGTAACTGAGAGTCTTTTTCCAGTACTGTTAGATGTATATTTTGATATAGTTTTGAAATTAACCCCTTTAGGGAGGTAGTTTCTACTAAAGTTTTTAATATCGGGGCACTACTCCATTCCATTATTCTCTCTTTAAACTCTGATGTCAATTCATGCCTTAATTGATGCATGTTCCTGTTCGAGAGTCCAAATTCTTCCAAGTCCTGGAACGTCTTCAGTACCCCTTCCGTAAATAACTACTGTGATAGTCTTAATACCCCTCTGTTTCCAAATGTGAAAGCTCTCCAACCTCTTAAGTTCAGGCAGATTCGCATTTTCCCAAATAGGTGAGTATTCGGTAAATCCCGAGTATTGTAATGTTAAAAATGCTTTATTCCATTCCTTCAGCAGCAACTTAGCGGTTTGGCATCGATCCCCTCTCCCCAATGAGTCTGCTTCCAATGCTTCTATCAGATGTATATGTGGTGTACAGGACATTAGGGCTTGTGAGTTGTAATTTGTGGGGGCATTACCTACCTCCCAATCCCCCATCTGTTGTAGCTGGGCCGCCAGGATATAACTCAAAGGATGTGGAATGGCTAAACCTCCCTGATCTCTCGGTAACTAACACCTTCATACGGACTCTAGCCTGTCCTTTCCTCCAGATTAGTTACCTGAATAGACCCTCCAGTTTCCTGAACCATATCGCAGGGATCCATATTGGTAAGTTATGCAAGAGCTTGGGTAGCCATGTCATTTTAATTAGGCTACAACGACCTATCGCTGACAGAGAAAGTCGATTCCACATCCCGCATTTTGTTCTAAATGCCTTTATTAGGGACTCTAGATTTTTTGTTATATACGATTTAGGGTTTACCGTTATATTTACCCCCAGGTGTTTGAAACCCTCTACTATCTGCAGCTGCTCAGCATTTTCTGGTAGGCCCCGTACTATTCCATCCACTGGCAGGAGAGCAGATTTTTTCCCAACTTATGGAAAGCCCTGAGAACAGACCAAATCTTTTTATAATATCCATTACCGCTATTAATGTTCCATATCTCCCAAAAACAGGAGTATGTCATCCGCGTATAAAGAAATTTTTTCCTCCACTCTCCTCATTCTAAATCCCTTTACGTCCTCCGCTGTTCTAATCACTATGGCTAATGGCTTCACCACCCAGGCAAAAAGTAGGGGTGATGGACACCCCTGCCTCGTCCCCCGAGCCAATGAGAAGTATTCAGAGACCCCCTCCTTAATCTTTACCTTTGCCTTTGGGCCTGTATATAACAACTTCACCCATTTTATAAACACAGGGCCGATATTAAATGCCGACATAGCTTTCCACAAATACTGTCATTCAACGCTGTTAAATGTTTTGACAGCATCGAGAGACAGCACAACTCTTCCCCCTGGTTTTTCTGATGGAATTTGTAGGTTTAAAAATAGTCTCCTGATATTTAATGAGGCTGATCCGGATGGATTATAGTGTGGGTTATTTTACCTAATCTATTGGCCAATATTTTCGCCAATAGCTTGACATCTGCACAAAGCACAGAGATTGGTCTAATGATGCAGGTTGTGTTAAATCCTTCCCCTCCTTTGGGATTATTATAATTGTAGCCTCTGGCATGGTTACCGGTAATTCCCCCTTTTCCAATGCCCCATTTAGCACCTCCAGTAACTCTGGCAAAATTATCTCTCCATACTCCCTCTATATTTCATTTGGGAGGCTGTCTGGTCCTGGTGCCTTGTGACTAGCTGATTCCTGTACCGCTTTTTGTAGTTCCTCAATAGTAATTGGTGCATCTAATACTATTCTATCTTCCTCCGACAGACATGGAATAGTCAACTCCTGTATAAATTTCTCCATTTCACTCTCTCTCCCACTTTAGTCTTGTACAAGTCAAAATAATAATTTTTAAAGACATTTACTATTTCTGCTGGGCACGTGGTCACCCCTCCAGCACATGTCCCAATCGAGACTATAGGAGACATATGGTCAGTGTAAAGAATGTTATTCCTGCGCTACCAATCAGTGCTGGTATAGGTGGTTGAGATTTGGGAGAAGCAGCTTGCACCGAATGGGGTTCAGCCTTAAACCCTGGTGAGGTAGCAACTAAGGATGGTGGGGGTTGGTGCTGCGCTAATCCTAAGGTAAATTAAAATAGCTGAGTATGCTGGGTATGGGCTCCTGCCTGCATAATAATATGGGGTGAGAGTTCAACCCCTTGACGAGTAATGTGGCACTGTGTGAACGTCCCAGTAATGAGTGCCAGAAAAAACAATAATAAAACTAGTATAAATATGTATAATTGGGACCTGGCCCAAAAAAAAGTGGTGTGTGGTACTGTGTAACACAGTGAGGTGAAATAATAAAGTATTAATTGAAATAAGCAAATAGTAATTATATATAAGTATCAGAAAAACTTCTCAGATAGGCTGGTAATGGCCTCTAAAACACTAAAAACAATATAGAATGCAGTGAATATAAATCCGGAAATAAATATGGTGAAATCAATCGTGATTCAAAGATGTGATAAAAGCTTAAATATCAAAAAACCACAAAACAAAATGGTATTTATGAAGAACATACAATGTTATAATGGATAGCCAAAGTGATCTATATAGTAGTGCATCATGCAGTGAGTGTCCAGCTGTCCACAAGGGGTGCTTCAAATTGAAATAATAAAGTTCAAATAAAGGTGACTTCGTGCAGCAAAAAGCGACTTCAATGCTTCCTTGGTGTTATAAAACAATCATGATGTGCAAATGACAGCTGGGTTTCAATAGCTTCAAAAGAGTGGTGACTGTGGGGTGTATAATAGAATTATCACCATGCAGCGATCCTCTAATGGTGGGTAATGGCCTCTTACCTCACTATACTGAGGTTACAGCATAGAGCAGCAAACGCTATTGGTATCTCCTGTGCAGGGGGGTCCTAGGTGCTGTGCTGTCATTAATCAGACCTCAGATCCATAGGGGAGTATCATGGTAAAGTGGAGAGAATAAAGTTCCATATAGTGTAGTATTTCCAAGTTAAAATCAGGCTTTATTCAATGTAAACATCATACAGGGTACTCACACAGTAAAACAAACAGCGGTACAAAGCATCCAGACGAGCGGCGAACTCGTACACTGCTGACAGTGGGCGGTGCCTGTCCCTACGCGTGGTGTCACGGGTCACGTGGCTTCATATATATATATTTGTAATATGTTCATTATTGCATCAGATTACAATGCTCACAGTGGGAGGTGTAATTTCTATAATAAAGTAATACTAAGTCCCCTCTCACTTTATTCGTTATCCATCTATCTACACCAGATTCCGTTTTTGATATCAGTCAATATGGCATTTTGATAAGAAGATTATGAAGCATCCATCTCCCTATACTGGGATTCTCTCTCCTATTTGCATCATGTCTATCCCAGGAGTCAGAGTAGACAATATACATAGATCATCCATCAGTTTCCCTGTTTATAACCGCCCCTATATAACCAACAAAATGGCGGCGCCCATAGAGCCCCAGGAAAATGGCCGCTATGGTAGATTTCCATGTAACTCCGGGAAAATGGTCGCCGCCCATACACTTACCTGGTCTATTTAAAGACAGTGATGTTCGCCCTGTATTATCCCCTGATGAAGCCACGTGACGCCACGCGTAGGGACAGGCACCGCCCACTGTCAGCAGTGTACGAGTTCGCCGCTCGTCTGGATGCTTTGTACCGCTGTTTGTTTTACTGTGTGAGTACCCTGTATGATGTTTACATTGAATAAAGCCTGATTTTAACTTGGAAATACTACACTATATGGAACTTTATTCTCTCCACTTTACCATGATACTCCCCTATAGATCTGAGGTCTGATTAATGACAGCACAGCACCTAGGACCCCCCTGCACAGGAGATACCAATAGCGTTTGCTGCTCTATGCTGTAACCTCAGTATAGTGAGGTAAGAGGCCATTACCCACCATTAGAGGATCGCTGCATGGTGATAATTCTATTATACACCCCACAGTCACCACTCTTTTGAAGCTATTGAAACCCAGCTGTCATTTGCACATCATGATTGTTTTATAACACCAAGGAAGCATTGAAGTCGCTTTTTGCTGCACGCAGTCACCTTTATTTGAACTTTATTATTTCAATTTGAAGCACCCCTTGTGGACAGCTGGACACTCACTGCATGATGCACTACTATATAGATCACTTTGGCTATCCATTATAACATTGTATGTTCTTCATAAATACCATTTTGTTTTGTGGTTTTTTGATATTTAAGCTTTTATCACATCTTTGAATCACGATTGATTTCACCATATTTATTTCCGGATTTATATTCACTGCATTCTATATTGTTTTTAGTGTTTTAGAGGCCATTACCAGCCTATCTGAGAAGTTTTTCTGATACTTATATATAATTACTATTTGCTTATTTCAATTAATACTTTATTATTTCACCTCACTGTGTTACACAGTACCACACACCACTTTTTTTTGGGCCAGGTCCCAATTATACATATTTATACTAGTTTTATTATTGTTTTTTCTGGCACTCATTACTGGGACGTTCACACAGTGCCACATTACTCGTCAAGGGGTTGAACTCTCACCCCATATTATTATGCAGGCAGGAGCCCATACCCAGCATACTCAGCTATTTTAATTTACCTTAGGATTAGCGCAGCACCAACCCCCACCATCCTATAGGAGACTTAGAAAAACCTTGCTACCTTGCCAGAAGGGCCAGCATGTGCTCAGTGTTTTCACCTTCTTCATAATGTGCCTGTTTCAAGAAGAACCTTCTATTTTTGGCTTTCTTCAGGGACACTATTCTGTACAGTTGTATCTCAGTCCATTTAGCTAAATTATCTGGTGATGTGTCTTCTACATATATTTTCCCCATATCCGTTACTGTCCCCATTATTTCCACCTCCCAGTCCTTTGTAGAGTTCTTCCTCCTAGAGATCTGCTGGATTAAGATTCCTCTCAGGCATGCTTTAAGGGTATCCCATACTATGCCCTGTGTTGCTGAAATTTTATTAAGCTCCAGGAAATCCCAGAGATAAACTAACATATTTTCTCTGGGAGTAATTATTTGGAGCCAAAAAGGGTTAATTCTCCATTCTCTCCCTCCACCCCATTTTCCCATTCCTAGTACTAAGACTAGAGGGGAATGATCTGACAACCCTCTAGCCTTGTTTCTAATGTCTGTTACCAATGTAGAGAGTGTCATTCCTTATTGCAATGTCAATCCTTGAAAGTGAGGAATATGTCCTGGAGAAGCATGAACAACCCTGTATTCCTTCATGGCGTTGACGCCAAATATCTCTTAAGCCTGTTTTCTAATGTTCTATGCCCTAATATTGTAAAGCGCTGCGTAAACTGTCGGCGCTATATAAATCCTGTATAAAAATAATGTTCTATATAGTGATGTATACGGGGTCTGTTCAGATCTTTTCCCGAAAGGTAACCTGTCGACCTGGGTATTCATCACCATATTGAAGTCCCCTACTATCAGAACAGGTACCCTTGGTTTATCAGCCATAAATTCCAAAACTTTGTTAATTACTTCTAATTTAAATGGGGGGGGGGGGTATATAAACCCTTACAAGTACAAGCGGCATCTCTGCCAACATGCAGTATATAAATATATATCTTTCCTCTCCATCTATCTTTACTTGTTTACAGGAGAATGATGTATTATGTATCAGAATACTTGTTCCTCTTGAATATGAGGTATAGGTGGAATGATACTGTGTGGAAAAGCCTCTGTGTTAAGTGAGATACTGTTTCCTTTGTCAGGTGTGTCTCTTGCAGGCACAATACTGATACCTTAAGAGTTGAGGGTGTTTTAAATCTGCTTTTTTTTACTGGGTCACCAAATCCCCTCACATTCCATGAGCAGATCGTCACTATCCCATTCATTTTAACTCAAGAAAAAGGAAAGGAGAAAAAAAAAAAATTTGTATATATAGACTATGCCACCTCTCTCTTATATACCCTTATGTGTATGAGTAACTGTGCATTTTTACCAAGGTTTTTTCCCAAATTTTCAACACCCATTTTTGTTTATATTTCCGTGTACGCTGCTGATGATTATTTTTGCTTCTATACCAATAAAAAAACATCTTATTTATTCCCTCTTCACTTATACGGAAACCCTTTTTTCGTAGGTGGTGTTATATCCTCAATTCCACTGACTCTGCCTTCCAGCTCTGTAGTGCGCTCCCTCACCTTCTGAAGATCATGCCTAACAAACGCCATTTCCTCCTTAATGGATTTTAATTGATTCGTCATATCTGATGAGGCAGATTTACATCCATTAAATCACATTTAACACCTCTCTCGAAAATGGCTCCTTCTACTGTTGAAATTGCTAAAACTGAGAGATCATGTGGTCCTGCTGCAGTTGGGGTGGAGGGTGTTGAGGCCATTTTAGCTGCCTTACTTTGCGTTTTTAACCCCCTAGAAGGTGATAGGGATGTTTTAGGTTGTGGCGTTTTCCCAGTGGTTTGAAATAGATTATGGGCAAACCGTTCCAGTTTAGCAGCTGCTTCCTTAGTTTTATTTTACAATGTCTTTTGCAACGGTGTGCTGGGGATATCCTGTGACATTAATGTATCACCCTTTTTTTGTCATAGTTCTCTGTCTTGTCTCTAGCTGTAAGCTGTAAATTAAATACCAACTATATTCCCCAGGTCTTACACAACCAGTCAAATACAGCAAAGCAAAAGGGGGTAAGAGATAAAATAAAAATTCCCTTCTCCCCTACTTCCCCTTTACTTTCACTTATCTAATGTACTTTAGAGTCTGGGATTCATAGCAATCAGGTAGACAAGGAGGCAAGCATAGAGAGCGCACTGAATTCCCTATGGCAGAAAACAAGCTGAAGATGCAGATCTTAGGCAGCAACGCAAATCCTACAAATTGTCAGGGTATTCCCCAAGTCCCTCACAGCCACTCTGGTATGACATACAAAAGAAAGGAAAGTTTTTTTTTTTTTTTTTTGTTTTTTTTTCTCCACTTATCTGATACGCTTTAAAGTCTAGAGTTTGTATACCGTCAGAGAGCTAGATGATCAAAAAGGAGACCGGAGAGGGCGCACTGGGTTATTCTTCCCACTTTACAGGAACAGGCTGGGGATAACTGGAGGAGATATCAAACGGCAAAAATGTTCCACCTTTAATATCGTTGATCCAAAGTCACCCGATCCACAGGAGTCCTCCAAGCCGATTCATGCTAGTCCCACCATGCAACCTTCGAACTTGGCCAGCAGATGTCAGTAGCAGCCAAGCTCTAGGACACCACAGGACACAATGCTTTGAGGGAGAACCAAGAGAATCCGAAAAAAAAAACAAAGGGGGGCTGGGAAGGGCCGATCTGTGCCGGCAGCAAGTAGACAAAGCCAAGGACAACTGAAGATAGCCGACACAAGCCGGAGACCCACCGTTTAGGCGTCGCCCCAACACAGTTCCTCCCAAGCCTCTCCGATCTAACCCGAACGTTTTGGAGTGGGCACTGGGGCACCTGTAGGCTTCCTGTACGTTGCTGCCTATCAGGCAGACCCGAAGGGGACCAAAGGCGTTCGTCTTTGCTGCCTACTTCAGCAACAAGAGACACCAAGCTGCCACCCCTCCACCTGTCTCCCGGCCACCTCGCTCCACTCTCTATCTCCCCTCAACACACCAGTAATGCTCAGGTACTCCAGGATAGAGGAGCTCAGGTGAGGTATGCACGCCCGCTCACATTGGCGTCAGGCCACGCCCCCACCACCATGCTTGCCTACCAACCCTTTAAAGAGTTCTAAAAATCCAGGAGGCAGAAGCCGGCATTCAAGTCATGTGACCACTTTGGCTGTCACAGTGGTCACATGATTTGAAAGCTGCCAATCGCAAGTGTGCATCGAAAGCTTACCAATCTCCGCCAGCTACCGCGCTGGGGTCATGCTCAGCACAGTAATTTGTTTTAACAGGGCCTCACATATGCAAGATAATCCAAAATTGTTCCATCTTACTCTCGATCAACCACAAGTTGGGGTTGTCACCACTGAATCTTGACCACCCCCAAAGTTGCCCTCTAACTATTGACCTCCCACCAGAGTTGTTCCCCCTCAATCTTTTTTTTTTTTTTTTTAATCAAGAAAAAGGTTTATTAATATAAAGGATTAGAAATATTCAGCAAGTGTATTACATGTCATACAATGAGCATTGTACATCAGGGTTAAAAAACCCTCATCTCAGGTTATAATAAAATGGAAAAACGAATAACATACCGTATATACTCGAGTATAAGTCGTTCTGAGTATAAGTCGAGGCCCTAATTTACCACAAAAAAATGGGACAAACTTATTGACCCGAGTATAAGACGAGGGTGAGAAATGCACAGCTACTGTAAGTGGAAAAGAGGGTCAACAATGCCCATTTGCAGCCTCACTGTGCCCATTTGTATGCCTCACTGTGCCCATTTGCAGCCATAGGTCCCCCGAACTTCAAACTCGGTAGTTAAGTGTTCCTAGATGCCCCCTAGCTGCAGCCAAAATTTGGGGTCTCTGAACCCAAAGTGTCCTGAAATGACATTGCTGCAGATGGACACAGTTGACCGAATTTGGGGCCCCGTATCTCAGGGCCACTTAGTGCTAGGAACCCCAAGTTTGGTATGCAAACCCAGTGGAACTAGCACCATAAAATATCCAAAGCTGGAGTTTCTAGCACCAAGTGGCCCCGAGATACAGGGCCCCAAAAATCGGTTCAGAAAATGTCAATCACTTTTCTTTAGCAAAGAATGACATTTTCTGAACCTATTTTGGGGCCCCGTATCTCGGGGCCACTTGGTGCTAGGAACTCCAGCTTTGGGTATGTTATGGTACCAGTTCCACTGGGTTTGCACACCAAATTTGGGGTTCCTAGCACCAAGTGGCCCTGAGATACGGGGCCCTAAAGTCGGTTCAGAAAATGATATTTTTTGCTGCAGAAAAGTGCTTGACTCGAGTATAAGTCGAGGGGGGCACTTTCAGCACAAAAAAATGTGCTCAAAAACTCGACTTATACTCGAGTATATACGGTACTAGCAACAACTGGTTGGAGTGTCATATAAGAGCTCAAAAACGCAATCAAAATGTCAGCTGTTGGCTACAAAGGAGTAATCCTTTGGCGCATATAAAACTTTGCAGGACAAAAGTATATCAACTGTTAGACGCATAGAACATCAGTGGGACTTAAATTTGTAATAATGTCTAAAATAAGCTGCCCGAGACATCAAGTCAACATTGCCATATGGACTGGAATTTCTTGGGTGAACACCTATGCTGATAGATATTCTTTTCCCTAATGAGGATTTGTTTTACCTACTCAATCCATTGTGTAAAGCTTGGCGGGGAGGGGGGAGATCCAGAAACGTGCAATGTTTCCTTGCCAAATATAAGAGCTGGGTGACAGCTATGTAAGTAGATGGGGTGTAGTGTTCAACTTCAAGTGCCCCTAAAAGGCAAATTAGTGGATTCATAGGCAGTCATACGTCATATGTCTGGTTAATTACACTAATAATTTCTCCCCAATAACGAACAAGTTTGGAACATTTCCAGATCATATGTATAAAGTCTCCGGTTTGAGCTTTACACGTAGGACAAATAGGGGAGTCCCTTTTTCACCAGGTGAACTGTTTCAGGCGTACGATGAATAGCTGGGACAGCTTATGTGCAGTTGATACCAACACCAATGGTACAGCCGCCTTCCAACTTTCTCCATCAATGAAGCCTACATCTGCTTCCCACTTTCTTCTACTTGGCAGCGAAGCAAAATCCTGATTCTGCATCAGTAGGTATGAGAAAGTTCTGTAAATGGCTCGGTTTGACATGAGAGAATCCAAAAAATGGGATTCAGATGGAGAACCAAATTCCCAGCCTGCGTTTGTAATGCGTGCCATAAAACTACTGGTAAAAGGAGCATCTAGAAATGTTGAATTTCTCTCTTAGCTGGTCAAAAGATTTCAGAACATTACTCCTATAGAGTTGAGAAAGAAATCTAATACCAGCCGGTGTTAAGTGTCTGTCAATTTATACAATTCAGCCTAAAATCTATTGCCCCAAATAGGAGTACAGCGGGAAAAACCCAGCTAACCCTAATTGTTTGACCATTTTCCATATGTGTAAAAGCAAAGTCACTGTCGGACAATGGGAAGGGACAGCAGGCAAACCCATTTCTAAATACGAAAAAGCAGAGTAGACCATGTCAGAGCCTATCAGCAGGTTTGGAGAAGGATCTGCAGTGTTTGGCAATGCCCAACCCACCAAATGCTGAGCTGCATAAAAACAGGTTTGGGTATGAGGCACTGCCATACCTCCCTGATCCTTAAGGTATTGTAAGGTAGAGAGTTTAATTCTGGCAGGTCCCTTCTTCCAAATCAACTCTCTAAATTACGAGTCTGTTTGTAAGAACCAAAAGCTGGGAATTTTTATAGGGCAATTGTGCAATACATAGAGCAGTTGGGGTGCCCATACCATTTTAAATAAGTTAACGCGACCATTTACTGACAGTGAGAGATTACACCAAGTAGCACATTTACCTTTACATTTTTGTAGGATAGGTTTAAGATTTAACTAAAGAAAATCTTGGGCTGGACGTGACTACAACACCAAGATATCGGAAGGAGGATACCACAGATATCTGGGAGGTTCCTGCCGGCAGACAAGCGGACAGAGGATCCAATGGAAGGAAGGTTGACTTGTGCCATTTTATGGAAAATCTAGAATAGGATCTATATTCCTCAATAAGGATCATTGCCACCACCAGTGAGCCAGCAGTGGCCCCCAGATATACTGTAGTGAAGCATCGACGTACAATTAAATTTTATCCTCCTGTATTCCTCTCTTAAAGCCAAATATATCTGGGGAAGCCCTAATCATTGACGCCAAGGGTTCCAGTGCCAGGGCAAAAAGCAGAGGGGACCATGGCCACCCCTGGCTAGCGCCCCAGGCCAGAGAGAGTCTCCGAACGGGAACCGTTTAATATGAAGTCTCGTCATCGGTTCTGCATAGAAAAGCTTTATTCAGGTTATAAACCTGTTCCCAAGGTGGAATTTATTAAGGATAAATAATTCCATTCAACGCTGTCAAATGCTTTAGCAGCGTCAAGGGACAGGATTGATCTATTACCCAGGTTATCAAGAGGAAGCTGGATATTTAAGTATAGACGCCTAATGTTTAGGGCAGTAGATCTTGTGGGTATAAAACCCGATTTGGCATATGTGTATTAATTTTTGAATAACAGTAGCCAATCTGGTAGCCAAGACGGGCCAATAGCTTAACATCTGAATTTAGTAGCGATATCGGTCGATAGGAATCTGGATTCAGTCTATCTTTGCCAGGTTTAGGAATCAATACAATGATAGCCTCATTCATTAAGGCTGGAAGTCTACCTACATAAGTAAAGGCTCGTTATATCGTTTATAAGTCTCAGTAGGGAGTCCATCAGTGCCTGGTGACTTGTTGGCCATACCAGCCACCGCTAGGGGAAGTTCCTCCAACGTTAAGGGGGCATTTAACATGCTAGAGTCCAGAGAGTTGACCTGTGGGAGAAGGCAACAATCTAGACATCGGCTCAGTTCAGCAGAGGTGGACAACACCTTAGAAGAATATAGGTCAGTAAAAAATTGGCAAAATACTTCAGAAATTTGGTCTTGTTTATGTACAACCCTACCCATAGGGTCAGTTATGGTATCTATAAGGGAAACTTCCTGCTGAGATATTTTGTGATTACAGCGAGGAGGTAAACTGTGTTTTCCCCCCCTCATCTAAATATTTTCGTTGTGTAAAAAAAAATTTTTTTTTACTGCAATTGTAAGGGATTGGGCATCTAGCCACCCTCGTTCTTTAATGTCTGTTGGGTTTGCTACATAAGCCTCCTTCAACTCCCTGGCCTTAACAAGGACCTGCATCTCCCATGCTTTAGTGGAAGTTTTTAAGAGCCTTGAGGGCATCCCAGATCACCCCAACCAGGGTTGAACCAGCATTTTGTTGCAAAAACAGTCTAAGGGCATCAGGGACACTATCCGTTTATGTAAAATGGGTTTACCTTCCATAGCCTAGTTCCCTTCAGTGGCTTAAGATCAATTACTACCCTTAGAGGAGAATGATTGGTTACATTACTGGGGGCATAGTTAGAGGAAGTTACCAAAGCAGAAGAAACCTTTTTTATCAGGATTCCTTTCCCTCCACATGTCTCTCATGCTTGGTTCAGTCAGGAATCTTGCAAAGTGGGTGGGGAACCCAGGGTACGGTGTGTGATCAGATCTAGAGAACAATTTATCTGCAGATCCAAACAGTTATTAACCACTTCAGCCCCGGAAGGATTTACCCCCTTCCTGACCAGAGCACTTTTTACAATTTGGCACTGCGTCGCTTTAACTGCTAATTGCGCGGTCATGCAATGCTGTACCCAAACGAAATTTGCATCCTTTTCTTCCCACAAATAGAACTTTCTTTTGATGGTATTTGATCACCTCTGTGGCTTTTATTTTTTGCGCTATAAACGGAAAAAGACCGAAAATTTTGAAAAAAAATGATATTTTCTACTTTTTGTTATAAAAAAACTCCAATAAACTCAATTTTAGTCATACATTTAGGCCAAAATGTATTCGGCCACATGTCTTTGGTAAAAAAAATGTCAATAAGCGTATATTTATTGGTTTGCGCAAAAGTTATATCGTCTACAAACTAGGGTACATTTTCTGGAATTTACACAGCTTTTAGTTTGACTGCCTATGTCATTTCTTGTGGTGCTAAAATGACAGGGCAGTACAACCCCCCCCCCCCCCCCCCCCAAATGACCCCATTTTGGAAAGTAGACACCCCAAGGAAATTGCTGAGAGGCATGTTGAACCCATTGAATATTTATTTTTTTTTGTCCCAAGTGATTGAATAATGACAAAAAAAAAAATATTTACAAAAAGTTGTCACTAAATGATATATTGCTCACACAGGCCATGGGCCTATGTGGAATTGCACCCCAAAATACATTCAGCTGCTTCTCCTGAGTACGGGGATACCACATGTGTGGGACTTTTTGGGAGCCTAGCCGCATACGGAGCCCCGAAAACCAATCACCGCCTTCAGGATTTCTAAGGGCGTAAATTTTTGATTTCACTCCTCACTACCTATCACAGTTTTGAAGGCCATAAAATGCCCAGATGGCACAACCCCCCCCCCCCCCCCCCAAATGACCCCATTTTGGAAAGTAGACACCCCAAGCTATTTGCTGAGAGGCATGTTGAGTCCGTGGAATATTTTATATTTTGACACAAGTTGCGGGAAAGTGACAATTTATTTTTTTTTTTTTTGCACAAAGTTGTCACTAAATGATATATTGCTCACACAGGCTATGGGCATATGTGAAATTGCACCCCATAATACATTTAGCTGCTTCTCCTGAGTATGGGGATACCACATGTGTGGGACTTTTTGGGAGCCTAGCCGCGTACGGGACCCCGAAAACCAATCACCGCCTTCAGTATTTCTAAGGGTGTAAATTTTTGATTTCACTCTTTACTGCCTATCACAGTTTCGGAGGCCATGGAATGCCCAGGTGGCACAAACCCCCCCCCCCCCCCAAATGACCCCATTTTGGAAAGTAGACACCCCAAGCTATTTGCTGAGGCATGGTGAGTATTTGTTTTTGAAAATGAAGAAAGACAAGAAAAAACTTTTTTTTTTTCTTTTTTCAAATTTCAAAACTTTGTGACAAAAAGTGAGGTCTGCAAAATACTCACTATACCTCTCAGCAAATAGCTTGGTGTGTCTACTTTCCAAAATGGGGTCATTTGGTGGGTTTTTGTGCCACCTGGGCATTCCATGGCCTCCGAAACTGTGATAGACAGTAAAGAGTGAGATCAAAAATTTACGCCCTTAGAAAGCCTGAAGGTGGTGCTTGGTTTTCGGGCTCCCGTACGCGGCTAGGCTCCCAAAAATTCTCACACATGTGGTATCCCCGTACTCAGGAGAAGCAAAAGAATGTATTTTGAGGTGTAATTTCACATATTCCTATGGCATGTTTGAGCAATATATCATTTAGTGACAACTTTGTGCAAAAAAAAAATTTAAAAAAATTGTCTTTCCCGCAACTTGTGTCACAATATAAAATATTCCATGGACACGACATGACTCTTAGCAAATAGCTTGGGGTGTCTACTTTCCAAAATGGGGTCATTTGGGGGGGTTTTGAACTGTCCTGGCATTTTTTGCACAACATTTAGAAGCTTATGTCACACATCACCCACTCTTCTAACTACTTGAAAACAAAGCTCTTTCTGACACTTTTTGTTTACATGAAAAAATTTATTTTTTTTTGCAAGAAAATTACTTTGAACCCCGAAACATTATATATTTTTTTTAAAGCAAATGCCCTACAGATTAAAATGGTGGGTGTTTCATTTTTTTTTTTCAGACAGTATTTGCGCAGCAATTTTTCAAACGCATTTTTTGAGGGAAAAAACACACTTTTTTAAATTTTAATGCACTAAAACACACTATATTGCCCAAATGTTTGATGAAATAAAAAAGATGATCTTAGGCCGAGTACATGGATACCAAACATGACATGCTTTAAAATTGCGCACAAACGTGCAGTGGCGACAAACTAAATACCGTTTTAAAAGCCTTTAAAAGCCTTTAGATTTACAGAGGAGGTCTACTGCTAAAATTACTGCCCTCGATCTGATGTTCGCGGTGACACCTCACATGCATGGTGCAATTGCTGTTTACATTTGACGCCAGGCCGACGCTTGCGTTTGCCTTTGCGCGAGAGCAGGGGGGGACAGGGGTGCTTTTTTTTTTTTTTTGCTTTTTTATCTTATTTTTAAACTGTTCCTTTCATTTTTTATTTTTTTTAATCATTTTTTTTATTATCTCAGGGAATGTAAATATCCCCTATGATCGCAATAGGTAGTGACAGGTACTCTTTTTTGAAAAAATTGGGGTCTATTAGACCCTAGATCTCTCCTCTGCCCTCAAAGCATCTGACCACACCAAGATCGGTGTGATAAAATGCTTTCCCAATTTCCCAATGGCGCTGTTTACATCCGGCGAAATCTAAGTCATGAAATGCTCGTAGCTTCTGGTTTCTTAGGCCATAGAGATGTTTGGAGCCACTCTGGTCTCTGATCAGCTCTATGGTCAGCTGGCTGAATCACAGGCTGCATTCTCAGGTTCCCTGTTGAGACAGGAGAGCCAGAGAAAAACACGGACGATGGTGGGGGGGCATTCCCTCCCACTGCTTGTAAAAGCAGTCTAGAGGCTAATTAGCCGCTAGGATTGCTTTTACATGAAAGCCGACCACTGGCTGGAAAGAATGATACCAAGATGATACCTAAACCTGCAGGCATCATTCTTGTATAACCACTCAAAGTTGTGAATGGCGTACCTGAAGACAAAAAAATGGTTAACAATAAAACACAGTAAACGGTAAAGTATAAAAAATTGCATACCTGAAAAGCAAACTTGATAAAACATAATAACAATAAAACAATGCAGAATAGAATACAGTAAAAAAAAAGAGCAGAACAATAGAGAGAGAGAGAACAATAAAACAACTATTTTTTTTTTATTTTATATATATATATATATATTTTTTTACACTTTTTTTTGTAACTAACTTTTATAACTGTAACCGGTTCCAAGTTCGGGTTTCTCAAAATGCGATGGCATCTTGGGAGACCCTGTGAAAGTGTGCCTAGTCTGTGCAATGCTGTACCCTACGCTAATACTCAATTAGTGCATGGTAGCGTTTAAAACATTCACCAATGCAAAGACCAGGATTGTCAGGACAGAAGGGACAATAATAGCGGGTGTCACGCCTATATCCGCACTTGCTGCAGACACAACATCTTTTTTGGAGGGGTTCGTTGGGTAGGGGTACTCGGGAGGATATAAAGAAAATGCCTCTCATGCAGCCGACTGCATTTGGTTGGGGATGTGAATGGGGGAAGTACGGGGTGCTGCAGAAGTGGTGGGTTCCCAATTAGGATTGGCGAATGCAGCAGGAAGGGCATTATGGGCACGACGGGCCTGTTTGTTTTCTTCTTGGTGGCAGCGGGACACTACTTGAGCTTGCCAGCTCGCCAGCTTGAGCTGCACTTATGGGACTCGCCACGTCACCAAGTGTTACTGCAGTGCTGGTTTGACTACGACCGGGGTGTACTAGGCCGCTGGTGCTTGCCAGTTCACCAAAACGCTACCAAAAAAACTGTTAGCGATCGCAGGGATCAGGCCCGACTCTGCGAACGCTGAAGTTATGCGTTTAGTGTTTTGTAAGTGAAAGTGATCGATCGATACTGCACTTGGGTGGGCCGGGCTGGGCGGAGGGGCAAAACACAGGTGCTAGCAGGTATCTGGGCTGATCCCGCTAACACTGCGTTTTTGGGAACCCTAAACTGCTAGGGACGCTAGTATAGATCTGATCGGATCAGATAATGATCCGATCAGATACTATACCACTAAGGGAGGTGTACTGTGCGTGCGTGGGTGTTAGCGGTACTGGCGCTAATCTGACGCTGCCTTGGGCTGGTGCTTGCCAGTTCACCAAAATGCTACCAAAAAAAACGTTAGCCATCGCAGGGATCAGGCCTGACTCTGCGAACACTGCAGTTATGCGTTTAGTGTTTTGTAAGTGACAGTGATCGATCAATACTGCACTTGGGTGGGCTGGGCTGGGCCGGGCGGAGGGGCAAAACGCAGGTGCTAGCAGGTATCTGGGCTGATCCCGCTAACGCTGCATTTTTGGGAACCCTAAACTGCTGGGGACACTAGTATAGATCTGATCGGATCAGATATTGATCCGTTCAGATACTATACCACTAAGGGAGGCGTATGCTGCGTGCGTGGGTGTTAGCGGTACTGGCGCTAATCTGACGCTGCCTGGGGCGACGCATATCACCGCCGGGCGATCAGGGGGCTAAACCTTTATTAGGTAATAAACGACGGGTGCCCTGACACTATAAAAAGTAAACGAACTAACCAGCGTCACCGTAACAGTTATACGGTGATCAGTGGTGAAAGGGTTAACTAGGGGGCAATCAAGGGGTTAAAACATTTATTAGGTAGTATATGGGGGTCCCTGACGCTATAAAACGCTGACGGCGAACCTAAATATTTACGTCCCTAACTAGCGTCACCAGTGACCCTAATACAGCGATCAGAAAAATGATCGCTTAGTGATACTGGCGACGGGGTGATCAAGGGGTTAAAACTTTATTAGGGGGGTACCCTAGACCTAAAGGGGGCTAACAATAACTGCCCTAACACACTAACTGTCACAAACTGACACCATGCAGTAATCAAAAAAAAACAAAACTGCTTGGTGTCAGTGTGACGTGGGGGGTAAAGGGGGGTGTAATGTGTGCCTGGCATGTTCTACTGTGTGTGTGTGTTTGGTGCACTCACATTGATGTCTTTCCTCGGCGCCGGAACGGAAAATACAGAGCCGAGGAGAGGTGACATCACTTACTCCGCTTCTGTTTACATTACAGAAGCCGAGGAAGTCTGTCATTGGCCAGGAGCGATCGCGAGGGGGGAGCCACGAATGAGTGGCCTCCCCCTCACCTTTGATCGCCCCTGACCTGAATCCGACAGCCGCTGGCTGGCTGAATCGGACCCCCCACCCGCGGGAAGGCAAGGACGTACATGTGCGCCCTTTTGCCTGCCCGTGCCGCTCTGCCGACGTATATCGTCGTGCGGCGGTCGTCAAGTGGCTAAATAGAAATGGGCGAGCAGCTTTCCCAGGTCTAGATGGGCCCGTTCCACCAGAGACATGGGGAGAAGGAATCTCTATCAAAGATGTTATTCAGCCAGTTCTCAATGCAGGTCACTGGGTTTTTACCCTCAGGTCGCTCCGGGACTCCAACCGCCCACACATTATTGCGCCGCAGCCTGTTCTCTAAAGCATCCAGGCGGGCTGCATGGGCATTGGACAGTGTATGCACTTGTTGGACATCCCTCTGTAGTGGGGCCAAGTCATCCTCCATTGTGCTCACCCTCCCTTCCAGGGCTGTAGTACAGTCTCTCGCAGTTTTTGCATATCCTGCCTCACCAGTGTCGGTTCCAACTTCACTACCTTGACTTCAGAGGTTAAAGTAGATAGTGCTTAATTGCAGTTGGTGACAGCCGTGAATATTTCTCTAAGCGTGGACGCAGCTCCTGCTCCCCTTGTAATGAGTCAGTCATGTATAAAGATATTATAAGAGACTGCCCTTCCCACCAATAATATCTCCACCGCGCCTCCTAAAAACCACAACTAAAAGTGAAATCACAAATCTATATATGTGTATATATAGATATATACTATGTGGTAAAATGACTCACCACAGCTAGTGTAAAGCTGCCCCTTTAAAATCTGTTTATAAAGTATTTAATCCAGTGTGCCTGTACTACCACAATCCTCCCACAGGCACCCAGGGAAAAAATGAAAGGCGCTTTAAAAATTAATTCAAGTGTTCAAGTGCTTCAAACCAGTGATGGTGTGACCCTCTAAAGGTGTCCTGCACCTTCATACATTCAAAAATGAAAAGGTGAACAAATCTGCAAAACTAAAAAGCAAACCTGAATATAAAACACACTCTATGTGTTTTTGGTGCGTTTCAATACAGTGATGGTGTGACCCTCTATATATGTAATAAATCACTCACATTCAGTAAATAGATATCACAAACATATGTACCAATACATCTCCAGTGATAAATTGTGCAGTTACTTCATGCTGTGCATGCAGAAATTATTAGTGCTTTGTGCTGACACTGTTTGCAATATGTGATATATTATACAGTGATCTATTTAATCTGAAACCATGTGTGTAACATACTTCATAGAATGAATCTATCTTTGGTATTATCAGTCCATGTCATTGAAATGTCTGACCCCTAATATGCACCGCTACGGAACTCTGAGCTTAATTCATACAGCGGGAACCCGAGATGTGCGCATGCGCGAAGCGCGGCCTAATAGACGCAAGCGGAATATGCATATAAGGGATGAGTGACAGGAAGCACGGCCTATCCCATGAGTAAGTCAACCTGTGACGAAACATGTCAAAAAAGGGGGCGTGGCTGTGAGACGTGACACACAGCGATGTAAGCCATACTGAGGGAGAGGAGTTGTGATTACACGGGGGCACGGTGGATTGAATTAATTTTTAAAGCACCTTTCATTTTTTCCCTGGGTGCCCGTGGGAGGATTGTGGTAGTACAGGCACACTGGATTAAATACTTTATAAACGAGTCAGTCATGCAGCGTGTGTGTGTGCTCACGGCTTCACAGGGTATGAGATCTGCTGACTCAGGAGTCCAGTCCTCCAGCATGTTCTCTTTTGCAGCTGTCGCTGGGGTGTCTGTAGGGACTGGAGCCATTTTGTTGGAGGAATCTTTGCCAGCCGCCTTAGAATACAGCTTCTGCGCTGCCTCTCTGGCCGAGCGTGGCTGGAGGCTGCCATCTTGAGGCGCAGGATCCGCCGTGGATTTGAGGTCTCTGCCTCGCCGGGACATCAGGAGAGCGGACCAGAGCGGTGAATACAAGGAGCAGAGAGTGTGTGCCTTCTGTAGGTGGGTAGATCACCCAGTTTCACTGCATCAGGATAAAGGATCTATAATGGAGTTTCGGCGGAGAGCGCGGTCCCTGCTTCTTACTCCAAGTGCCACTAAGCCACGCCCCCTCAATCCTAACCACCCCCTAAGTTGTTCCCTTGTGACTCTGGGTCACCTCAAAGTTGTCCCCTAACTCTTGACCGGCCATTTTATCTGTCCTCCCTGACTTTCAACCACCCTAAAGTTGTCTACTCTAAATCTTAACCACTTAAAATTTGCCTCCTAAGTCCCCCCCCAACTCGACTGCCCACTTAAGGTGTACCCCCCTGGCTCTTGACCCCCAATGTTGTCCCCACTCACTCTTGACTTTTGACCACCAGCTTGTTTCCCCTGACTCTTGACCACCCCCAAAGTTGTCCCCCTGCCTCTCTACCATCCCTGAAGTTGTCCCCACACTTTTGACCACACCCAAAGATTCCCCTCCTGACTCTCGACCACCCACTTAACCTGTACCCCATGACTCTTGAGCACCACCAAAGTTGTCCCTCTGACTCTTAACCATCACTAAAGTTGTCCTTCCTAACCATCTATGTATAAACAGATTTGTTTACACAACCCCAGGGGAAAAGGTTTCATCTCTGAACTATATACCCATTTAAACAATCAGATCTCTTCTGACCCCCTGCCCTATAGAGTCAAGTGGGAATCGGAATGCTCACTGGAGCAGAGTACCTTGAAGTGTACAAGCTCAACAGCACTGAAACTTCATACAAGATGGTATCGAACCCCAGTTAAAATCCACACCATTTTTCCCGCTGTTTGTCCATTATGTTTTAGAGCAGTGGTCATCAACCCTGTCCTCAGGGCCCACTAACAGGTCAGGTTTTATGTATTACCTTGGGGAGATGCAGACTAGAATACTGCAATCACTGAGCAGCAAATTATATCACCTGTGATGTATTTCAGTTATCTTGCAAACCTGGCCAGGGTTGATGACCACTGTTTTAGAGGATGCAATGCACCAGGCACATTCCTCCATCTTTTCTGGGAATGCTCACACATTGCTCCAATTTGGTGAAAGCTTGTATCATTTACCTCTAAAATAACAGATGCTCAACTGTCCCTTACCCCATCACAATGTCTATTATTCACCCCAATCCTGGAGGTTTCCACTATACAATGGAGACTGTTCCATACGATTTGTGTTGCCATCCACTGGGCGATCGCGATTCATTGGAAAACTCAATATTTACCTCTCACAAGTTAACTCTGCATTGACGCCATAAATAGAGTTGAAAAGATATATCATTATTTCCTTCATTTTATGTTGATGCTGCTAAGCAGTTTTGATTTTTTTATTTCCTCTACTCTGCATTATGGCGGTCCCTGACATCACTGCGCTCTTTCATACTGGGTTTACTGACTGTATCAAGAGTTTTTATACGGTTATTTTTCTGTAAGTTGAATCTCAGCAATTTATACTCTAAGATTTCATGTTATTACAATGTCCTTCCTAACATTCGACCACTCCCAAAGTTATTTTCCTTGACCCTTGGCCACCCACTTAAGCTGTGCCCCCCTAACTCTTGACCACCCCCAAAGTTTTTTACCCCTAACTCAACCACCAGCTTAAGCAGGCAGGCTGGTCCTGCTGCACTGTTCTGTGTCAGAGTTTTTACTGCACTTGCTGTGTGTGCCATCCCTTCCTCCTTCTGTACTGCTTTGCCAGGAATCTTAAAAGGCATTACGGTAGCTGGCTCTTGGGGACAACAGGAGCTGCCTAGGGCTGAAAGTCGCAACTGAGTCCTTTTATTGAGGGAGGTATGCGTGCGCCCCCGTGTCCCCTTTTACCTTGGACATGTAGTGTTTAGGGCAGCTACGGGTGCGAAATCATCTGATATTCCACCATAGGTGGAGAGCCAGAGCTCACTCAGTTGCACCCGCTTACAGCCATAGTTTGACACACCCCCTTATTTTTATTTTAACAGAAAATAAGAGAAACTTCCAGAATAGTATGAAAACTCTCAAAATGACCCTTTTTGGAAAGTAGACATCCCAAGGTGATCTCATTTTTTGCCACAATTTTTTGGAAGTTAAGAAACATACTGGTACACTGAGGAAGTTAAACATGGAGCTTGCACCAGATACAATAATGTACAGGTCATACACAAAGCGAGGAATCAGTAAAGGTAACCCCTTCTATTTACATAATGCCTCCATCTGCACTGTATACAGTGCGAATGAATCTTCCTTTGCCGCTATTGTGTTTTGAAAGTTGCCCCTGCCAACTTGTCAAAATGCTTGAACTTTGGCTGCATCTGATTGAGGGGGTGACAAACCCCCATGGCTGAGCTGTGTTTTTCCTTGTCAAAAGAAGTTTATTGAGTATACAATATTATAAAGATACATAAAGTAAGTTTACAAGGATCTATAAAGTAAGCTCATTGTTTTACAGTAAGGTTTATATAGGTAAATATCATGAAATTTCAAATATTAAACCTTGGGTTCACGTAAACCTAAATTAAAGATATATATCATTTCCTTAGTTACTTTTGTAGGTATTTAAATGATTTATACCTACTATACATATTGTTTACAGGTAGAGTGTATATAGGTCAAATAAATTCTGATAATGAGCTTTAATCGTAAGGTGGAGAAAAGGAAAGAGAAAGAAGAAAAAGGGTAGAAAGGCAGAGGTATGGTCTACAAGGTTGTCCCGCTCGTCAGTTTATTATTCTTTTTAGTTCTCTTTGAAGCCTTAGAATGGGTGTCTCTGTAAGTCATTTAATCTGTTACCATGGCAACAGGACAGAGTCATTGAAATTTGACAGGAACTGTTGTTTTATCCAAGGATGCCAAAGTTTTTCAAATTTTGGAATTTGATTTTGATCGATGGCTACCATCTTAGCATGGGACATTGTATTATTCATTCTGTGAATTGTTTCTGCTAGTACCAATGTAGGAGATTTCCATGCCTTGGCCACTGTTTGTTTTGCAGCCGTTATTAGTTGGATCATAAGTTTGAATTTAGAGAGTGTTAACCATTCTGGTTTTAGATTAAGTAAAGTTATATATGGATCTAGTTGTATTATTTTTTTAAATATTTTAGATGCAATCACGAAGACTTCCTTCCAGAAGGTTTGGATTACTGGGCACGTCCACCATATGTGTAAATGTGTGCCTATTTCTGGGCATCCTCGAAAACAAAGAGCTGAGGTATTAGGTGAATATTTTGCCACTCTAGCAGGTACAGGGTACCAGCGAGTTAGGACTTTATAATTTGTCTCCAGTGCTAAGATGTTGGGTGAAGATGACTTAGATGTGAGCCATATGTTAGACCAGTCCGTGTCTTCTAAAGTTCGTCCCAGGTCCTCCTCCCACCTCTGAACGTAAGAGGGTCTATTAAGATTTACTACTCCATAAAATTGATTATAAAGTGATGAAATTGTACCTTTAGCAAATGGATCTTTTGTACAGATTGATTCAAAAATGGATAATTGGGATAATGGTGTATCCCCCTTTAGGAATGGTGTATGAGATATTTAGATATCTCCAAATCAAAAATTTCTAGAGTTTGGTAGATCATATTTTTCTCTAAGCGATGGGAATGAAAGGAATGATTTAGATTCTATGAAGTCATTTAGTGTCTGAATGCCTGATGTTGTCCAAGCTTTAAAAGAATTTGGGTAGATCCATGCCGGATAAAAGAATTTCTGATAAAAGAAAGGAGAGGATTGTGTGGAGATTGTAACTGATATTTGGTTTTTAGTTTATCCCAGAGAGATAAGAAGTGTTTAGTTATGGGATTATGAATTTTAAAGCGGTCTTTAGGATCAAGCCATAACAAGTTTGATATTAATAGAGGGTCATTTTCTGAAGCCTCTGTCCAAATACCATGCAAAACAGGAAATCCCATTATGGGTATTTATAGACTGGCCAAATGTGCTGCTCTGTAGTAGTTAGTAAAATCAGGGTATCCCAGGCCTCCTTTATTTTTGGGAAGATGTAGTGTGTGTGTATAGGTATACGTGGTTTAGAAGAGCCCCATATAAACGAAGTTGCTCTTTTTTGTACTATTCTCAAAAAATAGGAAGGAATTGGAATAGGGAGGACTCTGAATAGATAAAGCAATTTGGGCAGAATAGTCATTTTGATTGCATTAATCTTCCCTATCCAGGATAAAGGAAGTTGCGACCATTGTTTTATTAGATTTGTGATCTGTCTTAATACAGGAGGATAATTGGTTGAGAATAAGTCAGAATGAGATGCTGTTAAATGAATTCCAAGATATGGGATTGATTTTTCTGCCCATGTGAATGGGAGTGCAGCCCTAGCCGGGATCAATTCCATGTTTGTGAGCGAAATATTAAGCACTAGGCATTTCTTAGGATTAATCATAAGGCCGGATAGGGCTGCAAATCCATCAAGAGCTGGTATTAAGTTAGGACCAGAGACCTGTGGTGATGATAGAAAAAGTAATATATTGTCTGCAAATATACATAATTTGTGTGTAATACCTCCTACTTCAATGCCAGTTATAGTTTGGTTTGTTCTGATGTATTGGGCCATGGGTTCGAGTATAAGGGCAAATAATAAGGGAGATAATGGGCAACCCTGTCGGGTACCTCTTTCGATATTAAAGGCATCAGATTTGTATCCAGCATATTTTATATAGGCTTTGGGTTTATTATATAATGCTTTGATCCATGTTAAAAAGTGGGGTCCAAAACCCCATTTTTGTAATGAATATTGCATATATTGCCAGGATACTGTGTCAAATGCCCTCTTAACATCGAGAGATAGAAAACATAAAGGGATTTTCCGTTTTTTAGCAATATGTGCCAATAACACTGCCCTGCGTATATTATCGCCTGCCTGTCTATTTGGCATGAAGCCTACTTGATCTCTATGTATTAATTTTCCTATAATGCTATTGAGGCGTTTTGCTATTATTTTTGCTAATAATTTAATATCAAGGTTTAACAGAGAGGCCGATAATTCACACAGGAAGTATCATCAGAAAGGGGTTGTGGGATCATACAAACAATTGCCATTAGTGTTTCTTGCCGAAAAGAATGTCCTTCTAGAAGTTTGTTAAAAGTTTCAGTGAGAATGGGAGAAAGTATTTCTGAGAATGTTTTATAGTATAAAGCCGAGTAGCCGTCTGGGCCTGGTCTTTTAAGTTTTAGGTCTTTTATGGCGTTAGCAACTTCATCTATAGTTATAGGCTCATCCAAACTGCTTTTTTGATTCTGAGACAACTCAGGTAAGGTTATTTTTGAGAAGAAGGATTCAGCCTCTGTAGGATTAAATTCATTGTTTGTCTTGTATAAAGTTGCGAGATGTGAGTGAAATTTATGGACTATTTTAACTGGATTACAAGTATAAACATTTTTTGATAATTTCAAACGTATTGGTTTGAAAGATTTGTTAGTTGAATTTAATGCCCGAGCCAAATATGTACCTGGTTTGTTTGTATTCATGTAGAAATTGTGCTTGGAGCGTTTGAGGGATTTATCAACTGACTCAGTGAGAAATAGATCGTATTCCAATCTAGATTTTTCCAGATGAGATTTTGTACTCTGAGATGGATTATCTTGGAATGATATGTAGGCTGCATTAAAATTGAGTTCTATTTTTTTTGCTAGATTTTTGCATTCCCGTTTAAATAGTGCCATTTGTCTTTGTATTGTACCACGCAAGACAGGCTTATGAGCTTCCCACAGTGTTATTGGGGAAATGTCTGTTGTATTATTAATTGATATGTATTCCTTTAAAGCTTGTTCAATGGCCATCTGAAGTGGGTGTTTGAGCATTATGTCCGGTAAGTACCACGTTGGGTCATGCGCTTTTGGTATGGCTGAGGCTATGGTAGTGTATACTGCATTATGGTCAGACCACGGAATCGGAATTATATCTGATGCAATAATTTCTGGTATCATTCCTATTGTTAGAAAAATATGATCTATTCTGGTGAAGGTTTGATGAGGGTGCGAGAAATAAGTGAATTTCTTTTTCATTGGGTTACTTTCTCTCCACGAATCTACCAGATTGTATTTGGAAAGAAGTTGAGAAAAAGGTAATCTAGAGGTTATTTTGGATGGTGTAAAAGGTGATTTATCTAGAAATGGGAGGAGGACCTGGTTCGAATCCCCGCACATTATCACTGTTCCTATTTTGTGTGTATTAATCACTTGTAATATATGTGAGAGGAATGGTGTAGGTTGTTTGTTAGGAGCGTAGTAGGAAATCACCGTGATTGCTGTATCCATTATATAACCCATGAGTATCAGGTATCTACCTTCTGGGTCTTTAATTTCTGATGATAAGGTGAATGGTGTGGATCGGTGAAATGCAATTAGAGTACCCCTTTGTTTGGTACAGGCAGAAGCCGTGTAAATTTGTTGATAAAAAGGAGAAATATATTTTGGAGTAGAATCTTTGGTGAAGTGTGTTTCTTGGAGGCATACTATGTGAGCCTTCTTGTTATGGAAAGTACGGAAGGCTTTGGTCCTTTTTTGAGGGACATTTATTCCCTGAACATTCAGGGAAAGTATATTCAGTGGTGCCATGGCAACAGATCAAATAGTTTTGACTTACTTTTTGTTATGCAGAGCTGACTGCGCAGATCAACCTGTGTGGACTGAAGAGATGAAAAGATAGAAAAGAAACCAGTGAATTCTGGAGTAAAGAGTAAACAAAAAACATATGAGATTAGATGATACATTGTATAAATTATTTTTTGCAAGTAATCACAATTTACCCGTGAAAGAGAATAAATATCTCTCTCAGGGGAATAAGTGCCTTCGCCACACTCCCACATAATATGGTTGGGAGAATGAGGAGGGCTAATGGGGGTACACGGATCTTCCGCTTACAGGAGAGAAGTGCTATGTCAAAAGACATCAAAATGATGATTCATTAATTGGAGTGCAGAATATAGTTTTTGTTGAAATTATTTATTCCAGGGTAGTTGTATATGGTTAGTCTTGCCCTAGGCTAAATAATTCAGTTAGAAAGGTACTGTTAATAACTTTGGTATTGATGAAGATAGTTTGAATTATTTTGGGATTTTAACCCTTTTAGAGTAAACAATTACATATTTTATTCATATGTAACTGTTTAGATATGTTAACTCATAAAATTGAGGTTGTATTGCTTCAGATTAGAATAAACAAAAACATAGTTCTAGGAACTAGTTAGGTAATAATATATTTGTTTTAAGAAAAGAAAGAAAAAGCTTCCATTACTTCTGGATTATTGAACATATTTGTCCTAAAAAGTAATAAATCTATTGTTATTACCTGAAAATATATAACTGAACAAGAATTTCCTTATTTCACTTATATATTCTAAGGCTATATGAATCAGAAGTAATAAGAAATATAACTGGAATGTAACATGATCCCACACAGTGTGTGACTATCAGAATGCAGTTACATTCAGTTATAAATACAGGTTTTTTATAGAGAACCATCTCTTAGTATAATAAATGAAGAGATATCAGGAATTAGGATGTCAGTCCATTGAATCTTCTTGGTCCATGGATGATGTGGCATAACGGCCTCTTTTGTGAGAATGATGATTCCCATTTTGTTCTGAAATTTTCTGGGTGCTGCCTGAAGGTGAAGATGATGCCATTCTTCTGCGTGTGGGAGAGTTGCTGCTTGTGGGTTCTGTCAGATTTAATTTTAAAAGGGTTTGTTGTAGTTCATCTGCTGATCTGCTTCTGTAAATTGTACCTTGGTAGTTAAATCTGACTGAAAAGGGGAAGCCCCATTGATACATAATGTTGTGGTGTTGCAGTTCCATTAGTTGGGGTTTCATGGATCGTCTTTTAGTATTAGTAAGTTGGGATAGGTCAGCAAAAATTTGATAATTGTGTCCTTGAAAAATAAGTTCCTTTTTTTCTCTTGCAGCAATTAGTATTTGTTCTTTCATTCTGTAATAATGAAATTTTGTGATTATATCACGTGGGGGTCCATCTTTCTTTTGGGCTGTGAGGGCTCTGTGTACTCTGTCCAGTTCTAAACGTTCAATAGGGATATCTGGCTTTAGTTCTTGTAATAGAGCAGTAATAGTAGATTGCAGGTCTGTCACAGTTTCAGGTATTCCCCTTATGCGCAAGTTTGAACGTCTGGCTCTATTTTCGTAATCTTCGAGCTTAGTTTGAAGTATTAAATTCTCTTCTTTTAATTGTCCCAATTCTGTTATATTTTCTTGGGTTGTAATTTCAATTTCATCCATTTTTATTTCTAAGGCTGCGGTGCGGTTTCCCAGCTCTCTTATTTCTTTGGTTAGGCTGTTTGTTATTTGGTCTGAGGTTTGTTTTAAAGCCTTATGAAGCATCTTTTCAAATTGTAATAATATTACTGGGGATGCTGAGGAGGCTTGTGGAGAAGTTTGTGAGAGGATTTGTTCTGTATCTGACTCAAATGGAGAGTCTTGCTGTGACATTTTCTGTCTGTGAGAGCGCCCTGATGCTGTATATTGTGAGGTGACTGGAGCTGCTTTAGTTGCAGTGAGTGCCTGTGAGCTCTTTGTGAAAGTTTGGGCAGGAAATATGGTACTGGGAGGAAGCCGTGGCAGAAATAAAAATCACCTCACAGTTTGTTCCCTGGGGCAAAAAGATTCAAATGGATACCTTTTGAGCCTGCAGGCTCCTCTTTGTCCTTCTCTTCTCTCCTCAGCGGTGTGGAGCTCTAACAATGCATGTCTGCTCCGCTAGGCTCCGCCCATGCACCTCCCGAGCTGTGTTTTTTATAACCTTCTAACTGCTCCCTCTTTAGCTAAAGAGGCAGTAGCCAGGAGAGTACATGTGGTGTGGCCCTGGCCGTCTTTTAGTGGACATAGCACTACAGTACCACTCCTTCAAATAGATGGGACTGCTGTACAAGTGCCCCACAACTGCGTGCTAGTGCCAGTGGATTGTAGCATGCTGGTGCAGTATTAAAGGGGTTAAAGCAGTCGGTGAGGAGGTGATACAATATCACCACATTGCCTGTCAAATGCTCTTGACAGCAAGCTGTGAAAACAGATCACGCTTCAGAGCAGGGGTGGCCCTTCCATTATGTCCCCCCATCACAATCTCCCCTAACCATGCGTCCGGCCCCTTTCAGGACACCGGACCAAGGATTCCAATGCGGGGAGGCTTTTTTTTTGTTTTTTGTTTTTGTTTTTTTGAAGCACCGATTAGAGCCAAAGGCTCTAATAGGCTTAAATTTTGGGTGGGTTCGTGTTCGCAGAATGTGCGCTCCCACCCAGGTGTGCTAAAACAGCAAATGAAAATTTGCTGTTGTAACACTGATTCTCCTCCCGGCTAATCGAAAGCGGGTTTTGACACCGGTCATCTGCTTGGCTGAACCTCCCAGGTAATCCTATTAGACGCCTAGGAAGAGGAAGGGAGGAGCTGCAAGCTGCCATGGAGGAGAGGACCGGAGCATGCTGCACCACGCTCCCGGTCACCCACCGCCGCCGATGGGGTAAGTGCCAGACCGACCGGCAAACAGCGGGGGGTGGGTGGTTGTTTGCTGCCCCCCCCAAAAAAAACACCAGCCGCCACTGCTTCAGAGCATGTGTGAACAAACCTTAAAACAATTGATTTGACCCAGGGCGGCTAGAAATAGATTAAATCTCCTAACTGCATCAACATTCTTAAATGTTTAGTCAAAAGTTTGTAGTAACTACAGTGTATCTCTTGTAAGTAAATGCATATGGACAAAGTCAGTTTTACAAACTAGATTAGTAACTTTGTAGAGTAGCACTAGTGTGGAAGTAACTGATACTCCAAAATGTTTTTGTTTTTTTTTCAAACCCCTATCAAGTGTTCACTGCCTAATGTGATGCTGGAGCCTAACCAATAATATTTTTACTGCTTACACAAACAATACCTTTAGTGTATAGGAAACTCAATCTGTAGTATTAAGCTAATTTTTATTTAACTTCTATTATTTCTAGGCGATTAAGTGATGCACCATCATCGGCAAAGATGGATGTGGAAATGAGAAGAAATTCTTCTTCCTCCCGTACCTCAAACCCAGTGGCTGAAGTTGATCCAGAAACTATCCTAAAAGCCCTGTTTAAATCTTCAGGGTCCTCTGCGGTGGTCCATCCAACTGCATTCAAGATCAAGCTTTGAAAAGAAAAACAAATGCTGGAAGAAGCAACAGATTTGGGAGCTTGCTTTCTCTTTGATTAATGCATTAGTGAAACCAGAGACTTATGAAGAAAATGATTATATGATGGCTGTTAACCAGACTAGCTATTGTTGAGATGTTTGGCAGTAGTTGTGAGAAGAGCCTCTTCAGGGTATAATTGCACAGTTTTGCCCTTTGTGGTTTACTAGCCACAGAAATTGCATTGATCATTTTAGTTGTCTCATTTATATCTGCCTGGCCTTCCCACAGCAAGACGTTATTTGTTTAATATATGAGGCAACTAAGGGTTTTGTCTTGATTGTTCATACCTAGTTTTAGGTTCTTAATTCAGTAACAATGTTTGTACCCAAAAATAATTGTGATGCTATTCTGAGATACTGAGATTTAGATGGTATAATGTAATATCCATAATACATACATCATTTGTACATCTGCTGCCATTTATACTGATGAATGTTCACATCCTTTAATTGGAGATTCCAGACTTGTTTGATTTGTAGAGTATACTTGTATTGTGAACTTTTGTTAATACATGCCACTCTACGGTGTCTGCATTCTGCTTTCCCATGTTGCATATACACTCCTCCTCAATAATTATTTTTTTTATTTTATTTTCTGAAGTGATGATGCAAGCTGAAACGTGTAATACCTTGGTGTGATGTTAGATTGTGAAGCTTATGCTCGACAGTGCTCCTAGTCAACCAGTAGATTACAAGATGTACATCCAGCTGATATGTATGTGCGATGATCTAAGACTCTTCCTGTTTTATAATGTCAAAAATAGGTTTAATGTTATGCCAGTTAAGAAAATATGAATGGAAGATAAACTGTACCTTTTACACTTTTATAGTATATATTTAAAATACCTTATCTAAATTCTCTATTAACCTCTTACCTTCAATTCAATATTTTCAGAGACCTTACGGGAAACATACACCGACACAAGGAGGTCGGTACGATGTTCAAAGCTTTATTTCCCAAGGCGTCTTTCAGGACAGCACCTGAGAGATAGTGACTCCTCCCACCGTACCACAGGAAACACCTTCTTCCTCCAGATCTTAAAAAGGAGGCACCTCCCTACCACACCTCAGTTTTTGTCTTTCCTCCGGCCCGGAGGGAACATCTTTTGGAGGGGAGCCAGGATCTCTTGGGTGCTCCTGAGAGACAAGGTCTCCTAATTTTTTCCTCCTTTTTAGAGACCTTCAGCCCTCCCGTCTTGCCAGGGCTTTGGCAGCGGTAGGTTCGGGCTACTCTTACCCCCAAGGTGCTCAGGGAGAGCCGCAGAAGATCCGGTCACCCGCTCCAGTGTCCTGGGAGCAACGGCTGCGCGCGCACCGCCGCCATTTTGCATTGGCAGAGAGGAATTCTCGGCCGTGCCGGAAGTGACACTTCCTAATAGCAGGTCACTGGGTCAGCGCCCAACGTCATTTCTGGCGGCGGACGCAGGGGGAGGAGGCAGGGCAGAAGCTGGTGCCTATTTCCGCTTCCAGTCCGGTGCAATGGCACGCCGAGTGGAGCGCAGCACACACACTATGGAGGACGCAGCATCTGCAGCGGTGGGGACAGGCACCAGCAAGGCTCAGGTAGGGAGCAGTGGATTGAGTCTGCCTATTTCCTTTACCTGCTATAAAGCCAGCAATGGCCGCAACATGCATAACCTGGAGTATTGGGTTAACCACCTTAAAGCTCATATAGTAGTGGTTTCACCCAAACAGGAGATTTTAGATTCCTTTTCTACCTTGTTCTCTGCAGTAGTCTATATAGCAGATGCTTCAGCCGAAGCAATTAGAATGTTGGCTAGATCAGCAGCCTTAACAAATTCGGCAAGAGCATTATGGCTGAAGACTTGGCCAGGTGATGTGGCATCAAAGAGTAAACTCTGTGGGATTCCTTTTTCGGGTGACCTTCTCTTTGGCCCGGATCTAGATACCATTCTAGACAGGACTGCTGATAGGAAGAAGTCCTTCCCGGTAAAGAAGAAGAAACAACCCCCGAAGCGCTTTTTTCGACCTAAAGGGCTCAGGAGCAGGACAACAACTCCCAGGGGAGAAGGAAGAATCGGTCTGCACAAAGAACTAAAGGCAAAGGCGGAATCCTTTTTCATCCTTCTATGCAAGCCAAAAAATCCCAATGACTCGACCCTGCAGGTGGGCAGAAGGCTGAAAAATTTCCTTCTGCAGTGGTCGAGCATAACATCAAATCAGTTTATACTGGCCACTCTTTCTCAGGGCTACACAATAGTTCACGGAATCCCCCCCAAGAAGATTTATTGTGACGAATACCCCAAAGGATCCAGTGAAAGCCCTGGCCATGAAATCCTCATTAAGGGAACTGATGCAGCAGGGTGTAGTGATCCAAGTGCCACCAGAAGAGTGGAAACGGTTTTTATTCTCACATTTTCTTGGTAAGAAAGCCAACAGGGAAATTCCGATTGATTCTCAATCTAAAACCTTTGAACAAATCCGTCAAGTACAGAAAGTTCAAGATTGACTCAATTTTTTCAGTTAGAAACCTGCTGACCCCAGATTGTTACATGGTGTCAATAGATTTAAGGGATGCATACCTGCATATCCCAATCTCACTCCAGTCCCAGAAGTATCTCAGGTTGGCGGTAAGGATGAAAGGTGTGATTCATCATCTGCAGTTCAAGGCTTTGCGTTCGGGCTGTCATCCTCACCTCCGATCTTTACCAAGGTGATGGTGGAAGCTCTAGCCCTGCTTAGTCTTCAGGGAATTGCAGTAATTCCCTATTTGGACGACTAACTTTTTTCTTCACCCCCTCAAGGGAAAGGTTGCAGGACAACTCAGCCAAAGAAGGCAACCATCTGGAATCTCTAGGATGGATTCTAAGCCTTCAGATTACAACCCGGGTAAAGAGGTCACTATGGTAGTGGAAGAGTCAGGAGATCCTATCAAGGGGTCTAGATTGGGCCTTTCTAGTCGAAAGAAGACTGACAACAGACGCTAGCTCTTGAGGGTGGGGACCTAGAGAAAAGCTTTGCTCAAGGAAGTTGGTCCAAGAAGGAAGTGACAAGGTCCTCAATTTGGAGAGAACTGAAGGCAATCACTTTTATCTCTAGTAGTTTTCGCACAAGATCTCCGGTTTCACCAGTGTTAATGGACAACGCAACGGATGTGGCTTATCTAAAAAGACAGGAGGGCACAAGGAGCAGATCCTTACAAGCACTGGCAACAGAAATACTTCTGTGGGCAGAGAAGCACATGCTATCCCTGTCAGCAGTCCATCTAAAGGGCACCCTGAACAGAGTGGCGGATTTCCTGAGCAGGTACCCCATTCATGAAGCAGAGTGGTCTCTGAATCTGGAGCTCTTCGCAATGATTGCCAGTATATGGGGACAGCCAAAGGTGGACCTGTTTGCCTCAAAGGAGAATGCACAGGTTCTTCAGTTCTTATCCTTAATCGTGACGTAACGCTAGGGATAGATGCTCTGGAACATCCATGGAGATTTCACCTTTGCTATGCTTTCCCCATGTTCCAGGTAATCCCACCGGTATGAAGGAAGATGCAATGGGAAAATGTACCAGTCATCCTAATTACTCAGTTTTGGCCGAAAAGGGCCTGGTTCTCAACCGTTCTGGGAATGGCGACCAAGCCTTGTTGGCATCTACCTCTCAGGCAGGATCTGCTAATCCAGGGTCCAGTAAATCATCCAGAAGTGGCCAGCCTGTCTCTCGCAGCCTGGTATCTAAGGAGTAGCTCCTAAAGAACAAGGGGTTTTCTGACCGTTTGATTACAACATTACTATCAAGTAGGAAAAGGGTAACAAGGGCCATCTATACTAAAGTTTGGAAGGTCTAGAATTCATGCTGCGATTCATCTGCCCAAGACCCAAGGAACTTTGTTTCCATCATGGAGTTCTTGCAAGATAGGGGACTAGCAGTCAGTACCTTGGAAGTACAGGTTGCTGCGCTAGCGGTGTTCTTTGAAAAATCTGTGGCCTCTGAACCGTTGGTAGTCAAATTTTTTTTTTTTTAGAGCTCTTGCAAGATCAAGGCCAGCATCGGTCAATAATTTCTAATGGGATTTGTCGGTAGTCCTGCAATCCCTAGCAAGGAGTCCATTTGAACTTCCTGGAAGAAGCGTCACTCAAATGTCTGACTCTTAAAGCTGTGTTCCTAATCGCCATTACTTCAGCACGCAGGATCAGTGAGCTACATGCTCTGTCAGTTAGTGAACCTTACCTGTCAGTGTTTCCGGATAGTTTATTTTTACGACAGACCCAAAGTTCTTACCAAAGGTAGCTTTAAAGGATCACTAAAGATCTTTTTTTTTTTTTTAAATAACAAACATGTTATATTTACCTTCAGTGTGCAGCTCGTTTTGCACAAAGTGGCCCCGAACCTGATCTTCTGGGGTCCCTCGGCGGCTGTCTCAGCTCCCCCCCTGCAAGGACTCAACACCTTCATGCGAGCTCCCTCGCATGGTGTTGAGTGCTTGCGGGCGCGCTCCCGTGATACAGCCGGCGGCCATAGCCGCTCACTGTATCACCCGGCCCCGCCCCTGGTGCGCCGCGTCATTGGATGTGATTGACAGCAGCGCTGCTTTCAATCCATCCACTGTAACCAATCAACGGCCAGGCTGAGCGGCGAAGAGGATGTCGGGATGAACATGAATGAATTCTGGACAGCCGCACTCATATAAAGCCTTGTTTATTGGAAGATGCACATCAAATTCAGTGCTAACCCATTGGGGGAGAAGGAGACCTTTTTTCATACGGGGATGTCAAAAGGATTTGGTTATGCTATCTAGAAATTACAAAGATCTTTAGATGTGCAGACTTGTTCTTTGTCCTTTTTTCAGGCAACAAGAAAGGTTGCCAGAAAGGAAAAAAATCCTGGACAGCCGCACACCGTTAAATGCATCTTTATTGAACGATTAAATACTCCAAATGTGGTACGGGAAAGAGGATAGCTGCTGTTAGCCATTGAATAAATGTTTTTAAGAATGTTAGCATTTGTATTAATATTAGGTTTTCTATCTTTAGCTAAACCAGTGAAATTACAAATTGACTGATTACATGTGCCTTGATCTTCATCTAAACCATTTCCTAGTCTAAAACACCAGTCAGGGCGATTAATGACATGGAATGTTGATTGAGATGGAAAGGTACTGACTGACTTTTGGCATCATTTGACACTCTGGTGACACTCAGCTGGGGTGTTCCATTTAGCATCGGGGTAATATTTCATGGAAGTGCTAGGGGTAATTACATCAGGATGTAACAAGCTACACACCCAATACGTATCATAACCTGATGCTTAAGCATATTTATATTTTAACTGTAACAAAAACATTTTTCTGGTCCCTTGCTCTCCTGATGCATAACCTCTTTCTCCCTCACCTTCCAGGAGGGTACACCTGAGAGATAGGAGGCTCCTCCCTACAGGAAACACAATTGCTTTAGCAGCTGTTATAAGTCCACACCCTTCCCCTTGGTCCTCAGTATTAATTGTGTTTCTCCCTACACAGAATGCAACCCTGAAACTCCTAGAGAGACCTCCGTGCAAGACAAAATGTACAGAGGTTTGGTTAAGTCTCAGGCTAGAGTTCTTCCATTTCACCAGTCCATGATCCTTCAGAAATGGAAAGATCCTGAAAGGAGGCTGGTCAGACCAAAAACTTGGAAAAGTTGATGAAGAAAAATGTCTTAAAGTCCCTAAGCTGGATGCAGCACTATCCCAAGTGACTAAAAGGTCAGACCTCTCTTTTGAGGACTCCGGGGCTATCAAAGATGTGATGGACCTTAGGTCTGAGTCCCTGCTAAGGAAAGCTTGGGAAGCTAACACCTCTGCCATGGTCCCAGCACTGCCAGCAACCTGCGCAAGGAATGTTTACTTTTGGATTGAGAGACTTTTCAATCATCTGTCACAAGGGATGAACACAGAGGAGATAATGGATTCCCTTTCTACCATAGGAAAGGCCGTTGCTTATTTAGCGGATGCAGCAGTAGAATCCGTCGGGGCCTCCGCCAAGGTAGCCAAGCTCATTAACTCAGCCAGAATGGCTATTTGGGTAAAAGCGTGGGACGGTGACCTCACATCTAAGAATAAGCTGTGTGGGCTACCCTTTGAAGAGTCCCTACTCTTTGGGCCAGGACTGGATAACGTTCTGTCCAGGTCTTCTGAGAAGGGAAAGAAATTCCCAGTTGAACCAAAAAAGGAAACACCGGCCGACTCGCAGACACCCATCCACACACATGCTATACACCGCAATGACGTCAGCACGTCTCCCTCCTAATGTACGTTTCGTCAGAGATTGACTTGGTCATGGGGAATGGGGGCCGTGCTAACTCATCGCTATAAATACATGACAGGCAACCAAGCCTCGTTGTGAATCATGAGCGGCAGAACCGAATTGCCTGATTCCATGAATAAAAAAAATATGATTGTTAGTGTTACCTAAAATTTTCCACAAATTAAAATAAAAATATGGAATAACAAATTTAAACATTGGAAGTATTAAGAGGACGGGAACAATAATTAATAGGAGGCATGAAACACCACCTGGGAACAAAAAGATCTATGCCGTGTAATCACAGCCAAAATTGAATCTAACATGCTGGATAGAGAAAAACAATCCAGCACAGACCCCTAGTGGGACGAATGGTATCAACATTACAACACCATAGAGGAAAGAGAAAACATCTACTGGTAGGATCTACCAGCAGGTGCTTTAGTTGAGAAAAAAAAACAAAAAATAATTTTATGATAAAAATTATCAAACTCATTTCTCGGATCTGAGAAATGCCCGTGTGGGCTGCAATATGTGGGCAGGACGAAGTGGGCTCTCGGTTAGGCTTAATGAGCATGTAACTAACATCATCCATGGTTTTCCCAAGTACCCAGTCTCGCGACACTACCTGGAGGTTCATAATAAGAATCCTTCTAAGACCATTTTTCTTGGGATTGACAAGTATTGACAATACCCCATTGGAGAGGTGGCTACTTAGTACGTGGTATCTCGAGACTGGAGATGGCCTGATCCATAAAATGTTACACCCCCTTCGGACTAAATGTAGACGTTGACCTCAACGCCTTTATGGACAGTTCTTAGTTTTCAATTATTTGTAAACTTGTTGTGGATCCTTAGTGGCTACACCCATTTATCTATTTGGCTTTTTGCCCCATGTCTAGTGACACTATTAGGGAATATTGGGGGGTCACCCCTGGATATACCCTGTTTCCCCGAAAATAAGACCTGGCGTGATCGTCAGTGATGGCTACAATATAAGCCTTACCCCCCAAATAAGCCCTACCCTGTTTCCCCGAAAAAAAAGCCCTACCCTGAAAATAAGACCTACATGGACTTTAGGGCTTATTTTGGGGGTATGGCTTATATTGCAGCCATCACCGACAATCACGCTAGGTCTTATTTTCGGGGAAACAGGGTATATATATTTCCATGGACTATATTCCCTATGGTATATACCTTTTATGTATTGGTGCCTTTTTTGACCATTGACAGTTGGGAAGTTATCTGTCGTCATTTTTTTAAATGTAGACAATATTTTTTATTGTCACCACGGTCTCAGATCCGAGAAATGAGTTTGATAATTTTTATCATAAATTTTTTTTTTTTTTTCTCAACTAAAGCACCTGCTGGTAGATCCTACCAGTAGATGTTTTCGCTTTCCTCTATGGTGTTGTAATGTTGATACCATTCGTCCCACTAGGGGTCTGTGCTGGATTGTTTTTCTCTATCCAGCATGTTAGATTCAATTTTGGCTGTGATTACACGGCATAGATCTTTTTGTTCCCAGGTGGTGTTTCATGCCTCCTATTAATTATTGTTCCCGTCCTCTTAATACTTCCAATGTTTAAATTTGTTATTCCATATTTTTATTTTAATTTGTGGAAAATTTTAGGTAACACTAACAATCATATTTTTTTATTCATGGAATCAGGCAATTCGGTTCTGCCGCTCATGATTCACAATGAGGCTTGGTTGCCTGTCATGTATTTATAGCGATGAGTTAGCACAGCCCCCATTCCCCATGACTAAGTCAATCTCTGACGAAACTTACATTAGGAGGGAGACGTGCTGACGTCATTGCGGTGTATAGCATGTGTGTGGATGGGTGTCTGCGAGTCGGCCGGTGTTTCCTTTTTTGGTTCAACTGGGAATTTTTCCCTTCTCAGAAGACCTGGACAGAACGTTATCCAGTCCTGGCCCAAAGAGTAGGGACTCTTTAAAGGGTAGCCCACACAGCTTATTCTTAGATGTGAGGTCACCGTCCCACGCTTTTACCCAAATAGCCATTCTGGCTGAGTTAATGAGCTTGGCTACCTTGGCGGAGGCCCTGACTGTTTCTACTGCTGCATCTGCTAAATAAGCAATGGCCTTTCCTATGGTAGAAAGGGAATCAATTATCTCCTCTGTCTTCATCCCCAAGATCCACCCGACTACCCCAACAGGAGGAGGATGTTGTCTATATACCTGGCCCACAACACCACTTGAGGTTTCTTGTGGGCATAGACGACATCCTCCTCCCAGAGGGCCATAAAGAGGTTCGCCAGGCTTGGGGCATATTTAGCCCCCATAGCGACCCCTCTATCTTGCCTATAGAACTGGCCACCAAACCAAAAGTAACTCCTAGATGCTGCAAACTGGAGCAGTTCCATAATGAACAAAATCTGCTCATCAAATAAATCAGTCACGCCTCAAGAAATATTCAACGGCAAAAAGTCCCATATCGCGTGGTATCATCGTATAAAGTGATGTGACGTCTGCCGTCACAAGCCATAATCCTGCTCTAGGAGTTTGTTCAGCCAATAGATTGATCACATGGTGTAAATCTTTGATATGTGAGGGCATTTTGGTCACTAGTGGTGATAAAAAGAAATCAACATACCTGCCCACCCGGGAAGTGATGGAATCAATGCCACTAACAATAGGGCATCCCGGGGGGGCAGGTAGGATGCTTGTGTATTTTAGGCAGATAATATATTACTGGGGTGCACGGTGCTTTAGGTACCAAATACAACTTTTCTTTTTTATTTAAAACACCTAGTTCATAACCTCTTTCCACCAAAACCTCCAATTCCTTTTGATATTTGACTTTAGAGTCAGAAGGAAGTGGGCTATAGGTATCAAGGTCATCTAAAATCTTGTGCATTTCTGCCAGATAATTTTCCCTGTTCAGAATAACAATGCCCCCCCCCCCCCCACCTTTGGCGACGGGCCTAATAACTAACCCCTTCTTTTCACAAAGGGAGTCTAGGCCAGCAACCATTTCTTTGTTAGATGTCACCCTTGTGATGGGCATTTGGTCTAAGTCCCTCAGGACCACATATTCTCAACGCTACACCAAGGGGTGTGAAAAAAAATGGACTTTGTAGGCACCAATCAAAATCAAATATTTTATTTATACAAAAAATACAAACGACATACATATTGTTAAAACATTGCAGCGTGTTGCAAAACAATGACTAATGCTCTCTTATATATACATCAAAGCATAAAGAGGGGTACCCCTTAAAGCAGAGGGGAAAACAGAGGTTACCACCCTTTATTGGGCATAAGAGACATCAAACCAGTGTAACTCTCTACATGTATCACAATTGAATGCTTCTTCAGGAGCCTGTTTGAGTCATCTGTAGAAGGAAAGGGGAGAGAGCAAACACCAAAGTATATAAAATTACTATACATTTTGAAATTGCAATTTCAAGCGTAGAGAATCTGTAGACTTAGGACGTTGGCACTATCCAAGAAATCTCCACAGACCATCCTGTGATGAGATTTGGCACCCCGCTTTAAATCCTCAGGACCACATCCCTAAAAATCTTGAAGGAAGGGGGCAAAGCCCCTGAAGGGTTAAATTAAGAAGTGTTGGAAAACCCTTGAAAGTCCGTAGATGCGACTCTATTTGTCTGAACAGGGTTAGAGGCCATGCATCTCTTAACATTCAATTTTCATATAAATTTGTAAACATCCATGTACGTCTGAAATTTATTCAGCCCACGAGGAGGTGCGAATTTCAGCCCTTTGTTCAAGACAAATTTTTCAGAGTCAGTAAAAACTACTGAACTCAGGTTAAAAATCCCTTCCCCATTAAGGTTTTTTTCTTTTTGGCTCTTATCCATTTTCCACCTCTGGGTCCTCTCTTTGGTCCCCCGACTGCTTTGTACCCTGAATGGGTTTGTGAAAATCCCACTGCTGGTGATCCTGATTAGATGGACCTGGGCTACCAAGGTCACCGGAATTATCAGGCGCAGGGTTTTGAGGTGGATTGAATGGCCTGTCACCCGTTCTGTGACCATGTTCACCCGAAGGACCTTCAATATCACGTAAAGGGTAAAAACTATTCTGAGTCTTGACATTATACTCAAAATCATTCCTACGTGCAGGCGGACCTAAAAGGTCAGAGTGATAATTTTCAGGTCTGAGTCTGTCTGCCTGATTGTACCTAGGTTCAAAATTGGGATTATAACCATAGTGAGAGTTTATCCTATAGTCAGGACCACGGGAAGGTAACAAACTCCCACTATGATGGTTGTCATGATATCCCTGTGTCCTAAGAGGAGGAAGAGAACGGCCCTGGTTTGACCCACCATGACCCCCACTGGAGATATTCCCAGACCCACGAGGGCGGCGCTGGGGTAACTGCATGGAATAGGGTGGTGGCCCACTCCTCATACCTCCACCAGATCTGTGGGGGGATTGATAAGAACCCTATCTACCTCGCATAGGTGGTCTAGAATGGCCACCAGGGGGGTTTTTGGGGATGTTAGGCTGAAACCCTACAGAAACAGAGCCTGTATTGCCAACGGCAGGAGCCGCAACTGCTCAGCCAAAATTCTTTTTTGCCGTTCAAAAACGACTCCACCCTGATAGTCAAATCCCTGTTGTATTTTTTCTTTTTTTTTCTTTTTTGTTCCCTGTCCTCTTTCTCCAATGTCTTGAGGAGTGATTGTGATCTATCTTTATATTCATTCCCCTCTCTCAAGGGATTAAGTTTCTCTTTAATAGCTTTGATTTCCTCATCCAACCGGGTAAGTTTGGTATTTTTTCTTTCAGTGAGGAATTTGAGAAAATTCACCCCAGCAGTGTTAAAATATTTAAACCAGTCCTCAAGTTCAATATCACCCTTTTGGGGGCTAACCTCCCACCTGAGGCTTCTAGGGCCCATGACATTCTTGACATATGTCTCAAGGAATGCAATGTCCCACTGTGTATGTGTTTCAGAGACAGTTACATTTTTGAGCCTCATAAATAGACCACCAAGATCCCCCTCATCATCTTTATAGGTCTCAAACACACCCTCGGTGTTAACCACCCTGGTGGCTCTGTATTCAAAAATATCCATGCCACCAGACATAGATCCAAAAAAAATGTAATCAATTAATTATAAGAAATGAAAATTGAAATTAAAAGATACAGTGAGTGTGAAGCCACAACCTAAATATTGACTCTATAGCAGCAGTAATTAAAAATTAGGTGTGATACCACAAACAGTGATAAATATTAACCCTATAGCAGCGGTCAGTGTATATCAAATAACAGGTGAGAAAAGCAAAAATTTCATACCGCGCTGAAACTAAAATGAAAACAAAGAAGAATAAAAACATCAAGCTGCAGCTCAATTTTGTAAGGTATGTACAAACACAATGCATAGAAAAAAGTAGAAAGCTGCGCTATGTAATTGATATGAACACCTAAATAGGCATATTATAACAGTCTTGTCAGATATGAGATAAAGTGATAACTCCCCAAATGGAAGGGGATACCAACAAAACCAGTTCTGTGAAAAATATCGTCCAGTGAGGTGAATAAATGAAATAATCCTTCCATGCAAAAATAAAAAAACACCAGTGATAGTGAGCCTCCACCGTACAAAATGCGCGCTTACCAGAGGGCAAGCAATAGCAAGCCTGTAAACTAAGATCGGTATCTGAACATCCGACCAGCACCAGCAGTAAATCACTTGATTAAGCTGGGGATATACCAGAAGATCATAGACCAGCGATCCGGATTACAGGAGAATAAAGAGAAACTCTCCATAGTGTAAATTCATATAAAACGATTTTATTGTAGATAAAAATTGTGCACTTACAAGCAGAAGATCAAAAAGCTCATAAGGAAATGCTGGCCGGCTTGCAGACACCCGTCCACACACACGCTATACACCGCGATGACGTCAGCACGTCTGCCTCCCGACGTATGTTTTGTCAGAGATTGACTTAGTCATGGGGAACGGGCAACGCGCTGACTCATCACTATAAATACATTACAGGCAACCAAGCCTCATTGTGAATCATGAGCGAATTGCCTGATTCCATGAATAAAAAATATGATTGTTAGTGTTACCTAAAATTTTCCACAAAATCTAAAATAAAAAATAGTAAAAATATGGAATAACAAATTAAAAAATTGGAAGTATTAAGAGAACGGGAACAGTAATTAATAGGAGGCATGAAACACCACCTGGGAACAAAAAGATCCATGTCATGTAATCACAGCCAAAACTGAATCGAACATGCTGGATAGAGAAAAACAATCCAGCACCGACCCCTAGTGGGGCGAATGATATAAACATTACAACACCATAGAGCAGGGATATGCAATTAGCGGACCTCCAGCTGTTGCAGAACTACAAATCCCATGAGGCATAGCAAGACTCTGACAGCCACAAACATGACACCCAGAGGCAGAGGCATGATGGGACTTGTAGTTTTGCAACAGCTGGAGGTCCGCTAATTGCATATCCCTGCCATAGAGAAAATAAAAAACATACTGGTAGGATCTACCAGCAGGTGCTTTAGTTGAGAAAAAAACAAAAAAAATTTTTTTGAGACAAAAACAAACAATATACTGACGCTAGGGATGGTCCCGATGTTCCAGTCGAACGTAAGTTCGCAGAACAAACGAACATATGGGACGTTCGCGGCAAATTTGAGCGATGCGGAGTGCCCCATAATGCACTGCGAGATCACAGTGCATTGACGGCTGCTGATTGGCCGAAGCATGCACCTGATCTGCATGCTTTGGCCAATCACAGCGCGATCTGCTGTGAGAGCCAGGATTGGCCAAAGGCAGGGTGCCTTTGGCCAATCATGGCTCAGGGGGGCTAAGTCCACACCCCTATAAGGCTGCTCACACAGTGGTCATATGTAGTATGATACGTGGAGGAGATTGAGAGAACTTGAGCTAGATTAAGCAGGTTAGTGGCGTGTTGACAGTCTAGTGTGTGTGTATGTATGTATATATATATATATATATATATATATATTGTGTGCAGTCAGTGTGGATTATATATATTGCAGTCAGTGTACAGTATATAATACAGTCCAGGCAGTGTACACAGTATATAATACAGTGCAGGCAGTGTACACAGCATATAATAGTGTGTGTATAGTATATAATACTTTGCAGTCCGTGTACGGTATATAACACCGTGTAGTGCGGTGTGAAAAAAATCCCCATCATGTCTGGGAGGCCACCAAGGAGAGGTAGACGCTCACAGGCCACTAAAAGAGGGCAAGCAGCCTTTGTGTCTACAGTGAAAAGTGGTGGTCGCAGACATGGTGCATCCTCTGCAGACGGGGCACACTTGTCCTTTTTTTCTGTTGCTGGCTGTGTTATTGAGCCACAACATGCAGAAGAGTTGGTGGAGTGGATAACTAAGCCGTCCTCTGTCACCCAGGCTTCCACTGCAGCTGCCAATTTTACCAGCTCCTTGTCCACAGTTACTCCTTCCGTAGCCTCACCATCATGCACGGAGGAGTTCCCAGAATTATTCGACCATAGTGTCGGTTACATGCTGGTGGAGGATGCACAGCAATTTGAAGGCTCTGATGTTGGTTCCCAGGTTGAGGAAGGGAGTAATGTGAGCCTAGAGAGAAGGGTTGCCACAGAAGGACAAGAAACTAGCAGTCATGTCCCCCCAGCTGCAGCATACTGCCAATTTTGCTCTAGTGACTAGGAGGGAGGGGATGATGAGGTCATTGACTGTACTTGGGTGCCTGAGAGAAGTGAGGAGGAGACACAACTCCAACGAGCCAGGATGTCCTCCAGGGGCCAGCTTAAGGGCAGCCACCCTATTGCATCACACAACAGAGCTCCACAGGTGCAGGGCGCTGCTGACTCCCCAGTGACTTCCAAAAGTTCATTGGTGTGGGCTTTTTTCAACACGTGCAGTAGATCACACCCTTGCTGTTTGCAATCTGTCTGAAGTGGATCAAGTGTGGCCAGAACAGCACCCGCTTTGGCACCACGTGCTTGACAAGACATATGACGACCTGCCATGCAGTCCGTTGGCAACAGCACCTAAAAGACCCACATCATAAAAAAAGGCAGACTTCTCCTTGCTCCTCATCTGGGATCTCAAACCCTACCATACCTCAAGTCCTCTCAAAAACCTGCACTGATAGGAATGAAGGTATAGCGATTGGCTGCAAGTACTTGAGGCACCTATCTGCTAGCAGTACACCACCAGTTGATTTCAGTAGGCAAATTTCGCTACCACAATTCCTGAACCACAAAAAATACTGTCCCGGCCATCCACATGCTTAGCGTCTAAATGCTAGCTTGGCCAAATTGCAAGCACTACAACTGCTGCCTTTTAAGCTGGTAGACTCTGCCCCCTTCCGTGAATTTGTGGAATGTGCTGTACCACAGTGGCAGGTTTCAAAAATATATTTCTTTTTATGTTAGGCCAGTCCAGCTCTTTGCTGTCATGTGGAGGGCAATGTTTTGACCTCGTCGGACAGGGTGGTCAGCAGCAAGGTTCATATTACCGCTGACTCATGGTCCAGCAGGCATGATCAGTGACATTACCTATCCTTAATGGCACACTGGGTAACTGCTGGCAGCTAGGAAGGATGCAGGGTTCAGTGTTGGAGTTTGTTCCGCCACCATGCCTCCAAAAAGCTGGTGGTGATTCTGCCACATCTGTCTGCTCCACTCCCTCCTCTTCTTCTTTTTTTCTATGGCCTCTTCTGCAGAATTGTCCTCTGAACCAGCAGTGCTCCCTAAGCGTTCAAGGGGCTACGCAAGCAGTCAGGCTAAAAGATGCCAGTTGGTCTGTCTAGGGGACAGGAGCCACACTAGGGCAGAGATTGTCAGCTCTGCAGGGGCAAGCTCAAAGGTGGTTGACGCCACGGCAGCTTAAGCCAAGAATGGTTGTATGCGACAATGGCACCAACCTTCTCTCTGCCCTCCGACAGGGACACTTGACACACGTGGAGAAGATGGTTGGCTGCCTTTTAAACAATTCTTTAGTCCTCAGCGCCCAGGGTTGAAAGGTTCAAACAACCATCGGCAACATCTGCATTATATGGTGCAGGAATATAAATGTGAGCCTCTCAACAGAGTCTGTATGGTGTTTGACTGGGGCATGTAATTTCAATATCTAAGGGCAAGAGCAGACTTGGAGACCTTTCCAACTGAGCATCCACTGGGTTACTGGGTCTTGAGGATGGACCACTTGCCAGAACTTGCTCAATATGCAATTGAGCTACTGGCCTGTACTGCATGCAGCATGCTTTCTGAAGAAACATTCAGTGCTGCTGAAGGGTTTGTAATGGATCAAAGAGTGCGCCTGTCCACAGACTCTTTTGAGAGGCTCACATTTATAAGGAATCAGTCCTGGATCAGCAGCTATCAAGCCCCTGATGCTGATGTAACTGATTTGAATTTGCTAGGGATCCATTGAAGGCTGCCTATCCTGTTCCTGAATCTTGATGATGCTAGCTCCCAACAATATTTTTGGTTTGGGGCACCACCAACACCCAATTTTTCCGACTGTTTTACTGGGGCATGTAATTTCAAATTTTTAACTAATTTTTAACAGTGGGGCCCATTCCTGCACCCAACAAGAGTAACTGTAATAGGTTACAGTGTTCTGGCACCACCAAGGCCCAATTTTTCTGCACCCCTTTGACTGGGGCATGTAATTGCAATTTTTTAACTAATTTTTAATAGCAGGGCCCGTTCCTGTGCCCAACAAGAGTAACTGTGAGGGGTTACAGTGTTCTGGCACCACCAACACCTAACGCCCAATTTTTCTGCAGAGTATATAATGCAGTCCATATAGTATATATAATGCAGTTCAGAGTATATAGTGCAGTCAGTATAGTACAGTGTTTCTCAATTCCAGTCCTCAAGGCGCCCCAACACATCATGTTTTCAGGATTTCTCTCAGATGAAATGGCTGTCGTAATTACTAAGGCAGTGAAATTGATCAAATCACCTGTGCAAAATAATGGAAAGACAGAAAACATGACCTGTTGGGGCGCCTTGAGGACTGGAGTTGAGAAACACTGGTATAGTATATATAATACAGTGCAGAGTATATAATACAGGAAAGGAAAAAAAAGGCAATAAAGGTAGGGTGTTAGGGGGTCAACTCCAGACATCCATATTGAACACACAAAAATGGTAAAATAGTAAAATGTATTAATAGAAAAATACACAAGGACACATACATATATGTACAAATAAAAACAATATAGATCCCTAAAGGATCATGATAGTATAGCAAGTAAATGTAAAAAAAGCAATCAAGGCTGACATTTTTCGCAGTCAGTTAGACATATGCGCTTCTTCAAGGCTGAATTGCTTCTTGCTTAAATCAAATATCTGTTCACAAAAAGGACAATTTATCCATAAACAGGTGTATATATAATACATGTGCATGCGGGAGGAAAACTGGAGGGGGGAGAGGGAAAAAAAGAGCAAAAAAAATCCTTATAGGTCTCATATGGGGTGTCTGGATTAAGGGGAGACCAAGGAGAAATACACCAGCGGTATAAAGGGCGTGTCAAGGAGCATGACACGGTCATCACTCACCAGAGAGACACCAAACGGTTAAAAATAATCAATCTGCAAATATATACAAATCCATTCCGGATGACATATATCAAAAACCAGGACCAGGTAAAATAACGATGGTAGCTAGGCAAACAAAAATGTCCTAGAACGGCCAATACCGGGGTTAATAATAATAAAATACCAATGCTAACCTGAGAATAAGAACCATATAGTGAACGATATTCATACACAAAAGGCACTTGGGTGTCAGAGGGAGAGTGTCCACAGATTCAATGATAATATCAACTGTAATGTCCATGTGTCAGTGTAGCAAAGAAAAAACAGGCCCGGCAATCCAGGGGCAGGCATAGAGGGCTTGTAAAGCATAGCTCCATATATGCAGCCACAAAGGCATAGCCTTACCTGGTATAAATAAACACACTGCTGAAGTCAAGTGCATCCAGTGAAAATGTCTCTAACGAAAATACAAATGTGGGTGACATTTCTCGCAGTGCATGTCCCGCCTGGCATCATACAACGCTGGGTCTCCCAAGGAACCCGCTCCCCAGCATGAGATCCCCAAAGCAGGCTCTCCCCTTATACCAAGTACAGAGAGGGGAGTGTCCACAGGATGCTGGGCGGGTCCTTTCCCCATAGGTCGGGACATAAAAAATAGAGGCTGGTAGTGGGCAGGGCTCCAAGCCAAGAGATGGCAGGTGTGTATGGAGCCTAAAGATGGCCTCCAGCCGAGAGCCCACGTATATATTGGCGTCCTCCCGTCGCACTGGAGGTGATGTCATAAATGTGCGCGCAAAAAAAATGGCTGGCCTCTCCTTTCTTAGATCTTATTATTAAATCTGAGGATGGATCGATCAGTACAAATTTGTTAAGAAAACCCACGGCTGGGAACTCTTCTTCATGCCACTAGTGGCCACCCGAAACATCTTATTAAAGCCATACCCATTGGACAATACATGAGTTCATCGCAATTGTTCGAATGACGGGGACTTTAAAATCCAGGCAGACGCTCTTCGAGAGATTTTTAGATAAGGGCTACAGCAATAGAGCACTTCAGCGAGCCTATAAAAAAAGCATTGGAGAGTCCACCCGACCTCCTGCTTTTTTTTTCAGGGTGAACAGGGGTCTAAACAGACCAACATTAGACCTATCCTCAAGTTCAACAAAGTGATTAAATCTATGAGGTATTGTCTAAACATTGTAATAATATCACATGAATACAATTGGCGCAAAGAGAAAATTGGTAAAGATAAAATGCAGCTGAACACTAAAAGATTTTTCACATAATCCAACAGTCGATATACAAAAGAGTGCAGCGCAAAGTTAGGGTTTATTAAAACATTTCATATATAATAAAAAGTCCATATAAATCCAAATAAAACCAAAAAGCACAAGATGGACTAACTGTCCCAGCAAGCAAAGAGTCCCAGTGAGAATTTTCAATGCAAGGGTGACTTTCCCTCCACCTCCAGCACACTCACTTTGCTCAACCACTGATGTCCCATATGATTATAATCTCCAAACAGGATCCAGATCCACCGTTTGATATCCCATGGGTATAATATTAAGAGAGATGCAGAATCTAAGTGCACACTGATGATTTCCTTTTAAAACAGCTTTATTTAAAAAACAAATGGCTACTCACATGGGCTTCAAAGAAACAGCGTAAATAGGAGCAGACACCTTAAGCATGGAGGTCCAGGATGACAGCAGGTGCATAGTTGCCAACAGTCACGATTTTTCCCAGGACAATCCCAATTTTGGGACCTCGTCCCGATCGGAGGCCGTCCCAATTCAGGATTTTGTCTTTGTCCAGGGAAATCTGAAATGTTTTTGGCTCTGCAGCAGGTCTGGCTCCAACAAAATGACCGCTGGCGCCACCACGAGATCTCTTTCCGCTTGTGTTCAGTGGAGAGGAGAGGGGGCTCGATCCGTGCAGTCAATGAATCGGCTTCTCTCTTCACAATCCTGCACATTGAAGCCGGGGTTGGCTGCACGGATCGGCCTCTCCACTGAACACGAGGAACGAGAGGAGACACATGGAGCTGCAGCCAACCCTCCGCCTCGGCCGTGGAGTAGGTTGGAGCTTGTGACAGAACACACCAATCTGTAAGAGGCACTCCGCTGGGGACACCTGATGTAAGAGGCACTCTGCTGGGGACACCTGATGTAAGAGGCACTCCGCTGGGGACACCTGATGTAAGAGGCACGCCGCTGGGGACACTTGATGTAAGGAGGCACTCCGCTGGGGACACCTGATGTAAGGAGGGACTGCACTGGGGACACCTGATGTAAGGAGGGACTCTGCTGGGAATGCCTGATGGAAGGAGGGACTCTACTGGGAATGCCTGATGTAAGGAGGACTCCGCTGGGGACACCTGATGTAAGGAGGCACTCTGCTGGGAATGCCTGATGTAAAGAGAGACTCCGCTGGGGGGCACCTGATGTAAGGAGAGACTCTGATGGGAATGCCTGATGGAAGGAGGGACTCTACTGGGAATGCCTGATGGAAGGAGGGACTCCACTGGGGACACCTGGTGGCAGAGGACATGTTCGAGGCTCCCACTGTCTCTACATTATGGTGAGTTGAACTATTTCATTTTATATTACAATGTAATAATGTGCTTCAATCATCCACACACCATAACAACCATGGTGCCGGGATAATTGAAGTGCTAACACCAGGTGTTTGGAGTATCTTTATCTGCTAATTGTTAAACTTTATGGAATACACATATTTCTATTGTGGTGTAGGATCTGGGCCTGCTGTCCCTCCATCCCTCTTTCTTTCCTTCCTTCTCTCTCCTTCCCTCCCTCCCTATTTTTCTTTCTCCATCCATCACTCATTCATCTCAGACTCGGACCACACCCCCTTTAAGCCACACCCACTATTAAGTTGAAAACACGCCCATCTTGTGGCCAAAAAAAGGAATGACATATATCCATCAATAGAAGAAATACAATATTTGATAAAAACAACACCCGCTGTCATCCTGCATATCCATTAACACACAAACCCAACACCTCTGCAAATTTACAATGCAAAGAATTAAAATATATATCCTAATAAATATAATAATTAAAAAGACCTTACAATAAAAAAAAGAATAATTTTCATAAAAGGTTAATTTTTTTCATTAAAAACATTATGGACCAGAAGGGGACAAATTATCCATCAGAAATTAAACAATTTAGGTCAAACTTGACATTTAACTCATCTGGCTTTTAAAATCTTAGCCTCAAAAAGCCAGAAGGATTCTCTCTGGCTAAGTTGACAAAAGTAATTACCCCCCGCCAATGTCCCTGTCAATGTTTGAAGACACTATGGGACCTTAGTCCCTTTTTAATATTGTTTACATGCTCCCCAATGCGTACACTCAGGGGGTCTAAAAGTCCTACCAATATATTGGAGTCTATAATTGCACTCCAGCATATATACGACCCCTTGAGTGTTACACGTAATCAGTTTCTTAATCTGTTATGTCCGATTGGAAGAAAAGAAGTGAACTCTTTACGTTTTTTGATGTTACTTACACTGTCTGCATGCTATGCATCTACCACAAGCAAAAAAAACTGTCAAGAAATTAAAAATTCTGTTTTCTCTAAAAACTGGTGGGTCAATCACTCCAGGGGAAATAAGGTCTCTAAGAGTCGGAGCTCTTCTGTAAATACATTGAGGACGATTGGGAAGAGCTTCACCCAATATCCTGTCCTTCCTCAGGACATCCCAATGTTTTAAATTTAAATTTTTTCAAATTGTCTTTATTGCACATTCTAGTCTCTCCAAATTACCAATCTTTTCCCTCTCAGAATTTACCTGTTCTACCCTTTTGTAGGAATCTATCAGTCAGGATCAAAGATTGGTTCTGATAATCAGAGTCCAGGGCACAGTTGCATCTGAGGAGAATAAATTGGACCCTGAGTATATTGCATAACCAAGTGTTGTGGTGGCAGCTGTCCAGTGGAATGTACCCATTCCTATCGGTGGGTTTGAAATAATTACGGGTTCTAAAATGATCTCTGTCCTTAAAGATCTTCAAATCGAGGAACACCATATGCATAGTATCAGTGTTCCAAGAAAAGGAAATGTTTTTGACGTTATCATTCAACCCTGCCAGGAAAATTTCTAGACTGAGCATATCCCCTTCCCACACCATGATCAAATCATCAGTTAGCGTTTATAACAAACTAATTGACCTGGGCGATTTTGAAAGATAGACTCCTCCTCCCACAAGGCCATGATTAAATTCACCACACTGGGGGCAAATTTAGGCCCCATGGCCTGCAAAAAATACTGTCCATCGCACCAAAAATAATTTTTTGAATGACAGAATTCCAGACACTGTAGGAGAAATTTCTTATGCGAGTCACCTATATCTGATTTGTTCAGAGCCCATATGACTGATGTTATAGCATCTTGATGACCAATAATGGTATATAAAGAGCCAATATACTACCATTAGTGCAAGGAAGGCATTCAATAATGTGCTTAGTGTCACGGAGAAACGCAGGAGTAGCGCACACCAGGGGTTTTGAGAAAAAAAAATCTATATACTGACCAAGGCGAGAGGACACCAAATCAATGCCGTTCACAATGGGTCTCCCGGGAGGGGACTGTGCATCCTTGTGAATTTTCAGCAGGCAGTAAATGATCAGTGTCCTACACGCACTGGGGTCAAGATAACTAGCCTCTCGTTTAGTAAGAAGTTTTCGCTTCAAACCCTTCTGAACCAAAAAAGATAATTCCTCTTTATATTGGAAAATCGGGTCACTCCTCAAAATTAGATATGTATTACGGTCTGCCAGCAACCTCTGCATTTCATTCCTATAAAAGGATTTGTTCATTACTACTAACCCACCCCCCCCCCCCGTTGTCAGCGGGGCAGATTACAAGATTTTTCTTAGATTCCAACAAAGATACCTTTTTGACATATGAAGGATCTCTGACTTTTTACCTTCATACTTTCCAGATCACTAATTACCATATTTCTAAATACATCTATATGCTTAGTGTCTACATTAGGGAGTATGAGCTACTGGACCCCACCATGATAACCACCCCTTGGGTTGTAACCATTATACATACTGCCCCTAGCAGGACGATTATACCTAAAGTCCCTATTCCAATTATTATGATGTGAAGGCAGGGGAGGAGGCTGAGGGGCAAAACCTTTCTCCCTACGCTTTTTGGTAAGGTTTCCACGACCCCTATGGAAATTTGTAGCATAACCCTGACCATTCACATGATATAGAGGGATATTGGTTTTGGGAACAGGTCTCGGAGTATTAGGAAGTCTGTTACCCAATAGGTTGGAGGGGGGTTTGGGTATTAAGTACACTATCTACAGAGGTGATATTGGCCTGCCATTTAAAAACCTCTTTCCAATAAAAGTCTCCTGAATCCCTGATGTATTTACCCTTCTTTTTCTCCTGAGATTCCCTGTCCCATTTAATCAATTTATTTTTAAGTTCTCCTGACAATTTAAGAAAATCAGAGGCGGATTGATGTGGTTCTATTTTTTTTTTTTAATTCTTTATTTTTCATGGGTTTTACAATACAATTCATTGCACTCATATAGTGCCAGCTTAATACGTCTTAAGTAAATCTATTCATCTGCACATCATATGTTACCTTTAATTGACACTTTAATTCCTTGTGAATTCGCTTTTTCTACTATTGCTCCAAAAAAAAAAAATTCCCCTTTTACCCCCTTCCTAACCCGGAGTAATAAAAAAAAAAAGAACTCCTCTTGACCCCTCCCTCTCTCCCCTCTCCTCCATCTCTCCCCACTTCAGTCTATTCTCTCCCTATAGTCCAAATATGGGGCCCATGTTGTCCGGTACTTCTCATCTTGGTCCTTCAATGTCAAAGTAAGATTTTCCATTTGTTGTATTTCTGCAATTCTGGCCAACCATTGTGCCCTAGTTGGAGAGCTGTCTTTTTTCCACAGAGCAGGGATACATGCCATAGCTGCTGTTAAAAGGTGTCTCAGCAGCGAGTTTTTAAAGTTTTCCACTGATAACGGGAAATCTAGCAATAAAAAAGTTGCCGGATTATTTCCCGAGGAGAATCCTGTTATTGTTTTAGTAGTTTCTGCAACCATTTCCCAGAACTCTCTTATTCTCGTACATTCCCAGAAGATATGTAGAATTGTCCCTTCTTCTTCATGACATCTCCAACATACCTCTGACAGCTGGGGGTAAATCCGATGTAGCACATTCGGTGTCCTATACCCAGGGCCAGATTAAGAGCATCATGGGCCTGGTGCTGAGGATTTCAGTGGGCCTTTTTATGGAAATAAATAAAATGAAGATGAAAAATTGTACCTGAAATTGGCAGGTACAATTGTTTCAAAGAAAACAATAAGTAATGCACTCCTCACCATGGCCTGTATGCACGCTTCATTGCTGAAGAAAAAACATGTTGAAGCTCGGTTAACATTTGCTCCACAACATTAAGACAAGCCTGTGTAATACTGGGAGAATATAGTCTGGTCAGATGAGACCAAAATGGAACTCTTTGGATGCCATAATACACACCATGTTTGGGGGTCGCTTCACCCTAAAAACACCCCCATACCAACAGTGAGGTTTCAAGGTGGGAACATCATGGTGTGGGCGGGGCTTTTTTCAGCATACGGTACTGGCAAACTTCATATCATTGAAGGAAGGATGAATGGAAAAATGTACCAAGACATTCTTGATAAAAATCTGCTGCCATCTACCAGGATGATGAAGATGAAATGAGGATGGACATTTCAGTAAGACAATGATCCCAAACACAAAGCCAAGGAAACTCTCAATTGGTTTTAAAGAAAGAAAATAAAGCTGTTAGAATGGCCCAGCCAATCACCTGACTTGAATCCAATAGAAAATATATGGAAAGAACTAAAGATCAGAGTTCATAAAAGAGGCCCACAGAACCTTCAAGGTTTGAAGACAAGATTTGAAGATCTGAGCAACACATGCGACTAGTTACTCCATACAGGAGGCGTCTTGAAGCTTTCATTACCAACAAAGGATTTTGTACCAAGTATTAAATACATTTCAGTTAGCGGATTCAATACTTTTTCCCCGTGTCCTTCCATTTTATTACACAGAACTTCATATCTGAACCGATTTGTTTTGGTTTCTTTGTATTTATGGATTACATGGGTTGTTACTGAAAAATACTTATTTTACCCTTTGTATAAGCACTGCACAATTCATATGGTTGCCATAAACACATTTTTTGACATATCACCTATAATTAATTATGGACCGTCAGCATCAGTGCCAGTCTACACAATAATAACCCACCACATTAGTACCAGTTTCAGCAATTATATCCACCCAGCATCAGTGCTAGTTTAGGAAATAATAACCCCCATCCTAAATGGCAATTTCCATAATAATAACCAAAAACATCAGTGCCAATTTACAGAATAACAACCAAAAGCATTCGTATCAGTAGCAGCAATAATAACCCCCAGCATGACATCAGTGGCAGTTTACACAATAACAACCCACATCATTGGTGTCAGTAGCAGCAATAATAGCCTCCAGCATCATAGATTAACATTCCCTCATATCCAATTATTTCCACTATTTATTTCCACAATGTATTTTTTTTAAATAGTGACAGTGAGTTGTGGGAGAAGATTCTCCTCTTGCTGTCACTAGATCCAGTGGATAGGGGAGATGATGCAGTGGGAAGTTGGAACATGTTACATGTCTCCAAAGGTGAAATTACCCTTGAACCACTTTCCTATGGGCACTTTCACACCCTTCCTGCCCAGGCCAATTTTCAGCTTTTAGCGCTGTCACACTTTGAATGACAATTGCACGGTCCTGCAACACTGTACTCATATGATATTTTTGTCATTTTTTTACACAAATAGATCTTTTTTTGGTGGTATTTAAACACCACTGGGGGTTTTATTTTTTGCTAAACATGAAAAAAGACACAGTCTTTTTTAAAAAAAAAAAAATGTTTTCCTTATTTTGTTATAATATTTTGCCATAAGTAATTTTTCTTCACTGATGTGCACTGATGATGCTACACTGATAGGCGGCACTGATGAGGCAGCACTGATAGGCACTGATGGGCACCAATGAGGCAGCACTGATGGGCATTGATAAGGTGGCGCTGATGAGGCTGCACTGATATGCAGAACTGATAGAACTGATGGGCTCTGATGAGCTGCACTGATGGGCAATGATAGCTGGCACTGGCACTGATGAGCTGCACTAATGGGTACTGATGAGCTGCACTAATGGGCACTGATGAGCTGCACTAATGGGCACTGATGAGCAGCGCTGATGGGCTCTGATAGGCGGCACTGATGAGGCAGCACTATTATGCGGTGCTGATGGGCACTTATAGGCAGCACTGATGGGTGGCACTGACACTGATAGGTGGCACTGATGGTCAATGATAGGTGGCACTGATGAGCTGCACTGATGGTCAATGATAGGTGGCACTGATGAACTGCACTAATAGGCAGCACTAATGGGCACTGATGAACTGCACTAATGGGCACTGATGGGCAGCACTGATGGGCTCTGACAGGCGGCACTGACAGTCATCACTGATGGTCAATGATAGGTGGCACTGATGAGCTGCACTAATGGGCACTGATGGGCAGCACTGATGGGCTCTGATAGGCGGCACTGACAGGCAGCACTTATGGGCACTGACAAGGTGGCACTGATGAGGCAGCACTATTATGCGGCACTGATGGTCTACACTGATAGGCGGCGCTGATTAACTGCACTGATAGGTGGCACTGGCACTGATGAGCTGCACTAATGGGCACTGATAGGTGGCACTGATGAGCTACACTGAAAGGTGGCACTGGCATTGGCATTGATTGGATGGCACTGATGAACACTGAAAGGTGGCACTGGCATTGATTGGATGGCACTGATAGGTGGCGCTGGCATTGATTGGGTGGCACTGATGAGCTGCACTTATGGTAGCACTGACATTGATTGGATGGCACTGATGAGCTGCACTGATAGGTGGCACTGACAAGATGCACTAAATGGGCACTGATGGGCTGCCTGCACTGATGTGATGAGTTGCACTGATATAGCCACCCCCCCAAAAAAAGGAAGTTAACCACTTCACACAGTACTAGCACACCTGCACACTGCTGCACACACAAATAGAACTCATCTGCCTGAGTCTCACATTGACTTCCCCAGCGGGCCAGCCCAGCGCCCATGGCTTACTTGAAGTTGTGCAGATGCAGAATGCTCAATGCAGATCCTCCTGGCTCGCAGCACCGCCCGCACACAGCACTCAGTGCTTTCCCAATCAAGCCTCCCGGGACGTGGGGAAAGCCTCCAGATGACGTCACGCCGGCCGGGACGTCAAGCTCCGCCTACAGTGTGCGAGCACGCTCAGCCTCAGCGCACTGCACTGATACAACAGCCCGCACTGCAACATCTGCTCTCTCTGCATAATATATAGCAGACATGTGGGCCTAAATAATGCAGCTGCCTGGACAATGTCAAGTTGTATTGCGGCCGGAGGCCGACGGCCGGGCCGTGGTGATTGTATGTATCTAGAGAGTTTGGGCCTATATTATGATGGGGGCCTGGAGCTGCAGCTCCAAAAGCACCTATGTTAATCCGGCCCTGCCTATACCATCTGGTAAGGATTTTATATCCCCCCTCCTGATATCTGCTTGCTACTGATGCCTTTTGATTAAATACTAAGATCCTATTCTTCTGTTCTTGGGAGAATGATGTCCCCAAGTCTCTCTCCCATGCTTGTAGGAAAATTAGTTCCTGAGGCGATTCTATTCCCGTCAATACAGTATAGAAATAGGACAACAGATGTCTCATTGTTTCTCCCTTCAAACACATATCCTCAAACCCGGTCAATGCTCTTACTTCTGTATACATATTAGATTTTGATTTAATAAACGCTTCTAGCTGCATCATTCTAAAAAAATCAAATTCAGGTGATATTTCTCTTTGAATTTCTCTTTTTAATAATAAACGATTGTCCCTTGAAAAATGTATGATCCTGCTGAAACCTCTATGTCGTATTGCTCTGAACTTAGGGTCTGTCATTCCTGGCTGAAATGTTGGTGTCCCCAGAACCGTGAGCATTGGACTAGGATTTGTCGAGATGGACGTTTTGTTGAAAATCTTTTTGATCATCCACAGAGTTACGCCTATTGTTGGGTGTTTCCTCAGTTCAGCTTGCTACTCAGTTTCTGGTATCCATACTAACCCTTCCAATGGGATATCTGTTGCTGCCTGTTCTGTCTGTATCTATGGTTTCTTATTTCTAAGTCCACACCATTCCATCACTCTGGTTAAATATGAATCCTCTTGGTATCTTATTGGATCTGGAAGCCATATCCCTCCTTTTCCTTTAGGTAGTGATAGTATAGTTCTACGTACTCTTGCTGGTTTCCCAGCCCAGATAAATTTCAGAAATCTTGATCTAAGATCTCTTAAAAAGCTGGGAGGAATTTTAATTGGCAAGGTCTGTATTAAATACAGAAGTCTTGGCATCACATTCATCTTAATAATATTTGTTCTCCCGAACCATGTAAAAATCTCTTTATCCCATCTCGACAAATCCAGTTTGATCTGTTTAGCCATTGGTATGTAATTAAGCTTGAATAATTCCTTCAGATTTTTTGATATTTTCGTCCCCAAATAGCTTATATACGAGTTGGTCCACCTAAATTCGAATTGTGTGGTTACCAACTGTAAAAGGGGTGCCTTTATTTCTATCCCCATTGCTTCAGAATTCCCGTAATTTACTTTAAAATTAGATATTTTCCCATATTCACGCAGCTCCATCAACAAGGATGGGAGAGATATGATTGGAGAAATTACAAAGAAAATTAAATCGTCGGCATACCCTGCAAGTTTCTGTTCTTCTTCTTTTATTTTTATCCCCTTAATATTCACATTAGCCCGTATATTCCTTAGGAAAGGTTCTATTGTCAAAATAAATATCAGCGGTGAAAGAGGGCACCCCTGTCGTATTTCATTTTGAATAAGGAAGGACTCAGAGGTTCTATCATCTATCTTTACTCTAGCACTTGGTGTAGAATATAAATTAGAAATCCATCTCATCATCCCCTCCCTTAAGCCTATATGTTGTAGTACCGCCTTTAAAAAAATCCATTCTACCCTGTCAAAGGCTTTTTCCGTGTCCACAGAGATTATCACCATTGGATTTTGCTGCCTTTGTGCAAGGTAGATCGTGTTCACCACCCATTGTGTTTTCTCTCTTCCTTCCCTCTCAGGGGTAAATCCCACCTGGTCTGGATGGATTAGACCCGGGATATAATCTAGCAGTCTCGTGGCTAAAATCTTTGTAAATACTTTTAAATCTACATTCAGCAGTGAAATAGGTCGGTATATTATATATGCCAGTAATGTTTCTATTGGGATTTACATCCCATCTCGTAGTGAATTATAAGCTGCTACGAATCTCGGGCCAATTCCTCTGCATATTTTCTGTAATATGACAGGGTGTACCCATCTGGGCCCAGGGCTTTGCCCACATTCAATGATTTTAACGCCACTATAAATTCCTCTGTTGAAATTGGGGCATCGAGTTCCCTGGCTGCTTCTTCTGTTAGCTTTGGCATTTCCGTTTCTTCAATTTTTTTTTTAACGTTTATTGGGTTCGATTTCTTTTCTAACTGATATAAATTCTCATAGTAGTCCTTGAATGTCTGTATGATTTTCTGTGGAGAGTTAACCAATTCATCCCTCAATGTTTTAATCTGTGTAATATGGTTTCGTGTGGTGGTTTCTCTAGGAGCATTTGCCAACGATCTTCCTGGTTTATTCCCGAATTCGTAAAAAGTCCTTCTTCCCCTAATTAATTTGGATTTTGCTTTTTCTATTAACTGTAAATTGAGTTTTTCGCGTAGGCCAGCAAGTTCCTGTTCTATTGTTTGAGCCTGGGATTTTTTGTGTATTACTTCTAATTCCCCGATCCGTTTAAGCAACAAGTCAATTTGTTCATTTAGTTTCCGTTTCTTATGTGTCCCCAAGGAAATAAACATACCTCTCATGAAGCATTTATGTGTCTCCCATATACAGAATGGTGATGTTTCCCCTGTTTCATTTGTTTAAAGCAAGAATTGGAATTTTTTTTATATTTCCCCTCATATTCACTGTCCTTGAGGAGGGTTTCGTTAATCTTCCAAAACCATTCTTTACGTTCTTCCTCCCCCCATGATCTGATAGGGTAAATGACCCAATCAAAGCTTTTACTAGGGACGTAATTATATTTTGGGAGACAAAAATATAGTAAATTCTGGAATAGGTCTTATACTTTGCCGAAAAAAATATATAATCCCTGTCCTTTGCATGAATCACTCTCCAACTATCTATCAATTGTAATTCTTGTAAAAAAAAATTCACTTTCCTTAATTTGACATATGAAAGGTGAGATGATCCTTTGGATGTATCTTTCAGTGGGTCTAAGGCCATATTAACCACTTGCCGACTGGGCCATAGCCGAAAGACGGCTGCAGTGCGGTCAGCTAGTTCTGGGTGGACGTCCGTGGGACGTCCTCCCAGAATCCTGCTCTCGCGCGCCCCCTGGGGCGCGCACCCGAGAACTTCCGTAATCGCTGATCGCGGACGTTTACCATGTGATCGCTCCGTCAAATGACGGAGCGATCACATGTAAACAAACCGGCGTCATGTCATGACGCCGGTTCCTCCCTCCCCTCTCTGTACCGATCGGTACAGTGAAAGGTGAGAGGGGGAGGGATCGGATGGCAGCACCGCTGTGGGCTGCATGTGTAGTGCCTACAGCAGTGCTCAGTGACAAATACAGTCATATCCATCCATCCCTCCATGCTCAGCCATTCCTGCAATATACCCTGCAATACTCTGCAATATGCCCTGCAATACTCTGCAATATGCCCTGCAATACTCTGCAATATACCCTGCAATACTCTGCAATATGCCCTGCAACACTCTGCAATATACCCTGCAATACTCTGCAATATACCCGGCAATACTCTGCAATATACCCGGCAATACTCTGCAATATGCCCTGCAATATTCTGCAATATACCCGGCAATACTCTGCAATATATCCGGCAATACTCTGCAATATACCCGGCAATACTCTGCAATATACCCTGCAATACTCTGCAATATGCCCTGCAATACTCTGCAATATGCCCTGCAATACTCTGCAATATGCCCTGCAATACTCTGCAATATGCCCGGCAATACTCTGCAATATACCTGGCAATACTCCGCAATATACCCTGCCATACTCTGCAATATACCCGGCCATACTCTGCAATATACCCGGCAATACTCTGCAATATACCCGGCAATACTCTTCAATATACCCGGCAATACTCTGCAATATACCCTGCAATACTCTGCAATATACCCTGCAATACTCTGCAATATACCCTGCAATACTCTGCAATATGCCCTGCAATACTCTGCAATATGCCCTGCAATACTCTGCAATATGCCCTGCAATACTCTGCAATATGCCCTTCAATACTCTGCAATATACCCGGCAATACTCTGCAATATACCCTGCCATACTCTGCAATATACCCTGCCATACTCTGCAATATACCCGGCAATACTCTGCAATATACCCGGCAATACTCTGCAATATACCCTGCAATATACCCAGCAATACTCTGCAATATACCCTGCAATACTCTGCAATATACCCAGCAATACTCTGCAATATACCCTGCACTACTCTGCAATACCCCGCAATACTCTGCAATACCCCGCAATACTCCGCAATTTTTAACCAGTTCCAGCCCGCCGTCATATGACGTCCTTGACTTTGAGCGGGGATATCTGAATGATGCCTGCAATTGATGACAATTTCAAAAAAACTCACCATGCATCTTTCTAAATACCTTGGAATGTCTTCTTTCCAAAAAGGGGTCATTTTGGGGGTATTTGTACTTTTCTGGCATGTTAGGGTCTCAAGAAATTAGTTAGGTCATCAGTACTTCAGGTGTGATCAATTTTCAGATATTGGCACCATAGCTTTTGGACTCTCTAACATTCACAAAGACCAAATAATATACACCAAGTTGTACTTATTTTTTACCAAAGATATGTAGCAGTATAAATTTTGGCCAAAATTTACGAAGAAAAATTACTAATTTGCTAAATTTTATAACAGAAACAAAGAAAAAATCATTTTTTTACCAAATTTTCAGTCGGTTTTTTTTTTTTTGCGCTATAAAAGAAAAAAAACGGTGATTAAATACCACCAAAAGAAAGCTCTATTTGTGTGAAAAAAAGGACAAAAATTTCATATGGGTACAGTGTTGTATGACTGAATAATTGTCATTTAAAATGTGAGAGCACCGAAAGCTGAAAATTGGTCTGGTTAGGAAGGGGGTTTAAGTGCCCAGTGGTCAAGTGGTTAAGGTCGCCCCCCAATACTAAGATTCCTTCCTTATGTTGTTGCACTATCTGTAAGTATGTCTCCAGGGAGTTTACTTGAGCCTCATTTGGTAAGTATAAGTTTACCAGTGTGATTTTCTGAAGACCCAAAGTCCCCTTTACTATAAGGAGACGACCCCCTTCATCCGTGATCACGCCTAATTCCTTCCATGGCACCTTTTTCGCTATTAAAATAGATACCCCACAGGATATTGAAGTCTGCAATGTACTATGATATATTTTCGGGAAATCATGGTTTTTACATTTTTTCCCCTTTTCAAATGTGTTTCCTGGAGAAAAATAATTTGGGATTTAAATCTCTTTAATTCTGCCATTAATCGTATCCGTTTCTCAGGGCTATTTAGTCCCTTAACATTGTATGATGTAAAAGTTATTTTAGTCAATTTAATTGTTTGCTCAATCTAAAAGAGAGGAGAAGAGATGGAGAAGGTGAGAGAAGAGAGCAGGACGCAAGGAGAAAAAAAACAAACAAAAAAAAAAACCTGAATCAATATTCCTCTTCCCTAGGAGCCAGAAAAAAAGAAAAAAGCTCCCCGGGAGGACAGATGACTGAGTACTTTTCCGAACCAGTCCTCTGAAAAAAAAAAAAAAGAAAAACCCCAACGCCTCCGACTTTCCCTCCACCCAGAGGAGAGGCGTTCACTATGGGGGGTGCTGTCAAGCAAGTAAGAGTCCGCGCAACGGGCTCCTGTACAGTGCTCACTGCCTTAGTCATTTTATGATTTTATGACCAAAAAAGCTCATTATACGCAATCACATTTCCCATACTAACCCAGCTAAATTCACCCCTACCAAGAATCCCAACCTCTAATATCCGAATCCACAATAATCCCGCTTCCCTTACTTTCATTTTCCCCATCCTACCCACCTTCTTTCTATGAGAAAAAAAAAAACACCTATAAAACATCTTTCTTTTCTTTTCCTTTTTATCCTATACAAAACATATTGTGTATGTTGCCTACAACCTCTCATCAAACTGTAAATATAATAATAAAAAAATATATATATATATTTTATGCTTTTATAGTGATTTACCCTCAATGCAAAAAAAAAAAAAACACTACTTAACCACTTGACGACCGCCTCACGCTGATGTACGTCAGCAGAATGGCACAGGCAGGCAAAATCACGTACCTGGTACATAATTGCCTTCCCGCGGGCGGGGGGTCTGATCGGACCCCCCCCCCCCCCCCGGTGCCCGAGGCGGCCGTCTTTGGTCTGGGAGTGATCAGAGATGAGGGGGAGACCATCCGTTCGTGCCTCCCCTCACGATCGCTCCCAGCCAATGAGAATCATTCCTCTGCTGCTGTATGCTAAACAGCAGCAAAGGAAATGATGTCATCTCTCCTCGGCTCGGTATTTTCCGTTCCGGCGCTGAGAAGAGAAGACTGTTTTTTTGGGGGTTTTTTCTGATTACTGCATTGGGTTCAATTTGTGACAATCAGTGTGGTAGGGCAGTTAGGGTTAGCCCCCTTTAGGTCTAGGATACCCCCCTAACCCCCCCTAATAAAATTTTAACCCCTTGATCACCCCCCGTCGCCAGTGTCGCTAAGCGATCATTTTTCTGATCGCTGTATTAGTGTCACTGGTGACGCTATTTAGGGACATAAATATTTAGGTTCACGTCAGTGTTTTATAGCGACAGGGACCCCCATATACTACCTAATAAATGTTTTAACCCCTTGATTGCCCCCTAGTTAACCCTTTCACCACTGATCACCATATAACCGTTACGGGTGACGCTGGTTAGTTCGTTTATTTTTTATAGTGTCAGGGCACCCGCCGTTTATTACCGAATAAAGGTTTAGCCCCCTGATCGCCCGGCGGTGATAGGCGTCGCCCCAGGCAGCGTCAGATTAGCGCCATTAGTGCTAACACCCACGCACGCAGCATACGCCTCCCTTAGTGGTATAGTATCTGTACGGATCAATATCTGATCCGATCAGATCTATACGAGCGTCCCTAGCAGTTTAGGGTTCCCAAAAACGCAGTGTTAGCGGGATCAGCCCAGATACCTGCTAGCACCTGCGTTTTGCCCCTCCGCCCGGCCCAGCCCAGCCCACCCAAGTGCAGTATCGATCGATCACTGTCACTTACAAAACACTAAACGCATAACTGCAGCGCTTGCAGAGTCATGCCTGATCCCTGCGATCACTAAGTTTTTTTGGTAGCATTTTGGTGAACTGGCAAGCACCAGCCCCAGGCAGCGTCAGGTTAGCGCCAGTACCGCTAACACCCATGCACGCACCGTACACCTCCCTTAGTGGTATAGTATCTGAACGGATCAATATCTGATCTGATCAGATCTATACTAGCGTCCCCAGCAGTTTAGGGTTCCCAAAAACGCAGTGTTAGCGGGATCAGCCCAGATACCTGCTAGCACCTGCGATTTGCCCCTCCGCCCGGCCCAGCCCACCCAAGTGCAGTATCGATCGATCACTGTCACTTACAAAACACTAAACGCATAACTGCAGCGTTCGCAGAGTCAGGCCTGATCCCTGCGATCGCTAACAGTTTTTTTGGTAGCATTTTGGTGAACTGGCAAGCACCAGCGGCCTAGTACACCCCGGTCATAGTCAAAGCAGCACTGCAGTAACACTTGGTGACGTGGCGAGTCCCATAAATGCAGTTCAAGCTGGTGAGGTGGCAAGCACAAGTAGTGTTCCGCTGCCACCAAGAAGAAGACAAACGGGCCCGTCGTGCCCATCATGCCCTTCCTGCTGCATTCGCCAATCCTAATTGGGAACCCACCACTTCTGCAGCGCCCGTACTTCCCCCATTCACATCCCCAACCAAATGCAGTCGGCTGCATGAGAGGCATTTTCTTTATGTCCTCCCGAGTACCCCTACCCAACGAACCCCCCTAAAAAAGATTTTGTGTCTGCAACAAGCGCGGATATAGGCGTGACACCCGCTATTATTGTCCCTCCTGTCCTGACAATCCTGGTCTTTGCATTGGTGAATGTTTTGAACGCTACCATTCACTAGTTGAGTATTAGCGTAGGGTACAGCATTGCACAGACTAGGCGCACTTTCACAGGGTCTTCCAAGATGCCATCGCATTTTGAGAGACCCGAACCTGGAACCGGTTACAGTTATAAAAGTTAGTTCCAAAAAAAAGTGTAAATATATATATATATATATATATATATATAAAATTGTTGTCGTTTTATTGTTCTCTCTCTGTTGTTCTGCTCTTTTTTACTGTATTCTATTCTGCAATGTTTTATAGTTATTATGTTTTATCATGTTTGCTTTTCAGGTATGCAATTTTTTATACTTTACAGTTTACTGTGTTTTATTGTTAACCATTTTTTTGTCTTCAGGTACGCCATTCACGACTTTGAGTGGTTATACCAGAATGATGCCTGCAGGTTTAGGTATCATCTTGGTATCATTCTTTTCAGCCAGCGGTCGGCTTTCATGTAAAAGCAATCCTAGCGGCTAATTAGCCTCTAGACTGCTTTTACAAGCAGTGGGAGGGAATGCCCCCCCACCGTCTTCCGTGTTTTTCTCTGGCTCTCCTGTCTCAACAGGGAACCTGAGAATGCAGCTGGTGATTCAGCCAGCTGACCATAGAGCTGATCAGAGACCAGAGTGGCTCCAAACATCTCTATGGCCTAAGAAACCAGAAGCTACGAGCATTTCATGACTTAGATTTCCCTGGATGTAAACAGCGCCATCGGGAAATTGGGAAAGCATTTTATCACACCGATCTTGGTGTGGTCAGATGCTTTGAGGGCAGAGGAGAGATCTAGGGTCTAATAGACCCCAATTTTTTCAAAAAAGAGTACCTGTCACTACCTATTGCTATCATAGGGGATATTTACATTCCCTGAGATAACAATAAAAATGATTAAAAAAAAATGAAAGGAACAGTTTAAAAATAAGATAAAAAAGCAAAAAAATAATAAAGAAAAAAAAAAAAAGCACCCCTGTCCCCCCCTGCTCTCGCGCAAAGGCGAACGCAAGCGTCGGTCTGGCGTCAAATGTAAACAGCAATTGCACCATGCATGTGAGGTGTCACCACGAACATCAGATCGGGGGCAGTAATTTTAGCAGTAGACCTCCTCTGTAAATCTAAAGTGGTAACCTGTAAAGGCTTTTAAAGGCTTTTAAAAATGTATTTAGTTTGTCGCCACTGCACGTTTGTGCGCAATTTTAAAGCATGTTATGTTTGGCATCCATGTACTCGGCCTAAGATCATATTTTTTATTTCATCAAAAGTTTGGGCAATATAGTGTGTTTTAGTGCATTAAAATTTAAAAAAGTGTGTTTTTTTCCCCAAAAAATGCATTTGAAAAATCGCTGCGCAAATACTGTGTGAAAAAAAAAAATGAAACACCCACCATTTTAATCTGTAGGGCATTTGCTTTAAAAAAATATATAGTGTTTGGGGGTTCAAAGTAATTTTCTTGCAAATAAGAATAATTTTTTCATGTAAACAAAAAGTGTCAGAAAGGGCTTTGGTTAGAAGAGTGGGTGATGTGTGACATAAGCTTCTAAATGTTGTGCATAAAATGCCAGGACAGTTCAAAACCCCCCCAAATGACCCCATTTTGGAAAGTAGACACCCCAAGCTATTTGCTGAGAGTCATGTCGAGTCCATGGAATATTTTATATTGTGACACAAGTTGCGGGAAAGAGACAAATTTTTTTTTTGCACAAAGTTGTCACTAAATGATATATTGCTCAAACATGCCATGGGAATAAGTGAAATTACACCACAAAATACATTCTGTTGCTTCTCCTGAGTACAGGGATACCACATGTGTGAGACTTTTTGGGAGCCTAGCCGCGTACGGGACCCCGAAAACCAAGCACTGCCTTCAGGCTTTCTAAGGGCGTAAATTTTTGATTTCACTCTTCACTGCCTGTCACAGTTTCGGAGGCCATGGAATGCCCAGGTGGCACAAAACCCCCCCAAATGACCCCATTTTGGAAAGTAGACACCCCAAGCTATTTGCTGAGAGGTATAGTGAGTATTTTGCAGACCACACTTTTTGTCACAAAGTTTTGAAAATTGAAAAAAGAAAAAAAAAAGTTTTCTTGTCTTTCTTCATTTTCAAAAACAAATGAGAGCTGCAAAATACTCACCATGCCTCTCAGCGGTTTTGTGCCATCTGGGCATTTTATGGCCTTCAAAACTGTGATAGGTGGTGAGGAGTGAAATCAAAAATTTACGCCCTTAGAAATCCTGAAGGCAATGATTGGTTTTCGGGGCCCCGTACGCCGCTAGGCTCCCAAAAAGTCCCACACATGTGGTATCCCCGTACTCAGGAGAAGCAGCTGAATGTATTTTGGGGTGCAATTCCAAATATGCCCATGGCCTGTGTGAGCAATATATCATTTAGTGACAACTTTTTGTAAATTTTTTTTTTTTTTGTTGTCATTATTCAATCACTTGGGACAAAAAAATAAATATTCAATGGGCTCAACATGCCTCTCAGCAATTTCCTTGGGGTGTCTACTTTCCAAAATGGGGTCATTTGTGGGGGTTTTGTACTGCCCTGCCATTTTAGCACCTCAAGAAATGACATAGGCAGTCATAAATTAAAGGCTGTGTAAATTCCAGAAAATGTACCCTAGTTTGTAGGCGCTATAACTTTTGCGCAAACCAATAAATATACGCTTATTGACATTTTTTTTACCAAAGACATGTGGCCGAATACATTTTGGCCTAAATGTATGACTAAAATTGAGTTTATTGGATTTTTTTTACAACAAAAAGTAGCAAATATCATTTTTTTCAAAATTTTCGGTCTTTTTCCGTTTATAGCGCAAAAAATAAAAACGGCAGAGGTGATCAAATACCATCAAAAGAAAGCTCTATTTGTGGGAAGAAAAGGACGCAAATTTTGTTTGGGTACAGCATTGCATGACCGCGCAATTAGCAGTTAAAGCGACGCAGTGCCAAATTGGAAAAAGTCCTCTGGTCCTTAAGCAGCATAATGGTCCGGGGCTGAAGTGGTTAATTATCCCCATGCATACTTCCAAAATCCCCTTCAATTGTGTGTACACTACCAAACTTGCTATTAGTCCCTTGTAAAATATCTATAATTACAGAATAGTGTTGAAAGGATAAAGAAAAAAAAACAAAAAAACACATATAAAACGTCTTTCCCTTTTCATATCCCATACAAAACATATTGTGTATATTACCCACCACATTTCATCATACTGCGAACATAATTCCAAAAAAAACCAACAAAAAAAAACAAACATCTCATGTCCCTATAGTGAATCGCCCTCAGTACCACCAAACACTCCCCAGTCACCTCCATACATGCCACCAAGAACCCCTTCAAATTGTGTATACATAACCAAACTTGTGTTTATCCAATATAAATTATCTTAGATTACAAATTAGTATTCACATAGTGAGAAAAAAAAAATATTATCCCATGTAATACTTAATTACTTATAGCATATATCCCGTAACAGTTATATTATTTCTAATAAATCTGTAAGCACACAACAAGAAAAAAAAAGAGACAGTTATCAATTACCTTTCTCCTCCACTTTCTCCTCTCACACCCTTCACACCTATAATTCATTCCCTTCTAAACTTTGTGAATAGTGTTTTTGTGTACAATCACTCTCCCCACTCCACAACATAACTCATTAACCCCCTTGGTGCAAAAAAAAAAATCTTTTTTTTAGTGTCTTAAATTGCAAGTTAAAGAAAAAAAGGGAACCATCTTCATCTGCTCAAGGGGTTCAATCCAGTTGCTTGCCGGGACTTTCAATTCAATGGTATGTTTCATCTAGGATGCGTCCTTCCTCTGCTGATCTCTTTTTTCAAAAATTCCTCTTTCCCCTGCTAAAGATGGGTCTATCCAATTGGGCACCTCAAAAGCTTCTGACCCCAAAAACTGAAATAATTCTGGTAATTGTTCTGGAATATTTAGGTTAAAAGTGCGGTATGCTTTTTTAATTATCAGGGATATTGGGTGACCCCATCTATATGTCGCCCCTCTAGATCTCAAATGATCCAGCAGCGGTTTTAGCATCCATCACCTCTCTTTTGTCTGCCTGCATAAGTCTGAGAACACTTGTACTTCTTGTTTATCAATTTCTACTGGGTTCTTACATCATGTTGCTCTCATTATCTCTTCCTTTATTTTATAAAAATGTACCGAACAAAGGACATCTCTGGGATTTCTCTGGGCGGGGTTGCGGTATGTAGGGAGCCTGTTAACACGGTCAAGCTCAGTCTGGGTCTCCGCTGGATTATCCAGTAATTTATTAAAAATGTCCGTTACTGTTTGCCTTAGCTCTGTCACAGCCACATTTTTTGGTATCCCTTTTTTTCTTAAATTGTTCCTTCTCCTGTTCTCAGTTTCTTCAAATTGTAATTGTAGAGTGACCAGCCTCTGATGTTGTGTCTTACACTTTTTCTCTCGGTCATTTAACCGTGCATCCGTCTTTTCTTGTGGTATCTCGCAGCTATGCAATTTACAATTTATTATTTCTATCTTTTAGCATACCTCACCTATCTCTCCTTTCAGAGGTCCCAACAGATTGCCCAACAATGCCTGAATGTCCTCTTTTGTGGGGAGAGCCTGGATCAATTGTCTAAGACCCTGCTCTTCCTCCATTTCCCTCACATCTGCTCCTAACACAGCTGTACCACATACCTGTGGGTTTGCAGAGTACATCCTTTGAGGCGTAGAGGGCAGTGTGACAGATATTACTGCAGGCTTTCCATTCTGATTGGCTCGATTCTCCAATGTACTCATAGCTGTCTGTGTAAGTATTTCCATGATGTGCCAAGTCTGTTCCGGCTGTACTGTGTGTGTTCTGATAGTCTGTGGAGCCGGGATGGTATCAGCGCTGTCCTCCACTCTGGCACTTTCACTCCTACCAGTGTCGCTTCCTACCCGATATCGGGTTGCGTATGAATGGGTAGGGATACACGATGCTCCTATCTTCCGCCCACGTCCCGGCATGAGCTGCCTGTTTCTTCCCGCCCTCCAAAATCTCTACGGTCTGCCACTATGCTGGAGCACTGTGGAGCCCGTCCACTGCTCAGATGTCTCACTCCTCCATGCTCGATCCACCCCCCAGAAGTGGAAGTCCATGTGGTTCTATTTTGAGCTTAATCTCGGCGATCTGCTTCTCAAGTAACCTCATCTTTTTTTTTGTTTTCTTTTTAATAAGAATTCCATTAGTTCCAAGTCTTTTTATTAAAAAAAAATCGAACCAGGGGGCGTGGCCTGGACATGGCTGTGTAAAGACGCACCTTTGTTGAACTCCCAACTCCAGCCCAGCTTGCTAAGCTTACAAAGATCCCCATCCTTCCCCATCATCCACGGCATGTACCCCAAGAGGTGGAGAACCAAGGGGAAAACAAAAGCAGTGGAGCCCGGCAAGGGCTCGAGCAATTCCTCACACACTCCCAGCCGACCCCCACCACTTCTAAAATGGTGGAACCACGTGGAGAAGCGGAGGTGCGGGCCCGGGATGACCGGCTGGCATCCCCTGTGGCGTCCATGGAATTGGACTGTTATTCAGATACCCCGGCAGCATTACAGACAAGGTCGCAGACCCCGACACTGGGACTACGAGAAGCGGGAGCAGATGCGGAGCTATGGGCCCTGTTAAAGGCCCTCCCTACCAAGGCCAACATTGAATCTCTCATAGGCCACATAGAATCACAGCACCGCAAGGAAATATAGGCAGTGAGAGGTGAAATGAAGTCCCTTACCACCAGACTCTCAGCGGGGGAAACATCAGTAGTGGAGCTAGAAAGATGAGTCTCCGATTTGGAACATCTACAGGAGGCCAGAGGTTTTAGAGGAAGTAAGCAGGGAATTAAAATTTTACATTCAAACGAAATACGACAAACAGACTGCAACCCAGACATTGTATGGGAGACCCATAAACCAGTATTTAGGGGAATACTCATAAAACATGGCACTCGTATTAAAAGAGAAAGGGAATTGCAATTAAAACTCCTCCTCTCCAAGCTACACACGGTCGAGGCGACCCACAAACGCTCCACCAACCCTAGCTAGAGGCGGAATTCGCTTCTCTCCACACCCAAGTTAATAACCTTCTAAACTACTGGGCCAAAGCGCCATTACAAAGATGCTGCCTCATAGCATACAAATCCGGAAACAAATGCTGAAAAATTCTATAGCTAAAGCAGTCAGAGACATTAAAACACAAACTTACATCCCTCACATCAAGACCTCAAATGGATCAAAAGTTAGTCTCCCAAACCAAATTTCTAAAACTTCCTGAGACTACTACGAATCTCTATATAACATACCGGTCTAGTCCAACTCCTCCACCCGTATAGATGATTACATATCCTCCAAAAGCATAGCCGATCTGGAGGCACCAATCACTGCAGAGGAATTAGAAACTAGCAATTGCCTCTACCAAACCAGGTAAAGCCCCGGGACCCGACAGATACACCCTTCAATATTACAAGACTTTACTCCCGACCCTTAGCCCCCGTATAATTGCTTTCTATAATGACCTGGGACAGACAGTGGCCATTGCCTGTGACTCCTTAAGGACACACATTGCCGTTATACCAAAAGAGGGTAAAGACCCAACAATATGTAGCAGTTACAGACCCATTTCCCTCCTAAACACGGATCTAAAACTTTTTGCCAAAATCCTGGCGACCTGCCTAGCCAGACAACTCCAAAATTGAATTCACCTAGACCAAGTAGGCTTTATCCCCACTAGAGAAGCTAGGGACAGCACGACCAAGGTACTAAACCTAATTCACATTGCAAACCAAACCCATACACCATCGATATTAATACCGACGCGAAAAAGGCATTTGACCGCCTTCACTGGCAATATATGTTTGCAGTTCTAAAACACATAGGTCTGGGGGAGACCATGATTAAATGGATCTCCCAGATCTATTCAACACCTACTGCTCAAGTCAAAACCAACAGTTTCCTTTCCGACCCTTTGTAGATAACAAATGGAACCAGGCAAGGTTGCCCATTATCGCCCCTTTTATTTTTTATTATCTCTCGAGCCATTCTTATGTAGAATTAGACTGAACCCAGACATACAGGGCCTTAAGATAGAAAATACTCAATACTGAGTCTCGGCATATGTGGGCGACTTGGTATTTTCTCTAACAAACCCATCTATCTCACTTCCGAACCTCCTCCGAGAATTTGACACTTACGGAACAATATCCAATCTAAAGATTAATTACAGCAAATCAGAGGCTATGGGGATTGCAGTGCCGACCATTCTTATGTCGACACTGCAATCCAGCTTTAACTTCAAATGGACATCTCACGCATTGAAATATTTAGGCACCTCTATTCCTGCTGATCTATCCCGCATTTTTGACCTAAACTTTCCACCCCTACTCAGGGCCGTCTTTAATATTGATTGGACCCTGGGCAAACATTTTCTTGGCCCCCCCCTCCATGCAATTTAGCTCTCCATCTGCTCTGAGACATACAATAAATAGCAGCAAGACTCAGTTTACTGAATGAGATCAGGCAGCAATTGCGATTGGTTGCTAGAGGTTACAGTGTATCATTGCCGCTTACTGACTGGTTGCTAGAGGTTACAGCACATATTACGGCTCACTGGTTAGTTGCTAGAGGTTACAGCACATGATTTCTGCTTGTTGATTGGTTGCTAGAGATTACTGCACATCATTACTGCTCACTGATTGGCTGCTAGAGATTACAGCACATCATCTCCTCACTGCCTGCACACCATGGACTGGGGTAGTGAGAGGACGCATCAAAAGACTGAAAACTCCTAAAGATACTAGAACTCGCGTGATCAGTGGCAGTGCTGGGGGGAGGGGAGGGTGTGATCAATGGCAATGCTGATTTTTTTACCGACTACCAATATAAAGAGGAGTTTTAACACTGACCAATGTAATAGGAATTTACACTGACCACTAATGTAATAGAAGCATTCACAGTAAACACCAATGTAAGGAGGGATTTACACTGACCAGCAATGTAAGGGGCACCTTCACACTTGCCACTAGTGTGAATGAAAGGATTGTACACCAAGCACCAATGTAATGAGAAGATTTACACTGACCACCAATGTGACTGAGACATTTAACCTGTATTTACATTTGTGTATGTCAGAAATGCATGCAAAATCGCTTTCCTGACACCACAGAAACGTGCTGCCCTTTAGCAGATACACAGTTTAAGAAATTTAAGCTGGAATAATTGGCAAGTATGAGGAAGCTGCTTTGGGCCCCACAACAATGATGGGGCCCAGGGCAGCTGCCCCTTTTGCCCTGCCTTAAAGACAGCCCTGCCCCTACTAATTAAAACTCTGACCTTATTATAGACGCATGGCAGAACGGCTTCCACTCCTGGTTTGGTAGATGTAACCTAATTAAAGTGTGTATACTACCGAAATATTTATATCTGTTGCAGACACTCCCAATCTCCATTCCAACATTGTTCTTCAAACAGGTACATGCTCAGTTTAATAGATTTATTTGGGCAAATAAGAAACCTTGCTTACCCCGCACCCTTCTGTCACTCCCTAAGCTTAATTAATTGGCGGTCCCTGATGTGAGGAAGTACTACCAAGCAGCCCACTTAGGGAGAATTATTGATTGGTGTCAGCACCGAGATCTTAAGTTATGGACACAATTACAACAAGGCCAAGCAAGGGTTCCGCTGTCGGGCGTGGTTTGGTGCTAGGACCACTTACCAAAACACCAAAATTCCCATTAATAGGCACAACACTCCGCATAGGATTGTGAGCTTGCTTTGCACACTCGCTGTTCAAGCCTGACTCACCGTTGTTCCCAATTATTGGTAACCCACAGTTCCCTCCTGGTCTAGAGCCCCAAATCGGGGATCTACTTTGCGCGGCTAATCGCACGAGGGCACAGCATTTTGTAATAAATGGCTCATGGCCCTCCCTGGAGACACTAAGATCTGACAGGGGACCTTTTAGACTGCCATTTTGGTATGCCCTTCAACTGCGACACTACCTCATGTCAATATCAAATCCACAAAGTTTCGATAAAACATTAACGACATTTGAGGAACACTGCGTGTCAGAAGATAGTCTCTCACGGGTTCTTTCGTTAATGTACAACCTTATAAAACTCCCCAGCGGAAACCACGACCTTGAATTGTACAAGTAAATGGGAAAGGGTTTTGGATCGCACCTTTTCAGTAGACCATGTTCAACGCATAATCAGGTGTGCCCTAAAATTCTCTATGTACCAAGGTACAAGAGACCAGTTGTAAGCTATTAACGAGATGGTACTATGACCCTCACACCTTGCATATCTGCTACCCCGCCGTGTCCGAACTTTGTTGGAGGTGCTGAAGGGACAGAGGTACGTTACCACATGTGTTCTAGTCGTCTAGTCTAGTCTAGTCTAGTCGTTCTAGTAGAAAATAATATTTAAAAAAAAAAAAAAAAACTCGAACCATTCCAACATGAATCCTCATCTAATAAACCATCACTGTGGGGACATCCCATCTGAGGCGCCTAGGCACCAACTTGCAATGTATGTATTGCTCAAAGGAAGTCCCACCAGGCTTTTATCTTTTTTCAAATACAAAACCTAACTTTTTAAACAAAGAAGGTAAATCCATGAAAATTATTAGATGTGACAACATCGGAGAAAACCTCATCTAATTTTACTTCTCGGTTCTCTAAATATTGAAAAAATTCCATAATGCAGCTGAACATGATGTGATGTGACGTGATGTGAAAATAACAAGGTAATAATTTCAAATGCGCAAAGATAAAATGCAGCTGAACACTAAAAGATTTTTCACATAATAAAACAGTCGATATTATTCAAAGGAGTGCAGCGCAAAATTAGGGCTCATTAAAACATTTCATATATAAAAAATATATGTAAATATATAAAAAATATATAAAAAAATCCATATAAATCCAAATAAAACCAAATTTATAAGTCCCAGCAAGCAAAGAGTCCCAGTGGGGAAGGGAATATGCTCAGTCTAGAAATTTTCCTGGCAGGGTTGAATGATAACGTCAAAAACATTTCCTTTTTTTGGAACATTGATACTATGCGTATGGTGTTCCTCAATTTGGACATCTTTAACCACTTCAGCCACGGAAGGTTTTACCCCCTTCCTGACTAGAGCACTTTTTACAATTTGGCACTGCGTTGTTTTAACTGCTAATTGCGCGGTCATGCAATGCTGTACCCAAACAAAATTTGCGTCCTTTTTTCCCCACAAATAGAGCTTTCTTTTGATGGTATTTGATCACCTCTGCGGTTTTTATTTTTTGCGCTATAGACGGAAAAAAATTATATTTTCTACTTTTTGTTATAATAAAAATCCAATAAACTCAATTTTAGTCATACATTTAGGCCAAAATGTATTCAGCCACATGTCTTTGGTAAAAAAAAGTCAATAAGCGTATATTTATTGGTTTGCACAAAAGTTATAGCGTCTACAAACTAGGGTACATTTTCTGGAATTTACGCAGCTTTTAGTTTTTTTTTTTTGTGTTTTTTTAAAACATTTTATTGGGTTTTCATAGATTACAAAAGTCAGTACAGTGGTAGACTTACACAAAAGGAGTATTCCACGATCCACATATAGTTTCATAACAAGGGTAAACTACACGGTACCAAGTGGATGATAATTTCAAACAGAATTACAGAGGCCTACATTAATAATGCGTTGGCAAGTACATTTCATGTTACAAAGGCAAAAATGAGAAATAACAAGAACATTTCCACTGTTTTACATGGGATTTTCTGGATATGTGTAGGGAGCATATCAGGTGTGAGGTGGATTCTATAGTAATCGCAAGAGGTTATAAGGTAGTTTTTAGATATTAGCGTGATATAAGGTATTGGTATTGTAACAGATCTGGACCGACGGTAATAGCGCTACCCACAACCCTGGGCACCCCTATAGGGTACTAACTGTGCCCAGTGCAGGTATAAAAATTTGCCTAATATTAGGGCATGTCGGTATTGTGCATTGTGTAGAGTGCGAGTCTCCACAATGTCAATATAGGTGGCGTGTAGAAGGGAGTAGGCTATTCAATTGGCCTGGGCTTATGTGAGGCAGAGAAAGGGGAATAGGGGGGTGGGAAGACGGAGGGGCAGGACGATACGTATAGTTATTGGTTTGTGTGTGAACGGGCTATCTGGCCGGTGTCGTCTCCTGAGGTAATGGTAGGTAGGTTGGTTTGTGTGCATGTGGAATGCGATTTCCTGAAATGGGTCCAACATGCCCACGTATCCTTGTATTTGGATGGTGAGTCGGAGGTTTGGTGTATGAGATTCTCTATATCAGCTATCCTGTCCACTCTCCGGATCCACTCTGGGATCGAGTGGGGTGATGTGCTTCTCCAATGCACAGGGATGCATAGGTTTGCCGCATTGATGAGATGAAGAGTTAGTGACTTCTTGTATACCCGTTGGGGGATCGAAGTATGATGAAGTAAGTATTGCGCTGGGGTGTAGTCTGGGGCGTATGTTGTGATCTGAGTGATTAGGCTGTGAATTTCAGCCCAATAGGATTGAATGAGTGGGCAATCCCACCAAATGTGAAGAAGGGATCCCCTGGCTGCGTTACATCTCCAGCAATTTGGGGATATAGTAGGTAGAAATTAGTTAATTTTATCGGGAGTCCTGTACCATTTTGAGTAGATTTTGAACCTGCATTCTTGTGTCGCTACGTTGCCGGAACCTTTGTGAATATGGTAGAGCACATTTCTCCAGTCGTCTGTGGTTAAGGTTGTGTTCAGGTCAGTCTCCCATTGATTTATCAGTGTATCAGTTTTGATGTTTTGATGTGTGGAGAAAAGTGCATGAATGATCGAGATGAGGTGTCTTTGGGGTTCGTTTCTGGAGCATAGAAGTTCGAAGGGTGTAAGTTCCCTATGAATGTTATCTTTGTGTTGGAGGCTTTGCAGGAAGTGACGGATTTGCAGATAGTTATAGAAGGGGATGCGATATTCTGGAAATGTATTTATCAGAGCTGAGTATGGTAATAGAGTTCCTTGATGGAATAGTTGTTGCGCTAGGAGCCGGGGTCTGTGTGGTTCCTTGGTTGGGTGGATTATGGTGACGCCCGGTGGAAATTCCGGGTTATCTTCGATAGGTGTCAGTGGTCCCGACGTGGGTTGGATCTTGAGAATTTTGCACGATTTTGTAAAGTTGATTAGGGTGGAGTTGATTAGGGAATTCGAAGTGGCGGTTTTCGGGATGAGTTTTGGGTTGATCCAGGGGAGGAGTTTCAATGGGATCTCGGTAAAAGCATTTTCCAAATGCACCCAGTCTTTTTCTTTGCCGTGTACGTGCCAATCCACAATTCTAACTAGATGGCAGACCTGGTAGTAAATTTGTATGTCTGGAACCTGCAATCGTAGCAATTTTATAACCGCTTACCTGTAAAAATCCTTTTCTTGGAGTATGTCATGGGACACAGAGGTCCCGCCCCTCTTTTTGGGGTTTAGCTATATTGCTTTGCTACAAAAACTGAGGTACTCCTGAAAGGAGGAGGGGTTATATAGGGGAGTGAACTTCCTGTATTGGGTATACCAGTGTCCATCACCTGAAGGTGGCCTATAACCCATTAAGTTATTACTTAACGCTCTTTCATGATGTACTCCAAGAAAAGGATTTTACAGGTAAGTTGTTATAAAAATCCTATTTTTCCACTAGTCGTGATGGTGATCATCAAATTATAGCGTGACTCCTTGTCATAGAAACATTTATAAAGGGGAGGAGTTAGTAAGATGACCACGCCCATGTGGGAGCTCCAGAAATATTTCTGCACCCAGGCATCTGTGCCCCTAGGATCGGCCCTGCCTGTGACTTAAAGTAGTTGTAAACCTCAGATGTGAAAATGAACAAAACATTTCCCACTATAGTGTCTACTAACCTGAACCCAAAGCAATGAGTGTACTCTCTCTCTCTCTACTATCTGCATGACTCACTCCGTATAGATTAAGCTGATAAGCACAGCCTCCTGAAAGTCAGCCTGCCCCTCCCCCCATAGCACACAAAAAACGATTCATACCCTCAGCTCTACGTTTCCCTGAGCCTGTGTCAGAGGATGTGTCACTTTTCTCCAAACAGTTCTCAGATTACACTCTGCTCTGTGCTCTAACGCTGTATTTTGTGTGATGTCAGATCCCCTTCTCTGCTTTCTGCTGCTAAGAAAATCTTTTCATCTGAGTGTTTTACAAGCCTGTGCAGGACAGATTGCTGCAGATAAACATGTACAACTTATGTAGGAGGCTTTGTTTCATATCTGTGTGTCATGTGAGGCTACTCACTTCACTGGGAATATTTAAGGGTTTACAACCACTTTACTATTAATCACTTGCCAACCGGGCCATAGCCAAATGCTAAGCTTCTCGCCCGCCCCCCAGGGCACGTATCTGGCAATGTCCGTGACCGCCGGGTTTTTGGGACCCCGGCGCATCATGGATCAGGGTAAATCCAATCCCTTTTACCACATGATCACTCCGTCCAATGATGGAGCGATCCCTGTCAACAAACCGGCATCATGTCTGGTTCTCTCCTCTCCTCACACTAATCGTGTGAGCGGTGAAGGGAGAAGCTGCAGCGTGACGCTGCTTGTGGTTTGTTTTCTATATTTCAAGTGCACATCTGTGCCGTCAGTGCCCCAGCAGTGCCACATCAGTGCACATTTGTGCCCAGCAGTTTTCCACAGTACCCCATCAGTGCCACATCTGTGTCCCTGCAGTGCCACATCTGAGCTCTACAGTGCTACATCAGTGCCCCATCTGTGCTCTACAGTGCCACTAATGTGCCAATACAGTGTTCATCAGTGCCACCCTATCAATGGATCCTCATCAGCGCCCGTCAATGCCGTAAAAAAAATGTGTAGAAAAATGTGTTTTCATTTTCTTTACACATTTTCCAAAAACGTGTGGGGAAAAAAATGACATGTTCAAAAGACTTCTCCTCTCCTCCACAACAAAAATGTTATAGTCTGCACATCCAGCTTTTGTCTGATGAAAAAGAGAAATCTGCTGTGGAAAGCACTGTACTAACGATCCGAACATTGGCATACAAGCTTGTCGTACAAATTTTCCATCCAATTTTCGGATCGTGTGTACGGGCCTTTAAGCTCCTGTTCAAAAGAAGTCCCAAAATTAAATTTCCACCAAGACTTCTTCCAAATGTAAGTGCATTACTTTTATTAAAAGTTGGTTTGTTACACATGCTACAGTATGGATAACCACCTGTATTTATTTGAGTGAATGAGAGACAAGGAGAGGAGACGGAGGGTCCCTTGAAGATATATAAGATATAAACACCGCTAATTGTGATTTAAAATGTTGATCGTATGCTATCTACAATTTTTGCTGAATATTTGTGTTAATTTCTGTTACCTATTCACATTTTATTGCGTTCACACATAGATATTTATTCATTTAACTCACAGAATATTAATGCTGGCAATCCCTTTCATCTTTTATTATTACCTCCTATTAATAGGGCAAAGTCACTTTACTTGTGCATTTTTGAAAATATTTTTTTTACAGGATCCAAAAAAACAGCCATAACGTTCCCACTGGATATGTGGTCAGTAGTTACCAATAGTTAGAATAAAAGTTGTCCCTAAAATTTTAGGTTTATTTAAATTGACCTGAGGTATGAAGGGTACATGGACTGGGTCTCGAATGAGATCTGAAGGTGCAGAAATTTGGTCTGATCTGAGATCTGAAGGTGTGCAGAAATTGGGCCTCTGAGGTATGAAGGTGCATGCACTGGGGCTTACATGAGATCTGAAGGTGCAGAAATTGGGTCTGATCTTAGGTGTCTGTAAAACACGAACAGTCTGTACATTTTGCTTATTTACAGCTGTCCGCAAAAGTTGTTATGAAGTGGTGGCCATCTGTAAAAAATATGGCCAGGCCTGGCCTCAGAACTGCGCACACCAGGCTCCGGTGGCCTCGCCCATTGGAATGCTACCATTGGGGATTTCATGTTTATAATAGCATGCCCGTTTGGAAGTACTCTGACAGTGGTGATGCCGATTTTATGTAACGCTAAAGAGATAAAAGGACCAGCCCTGCTGATGTTACCTGCTTGGCACCTTTTTTCAAAGAAAAGACAAGAGAGCCGTGTGTTGATTTCTGTAAGATGAGGAAGGGCCTGGAGACGACCAGCTGCAGGCCCTTCCTACCTGTTTCCTACCTGCCCTGGCCATACTCACTGTTGGCAGCACAGTCACTGCTCAAGGTAAGAACATGTTGGGTGAGCTGGGAAAGAAGGTTTCCATAGGAGGACCAGACCTTATCACTGGTGTGTGACCCCCTTTCTCCTCCATCCACCCCCTCCACTTGGCTGCATTCCCCCATCTCTTCTGTCCACCTTGCTCTGCCCCTCTTCCACCCGGCTCTGTCCCTCTTTCTTCTCTATCCACCTGGCTCTGTCTTCCCAATCCTCCATCCACCCCCTCCATCTGGCTCCGTCCCCCTCTCTTCTAACCAACAGGCTGCGCTTACCTTTGTCACTGTGTACTCACTCTGGGGTAACCAGAGTCCATCTGTCAGTGTAAGCAGAAATGTGTGGACTGCCACAGAGAATATTGGGCACAAATATTGTGTAAATTAATATCATTTATCTAATAAGATAAGTGAATAACATAAATGTAAATGCACCTCCAACATACCAAACTGTGTAAAACAAACCAGATAACGACACATGATGAAAAACTGCCCAAACTAAGTATATACAGTATAAATACAAAGCATGGTCGTAACAGAGCCAGGGTCATACACTGGAAATTAACCAGAGGGAGCTAGGAGCAAGACAGGACCGGGAAAAGGTAACAGGAGACGGAGAGAGCAGGTTCGAAGGGATCAGGCTGCATGGTCGGGGTCAGGGTCCAGGAACAGGATGCAGGATACAGGATCACTGGTCAGGGGCACATGGAGGCAAAACACCAAGGCAACAAAAGTAGGACAGACAGGACTTAAATATACGTCCTGCAACGAGCATCAGCTGATGATATGGGCTTCTGGCTGCTGAGAGACAACCGCTGGTGAATTCTGGAACTGCAGCCTATGGAACTGGGAGCCACAGTACCACCAGCAGGTGAGCCCTTTCCTGACAGAACCCCCCTTTTAAGGAGCGGCCAAACAGCTATAGCTGAACCAGTCCATAAAAGACAGTTTTCTGTTACACAAGTCCAGAAAAAGTTCCTCGTAGGCTGAAGAAGCGAGATGCCCCACTCCCAAGATCCATCAACAGACAAAGTGGCTGGGTACCCCACTGCTGGGGTCAAGCGACTGGCTGGGTGTCCTGCTGGCCAGATCCTCTAAGATGTACAGTATTCGACACTCCAAGTCCCTCAAAACAGCAGGTATCCCAATTCTGGGGTCCCACGGGTGCAAACTTAGCCCTGGGGTCATGTGACAATACCGGAACCCAGACACCAAAGTGTCTTATATTCCATGTAGCTTGCAGGGCTTCCTCCGCACATCAAAAGCCACTAAGGTCTCTCTGAGGCACTGTGGGAAGGCACAGATCGTACTCTACCATTTCCTGGGAGCTTTCCACGACCAGGGCCATGAAGGCAAAAGCAGCTACCAGTTACCAAGGGTATGTCTGGACAACCAGGCTTTGGCCACATAGGAGCAACACACTGCCAGAGGTACTCAACCTAGGCAACCATTAAATTACAGGCCAAGCAGGTAAGGCATGCAAGGACTTAAGCAGCTGGCATAGAGTCAGTAGAACCCAGCTGAGTGGTAGGGAGGAGATAATTATGATCATCAAAGGTGGACTTGTCATTGGACCATCAGAAGCAGGCAGGTGGTGGGCACAGGATGTCCAGAGGCAGGCAGGTGGTGGTAACAGGATGTCCAGAGGCAGGCTGGGAATCAGGAACCAGATCATCAGGCTTGGGCACCAGGGGACCGGATCATCAGGCTGGGTGGCGGGCACAGGCTCATTAGACTGGGCAGCAAACAGGGGCACATTGTGCTGGACAGCGGGCAGAGGCACATCAAGGTTGGCAGCGTGCAGAGGCACAGCAGGTAGAGGCACATCAGGCTGGGCAGATGCACATCAAGGTCAGTCGGGTCATCAGGCAGTTGCTAAGGAGAATTTCTGTTGGATTGTCACAGGCAGCAGAGAAGAGGTAATCTTCAATGAGTTAAAGGCAGGGTAGGTGCAGCCAGTGGAAACAGGGTGCTCACATATGGTTGGTAATAGGGTATACTGGGCTGCAACTGTGGGTGATGGAGAGAGAGATACTTGAGCAGGCTGGTGTCTAGCAGCAGAAATGGGTTGGTGCATGCTGAGGCCATATAGTAATCTCACCATGCTTTGGAGAAATGTTTACATTTTCACATGCATGTGACAAATACTCATTAGGTAAATAACAGTCCACAGGACTTTAGATTATAAGCACCTTATATTAACCGCTTGCCAACCAGCGCATGCCGATTTACGTAGGTAGAATGGCATTGGTGGGCAAAAGGTACATCCCTTTTAAGAAGCGGTGCTACGGGCGCACCTGCCGCGTTCTCCGTGACTGCGGGTCCCGCAAACTCTATGTCCGCCGGGTGTCTGCGATCGTGTCACGGAGAGGTAGAACGGGTAGATGCTTTTGTAAACAAAGCATTTCCCCATTCTGCCTAGTGACAGGACAAAGATCACTGCTCTCTGTCATCGAGAGCTGTGATCACTGTCGTGTGTGTTGAAGACCCTCCCCCCCAAAGTTATAATCACTCCTTAGGACACACTTAACCCCTTCATCGCCCCCTAGTGGTTAACCCCCTCACTGCCAGTGTCATTTACACAGTAATCAATGCATTTTTATAGCACTGATCGCTGTATGACAATGGTCCCAAAATAGTGTCAAAAAGTCTGATGTGTCCGCCATAATGTCGCAGTCCCGATAAAAATCGCAGATCGCCGCCATTACTAATAAAAAAAAATTAATAATAAAAATGCCAAAAAACTGTCCCCATTTTGTAGACGCTATAACTTTTGCGCAAACCAATCAATATACGCTTATTGCGATTTTTATTTTTTTATTTATTTATTTTTTTTTTTTAACAAAAATATGTAGAAGAATACATATCAGCCTAAACTGAGGAAAACTATTATTTTTATATATTTTTGGGGGATATTTGTTATAGCAAAAAGTAAAAAATATTGCGTTTTTTTTTTCAAAATTGTCGTTTTTTGTTTATAACGCAAAAAATAAAAACCGCAGAGATGATCAAATACCACTAAAGGAAAGCTCTATTTGTGGAAAAAAGGGATGTCAATTTTGTTCGGGTGCAACGTCGCGCGACACAATTGTCAGTTAAATAGACGCAGTGCCGAATTGCAAAAAGTGCTCTGGTCAGGAAGGGGGTAAAATCTTCCGGGGCTGAAGCGGTTAATATGAACAGAATTCAACAGATATCTAAAAGATCCCATATGAATATTGAACTATATCAACTGTGTAATAGAGTGACAGTTCATCTATATCTTCACAGTGCTTCCGGTGACCTACCGCCTTCTCACCTCAAATAATCTGACCCCCCACTACAGAGTCATATACGGTTAGACCGATTTCTCCTATAGGAGTCCTTTTCTTTCTGTATAGCTACCGTTTTTCCCTCCTCACTCCTCAGTCATCAGCATATTGATGCATAAAACAAAGCGGAAAAAAACATAGTGCTCTCTGTTTTCACACATTTATTACAAACCTTTAAGGATTCACAAGAGGACTCGCAAGAGAATCTGGATAACATGCTTATTAAATAATCAGCTCACCACGCTTACACTGGTTACTACGTGACCTCCCACTCTTACATGTAAAACATACGAACATATCCCCACCAAATGAACAAATCTGCGCATAACGCAGAGGGCCCTAGCTGGCGGACATATCCACAAAAAGCAAACACCTCTCCACATCCACCGGGAGGTTTTATTACCAATGGTCCTTCACCGGTTCCGGTTCGCTCTTATGCGCGAGCCGCAAGTAAAACTAACACTGAGAGACACTGTGACAATACATATTGAATACATCTTAATAACATTTCTACAACAGTCTCTCCTTTTTGTCATATGCTCCCATGTGTCCCTCGATGAATCTTGTTCTTACACCTGGAAATGAATCTGTCTTACAGTCCATATGAGTCCATAAAAAGAAAAACACGGCTTGACTTGTAGACATGAAGACCAGTCGGCCTGGGTCTTGTACGTGGATTAGGCTTCAGGGCGTCTCATCTCAGCGAGGAAGATGTGGTCATTTTCTCTTTTCACTCGTCCAATCAGGCAACAGGAGCACTTCCTCACCGCATATAGAAGAATAGAAACAAAAACAATATGAGTGTATATATATATATATATACATACATACATACATACATATATATATATACACACACCCTACTTCCTTCCTTCAACCATGATCCGATGGAAAATAAAAAAATCCCCAAAGTTTCCCAGACCCTTAAAAGTATTCCAACCTTCACTAGCTATAGCTATTGCTTTCCTTTGAAACCCCCTCGGATGCCAACAGATAATCAAGGGCCATCTTTTCCCGAAATAAAATGGTCTTCATCTGTCGTTGTTCCTGTGAGATCTCCCTTTAAAGCTTCAACGATTTCATTAAACATTCCATCCACAATGGAAGAGAAATTGTTCAATCGTTTCCTAAATTCAATCTCCCACCCTGTACAAGCAAGAAACCATGCCCAGACCTGGTCAGAGTTGGTGAACAATTCCCTTTTAGCTCCTCCTGCATTTCTTACCTTCTCTCGCCCCATCGGATCCACACGATCAGCCGCGACATAAGATCCTGGGACGAGTTTCACCAGGACGCATGTTCTTGTATTAGGGGGAATTAGCCGCATAAGAAGTTGTAGGGGCCAGTCAGAGTCGCACAGGTGGAATCACCCTGACGGTACACAGGATAAACTGGGGGATTGTTCCCTCGGTTGGAAACTCACACCCTTCCTTCCAACAGATGTAATCTGGTCTAGAGATGTTTTTAAAAATGCCGGGGGCTTCATTGGTAAGATTAACTTCTTTACCTGCCTTACAGGTGGTGATTCCCACAAAGTTATCCCCTTTTATCAAAACTAAAGTTGAAGCACACTTGTGGGCTACCTAGTTGTCCCAAAACCCATATAGGTTTTGTAAGGGAGGGGCATGATGTTAAACTATAATTGATGCATTACCCTTTAGGAATGTATCATTTAGTTCTATAGACAGGTGTCGTCGTGTAGATTTAGAGCAGACTCAGCAATTGGTCCTGTTCGCTGTCTTAGCCAGTTGGAGGTGCATTTTAAACATTACGTTTAATAAGGGATGTTGTTCATCATTATCCTCGCTAAAATACTCTAAACTAAGAATATAAATAAAAAAATATACTCCTCGTTCTTTGATGTGGTTGAGCAGTTTCTTACAGTGGCTGGCGTGGATCCAGTTGTCTTGTCTCTCAAGCTTTAGGGATGTTGGCGTTATCAGCTGAACCTGGTATGGCCCCAGGTATCTTGGTTCTAGTCCCGTCCTCTGATGTTCCTTTACAACGACCCAGTCACCTGGTTGGATAGAATGTAAACTGGTTATCGTGTCAGGGTCCGGGAGGGGCTCATGTGGTGGACTTTTTGAAGTTCACGATGCAGGGCCTGCACATACCCCATCAGCTGTAAAGATGACAGCTGCTACGGAAAGTACAACCCTGTTGTTTTTGGTTGACTTCTGAACAAACCTCATATGGAGACATTTCACTGACTGTAGTAACATGCATGTGTGTGGCTTACCATCTGGGGTTTAATACGTGGAACTATAAACAAAAAGGTTCCTAGCATCTGAGATGGGATCCTACTTCACCGGACTGATGGTTATTGACTCAAGTTCCATAAAAGAAAGACAGTCATAGTCAGAATTAGAGTTAGTATTGTTATGCCCCGTACACACGGTCGGACATTGATCGGTCATTCCGACAACAAAATCCATGGATTTTTTCCGACGGATGTTGGCTCAAACTTGTTTTGCATACACAGTCGCACAAAGTTGTCGGAATTTCCGAACGCCAAGAACGCGGTCACGTACGCGGCACCCTTTTGGGCTTCTTTTGCTAATCTCGTGTTAGTAAAAGTTTGGTGAGAGACGATTCGCACTTTTTCAGACTCGTGGTTTTCAGATTGTATTTCTGCTGTTCAGTTTGTGCTTGTGGGTTTGTATCTGTTCTTCAGTGCGTGCAGCGAGTTACCATTGACTTGTCATTGTGTTCTTGTTCGTTACTGATTTTAAGGTCGCTCTTCACAGGCCTTGCTGTTCTTCAGTGCGTTCTGTTACTTCGTTCTGAGCAGCCGACCGTTTTCTAGCCATGTTGCGTATACGTACTCATCGTAGAGTTTGTGCTGTGTGGGGGCTTGGTGTTGGGTTCCTTACTTTGACACAAGCCCAGTCCATGAACAGGGTGGGGAGGAGTTCATGGACCAAGAATTGGTTGCTCCAGCGTGACCAGTTCTGTCATATGCCTTTGCTCCGTGAGATCCGTGAGAATAATTCTGATGATTTCAGGAACTTTCTCTGGATGACGGACCCCGTATTACACCATTTGTTGGCTTTGCTGACCCCCTATATCAGCAGGCAGGATACCTGCATGAGGCAAGCCATCACTCCGGAGCAGAGGCTAGTCGCCACCCTGCGGTACTTGGCAATTAGGAGAAGCCTACAGGACCTCAAGTTCTCGACAGGCATCTCCCCCAGGCTCTGGGGATCATTATCCCGGAGACCTGTTTTGCCATTATCCAGGTCCTGCAGAAGGACTATATTAAGGTAAGATTTTTATCCTTTAACATCACATTTTATTGTATTTAATGTTTGATAATATATTGTATTTCTTTCCTCATTCCCTAATTACCATGATTGTAATGTGATGTCCCCTTTGTCCACATGCATGCTGGATTTTTATGTAATTTTTTTTTTGTCCTTCATGCCTTCTGTTGAAAATTGAGATGTGTGCTTTAAATTCAGGCAGCATGTCAGGGGCGCTGTTTTTTTTTTTTGGGTCCCAAAATCATTTAGAACCCTCCCTCCCCCCAACTGCTAACTCAGCTGATACCAATCCTCTATCTGCTGACTTTGCTAAACCCATACACACTATACCCACCTCTTTTGTGGTCAGATTTATGGATGAATTCCCCAAAGCATGTAGTGCAAGGGCCTGCCTCAATACTTTCAAATGGTACTGTTTAAAGTTTTTCTATCCTATTATTATCTTGATGGGTAATAGCAGAATGTAAAAATGTGCTAAAATGTGTACAGTGTGTATTTATATCTTTGTATTATGACACTCCTTACCTGTCCAGTGGGCTGCCAATAGTGTAAGTCAGGAGGGGCTGGCCAAAGTAATACGCATTATTTAGGCATTCATCTCTCATTGAAGTGGAGAGGGTTACCTGTCTAAAACATCTCCCCTCCCCATAAATTTTTTTTAAATGGCCCATGAGAGGGGGGGGATCTGATAGGTGAAACTTATACCTTTGTCTTTAAATACTCCCTAAAATGTAATACTGATGTTGGCCAAGAATGTTTGTGTCTAGTCTGCTTTCCATGTTTATGTGCAAAATTATTCTTTTTTTTTTCTTGTTTGACTCCACAGTTTCCTTCCAACCCACAGGAATGGCAGACTGTGGCTTCCTACTTTGCCCAGCAGTGGGACTTTCCTAACTGCGGAGGGGCAATTGATGGGAAACGCGTCCACATCGTCCCACCACCCAACTCGGGGTCATACTATTACAACTACAAGGGGTTCAATAGTATTGTGATGTTAGCGGTGGTGTCAGCTACTTACGAGTTCCTGTATGTGGACGTGGGAAGAATGGCCAGATGTCAGATGGTGGAGTAATCGCCCAGACCGAGTTCTACAGGCGTCTCCAGAATGGCAGCTTGGACTTGCCACCTCCAGAAGACAACGCGGAAGGACTCCCATTCGTCTTCGTTGCAGATGAAGCATTTGCGCTGGGGGACCATCTTATGCGGCCATTCCCTTTGAGGACCCTCACCCCGGACCAGAGGGTTTTTAATTACTGACTGGCCAGAGCCAGAAGAGTGGTGGAGAACACTTTGGAATAATGGCCAGCCGGTTCCGCCTATTTCTTACACCGATACACATGGTGGAGTATAAACTCAATCACATCATCCTGGCTTGCTGTGTTCTCCACAACTTTTTAAAGGAGAAATTCTGTGAACTATGCTGGCTCAGTTGGGCCTGAAGCCAGAATTAATCTCAATGAACCAACCCTGACGGCGCTTGAAGCCGGCTGTCCTGGCTTGCCCCCTCAGAGTGCCTGCGAGGTCCGTATAAGATACATGGAATACTTTGCAGGTAGGGGGGCCATCAATATGCCAGACAATGTCTGAGACATTTTTTAAATAAAAAAATTCTTAAAACTGAACAAATATTTGCTTACATTTACTGCTTGTGTTTCTTTTAGCTGACCATTACTGCAATTCTGGGGAGTCCTGAAAATGGCGTGATTGTGTAAAATTAAAAAGCACTGTTGGGTGTTATTTACTAAAGGCAAAGACACTTTGCACTACAAGTGCACTTGAGACTGCACTGAAACTGCACTTGTAGTGCAAAGTGGATTTGCCCTTAGGAAATAACCCCCATTGTCACTGAAAACACCAATTTTACCACCAAAAAATGTTTGAGCATTGAAAGAAGAAGCCACACATTGTTGATTCTCAATCTTTTTAATACAAGCACAATCACATGTGCATTTATAAAAGGTTTTTTAAAACAAACCAACATGTTTGTTGTATAACAAATTTTTAGGTCACATTAATAAAAGTAGAAATGTCCTTTTAAGGTAAAACAGGCATGTTTAAAACCAACAAGAAATGCACAAATCTGGAACTTACAAAGTTAAACTTTTGTAGAAATTCAAGGCAATATCAGACATGAGTATTTATGAACTGTGTTTGATATTGCGTTCAGATGGGGTGAAGTCACCCCTGGAAAAGCCAAATTTTGAAGATGCACAAAAATTGCCGAATGTCAACATGTGCTAGCTGCCATCATGGGGGATCAATGGACGTGTTTTGTGGGTGCAACCCCTTCCTCTCAGCTACTTTATTATTGAGGAAGGGGTTGCACCCCCAAAACGCATACATTGATCTCCCGTGATGGCAGATGGCATATGTTGACACACTGTGTGCATCTTCAAAATTTGGCTTTTCGAGAATATGTTAAAAAATTTGAAAAAAGTTTTCGGGGAAAAAAGGCCTAAAAAATTAGGGATTTCCAAGGGTTTTAAATTCTCCCTAAAACATCAATGATGTTCTTCATTTTGTTTTGAACATCATTGATGTTTTGCTTGATGTTTTCCAAGTCCCTATTACACCCCATGATCTCCCCAATCAGGATCTGGGCACTTTCACTGGTGAAATGACCTTCATCCACAACATCACGATCACCTAAAATATAGAAACAAAAGCACACCATGTATTAAAAATATGCCAGCATCCATCTCTTACCTGAATCTGTGGTCGCAGACACTCACCTGTTGTGGTGACAATTTCGATAACGTCTCCCTCCTCCTCCTCTGGTTGGCTTTGTGGGATTTCCACTTCTTCATGAGGTGGGGGGTCTGTGGTCTCCTCTGATGAGTGGTGTCCTCCGAGTCTTTTCTCCCCTATGTATAAAAAAATAGGCATACTTAGCACACAGATATTTGATGGCAGAAATAGGAATATGAAACATTGCTTGGAAGTGGGGTACAATTGTCTGTTTTTTCATAGTTCCAAGATGAAGAAATAATGTTTACCTTTGTCAAGCTTGAATACTTACCTGTTTTGTACAAGCTTCACAGATGGAGACACCCCTATAGTATACACTGGAGCACCTGTGTGGCCCCCCTAATAAAAAGGGTGTTCTTGTGTCCCACACTAGTGCTCCAGCGTACAGATGTGTAAACAGCTGCTGAGTGTCCTCTCCTTACACAGAATCTATTTTGCATTTCATTCTAGTTACAAACCCATCTAGACACCAAAATTATTTTAAGAGAAGTAGGCCAGAAAAAATGTATTGAAATGCATCTGGACAAAACATGGTGTTTTATAGGCCAAACGAACAATGTGTCCATGAACATGAAAGTTGACATTTTAAACTGTACAACAGTAAAGAAAAGCACATGGAGCAGCACGAACATAATAAAAAAAAGAATAGGAACACAGGACAACAACTTACTTTTTTGCAGCACTCTTCTGATCCTTCTATACTGATCGTGCTCCCTTAATTTGAGGTCCGACCACCGCTTCCTGAGTTGATCCTTGGATCGCCGTACCCCAAAATTGCGGTGCAGACTCTTCACAACTTTCGACATGATCTTGGCCTTTCTGACAATTGGGTTGGGGTAAGGTCCATACTTCCCATCATAGTCGGCCCTCTTCAGTATGTCGACCATCTCCACCATCTCAACAAAGGCCATATTTGAGGCCTTAAATCGTCTCCTCCGGGATCGTGATGTTTCTGGCTCCGGCCTTTCCTCCTCCTCCTCGTTGCTGTAATTAGCATGCACCTGCTCTGTCTCCTCGATGTGCTCTTCCCCACTGCGCCAAATCAGAAGGGGCAGGGAATAGACTAAAAAGAACGTCAGGGGCAGGCGGAGTTTTACGCTTGCGCAGTGTATATAAAGCGTAACACGCGTGCGTCCTACGTACGATCTGTGAGCGGAGGAAGGAGTATAGGAAGCACCGATCGTGCTAACGAAGGTAACATTTAAACTTGAGCCTATACTGCTTATAGATTGAGGCCTATATTGGGACAAGATTAGGAAACTTTAGCCTGACATTAGGGTTTGTCTTCCATGTTTGGCTTCCATGACCACAACTTCCTCCCCCGGTTATAGACAAATACAGGGAGCTGCCCTGTCTGTGGCAGGTGAAACATCCACAGTATAATCATAAACAAAAGAGGCAGGCAGCGCTGGAGAAACTGCTGAAGTTGGTGAAGCTGGTGGTCCCCACGGCAACCATCCCCTATTTAAAAGCCAAAATTGGTGGCATGAGGAGCACTTATCTTAGGGAGCGCAAGAAGGTCCAGGATTCCCAGAGATCCGGAGCAGCAGCAGATGACGTTTTATGTCCCCAGGCTGTGGTACTATGAGAGACTGCGATTTCTGTCAGACCAGACTGAAGTCAGGGAATCACTCTCCACTCTTCCTTCCATCCTATCTTCCACCCCAGCTGAGGCTTCTAAAGTCCAACCTGGGACTTCCAGCCAGGAAATAGTGGAGGAGCCCAGCTGGAGTCAGGTATAGCATTCTTCTACAGATTTCTGGGACAAGAATGAAATTGGGACAAGAATGAAAAATGTTGGACTCAGAATGATAGTCTGTTATATTAACATTCAATTTGCAACAGCCATGAGATGAAAATTGTGTGTGATTGATGAAGAAAAAACTAAAACTATGTCCCTTTTTCATACAGAGGAAAACCTCAGCCAGGAGGAGTCTGTGGAATGTGGCACACAGGAGGAAGCTGTGGAATGTGGTACACAGGAGCAGGCGGGGGTTAGTGGCAGCCAGGAGGAGGCGGGGTCCAGTAGGAGCCTGACAGAATCGCAGGTCCCTCCCCTCCACCTTCCAAACAAAAGACCCAGGAAGGGGAGTAACATGCAGGATTCAGCACTCAGGCTAATTCAGGAGGCTTCTGCGTCCCTGAGAGCCACCCCCACTCCTGAAGAGGCCTTTACCTGCATGGCTGCCACCAAACTGCAGGGCATGCAGGAGGGCCAACGCCTCATGTGTGAGGAACTCATTCATCAAACATTAAATAAGGGGTTGAGGGGAGAAAGCACACCCAATTTCCACCTGAGTGAGTTGCATCATCATCCTCCTCCTCCTCCTGCCACAACTCCACCACCACAGACACAGCGTGGAAGGAAGACCAGAGAGTGATGACCTGGGTTCAATCTGGTCTGACAAAAGATGCAGGCTCTTGTATGACCACAGCCTGGGGACAGATATGTCATCTTCTGCTGTTCCTGATCTCTTGGACTTCTGGACCGGATTGTACTCCCTTATATATGGACTCCTCAGGCCACCAATTTTGCCTGGAAATAATTGATGTGTGCCCTGGGGGCCAAAGGCTTCGCCAATTTCTGCTGTCTCTCCAGCGTTTCCTCCCTCTTTCTTTGGTTATGACCCCTTAATAAACTTTTGGTTTGATTTATTATACTCGCCTATATGTGTTTTCCTTCAAAAAGGACAGTTTGCTTGTGAGGAGGCAGGTACATTTCAAAAATACAATGTGAAATTAAGAAGAGACACCAAACAATCTCCTTGAGATTCAATAATACAAGATAATAATGGTGTTGTGGTAACACGCACCAAACTATTCTGGACTATTCTGAAAAATAAAACACAAGATCAGGCTTTAAAAAAATCCAAAAAAAACATATTTAATATAAAAACATCCAAAAAAAAGAATTTTTCGGTAGATGTGACAAATAAAAATATTATATTGATGAAATCACGAGAAATAATAAAGAAAGAAGTTGGTGAGAACTCTGTGTGAATATGAGCAGCAAAACAACTTCATTCTTCTAGCATTATAAAGAAGAACAGAGTGCGCTGCATTAAAATTTTAAAACATTGCAGCGTGACGAAAGTGCTCTATCCATTCCGAACGCTAATTTTACCAGACCGAGCAGTACCACACACGGTCGGAATTTCCGACAACAAGCTCCGATCGCACATTTTCCGGTGGAAAATCCGACCGTGTGTACAGGGCATTAGTGTGAAAATTGTCATTCTCATCATTATCTCCCCCTTTTTTTCTTCATTACAAACAGGAAGAAGAGATGCAGGGTTTAGAATGGTGCAAAAACAATGAACTACCTTCTTTCAAGCGTATGTATTTATGCATGTGTATAGCTATCTATATACAACTGTTTTATATGTACATACACCTTTCAGGAACTCACTGAACCTGAGAAAAATTATAGACAAAAGTTTTATTATCATTATGTGTACATTGGTAAATGGTCACTGACATTCCCACTTAGATTCAGTGAAACTAAAATGCCATAGACCACTGAAACTTAACTTATCCCGTTTTACTATTATGCTGCGTACACACGAAAGGACTTTCCAGCAGAAAAGGTCCGGCGGAATCATTCCATCGGACATGCCGATCGTGTGTGTGTGTGTGTGGGCTTCATCAGACTTTTTCTTTCTGACGGACCTAGAAATAGAACATGTTTCAAATCTTTCCGACGGAATCCGTTCCTATTGGGAAAACTGCTCGTCTGTATGCAGTGCAGACGGACCAAAAACGGCGCATGCTCTGAAGTAAGTACGAGACGGAAGCGCTCAGTCTGGTAAAACTAGCGTCTCTATTGGAGCTAGCACATTCCTCACGCTGCAAATTCTGTGATCGTTTAAAGCTGCGCATTATTTTCTTCTTTATAATGCTAGAAGAATGCTGCTCATATTCACAGAGTTCTCACAAACGGATTTCTGGATTATTTGTCCTGATCTCATGAATATTGTATTTTTTTAAAAGCCCGATCTCCATAATAATGTTTACAATTTTTTTTTTTTTAGAGTCCTCTTTTATTATTTTTTATTTCATCAAGATCTTTTTTTAGGATTATTTAAAAATTATTTTCTAGTGATCTCCATATTTTTTTTTTTTTTTTGTGTCCACAATAACATACATTATTTTTTGTGTGTCAAGTTACCACAATAACATACATTTTGTATTTATTTTTTTGTTGGTCAAGTTACCACAATAACATACATTTTTTTTGGAACCTCAAGGAGGTTGGTATCCCTTGTTAATTAGACATTGTCTTTTTAGAAATGTATTTGAATAAAAACACATAGGCAAGTATTTTCAGAAAATAAAATATCCATTTATTCTGGGTGACAAAATAAAGATGAAGGCAACGCTGGAGAAACTTTTGGAATTTGTGAAGCCTTTTGGCCCCCAGGGCACACATCAAGTCTGTGGAAAATAAAATTGGGATCTTGAGGAGTCCATATAATAGGGAACACAATCTGGTCCAGGAATCCTAGAGATGAAGACCAGCAGCAGATGACATATATGTCCCCTGGCTGTGGTACTACAACAGCCTGCATCTTCTGTCAGACCAGACTGAAACCAGGTCATCACTTTCTTCTCTTCCCTGCAGCCTTACCTGGAGGCTGTGGCTCTGGTGGTGGACTTGTGGGAGGAGGATGGGTGAGACCATATATGTGGCTGTTGTCAGTCAGCTGGCCCCTCAGTCCCTTCTGAAGGGCCTCAGCAAAATTCTCTCACAGAGGAGGCGTTGGCCCTCCAATTCTACCAACCTGGTGGCTAGATAGCAGCCATAGGCCTCTTCAGCGTCGGGGGGGCTCCTGAGGACATTCGTTGCTTCCCTAATGAGGCCCAGTGCTGCCTCCTCTGTAACCGTCCCCTTCCTGGGCCTTTTTGTTTGAAGGCGGAGGGGAGGCATCTGGTATTGGGTGAGGCTCCTACTGGAGCCAGCCACCTCCTGGCTGTCACTGGGCCCGGCCTCCTCCTGCATGCCACTTTCCAGACCCTCCTCCTGTCTGAGCTCATCCTGTGTATAAAAAAGGGACATAGTTTTAGTTTTTGGTTCATCAATCACACGCAATTTTCAGCTCATGACTTGCAGATTCAATGTTTATACATATAAAAGACTATCATTCTGACCCCAGCATTTTTTCAAGCTGGTCACAATCATTTTTGGCCACTACTGTCAATTGATATGTATACATCATTTTTTGGATAAAATCATTAATAGGTAATCAATTATAACATCTAGTTAACATCATTAATATTAGGACAAGAAATATGTAGAAAAATAATATACCTGGCTCCAGCTGGGCGCATACGCTTCTTCCAGGATGGAAGGCCCAGGTTGTTCCTCATCACCCTCTGCTGGGGTGGAGGGAAGGGTGGAGGGAAGGGTCGAAAGAGATTCCCTGGCTTCAGTCTGGTCGTCCAGAAACCACCGTTTTTGGAAGTTCCACAGCTTGGGTACAAATACGTCTTCTGCTGATGCTCCTGATCTCAGGGAAGCCAGGATCTTCTTATGCTCCTTCCTATACATGTTCCTCAAGATCCCAATTTTAGTTTCCAAAAACGTCATGGTTCTCTCTGGGATCCGAGTCTTCACAAATCCCAGAAGTTGCTCCAGCGTTGCCTTCCTTACTTGTTTATTGTAATATAAACTGTTTGACCTTCCACAGATTCCTCATCTCCCTGTACTTGTCAATAAAACTGGACATAAATTCAGGGCCCTTAAACTTATTCATTTTTTTTCTGTAAGACAATACACAAGACAAAAACACTAATGTCAGCCTAAACTCTCATAATCTTATCCCAATATAGGCCTCAATCTTTAAGCAGTATAGGCCACTGATGTTCCAAAATGTAAAAATTTACCTTCGTTTCTGACGCTCGCAACTTCCGTTCCTCTTTCCTCCGTGCACAGAACGTACGTACGTATGTACGACACTTGCGTGTTAGCTTTATATACACTGCACATGTGTCAAACTCCGCCTGTATCGCCCGCCCCTGATGTTCTTTTTCACAAATATTCCCCGCCCCTTCACTCTACAGTGCGCAGTAGGAGCAACATGGCGGCGACACAGCAGGTGTTTGTAAATTATTCCAGTAACGAGGAAAGCCCGGAGCCCGAAGCGTCCTGATCCAGGAAGGCCTCCAATATGGCCTTTGAAGAAATGGTGGACATCTTGCGGAGGAACTATTATGATGGGAAGCATGGACCGTACACCCAGCCGAATTTGCGCAAGGCCAAAATCATGTCAAAAGTTGTGAAGACTCTGCAGCAGAATTTTGGGGTACAACGCTCCAAAGACCAATTAAGGAAACGCTGGACCGACCTTAAACTGAGGGAGCAGGATCAGTACAGAAGAATAAAGAAAGTGCTTCAAAAAAGTAAGTACTTGTCATGTGTTCCTATTCTGATTATTAACTTGCATGCTGCTCCATGTGCTTTTCTTTACTGTTGTACAGTTTTAAATCGCTACTTTCGTGTTCGTGGACACAGTAATCGTTCGTAGGAAACATTGTTTGAAAATATATACAATGTATTTAGTTGATACAGGGTTTTAACTACATAGTTACATAGTTAGTAAGGTTGAATAAAGACACCAGTCCATCCAGTTCAACCTGAGTGAGTGTGTGTCTACAACCCTGACCCTTGTCCCTAACCCTGTACATCGCACACTCACATCAGTCCCTACCCTCAATCCAAGGTCCCCATTCATATACTAGGGCCAATTTTGGACAGAAGCCAATTAACCTACCAGCATGTCTTTGGAGTGTGGGAGGAAACCGGAGTACCCGGAGGAAACCCACGCAGGCACAGGGAGAACATGCAAACTCCAGGCAGGTAGTGTCGTGGTTGGGATTCGAACCAGCGACCCTTTTTTACTGCTAGGCGAGAGTGCTAACCACTGCACCACTGTGCCGCCTATTTTGGTCTTGCTAATTTGTCTTATTAAAAGAAGTTTAGGACATTGTTGTCTAGATGCCTTTGCAACTAGAATGAATAGCAAACTTCATTCAGTGGAATGTAAGGAGAGGACACTCAGCAGCTGTTTACACATCTGGACACAGGAGCACTAGTGTGGGACACCAGAGAACATTTTTAAGGGTAACCCACACAGGGGCTCCAGGGGATACTTGGGGTGTCTCCATCTGTGAAACTTGGCCAAAAAAGGTAAGTATTGCAGTTTGGTTATAAGGGAATTTTAATCATGTCTTTAACTTGGATCTCTTACCAAACAGACAATTGTACAACACTTCTAAGCAATGTTTCATATTCCTATTTCTGGACTCAAATATCTGTGTGCTAAGTATACCTTGAGTCTTTTCTCCCTTATGAGAATGAAACAAAGACAACAGGATCCCAGGGACCCCCGACCTCGCCAGCCTGAATGGGAAGCTAGCCCCAGCCCCCCCCGAGGATGTGGAGGAAGGAGAGGTGGAGGAAGTGGGCAACATGGGCACCCCACCAGGTGAGTGTCTGACACCCCAGCTTCAGGTAATCTATGTATGCCTGCATATTTCTAAATACATGTTTTTTCATCAATTTTAGGTGCCAGCGCCCAAACACTCATTGCCAAGATCATGGCCTGGAATGGGGAGATCGATGCAATGCACGATCGGCTGGACATCATGCAGCAGGAAATGAAGAACATGATCGATGTTTTGGGGAGAATCTAATCCCTTTTTCCCTAAAATGAAATCTATCATGTTCTTCATTTCCTTTTTATATGACCACATTCTGTGATTTTAAGTTTTTAAAAATTTTAAAAGCCAAATTTTGAAGATGCACACGGTGTGTCAACATGTGCTATCTGCCATCAGGGGATCTCGATGTACGAGTTATGTGGGTGCAAGTAGGTGAGAGGAAGGGATTGCACCCACAAAACACATCCATTGATCCCCCATGATGGGCAATAGCACATGTTGACATTACCCATTTGGAACCCCAATTTGTGTGCATCTTCAAAATTTGGCTTTTACAGGGGTGACATCAACCCGTATGATTCATGGCAATATCAAGACATTTTTGACACTATAATGTCTGATATTGCCTTCATTTTATAGATGTTGAACTTTGTAAGTTCCAGAGTTGTGTGTATGTTATGTTTAAACATGCCTGTTTGTAAAAAAAAAAAAAAAAAGATTTGACCACTGGGCACTTAAACCCCCTTAATAACCAGACCAATTTTCAGCTTTCGGTGCTCTCACACTTTGAATGACAATTACTCAGTCATGCAACACTGTACCCAAATGAAATTTTAGTCCTTTTTTTCACACAAATAGAGCTTTCTTTTGGTGGTATTTAATCACCACTGGGTTCTTTATTTTTTGCGCTATAAAAAAAAAAAAAAGACCAAAAATTCTGTAAAAAAAAATGCATTTTTCTTAGTTTCTGTTATAAAATTTTGCAAATTAGTAATTTTTTCTTCATATATTTTGGCCAAAATTTATACCGCTACATATCTTTGGTAAAAATGACCCAAATTGGTGTATATTATTTGGTCTTTGTGAAAGTTTATAGAGTCCACAAGCTATGGTGCCAATCTCTGAAAATTGATCACACCTGAAGTACTGACGGCCTATCTCATTTCTTGAGACCCTAACATGCCAGAAAAGTACAAATACCCCCCAAATGACCCCTTTTTGGAAAGAAGACATTCCAAGGTATTTAGAAAGATGCATGATGAGTTTTTTTAAGTTGTCATTTTTTCCCCACAATTCTTTGCAAAATCAAGATTTTTTTTTCTTCACAAAATTGTCATATTAGCAGATTATTTCTCACACACAGCATATGCATACCACAAATTACACCCCAAAACACATTCTGCTATTACTCCCGAGTACGGTGATACCACATGTGTGAGACTTTTACACAGCGTGGCCACATACAGAGGCCCAACATGCACGGTACAGTGTTGCATGACTGAGTAATTGTCATTCAAAGTGTGAGAGCACCGAAAGCTGAAAATTGGTCTGGTTATTAAGGGGGCAGAACTCCTACATGTAAAAATCAAAATTTATTTGCTAGAAAATTGCATAGAACCCCAAAACATTATATATGTTTTTTTTTAGCAAAGACCCTAGAGAATACAATGGTGGTCGTTGCAACTTTTTATCTCGCACGGTATTTGCACAGCAATTTTTTGAACCGATCCTGGCTTCGATCGTGGCGGTGAGTTGGTAGAAGCACCTGAGGGCGGCGGGAGGGGGGGAGGTCGCCTCTCGCCTCCCGTAAGAATGATCAAGCAGCGGAACAGCCGCTATGATCATTCTTATGGTGTAGGGAATCGCCGACTGAAAAAGATGATATCTGAATGATGCCTGTAGCTGCACCCATCATTTAGATATCCCCGCACAAAGTCAAGGACGTCGTATGACGGCCGGCGGGCAGGAAGTGGTTAAAACACGCCCCCCCCCCCCTCGCCACCCTCAGGTGCTTCTACCGACTCACCGCTACGATCGAAGCCAGGGTCTTTTTTTTTTTTTTCAGGCTTCCCAGCCTAGAGGTGAGATGTGAGGTCTTATTGACCCCATATCTCACTGTAAAGAGGACCTGTCATGCCATATTCCTATTACAGGGGATGTTTACATTCCTTGTAATAGAAATAAAAGTGATGGAAAAAAGCCTCAAACTAAAATAAATAAAGTAAATGAACAATAAAAAAAGATTTTTAAGTAGCGAAGTTTGGCGCCATTCCACGAGCGTGTGCAATTTTGAAGGGTGACATGTTAGGTATCTATTTACTCAGCATAACTTTATTATTCACATTATGTAAAAACATTGGGCTAACTTTACTGTTTTGTTTTTTTTGAATGCACAAAACTGTTTTTTTTTCAAACAAAACGTGTTCTAAAAATTGCTGCGCAAATACCGTGCGAGATAAAAAGTTGCAACGACCGCCATTGTATTCTCTAGGGTCTTTGCTAAAAATATATATATAATGTTTTGGGGTTCTATGTAATTTTCTAGCAAATAAATTATGATTTTTACATGTAGGAGAGAAATGTCAGAATTGGCCTGGGCACTCCAGAACGCCTGATGGTGTTCCGTGCATGTTGGGCCTCTGTATGAATTTTTTTCTTTTATAGCGCAAAAAATAAAGAACCCAGCGGTGATTAAATACCACCAAAAGAAAGCTCTATTTGTGTGAAAAAAAGGACAAAAAATTCATTTAGGTACAGTGTTGCATGACTGAGTAATTGTCATTCAAAGTGTGAGAGCACCGAAAGCTGAAAATTGGTCTGGTTATTAAGGGGGTTTAAGTGCCCAGTGGTCAAGTGGTTAAAGGACAAACTGTAGGATCATAGATCGGGGAAACATAAAAAGTCCCACAAATAAGGCAAAATTACGCCTACAACGAGGCCTTAGATATACTTGCACATATCTGTGTCATGATATACAAGACACACAGAAAGTGCAGCTGGTGAATACCGATGGCCAATAAAAATATCTAAACAAAAAGTATTTATGGGGTAAATGAATGAGTATATCCAAATTTATATATCCACACAAGGTAGCAGGGACAAAAAATGGATGTATTAAAGTCCGGAAGGGAGACAGACCCCGACAGAGCCATAAATCCTACGATCATGGCAGCCGGCGTGGTCCGTATCAAGGCCGGAAGTACTAAATAAACACACCAGGGCGACACGCTCCTAAAGAGCAATGGCCATCCAGTGGTCATATGGATTATTGCGTGCAACTCAACCATCAGATCATAACAAATGGTGATAAATGAGAGTTGCAAGCTGAAATAAATAAAAGGGTGAAAACAAACTGCCAAATTTGCTGAGAGTGGAAAAAAAAATTTTAAAGACAAAAATAAAGGGTCTCCGTGGGCCTCAGGATGTGGGCATCCAGAGGCAGTTCATTAATATTCATAGTCTGTATGGACATAACTGGGCCCAAATGTCCACATACAAAAGGTAAAAAATATAAAAATTGAAAAATAGTTAATTGAAAACAAACTGAAAGGTAAAAAAGGAGGAATATACATAAATGTGTATATAAATATACATAATGTGTATGGGTGAAAGGCCAAAGGTACCACAAATTTATTAACCTCCCTGGCGGTATGATTATTTTGGATTTTAGGTGCTGAAAGCGGTACAATTATTTTGCATGGAAATTTGGCGTTTTATATTGTAGGCCTGTAATTCTTAACAATAACACACTTCTTGCAGGAGACGCACTTTTATGTGGGCAAGAACCAAAGAATACTCTCGCGGGACTTTCCGAAGTGGGAATACGGGGATTCCCCAATTAAGGGCTCAAAAGGTATAGCTATAGGTTTTGCCAAAGATGCCAGATTTAGGTTAGACGAGAGAATGATTGACCCTGAGGGACGGTTCCTATTTCTCAGGGGCAATCTTAACGGGGTGGAATGTACGCTAGCAAATATCTACTGTCCAAATATCAACCCTGGAAGGTACCTCTTGGGCATTCTCTCAAAACTTGAAAGTTTCAAGAGTGGGAGGGCCATAATTGCAGGAGACTTTAATGTGTGCCTTGATCCGGGTAAAGATAGTACGTCGAGTGTCCGGGGGACCGGAGGGATATGGATGAATAAACTTAAAAAGAAACTGCACCAATGTCAATTGTCAGATATTTGGAGGCTGCAACACCTGAATGAAAGAGACTATTCCTACTACTGCCCCGTACACTCGACGTACTCCAGACTAGACTTTTTTTTGGTGGAACACAGGTATATAGATGAAGTAGAGGGCACAAAAATCGGGTCAATAACATTTTCTGACCATGCCCCAGTAAGCCTTCGGTGGAAATTAGCTAAAGGGAATCTTCCTTCTAATAGCTGGAAACTAAATGAGGATCTACTACATGATAGAGATATTGATCAGCGTATCAAGGAAGGAATAGAATTCTACTTTAAAACTAACTTGGTTGGGGAAACCTCAGAAGCTGTAGTATGGGAGGCCCACAAAGCATATATCAGAGGCATTATAATAAAGGCGGGCTCAGAAAGGAAAAAAATGGAGGCTAAGGAAAGACTAGCCCTACAGAAAAACATTCAGGAGCTAGAACAACAACATAAGCAAACAGGGGAAAAGGAGACAATGGTGGAATTACACAAGAATAGAGAGGCCATGCGTGAGCTCATAGAAGTAGAGAACCGTAAGGTATACAACCGGGTTAAAAAAGAAAGATACATAGGAGGTAACAGACCCGGAAGGCTCCTGGCTAGGGTCCTAAGTAAAAGGAAAAACAATAACTACAATGACAAAATAAAAACTAAAGCAGGCGAGATTGCCTACAAAGATAAAGACATCGCAAGGACCTTCCAGGAGTTTTACGGGGGGTTGTATGCCATAAATAAAAAGACAAGTATCGAAGAGAGGGAAGAAAAACAAGGGAAAATCAAAAAGTACCTAAAAGATAGCGGCCTGGCTAATCTCTTAGAAAGCGAACAAGCCGCCTTAGAAGCCCCCCATACAAAACTTGAAGTGAGAAAAGCACTCAAAGGGATGCAACTGGGAAAAAGCCCAGGTCCGGATGGACTGACGGTGCTTTATTATAGAAAATATCAGGATCACCTAATACCAAGAATGTGCTCTTATATGAATGATACTGGGGAAAAAGGAGAAATGAGAAGCTTTGGCAGCTACTATAGCTGTCATTCCAAAGGAAGGCAAGGATAGTACATTATGTTCAAGCTACAGGCCGATATCCCTCCTAAATGTAGATACGAAAATATACGCGAAAGTAATTGCGGATAGATTAAAACCTATAATAGAAAGGATCATACATCCAGATCAGGTTGAGTTCGTGCCAGGCCGACAAGGAAGGGATGACAGCATCAAGACCCTCCTGGCGTTGCAACAGATGAAGAAAAGTGGAGTCCCAGGTCTACTCTTATCAATAGATGCTGAAAAAGCGTTTGATGGAGTGGACTGGGACTTCATGATGGGCACACTAGAGGAGATGGGTTTTGGGATTAAGATCCGTAGAAGGATAGGGGCATTATACTCCGGACCTACAGCGAGAGTAAGGATAAATGGAGTCCTTTTGGAGCCGTTTGATATGCATAATGGGACAAGACAGGGGTGTCCACTCTCCCCTGTCCTGTTTGTACTGGCTCTAGAGCCCTTACTAGAAAAGATTAGGCAGTGTCCGGATATCAGCGGGGTAACGATAGGTAGGGATGAATATAAAATAGCCGCATTTGCGGATGATATCCTGCTTTACATAAAGCGCCCAAGGATATCCCTCCCGAACATAATGTCAACATTGTTAGAGTACGGAAAGCTTTCTAATTTCAAAATCAACTCAAACAAATCGGAAACATTAAGCTTTAATACCAGTAAAACCAGAGATCATTCATATCAAAAGCACTTCCCCTTCCTGTGGGGGCAAAAAGAATTAAACTACTTAGGGATAAAAATTACAACCTCATATGAGACGCTTTTCCATGCCAACTTCGTACCACTTCTCAACGAGATAAAGCAAGAACTTAGGAGAGTTCATTTAGGACAACTATCTTGGGGAGGGAGAATAAACATATACAAAATGTTTGTATTGCCAAGAATAACCTACAAAATGCAAATGTTGCCAGTGGCGCTTCCACAGGCTTACCTTAGAAAACTGCACTCGATTTTTTTAAGATTCATTTGGAGAGAAAAAATACCACGACTAAAATTTACACAACTGACAAAAGCCAAGGGTAAAGGGGGATGGGGAGCACCAGATGTTCGCAAATACTATGAAGCCATAGCTCTAGCTAGAGTAATTGATTGGGCGAAAAATAAAGCAGATAAACATTGGGTAAAAATGGAGAAGGAAATTAGCGATACTAAGTTGAATAAAATAATTTGGATCCCACCACACTTAAGGAAATTAAGTACTGAAACGCACAAGATCACCAAACACGCACTTAAAATATGGGATAATGTCCATAAAAGGGAGCACTGGGGATATAATTCCCCCCTAATGTCACTTAAGGATTCAGAATATTTTGCACCAGGGATAGGGGAGTGGTTTGGGGGGTGGCTACTAGACGAGAACATACAGTTAAAAGACGTCATGCAACAGAACAAAATATGTACATATCAAGAGCTAAAGGAAAAAAAAAGCTTACTGGTTATAAATACTTGGCGGTTTTGGCCAATTGAGTCAGTTTAAGAACCCTCCCACAACCAACTAGATCAAAGGAGAATCTACGCCCACTAGAGAAAATGTGTATGGACAAAGACAAGAAGGGGGAGTTCTCCCAGACGTACAGATTATTGATAGGTATGGGGAACACGGAAACTCCGTCGTTTTTACAGAAATGGGAGAAGGAGATAGGAAGAAAGCTCACTGCCCCAGAGGGGTCATTGATCCTAAGCAGAGCATTAGCTACGTCAGTTAACAGCAAAATCTTGGAGCTAAATTTCAGATGCCTGGCCAGGATGTACTTGACCCCGGATCGCCTGAATAAATTCCAAAATGGACCCCCACAATATTGTTGGAGGGGGTGTAAGGAAACAGGATCAATGGCTCACAAATGGTGGCAATGCCTGACAATTAAAATATTTTGGAGCGAAGTGAGGGGATTTATTAAAGACATAACGGGGACTAGCGTCCCAGACAACCCCTGGGTCTGTCTATTTCATATGAGTGAGATGCCCAACAAAGCCTACCAGAGAACGCTCCTGCCGCATCTCATTGATGCGGCTAGAAGTTTGATACCCAAGTACTGGAGAAGGATAGAAAGACCCGCAATGAGGGACTGGTTTGATAAAATCAATGAAATACATAGCCTAGAATATTTAAGGTATAGCGAAGGGACAAAAATGGGAGCCTTTGAGACAAAATGGAGAAGGTGGGTAGAGTTTAAAGTGTCCCTGAGAGCGGCCGAGATATGGACATCCTAGGTAGGAAGACAGAGAGATCCTGAGACTAACAGTAAAGAGGGCCTGGAGGCTGAAATAGAGGTAGAATTGAAGATATCAAAAGAGAGGGGGGGAGCAGGGGGGTACGGTCTCGGGGGGGGCTAGGGGGGAAGGGGGGGTGGAGGGAAACATGCAAAGGCAAATGTATTAACTAAATATCACTTAAATAAGCTTTGAGGGGTATAAAAGTGTAATCAGCACAACCATCATGATGATGAGAAGAAGGAATGGGACGAAGTTTGAAGTATTGACAACTGAAAAATGACTCCCAGACAAATGATCTTGCTGAGTGGTATTGAAAAAAAAAAAAAAAAAGAAAAAGAAACAATAACACACTTAAATCTGTCCAAACAAGAGTCTAGTAGATATCCCAGGTAAGATGAAGTTTGAAACACAAAAACATAAATTATAATATAATAAATAAATATAAATAATTAAAAAAATAATAATATAATAATAAAATACATTTCCCCACTGATTCACTATCACTCTGTTAGAAGATTTTAAGTTTATTATTATTTTAAGTGATAAAAGTTTCTGAAAAAATATATGAAACACATGAATGTTATATGTAATTAGTGATGGTTTCTGAAGGTTAACAGGATGGAGGATAGAGGACAGAGGAGTGGTTTAGCTGGGTAGATATTTCTATTTTGAGTTGCTATGTCAGGACAATGGGTGGAGTAATGTTGCTTATCTTTAGACTATAACCATTTAAAGTATATATGCAAATATGGGTGTTACTAGGATATGCTGACATAACATTTTGAAACAGTATAAGAATGGATGAGATTTATGGTAGAAGAGGAATGGAGTAGGGTTTAAGAGAGAGAAGTAACCCAACGCTTTGAAGAATGTAACATCATGATGTCTCCTCCTCCTCCTCCTTCTGAGACCATCACCATGCCAAATGTTACCAGAAGTCAGTCTTGTCTTTGCTTACCTTTCTGAACAAATAAACAACCTTTCTGGAAGCATCGTATGAACGAAGGATTCTTCAATTTCTACTAAGAAACGAATTCCTAAAAGTAAGTTGGAAATGCGGGCTTGGATATAAAACCACAAACATATCTCCTATACATCCTACCTTTTAGGAGAAAGGACACTGATATATATAACATATAACACAAAGACATTGTTATACATCCAGAAACGCCCCTGAAAATGATAATATCTAGAATTATAGATATTATACTATTTTTCACGCTCAATTCTGAAAGTGTTCTAATTTACTATCGCTGTCTAAAGCCACTTTTGACATAAAGGGACACTTTTTGGTTGCTATGGACAATCTCCAGTTTCCAGGCAGAAAGAACAGTATATATAACATAAAACTGCATGCAGGGCATCGGCCAAAGCACTGGGGACAAAAGGGATGTGAAATAATTTCATACAGTACTGACAAACATTTAGATTCAAATGTAAGGGAGATATACAGTCAGGTCCATAAATATTGGGCCATCGACACAATTCTAATCTTTTTGGCTCTATACACCACCACAATAGATTTTAAATGAAACGAACAAGATGTGCTTTAACTGCAGACTTTCAGCTTTAATTTGAGGGTATTTACATCCAAATAAGGTTAACGGTGTAGGACTTACAACAGTTTGTATATGTGCCTCCCACTTTTTAAGGGGCCAAAAGTAATGGGACAATTGGCTGCTCAGCCAATTGTCCCCTAAAACGTCACAGTCCCAGCATGCCCAGGGACTGTGACATCATATGGGGGCGGGGTCTCCGCCTATATAAGTCACAACGCAGCCCTCAGAGACCAGTCCAGCCGGAGAGAGCGTCGTGTCAACATCTGGGGGAAGAGAAGAGAAGACAAGAAGCCCAGAAGTCCGGACCTCCGCTGGCAATAGAGCTACCTGAAGACAGCGGAGGGGCCGGCCGAAGACCTGGGACACCGGGAGAAGAGGCCGGAGAGCGGAGAAGAACCAACCGGACGCCGGGAGAAGATGAACCGGAGGGACCCCCGAAGACGGAAGAAGACCCCCCCCCGGAGCTGTTTAATAAATTATTTTAAAAACCTGTGTTGTGTTTTATTATTGACACTTTTTACCTAGGTGAATGGGTAGGGGTACCATGTACCCCATACTCATTCACATAGGGTGGGGGGGGCTGGGATCTGGGGGCCCTCCTATTATAGGGGGCTCCCGGATTCCGATAAGCCCCTCGCCCGCAGACCCCGACAACCAACGGCCAGGGTTGTCGGGAAGAGGCCCTTGTCCTCATCAACATGGGGACAAGGTGCTTTGTGGTGGGGGGCACCACAAGGCGCCCCCTCCCCCAAAGCACCCCCCCATGTTGAGGGCATGCGGCCTGGTACGGTTCAGGAGGGGGGGGCGCTCGCTCGTCCCCACCCCCTTTCCTGACCGGCCGGGCTGCGTGCTCGGATCGGGGTCTGGTATGGATTTTGGGGGGACCCCCACGCCGGTTTTTCGGCGTAGGGGGTTCTCCTTAAAGTTCCATACCAGACCTAAGGGCCTGGGATGCCCCCCGCGCTCGCCGCAATGGGAAAATTAGTTTTTCCTATTGCAGCGTGCGCGAGATGCAGTAACCTGCTTCTCCGTCGTATCTGGTCCTTCGGACCAGCATACAGACGAACGGGCTTTCCGTCAGGAACTGAGTCCGGCGGAGTTACGACGTAAAGATTTGAAGCAGGCTTCAAATCTAAAGTACGTCGGATTTCCGACCGAAGCGGTCCGTCGGAAGTCCGATGGAGACCACACACGGTCGGATTGTCCGCCGGACTTGGTCCGGCGGCGTCCGTCGGACTTTTGCAGGTGAAAAGTCCGACCGTGTGTACGCCCCATTAGGGCCGCAACACCCTTTGGAAGATGCAAAATGCTTGGCAGACTCCAAGACAAAAATAAGGAATACATGGCAAGGGCCTTTAAACTGAATTGAAAAATGTATCTGTAGTCCGCTGTCTCCTATAGAAACTGCTCTGGTAACTTCAACTTCAATACAGATCACAACTCACAGTATCCCATTGTAGATCCACACTCTTACTAGACTCTTCAGATCCCAGCCACCACTAGATCCTTTGAGCTCCTTCACAACTATTCTGTTGTGGCTTCCAAGTGTCACCCACACTGTTCCACTAGGTCCCTAGCTTGACTCTGCTGAAGCTTTCTCAACTTCTTCACTGTCCACGGCTTGTGAAAAAGGCTGCTCTGGTACTTCTTTAATCTCCACAGAACCTGGCCTCTGATCAGGAGAGATTGTCCCTTGCTGGCGACTGTGTCCCTTTTACCTCTGACTCTGGTTCTTGCTTGCCTCTGGCGACAGGAGTGGTTGTCTCTGACGGCAATTGTGTTCCTTCACCTGTGGCAATTGCTTTCCCTCACCAAGGTTCTCCAGTCGGCAGAACCCCCTACAACTTGGTTGGGCTTCAAGCCTGAAGCCCCAACCCCACACTGCTTGCTTCCAAAAAAACCCTGTGACAACCCACCCACTCCTAGTCCGGATTTACTAAGCCCTTGTCAATCTAATACCACCTAGTGACAGAAGAAGGATGTGCATCAAACCCAGATTTAGGAAAAGGTCAGTGGATCTCCCTAACAATCAGCCAGGCTGGTTACCGTTGAGCAAACTAAATTTGTTAGTAACCCTGCCTAACACCAGGGTGCTACAAAAGTATATTGCAGCGGCCAATCTACAAATGTAGGCCAGTGTGTCATGTGTTTAGGTGCGCTTAGACTCCGAGCGCGTAACCTGCTAGTGTTCTTTCCTTTCTGTGACTAGTTCCCCAGATGTGACCCATGACGTCACTTCCGTACGTTCCACGCTGGTTCCAGCTCCTCTCCTGTGGCCACAGGATGTGCTGCGAACCTGCAATCTACACACTACACACCAGGAACCATTTCCGGATCCAAGGAGCCTCCAGGACTATACACACAGATGAGTCTATACCCTACCTACTTCTTGTGAGTGTTTATGTATACCGTGCCATTAAATATCAGCTTTTAATACTGCACTTAGGTGGCGCTTCCTTTGTTTTCTCCCCTTCTTTCTGTTTACAGAGCCAGCTCTCTGAGGACAGCAGACGCCCTAGTTACTTCATCATCATCTGTCTTCTTGGACTACCTGTTGTATTTATGGACCAATGATCCCCCTTTTAATACAGACCCAGTAATAATGATTTTTTATTACTACTATTTATTATTTTTTAATTTTATTGTATTTTTACACTTTTTTACACTGTACCTGCGCTGACAGTTACTGTTACCATTACCTGGTCGTATAAACTAGATGTGGTAGATATAAACATGAAAAGAGTTTGACAGCGCTGCAATAATACAGTATATAATAAGCCAAAACCTTCTACTAATATGCCAAAAACCTTCTTCTAATAGTGCAGTAAACAAAATAAAATGGGATAATGCAGTAAAAATGAAAAAAGTCCAATAATTAATGTATGGAGAATCCTTCAAAGTGGTATTTCTTCTAAACAAACTATTTATCCTGAGTGATCCCACCACTGCATGCAATGGCCGCTCACCTTCTTTATGCGACCCTAAGGAGTCAAATATGCCTTTGCACTTAGTGCCAATAAACTCTTCAAGGAATCCTCTGTAATCTTTACTCTGCTCAAACAGAACGATCAATGGCCAGCATAAGTTCCATCCACTTTGCTGCTTTCATGTTTAAGACCAGTAGGTGTGGAAATACATATGAAAGAACAAGTAAAAGTGCCTCCTATAGTGCAGTATCTGAGGGGTTAAATAATACAACCTCTCCACCCCAGCTAGCAATAAACTCATATTTATTAAAACGATTTAAAGCATAGAAAACAAGCCTGAACAGTCTCACTTAGTGTTGATCAGTCCACCGCCAGGCTCCACCTCTACTGGTTTCGCCACCTCCCAGGTGGCTTCATCTGGAGGAGTTGCCAGGCGGCTATGGCGGGACCAATATACAGTGGGTACAGAAAGTATTCAGACCCCCTTAAATTTTTCACTCTTTGTTATATTGCATCCATTTGCTAAAATCATTTAAGGTCATTTTTTCCTCATTAATGTACACACAGGACCCCATATTGACAGAAAAACACAGAATTGTTGAGATTTTTGCAGATTTATTAAAAAAGAAAAACTGAAATATCACATGGCCCTAAGTATTCAGACCCTTTGCTGTGACACTCATATTTTTTTTTTATTTGTTTTGATAGAAAGTAGTTTACAGGTTAAGATATTACAAATGCATCCATAAACAAATCTCTTTTTAAGTCCAATAATCAATGTATGGAGAATCCTTCAAAGTGGTATTTCTTCTAAACAAACTATTTATCCTGAGTGCTCCCACCACTGCATGCAATGGCCGCTCACCTTCTTTATGCGACCCTAAAACTGTTAAAGTTATACATCATATTTACCAAATTCCTCAACGGAGGAATGAAGTATACCACTGGTCACATAAGGGTAATGTGTGTGGACCTCGTAGGGCACCACAACCTAAAATCACAATGCTATATACAGCAGGGATATTTCCATGAACACAACATCCACACCATACATGCACCCATCTATACTCATTCACACAAAAAGGCAAACCTTGTCCCACCCCGCCTCCACCACACCGTCCTTCCAGGTACACAAACGACCCACCATCCAAAGGTTACAGCCTCCCCTAGACGTCGAAAAAAAAACATCAAGGGGAGGCCAGATATAGTTATTGTTGTGAGAGCGGAGTGTCCTTCCAAAAGGAGTCTGCTATATCAAGCCAGGGCTGCCAGATCTTAGCAAATTTTTTTGGGCAGGCCCTACCCTTATAAACCAGTTTAAAAATTGGTATAACTTTATTCATCATACGATACAAAACTTGAATATCTGGGGCAGTTGCATTCTTCCATTGCATCAAAAATAATTTTCTGGCATAAAACAGTATTATACGGACAAGTGTTCGAGTATGAGTCCTGTGTATAAAATCGTTCAGCACACCCAATAGTCCAACCTCCGGGGTGCAGGGCACCTTTATTTGTAGTGTGTTTTCAAAAAAGGAAAATAAGTCCCTCCAAAAGGTGGACAGGACAGGGCAGGACCAAAACATATGCATGTATCCAGCTTCTGAGAAGCCACACCTAACACAGGAGCCTGCAGAGTCATATCCCATACGGGCCAGCCTAGCAGGAGTGTAATGCATCTGATGTATAAATTTATATTGTACATATTGGTCATTTGATCCAATAAGGTCCAGAAAGCACACCTCTGAGGCCTCCTCCCACCCCTCCTCTGACAACCCGGGAATTTCCTTTTCCCATTTCCGCTGAGCAATCTGAAAGGGTTTAACCCCCGCCACTTGAAGGCGAGAATATATAGTAGTAACAATTTTCCCAATATCGGGATATGACAATAGCACCTCTAGAGGTGATTCAGTGAGCTCCAGGGACAAACCAGAAAATTGTGCCCTGATGGCATGGCGCAGTGAAAGATACCTAAAATAAAACCTGTTTGTTACACCACACTTAGCCTTCAGATTCTCAAATGAGAAAAAAGAGTCGTTTGAGTAGATCTGAGAGACATAGGTAATACCAAGTCTTATCCACCACTGAGAATCTGGATGGCCCAGGAGCTCTGGAAAGTTAGGATTATGCCATAGAGGAGCATTGGGGGACACCCCTATCTGGTTAATGATTACTTTATTACCCTCATGCCAGGCCAGCCAGCCCACCTCAATCGGCGAGCTCCTAGAACAACGTTGAGGCATGGACCTGTGTAATGTGTCCACTAGTGAGGCCCTGGGGCTGTTAAGAGCGTTCAATAGAGCGGTGGAGCAGGAAGAGGAGGCCTCCAGAAACCAGTCATAGACATAGGCAAGCTGTGATGCTATAAAATAGTGCCTTAAATTAGGGCAGGCCAAACCTCCATCCAGTTTAGCAGCCTGGAGTGAGTCCCTAGCGATTCTCGGGTTCAAGCCCTGCCAAAGGAAGGAGGATACGAGTGAGTTAAGTGACACTCATATTTAAATCAGGTGCTGTCCATTCCTTCTGATCATCCTTGAGATGGTTCTACACCTTCATTTGAGTCCAGCTGTGTTTGATTATACTGATTGGACTTGATTAGGAAAGCCACACACCTGTCTATATAAGACCTTACAGCTCACAGTGCATGTCACAGCAAATGAGAATCATGAGGTCAAAGGAACTGCCTGAAAAGCTCAGAGACAGAATTGTGGCAAGGCACAGATCTGGCCAAGGTTACAAAAAAATTTCTGCTGCACTTAAGGTTCCTAAGAGCATAGGGGCCTCCATAATCCTTAAATGTAAGACTTTTGGGATGACCAGAACCATTCCTAGAGCTGGCCGTCCGGCCAAACTGAGCTATTGGGGGAGAAGAACCTTGGTGAGAGAGGTAAAGAAGAACCCAAAGATCACTGTGGCTGAGCTCCAGAGATGCAGTCGGGAGATGGGAGAAAGTTGTAGAAAGTCAACCATCACTGCAGCCCTCCACCAGTCTGGGCTTTATGTCAGAGTGGCCCGACGGAAGCCTCTCCTCAGTGCAAGACACATGAAAGCCTGCATGGAGTTTGCTAAAAAAACACCTGAAGGACTCCAAAATGGTGAAAAATAAGATTCTCTGGTCTGATGAGACCAAGATAGAACTTTTTGGCCTTAATTCTAAGCGGTATGTGTGGAGAAAACCAGGCACTGCTCATCACCTGTCCAATACAGTTCCAACAGTGAAGCGTGGTGGTGGCAGCATCATGCTGTGGGGGTGTTTTTCAGCTGCAGGGACAGGATGACTGGTTACAATCGAGGGCAAGATGAATGTGGCCAAATACAGGGAAATCCTGCACGAACACCTTCTCCAGAGTGGACCTCAGACTGGGCCAAAGGTTTACCTTCCAACAAGACAATGACCCTAAGCACACAGTTAAAATAACAAAGAAGTGGCTTCTCAACAACTCCGTGACTGTTCTTGAATGGCCCAGCCAGAGCCCTAACTTAAACCCAATTGAGCATCTCAGGAGAGACCTAAAAATGGCTGTCCGTCAATGTTTACCATCCAACCTGACAGTACTGGACAGGATCTGCAAGGAGGAATGGCAGAGGATCCCCAAATCCAGGTGTGAAAAACTTGTTGCATCTTTCCCAAAAAGACTCATGGCTGTATTAGATAAAAAGGGTGCTTCTACTAAATACTGAGCAAAGGGTTTGAATACTTAGGGCCATGTGATATTTCAGTTTTTCATTTTTAATAAATCTGCAAAAATATCAACAATTCTGTGTTTTTCTGTCAATATGGAGTGCGGTGTGTACATTAATGAGGAAAAAAATGAACTTAAATGATTTTAGCAAATGGATGCAATATAACAAAGAGTGAAACATTTAAGGGGGTCTGAATACTTTCCGTCCCCACTGTATAGGGTACAATATGGATAGGACCAATTACCTTAGTTGTATACTGCTGTAGCATTCACAAGACGCTCGCACATGCTCAGTAGCGCTACCTCGTGTCAGTATGACATGATGTAAACAAACAACGCGCCATTAAGACCCGCTTCCAGTTAGGAAACCGGAAGTCACTGATTTGATTTATGACCACTTCCGGTCACGGACTTTATTAAACATAAGGAGCTTCAAAAAAATGGCCTAAAAATTAGGTCATATTATTAACATATAGAGGTGGAACCCTCAATGGAAATAGCATTTTAACACCATACATCATTGAAACACTATATACAGTGCATAGGTAGATTGCAATTAGTAAATATATATAAGTAAACATCTGCACTGAATTTGAAGATAGAAATCAGCAGAAAGTAACTATGCAATAAAAACAAAAATTATTATGGCGATCTTCACAAAGATCGTTCATAATAACTATAATAGAAGAACCCCAGTATCCAATTAAACGGATGTATTAAGCAAGAAGTTCCAAATGCATTAAATAAATTCAATACATAAAAAAACAATTGATTAATGTAATCCCAATCATATTTGAAATATGAAAATTAAAAATCAAAAGCTAAAATTATGTTTTTAATAATAAAAAATTCCAAAAAATATGAATAATTTAACAAATTACAGGATTGAAATATGCATAGAGGTATGACTTTAAAAATAATTTATGAAGCAATATATATCGAATTCAATATTATGCCCTGAGGGATATAAAGTATTCATCTCATGTATCCAAAAGGACTCACGTTGACTAAGGGATTTACCCTTATTAGTACCCCTCCATTGTGGATGATATTTTTCTATCCCCCACTAAAGGAGAGAGGAGGGGTCTTTATTATGATGTGTTGCGTAATGTTTAGAATTGCTGTGCTTAGGGTAACCTTTGATAATGTTTTGCACATGTTCCTGGATTCTTATCCACATTGGTCGTTTAGTGCGACCAATGTACTGAATTTGGCAGGGGCACTGGAGGGCATAAATAACCCCCTCTGTCCTACATGTGATGCAATCTCTTATCTGATATTCCCTTCCTGTTGCAGTAGCTACAAACTTATCTTTTTTGATGTTCTTTCTCTTAGTTCTGACACACGCATAACATTGCTTACACCGAAAAAAAACCTTTTCCTGACAAGAAGGTAAAGTCTGGTACTTTTGGGGGGTCTACTACATTCTTAGCAATCTTATCCCTTAAAGTGGGGGCTCGTCTGTATGTAAACTTTGGATTAACTGGTAGTATTTGTCTAAGATGCCTATCTGAAATAAGTATGGGCCAGTACTTTTTAAACAACTCCAGAAAGTGAATTTTGTTTTGTTTGTATTCCCATTTGAAGTTATACTCTGATTATTTTGATTAAGCTTATTTAAAAAATTATAATAGGGAGGTTTCTGTGCCTCTCCAGACCAAAGTGACATCATCAATGTATCGTTTGTACAAAAGTAATTCCTTCAGTGTGTTTAGATAGATGGCTTTTTCTTCCCATTGGGCCATAAAAATATTCGCTACACTTGGAGCAAATTTGGCCCCCATGAGGATGCCTTTAATTTGTTTAAAAAAATTACTGTTGTGCCAGACGTAGTTATGCGATAGACAATATTCAAGACTCTCCAATAAAAACTCCCGCTGTTTCCTTGTTCACTTAAATGTTTCAATGCCCATTGGGTTGCTCTAATTTCTTCCTGATGACCGATAATAGTGTATAAAGAATTTACATCAGCTGTCGCTAGTATACATGGCCCTTCTAGTTTAGTTTCTTCTATCAGTTGGATAAGGTGCTTCGTGTCCCTCAGATATGCCTTCATTTTCTGTGCTAATGGTTGTAAATGAAAGTCCAAGTACTGGCCCATTCTTGCTCCAACTGATTGGATTCCATTGACAATGGGGCGTCCTGGCGGATTCTTATTGTCCTTGTGCATCTTAGGAACCATATATATAACTGGAATCCTACAGGTGTTAGGCACCAAATATCTACTTTCTTTATTATTTAATACACCCTTCTGTATGCCCTTCTCCACAAGATACTCCAATTCGTTCTTATAGCTTCTCGTAGGATTATTTTTCAATGGAATATATATGTTTCATTATCTTCTAGTTGTCTATTCAGTTCAGCATGGTACATTTCTTTAGTTTAAATGACGAGTCCCCCCCCCCTTGTCTGCAGGTCTAATGACCAGACTTTTTTTCTAAATGTTTGATGCCTATTTCAATAGCTTTAGCTTCCTTTGGTTTGTAAATCCTGGGGGCCACCATTTTCTTGAAAACTTCAATGTGACCATTCTAACTAACCGGAGGGTTAAATATGGACTTATTTCGCAATGTTGTATGCTGAAAGATTCCTTCTTTATTTGTAGCCTTTTTCTCCAATGGTTGCGATAACATATATTTTTTGATATTTCGTTTTTGTACATATTTTTGAATGTCCACATAGATATCAAACTTGGTCATATTTCTAAATGGAGCATATTTCAATCCTCTGTCTAAAACTATCATTTCCTCCTTAGTAAGAGATACCTCTGATAAATTAAAAATTCCTCCACCTAAAATTCTCTTTTTCGCTTGCTTCTTGTATACTGCTCTACATCCCCTCTTACCGGTGGGCTTCTTCTTTAGAAGAAATACCACTTTGGAGGATTCTCTATACATTGATTATTGGACTTTTTTCATTTTTACTGCATTATCCCATTTTATTTTGTTTACTGCACTATTAGTAGAAGGTTTTTGGCATATTAGTAGAAGGTTTTGGCTTATTATATACTGTATTATTGCAGCGCTGTCACACACTTTTCATTTTTATATTGTCATTTGTGGGAGCACATTAGTGACAGCTGCAGCAAATTCTAAATAACAATTTCTTATCACCATTATTCATCAAAATCTTCACATTAGCGCGCCGCTACTTATTCTTTAGATGTGGTAGATGTTGCTGTAATCTGATTGCTAACATTTTTAAATAATTTGAGGTTGATATTTAGTACTTTCTTTAGGGATCATGAAGATGTGGGCTTGTAGGGCTTCCTTAGGGAGAGATGTTCCTGACCCCAATGTGTTAAACAATTTGACCATAAAATGACCGAGAGATGGTGGTAAAGTCTTTTAGTACTGTATTATGAAGCCGCCTGGTCCTATCGTTTTCCCCGGTTTCCCCTTATGGCCCTTTGAAGTTCATCTAATGTAATCGGGTGTTCCAGCGCCTTGCCTACATTAGTAGGTATTAAAAAAGGAGAGAGTGGCGGGACTTTGTATGAAGCATAACTGCAGGATAAGTATGCAAAGACATGTTTGACAATTCCTTATCCATATACAAAAATTCAAGGTAAATAATGTAACATTGGTAATGAAGGTATCAACTTGATGTCTTATATTTCTCATATATATGCATATATAATATATTACACACACATATTTCAACATGATCCACAATAGTGATAGACATATTGATATGAAGTAGTAGTAGTAGTAGTAGTAGTAGTAGTAGTAGTTTAGAGATAAAATAAATTATCTTAAATTGATTGAAGAATAAAACATGTGAAAAAAATGTGTATGTCAGGTCACCTGAGCCCAGGTGACAGATGCACCCCGATGGGGTCTGGAGTACACCGCAAGGTAGTGGACCCTACAGCTGACTGCTGGGGATGGAGCTCTAGGATATACAGGAGAGCAGGTACTCTGTAATACCTACACGGATGACACTGGGAGCTAGAGCATGGGATTTTCCAGGGCGTGGAGTCTAAGAGCCAGCGGGTGTTCACCAGAAGCCCCTAGTGGTGGGGATGGAGTTAGCTGCAGTCTGGCTCCAGGTCGTGACCCCCTAGGGCCTCCCAGCTCATGCTCACGGTAGAGTGGAAGCAGCAGACAGCAACAACAAAGGATAGACGGGAGATAGCCAAAAGGTCAGGGCAACAAGCAGGTAAGGTTAGTCAGAAGAAAGCCAAAGATCGGGGTAACAAGCAGGTAAGGATAGTCAAGAACAAGCCAAGATCGGTAACTGGAATCAGACGTAGAAGACACAGTAAGTCGCACACGAAAGCTAAACACATAATATTGATCAGCAGAGCTGGCTTTCAGTGTACAGGTTAATATAGAGTTCCCTGATAGGGGCTGGGGTAGAGCCATGCTTTGAGGATAGATTACTTAAGCAGCCAGGTGAGAGTGGCTGGTCTCTTAATCTGAACACATGTAGAGGTAAGCTGACAGACAAACATTGGAGAGTCTCAAACACATGCTTGCAATTGGTAGCAGATAACAGCTCTACGTATTTTGTGGAGTTCATCCACTCATCAGCAGCAATCCAAAGTTAAAAGTATCTATAAAAAGATAAATGAATGCAGAGGGATCAAAAACGGTGGCACAGGGGGAAGGGGGGGGGGGCAGGAGGAAGAGGGGGGAAAACCATACATTCCCCAAACACTCTTACCTACAATTAAGCTGAATCTTTGAATTGTAATGTTGACAGCTGGGGGTGCTGTGGAAACAAGCCTCCGCAGGAGCTGAGGAAATGATCTCCATGGCCATACCCTACCACAGTCAGTAGGGATTGACACATCTATGGAACTGTAATCTCCATATGTGTAAAATATTCCAGAGGACTTCTGTGAAAAAATAAAATTGTGTAATTATATATGTGTATCTGCACACAGGCAGACAAGTGAAATTACAGCCCATGGGTGTGTGGTTATGTGAAGGCTAGGTTAAAAGTAAAACTGCTTAGTGAGGAAGCCACATGACTAAAAAATGAATATAACGCACGTATTTCCAAGTATAAGGCCGGTGAAAGGGATAAAAAACAACCAAACAAAATGTAAATACCTGAACTTAAAATAAGTGCATATCAGCCAAGGTTTATGTGGCCTCAGAAATGTAGAAGAGGAGTGCTCAACCAGCGTGTGCTAACTGTGGTAACATATAGCCGCAGTGTACCGCCAACGTCACGCTGCACGATCAGAGGGGAGGTGGCGTTGGCGTCCGAACAGCCGAAAGCATTCGGCAATTGGTGCTCAAACCTCCCTCGTGGTGAGTGTGGGTGGATAACCAGCATGTCGACGCATGGCGCCAACTGATGACGTCATGCACACAACGCGTGGGACGTGGTGTCAATGCGTGTCGAGAACCCGCCCACACCGCCGCGATTGGAAACGAGGGGAGGAGGAAGGGCCCCGGTACTCCTGGGAATGGAGAAAACTTTATTTTGCCATCATTACACTGATCACTTTTAAGTAAGTATTTGATTTGTTCTTATATATGTCAGTTTGATATCGAAACAACACACACTGTTATTTATTTTAGCACTGTATATTCATTGGTTTTGGAATGCAACACCAACTTTTGATTTTTTTTTTCCAAATATAGTTTTTAAAACCCAACAGTTTAATACATACATATCACAGCTGCATAAAAAGAAAAAGCCATAATAGTAGCAACAACATTTTGGAGAAACGGGAGAAGGGAACAAGGTCTCAGAAATACAACGATTGGGATGTACTCCTTCCGCAGAGTAGATAAATTTGTTTCCATATCGCCCATGTCTTATTATACTTTTCCTGCTGGTGTTTTGCGGTGAGAACTAAGTCCTTTAAGAAATACAACGATTGAGATGTACATTATGCATGGGATATCATTTTGTTCATCTTCTTACAACCATACGACTGGTTGTAAGAAAGTATGGAAAAGGAAGAAATAGTCAGAAAAGAGGAGGGGAAGAGTGGGGGATGAGAAGAGTAAAAGGACTGGGAGGGGGGAAGGGACTAAACAGGGTAAGGTTTTACTAGGACCCTGGCTGAATTGGCTCGGTTTCCCTATACGATCCTTCAAGTCGTATGCTCTATTAGGAAACTCTGAGGGAAACTCAGAGAAACTCTCCTTCCGCAGAGTAGATAAATTGTTTCCGTATCGCCCATGTCTTATTGTACTTTTCCTGCTGGTGTTTTGCGGTGAGAACTAAGTCTTTCACTTTACTGATATCTTTCACTTTCTGGAGCCATTGTGTCACCGTAGGTGGTGTCTGTTGTTTCCAACAGATTGGGATACAGGCCTTTGCGGCATTAAATAGGTGGTGTACAATTGACCTTTTGTATAGATTTGCCGGTATGTCTGAGGCGTGTAGTAAAAAGAAGGCCGGTCATTCGGTATTGGTTATTCCGTAAGTTGTTGAATTGTTTTAATCTTAGATCAGAACGGTGTCAACTTTGGGCACGACCAAAACACATGCAGCAACCTACCTTTATCACCCTGGCCCCTCCAGCAAAGTTCGGAGGTATCAGAGTAGCAGATATGTAAAGCGTGTGGGGTGTAGTACCACCTGGTTAGCAACTCATAGTTGGTCTCCTGTATTTTAGTACAGATAGATGACTTTAATCAAATCTGATGATACGTTGAATTTGGTCCGTTGAGAAGGTACAGTTTTAGGTCCCTTTCCCATTTGCTTATACAATTTAAGGTGATGTTACCCGTCGGGGAGTTCAAGAGATTGTACATTAGCGACAAAACCCTCAAAGGGCTCTCCTCCGTCGTGCAGTACTCCTCGAAGATCGTGAGAGGTCTATCGAAACGTTGCAGATCCGTTATTGATACTAAGAAGTGTCTCACTTGAAGGGCGTGCCAGAATGTTAGTTTGAAGGGACCTGTGTCACATCTTAATGCTTCTAAAGAGGGCCATGCGCCGTTCAATAAAAAGTGTTGTGCTCTTGTGCAATTCGCAGCTTGTATTACATCTCCGACTGGTGTATCTAGTCCTGGAGGAAACTGTGGGATACATATGATAGGAAGCAAGGGCGAGTCCGGTGTAGACAGTGAATGTGTGAGGCATGCTTGTGAGCCTATGCAGAGTGTTGTGCCTATTAATGGGTGCTTTTTTAGTATCGGTGATAAATGGTCATAGCACCAGATCGCTCCTTTCAGTGGAACCCGGGTCTGTTCCTGCTCCAATCTTGTCCATAGCTTTGAGTAACTTTTGATTTTTACCACATATGTGAAATTACACCCCAAAATACATTCTGCTTCTTCTCCGGAGTATGGGAATACCACATGTGAGACTTTTTTGGAGCCTAGCCGTGTACAGGACCCCGAAAACCAATCACCGCCTTCAGGCTTTCTAAGGGCGTAAAATGGTGATTTCACTTCCTCACTACCTATCACAGAGGTCATGAAATGTCAAGATAGCACAACCCCCCCCCCCCCCCCCCAAATGACCCCATTTTGGAAATAAGACACTGTTGTGTCCATGGAATATTTGATATTTTGCGAAAATTACATTTATTTTTTTTACACAAAGTTGTCACTTCCACATTCATATATTGTTCAAACATGGCATGGTTATATGTGGAATTACACCCCATAATACATTCTGCTGCTTTTCCTGTGTACGTGGATACCACATGTGTGAGGCTTTTTGGGAGCCTAGTTGCGTACAGGACCCCAAAAACCAAGCACTGCCTTCAGGCTTTCTAAAGGCATAACATTTTGATTTTTCATCCTCACTACCTATCACAGTTACGGAGGCCCTAAAATGTCCAGATAGCACACCCCCCCCCCCCCCCAAATGACCCCATTTTGGAAAGTAGACATCCCAAGGTATTTGCTAACAGGCATGGTGAGTATTTTGCACATGCCTCTTAGCATATAGCTTGGGGTGTCTACGTTCCCAAATTGGGTCATTTGGGGGGGGGGGGGGGGTTGTGCTATCTGGGCATTTCATGGCCTCCAAAACTGTGATAGGCAGTGAGGAGTGAAATCAAAAATGTACGCCCTTAGAAAGCCTGAAGCCGGTGATTGGATTTCGGGGTCCTGCACGCGGTTAGACTGCCAAAAAGTTCCACACATGTGGTATCCCCGTACTTAGGAGAAGCAGCAGAATGTATTTTGGAGTGTAATTCCACACATAGCCATGCCATGTTTGAACAATATATCATTTAGTGACAATGTTTTGTAAAAAAAAAAAAAATTATTTTCCCGAAACTTGTGGCAAAATATAACATATTCCATGGACTCAACATGCCTATCGGCAAATAGCTTGGGGTGTCTACTTTCCAAAATGGGGTCATTTGGGGGGGGGGTGTGCTATCTTGTCATTTCATGGCCTCTGAAACTGTGATAGGTAGTGAGGAAGTGAAATCACCTTTTTACGCCCTTAGAAAACCTGAAGGCGGTGATTGGTTTTCGGGGTCCTGTACATGGCTAGGCTCCCAAAAAGTCTCACACATGTGGTATCCCTGTACTCAGGAGAAGCAGCAGGGGTTGTAAACAAACAGGGACTATGGCCCACATCTGGTGGAGTTGCCCTAAAATCAAAGCGTACTGGAAGGAAATATTAACCACCTCAATACCGGGCCTATTCTGGCACTTCTCTTCTACATGTAAAAATCATCATTTTTTTGCTAAATTACTCAGAACCCCCAAACAAATGTTTTTTTAGCAGACACCCTAGGGAATAAAATTGGCAGTCATTTCAAACTTTTTATCTCGCACGGTATTTGTGCAATAATTTTGGGATGTAATTTCACATATGTGGTAAAAATCAAAAGTTGGTGTTGCGCTCCAAAACCAATGAATATACAGTGTTAAAATAAATAACTGTGTGTTGTTTCGATATTAAACTGACATATATAAGAACAAATCAAATACTTATTTAAAAGTGATCAGTGCAATGATGGCAAAATAAAGTGACTGTAGTGCATTGAATAATCAGAACAGCATGATGCAATAAATAAAAAATCCATTCAAAAACGTCCATATGTATACAAGTGCAAATAGTGAAAATGGGTCTGGAAGTAATGAGGTCTTCCAACTGGCAAAAGGTGCAGAAGTGCAAACCATAAGGTGCTGACAAACATCAACAGGTGACGTTGTGACTTATGTGCTGTGAGTTTTCAGTGTGACACGACACCCGTAGGTGTGCCAACTTCTAACCATGGCATGTGTGAGCAATGTATCATTTAGTGACAACCTTGTGTATTTTTTTTTGTTGTTGTCATTTTTCAATCACTTGGGACAAAAAAAAATATTCAATGGGCTCAACATGCCTCTCAGCAATTTCCTTGGGGTGTCTACTTTGGAAAATGGGGTCATTTGGGGGGGGGGGGGGTTACTGCCCTGCCATTTTAGCACCTCAAGAAATGAGATAGGTAGTCATAAACTAAAAGGTGCGTAAATTCCAGAAAATGTACCCTAGTTTGTAGACACTATAACTTTTGCGCAAACCAATAAATATACGCTTATTAACATTTTTTTTACCAAAGACATGTGGCTGAATACATTTTGGCTGAATACATTTTGGCCTAAATGTATGACTAAAATTGAGTTTATTAAAAAAAAAATTATAACAAAGTAGAAAATATAATTTTTTTCAAAATTTTCGGTCTTTTTCCGTTTATATCGCAAAAAATAAAAATCGCAGAGGCAATCAAATACCATCAAAAGAAAGCTCTATTTGTGGGAAAACAAGGACACAACTTTCATTTGGGTACAGCATTGCATGACCACACAATTACCAGTTAAAGCAGCACAGTGCCAAATTGTAAAAAGTGCTCCGGTCATTGAGCAGCCCAATCCTCCGGGGCAGAAGTGGTAAAAAAGGAGAGCGTGGTGGGACTTTGTATGAAGCATAACTGCAGGATAAGTATGCAAAGACATGTTTGATGATTCCTCATCCATATACAAAAATTCATGGTAAATAATGTAACATTGGTAATGAAAGTATCAACTTGATGTGTTATATTTCACACATAACTAATAAATGATCTTAAATTGATTGAAGAATAAAATGTGAATAAAATGCGTAATCCTGGAGAATCTCAAACACATGCTTGCAATTATTAACATATAACGGCTCTACGCGTTTCATGGAGTTCATCCACTCATCAGCAGCAATCCAAAGTTAAAAGTATCTATAAAAAGATAAATGAATGCAGAGGGGATCAAAAACGGTGGCACAGGGGGAAGGGGGCAGGAGGAAGAGGGGGAAAAAAAAACAAACTCCCCAAATACTCTTGCCTACAATTAAGCTGAATCTTTGAATTGTAATGTTGACAGCTGGGGGCGCTGTGGAAACAAGCCTCCGCAGGAGCTGAGGCAATGATTTCCACGGCCATACCATACCACAGTCAGTAGGGAGTGACACATCTATGGAACTGTAATGTCCAAGGTAACATGTGTGTAAAATATTCCAGAGGACTTCTGTGAAAAAATGAAATTGTGTAATTATATATGTGTATCTGTACACAGGCAGACAAGTGAAATTACAGCCCAAGGGTGTATGGTAATGTGAAAGCTGGGTAAAAAGTAAAACCACTTAGTGAGGGAAGCCACATGACTAAAAAACGAATATAATGAACGTATTACCAATGATAAGGACAGTGAAAGGGATAAAAAACAACCAAACAACCTGTAAATACCTCAACTTAAATTAAGTGGATATCAGTATCAGCCAAGGTGCACGTAGCCTCAGAAATGTAGAAGAGGAGTGCTCAACCAGCGTGTGCTAACTGTGGCAACATATAGCCGCAGTGTACCGCCAACGTCACGCTGCATGATCAGGGGGGAGCCGGTGTCAGCGTCTAAACAACTGAAAGCATTTGATAATTGCCGCTCAAACCTCCCTCGTGGTGAGTGCGGGTGGATAACCAGCACGTCAACGCACGGCGTCAACTGATGATGTCACGCGCACAACGCATGGGGCGTGGCGTCGATGCTTGTTGAGAACCCGCCCACACCGCCGCGTCCATTGGGAACGGGGGGAGGAGGGAGGGCCCCAGTACGCATCGCAGCTCCCTGGAATGGGGATAACCACAGACAGCCAGGACAATCGAGTATAATTAACAGTAAAAAGCCCGGGGTGCTGAATGGATCCCAATGCAATCATTATTAATATAATTAGTATGTACATGCTACCACAGCAATATGCTTACATCCCTAATATCATTGAAAAAAGATGGGGAGAGGGGAGTTTGGGACTTTTGAATGAGGCAATGAGTGGGTAGGTTCATCTGCCTACATTCCTAGTAATGTATTAAAAAAGGAGAGTGTGGTGGGACTTTGTATGTAGCATAACTGCAGGATAAGTATGCAAAGACATGTTTGATGATTCCTCATCCATATACAACAATTCAAGGTAAATAATGTAACATTGGTAACGAAGGTATCGACTTGATATCTTATATTTTATAATATATATATATATATATATATATATATATATATATATATATACACACACACACACACATATTTCAATAGTGATCGACATATTGATATGGAGTACATAGTTTAGAGATAACATAAATGATCTTAAATTGATTGAAGAATAAAATGTGAATAAAATGCGCAATCCTGGAGAATCTCAAACACATGCTTGCAATTGGTAGCATATAACGGCTCTACAGGTTTCGTGGAGTTCATCCACTCATCAGCAGCAATCCAAAGTTAAAAGTATCTATAAAAGATAAATGAATGCAGAGGGTATCAAAAACGGCGGCATGGGGAAGGGGGGCAGGAGGAAGAGGGGGGGAATTATATATGGGTATCTGCACGCAGGCAGACAAGTGAAATTACAGTCCAAGGGTGTGTGGTAATGTGAAGGCTGGGTAAAAATTAAAACCACTTAGTGGGGGAAGCCACATGACTAAAAAACGAATATAACAAACGTATTACCAAGGATAAGGATGGTGAAAGGGATAAAAAACAACAAAACAAAACATTTTTGTGAGCTTCTGGAAAGTGCGAGAATTGTCATTCATTCCTGCAATGCATAAGTATGAACATATACAAAGTATTCCTTTTTTTCTGTATTTTAATTATCTTTTCTAGTTTGTTATTAAAAAAACATTTTGCCTTTCTCTCACTTTTTAAGCAGCAGTTTTTGCTTTCAGTTCACTAGTTAGGGGGAATGGTTAATTGCAATGCAACTCACTGCACAACTACAAGGATTGCAAACAAGTGGATTGGAACAGGTGGAGTTAAAACACAGGAGTCTAACCACTTGCCGACTGTATAACTTAGATATATGGTGACAAAGTGGCACCACTGGATCTAGTACGTGATCCATCACTTCCAGGACACACAGTCAGTACACAGGCAGAACAGCGATCTGCCTGTGCAAGCAAGGCAGCTTGCTGTTCTGTCAGTAGGGAAGGCATTAAACCTGTGTTCCTGCAAAAGCACCTTCCCCATAGTACAATGGCTAGGAACACATTTAACCGTTTAAATGCCCCAGATGTAAACCTCTTCCCAGTCAAGAGTCATTAGTACAGTGACAGTTCATATTTCTTACCACTGATCACTGTATTAGTGACACTGGTCCCCAAAAAGTGTCAGTTAGGGTCTGATTTGAAAGATTTGAAAGATTTGTCCTGGTCTGAAAGATTTGTCCGCCGCAATATCGCAGTCCCGCTATAAGTCTTTGATCACCGACATTACTAGTAAAAAAAGAAATAATGCTAAAAATATCCCATAATTTGTAGGCACTCTCGGTCCATGTAGGCCAAAAATGGTTCTTGGTGACCAAAAATAGCACTCTTGACCCATATAGGCCAAAACTGATCCTCGGTAACCAAAACTTGTACTCGGTGATCAAAAATCGCACTCCCTGCTCTTTAATACCAAAAATGGTCCTCGGTGACCTTGGAGGCCCAAAATAGTCCCGGCTCTTGGATGCCAAAAATGGTCTCCGGTGACCAGATGACCAAAAACAGCAGTCTCGCCCATGGATGCCAAAAATGGTCCTCGGTGACCAAAATTGCACTCTTGGCCTTGAATCCTAAAAATGGCCAAAAATTATCCTCTGTGGCACTGCCGGCACTTGAATGCCAAAAAAGGTCCTCGATGACCACAAACACTCTCCCGGCCCTTGGAGACCAAAAGTGGTCCTCAATGACCAAAAACAGCACTCCTGGCCCTTGGAGGCCAAAAATGATTCAATATGTATTCTGCTACTAGTTTTTGGTAAAAAAAATTCCAATAAGCGTATATTGTATGGTTTGCGCAAAAGTTAAAGAGTCTACTACTACAGACTCTTCTTTATTGCCAATTCTAGGGAATCCGGAGTTCACCCCGGGCCTTAGAGGCTAGACTTTCCGAACCCTACGTCAAACTAATCGCTATCAAGCATCACATTTTCTGACAGGGGAACAATGGCCCTCCATTGCATCATTAATGGAGGCCACAGGCCCCTTCCGCCTGACATTCTGGAGTGCCATGCAACTTCACCATTTTTTCCGGTCCTTGCAAAATCCACAAAGGTTTGGTCAATACTTAACCACCCTTGAGGAATATTGGTCAGACAAGGAAACTTTACAGTAAAGTGCTTTTCGAAAACGTACAGCCTATTGATCACCCCTCAGGAACAGCCATGCCTGCCTGGTATGAGAAAGTGGAAAGCAGAACTAAACCGCACGTTCACACTAGGCCAACAACAAACTATCATTCGATTCTCGTTAAAATTGTCCATCTGTACCAAAATACAGGAAACAAATTTTAAAATCCTGACAAGGTGGTATAGTACCCCTCGGATATTACATACATTTTCCCCCAACATAGACGACCGTTGTTAGAGGTGCCAGGAGGAGATAGAAAGATGTTACACATCTTTTGCTCATGCCCAAAGATGACACACTTCTGGAAGGAAGTTCGGAAAACTATTCAAAGATTTACTGATTACGAGATCCCTGACGATCCAGCCTTTTTCCCGTTACCTGCTCGGTCCATCCCAATGAAAACTTATAAAAAAGTCGATTATACGTCACCTACTAAATGTTACCAAGTCTGACATCCCCCTTGAATAGAAAAATATGCAGCCTCCAACTATCAGCTGCTGGCTACACAAAGTAGAAAAAATAAATAAGATGGAGGATCTAATACTTTCAGCGCAGCACAAACACAAAAAAATACTCAAAGCTTTGGTGGCTATGGAATATGTTTGTCCTCTCTGATGAAGGAATAGCTATGTTTGGCTCATAAACATCATAAAATATACTAACTTTCTTGGTTGATGTTACTCTTCACTACCCCAGGATTCATATACTAATTGGGGCCCCACTCCCTTTGCTTCTAGTCTCTTCCAATCTCCTCTATTTTCTCTCCTTTAATCTCTTCTTAATGTGTAAACGGAAAAGGATGTAGGCAGCTCCTTATTACACATTCAGTGGTAAATTTCCTAGACTTTAGAATAAAGTTATATTCTCTACCAGAATTGCATTATGCTGGTGTTTTCTATATTTTGATTTGATTTCATGGTTTTGAGATGTCATAATTTATTTGAATGTATTGTAGATTATACATTATTGATGTAATGCATTGGAACTGCCTCCTGTGGTTTAAATAAAATATTAAAAAACAATGGTGGTCAGTAAACTGTCCCCTTACAATGGTGGTCAGTAAGGTGTTCCTTTACATTGATGGTCAGTAAGGTGTTCCTTACATCGGTGGTCAGTAAGGTGTTCCTTACTTCAGTGGTCAGTAAAGTGTCCCTTTACATTGGTGGTCAGTAAAGTGTCGCCTTACATCGGTAGTCGGTAAGTGCTCCCTTAAATTGGTAGGCGGTGGAGAAGGACCCTGTAGATTAGTGGTGGTTGATAGAAGGACTGTATTGCATTAGTGATAATTGGGAGAAGAGCCCCCTTACACTGAATGATCAGTGAAAGTGAACAAAAATTACACTGTCCATTACTCTACTGACAGACACTATCCACTACCCTACCAACACTGTCCAGTGCTCTATTGACTGACCCTGTCCACTTTTAAGGTAGTGTAAGTTTATATTTCAACAGTGGCATTTTTTTTATTATAATTTTTTTCTAAGTTGTCCTTACTATTTAGTTAGGCCTTGCTGGCTAGTTTCTTAAAACAAAAGGGCGCTGAACCCCAGTGATCTTTGATCTCTTTATTGATCTCTATTATTATTTATTCCCGATCCAGAAGGACAAGATTTAAGGCATCGAATATGTCCTTTGGGGAGATGTTGGAGATGGTGGACATCCTGAAGAGGGCCGACTATGACGGGAAGTATGGACCTTACCCCAACCCCAATGTCCGAAAGGCCAAGATCATGGCAAAAGTGGTCAAGAGTCTGCACCGGAATTTCGGTGTATGACGATCGAAAGATCAGCTCAGGAAGAGGTGGTCGGACCTGAAATTAAGAGAGCACGAGCAGTACCGAAAGATCCAGAGAGTGATGCAAAAAAGTAAGTAGTTGTCCTGTGTTCCTATTCTTTATGTTTATTACGTTCGTGCTGCTCCATGTGCTTTTCTTAACTGTTATCCAGTTTCAAAAGGCAACTTTCATGTTCATGGGCACATTATTCGTTCGTATAAAACATTGTTCGTTCGGCCTAGAAAACACCATTGTTTTGGCCATATGCATTTGCCAACATTTTTTATGGCTTACTTGTCTAAAAATAATTTGGTTGTCTAGATGGGTTTGTAACTAGAATGAAATGCAAACTAGATTCTGTGTAAGGAGAGGACACTCAGCAACAGTTTTCACATCTGGACGCTGGAGAACTAGTGTGGGACACAAGAACACCCTTTTTATTAGGGGGTCCCACTAGGTGCTCCAGTGTATACTATAGGAGTGTCCATCTGTGAAGCTTGTACTAAACAGGTAAAGTATTGAAGCTTGACAAAGGACACTAAAAATTCTACATCTTGAAACTCTGCCAAAATAGACAATTGTACCCCACTTCCAAGCAATGTTTCATATTCCTATTTCTGCCATCAAATATCTGTGTGCTAAGTATATATATATTTTTTTACATAGAGGATAAAAGAGGAGAGCACAGACCCCCACCTCTGGAAGAAGGGGAAATCCACCCAAGCCAAGCAGAGCAGAAGGAGGAAGACGTGGTGGAAATTGGCACCACAACAGGTGAGTGTCTGCGACCACAGGCTCAGGTAAGAGATGGATGTCGGCATATTTATAATACATGGTGTGTTTTTGTTTCTATATTTTTAGGTGATCGTGATGTTGTGGATCCAGATCCTTTCACCTCGGAAAGTGCACAGATCCTGATCGGGGAGATCATGGGGTATAATAGGGACTTGGAAAACATCCTTAAAAACATCAATGATGTTCAACAAAAAATGAAGAACGTCATTGATGTTTTAGGGAGAGTTTAAAACCCCTCAAAATCCCTTTTTTTTTCAGTTTTTGTGAGCTAAACATTTTTACAATTTTTTGACATATTTGCTAAAAGCCAAATTTTGAAGAGGCACGCAGTGTGTCAACATGTGCTATCTGCCATCACGGGAGATCAATGGATGCGTTTTGGGGGTGCAACCCCTTCCTCAATAATAAAGTAGCTGTGAGGAAGGGGTTTCACCCCAAAAACATGTCCCTTGATCCCCCATGATGGCAGCTAGCACATGTTGACATTTGGCAATTGTTGTGCATCTTCAAAATTTGGCTTTTCTAGGGGTGACTTCACCCCATCTGAACGCAATATCAAACACAGTTTGTAAATACTCATGTCTGATATTGCCTTCAAGTTCTACCAAATGTGAACTTTGTAAGTTCAAGATTTGTGTCTTTCTTGTTGGTTTTAACCACTTCAATACAGGGCATTTTCATCCCCTTTCCGCCCAGGCCAATTTTCAGCTTTCAGCGCTGTCACACTTTGAATAACAATTGCGCGGTCATACAACACTGTACCCAAATTAAGTTTTTATCATTTTTTCCCCACTAATAGAGCTTTCTTTAGGTGGTATTTGATCACTCCTGCGGTTTTTATTTCTTGGGCTATAAACAAAAGAAGAGTGACACGTTTGAAAAAAACACAATATTTTTTACTTTTTGCTATAATAAATGTCCAAAATTTTTTTTTTTAAACAAATTTTTTCCTCAGTTTAGGCCGATACGTATTCTTCTACATATTTTTGGTAAAAAATATCGCAATAAGCGTATATATTTATTGGTTTGCGCAAAAGTTATAGCGTCTACAAAATAAGGGGATAGATTTATAGCATTTTTTATTATTATTTTTTTTTTTTACTAGTAATGGCGGTGATCTGTGATTTTTATCGTGACTGCGATATTGCGGCGGACACATCGGACAATTTTGACACATTTTTGGGACCATTCACATTTATACTGTGATCCGTGCTATAAAAATGCATTGATTACTGTATAAATGTGACTGGCAATGAAGGGGTTAACCAGGAGGGGGCGCTGTAGGGTTAAATGTGTTCCTAAGGAGTGATTCTAACTGTGGGGGGAGGGGATTCACAAGGGGAGGAGACCGATCGGTGTTCCTCTGTACAAGGAACACACCATCGGTCTCCTCCCATCTGACAGGACGTGGATCTGTGTGTTTACATACACAGATCCATGGTCCTGCTCGGTTACCGGGGAATCGCGGGTGCCCGGCGGACATCGGGCACGCGCACCGGGACCCGAGAGACGCGGCGGGTTCGTGCGCGCCCCCTAGGGATCCTGGAAGGCAGGGCCGTCATATGACGGCGGCCCAGGATAACAGCTGCACCGTCCCGCCGTCATATGACGGTGGGCGGGCAGCAAGTGGTTAAACATGCCTGTTTTATCTTAAATGGACATTGCTACTTTTTCTAATGTGACCCAAAAAATTGTTATACAACAAACATGTTGCTTTGTTTTAAAAACCTTTTCTAAATGCACATGTGATTGTGCTGGTATTAAAAAGATTGTTAATCAAGAATGTGTGGATTATTGTTTCAACGCTCCAACACTTTTGTTGTGCTCTAATTGGTGTTTTCTGTGACAATGGGGGTTATTTCCTAAGGGCAAATCCACTTTGCACTAAAAGTGCAGTTTCAAGTGCACTTGTAGTGCAAAGTGTCTTTGCCTTTAGTAAATAACACCCAACAATGCTTTGTAATGTTACACAATCACGCCATTTTCAGGACTCACCACATTACTGTCAGGGTCAGCTACAAGAAACACAAGCAGTAAATGTCACCAAAGATTTTAGTAGGTAAATTTTTTTTTTATTTGAAAAAGGTTTCAAACATTGTCTGGCATATTGATAGCCCCCCTACCCGCAAAGTATTCAAGGTATCTTAGCCGTACATCACGGCACTCAGGGGGGGCAAGCTAGGACGGCCACTTTCAAGCGCCGTCAGGGTTGTTTCATTTTGAATTCCAGCCTCAGGCCCAACTGAGCCAGCATAGTTGGCAGAATGTTGCCGTAAAAAGTTGTGTAGAACACAGCACGCCAGGATGATATGATTCAGTTTGTACTCCGCCATGTGTATGGGTGTAAGAAATAGGTGGAACCGGCTGGCAATGATTCCAAATGTGTTCTCCACCACTCTTCTGGCTCTGGCCAGCCGGGAATTAAAAACCCTCTGGTCCGGGGTGAGGGTCCTCATCGGGAATGGCCGCATAAGATGGTCCCCCAGCGCAAACGCTTCATCTGCAACGAAGACGAATGGGAGTCCTTCCACATTGTCTTCTGGAGGTGGCAAGTCCAAGCTGCCATTCTGGAGACGCCTGTAGAACTCCGTCTGGGCGATGACTCCACCATTGGACATCCGGCCATTCTTCCCCACGTCCACATACAGGAACTTGTAAGTAGCCGACACCACCGCCAACATCACAATACTATTGAACCCCTTATAGTTGAAATAGTATGACCCCGAGTTGGGTGGTGGGACAATGTGGATGTGTTTCCCATCAATTGCCCCTCCGCAGTTAGGAAAGTCCCACCGCTGGGCAAAGTGGGAGGCCACAGTCTACCATTCCTGTGGCGTGGAAGGAAACTGTGGAGTCAAACAAAAACAAAAAATTAGTCATTTTGCACATAAACAGGGAAAGCAGATTAAACAAACAAACATTCTTGGCCAACATCAAGATAACATTTATTTGAGGGTGTTTTTAAAGACCAAAGTATAAGGTACAACTATCAGATTGCCCCCCCCTCTCATGGGCCATTTCTAACATTATAGGGGGGGGGACTCTTGGACAGGTAACCCTCTCCACTTCATTGAGAGATGAATGCCTAAATAATGGGTATTACTTTGAACAGCCCCTCCTTAGTTACACTATTGGCAGCCCACTGGACAGGTAAGAAGTGTCATAATACAAAGATATAAATACACACTGTACACATTTTAGCACATTTGGACATTCTGCTATTACCTATCAAGATAATAATAGTATACAAAAGCTTTAAACAGTACCATTTGAAAGTATACAGGCAGGCCCTTGCAATACATGCTTTGGGGAATTCATCCATACATCTAACCACAAAAGAGATGGGTATAGTGTGTATGGGTTTGGCAAAGTCAGCAGATAGATGATTGAGGATAGATAGAGAATTGGTATCAGCTGACTTAGCAGTTGGGTCGAGGGAGAGTTCAAAATGATTTGGGGACCCCCAAAAAAAAGCTTTGGCACTCTGCCTGAATTTAAAGCACAAATCACATTTCAAAACATTTTAGGGGGTGTTTGGGGTAAAGCACTACTATGGAGCTGATAAAATACATTGTTAAGTGACTACATGAGGTGAATATAGGGCCAGGAGACCATGTTGGGGAGGTAAGTGAAGGCAAATATGTATGAAGGAGAAAAAAAATAATTACATAAAAATCCAGCATGCATGAGGACAAAGGGGACATTCACAGCATAATATAATCATAATTATAATCATGGTAATTAGGGAATAAGGAAAGAAATACAATATATCAGCAAACATTATATACAATAAAATGTGATGGTAAAGGATAAAAATCTTACCTTAATATACTCCTTCTGCAGGACCTGTATGATGGCAGAACAGGTCTCTGGGATAATGATCCCCAGAGCCTGGGGTGAGATGCCTGTCAAGAACTTCAAGTCCTGCAGGCTTCTCCCCGTCGCCAAGTACCGCAGGGTGGCGATGAGCCTCTGCTCCGGACTGATGGCTTGCCTCATGCAGGTATCCTGCCTGCAAAGCCAACAAACGGTGAAATACGGGGTCCGTCATCTGGAGAAAGTTCCTGAAATCATCAGGATTATTCCCACGGATCTCACGGAGCAAAGGCATGTCACGCTGGAGCAACCAATTCTTGGTCCATGAACTCCTCCCCACCCTGTTCATGGACTGGACTTGTGTCAAGGTAAGGACCCCAACACCAAGCCCTCGCACAGCACGAACTCTACGAGGAGTACGTATACGCAACATGGCTAGAAAACGGTCGGCTGCTCAGAATGAAGTAACAGAACGCACTGAAGAACAGCAAGGCCTGTGAAGAGCGACCTGAAAAACAGTAACGAGCGGACAAGATAGCACTGAATAGTACAATACGAACTGACTGCGCGCACTGAAGAGCAGATAAAAACCCACAAGCACAAACTGAACAGCAGAAAACTATCTGAAAACCACGAGTCTGAAAAAGCGCAAATCGTCTCTCACCAAACTTTTACTAACACGAGATTAGCAAAAGGAGCCCAAAGGGTGCCGCGCTTGGTTCTGAAATGGCCTTTTCTAGTCTCGTCGTACGTCACCGCGTTCTTGGCGATCGGAAATTCCGACAACTTTGTGCGACCGTGTGTACGCAAAAACAAGTTTGAGCCAACATCCGTCGGAAAAAATCCATGGATTTTGTTGTCGGAATGTCCGATCAATGTCCGATCGTGTGTACGGGGCATTAAAGCGGAATTAAACCATCCTATCCTTTACAAATAAGGAAGCTTCTTCTGTTTGAACGGCAATTGCCATTGTGCTGCAAATGTGATCAGTTAGGACACTAGCCATTTGATGATTTGACAGTTTGGTTGAGGATGCAATCAAATCAAACTGTTTTTTAAACTGGTAAATTGATGGGTTCAGTTCCACTTTATGATTTACTGCTAGGGCTTTGGGCTTCAGCAAAATGGCAGCCCCAGATGTTAACCCCTTCCAAGCCAGTGTCATTAGCAGTGTTAATTTTGGCAGAAAATTTCGTTCTAGTGTTTAGTCTTATGCCCTGTACACACGATCTGACATTCCGACAACAAAATCCATGGATTTTTTCCGATGAATGTTGGCTCAAACTTGTCTTGCATACACATGGTCGCACAAAGTTGTCGGAAAATCCAGTCGTTCTGAACGTGGTGACTTAAAACACGTACGCCGGGACTATAAATGGGGCAGTAGCCAATAGCTTTCGTCTCTCAATTTATTCTGAGCATGCGTGGCACTTTGTGCATCAGATTTGTGTACACACGATCGGAATTTAACCGATCGGATTTTGTTGTCAGAAAATTTTATAGCCTGCTCTCAAACTTTGTGTGTCGGAAATTCCGATGGAAAAAGTCCGATGGAGCCCACACACGATTGGAATTTCCGACAACACAATCCGATCGCACTTTTTCCGTTGGAAAATCCGACCGTGTGTACAGGGCATTAGTCTTAGGACTAAAATGGCATTTTAGTTTTAGTCACATTTTAGTCTTCTGCACTTGTTTTAGTTTTAGTCGTATTTAGTCGACTAAATCTCCAGGACATTTTAGTCGACTAAAATGTAGGGACTAAAATCTTCAGTACATTTTAGTCGACTAAAACTCATTTTAGTCATCTAAAATTTTCAAACTCATTATATACTGCTGGAATGAAAAATCTAATATGTTATTATTTATGGTATTGAGGTATGAACATGCACTACAGACCACTGTTAATTTTGACGTCAAATTTCAATTTAGTTTTAGTCTTTTGACTAAAATGGCATTTTAGTTTTAGTCCCATTTTAGTCTTTTGACTAAAATGACATTTTAGTTTTAGTCGTCTTTTTATCATCTTAATTGTTTTAGTCGTATTTTAGTAGACTAAAATGGTATTAAGTTAGTCGACCAAAATGTTTTAGTCGACGAAATTAACATTGGTCATTAGTACAGTGACAGTGCATATTTTTAGCATTGATCACTGTATTAGTGTCACTGGTCCCTAAAAAGTGTCAACGGTGTCAGTTAGGGTCCGATTTGTCCGCCGCAATGTCGCAGTCCAACTAAAGGTCGCTGATCGTCGCAATTACGAGTAAAAAAAATGTAATAATGAAGAATACTATCCCATAGTTTGTAGATGTTTTGTGCAAACCAAAAATATGTAGCAGAATACATATTGGTCGAAATTGATGAAAAAATTTGATTTTTTAAAATTTGTTATTATATGTGTTTTATAGCAGAAGTGAAAAAATGTTTTTTTTTTTTCAAAATCACATGTTCCCGCAATGCAGAAAAACACACCACCCTTTTCCAGATGCGCGCCATTGTAGAGACGGATGCATGTCTGGAGAAAGGTGGCGTTTTTCTGCATTGGGGAAAGAGCAATTAATTCTTCAAAGCAGCCAAGCACATCTTGCTAGTTGTTTTTCTGCTTAGTCAGTTTCATTAGACTACATTCACACATCAGCGTTGCAGAAACGTGCACAAAATTGCACATTTTCCACTATAAAAAGAATTACATTGCCTTTTGGCAGGTACACAGCGGTGCCACGGCCCCATTCCCACCTAAATGCTTTGTGAATGTTAGATGGTAGAGGTGTCTCAAAATATATGCGCTTTTTCACACTACATGCATAGGGCAACGTAATTATTTCAAAAGATAGCCCTATACATGACAAGAGCATCAAAGTAGCTCATGTAGGCCTTTAAAGCATCGAGTCTTGTGCTTTTTTGTAACTGTGCGTTTTTTTATACCTTTATTTTTAAATGCACGTACGCTTGCCTTGTTTTGGGGTTTTATTAACCTCTTGCCGACCACCCCATGTACATGTACTGTGGGGCGGCCGCTCCTGTGTGCAATATTACGTACAGGTACGTGATTCTGCACTTCTGGGTTGACGACCCGCTCCCGCTGTGATTGGACATCCGGACCCACCGATCGTTCCCCGACAGAGGCAGAATGGCGGTCTGCCCATGTAAACAACCAGGAACACGGATCTCTGGCTTCTCACAGTTAAAGCACAGTTAGCAAGCACTCCCTAGGGACACATATAACCCTTTGAGCGCCCCTGATGTTAACCCCTTCCCTGCCAGTGTCGTTAATACAGTGACAGTGCATATTTTTTAGCACTGATCACTGTATTGGTGTCACTGGTCCCCAAAAAAGAATCAAAAGTGTCACTTAGTGTCTGATTTGTCCACTGCAATATCGCAGTCCCACAATAAGTTGCTGATCGCCACAATTATTAGTAAAAAAAAAAAATTGCATAAAAATATCCCATAGTTAGTAGACACTTTAACTTTTGTGCAAACCAATCTATATACGCTTATTGGAATTTTTTTTACCAAAAACATGTAGCAGAATACATATTGAATCATTTTTGGCCTCCAAGGGCCGGGAGTACTGTTTTTGATCATTAAGGAACACTTTTGGCCTTCAAGGGCCGGGAGTGCGTTTGTGGTCACCGAGGACCATATTTAGACTCCAAGGGCCAGGAGAGATGTTTTTGGTCACCGAGTACTATTTTTGGCATCCAAGAGCTGGGAGTGCTGTTTTTGGTCACCGTGGACTATTTTGGGCCTCTAAGGTCGCCGAGGACCATTTTTGATATTAAAGGGCAGGGAGTGAGATTTTTGGTCACTGAGTACAAGTTTTGGTTACCGAGGATCATTTTTGGCCTACATGGGCCGAGAGTGCCACAAGTTATACCGCCTACAAACTATGAAATATTTTTAGTATTATGACTTTTTACTAGTAATGGCGGTGATCAGCGGGGCTGCGATATTGCGGCGGACAAATTTGACCCTAACTGACACTTTTTGGGGACCAGTGACACTAATACAGTGATCAGTGGTAAAACATATGAACTGTCACTGTACTAATGAACCTGGCTGGGAAGGGGTTAACATCTGGGGCAATTAAATGCTAATTGTCTTCCTAGTTCCTTGTGTACTGTGGGGAAGGTGCTTTTGCAGGAACACAAGTTTAATGCTTTCCCTACGGACAGAACGGCAAGCTGCCTTGTTTACATAGGCAGATCGCTGTTCTGCCTGTGTACTGACTGTGGGTGCTGGAAGTGATGGATCACGTATTAGGTACATGATCCAGCGCAGTTGTGCCACTTTCCCGCCGTATATCTAAGTTATATAGTTGGCAAGTGGTTAAACTCCTGTGTTTTAACTCCACCTGTTCCAATCCACTTGTTTGCAATTCTTGTATTGTGCAGTGAGTTGCAGTGCAACTAACCATTCCCCTTCACTAGTGAACTGAAAGCAAAAATTGCTGCTTAAAAAGCGAGAGAAAGGCAAAAAATACTTTTAATAACAAACTAGAAAAGATCATTACAATACAGAAAGAAGGAATACTTTCTATACATTCATACTTATGCATTGCAGGAATGAACGAAAAATCTTGCGTTTTCTGACAGCTCACAAAAATGACCTTGTATATGTGCATGTGCAGTGATGTCAATAATTCCTACCTGTTTTCTGATTGGCCGAAAAGAGAAGACTCCTGATTGGAAGGGGAGGGAGGAAACGGAAGCCACCGTGATGACCCGGAGAAAGAGAGGGCGTAGGAGAACGGGACGCTGCCTAGCAGGGGAAGTCGCCGGTGATGGGGAGAGTGCTACCGACCGACCCTGGGGAGGGGGGTAGCATACTGTTTGTCGGCCCCCAAAAAAATTTCCACTGGCCGCCACTGATAGTGACCCATCATTAATGTAAGTTTGAGGAATATTAACACATCATTTGTGTCAGTGGAATGAATAGTGACCCATCATTTGTGTAAGTGGGAGGAATAGTACCCCATTGTTGGAGTCAGTGGAAGGAATAGTCCCCATTATTGGTGTCAGTGGAAGAAGTAGTGACCCATCATTGGTGTCAGTTTGAGGATTAGTCATCCATCATTGGTGTCAGTAGAGAAATAGTACCCCATTGTTGGGGTCTGTGGGAGCAAGAATATCCCATCTTTGGTGTCAGTAGAAGGAATAGTGCCCCAAGAGCCGGATAAAGATGAAGAGTGCCTTCTCTTTGGTGTAAGTGGAAGGAGTAGTGACCCATCACTGGTGTCAGTGGGAGGAATGTTACCCATTTGCTGGTGTTAGTGGAAGAAATAGTCCCCATTATTGGTGTCAGTGGAAAGAATGGTGACCCGTTATTGGTATCAGTGAGAGGAATAGTGACCTGGTATGTTATTTTTGCTTAACCGTTTGTAGACCTGTCCACATTACAATACTTTATTATCTCCCTTGTCTTACCAAAAATTATGGCCCGTTAACTTTAGTGCCCTTTTGCTAGTCTGTTTCTGAAGTAAGAATTTTGCCCTGTTAACCAGCCAACCTTTATTACTTCCTGATTGATAATTGAAATGCACCCATCCCCCATCCATATCAGTATAAATATATGGATCTTTTGGGGGAAGCATTTGCAGGGGGCACATTTGCAACTGGGGCTCTTTCTCAAAGTGGGGCTATTTCTATAAGTGGGAACACTTCTGACTCTGCACTTCAGCGAATGCACAAAGCAAATGCACACAAGAAAATTCTTTGAAAAACACCGCACAGACCTCAGGAGACCTTTTTTACCCCTTCAGCTCTTTCACCTTGTAACATGCACTCTCTACCACTCCTTTTGACAGCTCTGTCCTCTATCCTTAAACTATCTCTCCTTCACCCCTCTTCTCCCCCCACAGTATATATAACCCTCACTTCTGTCCTCGCCTTATTACTGCACCCACCAACTCCTGCTAATTCTAAATCCACACACACAAAAAATCTCCAGGACCCTGGGGCATGTCCCTTCATATAAAATCCACTCCCATATTACCTCCCTCACATTCCTGCTGCTCCTAACCTCTGGATAGGTTATCCCCAAACCCTGGGCCTCCATCATTTAACTGTACCCCATGCACCCATTACCCTGCACCCTCTGGCAGCAGCGGCAATCAACACAATTTAGTTCCCATTTCTATTCTTACCAAGACCAGACTCCCTTTATCTTGTGCCCTTTGGAATTCACGCTCTGTCTGCAACAAACTCACCTCTCTCCATGACCTCTTTATCGCTAACTCATTTAATCTACTCGCCATTACCGAAACCTTGCTTCATTAATCCGTCACTGCGTCTTCTGCTGCCCTATCCCATGGTGGTCTTCCCGGAACTCACTCCCCCAGATCCAGTGGACGTAAGGGAGGAGGTGTGAGAATCCTAGCCCCACATAGCACCTTTCAGGTACTTCAACCACCTCCCTTCTCTGTCACTCTCCTCTTTCGAAGCACACTGCATTTGTCTTTTCACTCCAATTTCTCTAAGGATAGCTGTGATCTACAGGCCCTCCTGACCAGTATCAACCTTTCTTGATGACTTCTCTGCCTGACTACCCTACTTTCTTTCTTCTGAAATCCCCACAATCATTCTGGGTGACTTCAACATCCCTATTAATACTAACACTCCTGCCACTTCCAAACTTCTCAGCCTAACCTCCTCCTTTGTCCTGAAGCAGTGGATACACGCTCCTACTCACTCTGAAGGCAATACCCTTGACCTCATTTTCTGTCACTTTTGCACTCCATGCAACCTCTCTAACTATCCATTCCCTCTCTCTGATCACTACCTTATTAGTTTTACTCTCTCCCTCTCCTCTCCCTCCAACCGCCTAAAAGTTACCCGCAGAAACCTACGTCATCTCAGCCTTTCTCTACTCTGCTACCGACAACCTCTTCAACCAAATCTCACCCCTATCCTGCACCAACCTAGCCACTTCTGTCTACAACGCTTTACTTCTAGCCTCACTGGACTCACTGGCCCCCCTCACTACACACAGAATCAGGCCCCGACCCCTTCAACCTTGGCAAACAGATGATACTAGAAGTCTGAAAAAACATAGTTGTGCTCATGAGCGCCTGTGGCATAAGACTAAGTCTCAGAAAGATTTCAACCAATATAAATCTGCCCTCCAAAAATACAATTCCAGCCTCCTCACTGCCAAGCAGACCTATTTTATCACTCTCATTAGCAACTTATCGCATCCCCATCAACTCTTCTCTACCTTCAACTCTCTACTTCGTCCTCCACTGCCTCCAGCCGCCAACTCACTCACTGCCCAGGAGATTGCCAATCACTTCAAACAGAAGATTGATACAATTCGTGAGGAGATCTCTACTGTTCGGATACCCTCCACGCTTTACACTTCATGCCCACAGGTATAATCATTACTTCCCTCTTTCAACCCCACCACTATAGACGGGGTTGCTAAACTACTAGCTAACGTCCACCTTACCACCTGCCCTCTGGATCCTGTTCCCTCGCAAATGCTACTTTCACCCTCTGGCTCTATGCTACACTCTCTAACCCACATCTTCAATCTCTCCCTCTCTTCTGGCATCTTCACCAACTCTCTAAAACAGGGGTCTCAAACTAGCGGCCCTACAGCTGTTGCAAAACTACAAGTCCCATCATGCCTCTACCTGTGGGAGTTTCGCTTGTAACTGTCAGCTTTGCAATGCCTCATGGGACTTGTAGTTTTGCAACAGCTGGAGGGCCACCTGTTTGGGATCGCTGCTCTAAAACATGCACTTGTCAGACCCATACTTAAGAAGCCCTCACTGGACCCATCCAATCTAGACAACCTACGCCCCACCTCCTTGCTCCCCTTATTATCCAAACTCCTTGAACGTCTGGTCTACAACCAACTGAGCGTCCACCTTGCTGATAATAGCCTTCTTGATCCCCTTCAGTCTGGATTTCGTCCTCAACACTCCACAGAAACTGCTCTCCTAAAACTAACAAACGATCTACTAATGGCCAAAACCAATCTGCATGATTCTGTACTCTTACTTCTGGACCTCTCTGCTGCCTTTGATATGGTTGACCACCCCCTCCACAAAAAACTCCACGCCTTTGGTCTCCGTGACTGTACTCTTCACTGGTTCTCTTCCTACTTATCCAACCGCACCTTTCGCTTTTCTTACGTCCTCCTCTCCTCTTCCTTTGTCTGTTGGGGTCCCCCAAGTTTCTGTTCTTGGACCTCTCTTATTTTCAATCCACACCTCTTCCCTGGGTCAGCTGATAGCCTCACATGGCTTCCAATTCCACCTCTATGATGATGACACCCAAATCTATTTCTCTCCCCCTCAGCTCACTCCCTCTGTCTCCTCACGTATCACTAATTTCCTATTAGATATATCAGTCTGGATGTCACACCACTTCCTCAAACTCAATCTATCCAAAACGAAACTTATAATTTTTTCTCCCCCATATGCCCCTTCCCCTGACCTCTCTGTTAAAATCGATGGCCCGACTATAAACCCATCCCCGCATGCCAAGGTTCTAGGTGTAGTCGTGGACTCTGAACTCTCCTTTAAACACCACGTCCAATCACTGTCCAAATCTCGCTGCCTCAACCTCCGCAACATCTCCAAAATTTTCTTTCTTTTTTTTTTTTCCTTTATATCTTTATTAAATTTCTTTAAAAACTGATTCATACATAAATAATCGAGAACATATCTATACTATACATTACTTATTACATGCATATCTGTATAAATCCCCCCGCCCCCCCCCCCCCCCACGCAATCCTCTCTGGGCTTACTTTTTTAATGCGCCTAACCACTCCCAAACTCACCCCCTTCATTGTGTTCCCATCTTTTCAGCGAAACTTGGTGTCTGCTTGAAGTTTACCCAATCTCTCCATTTATCTTCAAACCCTTCCCATCCCTCTTCACCACTGAACCTTAGGTACTCTAAATCAGTGGACATAAACCCTGTCCTCAGGGCCCACTAACAGGCCAGGTTTTATGTATTAAACCAGCAATGATGTTTCATTTGTATATTTATAGGAATGACATGCGAACAATTGCTACTTTGTTATTTATCCTGGGCAGCTAATGGAACTGTAGCTGATTTTGAAATTTAATAACTATGTTTCTAAACCTAAGTGGTTTCACTTTACTCAGGCTTTTGTTAGTCTCTTAAATAGAAAGCGCAATCCCATTTATGACTGAGTCTTGAGATGATTGGAGGTTTATATAGGGTTAACTCTGAGTGCTCCTCTGCACGATGTATGTGTGTGTGTATGGGTGAATGATACCAGGAATGATTAAAGCATAGTGTGTTGTTAACCTGCTGTAATTAATTGACACTTGATTGAGATGAAGATTTAAACCTGGCTGACACACTAATGCGCATGCTCTGAGGAAGCTAATTAATTAGCGAAACATGTAAGCATCAGTATCTGGTATCTGTGAGGAGGATCCATGGGTGACCACCTATTCACCTACTTAAATGCCTCTATACCTCTTCACTTCCCTCTGACTAAATGCCAGCATCAGAGCCTGACATCTGCAGCCCAGACAGCGGATACTCTGAGTGTATTACTGACGAGGACTTGAATCTACTTAAACAGCTGATTACAGCAAGCATCGTGAAAGCAGGAAGCTGCACTGTGTCTGGCAAGTGGGATCCCTGTTTCCAGCATCAGAGACAGCTACTAATAGATCGTACAGATCTCTTCTGAAAGCCGGTTCCTGTACTCGGATTCCCCCGCTGCTTCTCATGACACACTGCTTGCCGCTCAGCTCCAGCATATGGTAAAGTCCGTTTCAACTTCATTTTGTATCGTCTAGCTGTCATGCTTCAGTGACTGTGCTATTTACTACTGAATTATTCTGAATAGACAATATTCTCAGTGTGAAACGGAGGCTGCAATTGTCACAAGCTGGTACTACTGAAAAGAAATGGAAATGCTACACCACACCTGCACTTTACAATAATTATAAGATTGTTACATCTGTGGTTAAACTATTGGTGATCGGATATGTCTATCACTATAAGACTATGCCAGTTATCATTATTGACTAATTTCTATTGATCACCTGATGACCTTACCTTCAATCCAAACAGATTGTATGACCAATCAATATCTACTGGTGTATGCGTGTGTGTGTGAGAATGAGAGTTGTATGAGGTGATTTAGATAATGGTGGCCACCTTTTCCTCCTCCAGACTTTAGGTCTTTTAATGTGTACTGGGAATAGGGTTGTAGTTTAACAGTCATTTATATATGGAATTTTACTTTTGGATAGTCTTCAATAAAGATTTATACCTATATCACTGAATTGTCCTCATAGAAGAGTTCCTTTGTGCTTGTCACGTTTTCCTTTTGGATTTAATTATAACTTAGAGGACTATTAAATCCTAGTGTCTCTGGATTGCTATTTATCATCCGAGACACTTGGTTTAGAGTAGACGGTGGAACCGTTTAGAAATCCCTATTACAGGTTCAGGCCAAGATATGGCCAGTATGTTCTAAAGGGGGATTATAGGATCGGTAATTAGGAGCAGTTGAGAATCCCCTTTTTGTTTTTCTTATTTTTTTTTTTTTTTTTTTTTTCTTCTTTTTCAGGTTTTATGTATTACCTTGGGGAGATGCAGACTAGAAAACTGCAATCACTGGGCAGCAAATTTATATCACCTGTGATGTATTTCAGTTATCTTGCAAACCTGGCCTGTTAGTGGGCCCTGAGGACAGGGTTGATGATCACCACTGCTCTAAATGATAGCTATGATTTACTTTAATACACCAGCTCCTCATCGTAGGGCTTTCTAGTTCTTGCCACTGTTTGGGAATTAAACCTTTGTCTGCATTTAATAGGTGTGGAACCAGTGTACTCATGTAACATTTGGCATTTAGATTCCATGAAACAAACACCCCCACGGGTCCTCTAATATTTCTATGTTGGTTATATTTTTTATTATTTGCAGTACCTCTCTCCAGTATTTTTTTATTTTTTGGGCAGGTCCACCAAATGTGGGACATGGTTCCTAATTCCTTACATCCAGGGCCGGACTGGGAATGAAAACCAGCCCTGGAAAAAATGTCATACCAGCCCCATAGCATTATTATACCAGCCCAACAGCATAACGTCATTATTTTCTTGTTCATAAAATGGAAAACCATGCATTTTAAAGCACATTTAAAGAGTGCATTATATATAGATAAGACACATATAAAAGCACATAGGGCTATATATATATCTATCTCTATCGGGCATCTGAATTACAGCGGCGGGGGTGTTTTTAGAAGTGCCTGATTAGAGCCGTCGGCTCTAATAGGCTTCCAAATTGGTAAACAGCGGGCACACTGCTGTGCGTTCGCTGCTTACACAGTGCTGTGTTAGGAAATCAAATAAATCACTTCCCTAACACTGACCCGCCTCTCAGCCAATCAGGTGCACTGGGTCTGGTTACCTGTCACCTGATTGGCTGAAGCGACAGGCGCTGTGATTGGATGCCTATCGGAGGGAGCGTGGAGCAACGCGCTGACCTGAGACAGGTAAGTGCCGGGTGGGGGGGACACTGGCAGGATTTAATGGGCAAACTGGTGGCAATTGATGGGGCAAACTGGCGGCAATTGATGGTTACAGTGGCTGCGTTTGGGCACAGTGGTAGCGCTTAATGAGCACAGTGGCTGCATTTGATGGGCACGGTGGCTGTGTTTAATGGGCACAGTGGTGGCAATTTATGTGTACAGTGGCTGCGTTTGATGGTACAGTGGCTGCGTTTGATGGGCACAGTGGCAGCGTTTAATGGGCACAGTGGTGGCAATTTATGGGTACAGTGGCTGCGTTTGATGGGCACAGTGGCTGTGTTTAATGGGCACAGTGGTGGCAATTTATGGGTACAGTGGCTGCGTTTGATGGTACTGTGGCTGCGTTTGATGGTACAGTGGCAGCGTTTAATGGGCACAGTGGCTGCAATTGATGGGTACAGTGGCTGCGTTTGATGGGTACAGTGGCTGCGTTTGATGGGGCACAGTGGCAGCAATTTATGGGTACAGTGGCTGCGTTTAATGGGCACAGTGGCTGCAATTGATGGGTACAGTGGCTGCGTTTGATGGGGCACAGTGGCAGCAATTTATGGGTACAGTGTTGGCAATCTATGGGCACAGTGGCTGCGTTTGATGGGCACAGTGGCTGCGTTTGATGGGCACAGTGGCTGCGTTTGATGGGCACAGTGGCTGCGTTTGATGGGCACAGTGGCTGCGTTTGATGGGCACAGTGGCTGCGTTTGATGGGCACAGTGGCTGCGTTTGATGGGCACAGTGGCTGCGTTTGATGGGTACAGTGGCTGCATTTGATGGGGCACAGTGGTGGCAATTTATGGGTACAGTGGCTGCGTTTGATGGGCACAGTGGCTGCGTTTGATGGGCACAGTGGCTGCGTTTGATGGGCACAGTGGCTGCGTTTGATGGGCACAGTGGCTGCGTTTGATGGGCACAGTGGCTGCGTTTGATGGGCACAGTGGCTGCGTTTGATGGGCACAGTGGCTGCGTTTGATGGGCACAGTGGCTGCGTTTGGGCACAGTGGCTGCGTTTGGGCACAGTGGCTGCGTTTGGGCACAGTGGCTGCGTTTGATGGGCACAGTGGCTGCGTTTGATGGGCACAGTGGCTGCGTTTGATGGTACAGTGGCAGCATTTGATGGTACAGTGGCAGCATTTGATGGTACAGTGGCAGCATTTAATGGGTACAGTGGCAGCATTTAATGGGTACAGTGGCAGCATTTAATGGGCACAGTGGCAGCATTTAATGGGCACAGTGGCAGCATTTAATGGGCACAGTGGCAGCAATTTATGGGTACAGTGGCTGCATTTGATGGGCAGGGCACAGTGTTGGCAATCTATGGGCACAGTGGCTGTGTTTGATGGTACAGTGGCTGTGTTTGAATGGGCACAGTGGCAGCAATTGATGGGCACAGTGGTGGCAATTTATGGGTACAGTGGCTGTGTTTGATGGTACAGTGGCTGTGTTTGATGGTACAGTGGCTGTGTTTGATGGTACAGTGGCTGTGTTTGATGGTACAGTGGCTGCGTTTAATGGGCAGTGGCAGTGTTTGATGGGGCACAGTGGCAGCAATTTATGGGTACAGTGGCTGCGTTTGATGGGCAGGGCACAGTGTTGGCAATCTATGGGTACAGTGGCTGCGTTTGATGGTACAGTGGCTGCGTTTGATGGTACAGTGGCTGCGTTTGATGGGGCACACTGTTGGCAATCTATGGGTACAAGAGAGAGAGAGAGAGAGAGACCTTAATTCTTGTGCTGCAGCTGGCCGGCCATTCACTTCTATTCTCCTCGTGCAGTTAGTGGGCGGTGCTGAAGCGGTACTTAGTGCAGCCAGCCTACCGGGATATTTCCTGGTAGGCCAGTCCGGCCCTGCTTACATCCCCTCCAACATAGTTGCAAAACCTCCCTTTGATATGTATGTGCCTTACCAGGGGTTATGTACCACCGTGCCAAACATTTATAACTCATTTCTATATTTTTGTAGTCTATTGATGTGATATGCGCCCTCCTCATTATTTTTCCTATTTCTACATCATTCACTCATGATCCCAATTCATCTTCCCATTTTCTGATAAATGGCGGCATTCCCAGCCCCTTCACATCCATCAATATTGTATATATCCTTGATAGCCCCCTCTTTTTACCTGTTGCTATGCACAACTGCTCCAACGGGAGTAAGTTCTCTTCAGATCTAATTGGTTGGGGTAATGTCTCTATGAAATGTTTCAGCTGGGAATACCGCCACCTATCAATCGCCATTAAGTTTTTTTTTTTATATATTTTCAATCCTTAAAAGTGAGAATTTTCCCCTTTCTCCATTACAGCTTTTATTTGTGCATTATCATCCTTAATCCAGTTTCCAAACAGTCTTCCTATTCCAGGTGTAAAAAAATGTGTGTCTTTTTAATGGTGTCAGTGGTGAATTAAATCCCTATTTTTCCCTTTTGTGAATCATGTCCCAAATTGCAAGTGCTGTATGTGTTATACTGTATGTATCCTCGTTCAAATCTCTCAGTTATGCGGGTATCCATATTATTTTCCCTAGTGTAACTTTACTACATGTACATTCTAAATTAACCCATCTTTTTTCTTTATTATTTTTGCCCATTCTATCACCCGTGAAAGTATAATTGCGTTATAATAATTCTTCAGATCGGGTACCCCCAGGCCCCCCTGCCCCTTTTCCCTGGTCAGTACTGTCATGCTGATACGCGGCTTCTTTTCTTAATCTTACATCATGGGACACAGAGCCATAGTAATTACTATGTGGGTTATAGGTCACCTTCAGGTGATGGACACTGATACACCCTAATGCCCCGTACACACGGTTTGGATTTTCCGATGGAAAATGTCCGATCGGAGCGTGTTGTCGGAAATTCCAACCGTGTGTGGGCTCCAGACATTTTCCATCGGATTTTCCGACACACAAAGTTGGAGAGCAGGAGATAAAATTTTCTGACAACAAAATCCGATCGCGTCAATTCTGATCGTGTGTGGCCTGTTCCGACGCACAAAGTGCCACGCATGCTCAGAAGAAATTCCGACACGGAACAGCTCGGTCTGGTAAACTTAGCGTTCGCAATGGATACAGCACTTTCGTCACGCTGCAATGTTAAAAATGGTTTAATACAGCGCACTCTCTTCTTCTTTATAATGTGACAAGAATGAAGTAGTTTTGCTGCTCATATTCACACAGACTTCTCACAAACTTATTTCGTTACTATTTATCGTGATTCACTCAATATATTTTGATTTCTCACATGTGACAACATTATATTGGTGTATTTTTTTTTTTTTGTTGGCTTTAATGTAGATTATTTATTTTTGTTTGTATTTTTTTGAAGGGTGTTTTTTTTTTTTTTTTGATTTTTATTTGTACTCCCGAAAATGTTTGTGTTTTTTGTGTCAAGTTACCACAACACCATTGATATGTTGTTCTATTTAATCTGTAGGAGATTGTTTGGTGTTGTTGTCTCTTGTTAATTTCACATTTTATGTTAGAAAGGTACCTGAATCCTTACCAACAAACTGTCCTTTTTTTGGATGAAACCACACATAGGAGAGTAGAATTTCCCAAAAAATAATTTTTTATTAAGGGCTCACAACTAAACAAAGAGGGAGGCAACGCTGGAGAAACAGCAGAAATTGGCGAAGCCTTGGACCCCCAGGGCAGACATCAATAATTTTCAAGCAAAATTGGTGGCCTTATCTAAGGCTCCATTCACACTAGCGCGTTTTTTGATGCATTTTGCAGAAATGCACGGGAATTTTTTAACATGGGTTCCTATGGAACATGTTCACATCAATGCCTTTTTGTATCTCTGCATTTTTGGAAAGGGTCAGGGACTTTTTTTCATGCAAAATGCAGCGTTTTGCATGTAATAGAATTCAATGGACAAGCATCAAAAACGCAAGTGCACCGTTTTTGCACCGTTTTTGCACCGTTTTTGCACCGTTTTTGCACCGTTTTTGCACCGTTTTTGCACCGTTTTTGCACCGTTTTTGCACCGTTTTTGCACCGTTTTTGCACCGTTTTTGCACCGTTTTTGCACCGTTTTTGCACCGTTTTTGCACCGTTTTTGCACCGTTTTTGCACCGTTTTTGCACCGTTTTTGCACCGTTTTTGCACCGTTTTTGCACCGTTTTTGCACCGTTTTTTGTTTGTTTGTTTTTTTTTTTTTTTTTAAGACTGTAAAAAAAAAACTATAAAAAAACTGTATAAAAAAAACGCAAATCGCAGCAAAAACGCTGCTCAAAAACGTGGCAAGCATGAAAAAAAAACCTCCAAAAACGCTCAAAAGCAACATGCATAGGTGTGAATCGAGCCTAAGGGAGGGCAGTCTGGTCCAGAAGTCCCAGAGATACGGAAAGCAGCAGATGACATCTGTGTCCCCAGGCTGTGGTCATACGAGAGACTGCAGCTTCTGTCAGACCAGACTGAACCCAGGGTCATCACTCTCAGGTCTTCTTTCCACTCTTCCTTCCACGCTGTGGCTGTGGAAGGAAGAGTAGAGAGGGATTCCCTGACTTCAGTGTGGTCTGACAGAAATCGCAGTCTCCCATAGTACCACAGCCTGGGGACATAAACGTCATCTGCTGCAGCTTCCGGATCTCTGGGAATCTGTGACCTTCTTGCGCTCCCTAAGATGAGTGCTCCTCAGGCCACCAATTTTGGTTTTTAAATAGGGGATGGTTGCTGTGGGGACCACCGGCTTCACCAACTCCAGCAGTTTCTCCAGTGCTGCCTGCCTCTTTTGTTTATTGTTGTAATGGGGATGTCTCACCTGCCACAGACAGGGCAGCTCCCTGTATTTGTCTATAACCAGGGGGAGGAAATTGTGGTCGTTGAAGCCATCCATTTTCTCTGCAAGACACAACACAAGACAAACCCTAAGGTCAGGCCAAACTACCCTAATCTTGTTACAATATAGGCTTCCATTTCGAAGCAGTATAGGCACAAGTTTAGATCTTACCTTCGTTATCATGATCGGCGCCTCCGATGCTCCTTCCTCCGCTCACAGATCGTACGTAAGACGCACGCGTGTTGCGCTTTATACACACTGCGCATGCATGTAACTCCGCCCGCCCCTGACGTTCTTTCTAGTCTATTTCCCGCCCCTTTTTGATCTGCGCAGTGGGGGAAGAGCACATGGCGGATACACAGCAGGATTGTGATAATTGTAGCAACGAGGAGGAGGAGGAAAGCCCGGATCGTCCCAATCCAGAAGGAGATTTAAGGCCTCAAATATGTCCTTTTGGGGAGATGGTGGACATCCTGAAGAAGGCCGACTATGATGGAAAGTATGGACCTTACCCCAACCAGAAAGACCAAGATCATTGCGAAAGTGGTCAAGAGTCTGCACCGGAAATTCAGGGTACGACGATCGAAAGATCAGCTCAGGAAGCAGTGGTCGGACCTCAAATTAAGAGAACATGAGCAGTACAGAAAGGTCCGGAGAGTGCTGCAAAAAAGTAAGTAGTTGTGCTGTGTTCCTATTCTTGTGATGTTTATTACGTTCGTGCTGCTCCATGTGCTTTTAGGAACTGTTGTACAGTTTAAAATGGCAACTTTCATGTTCATGGGCACATTATTCGTTCGTATCAAACATTTTTCTTTCGGCCTATAAAACACCATTGTTTAGGCCATATGCATTTGGCCACCATTTTTACGCCCTATACTTGTCTTAAACGAATTTGGTTGTGTAGATGGCTTTGTTACTAGAATGAAATGCAAACTAGATTCTGTGTAAGGAGAGAACACTCAGCAGCTGTTTTCACATCTGGACACTGGAGCACTAGTGTGGGACACAAGAACACCATTTTTATTAGGGGGCCACACAGGTGCTCCAGTGTATACTATAGGGGGGGGGGCTACATCTGTGAAGCTTGTACCAAACAGGTAAAGTATTGAAGCTTGACAAAGGACACTGAAAATGCTACCTTTTGGAACTCTGCCATCAAATATCTGTGTGCTAATTATACCTTTTTTGTTTTACATAGGGGATAAAAGACTCGGAGGACACCCCTCATCCGAGGAGACCAGAGCCCACCCCCCCTCTGGAAGAAGGGGAAATCCCCCCAACACAAGCTGAGCAGGAGGAAGAAGACGTGGTGGAACTAGTCACCACAACAGGTGAGTGTCTGCAACCACAGGCTCAGGTAAGAGATGGATGGCGGCATATTTTTGATACCTAATTTTTTTTGGGGGTTCCTCTCTTTTTAGGTGATCGTGATGTTGTGGATCCAGATCCTTTCACATCCGAAAGTGCCCAGATCCTGATCGGGGAGATCATGGGGTGTAATTTACAATTGGAAAACCTCAAGAAAAACATCAGTGATGTTGTTCAAAAAAATATAAACATCATTGATGTTTTGTGGCGAGTTTAAAGCCCCTCCAAAACCCTTTGTTTTTTGGTGTGCTACAATGTGCAAAATGTTTTTGTGATTTTTCACAAAGCCAAATTTGGAGGATGCACACCGTGTGTCAACATGTGCTATCTGCCATCACGGGAGATCAATGGACGCGTTTTGGGGGTGCAACCCCTTCCTCAATAATAAAGTAGCTGAGAGGAAGGGGTTTCTCGTCCCAAACACGTCCCTTGATGGCAGGTTGCACATGTTGAAATTCGTAAATTGGGGTGCATCTTCCAAATTTGGCTCCTAAATACTCATGTGTGATATTGCCTTCAAATTCTACCAAATGTGAACTTTGTAAGTTCAAGATTTGTGTCTTTCTTGTTGGTTTTACACATGCCTGTTTTATCTTAAATGGACATTAACAATTTTTGGGGTAGCATTATCAAAATTAGAAGACAACAAACATGTTGGTTTGTTTGAAAAACCTTTGGTAAATGCACATGTGATTGTGCAGGTATTAAAAAGTGTGTTAATCAAGAATGTGTGGATTATTGTGTCAACGCTAAAACACTTTGGTGGTGATGTAATTGGTGTTTTCGGTGAAAATGGGGGTTATTTCCTAAGGGCAAATCCTCTTGGCACTACAAGTGCAGCTTCAGTGCAGTTGCAAGTGCACTTGTAGTGAAAAGTGTCTTTGCATTTAGTCAATAACACCCAACAGTGCTTTGTATAAGGCATTGTGTACAATGGTGATTGTGTATAAGGTGATTGTGTACAATCACGCCATTTTCTGGACTCAACACATTTCTGTCAGGGTCAGCTAAAACAAACACAAGCAGGAAATGTCCACAAAGAATTTCTTTTTTTTGCTTTTTTATTTGAAAAAGGCTTCACATATTTGCTGGCATATTGATGGCCCCCCTACCCGCAAAGAACTCCAGGTATCGTAACCGGACATCACGGGCACTCAGTGAGGGCAAGCCAGGACGGCAGCTTTCAAGCGCCGTCAGTGTTGTTTCAGGTATCACTCCGGCCTCAGGCCCAACAGAGCCAGCATAGTTGGCCGAATGTTTCCTTAAAAAGTTATGGAGAATACAGCACGCCATGATGATATGATTAAGTTTATACTCCGCCATATGGATAGGTGTCAGAAATAGGCGGAACCGGCTGGCCAGGATTCCAAATGTGTTCACCACTCTTCGGACTCTGGCCAGCCGGTAATTAAAAACCCTCTGTTCTGGGGTGAGGGTCCTCATAGGGAATGGCCGCATAAGATGGTCCCCCAAACGCTTCATCAGCAACTAACACAAATGGGAGTCCTTCCACATTGTCCTCTGGAGCTGGCAAGTCCAAGCTGCCATTCTGGAGACGCCTGTAGAACTCCATCTGGGCGATGACTCCACCATCGGACATCCGGCCATTCTTCCCCACGTCCACATACAAGAAGTCGTAATTAGCCGAGACCACCGCCAACATCACTATACTATTGAACCCCTTATAGTTGAAATAGTACGACCCCGAGTTGGGTGGTGGGATGATGTGGACGTGTTTCCCATCAATTGCCCCTATGCAGTTAGGAAAGTCCCACCACTGGGCAAAGTGGGAGGCCACAGTCTGCCATTCCTGTGGCGTGGAAGGAAACTGTTGATAAAAAAAAAATAGTATTTTTGCACATAAACATGGCAAGCAGATTAGACACAAACATTCTTGGCCAACCTCCAGATAGCATTTAGTAAGGGGAATTTAACAACGTCAAAGTATAAGGTACACCTATCATATTCCCCCTCCCAGCCCCTCTCATGGGCCATTTCTAACATTATGGGGTGTGTGGAAATCTTGGACAGGTAACCCTCTTCACTTCATTGAGAGATAGATGCCTAAATACAGGGTGTTACTTGGAACAGCCCCTCCTTAGTTACACTATTGGCAGCCCACTGGACAGGTAAGAAGTGTCATAATACAAAGATATAAATACACACTGTACACATTTGAGGACATTTGGACAGTCTGCTATTACCTGTCAAGATAATAATAGGATACAAAAACTTTAAACAGTACCATTTTAAAGTATACAGGCAGGCCCTTGCACTACATGCTGTGGGGAATTCATCCATAAATCACAGCACAAAAGAGATGGGTATAGTGTGTATGGGTTTGGCAAAGTCAGCAGATAGATGATTGAGGATAGATAGAGAATTGGGATCAGCTGACTTAGCAGTTGGGGGAGGGAGGGTTACTAAAAATGATTTGGGGACACCACAAAAAATAAGCCTCTGCCACTCTGCCTGCATTTAAAGCTAAAATAACATTTCAAAACATTTTAGGGGGTGTTTGGGGTAAAGCACTACTATGGAGCTGATAAAATACATTGTTTTAAGTGACTACATGCGGTGAATATAGGGCCCGTAGAGCATGCTGGGGAGGTTAGTGAAGGACAATTTGTATGAAGGACCTAAAAAATTAATTGCATAAAAATCCAGCATGCATGAGGACAAAGGGGACATTCACAGCATATTCCAATCATGGTAATTAGGGAATGAGGAAAGAAATGCAATATATTAGCACACATTAAATACAATGAAATGTGATATTAAAGGATAAAAATCTTACCTTCATATACTCCTTCTGCAGGACCTGTATGATGGCAGAACAGGTCTCTGGGATGATGATACCCAGAGCCTGGGGGGGGATGCCTGTCGAGAACTTCAAGTCCTGCAGACTTCTCCCTGTCGCCAAATACCGCAGGGTAGCGACCAACCTCTGCTCCGGAGTGATGGCTTGCCTCATGCAGGTATCCTGCCTGCTAATATAAGGGGTCAGCAAAGCCAACAAACGGTGAAACACGGGGTCCGTCATCCTGAGAAAGTTCCTGAAATCATCAGGATTATTCTCACAGATCTCACGGAGCGAAGGCATATGAGAGAACTGGTCACGCTGAAGCAACCAATTCTTGGTCCATGAACTCCTCCCCACCCTGTTCAAGGACTGGACTTGTGTCAAGGTCAGAAACCCAACACCAAGCCCCCGCACAGCATGAACTCTACGAGGAGTACGCATACGCAACATGGCTAGAAAACGGTCGGCTGCTCAGAACGAAGTAACAGAACGCACTGAAGAACAGCAAGGCCTGTGAAGAGCGATCTGAAAAACAGTAACGAACGAACAAGAACACAATGACTAAGTCACACAGAACTTGCTTGCACGCATTGAAGAGCAGATACAAACCCACAAGCACAAACCGAATGGCAAAAAACGATCTGAAAACCATTAGTCTGAAAAAGCGAGAATCGTCTCTCACCAAACTTTTACTAACACGAGATTAGCAAAAGGAGCCCAAAGGGTGCCGCGCTTGGTTCTGAACTGGCCTTTTCTAGTCTCGTCGTACGTGCTTGACGTCACCGCGTTCTTAGCGATCGGAAATTCCGACAACTTTGTGCGACCGTGTGTACGCAAAACAAGTTTGAGCCAACATCCGTCGGAAAAAATCCTAGGATTTTGTTGTCGGAATGTCCGAACAAAGTCCGACCGTGTGTACGGAGCATTAGACAGGAAGTCCACTCCCTATATAACCCCTCCCACTACTGGGAGTATCTCAGTTTTTTTTGCCAGTGTCTAAGGTGTTGGTCACGAGTAAAGATGTGCTGTGCTGAGCTCCACTGGAGCAATCCATGGGGCTAGCTATGCAGCCAGATCCATTCAAAGTGTCTTTTTAGGCCGAATTAAATGGTACCCGGGCCTCGTGGTGGAAGAAATGAGGTTTAGCCTTGTTTATTAGGTTTATAACGTTTCTCTTTCTAGAGAGCTGGAGCCCAGTGCTTTTGTTTTTTTTCAGCCATAAATTTTTTTCTGGCAGAGTGCTATTACGGGTCCAGGAGTGCAGGTCCCTCGATTAAAAGGGGGCCCCAGTTCCTGAAGGTTTTTTAAATGGAGCCCACCGTGAGAGGTGAAGATTGGGTCTGTTGGTTTTACCACAGAAATCCCTGCGGTGGGAAAGGTAAGTGGAGACTTCTAAAGAATTTTAAAAGTTTCTTATAAATTGTGTCCTTTAAAAAGTAAATGTTGTCATGCCTAAAAGTCACCACTGGGGGTTGTACAGAGGATGTTACCTTGTCATGCTTTCTCAGATCATGCTGTGTCAGCAGAAGCTGCAGCTTCCTCCGGCTAGCAGTCACAGGACTCCGGTAAGATGTCGGGGGGGGGATTTTTCTCTAAAAATACCCCCCACCCGGACAAAAGCTCTCCCCCTCTCCCTGAATAGAGGGAGAAGCCAGAACAATCGGTGGATCCTGCTCTGTTCTGCCCCGGCTCTTTACGGTGGTTTGTCACAGTCCTCCTTCTTGCCGCCCTCCCCCCACACACACGCCAATCTCGTCGGATCGGAGGCCCGCCCTCACTTGGGAAAATGCTCTTTTTTGAAAAGAGGAGGGCACGGTGGGAACACGCGTGGCTTAGCACAGCATTGGCGTGCAGCAACATCCAGTGCAGGGGTACTTTTTAAAGGCTCCATGTTTTGCTGACTGCAGCTGTCGGAGAGAGACACAAAAGCTAAAATGAGGCATGTAAGTGGTGACACAGGTATTCCTTTGGCACATTTACTAAAGCATCAGGCTGAGCGTTAATATCAGCAACAGTTGCTGGACTATTTGCTCAAGCAGTGAATACGATTTCTTCTGGTAGTACCTCTGCATTTGTGCATCGGGCTATGGTCAGATGGGGAGGTAGAAACACCCCAAAAAGGGCTCAAGGAGACTGCTTCAAGCTCTAAACAGCCTAAACTCATGGCATCCTCCCCTGAGAGGGGGTGGCTGGTCAGAGTGAGCCATCAGGGCTATCAAATATTGCAACTGTTTTCAACACTGCAGCCCCTGTCTATATCACTGGAGAGGGTTTTTTCCTCAAGCCATAATAGGACTGGCTAGCGGCTTTAATCGTATCCCAGACTGGGATAAAATGCAACAGGTCTCTTTTCAGGACCCTCAAACTGAGGATCTGGGGGCGGGAGAAGATGAATTTCCCTCAGGGGACCATGGGGAGGCTGATGACTTCAGTCTGAAAGATTGATGGTGCAATTTTGCTACTCTTTATTGAGTCGGTTGATATGCCCACTTTTTGTTTGGGTTCACTAAAGCCTTCCCAAGCTGCGTATGCCTTTCCTGTCCTTTCATTGCTGGAAAGGCTTATGCATTCTGAGTGGGATCACCCAGATAAGCATTTTGTTCCTACTATGGAGGAAAAATTCACTAAGAAGTGGGATATACCAGCAATTGTCGCTGCTATTTCCTCTGTAAATGAAAGTTTGACTTGTCCAATAGACAATACTCAAATGCTTAGGGATCCAACGGATAAAAAGTTGGTATTCCTATTATATAAAAAAAATACTTTTTTCTCTGATGACTAGACCTGCGCTAGCAGCAATTGGTGTATATCGCTCATTGAGAGACCGGTTTAAACAGGTGCCCAATGTTATTCCTGATCAGCAGGCCAGGATTTAGCTGAGTTACCAGCAGCATTGTTTGGCAATAGACACCATGAGAGATTCTATTTTTCAAGCTTTGCGCCTTACGCTGGTGCATAGAATCTTGTGGTTGAAAGATTGGCAGGGCCGATCCCAGACGGGGTGCACAGGGTGCAGTGCACCCCAGCGCCAGAGAGGTGGGGGCACTGAAGTGCCAGAGAGCTCCCTTCCCTCCATCTCCTCCTCTTGTTTGTGTCCTGCTGCGGCGCCTCTCCGCTGGTGTTCTCAGAAGAAAGCGCCGCTGTATTCACTGCTCAAGCCGGGCCCCTCCCTCCTTCAGGCAGCCGAAGATGACAAGGGAGGCAGAGCGGCTGGTCTCTGTGTGGAGAGAGACCAGCCGTGCAGTGAGTGATGTCGCGCGGCGGGGGAGCGGAGCGGTCCGTGCTGTGCTGACACATTCTCCTCCTCTCTGTGTCTCTCACTCCTGCTGCCTGTGTACTCTTTTGTTCTCCACCCGGGTGGCTGCACACTGTCCTCGCCTCTCCAGCTGCCGCCCGGGTGTTTTTATGTACTGTACCCTAATGGAGGGGGGGGGTCTGTACTAATGGAGGAGGAGGAGGGCTCTGTCCTGGGGGGTCTGTACTAATAGAGGGGGGCTCTGTCCTGGGGGTCTGTACTAATAGAGGGGGGCTCTGTCCTGGGGGGTCTGTAGTAATGGAGGGGGGCTCTCTCCTGGGGGGGTCTTCTCTAATGTAGGAGGAAGGCTCTGTCCTGGGGGGCTCTGTACTAATAGAGGGGGGCTCTGTCCTGGGGGATCTGTAGTAATGGAGGGGGGGCTCTGTACTAATGTAGGAGGAAGGCTCTGTCCTGGGGGGTCTGTACTAATAGAGGGGGGCTCTGTCCTGGGGGGTCTGTACTAATAGAGGGGGCTCTGTCCTGGGGGGGTCTGTACTAATAGAGGGGGGCTCTGTCCTGGGGAATCTGTAGTAATGGAGGGGGGGCTCTGTCCTGGGGGGGGTCTGTACTAATGTAGGAGGAAGGCTCTGTCCTGGGGGGTCTGTACTAATAGAGGGGGGCTCTCTCCTGGGGGGTCTGTACTAATAGAGGGGGGCTCTGTCCTGGGGGATCTGTAGTAATGGAGGGGGGGCTCTGTCCTAGGGGGGTCTGTAGTAATGGAGGGGGGCTCTGTCCTGGGGGGTCTGTACTAATAGAGGAGGGCTCTGTCCTGGGGGGGTCTGTACTAATGGAGGGGGGTCTGTACCAATGGAGGGGGGGTCCTGCCCTGGCGGGTCTGTACTATTGGAGGAGGAGGGCTCTGTCCTGGGGGGTCTGTACTAATAGAGGGGGGCTCTGTCCTGGAGGGTCTGTACTAATAGAGGGGGGCTCTGTCCTGGGGGGTCTGTACTAATAGAGGGGGGGCTCTGTCCTGGGGGCTCTGTCCTGGGGGGTCTGTACTAATAGAGGGGGGCTCTGTCCTGGGGGTCTGTAGTAATGGAGGGGGGGCTCTGTCCTGGGGGGTCTGTACTATTGGAGGGGGGTCTGTAGTAATGGAGGGGGGCTCTGTCCTAGGGGGTCTGTAATAATGGAGGGGGGCTTCTGTACTAATGGAGGGGGGTCTGTACTAATGGAGGGGGGGTCCTGCCCTGGGGGGTCTGTACTATTGAAGGGGGGTCTGTCCTGGGGGTCTGTAGTAATGGAGGGGGGGCTCTGTCCTGGGGGGGTCTGTACTATTGGAGGGGGGTCTGTCCTGGGGGGTCTGTAGTAATGGAGGGGGGGGGTCTGTCCTGGGGGGTCTGTACTAATGGAGGGGGGTCTGTACTAATGGAGGGGGGTCTGTCCTGGGGGGTCTGTACTAATGGAGGGGGGTCTGTCCTGGGGGGGTCTATACTAATGGAGGGGGGTCCTGTCCTGGGGGTCTGTACTAATGAAGGAGGGGTCTATCCTGGGGGGTCTATACTAATGGAGGGGGGGTCCTGTCCTGGGGGGTTTGTACTAATTGAGGGGGTCTGTACTAACAGAGGGGGGTCTGTACTAATGAAGGAGGGGTCTGTCCTGGGGGGTCTGTACTAGGGTTGTCCCGATACCACTTTTTTTAGGACCGAGTACAAGTACCGATACTTTTTTTTCAAGTACTCGCCGATACCGATTACCGATACTTTTTTTTTTTTTTTTAATGTCACGTGACAGGTTTTTTTTTGCTATTTTTGGGGGGGGGGGTGAACGTTGTATGTGTGTGTGTGTGTGTTTGTTTTGTTTTTTTGTTTTTTTTACAATTTTTTTTATTTTTTACAATAATATTTTTTTATTCTTTATTGGGCTTTGGTGAGATATCAGGGGTCTTAACAGACCTGATATCTCCCCCTTGAGACAGAGAAAGAGACAGAGGATAGAGATTCCCCAGTCCCTTTCTCTGCAGCGTCAGCTGCACTGAGAATGAATGGAGAGAAGACAGCAGCTTCTCTCCATTCATAAACTGACACATCGTAATCACAGGAAATTACAATGTTTCAGTTATGTGAATGGACAGAGTCAGCTGACTCTATCCATACACAAAGGAAGGAGGGGGAGGACGGAGGAACTGAGGGGGAGAACGGAGGGGACAGATAAGGAGAGAGAAATGCAGGAGACAGATAAGGAGAGAGGAACGGAGGGGGACAGATAAGGAGAGAGGAACGAAGGGAGTACGGAGGGGGACAGATAAGGAGAGAGAAATGCAGGGGACAGCGGAGAGGCACAGAGGAAAGGAGGGGGCATGGAGGAGGATGCAGTGACAGTCGGCTGTGAGCGATCATCGCTGTATGTCACTAAAGCTGGTGAAAGCCGCTGGGGGAGAATCTTGTAACTCCTCCACGCGCTGATCACAGCTGTCCTCTAGGTATCGGGGGAAGCATCGGGAGCATTTGCCCAAGTACAAGTACTTGGGCAAATGCTCGGTATCGGTGCCGATACCGATACTAGTATCGGTATCGGGACAACCCTACTCTGTACTAATGGAGGGGGGTCTGTCCTGGGGGGGTCTGTACTAATGGAGGGGGGTCTGTCCTGGGGGGGTCTGTACTAATGGAGGGGGGTCTGTCCTGGGAGGGGTCTGTACTGACGGAGGGGGGCTTTTCCTGGGGGGGTCTGTACTGAGTAAGGTCTGTACTGAGGGAGGGGTTTATACTTAGTGCGGGTTCTGCACTGATGGAGGGGGTCTATACTTAGTGGAGGGGGTTCTGTACTGAGGGGTGACTATAGTTGGTGGAAGGGGGGGTGACCCCAACCCTAGTGATGCCAATGCAGCTGCGGGCTCTTCTTTCCCCTCTCCCTCTCCCCCCTCCCTCTCCCTCTTGCGCACGCTGCTGTACTAATGAGCAGCGCTTGCCAGCACAGCTGCCCACTATGTATCTTCCCCCGCCTTCATATACCCAGGGAAGAAACAGAATAGAAAAAGGAGCAGAGAAGAGGATTGTGGGACATGTAGTCCCGAGGACTGGCAGCCCCACTGTAACACGGAAACTGCAGCCCACACAGCATGCTCAGCTAAATGGGAGAGAGAGAGAGAGCCAGGAGCCCAGGAAAGCTTTCAGGGAAGTACACCAAGGACTCCAGAGGGAGAGGACAGTGCTGAGAGAACACCATCAGAAAGAGAACCCCGCTGCCCTGCGCCACCAGAGGGAAAGCCACACAGCCTAGCGCCATCCCTGGCAGAGAAAGGAATGGAGTCATTGCCGGAATATAGATCTGGGCTCTACCCAGCGGAGTCGCCACGGGCAATTCAGAGTGAGCTGACTCCTGATCAGAGGAACCATTGCTGTATCGCTGGGTCAGGTGAGAGGGCCGATTGGCCATTATCTACTAACGTTCATAGGAAATGCAGTCTCTGATCATCTCTTGTACTATGTCTGCAGTCTCTGATCATCTCTTGTACTATGTCTGCAGTCTCTGATCATCTCCTGTACTGTGTCTGCAGTCTCTGATCATCTCCTGTAGTATGTCTGCAGTCTCTGATCATCTCCTGTAGTATGTCTGCAGTCTCTGATCATCTCCTGTAGTATGTCTGCAGTCTCTGATCATCTCCTGTACTATGTCTGCAGTCTCTGACCATCTCCTGTACTGTGTCTGCAGTGTCTGACCATCTCCTGTACTGTGTCTGCAGTGTCTGACCATCTCCTGTACTGTGTCTGCAGTCTCTGACCATCTCCTGTACTGTGTCTGCAGTCTCTGACCATCTCCTGTACTGTGTCTGCAGTCTCTGACCATCTCCTGTACTGTGTCTGCAGTCTCTGACCATCTCCTGTACTGTGTCTGCAGTCTCTGACCATCTCCTGTACTGTGTCTGCAGTTTCTGACCATCTCCTGTACTGTGTCTGCAGTCTCTGACCATCTCCTGTACTGTGTCTGCAGTCTCTGACCATCTCCTGTACTGTGTCTGCAGTCTCTGATCATCTCCTGTACTATGTCTGCAGTCTCTGATCATCTCCTGTACTGTGTCTGCAGTCTCTGACCATCTTCTGTACTATGTCTGCAGTCTCTGATCATCTCCTGTAGGATGTTTGCAGTCTCTGATCATCTCCTGTACTATGTCTGCAGTCTCTGATCATCTCCTGTAGGATGTCTGCAGTCTCTGACCATCTCCTGTACTGTGTCTGCAGTCTCTGACCATCTCCTGTACTGTGTCTGCAGTCTCTGACCATCTCCTGTACTGTGTCTGCAGTCTCTGATCATCTCCTGTAGGATGTCTGCAGTCTCTGATCATCTTCTGTACTATGTCTGCAGTCTCTGATCATCTCCTGTACTATGTCTGCAGTCTCTGACCATCTTCTGTAATATGTCTGGGGGCTCTTTCTAACAGACTCTCTAACAGAAGCCCTCTCTGTGTGCATCAGAGAGACTCCCCTCCAGGTCTCATTAGTGTACCCTCTTCCTGTATATTCTTTATTAAAAGATCACAGGAGGATCCCAGGGTAACAAAGACTTCTTAGGGGAGCATCTCTGTGTTTGAGTCGTTGCCATAGAAACATTTGTAAAGGGGAGGAGTTGGTAGGATGACCACGCCCATGTGGGGGCGCCAGAAATAAGTACCCTTTTGCTAGTTAGATAGAGGAGCAGGGCTCTGGCAGCCCTCTCCTCTCCGACCTGTCATTTAAACACATAGCCAGTAGAGGAAGTTTTCTGCATAGCTCACTTCCTCTACTGGCTTTTCTGTGTTATCTCTGGGCACTCGGTGCTGCTGCCCTCGAGGCTTGAGCCCTTGTGCACGCTTCTGCTCCCAGCACTGTAAGCTACAGCTGCAGTGATTCTAAAGACAGCTTGTCCCTGCTTGCTGCTGCCTGCTACTGATTGTAGCACAGAGCCGAGGAGCTCTGAAACTCCTCCTCGGCTCTGTGCTACAGCAGGCGGAGCTCTCTGTACTCTGCTGAATTAAAAAAAAAAAAAAAAAGAATCGCCTGCATACCAGAGAGACCGGTGGCTGTCGGAAGAGGTGAGAGATTGCCAAAGCCTGAAGTTGTGCAGAGAGGAGTGCACTGTAAAGGTGTGGTGGAAGGGGGAATATGAGAGCAGAGAGGGGATCTGGGGGTGTGTGTGCAGAGAGGGGATCTGGGGGTGTGTGTGCAGAGAGGGGATCTGGGGGGATTTGTACATGGGGGAGAGCTGGTGGGATGTGTGCAGAGAGGGGATCTGGTGGGGATGTGTGCAGAGAAGGGATAGGGGATCTGGTGGGGATGTGTGCAGAGAGGGGATCTGGTGGGGATGTGTGCAGAGAGGGGATCTGGGGGGGATGTGTGCAGAGAGGGGATCTGGGGGGGATGTGTGCAGAGAGGGGATCTGGGGGGGATGTGTGCAGAGAGGGGATCTGGGGGGGATGTGTGCAGAGAGGGGATCTGGGGGGGATGTGTGCAGAGAGGGGATCTGGGGGGGATGTGTGCAGAGAGGGGATCTGGGGGGGATGTGTGCAGAGAGGGGATCTGGGGGGGATGTGTGCAGAGAGGGGATCTGGGGGGGATGTGTGCAGAGAGGGGATCTGGGGGGGATGTGTGCAGAGAGGGGATCTGGGGGGGATGTGTGCAGAGAGGGGATCTGGGGGGGATGTGTGCAGAGAGGGGATCTGGGGGGGATGTGTGCAGAGAGGGGATCTGGGGGGGATGTGTGCAGAGAGGGGATCTGGGGGGGATGTGTACATGGGGGAGAGCTGGTGGGATGTGTGCAGCGAGGGGATCTGGGGGATTTGTACATGGAGGAGAGCTGGGGGGATTGTACATGGAGAGGAGCTGGGGGATGTGTGCACAGAGGGGATCTGGGGGGGGGGGGTTCTACATTGAGGAGAGCTGGGGGTGTGTGTGCAGAGAGGGTATTTGTAAATGGAGAAGAGCCTGGGGGATGTGTGCAGAGAGGAGAACTAGGAAAGTGTGGATGGGGGGTGGATTTGTGCAGAGAGGGAGAGGAGAACTGGGAAGGGGGAGCTCTGTGCAGAGGGGAGAGCTGCAGAAGGCAGGTTGTGCAAAATGAGAGCTGAGGAGGGTGGGGCAGGTTGTGCAGAGGTAAGAGCCACGGGGGAAGCTGGGGGTGCAGAAGTGAAACATGGGGGGGTGGTAAATGTGAGCTGTGCATTAGGTTGAGCTTTAGATGGGGGTGCAGAGGTGAGTTGTGGACTGGGGGTGTAAGCTGTAGTTGTAGGGGTGCAGAAGTGAGATGTTGGGGGGAGGGGGGGCAAAGGTGAGCTGTGGAAGAGGGGACACGGAGGTAGGATATTTGTGGGAAGGGGGATTTTTGCTTGGGGAAGACCAGGGATGGGGGACGGTAGCGCATGCAGTGTTCAGTGAGCAACAGTATGTAATACATGGCTGTATGTCACAAATTAAAGGCCTCGAGATAGTACTACTGCATGCTGTATTCTGTACAATGGGTTTTGCGTTACATACTCCTGAACCCTGCATTCTGTATGCTGGTCTGTATATTACATAAGTTTTACCACTGCACTCTGTGTGATACCCTCTGTTACATATTCCTGACCCCTGCACTCTGTACACGGGGCTATATGCTGCATATACCTGAGCACAAGGGATGCTTTGGATTGGATGTAAGTACTGTCCTTTTTGTTTTTGTTTTTTTTCTGTGCCTTGTATGATGCTCACCTCTCACCACTGCACAACACACATTCCTGAACCACGTGCCTTTTGTGATATGCAGTTGTAATCCTTAACTTATTACAGTTATTTGATGCCACAGTACTTCTCCCCTATAAACAAGGTGTGGCTGGGAGCGGAGTTTGGGCGTGGTTGGGGGCGGGGAGTTGGGTGGGGAGGGTGAGTTCCTGCACCTATTCTCTGAGAAAAAAAGTCCTGAAGAGGAGTAATCGTGTTTCATTTAAACAAGCTCTTTCTCAAGTGCCAGGAGCATCTGCCTCCAGGCAGTCATGACGGCCTCCACCGTCAAGTTCAAGAGGGGAATTGGAGCCTCCTTATGAGGGGGCGCCCCTGCTCGCTCGAGTGGGAGGAAGACTTCTGCAGTCCTCACCGTTCTCGTAGGAAGAGTGTCGGGAGCCTACGGCCACATAACCCTGAAGTGCCCAATCTCGTCTGATCTCAGAAACTAAGCAGGGTCGGGCCTGGTCAGTACCTGGATAGGGAACCACCTGGGAATACCAGGTGCAGTAGGCTGCAGATGGGTGATTTCCTCAATAACTCTAGGGTACAAACTTGAGTTCTGAAAGTCCCCGTCACCTTGTTTTCTCAGATTACAGAGAAAAAAGTCTCTCTTTCAAGCATTGGACCATGTTTTGTCTCAAAAAATTGATCTTAGTGGTTCCCATGCAAGAGCAGGGATTGGGGTTTTATTTAAACCTTTTCACAGTACCAAAACCAAATGGGTATGTCAGACCCATTCTAGATCTCAAAGATCTAAACTGGTTTCTGAATATCCGCTCTTTTCGCATGGAGTCAATCCGATCAGTGGTTTCCGTCCTAGAAGGTGGAGACCTTCTTGCGTCAATAAACATCAGGGATGCATACCTCCATGTACCTCTATTTCCCGCTTACCAGAAATATCTACGTTTCGCGGTAGAAAATCTTAATTTTGAGTTTGTAGCTTTGCCTTTCGGTCTAGCTACTGCACCTCGAGTATTTACAAAGGTCCTGGCCCTTTATCCAGATTAAGGGCCCAAGGTATAACGATTACAGCTTACCTAGACAATCTGCTCTTGATAGACCAGTCAGTAGCCCGCTTAGACCAAAGTATGATCTACAGTCAACTACCTGGAATACCTAGGTTTGATTCTCAACCTAGAGAAATCCTCCTTAAAAAAAAAAAAGGGTATTCTTGCCCTAGGCAAAGATCAGACCCATAAAGGAACTGATTCAGGTGGTCAAGGCAAAGGAGAATTCTTCTATTCGACTTTGCATGAGGTTGTTGGGAAAAATGGTGGCTTCATTCGAGGCTGTTCCTCATGCTCAGTTTAATTTGAGGCTGCTGCAAAACGGTATCTTTTCAGCTTGGAACAAGAAGATCCAAGCTCTAGATTTCCCAATGTATCTGCCTCCAGGGTGCACTTAAGCCTCAGTTGGTGGTTGATAACCAAGAATCTGTGGAAGGGAACCTGGAAGTTACCTGGAAGATGGTAACAATGACCTTGCCCATCAACATTCTAGAGATCCGGGCAGCGCACTTGGCCCTGAGGGCCTGGACGTTCAGGTTACGGAATTGTCCTGTCAGGATCCAATCCGACAATACCACAGTAGTGGCCTATATCAATCACCAAGGGGGCACGAGAAGTCGTGCAGCCCAGAGAGAGATGAATCATATCTTAACTTGGGCAGAAAACAATGTACCTTGCCTATCGGCAGTCTTTGTTCCGGGAATAGTAAATTGGCAGGCGATCTACTTGAGTCGCCAGCAGTTGTTCCCAGGGGAATGTTCCCTTCACCCCGATATCTTCCTGGCAATGCGCCGAAGATGAGGGATCCCAGACGTAGATCTGTTTGCATCCAGGTTCAACAAGAGAATCAACAACTTTGTGTCAAGAACAAGGGATCCGCCAGCATGCGGAACAGATGCCTTAGTATTCCCGGGGAATCCGTTTTCACTGATTTAAGCTTTTCTTCCTATTCTGCTGCTTCCATGACTGCTTTGCAGGATCAAGCAGGAAGGGAAATCAGTGATTCATGTGGCCCAGAAGATCTTGGTATGTAGAGATCATAAAGATGGCGGTAAGGGACTCATGGACCCTACCACCACGTCTAGACCTTCTTTTACAAGGTCCTACCTTACAAACACTAAATTTAACGGTTTAGCTATTAAGAAACACATTCTGAAGAAGCGTGGGCTGTCAGGTCCTGCTGTGAATCCAGGAAGTATGTCATAGGTAGAATTCTTGACTTGTATAGATAGGGTTAGAAATGAAGCTGGCCTTGCGTACTATCAAAGGTCAGGTTTCGGCCTTATTGGTATTATTTCAACAACCATTTGCTTCGCATTATTTGGTTTGTAGCTTATTCAGGGGGTTACGCGGCTTAATCCTCTGGTTAAGTCACCCCTGAACCCTTGGAACTTGAATTTAGTTCTGTCGGCATTGCTGAAACAGCCTTTTTGAGCTGATACAGCATATTCCCTTGTTTTTTTTTTTGACAAGGAAAAATTAATTTTCTGGTAGCCATATCTTCTGCAAGCAGGGTATCAGAGTTTGCTACTCTTTCTTGTAAAGAGACATATTTGATTATTCACAAGGATAAGGTAGTATTGCATCCTCATCCTAACTTTCTACCGAAGGTAGTGTCTATTCTTTTTATCCGAAACAGGATATTGTTCTACCTTCATTTTTCCCAGAACCCTGTTCTACGGGAGGGAAATTACTACGTTCTCTTGATGTGGTGAGAGCACTCAAGGTCTACTTGAAGGTGACTTGCTCAGATTCGAAAAACGGATGTTTTTTGTTGTGTTGCCTGAAGGTCCTAGAAAAAGCACAGACAGCATCAAAATCTACTATTTCTAAATGGATTTAGCAAGTAACTGTTCAGGCTTATGGTTTAAAGAGGAAGATTCCACCCTCTCAAATCAAAAGCACACTCCACTAGGACTATTAGTGCTTTATGGGAGTGCATCACCAAGCTTCCATGGTTCAAATCTGTAAGCCCTCAACTTGGTCTTCAGTCCATACATTTACCAGATTTTTTCAGGTGAATGTAAAAAGGCATGAGGATATTGCCTTTGGGCGTAATGTGCTGCAGGCAGCAGTTTTACAGGTAAGCTGTTATAAAAATTCTATTTTTCTGCCAAATAAACTTTGAGAGTAGTGTTTTTAGTGTTTTAAAGTATACCCGTGGGAGAGGGATCGGTATCATTTGCATCTTGTATGTTATTTTTGGCAATATACCCATTTAAAAAAAATTAATCCTACCAATCCAAGATGCTATTTTGTTTCATTATAATTTGATATAGTTCAAAAAATGGGTTGTAGTTCGTTTGATATGTTGTCTCAATGGATGGTGTTATCTTTACCCCTAAGTATTTCAACTCTTTTCTACTTGAAATAAAAGGGAACTCATTTTGGATTACCTGTTCCTCCTGCTTTCGTATGTTAATGTAGCACTACCCCCGAAGGGGCTGCTGATAAATGTTCAATAATGCACCCTGCCTCTCAACCCCAAAAACAGTCTCAACTCCTCTGGCACACTTGTATGGTAATATTAGTGTGGGACCCAGCAGCAAAGTGAAGCACAGAAATGATACACTATTCAGTATATTTACTGTAACCTTGGAACCCGTCACGTCACCAGCTGTAATAATACAGTAGATAGAGACTCACACAGGATATCAATTAACCATTCAGAAAGTTTACTGAAATGGAAATGTAAACACAAGGAACAGTGTGATAACTTAAAGGTAATAAATAACATCAGATAACAGTCAATGTATATGCGAAACCGTAGATTCAATGATCACCATAGAGAGTATATGTAGACAGGTGCACAGTGGGACAAGTGTCCAATATCCTCCAAAACCTATATCAAGCACCTTCCTACTGAAACCTCAAAGAACACACACCAGATCTGCAGTATAATGTCATGAACATGCAACAGTACAATGCAATGTATATATCCTGTACTCAAGGGCTCCCCCTAGGTTGCAATGCAATGTTCCAAATGCAAAGTAAACTGCGATGCTTTGTAGAAGATTAATAAAGTTCCTTTGTAGCCCTCCAATGCCGCTTACTGCGATAGCCAGCTATAAATGAGGGTGGTGGCAAGTTTTTTGAGATCACCTTGGTGTGTGTATTGGTCCAGCAACGCACCAGCACCTTTGCAGCCATTGTGCTATTTGCTGGGTGTCTGGTGTGCTCCTGTACCTTAAAGAAGGGATGGGCTGCCCTTCAGTCCACCTGCCCTCATTTATCCATCAGAATGCATGTGCCTCGAATGTGGGGACACTCATATTTTAGTGTTAGGACCACAGATATCAGGGTGCTGTGACGAGGCTCTGTGGCTTACGCATGCGTTTGCAAATGAGTGCGGACTAAACCCCTGTTTTTAACGCATACTGTTAGACAGGTTAATTTGGTTGTCTGCGAGCTGGTGGTAAGTAGGCTTGGAATTTTTTCCTGGGCATTCCCCAGGCCTTGTTTATAATAAAGTTCCTTGTCTTCAGAATCTTTAGCTAGCTTATGTATTGGACTGCAGTATTTGTAAATCCAAACAGGGAAACAAGTAGGAAGCAACTGTAGGATAAGTGATGCGCTGGTAATTGTGTACTTGCAAATATAAGGCACTTATAATACTTCCACCTTGGCAGTGGGTATAGTTCAGTATTGACTTTATAGCACAGAGAAACAAATCCTAAAGTTCCACTGTATGCAGCCTGTGAATAAGTGAGAGCACTTCTGTGGGACTACAAGTCTCACCAGCAGTCTATAGATAACACACTCAGTTAATAATGTACTCTACTGAAATAGGCATGTGCCCTTCTCACCAAGTAGACCCAGACGCTGTGAAGCTCCATCTAGACTCTCCACCTGGTGTCTCAGTCTGATGAAAGATGGCTCCGCCTCGCTGTATCGCTCCTCCGGATAGCTGAGGTGCAGATGGCTTCATATGCTCTGAAGCACAGACCGATCCTCCTGCTCGATCAGCATGGTCATTCACAAGGATCCCTCTGGGGCGGGCGATCCGCTCTCCACAGACCTCCTGCTGTGTGTTGAATGGTGTCCGGAGAGGCCAAAAGCATGCCATGCCTGTCCTATCTGCTTACCCAGCAGGCTGTTCTGTGACTTGGCATTGTGGGTTTGTGAACTCGGCATTGTGGGTCAGTAGTTCTCAGACTGAGTTAAATCCATGAGTCACTTCCTCATTAAACTACATCTCCCACAATGCTTTGTAACACTGCTTCACAGAAACTAAACAAAAGTCTTAATAGCATTAAAAGGACACTAGAGGGAGCCAAACTCTTGCTTAAAGAACATCACATAATTTAGCATGATAACTTGGTCACAAACCCTGCGCTACATGCTCCCCCCACTTGAAATCTTTGGTTCCCAAAGACAGTGAAAATTTGTGACCTGTTACATGCTTTTGCATTCAAGCAATGACACAGAACTGACAGAGGAACCTCCCACCAATTGTCACAAGGAGGTAGACTGTTCTGTACACTTGATACCGACACCATGGTGTCCTGTATAGATGTGCCAGGGGGCGAGATGGGGTTGCCTTTCACCAAATCTGTGGTGAGAAGGTCAGGCTCTCTTGGCAACCCTTGAGGGGTGAAGATAACTTCTTTGGTGCTCTCACCCAACACATCACAGGTCGGTCTCTTAAGAGGATGCTTAACTCTTTGCTTTCTCTGTTCCACTGACTCAGACACAGTAGGCTGCCTAGCCTTCTCTTTCTGTTCAACTACTACTGCCTCCTGCAGATCGGTTTCTTCCACTTCTGTTTTGGATATTTTTTTTATCCACTGTGGGAAAAGGAGACACTTCCCACCCTTCTTCTGGCAGTGAGGGTAGAGGGTCACATCTGGGGACAGCAGGGGCTAACAGCCTCTTCACCAGATCTGTGTTGGTTCCTATAATTAGCGGACTTCCTGTGGACCCTGACAGCCAAGGGCAGACAATGGCCAGTGTCTCAAAGTTCTGGGCTTCAAAGCCCTCAGTGGATCACACGCAACTTGATCTGCAGATATCCATCACAAGGGTAATCTTCTGCTTGAATACCCTGGATCTCTATATCTTCCAACTTTTTCAGGGGCATGTATGACAAATACCTCTTGTAAAAGTCTCTGGTCAGCAGGGTAACCTGGGCACCTGAATCAAGAATGGCTCTGGTATAAATCACTTGAACCAGAACAGGCACTACAGGCAAAGGGCCTACCAACCGAGTAGGAGGCCTGTTGGAAACATCTGGAACAGTAGGTTTGGCGTGACTGGACTCGTGCTTCCTTTAGCTTCCGGCATTGTGGGTACTGTTTCTGGCATCATTTTGGATGCTGATAAGTATTTCTCATTGAAACGGCATAAACTGCAGCTGTCCTCCATTGCTCCCTGACAGATTCAGGGGAAGTTCTTCTTGAAGGTCCAGACCTTTTCTCCATCCTTGGTCACTTCTCTGAGGTCCACGCCAGTCTTCTGTAGCCCTCGGTGGACTAGGACAGACTCGCTGGTAGTGACCTACACCTCCACAGTTTAGACAGACCTCTTGTTTCATTGGCCTCTGGCCAGATGCAGTAGGCGAGTCTGGGGGTACATTCTGCCCCGTGACACCCTTGTCGGACAACCCAGTACATTTTGCTGTCAATTGGTTCATCATCTCCATCATCTGGGATACTTGCATCTTCAGTGCGGCTATCTCAAACATAAGATCCGATGACCCGGTCACCATCTCCATCATCTTGGACATCTCTTTTTTGCATCTGGAGCATCAGCTTTGCCAGTTCAGAATCGGTCCTTGGCAGCTGTTGGATGGGTGGAGACCAAGATATTTTGTCAGCGGTCGCTGTCAGGACACTGGGTTCCTAAAAACACTGTAAGACTGACATTCTTCCTCCCAGGCCTCTCCAGGGAGCTCAATTGCCACGCTCCTTTCTGAGCAGGTGCCTTCTGCTTTGCACCACTGAATCACAGTGATGGAATCCATTCTGATGGCTCATAGGGGTGCCCTCTGGGGGTGTATTGGTGGCAGAGTAGCAGTAGATCCCGGACGAGCCCCCACGTGTAGCACTACCCACGAAGGAGCTGCTGATAAATGTTCAATGCACCCTGCCTCTCAACCCCAAGAATGGTCTCAACCCCTCTGGCACACCTGTATGGTAATATTAGTGTGGGACCCAGCAGTAAAGAGAAGCACAGTAATGACTATTCAGTATATTTACCGTAACCTTGGAATCCGTCTCTTCACCAGCTGTAATAATAGAGACTCACACAGGATATCAATTAACCATTCAGAAAGTTTACTTAAATGGAAATTTAAACACAGGGAACAGTGTGATAACTTAAAGGTAATAAACGGGGGCACTTGCAAGCAGCGCACTAAGATGGCCGCAAGCTAATCTCGCTCCTCCACCACTGACCACATCAGCCGGGATACAGCCGCCTGGAGAGCGTGTCTTCTCAGCTTCAACGAGCTTAACATCCCCTGGAACCCCCGCGGTTTGGATGGGGCGCAGAATGGGCACAGCACGGAGCTCCGCATCGAAGCAAGCCGCACACACGAACTCCACGGCCCCCCCCCCCCCCAGACGTCCCACCTCTGAAATGGAGCCCTCACCCCTGTCACCATCAGGTGAGCTGGATGCATGTTTAGATGCATTGAGCCCAGCAGCCTTATCTCACACGAGCACTGAGAGATGCTGACTTGCTGGCTCATTTTAAAACCATGCTCCAGGGTGAGTTGTCTGCTGCCACCTCAAAGCTGGCTACTCACTTAACAAAAGAGATCCGGGAACTAGGCAGCCGCACAAATGGTTTATAGAGGACAGGATGGATGCTGCAGTCACTGTGATAGATCACCATGAACAGGATCTGCAGGACCTCCGTAAGGAACTGGATGCAGCCCTCCTGAAATTAGAGGATTATAAGAATAGGTCCTGATGGGGGAATCTCCGCCTGCGAGGCCTCCCGGAGACCATTGATGATCTCACCTCCACTGCCATGGCCCTGTTCCAGGAACTGGTCCCAGCCATCCCCATAGAGCGAATGGAGTTTGACCGCATCCATCGGACTCTGGGGCCAAGGAGAGAAGGGGGTCCCCCTCGGGAAATTATTATTAAGTTCACATATTTCCGCACCAAAGAAACCCTCCTTAAGGCAGCACGTGACAATCCTGATTTATGCTTCCAAGGACACAGGCACCAACTCTTCACAGACCTGTTACCCACTACGGTGCAAAAGAGGCAACAGTTGAACTTATACACCTCAGTTCTGATGGAGCCCCATATTAAGTATGCTTGGGGCTTCTCTCATTCACCTACCAAGGGCAGAACCACACTGTTCACACCGTGGAGGGGGCCCAGGCGACCTTCGAGGCACTATGCCTGCTTCCCCCCTCAGATGCCTCCAGCAGCCAGGTGAGGGCCTCGGGCTCCCAGCCTTCCCCCAAGCATCTGGGTCGTGCGTGGGAGTCAGTCAGCAGTCGTAAACGGGCCCCCCTAGCACCCCACCGCCTTCAAGATCCCCTCGCTCTGACCCAAGATGAGGGCTGGAACGGGTGAGCCCACTTGCCTCTCATCTTCTGTGAAGCTGACTTACTGGCTCCCCAAATGTAGTTTGCCCTGTTGGGTGGACGGTTCCTGCTTGACCTACAATGACTGTAAGTGTGTGTGTATATATAGGAAGGCCTGTTTACTAGCCTGAAATTATGGGAGGAGCCCGGAGGGTATTTAACCAGACCATCCACGATGGTCTGTGTCGGTTCCAGTGCGCGGTACCACGTCACCAGGCCGACTTTCGAAAACCATTGCACGTTTGCGAGTTCCTACCCTCGAGTTCCGGCATAGTTGTTCCCCGTTCGCAGTTCCCGAATTTCGGTCGTCACACTCCCTGTCGCAGGTAGGAACTACTATTACCATTTATAGAATCGTATTGTTATGTTACCCATACGGAGTTTACAGAGATAATTCCCTATCTTTCCCCCTACCTCCCTCTTCCCTTCCCCTTTGTCCCCAGCCCCATCCTCTTCCCTCCTCCCCCTTCCTCTGTCCCCATCCTCTCACCTTTCATCTCTTCACCTTCACACCACCTAACACTATATTGCCTTCTGTTTTTCAGTACTTTTTTTTCACTCCATTGGTCACTATACTCAATCCTTTTCACACCTTGCACACTGTAGGTTCACTTCATGTCATCTTTCACATCCTTCACTAGTCACCCACCTTGTCACCTTTTAACTTTCCATTATTACCTCCACGTTTTATGCTTCACTTCCTGTGTGTGGTAATCCAGGTTACTTATTACTTTACAATATTCATCTTATGCCAATTACCCCGTCATCTTGTTAGTTCCCCCAGGTCGCCGTGGGAGATCATCCTCGGGCGGTGGGGCCACGCGCCTGGGGACTGTTGGGACCGGGTAAGCAGATTCGCCTCTGTTCCCCCCTCAAATTTGTATTACCCTGTTGTGAATGTTGATGCTGGAATATAATTTTATTCACTATGTATTTTGGTAAACTCCATTGTATATTTTCTATTTGTCAGGTTCAGACTGTTTAGTCAGAATATAATCATCTCTAGATTCCCTCCTGATGAAGCGGTTTATATCCGCGAAACTAGTCGAGGAACATGATATCTGAGATTTTGTGTTGTACTGTATACCAATGATCCCACTGGTGATATACTTGTACTTTTATTATGTCTTTATTTTATTACCTTTGTTTTGTCCTCTGCATCAATAAAAACTATCATAAATTTTATTTTTATCGTTATATGCTTCATATTATTACCCACTATTATTGTACCGGAATAGTCCAATATGCTTCTGTTTTTGGTCGCCTGACTGGGGATCTGGCTTCTAACCCCTTTGAACATTCTTACTTAGTATACCAGACTGCAAAATACTCGCCCCAGTCCGCCCTGGGGGCTCTGGTTCAGTAGTCTGTGCCGAGCACAGGGGACACCCGTGCTATCGGTTACCTAGCCAGTCACCTCCTGGCTCACCTCGGTTTTCACGCATTCTTTTGAGTTTTCTAAAATCACACTCAACAGTGCTCGTATGCAATCGACTGTCCCTATGCCTGTCGCTCCTTCTCCTATCCTTAAACTTCCGTCTCAGCTACCTAAAAAAAAAAAATAAAAAAAAAAATCTATCCCCCTCCCCTCCTTTCAAACTTGTCTTAAATTTGTCTCCTTTCAAACTTGTCGCAGGCCGACAGCGAGGACTTTGCCTCCACCCCATCTACACCCAGGGCAGTCTCAGCAAACAATGACTTACAGTCCCTTAGAGCTTGGACCATCCCCAAGCTTACAGCTGAACTACGGCGCAGGGGTATTCCCTACCCTGCGACTGCTAGGAAAGCCGAGCTCTTTAGGTTGCTGTCAACTCCGCCAGCGGCAGCCCAACCAGGCACCCAGGCGTCATTACAGTCAATCTCGTCAACAATCACTCAGCTGCACTCCTTGGTGACCACACTGTCGGCAACAGTCACCGACGTCCAGACAAGAGTTGGGAACCCTGGAGGTACACCAAACTGCACCCTCACCATCTACAGTAACCAACGTCACTCCCATGCCTCTCCTTACAGGTACGCCCGACATCTGTACCTACGTCTTCCCTGCACATTTCGTCCCAGCAGGCATCAGGAAGGACATTACGGACGGGAAGGACGTCAACTTGGCATCCCTCCTCATCGCAGTACATGACCCGGCTGAAAATAAGTCCTATTCATGGGGAGATGTTTCCGTCGTCCTGAAAGCCAAAGACTATAGGCTTACCCGCAAACTTAAGATTGCGGAGTTTGTGCTAGCATTTGGCATGTTCAGAGATGTGCTATGCACGGTCAACCCCAACAGGAGGGAGGAGCTGGATCTATACTTACACGCAGTAGTGAATCTAGGTTATAAATATGGGGGATGCGCGTTTTATGACTATCGCAGGTCATTTTCAGCGAAAGCAGCAGCCAGACTTTCCCAGTTCCAGGCAACTACCAACTGGAGTATCATCGATACAGAGCTGTTCTGTCGCCATTTCGCTGGCCTACGTTCCCCACTCTGTACTACCTGCCAGTCGTCCACCCATACGGCCAACTGGTGCTCTGAGTCAGGTGGCAGATGCCCCCCATCCTTCCCTCCTTCTCCAGTGCCGCTCACAACTCAATGGCATTTACTCACCAGGGCCAGGCAGACAGATTAGGACGACCCGTCAAAACACTAGGAGGAGCAACCATATGCAATAACCTCAACTCTGGGAAGTGTAACTTCCCCCACTGTAAACTCCTTCATGTCTGCCTCACATGCCACAAAGCTCCCCCCAGGTACGCCTGCGAGGTGAAACAGCTTAAATCCGCGTGACTAAGCCAAGTGCACGTCGGATGGCTCGGGTTCTATCTCTCCTCACACCCAACACCTTCACTGGCAGCCTTCCTCATCCAGGGGTTCATAACAGGCTTTCATACCGGAATTATCACACTCCCCGACACAACTCACGAGTGTAAAAACCTGCCATCACCACCCTGCTGCAGACAGAACTAGACAGGGGATATGTAATCGGTCCCTTTACTTAATCACCTTTCTCTGTATGGAGAGTCAGCCCTATCGGGCTTGTGAAGGGCAAGTTTTCTAATAAACTCCGTTTAGTTTATGATTTGTCCGCGCCTCATTGTTCCCATATACCCAGTTTAAATACTCATCTGTAGACTCAGCTATTCAGTCTATCATTCTTGCAGGAGTAGGCGCCTGGTTGTCTAAAGCAGACATCTCGGACGCATTCAAGTTGTTGCCAATTGACCCGTGCCTATGGCGATGGCACGGAATCAAATGGAAAGGTCTATACTATTTTGCCACTAAATTTAACTTTTGGCTCCAAAAGCAGCCCGTGGCTATTTGACACTTTTGCGCAGTCCCTTACCTGGATTCTCTCACAACACGCGTCCTGTCAGAAAGTGATTCACTACCTAGATGACTTCCTACTCATAGAGAAACCTAACGAGCCCCCAGTTGATCTAAACAGCCTAAAAATAATTTTCCACAATCTTAACGTGCCTTTAGCAGATAAGAAGGTGGAAGGCCCAGCACAGATCGTCACCTTCTTGGGTATCATACTCAACACTCGCACCATGCAGGCTAGCCTACCTCCGGACAAATTGACCCGCATCAGGACAGTCATCCACACGTTTACTAATACTCAAGGATGCACGAAGAAGCAACTACAATCCCTCCTGGGCATGCTTAACTTTGCCATAAGGATCATCCCTCAAGGGCAATCCTTCGTCTCACGCCTCCTGGTGTTCCTTTCCCAGGTACAAGACCCCGACCAAATACTTAAACTAGACGGGGCAGCCTTAGCTGACCTGGCCATGTGGGACGAATTTCTAACAAATTGGAACGGCATTTCGATGTTTATTCCATCAGCGTCTCCCACTTCACCGCAGATAGTCACGGACGCCGCAGCCTCCACAGGCTTTGCGGCTATTTTTGGCCATCACTGGTTCGCAGCACCATGGCCGCCAGAAATACTCTCGCTCCCGGGGTTCAGTCAATCCTCCTCGCTGTTTGAGATCTACCCCATCGTTGCAGCAGCCCAAGTCTGGGGCAACAGCTGGGTAGGACAAACAGTGACATTTTCCACAGATAATCAAGCAACAGCCCGCATTATAAATAAAGGTCGGCCCAAGTCCTCGGTCATCATGTCCTTCCTACACAGGCTGGTGAAACTCTCACTACAGCACCAATTTAATGTCCTTTGTGTCCACATCCCCGGCAAATGTAACACTTCGGCCGACGCGCTATCTCGTCTTAACTTTGCAACGTTCTTTTCTCAGGAACCTGGAGCCGACCCGACTATGTTTTCTATCCCACATTGGTCACAGCTAACCCTGGATTGAAGCGACATCTTCATGACGCCACTAGTCTGATTTAACCAGTCACTATCTCACAATACCCTGAAAGCTTACCACACTGCCTGGAAGATCTATCACAGGTTTCTAGCTGCTAACCGCGGGGCAATACCAGGAGATCTCCATCACATCCTGGCCTTCATATCGTACTGCCACACTCAGCTGGCGCTATCCCACAATACCATTAGACTGTATCTAGCCAGCATCTCACCTCTCTACAAGATCCTACCAAACCATCCTTATTCGCTACCCATGTGGTCAAGGCCATCCTGCGAGTTATCAGCACGCAAAAGCCCCAAGTCAGCGCTAAACGCTTACCGGTCACCAGTGCCATGTTTCGTGACATGTCCACTATCCTTTCACGTTCCCCTTTTGGCTTATTGCCCAGCTTGGTCATCTAAGCAGCCATTTACCTGGCATTTTACGGCTTCCTACGACCCAGCGAATTCACAGTCAGCAGCCCCAGTCATAGGACCTTACACAGACACCACCTCACGCGTCACCACAGTCATTTCACAATACACCTCAAGGTATCCAAAACATAACAGTCCGGTCCAGGGGTTGACATCAAGCTCTTCAGAACGCACAATGCCTGGTGCCCCGTAGCCATCCTAGATCAGCTATTAGCCCACCTATCTGATCCTTCGCAGGACAGCCCATTGCTACCATTCCCGGTCAGCCCGCTTAGTACCAACCAGTTCACTAATCACGTCAGGATCCTTCTGCGCAACTTAGGCCTTGACCCCAACCGTTATTATGGACATTCGTTCCGCATTGGAGCTGCATCAGCAGCCTCACGAAACGGGGTCCCGGACTACGTGATCAAGAAAATGGGTAGGTGGAAATCCACCTGCTTTGCCCGCTACATTCCCAATCCACAAGCAGAAATGTCACAAGCCTTTGTCAAGCTTGCCCTGTAGTATGTCCATAAACTCAAATAAATCATTACCTCCCTAACCAAGTCTTTTTGCGCCCTTCTCTGGCATACCGCCCAGCAGAGCTGGGTTTTCCATACAGCAGGCCAGGGCACACTTCAGGTCTATTTTATGTTGTTAGTCTTGTGACGTGTTTATGTGCTTCATATCTGTCAGGACGGAGGGCTCCGACCATAAATATATATAATATTTTTTTTTTTTAAGGCGCTAAGGTCCAGCTCAGCAGGTCCACCTATATTTTCCTCTGTTGGCCTGTTGCCTGACCAATGGACTGGCCCTCCCAGGACCAATGTTTTCACTCAGGTCCTCCCTGATGAATCTAGGGTCTCGTTTTGGGACTTAGTGCTATATTTTGCCCTGGCTCCGGACGCCTGGGAGGTTGGATGGAGGCCTGAGCCAAGAACTATCATATGCACTATTTTTACTCTTGCATATATTAGTTAGCTGAAAGACCTGCTGTTCTTCGCACTTCCTCTAATTCTTCCCCCCTTTCCCTTCCCTCCCCTTTTCCCTTTCCTCCCCCCCTCCTCCTCCTCCTCCTCCTCCTCCTCCTCCTCCTCCTCCTCCTCCTCCTCCTCCTCCTCCTCCTCCATTCCCTTCTCTGCCCTCTCCTCCCCTTCCTCTCCCCCCCCCCCTTTTTTTTTTTTCCCTTTCTCCCATTCCAGTTATATTTTTTCCTTTTGGATATCAGCACTAAGCCTATGTCAGTGGTCTTCCAGTGGGATTATTGCCCTGTGCCCTAATGGGCCCGCACCCCCTGTTGGGGACAGTTTAGGCCACGGTAGACTCTGTGGCACCCAGGAGTGGGAACCTCGGCTGGGGACCACTGCTAATGGCCTCCCTCGGGCGTTCCTGGTTTAGGGACGCCTGACCGGAGAGGTTAATCTATGTTGCATTGATTTTATGTTTACTTTAACATAGTTCCTGAATTTTTAGGTGTGCTTTTATTCATTTATATTGTTGTCGTTTTGGTTTTCATAGCCCCCTCTCCAGGGGCGGTTATAATTCATACAATCTAAAAGCCATGTGGTTGGTGGCAGAGCCACCCCCCGAGTATCCTATAGTTAGGATGCGATGTCCACCCAGTATGGCGATTTATGTGTACTAAATACCATGATTTTCTCGTATCTCTCTTCACTCTCTTTCTCTCCCCCTTTCTTTCTTTCTCGACTCGGACGGCCTCATCAGGAGATCAGAGTAGGTATACGGCCCGGGTAATTTTTTATGATTATATGATTTTTGTCTCTCCCCTAAGATCGCTCAAAATGCGTTGAAACTATTCTCACAAAATTGGAAGAAACAAAAAGGTGTCCCCAAAGGATATTATGGGCAGAAGACCAGTAGAGGATAGTATAAAGTGAGGATACCAGATGTATAAAATTTAACAAATTTTATTCAAAATACAATAGAAGATATACAAAGTTACGAAAATAGCTTTAAAAACTTTTGAAAAGAGCATGATTTATTAATGCAAATGATGTACATAGCTAATGAATGCTACAGACAGCGCTGGGAAGCGCAGTTATTACATAACCAACCACCCTACATGTTTCGGAAAAGGTCACAGAAAAAATAAATTTCTATGGAAAATGTACTTCCTTCTTCAGGGGTTTAGGTAGGTTGTAATGTTGCATTTCTATCAAAGAAAATAAGAGAGTATAAGTATATCTGGATAAAGGTACCCCATCATTACAAGTTTACAATTTATTCATATATTAACATAAAGTTGTGAGATGGCAAGATACAGTCAAAGAAAAGTAATTACATACTCACAGATCAAAAAATGCTCTCTTAGTGGCAGGAAAGTTACACAGCACATGTGCAGGCAGATTGGGTCCCACACCCAAACGATGCTACAAGACTTATCTCACAGTATAAATTAAATGACATGCTTTCATTCAATGGGGAGAGCAAACAGACCAAAAAACGCCTAGTCATGAGGGAGGGAAAGGCAGCCTTGAAAGAGCTAGGTATCAATGGGATTGAAGCTGCAGGGAGAGCTATAGCAACAAGGATATGTCAAAGGGCATAGGAAACAAAAAGAATGCTGTCTGTATTCTAACCTTGCCTTTAGATCAATCCCAGTGTGTCCATGTCAGATGTCTCAGCTGTGTAACGCTGATCTGGCAAGTATGTTGGGTGTTTTAAATATCCCTCCTGGGGGAGTGGTGGCTCAAAAGCAGCCAATCAGTAGATTAAGAAAGGTGGAGTCCAAATGACAGGTCCTAAAACACAGCTGCAAAAATCATTGCTGCTGTGTATGTAAGCTTTCCACTAGAGTCTCCTCAGTCTATGCAAGGTCCAGCGCCGCCGCGTCATAGGGCGCGGCGACGTCAGAGGTCGACCAAGACTGCTGACACCGAAGGTAGGCAGCAGCTGAAGGCGAAGGATGAAAAAAACACTACTGCCCATGCACGAGGTCAAAAAAGGACATGGCGCATGCGCTAGGCTGCCGCCTTAAAAGAAGCCCCCGCTCCTGCAAAAGAGACGGATCGGAGGCCCCCTGGTGCCAGGGAACGCCGACGAGCCACAGCATCAATGGGGGGAGAGAAAGAGGGGGGGGGGGGGGTGGGTTTTCAAACAAAAAAAAAATTGAAAAAGATGTATATAAAAAAATACTAAACAGAACATCATTTACAAAAATAACCGACTAACATCGGTTGTTGTATGAGAGTATCCTTGTTTGCCCATTTGTCATTGTTAATGATGGAAAAAGCAATAGTGAGTTATGGTAATACACTACTCTTAAATATTGGACTCTTGTATTGGGGATGGTAACCCGATCCACCTAAAATCAGGAAAATCTGCTGCGCCAACCAAACAAAATCAAGCCGCTAACACCAACAATTAGACTGATTGCATTAAATAATAAAGAATAAAAAAGTGTAGCGCTATAGTGCATGAAAAATGTATCATATACAATGCCTATGTGCATATCAAACGTTGGGGTCTATCAAACCCTACATGTGAATTTACTGGTGATAGCCTCTATAAGAATAGAATAGCTTAAATGGTGATGTCACCGTGTATTGTGAGCAACTCAACAAGTGAACCTAATAATAGTGACCTGTTTACAAGTAAATTGGAAAAAAATATATGTCTATTGGTATCAGCATATACTGGAAAAAATGTTGTGAACCGTGTGCACACAATCAATAAAATCATCGACCATCAAATCCAAAAGCCCAAGTATGTGTATTACAACATGACATAAGGTGGGGATAGATGGTAAGTCCCTGGGGTATTCAACAGTTCATTCAATTTGGTAAAGGAATCCTGGGTGGATGTAGATATCACAATAACATCAATTCCTATCTTCAAAATAGGCTTTTCCAACTCTTGACCAGGTAAAGAAAATAATGTAAAATGCCCTTACCAGACGTGGTGGACTCACAGGCCGTTGGCGGTGAGTCGTATGGGCTTGCACCGTTTGGATACGGTAGGGTAACTGTTGTCCTTGGTCTCTGGCCAGGGAGTCTTAGAACGGTTCTCAATCCGAAACGATGTCCTGGATTCCTCCTCCAGCGAGCGTTGGTATCTCACGCAATCAGGAAAAGTGGATAAGGAGAAAAAAGGCTCCACATAGTGTGAATTCCGGATTACCAGGAAATTTTATTGTATCAAAAAAAGAAATTTCCAGTAAAGGTTAAGGTAAAAATAAAACTCTTAAAAATGACAAAGGTATAATAAGCGCAGTATCAGATGATAAAATGGCGTCATACACCCGACGCGTTTCGTCTTCAAAAGACATCAACTGGGGTAAAGTTGCCCTTTCATCTGCTGCGCTATTTATATAAAAAAGTTAAAATTTACACCGGGGACACCTGTGCGGCATAACTTCCGGGATTCTCGTCATGTGAGAGTCAGCTGACAGTCAGCTGACTATCCTTCCGACCTATCTAAAGATAGGGGATGTCAATCCAACCTATCAGAGAAAAGGGAGTAATTATAGAACCAAGCCTCGGCCTGGTCTTTGTATTCAGCCAATCCTGGTTGGGTTTTATGGACATGTGACGAATGTGTCAGAGCGTCTCTGCGCTGGGACGTAGGACGCACATCACTTCTCCACAATGATTACAGCGTCATCACGTATTTGCGCGATGACGCGAGGGGGGGCGTGCCTCCTCATTGTCTGGGGAGTATATCCATAAAGCTTACGTTTCATCGCGCAAGCGCACCAGCGCGAAAGCGAAGGATCCTCCCCGTTCAGTGTGTCTAAGCAAGTTGATACGAACAAGTATCTAATGAGAACTTAACCCTTACCACTCTGGTCGCTCACCTTTTTCCTTGTGTTCAACAGGGCCACCGGATCATAACCCGGTTAGCCAACAACACAAGGAAGCTGTGATCATTGAGACACATAAGTGGTATGTAGACATACACTGTCCAATCATTGAAGGTAGATTCTCCTATACCCAAAGAGCTAAAGTGGTCATGTCGCACAGATTCCCCTATGTTTACACATAACACTTATAAAACCCTATTGGGGATGATTCACAAGGGGCAGCCAAAGAGGGCATAATTAAAGTGCTTTATACACTAAGATAACAATATGGAAATAAAAATAGAATAAAAATGAATGTAAAATAGATAAAAATAAAAATAACCATCTAATTTCTATACATATCTCCAAAGGGAGACACATGTATCTCTCATGTCCTACAACCCCGGGATATGTATACATGAGAAACGTGTAGCAAAAATTATCAAAATATATAAAATTAAAAAATAGAAAATAGAAAGGATGATTTCCAACATTTAAAGAGATGACACTCTTTGCATGTGGAATATATGACTATGAGAAAGATATCCCATATGTGACCATTGGAGGGATATCTCACAGGGAATATCTATTCACAAATATATGTGAAGAGGTATATCAAGAAACTGTGTATCAAAAAGGAAAGTGTAAAACGTGTGGAGAAGAGTCCATGAATGTCAACTTGATGTGGGTTGGACATGCATGGATAAATAGAAGGGGCCAATCTAGGACATCAAGACTGGTTAATGAACGCGTTAATGTCCCATTCTATATTCAAACCATGGGGCACATAGCATTTAATCTGATGTATCCACCATGTTTCGAGTCTAGAGACTCCCCTTAAACTAGATTCTCCTCTCCAGTGTGGTACAAATCTATCTATGACCTGAAAACTGGTCCCTGCTGGATTGCGATCGTGGTGTAAAGCATAGTGTTTGGAAACGCTATGGTTTGTTTTACCTTTTTTAATTGCTGTGATGTGTTCTTTTACTCTGATGGTAAAATTGCGTTTTGTCCGGCCAATATATTGTCTATTGTACGGACAAGTGATGAGATATACAATGTATTTAGTTTTGCATGTAGCGAACTCCTTCATCCTATATTCCTTCCCTGTAACTGTGGACTTGAATGTTTCCATTTTACGTGCTGTGCAGTCATTCCATTTGCAAACTGTGCATCTCCGACAAGGATAAAACCCTTTCATGTTATGAAAAAAAGCAATTTTCTCTGGGGGATCGATCACATTGGGTGCGATTTGTCCCTTAATTGATGGAGCACCCCTAAATATAGTAGCTGCCTGTTCTGGTAGTACCGGGCCTAAGATGGTATCACTTTTTAATATTCTCCAGTGTTTTCTAATGATGTCCTTAACTTGTTTATGTTGGGTAGAAAAACTTGTTAAAAAGGACCATTTGTGTTTAAGATCTGCATTATTCTTTGGTCTTTCCGGTTGTATCTTCAACAAAGAGGCACGATCTATTAGGGCCACTTGGCGAATCTCATTAATGATAGTGGAACTATCATACCCCTTTTCACAAAACCTTGATTTTAAAATCTCGGCTTGTTGGAAATAATCGGAAAGATGGGAACAATTTCTCCTTATTCTCATCAGCTGGCTTTTAGGGATGGATTTTAGCCATGTCTCATGATGGCAGCTGTCCGTCGGAATATAGCCATTACGGTCTGTGGTCTTAAAATGGGTTTTTGTATCAAGATGGCCATTGTTGTGTGTAATTTCCAAATCCAAGAAATGGATCCTAGACCGGCTAGCCTCATGAGTCAGGGAAATCCCCCTTCGGTTATCATTCAGAGTCGTTATGAATGAGTCCAAAGAGTCTTCGCCACCCCTCCATAGGAGGAGGATGTCGTCTATGTACCTCACCCACAGAACCAGTTCTGGGGGACTGAGGGCATAGACGACATCCTCCTCCCACTTGGCCATAAAAATATTCGCCAGGCTGGGGGCAAATTTGAAATCCCTCTGTGAAAAGAAGGATCTTATTATCCGTTCCGCGGATAAAGGGGGGGGGGTAGTGATCCTTGACAAAGGTGACTACCACAGTGAGATGACCAGAATTCTTAGTGATTCTGAGACGTATCGTCGTCTTCCTAATAATCCAACTTCAGAATATAAAAAAACCCTAACCAATTTGGTTAATACTGGTTCACAACTGGGGATTCTAAATAGAAAGGAAAAACATTTTTTGATACCGGTGGCACCACGCATTCCTATAATGTACTATCTGCCAAAGGTACATAAAAATGCCACACATCCACCAGGACGCCCGATCATCAGCGGCATTAATTCTTTGACCTCTCGGATAGGGAGATACATCGATTTCTTCCTTCAACCGATAGTCCAAAGTGTTCCCTCATATTTGAAAGACACAAGAGATATCATAATCAAACTGGAGCAAATTAAGGATACTAATAATCTAATACTTGTCACTGCGGACGTGACGTCCTTATATACATGTATACCCCATGCTCAAGGTCTTGAAGCGGTAGAATTGTTCCTTTCGAGAGACAGGAACATCCCTGGAATACAAAAAAAATTCATTATGGACCTATTGAGATTCGCCACAGGCGCTAACTATTTCTGGTATAATGACCAGTTTTACCTACAGACCAAAGGTGTAGCTATGGGGGCCAAATTTGCCCCCAGCCTGGCGAATATTTTTATGGCCAAGTGGGAGGAGGATGTCGTCTATGCCCTCAGTCCCCCAGAACTGGTTCTGTGGGTGAGGTACATAGACGACATCCTCCTCCTATGGAGGGGTGGCGAAGACTCTTTGGACTCATTCATAACGACTCTGAATGATAACCGAAGGGGGATTTCCCTGACTCATGAGGCTAGCCGGTCTAGGATCCATTTCTTGGATTTGGAAATTACACACAACAATGGCCATCTTGATACAAAAACCCATTTTAAGACCACAGACCGTAATGGCTATATTCCGACGGACAGCTGCCATCATGAGACATGGCTAAAATCCATCCCTAAAAGCCAGCTGATGAGAATAAGGAGAAATTGTTCCCATCTTTCCGATTATTTCCAACAAGCCGAGATTTTAAAATCAAGGTTTTGTGAAAAGGGGTATGATAGTTCCACTATCATTAATGAGATTCGCCAAGTGGCCCTAATAGATCGTGCCTCTTTGTTGAAGATACAACCGGAAAGACCAAAGAATAATGCAGATCTTAAACACAAATGGTCCTTTTTAACAAGTTTTTCTACCCAACATAAACAAGTTAAGGACATCATTAGAAAACACTGGAGAATATTAAAAAGTGATACCATCTTAGGCCCGGTACTACCAGAACAGGCAGCTACTATATTTAGGGGTGCTCCATCAATTAAGGGACAAATCGCACCCAATGTGATCGATCCCCCAGAGAAAATTGCTTTTTTTCATAACATGAAAGGGTTTTATCCTTGTCGGAGATGCACAGTTTGCAAATGGAATGACTGCACAGCACGTAAAATGGAAACATTCAAGTCCACAGTTACAGGGAAGGAATATAGGATGAAGGAGTTCGCTACATGCAAAACTAAATACATTGTATATCTCATCACTTGTCCGTGCAATAGACAATATATTGGCCGGACAAAACGCAATTTTACCATCAGAGTAAAAGAACACATCACAGCAATTAAAAAAGGTAAAACAAACCATAGCGTTTCCAAACACTATGCTTTACACCACGATCGCAATCCAGCAGGGACCAGTTTTCAGGTCATAGATAGATTTGTACCACACTGGAGAGGAGAATCTAGTTTAAGGGGAGTCTCTAGACTCGAAACATGGTGGATACATCAGATTAAATGCTATGTGCCCCATGGTTTGAATATAGAATGGGACATTAACGCGTTCATTAACCAGTCTTGATGTCCTAGATTGGCCCCTTCTATTTATCCATGCATGTCCAACCCACATCAAGTTGACATTCATGGACTCTTCTCCACACGTTTTACACTTTCCTTTTTGATACACAGTTTCTTGATATACCTCTTCACATATATTTGTGAATAGATATTCCCTGTGAGATATCCCTCCAATGGTCACATATGGGATATCTTTCTCATAGTCATATATTCCACATGCAAAGAGTGTCATCTCTTTAAATGTTGGAAATCATCCTTTCTATTTTCTATTTTTTAATTTTATATATTTTGATAATTTTTGCTACACGTTTCTCATGTATACATATCCCGGGGTTGTAGGACATGAGAGATACATGTGTCTCCCTTTGGAGATATGTATAGAAATTAGATGGTTATTTTTATTTTTATCTATTTTACATTCATTTTTATTCTATTTTTATTTCCATATTGTTATCTTAGTGTATAAAGCACTTTAATTATGCCCTCTTTGGCTGCCCCTTGTGAATCATCCCCAATAGGGTTTTATAAGTGTTATGTGTAAACATAGGGGAATCTGTGCGACATGACCACTTTAGCTCTTTGGGTATAGGAGAATCTACCTTCAATGATTGGACAGTGTATGTCTACATACCACTTATGTGTCTCAATGATCACAGCTTCCTTGTGTTGTTGGCTAACCGGGTTATGATCCGGTGGCCCTGTTGAACACAAGGAAAAAGGTGAGCGACCAGAGTGGTAAGGGTTAAGTTCTCATTAGATACTTGTTCGTATCAACTTGCTTAGACACACTGAACGGGGAGGATCCTTCGCTTTCGCGCTGGTGCGCTTGCGCGATGAAACGTAAGCTTTATGGATATACTCCCCAGACAATGAGGAGGCACGCCCCCCCTCGCGTCATCGCGCAAATACGTGATGACGCTGTAATCATTGTGGAGAAGTGATGTGCGTCCTACGTCCCAGCGCAGAGACGCTCTGACACATTCGTCACATGTCCATAAAACCCAACCAGGATTGGCTGAATACAAAGACCAGGCCGAGGCTTGGTTCTATAATTACTCCCTTTTCTCTGATAGGTTGGATTGACATCCCCTATCTTTAGATAGGTCGGAAGGATAGTCAGCTGACTGTCAGCTGACTCTCACATGACGAGAATCCCGGAAGTTATGCCGCACAGGTGTCCCCGGTGTAAATTTTAACTTTTTTATATAAATAGCGCAGCAGATGAAAGGGCAACTTTACCCCAGTTGATGTCTTTTGAAGACGAAACGCGTCGGGTGTATGACGCCATTTTATCATCTGATACTGCGCTTATTATACCTTTGTCATTTTTAAGAGTTTTATTTTTACCTTAACCTTTACTGGAAATTTCTTTTTTTGATACAATAAAATTTCCTGGTAATCCGGAATTCACACTATGTGGAGCCTTTTTTCTCCTTATCCACTTTTCCTGATTGCGTGAGATACCAACGCTCGCTGGAGGAGGAATCCAGGACATCGTTTCGGATTGAGAACCGTTCTAAGACTCCCTGGCCAGAGACCAAGGACAACAGTTACCCTACCGTATCCAAACGGTGCAAGCCCATACGACTCACCGCCAACGGCCTGTGAGTCCACCACGTCTGGTAAGGGCATTTTACATCATTTTCTTTACCTGGTCAAGAGTTGGAAAAGCCTATTTTGAAGATAGGAATTGATGTTATTGTGATATCTACATCCACCCAGGATTCCTTTACCAAATTGAATGAACTGTTGAATACCCCAGGGACTTACCATCTATCCCCACCTTATGTCATGTTGTAATACACATACTTGGGCTTTTGGATTTGATGGTCGATGATTTTATTGATTGTGTGCACACGGTTCACAACATTTTTTCCAGTATATGCTGATACCAATAGACATATATTTTTTTCCAATTTACTTGTAAACAGGTCACTATTATTAGGTTCACTTGTTGAGTTGCTCACAATACACGGTGACATCACCATTTAAGCTATTCTATTCTTATAGAGGCTATCACCAGTAAATTCACATGTAGGGTTTGATAGACCCCAACGTTTGATATGCACATAGGCATTGTATATGATACATTTTTCATGCACTATAGCGCTACACTTTTTTATTCTTTAACCCGATCCACCTGCATTGGTGTTACAATTGGATAGTGTACTAAAAAACCTGCAAGAAATCACAAAGAGGCATGAGTGCATTTTTAACATATCTAGCAAATGTCATTGAAAACAGTTTCAGAAAAATGTCTAGATGAATTTAATATAAGTTGACAGCTTACATATTTGGTTTAAAAGGATCCAAAATCAATCAAAGCACAACAAGAATATGAAAAGGAGGGGGAGAAACAGGATTGAAAGAAGAGGAAAATAGAATAGAATAGAGGTGAAAATGAAAAAAAGATGAAGAAGCAAGAGGACATCATTAAGAATGAAAGAGTCCAAAGACTCATAAATCTTTATCAAAATTTTCCAGTTACAAAGCCCGCTAAAAAAGGTTTGAGATTGAAGGCTTCGTTCAAGCCTGGTGGTGAGGTGGCATTTAGATTTGAGATCCACCGAAGCTCACGCTGTAGGAGATATTTGTCATAATCTCCACCTCGTGGGCTTGGGTGCAAACGATCGAGAACCAGAACTGATATGGTGGGACAGATACCATTATGAGTTTGAGCAACATGTCTGCCCAATGGCAGGTCAGGATTCGTAGTTTCCATAGCTCTAATGTGGCGGTATAGTCTTTGCCACAATTTTTGCACTGTTTTGCCTACATAAAAGCAGTTACAGTTGCATAAAATTAAATAGACCACTCCTGTTGTCTGGCAATTAGAGTAATGCTTTGGTTTAAATGGCATGCCATTGGGCAGATAAATGTTTTTTCTGGTATTCATGTACTTGCAGTAGGAATATGACCCACATGTGAAAGTGCCCACTATCTTGCAGGGATCCCCTCTCACTGAACCATCTCACAAAATATCCATGGGTTTAACTCTCCCATCAAACGATCAAAGGTCTTCCACGACTTAAATCACAATCTATAGATATAGTCTGTCTGCAGGAAACCAGATTCTCCCAATCCTCATCTCCCAGGTATTTGTCCTCCCATTATCCAGTGTTTTACACTGCCTCTGCCTCTGAGAAACACAGAGGGGTGCTGATGGCGTTCCGACGTAATCTCCCATTCAATTGCTCTACAGAGATAGCGCACCCTACGGGTAGATATCTGCTCTTGCAAGGCACCCCGTGGGATCAAGAGGTCACCTTGGTGGGTTATTATGCCCCTAATACATTTCAGCAGAGGTTTTTCTCACACTTGCTTCAAGTAGTTACCAAACACCAGAAGGGCCTGCTAATTATGATGGGAGACTCAAACTCTGTCTTCAAATTTTCTCTAGACAGACGTAACTCCAAGGAAGTACCTCCATCCCACGATACCTCTCAAGAACAAGCACTGTGCACCCTCTTCCAATCTTATGGCCTAGCGGACGTGTGGCGCGCAGGGGCGGATCCAGAGCCTAGTCTCGGGAGGGGCACTGCCAGAAAATATGTTTTTTTTTTGGGGTAAATTTATCAGGGAAATGGCTGGTGTTAGCGCTTCAATCATCATGGCACCATGGTTTTTATGGTGTCAGGATGATTGAAGCGCATTATTACTATAATTACATTGTTATAAAAAATGAAATGGTTGAACTCACCATAATGCAGAATCAGTGGGAGCCCCGAGCGTGTCACTGGCCACTGTCACCTGCCACACATTGCGGATTGTCACTTGCCACGTCCCTTGCCACATGTTGCAGATTGTCACTTACCACGTCCCATGCCACACTGATCACTTTATTAGTGTCACTGGTCCCCAAAATGTCAAGTTAGGTGTCCGATCTGTCCGCTGCAATGTTGCAGTACCGCTAAAAATCACTGATCGCCGCCATTACTTGTAAAAAATAATTAAATATAAATGCCATCATTCTATCCCATAGTTTGTAGACGCTATAAATTTTGTGCAAACCAATCAATACGCTTATTGGGATTTTTTTTACCAAAAATAAGTAGAAGAATACGTATCGGCCTAACCTGTGGAAGAAATTTTTTATAGCAAAATGCAAAAAATATAGTTTTTTTTTTTTTTTCAAAATTGTCGCTCTTTTTCGGTTTAAAAACCGCTGAGGTGATCAAATACCACCAAAAGAAAGCTCTATTTGTGGGAAAAAAAGGCTGTCAATTTTATTTGGGTACAACGTCGCACGACCGCGCAATTGTCAGCCAGTCAAAGTAACGCAGTGCAGTATCACAAAAAAATGCCCTGGTCATAGGTAGGGGTAAAACTTTTCGGAGCTGAAGGGGTTAAGATCAAGACTAAAAGGGCATTTTTTGTTTCATACATAATGGCACACATGTATTTTGCGATTTGACACATGACATTCATTCATTCTTTTACTTACGTTTAGTCAATTGGTGCTCTGGTGAGGGTAGGGGTTCCCAATTCCCATGCAGGAGCAATGGTGGAGTGGAGTCTCTGTGGAGATGGATCAGATGGATCCAGTAATCTTCTCAATATTTTCAATTCAACTCTGCAGTGCAGACTGCCCAAGGTGCAGAAGATGGAGGAGGTGGGTGGAGCCAACACTAACTCAGGGGCAGCGGAGCCGAAGGCCTGTAGTGTGGACAACATGGAGGGAGGAGGGTGCCGGTGGGTGGGGCCAACACAGTCAGGGGCGGAGAAAGAAGAATGCTGGCGCTCTACCACCACTGACTGTGGGCGCTGGCTGGCCTGCTGGATTGGACATGTTAGTGCAGTTACTGTGTTCCCTCAGTGGTCAGTGGTGAACGGAATAAACTTTCAAGTTGAAAGACTAAAGTGCAACTGGGCCATATTTGAGGCTCCAGCAGCTTCTCTCACTGTCAGTGTGTCACGTCGGCTCTGAGACTCGAGTCCGACGTGACTCACTGACGTCACTCATTGCTAACGCCTGGGCCGCCTGGCGTCTAGCAACGAGTGCAGGGAACAGGCTCCACCCACCTCCTCCTGGTATCCTTGTCAGGCTCAGTGACCGTAACGTAACATTAGACGCGAGTCTCTCTCTCGGCGCCGCTGATCGGCTGATGTGAGAGAGAGACTCGGAGTCGGGCAGCGGCAAGCAAATGAGTGACTGTTACAATGACATATTATCAGTGCTATTATTTCGGGGGGGGGGGGCGCAATTGCCCCCCCTGGATCCGCCCCTGGTGGCGCAAGCAACATCCGTCTTCTCGGGAATTCACCTTCTTCTCTAATCCCCATCAGAGCTTTTGCAGAATAGATCATGTGTTCTTGCAACTTAGCGCTCTGCCATTGGTGCACAAGATTATTATTTCCACCTCCCCGTGGTCTGACCACGATCCCTTGGTTCTTGGAATCATCCTCACTGGACTAACTCGTCCAGCCTATTCCTGACAGATTAATGAATCCCTCTTAACTACCCAGGATACGTGTATACAGTTGCAAACACACATCCAAACTTACTTTACTGAAAATGTAGGCTTGGTCGAGTCTCCGGTCTCCTTGTGGGAATCCCACAAGGCGACGGTCAGGGGGCATTTGATTCAGATCGCTTCCCGTAAGAAACGCGCCAGGGAGCAACGGGCACGGGAATTGACTTCCCGGTTAGAGATAGCAGATGCAACCTGGAAGGCACACCCAACGGTGACAAATAGAAAGGCCCGTGACAATCTGGTCACTTGCTCTCCTCCGCCCAAGCTGAAAAGGCTTTGCGCTGGACCAACTATAAATTTTATAGTAGCACAAACAAACCTGGTCCTATGTTGGCCAGGAAACTTAACTCAGTGGGACGCCCATGTAAGCCAATTCGGCTGCAGGTAAGGGGGGGTGGACTCACCTCGAACCTGTCCAAGATAGTCTCTGGTTTTGCTTCCTTCCTGTCATCTCTATACAGCAGGCCCGCTGCTTTTGACCTAGACAGGGCTGAGCGCTTTTTTCAAACGTTTAGTCTTCCGTCGTCCTCGACGGCCCAAGACACCCTAAAGGCACCTATCTCTGAACAGGAGGTCACTCAAGCTCTCAAATCTCTTAAGCTGTCCGAGGCCCCGGGCCCAGATGGTTTCAACGGCCTGTATTACAAAACATTTGCACCCTTACTCACGCCCTACCTGACTTCTTATTTCAACTCTTGGCTTGAAGGTTTTGGGGAAAATTCTAAGCACTCGGGTCAACAAATACCTTCAGGTCCTCATTCACAGGGACCAGGTGGGTTTTGTGCCTGGTCGTCAAGCAGGGGATAACGTCTGCAAAGTAATCCACCTTCTCTATATCCTCCGCCAGTGGAAAATCCCAGGCTTTTTGCTCTCGCTGGATATTTACAAAGCATTTTGATTCGCTTTCCTGGGACTACCTCCAATTTGTTTTGACCCGGTGGGGATTTGGGACACACTTCCTATCGTGGATTCATGCTCTCTATTCCTCACCGTCAGCATCTGTATAATATGCAGGCTTCTTATCCGACTCGTTTCCTATATTTTGTGGTACTAGACAGAGCTGCCCCCTGTCTCCGGCGCTATTTATCTTGGCGCTGGAGCCGTTGGCGGCGGCGATCAGGGCTAACGCTGACATATCTGGAGTCACTTATGCTGGAGCCCAATACAAGGCCAATTTATTTGCAGATGATGCACTTCTGATTTTATCAAATCCACTCCTCTCCCTCCCCAACCTGCAACGTGTGCTAGACCAATTTTCAGCCATCTCTGGCCTTCAAATTAACTCTTCCAAGACCACAGCGCTGAACGTCAACTACCCTATGGATATGGTGCAGCGTCTTCAAGAACATTTCCCATATTGTTGGGCATCTCACTCAATTGAATATTTAGGCATCAAACTAACGCCCTTCTAATCTTCCTTGTTCTCTGCCAACTACTACCCCTTGCTGCGTACCCTGACCACCCTTATGCAATCATGGCAATTTCCCACTCTCTCATGGATAGGAAGGATCTTGGCAGCTAAAATGACGATCCTGCCCAAAGTTCCTATTTTCGCACTCTGCCAGTTAGAGTGCCCTCTTTCTTTCTTCGACTTTTGCAGAGCAGGATCCTCTAATTTATCTGGGTGCATAAACGTCCTAGAGTCCCTAGATCTACTCTTTATACCCATAGACTACAAGGAGGCCTGGGGGTCCCCAATGTCTCCAAGTACTATACAGCGGCGCAGATTTCTCCATTGATTTCCTCATGCTCCACGTGACCACAGATGTTCCTCTGTGGGTGTTACTTGAATTGCCCAACTGCGACCTGTCCTCGCTCCAAGCTCTGCTCTGGCTCCCTCATAAATTACGCCCCCCCCTTCTTTGAGCCCCATGCTGCTGCATGGTCTGCAGATTTGGGACTCAGTTTGCTAATCTGGTAATTTGATGTCCTCCTTTTTACCTCTACTCCCCATCACTCACAATCCTCTTTTCCCCCAGGCCTGGAAGAGCCTCAGGCATTCTCTTGGTGGCTCTCGCATGGCTACCCACGGGTTCTAGACTTTCTTTTCTCTTGCTCCTTTCCTTCCTGGGAGACAATCCGAGAAACGCACGATGCACCGGTTAGAGAGCATTATCGTTTCCTTCAGTTAAAACACTGGATTACTGCCTTGTGCCGCACGTCCACTTACCCATTTCAAAAAACTTTTTTTGAACATACATGTCAGCATGCCCCTGGGTCTCCCGGCCTCATCTCAGCTATCTATGCATCCTTGAATGGACGTCCATCATCAGCCCCCCTCTCTTATATGGCCCAATGGGAAAGGGACCTTCAGGCTCCCATATACTTGGAAGACTGGAGTAAGGCCTGGAAAATGGTAGCCAAATGCTCATTTAATACAAACACCTTAGAAGCAGCATATAAGGTCCTATTTCGATGGTACTGGGTCCCAGCCCGCACGGCTCAGGCCTTCCCGGGCAGTACTGATAAATGCTTCCGCAACTGTGGACAGCGGGGTGATGTCATACACAACTGGTGGTCCTGCCCAAGACTGGTGGGGTTTTGGTCTAGAGTTTTTGGCTTATTGCAGACACTTTTCCATCTAATGTACACACGGTCGGACTTTCCGGCATACTTGGTCCGGCGGACCAGAGTGTGCCGGACAATCCGCCCGTGTGTGGGCGGCGGCGGACTTTTCCGGCGGACTTCTTCCCAAAAACCCGCCGGACCTAGATTTGAAAAGTTTTAAATCTTTCCGTCGGACTCAGTTTCGGGCGGAAAGTCCGCTCGTGTGTGTGCTGGTCCGACGGAAAGCCCGCTCGTGTGTAGGCTGGTCCGACGGACCAAATACAACACGAGGGCAGGGTATTGCATCTCGCGCTCGCTGCAATAGGAAAAACAAATCTTCCTATTGCGGCGAGCGCGGTGCATACTAGGCCCTTAGGTCTGGTATGGATTATAAAGGGTACCCCGCTACGCCGAAAAAACGGCGTGGGGTCCCCCTAAAATCCATACCAGACCCCGATCCGAGCACGCAGCCTGGCCGGTCAGGAAAGGGGGTGGGGACGAGCGAGCGTGCCCTCAACATGGGGGGTGGGTGCTTTGGGGGAGGGGGGGCGCCCTGCGGGCCCCCCCTCCCCCAAAGCACCTTGTCCCCATGTTGATGAGGACAAGGGCCTCTTCCCGACAACCCTGGCCGTTGGTTGTCGGGGTCTGCGGGCGGGGGGCTTATCGGAATCTGGGAGCCCCTTTTAATAAGGGGGCCCCCAGATCCCGGCCCCCCACCCTATGTGAATGAGTAAGGGGTACATGGTACCCCTACCCATTCACCTAGGGGAAAAAGTGTAAGTAATAAAACACACTACACAGGTTTTTAAAATATTTTATTAAACAGCTCCGGGGGGGGGGGGATCTTCCTCCGGCTTCGGGGGTCCCTCCGCTTCATCTTCTCCCGGCGTCCGGTTGGTTCTTCTCCGCTCTCTTCTCCCGGTGTTCCAGTTCTTCGGCCGGCTCCTCTGCTGTCTTCAGGTAGCTCTCTTGCCAGCAGAGGTCCGGGCTTCTGGGCTTCTGGGCTTCTTGTCTTCTTGTCTTCTCTTCCCCAGATGTTGACACGACGCTCTCTCCTGCTGGACTGCTCTCCGAGGGCTGCGTTGTGACTTATATAGGCGGAGACCCCGCCCCCTTTTGATGTCACAGTCCCTGGGCATGCTGGGACTGTGACGTTTTAGGGGGCGTGGTCAACATCACCCAGTGACCACGCCCCCTAAAAGTCACAGTCCCAGCATGCCCAGGGACTGTGACATCAAAAGGGGGCGGGGTCTCCGCCTATATAAGTCACAACGCAGCCCTCGGAGAGCAGTCCAGCAGGAGAGAGCGTCGTGTCAACATCTGGGGAAGAGAAGACAAGAAGACCAGAAGCCCAGAAGTCCGGACCTCTGCTGGCAAGAGAGCTACCTGAAGACAGCAGAGGAGCCGGCCGAAGAACTGGAACACCGGGAGAAGAGAGCGGAGAAGAACCAACCGGACGCCGGGAGAAGATGAAGCGGAGGGACCACCGAAGCCGGAAGAAGACCCCCGAAGCCGGAGGAAGATCCCCCCCCCCCCGAAGCTGTTTAATAAAATATTTTAAAAACCTGTGTAGTGTGTTTTATTACTTACACTTTTTCCCTAGGTGAATGGGTAGGGGTACCATGTACCCCTTACTCATTCACATAGGGTGGGGGGCCGGGATCTGGGGGCCCCCTTATTAAAAGGGGCTCCCAGATTCCGATAAGCCCCCCGCCCGCAGACCCCGACAACCAACGGCCAGGGTTGTCGGGAAGAGGCCCTTGTCCTCATCAACATGGGGACAAGGTGCTTTGGGGGAGGGGGGGGCCCGCAGGGCCCCCCCCCTCCCCCAAAGCACCCACCCCCCATGTTGAGGGCATGCGGTCTGGTACGGTTCAGGAGGGGGGGGGCGCTCGCTCGTCCCCACCCCCTTTCCTGACCGGCCAGGCTGCGTGCTCGGATCGGGGTCTGGTATGGATTTTTAGGGGGACCCCACGCCGTTTTTTCGGCGTAGCGGGGTTCCCTTTATAATCCATACCAGACCTAAGGGCCTGGTATGACCCGCGACGGGGCTCGCAAGGTGTCAATCTCGCCGATAAAAGCGGCAAGATTGACATCCTTTGCTAGTCCCGTCGCACCTGAGTCACGTTCAAAATGAACGGACTTGTCCGTGTGTGGGCAAGTCCGTTCATTCTGAAAGTCCGCCGGAACTCCGGCGAAAGTCCGTCGGAAAGACGGGCGGACTTAGCCCGCCGGAAAGTCCGGTCGTGTGTGGGCAAGTCCGTCCGTTTTAAAGTCCGGCGCACCTGGCGGACAAAGTCCGTCGGAAAGTGTGCCGGACCAAGTAGGATAGAAAGTCCGACCGTGTGTACGCGGCATAACAGTCCAAAGGGATGCTAGGCTAGCCCTATTACATTGTCCAATACCTGGTTTGTTCGCTCCTCAGCAGAAACTGGCAACTTATCTCTTTATAGCGGCTAAACGAATGATAGCTCAAGCCTGGAAGACCCAACGAGTAGCCTTCCAAGGGGTGAGGACACGCATGACTGCTATGCTACTTCAGGAACGAATGTCCAGTATTGTGAATGATTCACACGCCAAATTTCTCAAAATTTGGGAACCATGGATCTCTTATGAGTTTCCCACACTTCAAGCATCCTGTTTGGGCCTTGTCTGATTCCCTTCTGTGAGGCGTCGTGTCCAAGATCCTCCGTTCCCTTTCCCCCTCTCCTATCTGTGACCCCCTTCTCTCTGCTTTTTTGCTCTTCTCGCTTTCTTTCTGGTTTCTCACTATTCTTACTCTTACCGTTGCCTCCTATGGAGGGGGGTTGCTGGAGAAGAGCCTCCCCTTCGGCGATGAATTTGGGGACAGGGCACTTTATGCAGTAGTCATTTTTTTTTTTTTTTATATCATCCCCTATTTTCACTATGTTATAGGATAATTGTGAACGATATTGATCTTTGGTAATTTTTACATGTCTCTAGCCCCTGTGTGGGCGAAAAATTAGCTTTTTATATTTCTCTTGTTTACTCAAAAAACTCAATAAACATATTGAAACGAAAGGTAACAGATAATAGTCAATGTATTTGTGAAACCGTAGATTCAATGATCACCATAGAGAGTATATGCAGACAGGTGCACAGTGGGACAAGTGCTCAATATCCTCCAAAACCTATATCAAGCACCTTCCCACTGAAACCTTGAAGCACACACCCCAGATCTGCAGTATAATGTCATGAACATGCAACAGTACAATGCAATGTACTGTATATATCCTGTACTCAAGGGCTCCTTGACTTCAGAATCTTCAGCTAGCTTATGTATTAGATTGCAGTATTTGTAAATCCAAACAGGGAAACAAGTAGGAAGCAACTGTAGGATAAGTGATGCGCTGGTAATTGTGTACTTGCAAATATAAGGCAATATAATACTTCCTCCTTAGCAGTGCATATAGTTCAGTATTGACTTTATAGCTCAGAGAAACAAATCCTAAAGTTCCACTGTATGTAGCCTGTGAATGAGCGAGATCACTTCTGTGGAAGTACAGGTCTCATCAGCAGCCTGTAGATAATACACTCAGTTAATAATGTACTCTGCTGAAATAGGCATGTGCCTTTCTCATCAAGTAGACCCAGAGGCTGTGAAGCTCCGTCCAGACTCTCCTTCTGGTGTCTCAGTCTGATGGAAGATGGCTCCACCACGGCTTTAAATGCTCTGAAGCACAGACCGATCCTCCTGCTCAATCAGCAGGGCCGTTCACAAGGATCACTCTGGGGTGGGCGATCCGCTCTCCGCTGTAGCCCGCAGGCTCTTCCAGCCCTGGGCACACACACACAGACCTCCTGCTGTGCGTGGAATGGCGTCCGGCGAGGCCGAAAGCATGCCATGCCTGTCCTTTTATCTGCTTACCCAGCAGGCTGTTCTGCGACTTGGCATTGTGGGTTTGTGAACTGGGCATTGTGGGTCAGTAGTTCCCAGACTGAGTTAAACCCATGAGTCACTTCCTCATTAAACTACATCTTCCACAATGCTTTGTAACGCTGCTTCACAGAAACTAAACAAAAGTCTTAATAGCATTAAAAGGACACTAGAGCAAGCCAAACCCTTGCTTAAAGAACATCACATTATTTAGCATGATAACTTGGTTACAAACCCTGCGCTACATTAATATTAAGGATCTCGGATTTGGATGGGTTCATTTTAAAGTTTGATAACTCTCCATATATTTTTAGGGCTTTCATTAAGGTAGGGAGGGTTATCCTGGGGTTGGATATAAAAAATAAATTATCATCGGCATAGGCAGCCAGTTTATGTTCCTCCTCCCCTATAATAATCCCCCTTGATGTCTGAATTCTGTCTAATCCTAGCCAACAATGGTTCAAGTGACAGAACAAACAGCAGGGGGGACAGGGGGCACCCTTGCCTAGTGGCATTGTGCATCTCAAAGGGTCCTGAGGCTACTCTGTTTACTTTCAACCTCGCTGTCGGCTGATTATAGAGTGCTTTAATCCAGTGTGACATTTTTGGGCCTAAATTGACAGCAGCAGTCCTGGGGACTCACTTTCTTTTATTTTCTGAACAACTAGAAGCGTTCTGGCATTCTCTTCCTGGTATAAAACCCACTTGGTCGGTATAAACTAGGTTGCTCATTACTAAATTCATCCTAGTTGCCAATACCTTCGCGAATAACTTTGTGTCGGCATATAGCAATGAAATAGGTCAGTAGCTTGAGCATAATGTAGCATCCTTTCCTTCCTTCGGTATGATCGTAATTGTGGCCTCTAAAGCTTCTCTCCACATCTCCCAATTAGTTCCTATCCCATTCATGTAGGAGCACAATTTGGGGATTAAAATATCCTCAAACTTCTTATAGTAGAGTGTCGTCAGCCCATCTGGGCCTGGACTTTTCCCTGCTGGTGAGTCTTTTAGGGTTTTTATTTCTTCCACTGTAATGGGGACCTCTAGGATGCTAAGTTTATCTTCCGATATTTTATTTAGGCCTAATTCGTGTAAAAAAGCTTTTGTTTTTTCTGTCCTATCATTAGCTTTTTCAGGTGTTCCATTTTGATTGATCGCATATAGTCTACCGTAATATTCCTGAAAAGCCCTTGCTATACCTGTTGTTGTGTGTGGCATTTCTCCCGTGCATGTTTGTATTTTCTCTATATAGTTAGCCATTATTTTCTTTTTTAACAGTTTAGCCAAATATTTCCCCCTTGGTACCTCTCTTTTTTTTTTTATTCTATTATACATAATTCGGGTTTCCTGTTCGGTTAGGTCCTTCATCTCTTCCCTTTTTATAATGGCTGCCGCTAATAATTCTTGTTCTCCGTTTTTTTATGTTGCTGTTCTAAATCGTAGATTTCCTTAGAGATTATTTCCCTTTCCGAACCCATCGAATTCAGGACCCCTCTAATATAAGCCTTATGGGATTCCCAAACTATGGCTTCCGATATTTCTCCAGTGTCGTTAATTTTGAAGAACTGCTCTATTTCATTCTTTATCCTGCCTTCTGCCTCTGTAAGGAAACCAGCAGAAATCGCCTGGCGCACATGTGCACGAGCGCCCACGGGCATCTGTGGTCTCCTGTGCGCGCTCGTGTATATGTGCAGCGCCCGGCGTACATGCGCAGGAGCGTGCCCTAGCACCAATTGGCGCCAGTCGGCCTTGATTTATTTATTTACTATTGTTTACTTAGATGACATTTTAATTTTTTTCCACCTCCTTAGAGTCCTATCGAATTCACGTGAAGAAAGTGCTGAACAGACTAAGGGAACACCATCTATATGCTAAGGCGGAGAAAAGTGAATTAGAAAAGCTCACCATCCAGTTCCTGGGGCTCATTATCTCTGCAGACGGAATTGCCATGGACCCACGGAAGGTATCTACAGTACTCAATTGGCCTGCCCCTACTGATAAGAAATCTGTACAGCGGTTTGTGGGGTTCGCTAATTTTTACAGGAAGTTTATTAAATACTTTTCCAGTTTCGTATCCCCTATCACCCAGGTAACCAAGCTACCTGTCAGGAAATGTTCCATCCGCTGGTAATACCTGTTATTTGGCATGCAGTACTGAGGCCCACCAGCAGGTGTCTCCTGGCAGTTTGGAACTGTCAGGAGAGCTTTTCCCTGTTAATAGTATATCATCTTTGGGCCGCAGTACTGGCGTCCACCAGCGGATGGATCCTGGCAGTGTGGAGCAGACAGTACCTCCTGCAATCAGGTGTCACTTGAGGCCAATTACAAGCCTATAAATACCCGGCAAACATTCACATGTTTGCCTTGATCTCTTCATTGCCTCCTGACCTGCTAGCGATCTGATCCTGTGCCCTGAACCTGATCCTGTCTCCCTGTCTCGGACCCTATCCTATCCCACCTGTTACCTTGCATCCCTGCCTGCAGTCTGACCCATCCATCCTCTCCCTGTCCTGTGTTTCTTACCCCATCTGCTGATCTCCCTGTGTATGACCTTGGCCTGGCTTACGTTTATGTCTCTGGAACATCCCCTGTCCATCTGCTGATCTGCTGTGTATGACCCTGGCCTGGCTATTGTTTATGAACCTGGTATTTCCCATTTATTGCACTTATCTGTCTATTGTTATTTGTGGGTCTCTGTCTGTGGTTGGTTATTGCACTGTGTCATATTGGAGTTGGTTGTATTATATTACTCACTTTCCTTAATAAATTTATATATTTTCACTTATATACGTTTTGGTGTCCTCTGTCGCAGACCACACGGTTCTGGTCACACCTGTTCATGACAGTAGATCAAGGCCATCCCTGACCAGAAGTGGCTGCACAGGGGAACCATTTTGATTCAGTTGGTTGCAAACATGAATGCCGATGAGGTTATTTATTTTTCTCTGCTGGCATCTGAAAGTGGTGATTATTGCCGCCAGGCTTTGAAAGGATGGTCTAGTGACCAGTTGTTTGCCACTATACGTTTGGCTCATTCCCTGGTCGATCAGGGTTATATATTGTTTGGGGAGGTACAGCCTTTGATTAAGCTATGTACTGAGCTGGCCCTGCCCTGTATTCCAAAGGGCCGTGATGATTTCACTCCTTTTGATATGAATCAGGTTGTCTCCCTAGTTTGGCTTTTTGAAGATGATCCAGACGATTTTTGTGAGCACTACTCAGCCTGTTCCCCACAGGTGATTGCTGAGTGCATTGTGTCTGCTCAGTCTTTTGTTAGACAGGGAGGTTTAAAAGCACAGTTTGTACAACCTATACTTTCAGCATGGTCTGACATGACGCAAGCAGCTCTAGCCAAACAAACCACCTCTGCCACCAAACACCAGCCTACCCAAATGTATGTTTCCCCATCACCCATGTCAACCGCAGTTGCAGATCAGTATACGCTGCTGCCAACCAAATACTCATATCCAGTCTCTGCTCCCTGTACCTATCCTGCATTCAACCCACCTGTCTCTTCCCTGCTGCCTGCAAACCCACACGAACTTCCTCCAGCTACTGTTACCTCTTCTCTGCCATATCCCAATCTTCCTCTCCAGTCTGCTGCACCCCTCACCTACAGATCTTCAGTGGCTAAGCCAAAGAAAAAACGAAAGTTTTTTCCAACTAAAACGATCCTGCCAGTAACCCAACCTGCCTCCGCACCAGCTAATCCAACCCATACCATCATGCCAGTGTCAAGTCCTGCCTCCCCGCCAGCTGATCTGTTCCAGCTTGATGTCCGGGTGCCTGCTGCCCTCCAGCCTGATGTCCGGGTGCCTGCTGCCCTCCAGCCTGATGTCCGGGTGCCTGCTGCCCTCCAGCCTGATGTCCGGGTGCCTGCTGCCCTCCAGCCTGATGTCCGGGTGCCTGCTGCCCTCCAGCCTGATGTCCGGGTGTCTGCTGCCCTCCAGCCTGATGTCCGGGTGTCTGCTGCCCTCCAGCCTGATGTCCGGGTGCCTGCTGCCCTCCAGCCTGATGTCCGGGTGCCTGCTGCCCTCCAGCCTGATGTCCGGGTGCCTGCTGCCCTCCAGCCTGATGTCCGGGTGCCTGCTGCCCTCCAGCCTGATGTCCGGGTGCCTGCTGCCCTCCAGCCTGATGTCCGGGTGCCTGCTGCCCTCCAGCCTGATGTCCGGGTGCCTGCTGCCCTCCAGCCTGATGTCCGGGTGCCTGCTGCCCTCCAGCCTGATGTCCGGGTGCCTGCTGCCCTCCAGCCTGATGTCCGGGTGCCTGCTGCCCTCCAGCCTGATGTCCGGGTGCCTGCTGCCCAGCTTGAAGTGCCCGTGCCTGCTGCCCAGCTTGAAGTGCCCATGCCTGCTGCCCAGCTTGAAGTGCCCATGCCTGCTGCCCAGCTTGAAGTGCCCATGCCTGCTGCCCAGCTTGAAGTGCCCATGCCTGCTGCCCAGCTTGAAGTGCCCATGCCTGCTGCCCAGCTTGAAGTGCCCATGCCTGCTGCCCAGCTTGAAGTGCCCATGCCTGCTGCCCAGCTTGAAGTGCCCATGCCTGCTGCCCAGCTTGAAGTGCCAATGCCTGCTGCCCAGCTTGAAGTGCCCATGCCTGCTGCCCAGCTTGAAGTGCCCATGCCTGCTGCCCAGCTTGAAGTGCCCATGCCTGCTGCCCAGCTTGAAGTGCCCATGCCTGCTGCCCAGCTTGAAGTGCCCATGCCTGCTGCCCAGCTTGAAGTGCCGTCACCTGTTTTGCCTGCTGTGCCGTCACCTGTTTTGCCTGCTGTGCCGTCACCTGTTTTGCCTGCTGTGCCGTCACCTGTTTTGCCTGCTGTGCCGTCACCTGTTTTGCCTGCTGTGCCGTCACCTGTTTTGCCTGCTGTGCCGTCACCTGTTGTTTTGCCTGCTGTGCCGTCACCTGTTGTTTTGCCTGCTGTGCCGTCACCTGTTGTTTTGCCTGCTGTGCCGTCACCTGTTGTTTTGCCTGCTGTGCCGTCACCTGTTGTTTTGCCTGCTGTGCCGTCACCTGTTGTTTTGCCTGCTGTGCCGTCACCTGTTGTTTTGCCTGCTGTGCCGTCACCTGTTGTTTTGCCTGCTGTGCCGTCACCTGTTGTTTTGCCTGCTGTGCCGTCACCTGTTGTTTTGCCTGCTGTGCCGTCACCTGTTGTTTTGCCTGCTGTGCCGTCACCTGTTGTTTTGCCTGCTGTGCCGTCACCTGTTGTTTTGCCTGCTGTGCCGTCACCTGTTGTTTTGCCTGCTGTGCCGTCACCTGTTGTTTTGCCTGCTGTGCCGTCACCTGTTGTTTTGCCTGCTGTGCCGTCACCTGTTGTTTTGCCTGCTGTGCCGTCACCTGTTGTTTTGCCTGCTGTGCCGTCACCTGTTGTTTTGCCTGCTGTGCCGTCACCTGTTGTTTTGCCTGCTGTGCCGTCACCTGTTGTTTTGCCTGCTGTGCCGTCACCTGTTGTTTTGCCTGCTGTGCCGTCACCTGTTGTTTTGCCTGCTGTGCCGTCACCTGTTGTTTTGCCTGCTGTGCCGTCACCTGTTGTTTTGCCTGCTGTGCCGTCACCTGTTGTTTTGCCTGCTGTGCCGTCACCTGTTGTTTTGCCTGCTGTGCCGTCACCTGTTGTTTTGCCTGCTGTGCCGTCACCTGTTGTTTTGCCTGCTGTGCCGTCACCTGTTGTTTTGCCTGCTGTGCCGTCACCTGTTGTTTTGCCTGCTGTGCCGTCACCTGTTGTTTTGCCTGCTGTGCCGTCACCTGTTGTTTTGCCTGCTGTGCCGTCACCTGTTGTTCTGCTTAAAACCATAGACTATGGACAATTACAACCAATTGGAGCGTCCGGAGGCCGCTCCTTTGAGGGGGGGTACTGTCAGGAAATGTTCCATCCGCTGGTAATACCTGTTATTTGGCATGCAGTACTGAGGCCCACCAGCAGGTGTCTCCTGGCAGTTTGGAACTGTCAGGAGAGCTTTTCCCTGTTAATAGTGTATCATCTTTGGGCCGCAGTACTGGCGTCCACCAGCGGATGGATCCTGGCAGTGTGGAGCAGACAGTACCTCCTGCAATCAGGTGTCACTTGAGGCCAATTACAAGCCTATAAATACCCGGCAAACATTCACATGTTTGCCTTGATCTCTTCATTGCCTCCTGACCTGCTAGCGATCTGATCCTGTGCCCTGAACCTGATCCTGTCTCCCTGTCTCGGACCCTATCCTATCCCACCTGTTACCTTGCATCCCTGCCTGCAGTCTGACCCATCCATCCTCTCCCTGTCCTGTGTTTCTTACCCCATCTGCTGATCTCCCTGTGTATGACCTTGGCCTGGCTTACGTTTATGTCTCTGGAACATCCCCTGTCCATCTGCTGTGTATGACCCTGGCCTGGCTATTGTTTATGAACCTGGTATTTCCCATTTATTGCACTTATCTGTCTATTGTTATTTGTGGGTCTCTGTCTGTGGTTGGTTATTGCACTGTGTCATATTGGAGTTGGTTGTATTATATTACTCACTTTTCTTAATAAATTTATATATTTTCACTTATATACGTTTTGGTGTCCTCTGTCGCAGACCACATGGTTCTGGTCACACCTGTTCATGACACTACGTATGACCTTCACATGGACCTCAGAAGCTCAGACAGCATTCGAAAAACTGAAAGGCCTTTTTCACATCCGCACCCATCCTGAAACACCCAGATCCTGCTCTGCCCTATGTCTTTGAAGTGGATGCCTCTAAAATAGCCATGGGAGCCATATTGTCCCAATGACAAGGGACAAAATCCCTACTCCATCCTGTCGCTTTCTTTTCCAGAAAACTAAGTAATCCTGAAAGCAACTACGATGTCGGTGATCAGGAATTACTTGCTATTAAGTCTGCCCTTGAAGAATGGCGTTATTTGCTAGAGGGAGCTGCTCACCCTATTCTTGTATTCACGGATCACAAAAACTTGGAATACTTAAGAACAGCGAAAAGATTAAGACCTCGCCAGGCCAGGTGGGCTCTCTTTTTTTGCAAGATTCTGCTTCCATATCACTTACCGGCCCGGATGTTTCAAGATACTGAAGCAACTCCCGAACCTGATACCATCCTACCCGCTAAGAACTTCCTGTTACTACAAACTGATCTCATCTCCCAAATCAAGACAGCAGCCCTGAATCAACCTCCCTCCCAAGAACTCCATCTCCAGCTTTAGGAGGGTCTCTACTTCCATGGTACACAGATCTTTGTTCCAAGAGCAATTATGGACAGCAGTCCTCTACATGTGCCACGATCATCCTCTGGCAGGGCATTTCGGGGTACACAAAACTTTGAAACTGGTCCTTCGCTCCTTCTGATGGCCAGACTTAATACAATTCTGCAGAGAAGCTATCTCCAAGTCTCAAGTAGATTTAAAGAGATTCTATGAGAGAAGAAGAGGTAATCTGGATCTGAAACCCGGAGATAAGGTATGGCTATCTACCACAAATCTAAAGCTGGCCTGCCCTTCAAGGAAGCTTGGACCAAGATACATTGGCCCATTTCCTATAAAAAAGGATTAACGCTGTTGCTTTCGAGTTAAGCCTACCAGAAAATCTAAGAATTCATCCGGGATTCCACGTGTCCCTCTTGAAACGATCCGTGGCTAATCCCTTTCCTGACTGAGAATCCGAGACTCCTGCTCCTCTGTTAGTGGAAGGGAATGAGGAATTCGAAGTGGAGGCTGTCCTGGATTGCAGGAAGAGAAGGGGCCAGTCCCAGTTCCTTAAGTGGAAGGGCTACGGCCCTGAAGATAATTCATTGGAACCCAGCTCTGATGTGCACATTCCACGATTGGTTCAAGCCTACCTTCGCCTCCATCCTGAGAAAAAATCCTTAGTGGGCATCTGAAGGCTGCCCCTAAGGGGGGGCAATGTAAGAAAACCAGCAGAAATCGTCTGGCGCGTGCTGGTGCACATGCGGGCGCGCACAGGAGACCACAGCTGCCCGTGCGCGTACACACGCAGGAGTGCGCCCTAGCACCAGTTGGCACCAATCAGCCTATTTAAAGGAGGCCCCAGAAACTGATCGGTGATAACTGGTCTTCAGCTGTGTCCCTGTTACTCTGAACCTGTGTTATTCTGCCTAATTCCCGTTGCTGACCTTGGCTCCTGTTTACCCAGCTCTGAACTCTGCTATACCTGATCTCTGGTACCTGATCTCTGGTCCCTGATCCCGGCTCCCCATCGGACCCATCTCTGCCTGATGTTCCGGTACCCTGCTGCCCGCCTGTTGACGAACACGGCTATCCCTGTGACCTGGCCCTGGTGCCCAGCTTGGCCCAGCACAACTACCCGAGTGTCTGCAACTATAGTCCTGTGACCAGCTGCGACTTCCTGCTCTGCAACTACAGTCCTGCAACCAGCTGCGACTTCCTGCTCTGCAACTACAGTCCTGCGACCAGCTGCGACTTCCTGCTCTGTAACTACAGTCCTGCGAACAGCTGCGACTTCCTGCAACAGGGTTCCTTGTTCCCATCTGCAGGCACTCGTGTGCCTCCTGTTCCTTTGGTTCCTTATGTTTCACTCTCAGTGGGACCTGGACTGGACAAGGGAGGCCGACCTCGTCAATTCAGTCTCCCTTCAGGTACATGACAGCCTCTTTATCCTGTAGCAGTTCTTAATTTAATCTCCAATACGTGGACCTATTTTGGGCCCCCTCTATCTTCATTTTTAACGTCACTGGAGCATGATCTGAGAAGATTGTGATTTCGATGTTCATACTAATTCCTGTCTCCTGCAACCCGTGTTCAATAAAAAAAAATCGATTCTTGAGTACGTCCCGTGTACAGAGGGGTGGAAAGTATAGTCTCGTAATTTAGGATGTTGTATTCTCCATATGTCTATTAGTTGATGTTAGTAACGTTTCTGTAATAACATCTTTCTCTGTACATTTCCAGTCATGGGACGTACTATCGATCCTTGGATCCATACGGGCATTGAAATCCCCAGCCATAATGGCTCCCCCTTTCTTAAACTCCATAAACTTCCCAATTGCCCCTTTTAGATATCGAATTGGATTTTTATTTGGGCAGTAAAGATTTGGCAGGGAGTACTCCACCTCATTTATTTTTCCCCTCGGAAACAAATGGCGCCCTTCTGGGTCCGCCATTCTCTCCTCCAGGGTGAACCTTACTCCCCTGGCAAATCCGATGGTGACGCCCTTTGCCCGTTTAGTTGAAGAGTCCCCATAATACCATACAGGGTAGTCTTTTTAGAATATTTTAGAATTCGATTTGTGTGAGAAATGGGTCTCCTGTAAAAAGATTACCTGAGTTTTAAGATGTTTTATTTCACAAATTATATTAGATCTCTTAACAGGAGAGTTTAGCCCATGAACATTATACGACAATAATTTTATTGTCATTGCCTTTGTTCCTTTCGCTCCTCCCACCTGTTCCTGTCTTCCAATCTCCACCAAGCTGTTGATCCAAGTGGTGATATTCCATAACAATGTATATTTGCCTTTCAGAGGGCTCCTTGTACCCCGGAGTGTTGGCGCTACTTCTATTACCCTTATGATACTTCAGTGAGGATTCCCTACCCTCCCTAAACCTCCACCTACCCACCCCCCCTCCCCATTCCCCTTATCGGGGGTATCGATCTCCCCATGATCGGTGAACTCACGGCACTCCTCCTCCTTCAAGCCTATAGTTCCCCCCTGAGGTGGTGCTCTAATACTGTGCCCCAGACCAAACTGCTACTCCCCCTAAGAGGGGGTACCCCCGTGTCCGCTCCACTCCACATTTCATGTATTTACCTCTTCCCATCCCCCCTCCTCACACCCCCCCCCTCCCCCCAGGCCCCCCTCCCCCAGTCCTCCCCTCCCTTTTCAATTCTTTTCCCACCAACCTGGAATTTCTATTAGTGTCATTTCCAGTTTATTGCAAAATTTCGGCGTATCTTTTGGGTATCTAAGCGTGGCTGATCTCCCCTCCTTTCTCCTGATCAGGCGGACCGGGAAACCCCAGGAATATTGAATTGAGTGTGCTTTCATTTGTTCCAAAAGAAGTTTTAAAGTTCTTCTCCTAGTCAGGGTCTCTGAGGCTAGATCCGGGAATATTTGTAAGTTAGATTCTTCATATTTAAGGGGCTGGGTGGATTTTAAAGTCACCATGATCTGTTCTGTCTTTGTAGTTGTGAAATCGCACAATCACATCTCTCGACACTTCTCCTGCCATCTCTGCCGGTTTTCTGATCCTGTGGGCTCTTTCAAGCTTTATTTTTTCTGTCTGTGGGAATCCCAACAAGGGGCCAAATATTTTATCCATCTTTTCCTGTAGGTCTTCGCCCTGTAATTCAGGAAGACCTCTAATTCTTAGATTTTTTTCTCCTGATGTGATTTTCCTGGTCTTCCATTTTGTATCTCGGGTACCATTGTTCTCTCAATCCATCTGTTCTTTGAGATCTTTTATTTCAACCGCTTGTGAGTCCAATTTTTCTTCTGTTTCTTCCACTCTTCTTAAAATCTGATTCAGATCACTGTGTATTGTTGCCAATTCCCCCTTAATAGACTGCTCCAGCCTAGCAACATCTCTGCCATTTCACTTTTTGTTGGTTTTAATTACTTTTTTTGTCTAGGCTCTACTTCACTTTCTTGTACTGCCTCCTCGTTGGCCGTCATAACATACTGTAGTTTGTTCCTCCTGATAGTCGGCTCTGCCAATTTCTCAGGGAACCCTCTGTTCGTTTGCTCTTGGCACCAGTCGATTTTCCGGGGCTGTCTTTTGTTCCTTCTTGTGTCATATATTTCTTAATGGTTCCCGGCTTGCGGTCACTTTAGGTGGATTTGCTCCTGCACCCCTCACTGGCTTACCCCTCATTCTGTTTAATGGATTGAGAAAATATTCCACGGCATTTTATTGATCCTGCAGCCATGCGATTCTTGACGCTTATTTTTAATGTGTTTAGGCAATCAACTTCCCGGAAACCTGTTCCTTGGAACCCGTGTTCCAGGTAGGCTATCCTTTTAACTTTGGTTCCCCCTAAACTGGTGTACTAAATCAAACGTTTGCTTATTTTAAATAAACGTCCTGTTCTAACTCAGGGAGTTACAAGGCTTTCCCTTTTTTTTCTTTTTCTCTCCTTCCCTTCTCCTTTCCGGCCGGGGATTTAACCCTTTATTTAATCTTGGTCTTAGTCCTGGCCAGTAGCATTACCTCAGGATACTCGGGTAACTCAGAGCAATACAGGTATGGTTAATATGTTTTTGTTTTTTTTTCTTCTCCTACCCCTTTCCCCCAAAAAAAGTGGAGAAATGGACAAGGACAGGCAGGACGCCTGAGGCCAAACAGAGTCCACAGTCTACACACAATACAGTGTATTCCTGTCCGGTACCCCTCATTCAATACAACTAAGGGGACATAGACATCAAGGGTTCAGATATGTCACAGGTCACAGTACGTGTACATACAGTCAGTCAGAAAAGTACAGCACCATTATCTACAAATTTCAAGCTTCCAGCTTCAAATCAACTTGTTAAACTTGTATACTTTTAATCATCTGTAGTACTCACTGTGCTTCTCTGTGGTGGCTGTGTTTAATCAGCCTGTTCTGCCTTCCAGGTAAGGTGCCATTGCTTCTTGCTAATTGGTTGCTTTGCCTGTGTTATCAGGCTGGATTGCAGGGTTCCAGGGGTATGAGGAGGAGGAAGGCAACTTTTGCTCCACTAGCCCGTTTCACAGGAGGGAGGGGGGTTCGCTACCCGTCCCCCTGTTCCATCCAGCGCGCTGTCGCTCTGTCCGGACCAGCGTGGTTTGTGCAGCCCAGCGCAAACCATGCTGGTCCGGACAGAGCGTGGTTTGTGCTGCCCAGCGCGTGCAAAGGATCCTCTTAGTGCTGGCGTGGGTTTACTCCAAGAGGGGGGGAGGAAGGTCCCTCCAAGCGGTGGTGGGGTGAGGGAAGTCTTGGGGCACTGTAGGAGCCAAGCCTCATCTCCACATTCCAGGTGGAGCTTCACGGACTTCTTGGGGTCAGCAGCATGTCTGACTCACGCATCAGGCACCACCCCTCAACCGCCAAAATTACGCCCCTTTCTAACCAATGAGACAACAAAGCTCTTCACTCCCTGGTCATCTCTCGCCTCGACTACTGCAACTCCTTACAGAGTTGCAGTAGTAACTACTTACAAAGCCATCCACAATTTAGCCCCCAGCTACATCACTAGCCTAGTCTCTAAATACCAACCTACTCATTCTCTTTGTTCCTCTCAAGACCTTCTGCTCTCTAGCTCCCTCGTCACCTCCTTATGTGAGTAGTAGCCTCCTTATGTGACCCCCTAATGTGAGTAAAGCCTCTCCAATCCTATGGAATGCCTTACCCCAATCTGTCCGCTTATCTCCTCCTCTTTTTGCTTTTAGACGATCCCTGAAAACCCTTCTCTTCAGAGAAGTCTACTCTACCCACACCTAACAACTGTATTTTCATTTTCTCCATCAGCGCACCCCCACAGTTAGTACCTTTTGTTCCAATTGACCATCCCTTCTAGATTGTAAGCTCTAATGTGCAGGGCCCTCTGATTCCTCCTGTATTGATTTGTATTGTAAGTGTACTGTCTGCCCTCATGTTGTAAAGTGCTGCACAAACTATTTGCGCTAAATAAATCCTGTATAATAATAATAATGTTCATATGGCTGTATAGGTGCCTGGTGAGGGATTGTTAGGAGAGAATATTTAAACTTTCCCCAAGGCCAGTTCTGGCTATGTGGCTTGGCATGTTCTTGTGGGAGGATGATTGGACCAATCTATCCCTGGTATCTCTGTAGTTTGAAGGTCACCAATCTAGGTTTCGGTAACTTTTTGTTTCTAAAATCTCTAGTACAGGCGACCTTATGAGCCACAGAGCGAGTAGGGCGGGATGGTTAGGGGTGCCGCTGGTGGAAAAAGAGGGAGAAAAGGGTTAGGTGGGGGGATAGGGGAATGACAGAGGGTGGGAGGGTTCTCCAGAAAGGGTAAGGGGTAAGGGGTCTTGAGAATCAGTTGTGGGTAGTGAGTAATGACGTGGTGGATGTTATTATCTTTAAAGCGTCATTAGTGAGCAATCAAAGCCTGGGGGAAGGCTGTGCTTGATCCAAGGGTTCCAGAGATTCTCAAATTTGGAGATTTTATCAAGGAAAATTGCTTCAGTGAATCAGGGCTTGCGTTACCCTTTGTTTGGCTGATAGTATAGGTAAGGAAGCTGATTTCCATGCCTTAGCTGTGTGTTAATGCTTGTGGTTTGCTTTTCTGTGTGTGTTAATGCTTGTGGTTTGCTTTTCAGGAGTGCTACAGCTGGGTCAGGTGGCAAGGTTACATTAAACATGGTTGAGAGGATTTTGAACACTTCCAACCAGAAGATGCGGGCTTTTGGGTATTCCCACCAAATGTGTACATTTGTACCGGGGGAATTACAAGCTCGGAAGCAATGTGAGGGGTATTGGGGGAGAAATTTGGAGATCCTGGCGGGGACCAGATACTACCTGGTGACGACTTTATAATTGGTTTCCAGGGCCACTATGTTTGGCGAGGCCAATTTGGTAGCCTGCCAGATTTGAGCCCAAACAATTCTGTCTGTAAGTCAAGGTCATTCTCCCATTTGGTTGTGTAGGATGGGGGGAAGAGGTTGTGTGCGAGAGCAGTTGGGCGTATCAGTCAGAGATAAGTCAACGTTTGTGAGGGTCAGATTTACAAGTATGTTCAAATGTGGAAAAGCTCGGGGTTGTTGAATCTGGGGGCATGGCTTGGGTCAAGAAATGTTTGATTTGTAGGTACCTGAAGGTTTCCGTGGGTGGTAGGTTGTGCGTTTCACACAGTGTGGGAAAAGGTGTGTAACAAAGTGTAGCGCTATAGTGCTGAATAAAATAACCTTAATGAAACGTGAGGGATGAAATAAGTGTAAAACTGGGACGTGACCGGAAGCCGACCTTAATGGATGCCTGATCTCCTAGCTCTCTAAGCCCTCAGCACACAACGCAATATAGGGGACGATCCACTGCACGATCCCATATGGGCAAACCGAGGACCACCCGATCCTCTAAACAAAGGGGCACATCTCAACCCGATCCGGGAGCCTCCACGGACCTCCGTACCTTCTTCTTCCAGGCGGACATGTCCCAGAGCGGGGAAGACAAGATGGCACCGGACAACTCCGCGCCTGGATGCCTGAGTTCCGTACAGACCCCGCCGCCTCTTACTACCCAGCGTCAGCGCTCTACAGGCTCCCTGCTGGTGGTGACGGTCCCCACGGAGCCAGATACGCATACCGGAGCCAGATAGGCATACCGGAGCGGTGAGTCCATCCATCCACCTGGATCCCCAGGCCCTACAGCCACAAGGGCCGCAGCCGGCCATGCTGCCCGCCCCCACACAGCACTATACACAGTGCTCTGCAGCGTTCCCGAGGCTGCTGAGAATGGCCTCAGACCCCTACATACAGTGGTCGGATCCAGCATCCCCAACACCCTCTGACTTTTCTGAGGACTATCCAGCTCTGCCAGGCCCTGCACATCCCCCCGAAAGTGTGCATCATGAGCCAGGGGATGATCATAGCAGCTCAAGGGCCATGGCTGTCACCTCTCCCCCTTCCAAAGCACAAAGACTGTCCAGATCTAAAGACCCCAGTGTCTCTAGGCAGCAATCGGCCCCTACACCCTCATATGCACAGAAGGCCAGCAACCCGGCCCATCTATCAGCAGAGACCTGCAATACGAGGCCTCCCCGAAACCACAGGCCTTGTTGTGGTCTGAAGCATGGGATCCCCCATCAACTGAACCACATCTGCCATCTGAAGCGGGATCATTCAGCCCACGCTCTCCACCACCAGGCCCATCCTCACCCTGTCAGCAAATTGGCCTGATACCGGCTCCCCATGTGCCACCTCAATGGCACGCATATCTACAAGCCATGCCTACTAAAGAGGACTTTAGACAGTTAATAGAGGATGTGAAATCCACCTGCCGCACAGAAATTCAAGTACTCCAGACAGGTCTCAAGCACTTGGCGGATAGAGTGGAAATGGCTGGAGAAGAAATCCAGGAAACTAAACTGGCCGTCCATAGAACACAACTTCAGGGGGCAGACCACCGTTCTCTCCTTAGGGACATGCAAAAGCATGTAGAGGATCTGGACAATAGGGGGTGCCGCAACAACATTCGTGTGAGAGGTATCCCAGAACCAGAGGGCACCGAGGACCTGCAATCCACTCTACAATCCATCTTTAATAATCTACTCTGTGAACCCCCCACGAAACACATAGAAATGGATAGAGCCCACCGAGCTTTGAGACCCAAGGGAACCGCCTCAAAACCAGAGAGATGTTATCTGTAGAAGTAACTCCTACCCCCTTAAAGAAGGAATTATGAGGCAGGCCCGCCTGGCACGCAAAGTTATCTTCGATGGGGTTCAGATACAACTATACCCTGACCTCTCTTGGATCACCCTGCAAAAACGCAGACTCCTCCAACCTCTACTACAAATATTGCAGACCGAAGCAATCCCCTATCGATGGGGCTTTCCCTTTACCCTCACTGCGAAACACCAGGGCAAATCTGCTATACTGAGATGCGCGGAGGATCTCCGCACTTTCTGCGTCATCCTGGAAATCCAATCCCCACAATTTCCGGACTGGGACTTGGTGGCCACCCCTCCAACACCACCCACGGTCTGGCAGAAAGTGCCCACCTCTAACCGGCCCCGGAATCCAGACGCATCTCGCAAGCCTGTCAAGCACAAGAATCGATGAGCCTTTTCTCTTCTCCAACATCCATACCATATTACAGGATTTGAACATTTTAGTTTAGTTGTTCTACCTGTCCGGGACTTTTTTGCCTGTTAAATTTCTAGCCTAGAGTCCCCCAAATTGCTCCTATGCCAAACTCTAGTTTGCCATAAAGGGCATGTTTCGACTGAGCTCCGAGAGCGTAGGCGTTCATCCAGTCACCTACCACCCCCTCTTGATTTATAGAATAGAGTTTTGCAAAGTCTGCCTGTCTTATCTTACCAGTTATGGGCTCCCTGGTGCTCTCTCTCAGCCAGTCCACTCGGGATGGCGGAGGAGAGGCATTTGGGAATCCTTGTTAACCTAGGCCTGTTGGCCTTTCAAAGTTTGACAATAATGTATGCTTTTCATTATCACTTTGTACTATTTTCTTCTTTATTTCCCAACCCTCTCTCTTCTTCTTTCCCCTCAGTCATCTTCAGGTATGCACAGTAATATGTTCGGAATATCCTGGTCTCCTACCGGAGAGGGCCGGTTCCTGGTCCCTGGCCTCAGACCCTGGTACGTCTCCACTGGGTAAGCATATGCTCCCCCATCCGTATATAACAAGATGGCCAAGATCCTATCCTTAAATGTACATGGCCTAAACTCATATAAAAAAAGACATCTGGCACTGAGGGAGTTCAGACAGTCAGGAGCTGATATTATACTAGTTCAAGAGACTCACTTCAATAAAGGGGGCTCGTTCGCATTTGCTTCCAGGTATTTTCCCCAGATATATCTCTCATCTAGTATCCATAAAAAGGCGGGAGTGGCCATACTCATTAAGAAGGGAACCCCCTTCAGTTGTGTAACTCAGTATTGCGACCCTCAGGGCCACTTTATTATACTACAGGGACTCTGGCATACACAAGCCATTACACTATGTGCCATATATGCAGGTATATGCTTGCATTTTTAAATCAAACCCTGGAATTTTGGTGGTGGGAGGTGACTTTAACCTCATCCAATCAGCAACTGTGGATCGTCATGTGGTGGGCTCCCGGGTGTCCCCACCTAGAGTCCTTAGGGATTCTAGATTATTTTGACAAATCTCTAGACGATATGCGTTCTTTGATGCGTGGAGGGCCCTCCACCCAGGCGATCGGCAGTACGTATTTTATTCCGCCCCCCATCGTAAACACTCCCGAATTGACTAATTTTTTTGTTAATAATCATACACTTAAAATAATACATACAGCTCAAATACTCCCTATCTCTTTGTCAGATCACGCCCCCATTCTACTTACGCTGGAATTAGGCATTCCTAACCGTAGACCCTATAACTGGAGACTTAATACGTTTCTTCTCCAAAATCAACCCGCCCAAGTAGAACTACACTCCACTCTTAAGCGTTACTTCATAGAAAACGCCACCCCAGACATTTCGCTACCTACACTCTGGGAAGCCCATAAGGCAGTCCTCCATGGTAAATGTATGGCAATGTCCTCTGCAATGAAGAAAGACGCACTAGCTGCAAAAACAAAAGCGGAACAGGAACTTAGGGTGCTTGAATGCAAGCTCCAAGCAAACTCCAAGTTACCCCCACAATACCCCTCCTCAGGAAAATAACCAATCTCCGTTCAACTCTCGGATCTCGCCCTAGGTCACATAGAAAAGGCACTGACCAGACTGAAACAAATGTTTTATGACAAAGGAAATAAAGCACATTCCCTTCTAGCTAATAAACGACGCGAAAAGTCCCACATGCAAACGCCACACCAGATCAAAAACAAATCGGGACAATTAATATTCCACCCTACAGAGATTGCCCATATCTTTGCAGACTTCTACAAAGATCTTTACAACAACCCAGACATACCCAGCAACCCCCCCTCACCGGACTTATCCCAAAATATGCGAGAATACCTAGAACAAAGTGGAATTGCCCATCTATCGCCATCTGACCTGGTGTCGTTGAATGCACAGGTCACGGATGAGAAAATAGAATTGACCATTAAGTCCCTACCATCTCACAAGGCCCCAGGCCCGGACAGATTTCCTTATGAGTACTATAAGACGTTTCTTCCCATACTGCTTCCACATATACGCAAACTATTTAATGCTTTCCTTCAAGACACCCCCACACCCCCAGACATGCAGCGTTCCTTTATCACTTTAATTCCTAAACCGGACAAGGACCCATCCCTATGCGCTAATTATAGACCCATCGCCCTACTGAATTCTGACCTTAAAATTTTTACCAAACTACTCTCCAGTTGCCTCAATTTGATTCTTCCCTCACTGGTCCACAAAGACCAAGTGGGATTTGTTCCACTTCGGCAAGCAGGCAACAATACCATAAAAGTTATAGACTTAGAGGATGTGGCGAACAGGGAAAACCTGGCATCCTTGCTACTAAGCTTGGATGCAGAGAAAGCTTTTGATCGCTTGGGGTGGCCTTTCCTGTTCGCCACACTACAACATATGGGATTTCGGGGCCCCTTTTTACAAGCAATCAGACACCTCTACTCCAACCCCTCCTCTCAAGTTAGGACCCCCTTTGCACTCTCTACATCTTTTTCTTTTTTTTTTTTTTTCAAATATCAAGTTTATTCAACTCCAAACAGGGGTGGGGGCCCCGACACAAAAACATAAACAAAAAGCACTTCATCGTGATCATTATACAAGGGTCAAATTAGTACAAAATATGATACAGTACATAGTTAGGCCTGAGACTTCCGAGTATATGAGTATTTCAGGTAGGGAATAGAGAGACCCGAGACAATGTGCTTATATCTACAGTTCCGGGGTACTCCCCCCCCCCCCCCCAACTTTTTCCATATTTTCTAAAGAAGATGGGGACCGAGGTCCCTAGACCAGAGATGAGGTGGGGAAGATAAGGGAGAGGGCTTTAGAGTAAGAAAGAGAAGTAATAGAGAAGTAGCGGGAGGTGGGAGAAGAAGGAGATGGGAGAAGGAGGAGACATGGCGGTAGTTAAACCAGTATACCGGCCCCAACGGAGTCCACCTAAAACGTGTGAGGGAGAAGTTATGAGCCAAGTAAGCGTTGTCCTTCCTCGGAAAAAATAAATGCGTTCCATATGTCCCATGTTTTTTTATAAGCTTCTTGTTTATGTTGAGCAGTAAGGATCAGGTCTTCCATATTCTTTATGTCCTCCACTCTCCGCAGCCACAACGAGAGGGCTGGAGGAGAGGGTTATTTCCAGCAAAGTGGGATACATGTCTTTGCTGCATTGAGCAAGTGGCGTGTGAGATTTCTTATATTTCTTGATGGGGATCGAGGAAAGGTGTAGGAGAAAGAACGCGGCCTCGTCTGGAATAATATACTCTGTGCACTTTTGTGTTATCCGTCTGACTTCCCCCCCAGAAGTCTTTCAACTTCGGGCATGACCAAAAGATGTGGATCAAGGTTCCCTCCTCCTCAGCCCAGCGCCAACACCGGCTCGAGGTAGAAGGGAAGCATTTCTGTAGTCTGGAGGGGGTCAGGTACCAACGGGTGAGGAGCTTGAAATTCGTTTCCTGAATTTTAGTGCAAAGCAAAGATTTAAGGGCAAGTGTGATTATACATTGTCGCTGTGCTACTGAAAACGAGCAGTTCAGGTCTCTCTCCCATCTGGCTAAGTAGGGAGGTGGGGGTTGTTCTTTTGGTGAGATTAATAATGAGTAGGTTTGGGACAGAATATGGGCCAATGGGCCTTCTCCTGAACAGAGCTCCTCGAACGTCGTTAGTTGGCGGACAAACGTTTGTGTTTTTGGGAGGGAGTGGAGGAAATGGTGCAGTTGGGCAGCTTTCCAGTAACGGAGCTGGTAATCACCTGCTGGGTTGATTAAATCATGTATGGATGGCCATTTTCCTCCAATGATAAATTTGACTGCGTGATCTCTACCTGAGTCTCTGAGGTTGTTATAGTCTACTGTATGTAATCCCGGAGTAAAGTTTGGGTGGCCAAGAATAGGAAATAGAGGCGAGTTTTTTGTTGTGAGGGAGGTCTGCATGGCTATTTGGTGGCTATGTCTCAGGGTGGTACCTATTAAAGGGTGTGACCTCAATTTAGTAGGGAGGGCATCAAAACACCATAGTGCACTCTTTAAAGGTATCAGTGTTTGGGACTGTTCCAGTTGGACCCAAAGTTTAAATGTTTTATTTCTCCTCCAGTCCAGTATCCGCCCTAGGTGAGAGGCAAGATAATATTGACGAATGTCAGGTAATGCTAGTCCCCCCTCTCTTTTGGGAAGCGTGAGCTGTGAATGTTTCAAGCGGGGCTTTTTGTGCGCCCAAACAAATCTGGTGAAGAGGGATTGGACCTGCTTGAAGAATGAGGATGGGATATGAATGGGTAATGCTTGGATCAGGTAGGTAAATTTGGGTAGAACGCACATCTTCAAAAGATTACATCTCCCGAACCAGGAGTGAAAACCTGCGTTCCACTTTTCCAACAAGATCCGGGTTTTAATCAGCAAAGGTGGGAAGTTTAGATCAAACGTACGTGACAGGTCAGAGGGAATCTTTGTGCCTAGATATGTCAGGGCTGTATCCGTCCACTTAAAATTGAAGTTAGACTGCAGGTCCCTTAGTGTCGGGGGGGGGGGGGGGTATAGAAATGCCCATTGCTTCTGACTTTGAGAAGTTTATCTTTAAGTGAGATATGGCTCCATAGGTTTTAAATTCTTGCATGAGATTTGGCAGAGAGATTCTTGGGTTGGTTAAGGAGAATAATAGATCATCCGCATATGCTGAAATTTTGCAGTGGGAGTCACCTATTTGAAGCCCTGTTATGTCTGGGTTTGCTCTAATAGTGCATAAAAAAGGTTCCAAGGACAGGGCAAATAGTAGGGGGGAAAGGGGACAGCCTTGTCTAGTGCCATTAGCAATAGAAAAGGGGCTTGATAGCACACCATTAACTTTTACTTGGGCTGAGGGGTTGGAGTAAATATTCCGGATCCACTTCAGCATCCTGTCTCCTAAGCCAATATGATGGAGAACTGAAAACATGTAGTTCCAGCTCACCCTGTCAAAAGCTTTTTCAGCATCGGTGTTCACAAATATGCAGGGGGTCTTGTTATCATTTGCTACATGGATAAGATTAAGGGCTTTGATGGTGTTGTCCCTTGCCTCTCTGGAGGGAATGAACCCAACCTGGTCCAGGTGTATTAGGTTTTGGAGATGTTGTGCCAGTCTAGTGGCAATTATTTTGGAGAATAACTTTAGGTCCAAATTTAAGAGGGAAATGGGTCTGTAGCTTCTGCATGCGCTCGGGTCCTTCCCATCTTTATAAATCAGAGAAATATGGGCTTTAAGAGTCTCACTCGGGAACCTAGCTTCTTCTCCTAGGGCATTAAAAAAAGCTACCAATCGTGGGCCTAGAATGGGGAGAAAGGCTTTAAAGTATTGAGCAGTGTAACCATCTGGTCCTGGGGCCTTGCCTACTTTCATAGATTTCACTGCTGACTGGAGTTCCTCCAAAGTTATTGGTTCATCTAAAATCTCCTGGGTTTCAGCCGAAAGGGATGGGAGCTGTGAGTCTGAAATGTATTTTTCTACATTTGCTCGTTCGCTAGGGGAGCTGGGAAGATTATATAAGTTGGAGTAAAAGTCTCCAAATTCTTTGGATATTTGCTTTGGGGTAGTGGCTCTTTGGCCATCAGGGCCGATTATTTGTGGGATATAAGCTGCTGATTTAAGTTCTTTCACAGATCTGGCCAACAGTTTCCCGCACTTGTCTCCCGATTCGTAGGAGAGTTTGCGGCAAAACTGAAGGGCCGCCTTTGCCTTGTAGCGTAATAGGTCTGTTATTTGTGTACGTAGCGTCATCAACTGCGCCTCAAGGTCATGAGTGGGTGTTTGTTTGTGTTGTATTTCTACTGAGGCCAAGGCTGTGAGTAATTTAGTGATTTGTTCATTTCTTTTTCTCTTTATGGACGCCCCGTGTTTAATTAGAACTCCCCGCAGGACACACTTGTGACCCTCCCATAATATTCCGGGGTCGCATCCCTGAGTATCATTCTCCCGGAAGTAGAGATCAAGCTCTTTGGTTACATCCTCCAGTACCTCGGGAATTTGTAGAAGGCTCTCGTTCAGACGCCAAAACAGGGATCTGGGCGAGGGTCGGTCTGTGAGGATGTATGTGAGGGAAATGGGAGCGTGGTCGGACCATGTGATCTGACCTATTGATGAGGAGCTCACAAGGTGTAACTGATCGTGGGGTATCAAGAAAAGGTCGATTCTGGAATACACCTTGTGTGAGGGGGAGAAGAAGGAGTAGTCTCTTTCCCCTGAATGCTGAAGGCGCCACACATCGGTCAGCTGAGCACTATGTAAAGTCTGCATTATTCGTTTCCTGGCAGTGGGGGAGAAGGAGGAATTACCAGAAGATGTGTCTATTGAAGGGGTCAGAGGGACATTTAGGTCTCCTCCCAAGAGTAGTTGGCCTTGTTTGTATTTTGTCAATTTTTCTATTGTGCATGTAAGGAATCTGTCCTGGTGTTCGTTCGGGGCGTACATTGTAGCTAATGTGAACTGGTTCCCAGCAATCAATCCCTTTACAAATATAAAACGCCCCTCGGGGTCTGCTAACATCTCTTGGAATTCCCATGGTAGTTTGCTGGAAATCACTATGGAGACCCCCCTAGATTTAGATTGGGAGTTGGTTGAATGGTAAACACGGGTAAAAAATCTATTCTGCAGTATAGGGGATTTATCTGTTTTAAAGTGGGTCTCCTGGATGAAGGCAATGTCGGTACGAGATTTTTTTAAGGTCGCAGAGTAACATACGTCTCTTCTCCGGGGTGTTCAAGCCCCTGGCGTTGAGAGAGGTCACCGTAAGAGAATCCACCGCCATGTCTCGGGGTAAAAAGGGGGTAGACTAATCCAGGAAGGGAAGGGAGGGGGGGAGGAAGGTAGGGGTGAGTGGGAAAAAGACAGAACAGAAAGAAGAGGGAGATAAGAGAAAAAGGTATACGAGGGTTTAGGTCAAATAAAACCCGTAGAACCAACTAAGTAGGTGAGTCTTAATAACTTTCTTATGTATACAGAGCCGGAGCCCCGGCTGTACACAATGGCCTATGTGGGGAGTGGGTGGGCAATAACCTGTTAGACAAGAGCCCAGAGCTCCCACCCACCCCGACATCTCATCGGTAGTAAGCAAAGTAAAGAAAAATAAAAAACCGAATGCTAAAATTAACACAGAAAATTAACATTGGACACCAGAAAACCTGTGTTCTCAACAGTAAACTAGTGAAGCGCTCATTTCTGCGTCACGCGCCCACCAGAAATTGTTTGTGGGAATATGACTGAAAATGAGTGCTCCTATGACCTTTTCAGCCTACATCTATAGACCGGGTTCCGTACTCATCCCGGACAGGGCGGAGGAACCATCAGCCTACGGTGCAGTGGTATACATTTCTCTAGGTAACAATAACTTCTAAACTAACATAACTGAGAGTTCACTTGTCATTGAAGCAGCTGACCACATATTCTACCAACTGGTAAGATATCCTGATAAATTCTGTATTTGGGAGTATAGGAGATGTCCATATAGGGGGTGGTATGGGTGTTAGGCTATGGTAGTTCTCCTGGGCTCCAGCGCCCTGCACGTAGTGGCTCAGAACAGAGAGGATATCCTCCAGCGCAGTGGATGTGCTGTTTATTGCGGTTGAGCAGAGATCACTGCACATCGTGACCCCATTAAAGCATAAGTTCCGCCATGAGGCTAACTGGGTAAAAGGGGGGGTATGTCCGCGGTGGTGAATCAAAGTAAAGGGCAAAAAATAAGTAGGAGGGCTTCTCAGTAATGTCTTGTGGCGTAGTAGTAGGTGAACAAGGTGCACTGAATCGGCCACATCATTAGTGTGAGAATATACAGGGGAGGGAAAAAAAAACAATGTGGGGTCTTGGAGACTAAGCAGCGGTAGATAGAAGGCAGTCACATCTACTCACGTTTCCCGTATCTCATCTTGAGATAAAGAGCGGGGACGACGTCCGTATCTCTGTTGCCTCTGTGGTTGAGGAACTTGTCCCCGCGAGGTGGTTATTCGTCCTGGCGCACGAGGGAGGTAATCTAACCAATTAGGGATGTCGATCGGGTCTGTTCCCAGGAAGGTGAAGAGCGCAGGTAGAGACTCCGGGGACCTCAGGAGGAATGACTTCTGGTCTTTGAGGAAGGTGACCGACAGTGGAAATCCCCAGCGATAGGTGGCATTGCTGCGTCTGGCTAGGTCCAGCAGGGGTTTCAAGAGGGCGCGTCGGTGGAGAGTCGGTCTGGAGATGTCAGGTAGGATCTTCACTGTTGCGCCATCAAATTCTATATCTCCTGCTTCCCAGGCACCACGGGAAATGGCCTCCTTATGAATGTAGTGATGTAGTCGGCAGATCACATCGCGCGGTCTGGTAGGGTCTGATGGGCGAGGACCCAGGGCTCTATGGACTCGATCGATCTCCACACTCTCGGGCAGATGGTCCCCCGCCACTCTTCTGAAAATATCTGTGACCGTGGCTAGTAGGTCTGATGGGCCCGTTGCTTCCGGGAGGCCTCGGAGCCGCAAGTTGTTTCTACGGCTCCGGTCCTCCATTTCCTCCATACGCAGCTGAAGATCCACTGCGGAGCAAGCCTGGTCTTTGTGCGTGGATTCCAATGAGGCCACTCTCTGCTCGAGGGTCACCAGAGAGGACTCTCCTGTTGTGAGACGGGAAGATAGGGATTGCACGTCTTGTTTGATTTCTTTCATCTCACGTTTATGCACGGCCTCCACCTTTCCCACTAAGGCCTCGATATCCGCTCTTGTCGGGAGAGCCTGCAGGATAGCTTTTAACTCCATGTCCGCTCTGAAAGTAACAGGAAGGGTGGTCAAGTTCCCCCGAATCTCATTAGACACTCCCGGGGAGCCTGGGTACACCACAGGGCTCCTTGATCCCTCTGAAGATTCTGGATCCATCAAAAGGGCTGGTGTCTGTGAGAGAGAGTCACGAGGTCCCGCCATCTTGGGGTCCGGGGAGCTGGGTTGCGATCTCCCAAAAAGTCTCTGGAAATCTCCTATAACTGGTGTGTTTGTGGCCGGGCTGGTTCTCTGTTTGTTCCTTCGATTTGTTCGTCTCTTAGAAGAGAGCATTCTGCTTTGAAAAGAGCTAGAAATGCCGGGATGGGTGAGAGGTGGCCGGGAGCTCTTAGTGAACACAACTCCACTCGGCCATGTCCAGACCACGCCCCCCTCTCTACATCTTTTTCAGTGGAAAATGGTATCAGACAGGGGTGTCCACTCTCACCCCTGCTATTTGCGCTCTGCGTCAAACCCCTGGCCGCATCTATCCGGAATAACCCAGATGTTCGGGGGATTTCGGTTAGGGGTAAGGAGTTTAAAATTTCCCTCTTTACCAACGACGTTATACTCACATTGACCCAGCCCCATATTAACCTTCCGATCTTGCATACAGAATTAGATCACTTCCGTGCTCTTTCGGGTTATAAAATTAACGCGTCAAAGTCAGAAGCACTACCTATTAATATCCCTGAAGCAGAGGTCACACTCTTAAAATCCCACTTTCCTTTCACTTGGAAATGGACCGCCCTGAAGTATTTGGGAACCTACATCACCTCCAAATTCAACACTCTGTACCAAGAAAACTCCCCCCCTCTTCCGCTTCATTAGATCATCATTGCTCCAATGGAAAAAACACCATATTTCCCTACTAGGACGAATCGCTTTGATTAAAATGACCATCCTCCCGAAGCTTCTGTATCTCTTTCAAACGCTGCCCATACCAGTTCCACACAAACATGTGAAAAAACACCAGTCTGACCTACTCCATTATGTCTGGAATTACAAAAAGCACAGGGTACCGAGATCGGTGTTAATGGCGTCCCGTAGTGAGGGGGGCTTAGCATTCCCCAACATTATCAAATATTATCAAGCAGCTCAGCTGCAAGCAGTTGCCTCGTGGTTTACCCACAAATCATATAATAAATGGACAGAAATTGAAAAACTATGGCTAGCTCCTATACACTCGAATAATTTATTGTGGAGTGCGGATGCGGACGTAGACCCTGATTGTATGCTGGGTCCCATGTCCCAACTGAGACGGTTGTGGCGTACACTGGCTCACTCTCATGGACTGTCATCAGATAAATCACTTCTGACTTCTTTTATCTGTAATCCCAAAGTGCCAGATAGCCTCAATTACCAGATGTCACATCCTTGGACATCCCGGAACTTATTTCATTTTGGGAACCTAATGGACCCCAGGACACGAAAACTATTGTCATTTTCTGACCTACAGAACAAATCTGAACTTCCCAGACAGGTATTCAATGGGTACTTGCAAATCCGACATTATGCACTCACAATAGCTCCTAACCTGCAATTCCCCCCCCCCCCCCCCCCCCATCCTCATTTGAAACTATAATTTTGGCAGGTAATGCACAGAAAGGACTCATATCGGGTATATGTAAGATTCTTAATGCATTTTTCCTAGACGAACAAGGCAAACATTCTTATATGACTAAATAGGAGAAGAAATCCCTATAACACAATGGCAGACGATATGGTCCCAAGCTGCAAAGAGCTCAATATGCACATTATATAAAGAAAATTCTTATAAAATTCTCCTACTCTGGTACATGACACAAGAGGTGCTCCACGCTATTTTCCCCACTAGTTCCGATAGATGCTGGTGATGCCAGGGAGCAAAGGGCACCTTTCTACACACATATTGGAGTTGTCCGATACTAACCCCTTACTGGATCACGGTCCAGCAGTTACTAGCTCACCTCCTAGAAACACTGGTCCAGGCGTCCCCAAAATTCTTTCTGTTAGGCTTATCGCCACTTAAGCTCCCTACCCCACACAAGAAATTAGTACGTCATGTACTAAGAGCAGCGCGCTGCCTCGTAGCCTTACATTGGAGACGCACTACCCCACCCTCTGCTGAGGATCTTTACCCCAGAATTAAGGATGTAGAACTAATGGAGAAAATGACGGCCAGAATACAAGACAGATTGGAGGCACATAACAGGGTCTGGGAGCTATGGCATCTCGGGAGGACCCACCATGATCAGGTATCACCACTTGAATGACTTCTATACCCCCTCTACCCCCTTCTTTTTCTATTACCCCCCTCTCTTCTTCTATACTGCATACTCCTGTGACTTGTATAGTTACAGATAATAAAGTTACAGTTTTGCAAGTATCAACTTTACATACATGCCAATAGAATCACTAAAAGTTAGATACTAAACTACCATTGGCAATTAGCAATGTTTCAGTATTTGTGAATAGATGCTTGGCATCAGAAATGTATATAACTTACACTTGTGTTTTGTCCTTACGCTTCTATATAATGTATCGCAAATACGAATGATAATAATAAAATGTTATTTGGAAATAAGTGTAAAACTTATATATTGAAAAAATTATAATAAAATGTGATGAAAAAAGAAAGTCTCTAATATTTTCTAGGTATCCATCATATATACTGGTTAATCACAGTCCATTTTAAAATGAAGCAGTCAATACAATGGATGAAGAGTGAATGTAGTGATACCGCCACCCAAGTGAAATGGAGGCTTACCAAAAAGTTTGAACCCAAAAGAGCATACGCTCTATGGGTCAAACCACCTTATATTTCCCACCGTCAATGAAGGGGGAGTCTTGGGAAGCAGCAGTATTTGGAGTCTTGAGAGCCTTCACAAGAGGGTGAGTCTTGAAAGGTAAATGAAAAGGGAAAAGGTGTGATGGTTGTGGATTTGAAAAAGTGGTAGGCTTGTATCAGTCCAGCGTTTGACCAGGAGGAAAGGAGGTTGGGGAAGTATAGTCCGGGTAAAAGGAGGGATTACAGAGGAAAGAGGAGGGGGTTGTGGCGAGATTGGAGGCCAAAGCGTGTTTTGAGTCTATCCCAGATGTTAAGACTATGTTTAGTAATTGGATTATTGATAGATCGGCGTTGGGCTGGTGTGAGCGACAGGAGATTTGCTGTGGAGAGCGGGTCGCAGTCAACTGATTCTAGTGCAACCCACAGTGTGGTTTCTTTTGTGGCATGGTATTTGGGCTAGCTGAGCCACATAGTAATATTTCGTAAAATTGGGCATACTTAATTCTCCCCGAATAGGGGGGGGTGTATAAAGTGGTTGTAGGTAAACGGGGTTTGAGAGTGCCCCAAATAAATCGAGACGCTCCATGTTGCAGGATGCATAGGTAATATGAGGGGACTGCAATTGGAAGAACTCTGAAGAGATAGCGGATTTTAGGGAGGATAATCATTTTGATTACCGTGATTCTACCCATCCAAGCTAACAGTAAGGATGACCATTTTGTCTTTAGATTGGTGAGTTGGGTCAACATGTGTGGATAGTTAACAGCATACAGGTCAGCTGGGTCAGCAGTGAGTTTAATACCCAGATAGGAGATGTGTGTTGCCATCCAGGTGAATGGGAGATAGTCCTGCAGTTGAGTCTGTAGGTCGGGAGGTAAGGAGATGTTTAGGGCTTTGGATTTATGTGGACCTATTTCGAGGCCAGATACTCGTCCATATGTGGATAGGGTGTCCATAAGATTCGGGGCTGAAATTAGGGGTGAAGTGAGGAATATCAAGACATCATTGACGAACATGCTAAGTTTATGCTGGTGGCCTCCTATTTCCAATCCTCTTATGTCTGGGTTAGTTCGGATGATCAGAGCTAAGGGTTCGATCGCTAGGGCAAAAAGAAGAGGGGAGAGGGGACAGCCTTGACGAGTACCTCTTTCTATCATGAGTAAGTGACGTATTCTTTCGGGTTTTGATATAGGGTAGCTACCCAACACAAATGCATTCCGAACCCCATAGGTCTAGGATAGCGAGTCGACTTGAGGGGGAGGAAGCAGGTAGGGATGCGACGAGATCGAGCTGCGTGTGCAAGGAGTGTGGCCTGACATATGTTGTCTTCTGCTTGTCTAGAGGGTATAAATCCCATTTGGTCTTTGTGGCTTAGGGTTCCTATAATTGGATTAAGCCGGGTGGCAAGGATCTTCGTGAGTATTTTGATGTCTAGATTGAGTATGGAAATCGGTCTGTAATTGGACCAGGATGTATCGTCAGTATTTGGTTTAGGGATAATGGAGATGGAAGTGGTATTGGATTCAGGGCGGAAGGAATGGCCTTTCAGGAGGGAGTTAAATGCTTCAACCATGAGGGGGGACAATAGGTCAGCGAAACGTTTATAGTAAGTGGCCAAGAAGCCGCCAGGGCATTTACGTAGTTTCAGCGATTTTATCGCAGAATGGATCTTGTCAGCTGTGATGGTTTTGTCCAGGGTTTCTTGATGGGCAGAGGAGAGAGGAGGGAGGTGAATAGAGGACAGGAGTGTGTCAAGGTGGAATTGGTCAAACCGGAAATTTGTGTAAAAAAATTTTGTAGGTTACTGGTATAAGTATTTTTAATTGTTTTTATTCGGTTAGGTTTCGGGGTGTAATCAGCTTTGCGTAGGGCTAGGGTGAGAAATGTGTCTAGTTTGTTTGCTTTCATATAAAGTGTATGTTTAGATTTACGGAGAGTTTTCTCTGCTGATTCCGTCAAGAAGAGATCGAGTTCTAATCGTGTTTTTTCGAAAATTTGTTTGTTTGATGAGGAAGGCGAGGTTTAAAAAGTCTCTGAGGCCTTGTAGAAGGCTTCTTCTAGGCATTTATGAAGTTGGCATTTCATCATACGGTGATGTGATGCTTGGCTGATACAAACCCCTCTGAGGTATGGTTTGTGGGTTTCCCATAGGGTTAGGGGGTTCATGTCTGTAGGGGAGTTATTTGCAATATAGTCTTTGATAACAATTTCTATCTCTTGGCATGGGTAGGGTTGGCCAGTAAGCTATCATTTATGAACCACACAAACCCCTGTTCCCGCTCTTGTGCACGCGATCGCGTGTGGCCATCGGCGATCGCACCCGCCGGCCAGGCGCATCGGGTTTCCCGCCGTGCAGCGGGCATGCACACGTCCCTGCTATCGTCCTTAAAGGTACAGACGTACCCATATGGCGATTCATAGGAACGAACCACTTTGCCGCCGTATATCGGTGTGAGGTTAATAAACAAGTCTCACATGTAAGTATACTACAAGTACAGTGAATTTAAAGCAGTTTAAGATGTAAAGCAAGGTAACTCTGGTTTAGAGTATGGATTGAACATCCTGCAGGAGAGAAGAAAGCATTAATTTGGCAATCTGTTACCATTGAGTGTGAATGCGTCTTCCATCAGTAGGTGTATGGGAGGAGTTGACATTCTGGACTCACTGCAAGAGGTCAAATCAGAACAGGGAAATTAGGGGGTGAAGTAGGAATTGATATCCTCAGAGGATGGAGTGGTGGAACCAGGTGTCCCTGGGAGTACGGAGCATTGGACTAAACTTCCTGATCTGCAGGCCCAGTGGCAGGTGGGAGGGTGGTATGTCCCTTCTGAAATGGGAATTACAAACACAGGTTGCAGAACAGGGTTAGCATGACAATCGGGGGAGAACTCCCCACAATGACAGAATAGTGTTAATGTTGGATGGATTTACCTCAGGGTTCTCTGTGTGTTAGGCAAGGGAGGTAAATATGTTAAGCAAAACATCCACCAATTAAGACGAGTATCTCCCTATGGGGGTTCTCAGATCATTCCCCGCTGGCTGCCCATCTGGTTACCCGCCTAGCCTCCTTCTTGCCTAGGGCACCGTGGAAGCTGAACGCCTTCTGGCTAAAACTTTTCACCTCACATGAACGTGTGGTGCAACAGATAGAACAATACTGTTATGATAACCGATTGTGTACCAACCTAGCACTGAGATGGGATGCCTTCAAGGCTTGCTTGAGGGGCATGTTCATAGCTGAAATAACGGTCATTAAACATAACTCGTCAGCTCTGTTGGAACAGGATGGGGACCAGGTGAGGCAGCTGAAGCTCACATTTATACTAGACCCGTCTGATTCCGCGAGGGAGGCATGGATCTCGGGCCAGGACTCCCTGGACCGGTTGAGAACCTCCGCCGCGGAACGGAAAAGGTTCTTCACCAAACAAGCCTTTTATGAAGAAGGGGAAAAAACTGTCCGACTGTTAGCCAGAATTGCCAGATCTCAGCAGTCGTCCCCTGTTATAGGAGCTATTCGTAACTCTCGGGGACAGTTGGTGAATAACCCTGAGCAAATCATAGCAGAACTAGCATCTTTCTATACTAACTTGTATAAACCCTGTGATGATTATACTGATGAGGAACTGCAACGATACATGGGTGCTGTGGTCCTTCCAGCTCTGACCCGCCAAGAGCGGGCGGATATGGAGGCTCCACTTACTCTGGATGAGCTGACGGAGGTGGCTGCCTCCTTTCCTACATGCAAGGCCCCAGGGGATGATGGGATCCCTATGGAGGTATATACCCAATATGGCGGGTGATTTTACCCAAATTACTTGAAGTATTTAACTCCTCCTTTAGGACGGGAAAGTTACCTACAACTATGACAAGGGCTAATATTATACTGTTACTCAAATCAGGTAAAGACCCCCTAGATCCTAGTACATATAGGCCTATCTCGCTGCTACAAAGCGATGTTAAAATACTAGCCAAGGTGCTGGGCATGAGGGTTAATAGGATAATTATGTCCATCATCCACTCAGACCAGGCGGGATTCATGTTGCGAAACTCCACTGCGACCAACCTTAGATGGCTATACTTGAATATGCAGACCCCATCGGATTCAGCCGGCTACAGAGCACTGTTGTCTCTTGACGCCAATAAAGCATTCGACAGTGTTGGCTGGCAGTATCTGTGGGCTGTACTGACCAAGTTTGGGTATGGACCCATGTTTCTTAGGTGGGTGAGATTGCTGTATGACACGCCGCAAGCAGCCATACGGATGTCAAATAAGATGTCCCATGCTTTTGCACTGGGCAGGGGGACCAGGCAGGGATGCCCCCTGCCCCCCCTGCTCTTTGCTCTGGCCATTGAGCCCCTTGCGGCTCAGGTGCGGAATTGCCCACAGGTTCAGTGTTTCCGATATGGCGAACTGCATGAGAAAATCATGGTCTATGCCGATGACATGCTCCTCTTCCTAGAAGATGTGAATGACTCCTTGGCTCAGGTTATGTCCCTTACCACGGAATTTGGCTGCTTCTCGGGCCTATCAACTGGTCCAAATTGGTTTTAATGTTTCTGGATGAGATCCCCAAGATTGGTGAGGGGCCCTCCTGTCCGGTTCCCATAGTGCCCTCCTTTAAATACTTGGGTATACATATCTCCCTTAAAGCAACTGATTTCTGTAAGCTAAACATCTATCCCCTGCTGACCCGGTTTAGAGATAAAATACACATATGGAACAAACTTAAAATGTCCCTGGCTGGTAAGACAAGCCTTATCAAGATGATTCTAATGCCACAGCTCTTATATTTTTTCTTATATTTGCTACACAACACACCCTGAAAATATTCAGAGTGGTCAACTCTCTTTTCAGGCTACCACTATGGCACACCAAACCCCCCAGGATTAAACTAGAGCAACTACAATACCCAAAGGAGGGGGGGTCTTGCCCTACCCAACCCTTGGATATACTACCTGGCCGCACAGCTACAGCACCTGATAGGTGCTATGGCCCCCTTGCCTGCGATCTCATCGGCCAAGTTCATGCTGCTTGGCACGGGAGCTGAATCGGTGCCTGAGGGACTGGAGGCCCAGCAGTTTCAGAAACCAAACAAGTGAATGCCCACATACTCACTCCTTCAGAAGGTGTGGAACAAGGCTAAACAGCTTTAGAACGTGAAGGGATACACCGTATATAGCCCACTCTAGGGAAACAACACATACACTGAACTAGCTAAGATCCAGCAGGGACCCAAGTGGCGCCCCATGGGTATAACACATCTAAAGCATGTTTTTCATAATGGGACCCTGCTCTCTTTCAGCGACCTACAGTCCAACTACGCACTACCACCCAACATGCTATTCTACTATTTACAACTACAACATGCTGTTAGAGCACAGGGGAACGCAGTGGAGTGGGTTCAATCCCCCACTCCTATCTTCCATATGCTGCAAGACGCATCTGACACTAAGGGTATAATCTCCCAGTGCTATAACATGTTGTCATCATTTCTGGAGGGGCACCCCATGAAAGCAGTGACTCAATGGGAGGCAGATTTGGGGCCCATAACAGGGGAATTGTGGGAAGAGGCACTACAGGCGGTTAATACATGTTCACTAAATGTGTCACAAAAGGTGTCCCAATTATATATACTAAGAGTGCACTATATCCCTGTGAAGCTCTACAGAATGGGCAAGGCACCCGACCCACTGTGTGGTAGGTGCAGAGCAGTGCCTGGGGATTTGATTCACCTCCTCTGGCGTTGCCCCAAACTCAACAGATTTTGGGCGGAGGTTCTGGCTACACTGATTCGGGTGTTCCAGACCAACGTCCCTCTTGACCCACTAAGTTGTCTGCTTGGAGTTCTGTGGGGGGTGTGATGGAGATATTGAATTTCATATTTATATCAATGAGGTTCAAGTGGACCATTGCAAGGACTCCAATTAAACTGCCTTGCCCCATTGGATGTATGTATGTGTATATGTGTGTGTGTGTGTATATGTGTGTGTGTGTATATGTATATATATATATATATATATATATATATCTACGTGTATATGTGTGTATCTATGTGGTATATATATTTATATATGGGTATATGTTTCTTAATATCATGATAGAACATAGCTCACCTTAGGAATATAGTTACACGAGAAAACCCCCCAGGGGTTTTCTGGATCAAAGAATAATGCCAGACCTTAAGGCATCCATTCTTCAGGGGGCCATTAACATGCTTCCAATACACTGGTGGGAACTAGGAAAGGTCTCCAGGTGTTACTTGAATCAACTCACCAGGGGGCCATTAACATACTACTGTCGGGACTGTTTGGGCTGGGAGATCAAAGGAGATTGTTCATTAATTCATAGACTGTTAGGCCGAAGGGCCTCAATGTAACAGCAATGTCCGAGCATGAACTTTCAGACAGCTTCAGATTTGACCAATCAGAATTTAAGGCATCTGTAAGCCAATTAGCAAAGAGGCTTCAAAATGTAGCCAACCAGACTTTGAGACATCTATGACCCAATCAATATGTTGCATCTGTTGATTGGTGGAGAATGCATATAAAAGAGAGAGAGGGCTAAATGGTTTTACACTGTCCAGCCAGAGACCATCTAGGGGATATGCTGTCTGAGTAATGTATACTGGAATCTCTTTTTTTTTTTCTTTCTTTCTAACCTTTTTGTATCCTAGGATTTGTCTTATGATATTGTATATCCTGTGTATGTGGATTTCTGAGTTCGGCCTAAATTAACTTTGCAGCCTAGAGTAACAATGTACTTATGACATCACTGGAGATATGTGACAAATTCTAATTATTCCAACTTTCTTGTCTGTGTAAATAACTGTAATTCTTTATCTTTTTCCCTGTTATCGCTCGTTTTTATTCTTATATGGACAAAGATTTAATAACTTATATTTGTATCGTTAATCGTTTAAGTGAGGTATAAATATTTCCAAAACATATGGTGCCCGTCGTGTGAGGAAGCTTCACGTTTGAGTGATTTGTGGTTTTGCGGGTGGAGGACAAGTCTAACTCCAAAAACGGTAAGCATTTTTATGTCCTTGTTTGTATGTCTGTCTCCCCTGTATGAACACCCAAACTAGCAAGCTTCTTTGAACATTGTTTATATATATATATATATAACCTTTTGTCTGTACTAATACTTTGAGACTGATATGAACAGTATAAGTGAAATAAAATTGTACTGAGAGTGTATGAGAAGGCATCCTGCTCGGTTGGGCCAAAACTGCAGGAGGGTGTCTACGTGAATGAGAAGGGGCTCTGGACGCTTGAAGGCAGTGGAAAGAAGTAGGATCTGGGCCTTTCTGCCAACAAGTGCTTCTGGTTGACCCTTGCATGAGTCTGGGTCAAGATGCTTCCCGGGCTTTGAGATCAATTTGCACCTGTGGGCCTAGTACACACTGAATGATCTTCGATGTATGTATCTATCTTTCTGTGTAAACTACTAACTGGGGATCATAAGCTTTGTGATTAGATCTGTAATGTTGTAACTCCTACAAATCGTATTGCAATTAGGTGTGCATCAGTTAACTACCTCCTTTACTACAAGCACCCATAGGGTCCTGATTATCCAAGTTCATGCTAATAATTGTTGATATAACAGAAGTAAAAGCCTTTCGTTAAGCATTTCTTTTAGAGTACTTCAGAAAAGTCCACGGGGGGATTAAACTATTATTTAGTTTGGGAAATCTCCAGGCTAATTTTTTGAAGGACTATAGCCAGGACAGGGAATTGGTCTGGCAAGCAGTGAAAAAAAATCGGCAACGGTGACAGGGGCGGTACCTGTCAACCCAATTCTTGGTCAGAGAGTAGCTACCTCTGAAGTAAAGGCAACCTGTAAAAAGGTTGGGGGAATCAGTTCAAGGTCCTTGAGTCCGTAAAGGATGGGTAATCAAATCGCTTCAAAGAGGGCGTCTAACCGTGGGGAACCCTACCACTTGACCCCGAGGGAAGAGATGATAGATAAATATGGACCTTGGGTTGTGAAATATATTGAAGATTAGGCTCGCTGGACTGGGAAGAAGTATTTTAAAAGAGGTACTTTTAAGCCAAAAGCTTGGGAAGATCTGTACCGTGCTCACCACAGAAAGATGACACGACCATATGAAAAAGATACGTTATTTATATGGATGCTGGAGTCAGCAAATAAAACGGAGGAAGTGAATGTTATTACTATGGGATTTAAGGAGAAATCATTCCAAACAATGTTTGAACGTAGGGACAAGCGGAATCCATCACAACCCCCAACAAGGGGTGACAGTGATTGTCAGGGACAGTTGTCAGGACTTGGGTCTTATGCAGTTGCCCAGTCCTTGTCAGCTGAATGCTCATGGGCTGACATGAATTGTCACCTTTCAGTGGTGGACAAAAAGGTAGAGCCACAACACAAGTCTGATACCTCAGTAAAATGTGGATTACAGGGGGATTGGGAGGTACAGGAAGAAGAAGGCAGAGTAGCAGGACAAGGAGAAGAAATGGCCATGCTGGCATTAAGGGAGGAAGGTCTCCAGGCAGAAGGGACACTTTCTGTCCCGCTGACGGGAGAGGATGTGAAATTAAATCTCACTGAAAGAAGCTGTAGTAAGCGCACGGGAAAACCGCCGCTAATCTTTGCGGCCAGGTGGTTAGCGAAACAGTATGAACATTTGAAAGTGCAAAACACATCCCTAAAAGAAGAGCTAGAAATCACCAAAGGTAACATCAGTACTTTAGAAGCTTCTATGTCAAATTCTGAGGCTATCCACCAGCAATTAGTACTAGAAAACAAAAGATTACAGGAGGACATTCTTCAGTTGGGAAAGAGACTGAAGGATGCAGAAGGTGGGGTGAAACCATTATCTGTCAGCTGCCAGGAGCCATTGGATCAGTTTTCAGATAGAGAAGATAACAAGGTAACTGATTTGGGTAGGTCTGAATTCAGGGGGACGTCCTCCACATGTATCAACAAGAATAAATCCCAGGAAGGTAAGAGCTCTTTAAAAATTGCCCCTATATTTTGTAAGCCACAGGTAAAAACTACTAATCCAGAAGAGGCCATGCCATATTCTCAGTCGTCTAAAACAAAGCCTTTTGTTAAGAGATGTTGTACCACTTTAACTAAGATAAAATGTCACTTATGTGGACTATTTGGCCATATTGCGAGATTCTGTCTATCCAGTTCCAGTCAAAAAGTCGGTAAGCATAATCCATATAGGACCACAAGAAGTGATTTTGAAGTGTACTCTGCACGCTTCGCCACATGGCCTAGGTGTAGGAAGTATGGAATGGGACCCCTGACCCAGGTGGTCCAAACTCCTGAGAAGGCGTCCATACAGGCTGAGAAGGGGTTAATGAAATGGGATGGATCTCTGAAAGAATTTCAACCTTACCAAACAGATGTTATGGGTTTAAGAAGAAGTACAGGGTATTATAGAAAACATGCTGATATGTGTGATGTCTAGAGGTCATCTTTAACCTAGCCAATTGTGAGTGTGTGTGGAATATGCAATATATGTCGTGTTGTGTGACGTTTGTTCTCAGCTGCTGACAGCCCACCCAATTGACCCCCCTTCTTTCTCACCAGGTCTGTGAAAAGGTACAGCGAACTGTATTGACATGCAAATGACCTGAGCCAAGATAATTATCTGTACTAGTGAATTGAAAGATACATGTACTAAAATGGGTTTGTTTTTCAGGAAAACAGTACTGGAGAGGTTCTTTGAGGTATTATGATCTGTTCATAAATGGTACTGCTAAAAGGTTTATTATGGATTGCTAATTTTTTTCAACCATGGTGAATACATTTTTTTTTGGGAATTATTGGTATACCATGAAACAAAAAATCCACGTGGTATTAATGTGTATTAAGTAATACATAATAATGATAAGTTGAGCTCAACAATTTTTTGGTATCTTAAAAAAAAAAAAAAAAATGCACTGTTTATGTAATGTAATATAATGTATATTTGTGTTTCATATGCTAATGTCTTGTTACAGGTATATAACAATTGATTCGTTGTTTCTAGGCGAAAAATTGAATGTTTATTACTAAATTTTATTGGTGTTTTATCCCTCAGATTCGATAATTGGGTTTCATGGCTTTCAGAACAAAGAAGATCACAGCGTCCATAGACAATTTTTTAATTTCTTTTTCTGGTTTCAGCACCATTATCTAGTTGATGATTCTATTTCTCAGCCCATTCGGCTGTGTTTTTTTTTTTGACTACCTAAGTGTTGTATGTTCTGATCCAATTCTAGAAAATCAGTGGCTATGCTGACTTGTGTAGATTTGTTTAAGACTGCTTAACCCCCCCTGCGGTTATGGTAATTAGTTACACACCCAGCCAGTGCTTTCTTTTCAAGCGTGGCTCTTTGCCTTAGGCTAAGATATGTTAATGTCCCTAGCAATCTGTGTGTCCCCAAGTGTATTTGAAACCTGCTTACGGCCCAGTCACACTGTTCTAATGTGTCTGTGGCGTATCTGTCACTAATATCTGTGTGTTTCAAGGCACAGCGGTCGGCTCATGTACCCGCTACTGTTCAGTGATCCCGGCGCCTCAGTGCTGTAAGGGATTTTTTTTCTTTGTGTTTGTTACAGCAGTTACTCGAGCTGGATACACATTATGCAATCTTTGTTTTCCAATTTCCTTTAGATGTACCTGCAGATATTTGGTGGCATCAATGGGCTTACTGACTGAGGATTCTATCTTGTTGCATTTGAGGCTAAATTACCCACATGGGATCAGAGAAGATGGAAGCTGGAGTCAGGGTGACACTTCCCTCTGCCGAAAGCATGACCATGATGTCCTTTATAGGCCAGGTCAATACATAGTGGTGAGCGAAAAATGTTGGGAAGATATTTCACTCTGTGTTCTGGATGGAGAGGTCATTGCTGGGAAGGAAGCACCTGGGTATTATTTGGGACATAGACGAGTTTGTTTCTGTGTCCTAAAGAATACCGATGTAACATTAGTCATGGAACTAGGGGGTTCCTTGAACCTAACCATAGGTAGAGGTGCATTGTATACCCTGGGCATGATCTCTGAAATCCAGGCACAGGGATGGAGTTGTGTGGGCACGCTGTATTCTCCTCAGAGGATACCCATAGGTGTCCTTTCTATCCTAGACTCCTTGCGTACCTTAACTAGTGGTCTGCGTCCTGCATGACAGGAAGACCAGTGCCCCATAAGGTGTGCAGCCTCTATAAAGAAACTTGTGTACCTGGTGGCAGGTGGTTTTCAATCCGGGTATTCTGACTTTTTCCCATCCTTAGGAAAGAGAGGCTTAATGGAGACTGTCTTGGGAGGTGGAGGTGGGGCACTGGGTACCTTAAAGCACTATGGAGCTGGAGATATTCAGGATCACATTGGGGGGTCTCGTGCTACAAATCAGGGAAGGGGTTAGGAAAGCCAACTTGCTCTGTTCAGCATCACTTTGCAAGGACAGACGGGGGGGGGGGGGGGCTGTAGTATCCAGGTTGTCTATGAGTCGTAATAGATTGGTGGATCACTCAGTTCCAGGATCGTCAAAAATCTTACTTGCACCGTTCTCATCCCTAATGGCAGGGATGGAACATTGTGCAGGTATCACGGTCAATCTGGGTACTATCCTATCAGACTCTACTGGGTTACACCCTGGAGTCCATCTTGTTCTGATGGTTTGAGTATGGACAGCCTCAGATGACTGGTACTGATGAGTGCTAGAGGAAGGTAGGGGTTGTGCTATTGGAAAAGGCAACAATGCCGGCACAGGAGGGGATCATGTCTAATAGATGCCGGGGTAGTGTCCCAACTGGTCCTAAACAAAGTTAAAAATACTTGAGACTGGAGACCAGGGTACTGGTGCTAATATCACATGTCTAATGATGCACTGTTTTCAGCATCAGGTTAAATGGTACTCAGCAGGGTACACTACCTCGGGGAGTCTATGGTACACCTCCTCTGGCCCGTGGCATGGACACCGGGTTGTATACCCCGATCACCCCTGAAGAAAGGTTTTATAGCAAACCTGCCATTCCCTTACACCTACAGAAACTTCCTCTGGGATTTGGGGCTGAGTTAAAAGCTTGGCTGATGGATTTCGGACAACAGGATGAAATATTAAATGTACTAAGAGATGCTGAGAAACAAGCCACCATATGACTCACCCATGATCAAAATAGATTGATCCAAGTATCCCACACTTTAGACGCAGACGCTAAGATTTCCTGGTGGGAAAGTTTATTTGGGTACAGTCCTAATGCTACAGCTTTCCTAAACATTTTGCTCCACCCTGTTGTTGTCCTAATCGGTGCAGCCTTATTGCTTTTCCGGATGCAGGTGATAATGTGCATTACTATCAGGAGAATGAACGCCAAAGCTATGAGAATGTGCACCTCAACGAGGTATCTTCTCTCAAGGAACAGAAAGGCCACTAACTCAGAAACAAATCTCTGAGGAAGCCATATCCAATCCAGACCAGCAGGGCCGATCCTAGGGTCACCGGCGCCTGGGTGCAGAAATATTTCTGGCGCCCCCACATGGGCGTGGTCATCCTACCAACTCCTCCCCTTTACAAATGTTTCTATGGCAACGACTCAAACACAGAGATGCTCCCCTAAGAAGTCTTTGTTACCCTGGGATCCTCCTGTGATCTTTTAATAAAGAATATACAGGAAGAGGGTACACTAATGAGACCTGGAGGGGAGTCTCTCTGATGCACACAGAGAGGGCTTCTGTTAGAGAGTCTGTTAGAAAGAGCCCCCAGACATATTACAGAAGATGGTCAGAGACTGCAGACATAGTACAGGAGATGATCAGAGACTGCAGACATAGTACAGAAGATGATCAGAGACTGCAGACATCCTACAGGAGATGATCAGAGACTGCAGACACAGTACAGGAGATGGTCAGAGACTGCAGACACAGTACAGGAGATGGTCAGAGACTGCAGACACAGTACAGGAGATGGTCAGAGACTGCAGACACAGTACAGGAGATGGTCAGAGACTGCAGACATCCTACAGGAGATGATCAGAGACTGCAGACATAGTACAGGAGATGATCAGAGACTGCAAACATCCTACAGGAGATGATCAGAGACTGCAGACATAGTACAGAAGATGGTCAGAGACTGCAGACACAGTACAGGAGATGATCAGAGACTGCAGACATAGTACAGGAGATGATCAGAGACTGCAGACACAGTACAGGAGATGATCAGAGACTGCAGACACAGTACAGGAGATGGTCAGAGACTGCAGACACAGTACAGGAGATGGTCAGAAACTGCAGACACAGTACAGGAGATGGTCAGAGACTGCAGACACAGTACAGGAGATGGTCAGAGACTGCAGACACAGTACAGGAGATGGTCAGAGACTGCAGACACAGTACAGGAGATGGTCAGAGACTGCAGACACAGTACAGGAGATGGTCAGAGACTGCAGACACAGTACAGGAGATGGTCAGAGACTGCAGACACAGTACAGGAGATGGTCAGAGACTGCAGACACAGTACAGGAGATGGTCAGACACTGCAGACACAGTACAGGAGATGGTCAGAGACTGCAGACATACTACAGGAGATGATCAGAGACTGCAGACAGGATATAAGAGATGGTCAGAGACTGCAGACATAGTACAGGAGCTGATCAGAGACTGCAGACACAGTACAGGAGCTGATCAGAGACTGCAGACACAGTACAGGAGCTGATCAGAGACTGCAGACACAGTACAGGAGCTGATCAGAGACTGCAGACACAGTACAGGAGCTGATCAGAGACTGCAGACACAGTACAGGAGATGATCAGAGACTGCAGACACAGTACAGGAGATGATCAGAGACTGCAGACATCCTACAGGAGATGATCAGAGACTGCAGACATCCTACAGGAGATGATCAGAGACTGCAGACATAGTACAGGAGATGGTCAGAGACTGCAGACATAGTACAGGAGATGGTCAGAGACTGCAGACATAGTACAGGAGATGGTCAGAGACTGCAGACATAGTACAGGAGATGGTCAGAGACTGCAGACACAGTACAGGAGATGATCAGAGACTGCAGACAGGATATAAGAGATGATCAGAGACGGCAGACATAGTACAGGAGATGATCAGAGACTGCAGACATAGTACAGGAGATGATCAGAGACTGCAGACATGCTACAGGAGATGATCAGAGACTGCAGACATAGTACAAGAGATGATCAGAGACTGCAGACATAATACAGGAGATGATCAGAGACTGCATTTCCTATGAACGTTAGTAGATAATGGCCAATCGGCCCTCTCACCTGACCCAGCGATACAGCAATGGTTCCTCTGATCAGGAGTCAGCTCACTCTGAATTGCCCGTGGCGACTCCGCTGGGTAGAGCCCAGATCTATATTCCGGCAATGACTCCATTCCTTTCTCTGCCAGGGATGATGCTAGGCTGTGTGGCTTTCCCTCTGGTGGCGCAGGGCAGCGGGGTTCTCTCTCTGATGGTGTTCCCTCAGCACTGTCCTCTCCCTCTGGAGTCCTTGGTGTACTTCCCTGAAAGCTTTCCTGGGCTCCTGGCTCTCTCTCTCTCCCATTTAGCTGAGCATGCTGTGTGGGCTGCAGTTTCCGTGTTACAGTGGGGCTGCCAGTCCTCGGGACTACATGTCCCACAATCCTCTTCTCTGCTCCTTTTTCTATTCTGTTTCTTCCCTGGGTATATGAAGGCGGGGGAAGATACATAGTGGGCAGCTGTGCTGGCAAGCGCTGCTCACTAGTACAGCAGCGTGCGCAAGAGGGAGAGGGAGGGGGGAGAGGGAGAGAGGAAAGAAGAGCCCGCAGCTGCATTGGCATCACTAGGGTTGGGGTCACCCCCCCCTTCCACCAACTATAGTCGCCCCTCAGTACAGAACCCCCTCCACTAAGTATAGACCCCCTCCATCAGTGGAGAACCCGCACTAAGTATAAACCCCTCCCTCAGTACAGACCTTACTCAGTACAGACCCCCCCAGGAAAAGCCCCCCTCCGTTAGTACAGACCCCTCCCAGGACAGACCCCTCCTTCATTAGTACAGACCCCCGCAGGAAAGACCCCCTCTGTTAGTACAGACCCCCAGGACAGACCCCCTCAATTAGTACAAACCCCCCAGGACAGGACCCCCCCTCCATTAGTATAGACCCCCCAGGATAGACCCCTCCTTTTATTAGTACAGACCCCCCCAGGACAGACCCCTCCTTCATTAGTACAGACCCCCCAGGAAAGACCCCCCTCTGTTAGTACAGACCCCCAGGACAGACCCCCTCAACTAGTACAGACCCCCCAGGACAGGACCCACCCTCCATTAGTATAGACCCCCCCAGGACAGACCCCCCTCCATTAGTACAGACCCCCCAGGACAGACCCCCCCTCCATTAGTACAGACCCCCCAGGACAGACCCCCCTCCATTACTACAGACCCCCCAGGACAGACCCCCCTCCAATAGTACAGACCCCCCCAGGACAGAGCCCCCTCCATTACTACAGACCCCCCAGGACAGAGACCCCTCCATTAGTACAGACTCCCCAGGACAAACCACCCCTCCATTACTACAGACCCCCCAGGACAGACCCCCCTTCAATATTAGACTCCCCAGGGCAGGACCCCCCCTCCATTAGTACAGACCCCCCTCCATTAGTACAGAAGCCCCCCTCCATTACAGACCCCCTAGGACAGAGCCCCCCTCCATTACTACAGACCCCCCTCCAATAGTACAGACCCCCCCAGGACAGAGCCCCCCCTCCATTACTACAGACCCCCCAGGACAGAGCCCCCCTCTATTAGTACAGACCCCCCAGGACAGAGCCCCCCTCTATTAGTACAGACCCCCCAGGACAGAGCCCTCCTCCTCCATTAGTACAGACCCCCCCAGGACAGAGCCCCCCTCTCCATTACTACAGAGCCCCCCTCCATTACTACAGACCCCCCTCCAATAGTACAGACCCCCCCTCCATTACTACAGACCCCCAAGACAGAGCCCCCCTCTATTAGTACAGACCCCCCAGGAAGAGTCCCCCTCTATTAGTACAGACCCCCAGGACAGAGTCCCCCTCTATTAGTACAGACCCTCCAGGACAGAGCCCCCCTCTATTAGTACAGACCCCCCAGGACAGAGCCCCCCTCTATTAGTACAGACCCCCCAGGACAGAGCCCCCCTCTATTAGTACAGACCCCCCAGGACAGAGCCCCCCTCTATTAGTACAGACCCCCCAGGACAGAGCCCCCCTCTATTAGTACAGACCCCCCAGGACAGAGCCCCCCTCTATTAGTACAGACCCCCCAGGACAGAGCCCCCCTCTATTAGTACAGACCCCCCAGGACAGAGCCCCCCTCTATTAGTACAGACCCCCCAGGACAGAGCCCCCCTCTATTAGTACAGACCCCCCCAGGACAGAGCCCCCCTCTATTAGTACAGACCCCCCAGGACAGAGCCCCCCTCTATTAGTACAGACCCCCCAGGACAGAGCCCCCCTCTATTAGTACAGACCCCCCAGGACAGAGCCCTCCTCCTCCAATAGTACAGACCCCCCAGGGCAGGACCCCCCCTCCATTAGTACAGACCCCCCCAGGACAGAGCCCCCCTCTATTAGTACAGACCCCCCAGGACAGAGCCCCCCTCTATTAGTACAGACCCCCCAGGACAGAGCCCCCCTCTATTAGTACAGACCCCCCAGGACAGAGCCCCCCTCTATTAGTACAGACCCCCCAGGACAGAGCCCTCCCTCCATTAGTACAGACCCCCCAGGACAGAGCCCTCCTCCTCCATTAGTACAGACCCCCCAGGACAGAGCCCCCCCTCCATTACTACAGACCCCCAGGACAGAGCCCCCCTCTATTAGTACAGACCCCCCAGGACAGAGCCCCCCTCTATTAGTACAGACCCCCCAGGACAGAGCCCTCCCTCTATTAGTACAGAGCCCCCCTCTATTAGTACAGACCCCCCAGGACAGAGCCCTCCTCCTCCATTAGTACAGACCCCCCCCTCCATTAGGGTACAGTACATAAAAACACCCGGGCGGCAGCTGGAGAGGCGAGGACAGTGTGCAGCCGCCCGGGTGGAGAACAGAAGAGTACACAGGCAGCAGGAGTGAGAGACACAGAGAGGAGGAGAATGTGTCAGCACAGCACGGACCGCTCCGCCCCCCCCCCTCGCGCGCGCGCGCAACATCACTCACTGCACGGCTGGTCTCTCTCCACACAGAGACCAGCCGCTCTGCCTCCCTTGTCATCTTCGGCTGCCTGAAGGAGGGAGGAGCCCGGCTTGAGCAGTGAATACAGCGGCGCTTTCTTCTGAGAACACCAGCGGAGAGGCGCCGCAGCAGGACACAAACAAGAGGAGGAGATGGAGGGAAGGGAGCTCTCTGGCGCTTCAGCGCCCCCACCTCTCTGGCGCTGGGGTGCACTGCACCCTGTGCACCCCGTCTGGGATCGGCCCTGCAGACCAGTACACAGAAGTTGCGCATTTAAGAGAGGACCCTAGAACTATATTTTTCTTGATCCAGGGATAAGCCTCTTCAATTCTTAGTAATAAAGTGCAGTCAGGTTTACCTAAATTCCAAAAGTTTTAATCATTTTTTTTTCTCTCCCTTTTGTTGTTAATATCTGTGTACCTGACCTGCAAAAATACTGTTAATGGGAGAGGAGTTTTTTTTTAAGAAAAACATTTGTTTTGTTTTTTGTTTTTTTATTATGTTTTTTTAACCAATGTATTAGTTTTTTTTATACAGATTCAAGGCTCTTTAACAGTCTTGGTTGGAACAGCGTTCAATCTGTAGTTTTTTTTTTTTGTTTTTTTGTTCTTTTTTTCATTATTATTCCCACTATTTTTCCTGTTCATTTTCATTACTCACCTCTCTTCCATTCCTTTTTCTTCTTTAATATTATGCTCTCTGAGTTTTTCCTTTGGTTTCTATCATCTATCTTCTCAAGATAATGTAACTAAGACATCAGTCATATCATTTTTGTTTAAAAAAGACTTTGCCTGCCCACAAGTACCATATTTTAACTAAAGTATCCCTGGACTTCCAGTTTTTATGTCTTAATGTAATTCCACCTCCCCTAGTCTACCTACTGCTTTAACCTGAGCCCCGTGAGCAGGTGTGGTGAACCCAGGGACCTGGCAATAACAGACAGTATTGACTATCCCTACCATCAAGGGCCATGGATGATACTGGCTGTTGCTCAGAATCTGTACCCTGTGGGGAACCCACTCTACTCGTCCACATTACACCCTTTATGAGTATTTAGTCTTAATAGCCAACACTCTATTGTATATCCTGTGTATGTGGATTTCTGATTTCGGCCTAAATTAACTTTGCAGCCTAGAGTAACAATGTACTTATGACATCACTGGAGATATATGACAAATTCTAATTATTCCAACTTTCTTGTCTGTGTAAATGTAATTGTTTATCTTTTTCCCTGTTATCGCTCGTTTTTATTCTTATATAGACAAGGGTTTAATCACTTATATTTGTATCGTTAATCGTTTAAGTGAGGTATAAATATTTCCGAAATGGGGGGGGGGGAGCGATAGCAGAGGAGGCAACAAGAGTAGCATTTGCCAGTACTGTTCCAGGCAAGGAAAACTATTCTTATGAGCTGGAAATCGGCTGTACCGCCCACGGTTAAAACATGGATACAACACATGGGTAAAACACTCATAATGGAAAGATACATATATCAGCACAGGGGTAACACCGGGAAATTTGATAGATTATGGGACGCATGGCTTGCTACACCAGGCATAAGTCCCATGGAGCTGGTGCGGATGAGGTTGTTGAAAAGTAGTTGAAGTCATTACATTGGGAGTCATCCGGATGGACATCCGATTGTTCGTAAGAAAAGTAATGTGGCATGGAGGGAGGCGAGTAGGTGGTAGAGGGCGGTATTGGTACATGCTATGGAATAAACTGAATGTAATATGCAAGAGGGGACTATGAGCAGAATTTAAATGTATATATTGACAGTTATAATCAAGGATTGTTGATGGGGTATTTCAATGTCTGAATACAGTGTACTCTGTTTTATTTTTGATTATATTGTGTGTTTTGTGAGCAATAAAAACCTTTCTTGATTCAAAAAAAACATTTAAGACTGTTCAGTCCATCGGGTCTTCTGGTGCCGGTGAGGCGAAGCGACTCCTTTTGTGGATGCTGGAATGGGCTTGGAGATCAGGTGCATCATGCAGCTTTTTGGGGGAGCAAGAGGCCGCCCGTGGTTTGAAGCCCTCAGCGGTGGTTTTAGGCATTAACAGGCGGAGATCTTGGAGCGTAGACATGAGATCTTCTGCTGATCTGCAGGTATAGGAGGATTCTTTGTGGCGAAGTGGATGGCAAAGGGGAAACTCCAGCTATATGAGATGCGGTGGTGTTGGAGGATTTACAGGTGTGCTTTTATCTCTTTAGGTTTGGAGAGGGTCTGCTGGGAGAGGTCCTGATAGACTTGGTAGCGGTGACCTTGGAACATCAGAGAGTCTTTGTTGCAGGCTGCTTCCATCAGTCATTCTTTGGTGCAGAAGTAGTGCAGTTTTATAATTATGTCCCTGGGGGGGGGCAGAGACCTATGGATCGTGTCCATTTCTAAACGCTCTATGGGGGATTGAAGGGGCCAATTCCTGGAAGAGCGCAGTTATGGTGGATTGGAGGTCTTCTATTGCCTCAGGTATCCCCTTTATACGGATATAAAAAAATAAAAAATAAACCTGAATCCAATTTTCTACTGTTGAAACTAAATCAACTGGTTTAAAATGGATTACCGATTCATCATATTTAGACGGGATACCTACAGAGCAGTGAAGAACTATAGGATAAAGAAAATTGGAGCGAAGAGATGCCCTTTGAGAATCAACCACCGTATATCCAAAAGATAATAATAAACTCGATTTTTGTATCAAAAAAATGCATAAGGTTCCAAAGATTAGTTTGATGGTACAAAATAGAGGGTGCATCCCCATTGTACCCTACAATAAAAAACATACATACAAAACATGACAACGTTGTCACAATAGACGCCGGACCAAAATGCCCCACTCATACACATCCCCACATATGCCCAGCTGAAATGACTAATTGGTGCTGCTATATAAATGGTATAAAAACATTGATCCAAAGAAACAGACACAGTATCAAGAACTGATTGTAGATTAGATTGCGTAGCTAAATGTCCATCAAGGACCTGTTGCAATTCCTAATATCCATGTTTCAATAATGTTTCCAAAAACAATTGGTGAGCCATGATCTGAGCCCGGTATTTACTAGTGTTTAATCTGAAATACCACATAAAAACATTCCATATTATTTAATTTCACAACCTTGTATATAAACATGCTTAATGGGAATGGGAACTCTTTCCCTTACTGGACCTACTTTCAAATATGCCACTTCTTAAAAGACATTGACCGTTCTTCATTAGTCTCAAGGTCACTCACTCCATTTAAATCTTTATGCTCCCAAACATCACCCCAAAGGCATGTAATCTCTAGCATATACAACATACTTTTTAAGTCCACACCTTCCAATTCAGGGAAAGCATACCAGGCTTGGCAAAAGGACTTGAATGTGGAGCTTTCCAATGAACACTGGGAACGCATCTTCACTATCGCACATAAGGGGTCAAAAAACGTTACAATACTGTGTTCAAAAGTAGGGAGGTTTCAGAGTGTCCTATCCGTAAAGAACTGGTGAGCCAATATTTTGGGGTGTGGCCAGATGTTGAACAAAAAGTGAGTGGACAGTCCGGGGGGAAAGGCTGGGTTGAACTTGATGGGTGTTAGGGGGCCCGGGCTTGATAAAAGATGTAGTTTTGTACAGACCTCTCTAAAATTGTTTAAGGTCGAGCCAATTAGCGAGTGTTCCTGTAGGATTGGGGGTACATGGTGAGGTAGAAGCCACGGAGTCAATTCTAGTGGTATTGACAAGAATGAATGTTCAAGGTGTACCCACTCCTTTTTTTGGTTGTGGACCATCCAATCTACAATTCTGGATAAGTGACATGCCCTATAGTAGTTTGAGGTCAGGCTGTCCAATTCGGCCTTTCATTTTGGGTCATAGCTTATCCTTGGACATTTCTGTTTCCACAAGAATTTTGCGCACATACGTCCTATAAGTTTGGGGATAGTGATAAGTGGTTCTTTAAGGAACATTAGTATATCATCAGCAAATGCTGACAACTTATAAGTGTGATCAGCAATGGGTATGCCTTTTATGTCTGGGTTCATTTGCAATTGTCGTAGGAAAGGTTCTAAGGTGAGTAGGAACAGGATTGGGGAAAGCGGACAGCTTTGCCTTCTACCATTATGGATGGGGAAGGCGTTTGACAGGTGGCCATTGCCTCGGACCCTTGGCGTGGTATAGAGGGACATTATAAATATACCTTTTGATCTGCACTATTGGCGCATTTCATTTTTTGCCTCTCCACATTCCTAGAATTCCCACAAGGTTTGTATATTTCATCTTTCACCCATGGTTCCTCCGGATTGGCCGTTCTCATCCTGATTATGTGGAGCGGAAACGGGATGCTCCTGGAGATTCGGGGTTCCCTGGATGACATCTTCCATCTTGGATCTCTAAGCCTGTTTGATTCGGTGTCGCTGGCATCCGAATCCACCATCTCCGGTAAGAGTATTCCATCTATTTCTCGTTCGAGAGTCTCATGCTGATGAAAACACAGACCTGAGGATTTTCCATTCATTTTGAATTCACCAATCACTTTTTATTATGGGACTTTTTTCATTTATTTTCACCAAGGCTCAGCTTTATATATTCATTTATTTTTCTTCTTATGTCTCAGTGAATTGCACCCACTGATCACCACATCACCCTTTTTGTTTATTTTAGTGCTACATTTTATTATAACACATTATAAAGTTAAACATGCCGTTTTGGATCCCTATGTGACAGAGAACCGCTCCCATGTAGTCCCAAGCCAACCTGTCAAATGCCTTCTCTGCATCCAGAGATAGGAAGAAACCACTGATTTTGGAGGAGGTCAACCAATGGTGTATGTTTAAGGCTTTGGTGTTACTGTCTCTGGCCTCTCTGCCTAGTACAAAGCCTACTTGATCCTTGGCGATTAGAAAGGTCAGAGACGGCAACAGGCGGTTTGCCAAAAGTTTTGCGCAAGCTTTATGTCTAAATTTAGCAGGGAGATTGGCTTATAATTCACTACAGAAGAGGGACCTCTTCCTTCTTTTGGGATGACCGAAATATGTGTTTCTAGCTGCCTATGAAACAGGAGTGAGAATAAAGAGAGATAATTGAAGGCTCGAAGAAATGGGGTAGCAAGTGAGTCTAGGAATGTTTTAAAGTATACTACCGTAAATCCATCCGGGCCTGGGCTTTTGCCTATTTTAAGTTGTTCTACTGCTTGTTTTAGTTCGTCTTCCAAAATAGTGTTTTCTAGTTGTTGTGCATCCGCCTTAGAGATGGGTTTAAGGCAGTATTTTTGGAGGAAATTCTTATTTTGTGTGGTTCGGGCATGGTTTCCGTCAGGTGCATCAGGTAATTGAGGTAATTTGTATAGCTCCATGTAGAAGTGTTCGAAGTGGGATGTGATTTCGGTAGTGGTTGCACTTGTGCGGCCTTGGGAGTCTTTAATGTGGTGAATGTTGGCTTTTGCTTTTTTTGATTGAATAGCTCTAGCTAGAAGGTTTCCGCATTTGTTGCCCTGTTCATAAAATAATTTTTGTGACAGAGTGAATTTACGTCTAACCTTACGGTCCAGTTCCTCGAGTAGTATCTTTCTGGTCCGAATGAGATCTTGATGAGTCTGCTCAGCTCTTGATTGTTTATGGGCCAACTCTAGAGTTTTAATTCTACTGAGCAGATCTGAAATTATAGCCTGCTGGGCTTTTTTCTGTGCCGATTTTAGCGCCATACATTTGCCTCTGATAACACACGTGTGTGTCTCCCCTAGGGTGAGTGGTGTTACGTTGGGGGTGTCATTGTCTGTAAAGAATTCCCGTATGCTCGTACAGATGTGGTTTGCATCCACTTCTGACATTAAGAGGGATGCCTCAAGGCACCAAATTTTCTTGAAAAGGTATTTTGTCTGGGAAGGTTGAGGTAAGGGTGATTGGATGATGGTCAGAAAGGAACATCAGTTCAATGGTGGCGTTAGTTAAAAATGATAGGTCTTTTTGAGAAAGAAATAAGTAATTGATTCTGGAATATTTATTATGTGGGGGTGAATAGAAAGTGTAGTCTTTGTCATTGGGATGTAGGGTGCGCCATGTATCATGTAAGAGGAGATCTTGGAATTGCATTTTAATTTGACGCAGAGCTCTGTACGGGAGGTATGAGGAGCCAGAGGATGTATCTACCAGTGGGTTCAGGGCGAGGTTGAAGTCTCCTCCCAGAATTGTTACTCCTGATTGAAAACCAGCTAGAAGTTGTGAGAGTGCCCTAAAGAACCTTACTTGTGCTGTGTTGGGGCTATAAATGTTGGCAAGGGTCACGGGACCCTAATCTTTGAGGATTAGGTACCGACCTTCCATGTCTATCGGAGTCCGTAATCTGCCAGTTTAGATTTTTTGCGATCAGTATTGATACACCTTTAGTTTTGGCCAATGTATTGGTAGCATGATAAAATGTGGGGTAAAATTGGTTTCATAGTTTGGGGATAGAGTCTATTCGGAAGTGTGTCTCCTGTAGGAATAAAACATCAGCCTTCAGACTGTGTATCATATCTATTACTTGGCTGCGTTTTTCAGGGATGTTAAGCCCTTTTGTTGGACACTTGGTGTTGGAGTGTGAGGAGGTCATGATGTTTTCTATATGGAGGGAGGTCCTAGAGATTAAGTAGCATGCTAGGGTTTGACGTAGCCAGAGGCGTAGGATTGGGTACCACCCAGCAGAGTCTGAGTGTTGAGGGATGCTATGCATATAGAGTTTGATTAAGTGTGACAGAGACCAAGAAGGCATGGGAGAAGAAAGGAAAGGAGGAAAAAAAAAAAGGGAAGGGGAGACAGCCCTGGGGGGAGGGAGATGAGGGATCAGAATGAAGATAGAGGGAGGATGTGATGGTGGGAGGGGGTAAAAGAAGGGGTAGGGGAAGGCGAGATGATGGGGGAATGGGGTCTCAGAAAGGAAGGATTAAGTCCGGAGGTAGAGATAGACCGGCTATCTTACCCTGAAAATAGAAAAGTCCGGAGTAGGTCAACTGGAACGGATTTGTTCCTGTTGTGTGGAGGAGTGACAGGTGTCGGTGATGGATACACCAATATCTCCAGTGCACACAGGGTCAGTGGGAGTGTAGGAGGGAGGAGGGAACCTATTATGCTTGGCATTCAGAGAGACCACTAGGGGTCTGTATTAAGGGGGTTTCTTTAACCACTTCAGCCCCGGAAGGATTTACCCCCTTCCTGACCAGAGCACTTTTTACAATTTGGCACTGCGTCGCTTTAACTGCTAATTGCGCGGTCATGCAATGCTGTACCCAAACGAAATTTGCATCCTTTTCTTCCCACAAATAGAACTTTCTTTTGATGGTATTTGATCACCTCTGCGGTTTTTATTTTTTGCGCTATAAATGGAAAAAGACCGAAAATTTTGAAAAAAAATGATATTTTCTACTTTTTGTTATAAAAAATATCCAATAAACTCAATTTTAGTCATACATTTAGGCCAAAATGTATTCGGCCACATGTCTTTGGTAAAAAAAATGTCAATAAGCGTATATTTATTGGTTTGCGCAAAAGTTATAGCGTCTACAAACTAGGGTACATTTTCTGGAATTTACACAGCTTTTAGTTTATGACTGCCTATGTCATTTCTTGAGGTGCTAAAATGGTAGGGCAGTACAACCCCCCCCCCCCAAATGACCCCATTTTGGAAAGTAGACACCCCAAGGAAATTGCTGAAAGGCATGTTGAGCCCATTGAATATTAATTTTTTTTGTCCCAAGTGATTGAATAATGACAAAAAAAAAAATTACAAAAAGTTGTCACTAAATGATATATTGCTCACACAGGCCATGGGCATATGTGGAATTGCACCCCAAAATACATTTAGCTGCTTCTCCTGAGTATGGGGATACCACATGTGTGGGACTTTTTGGGAGCCTAGCCGCGTACGGGGCCCCGAAAACCAATCACCGCCTTCCGGATTTCTAAGGGCGTAAATTTTTGATTCACTCCTCACTACCTATCACAGTTTCGAAGGCCATAAAATGCCAAGATAGGACAATACCCCCCCAAATGACCCCATTTTGGAAAGTAGACACCCCAAGCTGAGAGGCATGGTGAGTATTTTGCAGCCCTCATTTGTTTTTGAAAATGAAGAAAGACAAGAAAAAAAATGTTTATTTTTCTTTTTTCAATTTTTTAAAACTTTGTGACAAAAAGTGAGGTCTGCAAAATACTTACTTTACCTCTCAGCAAATAGCTTGGGGTGTCTACTTTCCAAAAAAAGGGTCATTTGGGGGGGTTTGTACCACCTGGGCATTCCATGGCCTCCGAAACTGTGATAGGCAGTGAAGAGTGAAATAAAAAATTTACGCCCTTAGAAAGCCTGAAGGCGGTGCTTGGTTTTCGGGGTCCCGTACGCGGCTAGGCTCCCAAAAAGTCTCACACATGTGGTATCCCCGTACTCAGGAGAAGCAACAGAATGTATTTTGGGGTGTAATTTCACATATTCCCATGGCATGTTTGAGCAATATATCATTTAGTGACAATTTTGTGCAAAAAAAAAAAAAAAAAATTTGTCTCTTTCCCGCAACTTGTGTCACAATATAAAATATTCCATGGACTCGACATGACTCTCAGCAAATAGCTTGGGGTGTCTACTTTCCAAAATGGGGTCATTTGGGGGGGGGGGGGTTTGAACTGTCCTGGCATTTTATGCACAACATTTAGAAGCTTATGTCACACATCACCCACTCTTCTAACCACTTGAAGACAAAGCCCTTTCTGACACTTTTTGTTTACATGAAAAATTTTTTTTTTTTTTGCAAGAAAATTACTTTGAACCCCCAAACATATATTTTTTAAAGCAAATGCCCTACAGATTAAAATGGTGGGTGTTTCATTTTTTTTTTCACACAGTATTTGCGCAGCGATTTTTCAAACACATTTTTTGGGGAAAAAAACACACTTTTTAAAATTTTAATGCATTAAAACACACTATATTGCCCAAATGTTTGATGAAATAAAAAAGATGATCTTAGGCCGAGTACATGGATACCAAACATGACATGCTTTAAAATTGCGCACAAACGTGCAGTGGCGACAAACTAAATACATTTTTAAAAGCCTTTAAAGGTTACCACTTTAGATTTACAGAGGAGGTCTACTGCTAAAATTACTGCCCTCGATCTGACGTTCGCGGTGACACATCACATGCATGGTGCAATTGCGGTTTACATTTGACGCCAGACCGACGCTTGCGTTCACCTTTGCGCGAGAGCAAGGGGGGACAGGAGTGCTTTTTATTTTTATTTTTTTTTTTCTTTATTATTTTTTTTGCTTTTTTATCTGATTTTTAAACTGTTCCTTTCATTTTTTTGTTTTTAATCATTTTTATTGTTATCTCAGGGAATGTAAATATCCCCTATGATAGCAATAGGTAGTGACAGGTACTCTTTTTTGAAAAAATTGGGGTCTATTAGACCCTAGAGCTCTCCTCTGCCCTCAAAGCATCTGACCACACCAAGATCGGTGTGATAAAATGCTTTCCCAATTTCCCAATGGCGCTGTTTACATCCGGTGAAATCTAAGTCATGAAATGCTTGTAGCTTCCGGTTTCTTAGGCCATAGAGATGTTTGGAGCCTCTCTGGTCTCTGATCAGCTCTATGGTCAGCTGGCTGAATCACCAGCTGCATTCTCAGGTTCCCTGTTGAGACAAGAGAGCCAGAGAAAAACATGGAAGACGGTGGGGGGGGCATTCCCTCCCACTGCTCGTAAAAGCAGTCTAGAGGCTAATTAGCCGCTAGGATTGCTTTTACATGAAAGCCGACGGCTGGCTGAAAAGAATGATACCAAGATGATACCTAAATCTGCAGGCATCATTCTGGTATAACCACTCAAAGTCGTGAATGGCGTACCTGAAGACAAAAAAATGGTTAACAATAAAACACAGTAAACGGTAAAATATAAAAAATTGCATACCTGAAAAGCAAACATGATAAAACATAATAAAACATTGCAGAATAGAATACAGTAAAAAAGAGCAGAACAATAGAGGGAGAATAGAGAGAGAGAACAATAAAAAGACAACTATTATTTTATTTTTATATATATATATATATATATTTTACACTTTTTTTGTAACTAACTTTTATAACTGTAACCGGTTCCAGGTTCGGGTCTCTCAAAATGCGATGGCATCTTGGGAGACCCTGTGAAAGTGTGCCTAGTCTGTGCAATGCTGTACCCTACGCTAATACTCAACTAGTGAATGGTAGCGTTCAAAACATTCACCAATGCAAAGATCAGGACTGTCAGGACAGGAGGGACAATAATAGTGGGTGTCACGCCTATATCCGCGCTTGCTGCAGACACAACATCTTTTTTGGGGGGGTTCGCTGGGTAGGGGTACTCGGGAGGACATAAAAATGCCTCTCATGCAGCCGACTGCATTTGGTTGGGGATGTGAATGGGGGAAGTACGGGCGCTGCAGAAGTGGTGGGTTCCCAATTAGGATTGGCGAATGCAGCAGGAAGGGCACTATGGGCACGACGGGCCTGTGTTTGTCTTCTTCTTGGTGGCAGCGGGACACTACTTGTGCTTGCCACCTCACCAGCTTGAACTGCACTTATGGGACTCGCCACGTCACCAAGTGTTACTGCAGTGCTGGTTTGACTACGACCGGGGTGTACTAGGCCCCTGGTGCTTGCCAGTTCACCAAAACGCTACCAAAAAAAAACTGTTAGCGATCGCAGGGATCAGGCCTGACTCTGCGAACGCTGCAGTTATGCGTTTAGTGTTTTGTAAGTGACAGTGATCGATCGATACTGCACTTGGGTGGGCTGGGCTGGGCCGGGCAGAGGGGCAAAACGCAGGTGCTAGCAAGTATCTGGGCTGATCCCGCTAACACTGCGTTTTTGGGAACCCTAAACTGCTGGGGACGCTAGTATAGATCTGATCGGATCAGATATTGATCCGATCAGATACTATACCACTAAGGGAGGTGTACGGTGCGTGCGTGGGTGTTAGCGGTACTGGCGCTAACCTGACGCTGCCTGAGGCTGGAGCTTGCCAGTTCACCAAAATGCTACCAAAAAAACTGTTGGCGATCGCAGGGATCACCCCTGACTCTGCGAACGCTGCAGTTATGCGTTTAGTGTTTTGTAAATGACAGTGATCGATCGATACTGCACTTGGGTGGGCTGGGCTGTGCGGAGGGGCAAAACGCAGGTGCTAGCAGGTATCTGGGCTGATCCCGCTAACACTGCGTTTTTGGGAACCCTAAACTGCTGGGGACGCCATTATAGATCTGATCGGATCAGATATTGATCCGTTCAGATACTATACCACTAAGGGAGGCGTATGCTGCATGCGTGGGTGTTAGCAGTACTGGCGCTAATCTGACGCTGCCTGGGGCGACGCACATCACCGCCGGGCGATCAGGGAGCTAAACCTTTATTCGGTAATAAATGGCGGGTGCCCTGACACTATAAAAAATAAACGAACTAACCAGCGTCACCCGTAACAGTTATACAGTGATCAGTGGTGAAAGGGTTAACTAGAGGGCAATCAAGGGGTTAAAACATTAGGTAGTATATGGGGGTCCCTGTCGCTATAAAACGCTGACGGCGAACCTAAATATTTACCTCCCTAACTAGCGTCATCAGTGACACTAATACAGCGATCAGAAAAATGATCGCTTAGTGACACTGGCGACAGGGGGTGATCAAGGGGTTAAAACTTTATTAGGGGGGGTTGGGGGTACCCTAGACCTAAAGGGGGCTAACCCTAACTGCCCTAACACAGTAACTGTCACAAACTGACACCATGCAGTAATCAGAAAAAAAAAAAAAAAAACTGCTTGGTGTCAGTGTGACAGGGGGGGAGGGGGGATTAGGGGGGGTGATCAGGGGGGGGGGAATCGAGGGGTAAAGGGGGGTGTTTTGTTTGCCTGGCATGTTCTACTGTGTGTGTGTAGTGTTACACTCACATTGAAGTCTTCTCTCCTCGGCGCCGGAACGGAAAATACCGAGCCGAGGAGAGATGACATCATTTCCTTTGCTGCTGTTTAGCATACAGCAGCAAAGGAATGATTTGATTGGCCGGTGGCGATCGCGAGGGGGGGCCACGAACGGATGGTCTCCCCCTCATCTCTGATCGCCGCTCGTCAGAAGCGGACCGCCTCGGGCACGGGGGGGGGGGGGGGGTCAGATTTGACCCCCCACCTGCAAAAGGCAGATCACGTATATTCTGCCTGTCCATGCCATTCTGCTGACGTACATCGGCGTGAGGCGGTCGTCAAGTGGTTAAACAGACGTCAGACCACATAACTGATAAATTAACAAGTGAAATCAGAGAGCTGGGGCAGAGAACAGCTGAGTTAGAAATACCACCGATATTGAAAGCCAAAACACCACTATATTTCAGAATTTTTGAACCTTAAAGAAGAATATGCTGTATTACAGTCCCGTTTAGAGGACCAAGAGAATAGGGACCGTCGGGCTAACTTGCTGATTAGGGGCATCCCTGAGACTGTCCTTGATGTTCAAGCCACTATTACCGCACTGTTTCAGGAATTACAACCTGGTATTCCAATGGAGAGATTAGAGATGGATAGAATGCATAGAGCCTTAGCTCAACGCAAAACAAATGGCCCTCCTAGGGACATAATTGCTAAATTGCATTATTATTGCACTAAAGAGCAAGTGCTTGCAGCAGCCAGAAAAAAAGGATTCTCTCACCTTCCAGCTTTTTGCAGACCTTTCTCCTATTACAGTGGCAAAAAGACGTGCACTCAAACCCCAGCTACAAGTACTTCAACGTCATCAAATCACTTATCATTGGGGTTTTCCTTTTTCTCTCAGATTCACGCATATAGAAACCAGATATGTATGTCGCTCTTCAGAGGACTTACAGTCAGTCTTGATTGAAATGGGCTTAGCGGACCAAGCCCCATCTAAAGATCTGTCTCGCAGAAGGTCAGCCTCCAGATCACCTCAGCAAAATGCAGCAGCAGACCCTAATCCATCTACCCCTTCACGTCAGAATATGCATAAGCGAGGCCGCTTTGACAATCCGTCCCCTAATAACGAAGATTCAATGGACTGATCTCCATATATCTGTCGTATTATTTCTTCTTTCCAGATCGCCAGTATTATACACCAACTGAAGGAACTCGCTATTTACAATACCATTATTTCAGGTTTATGGACTTCCAGTCTAATCCTTATTTCTAATGATTATATTAATAATCTTTTGATTTTTTTTGTGGATGGCTTGAATTATAATAAGTAATATAATTCTGTTGCTTTCTATCCAATTTTTAATTTTTTTAATTTTTATATTTTACATTTTTTCTAGACGGCTCTTAATAATCACTTTGATTATTATCCCCTGCTACCAGGATATTTTTAATATTTAGTGTCTTATCCACTGGAAATTTTTTCCTTATTTTTTTTTAGTTACAGTTACCAAAAAAGACAATCTCAAGGCTGGTAGTGACTTCGCCCAAGATTGCGTCTATTATAATTTATAGCTGATTTTTATACTGGTACTGTAGCTCTCCGGTGAAGTTCATCCTTTTGGAACTTCTTGCTGCCCCCCTTTCCACTCTTGGACTCTCACTATTATTATGCGGGAGCCTCTTGGAGTCTTTCGATCACTCCTCTGAGTTGCTCCCATAGTGTTTTGCTACTGTTTATTGTTAAAGTATTATCATATTAGGATTATTTGATTGCAAATTGTTCTTTCTTATTCTGTCCTTTTTCCTCTTTCTTCTCTCGAGGTGGTGATCATGGCTCTAGTCATTAACTGTGCTCTTTATGTTATGATAGTCATTTCTGATCTACTATGACTCCTATAAACATTCTGTCCTTGAATGTACAAGGATTTAATATCCCACACAAACGAACTAAAGCAATGTGGTCTCTCAGCTAAGAAGGCACACAATTTGTTTGCAGGGAACCCACTTCACCGATAAAAGCTACCCCTAAATTTCTTTCTTCCTCATATCCACAATTTTATACCACCTCAACCACAGTTAAACAATGTGGGGCTCTTATTGAGTTTCACCGTTCTATGCCATTCACTCTTTTAAACACAATTGAATGATCCAGAGTGAAGATATATACTGATCACAGGTTATATATCTGTCAGAAACCATGAACCAGACCGAGACAGAAGTACAGTAAAATCACACTTCTTTATTAATAAAAATAAAAAAGGTAAATAGAGTAAGCATAGTCAAAGCATAGCCAGAGTCCAGTAACCTGATCGGGTAGTCAGCCAAGCCAGAGTTCAGTAACCAGATTGGGTAATCAGCCAGGCCAGAAGTCAGGGATCCAAGTAGAGCCAGTCTTTAAACAGGAATGCAGGAGATGGTTTCTTGTGATGTGACCAAGGCGAAGGCAGACCAGAACTGAGCTGGAGATCTTTAAGTAGGCGGGACTGACGAGCAGATCCACAACAGCTGGTTAACTGTGGAGAGAGATGAGAGCTGGCAATTAGCCGAAGCTGAGCGGCCAGCTCAGAGAAGAAAGGGCTGTACCAGCCCTGACAATATCAGATATAGCTATCACAATCATATCATATTATGCTCCAAATAAGAGACCAGAATCTTTCTTGTTCCATCTTTTCCAAATTGTGGAAACTCACAAGTTTGGTACTGTATTTTTATGTAGAGATTCCAATGCAACAGTTTTTCCTTTCTTAGATAAGTCTCCTCCAGCACCTATCACTAGTTCCATTAAAGTAACTCTTCAACATCTGCTTACTAAACATGGTTTGGTAGATACATGGCGAGAACTTAATCCTACTAGTAGGCGTTTTACACATTACTCCTACCCACATAAATCTCTCACATATAGACCATATTCTAGTGCCTTATAGCATCATTCCTGAAATTTTATCTTCTAACATTCTCCCCTTTACATGGGCAGACAATTGTGCAATATGCACAACTATTGCTTCTCCAATACCTAGGTCTCACAATACCACTTGGTGTATTAATGACTCTACACTAGCTCATCCTTCCCATCGAATAGAGATTGAAGGAGCACTTAATGATCATTTCTCTTCCAATGATACGGGAGATATTTCTGACACCGCGTTATGGGAAGCTCATAAAGCGGTCATTCCTGGTAGACTAATACAACAAGCAACAAATCTTAAAAGAGAACGTAAACGTTTGTTTGCAAAGTTGGAAACTAATTTTAATTCTTGTCATTCCGCCTTTCAATCATCCCCGAATGCCATCAATAATGCAAAATTAGACAAAGCCCGTCTAGATCTAGATCTATTTTTAACTGACTCAGCAGACAAACTCATATGTAAATGCCAACATATTCTATACCTTAAAGCTAATAAACCTGACACCCCTATGGCAAGAACAAAATGGGAATGGCTGGGTAATCCTCAATGTGATACGGCACTTCATCCCAATATATTGGAAAGTCAAGTTGAGAGGAGGAAGTACAGGGATAATAGCGGTGCCAAAAGATACACTGTTGCACTTAAGTAAAAAACATGAGTATTTTATTAACAAAAATCTTAAAAAATCAACAAAGGATTCACAGGAGCAAGGTGTGCATAGTAACTAGTACATTTAAAAACAATTTTGTAGCGAGATTATACGAGACTTGGCCTGAGAGGCGTAGCAGCCAATTCCGTAGATAGGCATTTAGATGTCCGACATGTTTCGCCAGTGATGGCTTCCTCAGGGACAGATGTTTTGTACCTATAACGCTACAATTCAATCTATAGAAGAAAATTCACAATCAGAAAAATTCTGTGATAAGGAGTTTAGTCAAAAATGCATGTAATTTAAATTAAAATGGATACGTAAATATGTTTGCGAGCTGTCAGACATGAACCACAAGCACCAACCCAAAGTCAACCCCCGGAGATCCCACGCACATTAAGGTGCCAACCTGGCCCTCCACCCAACCCCCACAACCTAGCCCCCATAAGATGGTAAATGACTACCTGTAGGTCACAAAGGATAGGCGCAACAAGCCCCTGGAGCAGCACCACAAACACAGGTTACAATAGATAGCTGCAGGGTGCAAATAGAAGGGCCTGGCAGAATATATCTATAAAGAAAAAAAATGTAAATCCTTCCCATCGTGTCCCCGCTGGATCCAGCACGCCCTTTGATGCTAAGCCCTTCCCCTCCCATTCCCCTGCATGACCTTCAGGACACCCCCTGTCTTTTTCACTCCGATATGGGTTCCCGTGGGCGGCGCAGATTCCATCTGGCGCTGTCGCCTTATGTCACAGGAATACCCCAGCTGTATGGACACCCAAGGGCATTGGGAATCCCTCTGCCCGCTGGTAGCCACTGCATACTGGTGATCCTCGGATCATAACATCTCCAATGTATTGGGCTGCTCGCTGCGGCCGTCCAATACTGCGCCGTGTCTGTGGCGTGATCTCACACGTTACCATGGACACTACCGCTATGCCTCCTGGACCTTGTAGGCCCAGACGCATTCGCGAGTTGCGCATGCGCAGTGGCTTTGTTTTGTCCGCTTACACGTGCGGTGACGTCAGACGCTGCACGTGTGTGGGGGGCATAAGAACGCCGGCATCCCTGGCCTGTACATCGCCAGGGATCAACAGGACACCGTCACGTTATCCACATTTCGGTTCGGTATGCATATACAATCCATAATCTTCTTACTTTGCAAGTCTTGTCCTTTCTTCCCTCTGAGAGCATGTCTATATTAAGCCTTCGCTTTGTCTTCATTTCTCAGCATGTTATATTGGGAGATATAATCGGCTGCAATCTTCACACCAGCCATCCATTCAATTTATTACACTATGCCTATCAGTAAGTGCAACGTATTTACAATTTTCTGCATATAAATAGTCTATATTAATTACCTATGGATATAGCTGGTCCTTACTCCCCTATCTGTACTCATCTATTTTGGTGAGATTTTTATACATGATCTTTTCTTCATCACTTATAGAGATGCATACCCCACTATGGGATTTATGGCAGGCTTGATACCCTGAATCGATCGTATCCTGGTGTCCTGTATATTATCTGTTCACAGAATTGATGTAAGTACCGGCTAGAGACTGTGATAGTCCCATGTTGTCCTTGATACTGGTGGGCCCCTTAGGGGTCTCTCCAGGACCCACTATAATTGATTTACATTTTTTTTCTTTATAGATATATTCTGCCAGGCCCTTCTATTTGCCCCCTGCAGCTATCTATTGTAACCTGTGTTTGTGGTGCTGCTCCAGGGGCTTGTTGCGCCTATCCTTGGTGACCTACAGGTAGTCATTTACCATCTTATGGGGGCTAGGTTGTGGGGGTTGGGTGGAGGGCCGGGTTGGCACCTTAATGTGCGTGGGATCTCCGGGGGTTGACTTTGGGTTGGTGCTTGTGGTTCATGTCTGACAGCTCGCAAACATATTTAACTATCCATTTTAATTTAAATTACATGCATTTTTGACTAAACTCCTTATCACTGAATTTTTCTGATTGTGAATTTTCTTCTATAGATTGAATTGTAGCGTTATAGGTACAAAACATCTGTCCCTGAGGAAGCCATCACCGGCGAAACATGTCAGACATCTAAATGCCTATCTACGGAATTGGCCGCTACGCCTCTCAGGCCAAGTCTCGTAAAATCTCGCTACAAAATAGTTTTTAAATGTACTAGTTACTATGCACACCTTGCTCCTGTGAATCCTTTGTCGATTTTTTAAGATTTTTGTTAATAAAATACTCATGTTTTTTACTTAAGTGCAACAGTATCTTTTGGCACCGCTATAATCCCTGTACTTCCTCCTCTCAACTTGACTTCCCTATGGCAAGAAGTTTGAAATCAATTAATCAAATACGGACTCCTATAAGGTTGAAAACGTCACGCGGCACATATACTAGTAACCCAATTCAAATATTAGAGGTGTTTCTCCAGCATCCAGGACCTGGCCTGGGTGCTGGAGCGAACGGTCACATTATTCCCACAGCTGTGGCATTTGCAGACAGCCTCTCCTCTAGTTGTTTTTCTTACCACACACATAGCAACGCAGACAAGTCATTTCCATGCACCACTGTGCAGGGTCCTTTCCTGCTTTTTGGCCCCAGTGGGTCCTCTGGCTTCCCCTCCTCCGGGTTGGTGTTGTGTGGGCACAGGGGAGCTGGACCAGCACATACAGGCCAAGCATTTTCCTGTTCTTGAGGTATGCCTGCATATTGAACTCTGTGGCTCAAGCAATTTGGAATCAACTCCTCTTGGCACCTATGTTTTTAAACAATTGTGACTTCCAGTCTATAATACGGAGTTTGTTTAAACTGTACCCCTGAAGAAGGAGGATTACATTTTCACTCTGAAACGCATTGGGTACAGGAAACACTAGTCCGTTATATGTATTCTGATTTGTATGACAACACTGGAATGTTTATTCTCAGCATGTTTTTTATTAAAATGTGTATTTTTCATATTTCAATAAATACTTTTCATATTAAAATATACCTTTTTACCATTTTGTGCCTTAAAAGTCCGCCACCTGGGGAACTTGTTTCATTTCTTGTAAACATTGGATGTAGCACAACTATATGCCCAATTGTAAATCGACTCACCCTCGCTATTACAAATATTGAAGTTCAGACCGATATAAAAAGGTTTAAAACTCCACAAAAGACTGGACCCGGATGGGTTTTCGGAATCCTATTATAAAAAATTTGAACACATTTTGACTCCAGTATTGACTAGAGCCCTTAATTCTCTTCTGGTAGGACACTCATTTCAATCTGAGACACTAACATCTATCATAGCTATGACTCCCAAACCCCGTTCAGACTACCGGTACTTCAATTTAGATATTAAACTACTTGCTAAGATATTGGCATCTAAATTGAATAATATTATAGGTCAACTTATACATCGGGACCAAATGGGTTTTATACCCAAGCAACAGGCAGGCGACAATATAAGTCGAATCCTCCTACTCATTCAAGCAGCCAAATCTAGACGCATCCCAACTTGCCTCTTATCTTTAGACATCAGAAAGGCATTTGACTCAGTCACTTGGCCTTATATGCAATATATGCTCCAAAAATGGGGTTTTGGAATACATTTCCTTACTTTGGTTTCCTCTCTATATAACAATCCGAGGGCTTATATTAAATATGCTGGCTACAAATCAGCAATGCTGGATATTAGAAAAGGTACAAGACAAGGTTGCCCCCTATCCCCGCTGCTTTTCGCCCTACTATTAGAACCCTTAACACAATTAATTAGATCTAATCCAGACATCAAAGGTATTGAACTAGGTGGATACCAACACAAACTTTGTCTTTTTGCGGTCGATATTCTTATTTTCTTATCTCATCCCCAAATTTCCGCCTCCAATCTTCTAAACATACTTGATAAATTTGTACATATTTCTGGGCTATATGTAAACCCCATTAAATCAAATGCGTTGAATGCCTCTAACACAATCGAATCTTCAACAGGCTCAAATTTCTTTACCATTTAATTGGGTCTCTCGTCAATTACCATATTTAGGAGTACACCTTACACCCTCACTTTCTGACCTTTTTGCAGCCAATTATCTACCTCTACTGAAGCAAGCCACAGGCTTTATGAAACAATGGTCCTCTCTCTCATTGCCATGGTTAGGAAGGATAAATGCTATAAAAATGTTGTTACTGCCGAAATTTTTACACTTGTTCAGGGTACTTCGAGGTACTACCATCATACTTCTTCAGACTCACACAACGTAAAGTCATGTTCTTTATTTGGGGTAATATTAAACCCTGTATACCCAAGTCTACTCTTTACCTTAGCAAAGTGTGTGGGGGATTGGGGTTACCAAACTTTTCCTCATATTACCATGTAGCACAAATATCAATATTATCTAAATATCATTCAATAGAGGAAATACCCTTATGGGTAGCTATTGAATCTATTGATAGCGACCCCATATCTGTAGCCAATTTGTTATGGCTACAACCAAAAGATAGATCCCATCTAATTAACCCCATTACGAAACATTTGCTGGCTATTTGAGATACGTTTGGTAAATCTCATAAGCTCCAATCCATACATACCCCCCTTCTCTCTTTTCTCGGGAACCCAGCCTTTTACCCTGCTTGGAAATTTCCGAAGTCATTCTCTGCTTGGTCCTCTACAAATTTGGTTAGATTATATAAGCTAGTCTCTACTGATACTTTTCAGGCATTTACTATATTATGTGCCAATAATGGGCTACCTTGTAATGAGTTATTTTGATATTTACAAATCAAAAATTTATATACACACACACACACACACCTTTCCTTATGACGGGTACACCACTTAATCACATGTCTCAATTCGAACGTATATGTGTGACCCACACGTCAGAGGGTTAATTTCACTAATATATCAAAAACTCATTACAACTCCTAACAATGTACTTCCCTCTTATACTGCCAAATGGGCACAGGATTTAGAACAAATGTTTGACATCAACAACTGGTCTAATATTTGGTTGGCTACCAAGTCATCATCTCCTAACTGTTTTTTTTTTTTTTTTTTTTTTTTCCCCCACTTTAGTGCTTATCTTCGAGAGACTTTTCAACTTGACGTTCAAACTTGGTCTCTTCTCAAGTTTACATCATTGTGGCTTTATTGCAAACGCAAAGAACCCAGCAAAAGCATCCCCTCCTTTAATATATGAAAAAACTTTTTTATTTTAATTTACCCATCTACCCTGCCCGCCCACCTCCCACCCTCCCCCCTCCCTCCCCCTCTTGTCTCACCTTTAAGATTACCCCTACTCTCCTCAGTGGTCTTTCCTCTCAAGATCGTACGCCCTCGAAGATTTTCTGCCAATAGCTGTCCGAGGTTTTATATATCTTTCCCACCCATTCCAAACTGTGTCACAATTGTCTAATTGCCCTTTGTTTTTGCAACAAAGTAATTCCATTTTAAGATAATGATCCACTTGTTTGAACCATTCTCTTAAGTCTGGGCTTTCGCTCTTTAACCAATTTTTTGGGATCAGACCCTTAGCTGCATTTAAGAGCTTTGACGTTACATTTTTCATATATTGCTTTGTAGGAGAGTTAGCGTCATGAAACATACAGGTCAGTTTGTTGTTTTCTATCCTCTCGCCCGTTATTTCCATTATACTCCTGATAACTTCTTGCCAGAATATACAAATTTTCGGGCAGTCCCACCAAATGTGAATCATTGTGGCTTTTTGTCCACAATTTCTCCAACACAATGGCGTTCCATCTTGGTTAATCTTTTGGAGTCTCTCCGGGGTCATATACCACCTGACCATGAACTTGTAGTTTATCTCGATAGTGCTCATGTCCCATGCTTGGTTATACCCTCCTGCAATCATTTTGTCGATTCGCTGTTCTTCTAGCTTTATTCCCATTTCTTTTTCCCACTTTTCAATGAAGGGGGGCCTTTCTTGTCCTTTCGTCAGAAACTCGTAAACTTTCAAGATGCCTCCTTTCAGCTACATTTGTTATGCAGAGCCTTTCCAATTGGTTTAATCCATCTCCATCTCTGAACGTGTACGGTGAAGTGGTGGTTAGGTGCTTTAACTGAAAGTATTCCCATTTGCTTAATTTCCCACCCAATTTAGTTTCCAATTCTTGTGCAGGTTTTATCTTCCCTCTTCTAATATTTTTTTATTTGTGGATTCTTTACTTCGAATCTTCGAAATATATCTTCACCCAGGGTGAAAAAATTTGTTCCCGTGAGGGGGGTTAATGGTGAATTGTGTTCCCACTTCTGCTTCCGATGTAGTGCATCCCAAATTCTAAAAACGTTTTTTTGTCATATCGTGTGTATTAGGATCTAATGTGCTATGTTTATTTGTAACCCAAATATTTTTGTGTAACGTGGTTTTGCCTATACTATTTTCCATCTCTATCCATTCCTTTTCTTTGTTTTCCTTAGTCCACTCAATCATTCGTGCTATAATTACTGCTTTGTAATATCTAGAAATTTCAGGTGCTGATAAACCCCCGTGCTGTCTTTTCCTGAAGATTAGTGCAAATTTTATTCTTGGTTTTTTGTTTTACCAGATGAATTTAGTGAATATTTTTTGCGTGATTTTGAAAAAGCTTTGTGGGATCTCTATTAGTAGCATTTGGAATTTATACAATATTTTTGGTAATATTGCCATTTTGAGCGTGTTCACCCTTCCGATCCAAGATATTGACTGAATGTTTATCTTCTATATTTCTGCCTTAATCTCGTTTAATAGTGGGATATAGTTTGCAGGATAGATTCTCTCAAACGATGGTGTTAATTTAATCCCCAGATAGGGCAACTCCTTTTTTACCCATGTAAATGGGAATTCTGTTTGCAGGGCCGAGATCTCTTTTTTGCCCAATCTGAGGTTCAATATTTCTGTTTTTATGGGGTTTATTTTAAAATTTGATAGTTCGCCGTACTTTTTCACTTCTTCCAAGACATTTTGCAATGTCTCTCTGGGCTCAGTCACATATAGTAGGGGATCGTCGGCATATGCGGCGACTTTGTGTTCTTTTTCTTCAACTTTTACTCCTTTAATCCCTTGGTTGTTTCTTAGGGTCGCCAAAAAAGGTTCCAGTGACAGTACATAAAGCAGGGGTGAGAGCGGACATCCCTGCCATGTTCCATTAAACATCTCGAACACAGGCGATATCTTTCCGTTTATCCTTACTCTTGCCGAAGGTCCATTGTATAGATTTTTGATCCACTTCATTATTTTAGGTCCCAAACCCAGGTGTTGTAGTGTAGTCATAAATCCCCAGTCTACCCTGTCGAATGCTTTTTCTGCATCGACTGACAGGAGTAGATCTGGGGATATGCTAACTTTCTTTTTCCGCAGCATCAAGATTGTTTTATGCTGTTGTCCCTTCCTTCTCTCCCCGGGACAAAGCCTGTCTGGTCTGGATTTATCCACAGTGACATTCGTTTTTTTTTTCTGGTAGCTAGAATTTTAGCATATATCTTCGTATCCGTATTGAATAAAGCTATAGGCCGATAACTCGAACAGTTAGTTTTATCCTTTCCTTCTTTGGGTATTATGGTGATGTATGCTAACAGTCACTCTTTTCTAATATCTTCTTCTCCTATTTTGTTCAAATATTCACACAACCTTGGGATCAGTTGGTCTTGAAATTTTTTGTAATATCTGATCGTAAATCCATCTGGCCCGAGACTTTTACCATTTGGAGTTTCTTTTAATGCCAACTTGATCTCCTCTTGTGTTATCTCACTTTCTAGGGCCATTAATGTCTGGGGTTAAATTTTTGACAGATTAGCTTTTTCTAAAGTAGGTTTGGATCTTCTTCTTTCTTTCCTCAACTTGTTGGTATGTTTCTTGTTTTTTTATTGCATATAATGATCCATAATATTGTGCAAACGCTTGTGCTATATCCATATATTTCTTTTTGGGCTTCCTTTTTATGTCTTTGTTCCAGCTCATAGATTTCATTTTGGAGTTTCAGCATCTTCTTATGACTTTCCTTTTTCCTCTTTGCTCCTATAGATATTAATTTTCCCCTAATTACTGATTTATGCGCCTCCCATAGGGTTGCTCTTGGCAAATCTGGGGTATCATTTTCCCAAAAGTAATTTTCGATCTCCTCTGTTATAGTTTTTTCTATCTCTCTATCTTCTAATAGCTCTTCATTAATTCTCCATGTGCCTCTTCCACCAGGCTCCCCCGGGAGTATTATTTGCAAGGAGACTGGGGAATGATCTGAGAATGCTGATGTTTTAATTACTGAGTCCAATACTTCTTCCAATGATCTGTGCTCAATCATAATGTAGTCCAGTCTAGTATAAATTTTATGGACTGTTGAAAAAAAATGTGTAGTCTTTTATACCCGGGTGTTGTATCCGCCAAACGTCTATTAGTTGTAATTCCTGAATTTTTTTTTTGATCCTCTTTGATTGACTTCTTTCTCTATCGGATGCTGTAAACGTGGAGTCTAACTTGTGATCCATGGTAAAATTGAAGTCCCCTGCAACTATTAATTTGCCCTGTTTAAATTCAAATAGCTCTGTTAGCCTTTCCACAAGAATTTTTTTTGGGTTTTTATTAGGGCAGTAAATATTAGCTAGTGTATATCTTATATTGTGTATTGTCCCCATCAAAAAGAGAAAACGTCCTTCTGGGTCCGCCCTTATCTTTTCAATGCAAAAAACAATATATTTTTTCTGATCCCTATCGCCACTCCCTTTGATCTTCTAATTGGTGAATCACCCTGGAACCATGTTGGAATATTTTTTGAGTATATTTTTACTTTTGAATCCTGCGTTATGTGCGTCTCCTGTAAAAAGACGTCAGCCCTGATTCCTTCCACTTCTTTCAGGATTACACGCCTCTTTTGGGGTGAGTTCAAGCCCCGAACATTATATGTCAAGACCTTGATTTTATTTAGTTCTTCCATTTACTTCTGACTACCCGCACATCGCCCCGAAGGGACATGAGGGGGGGTCCCCCCCGGGGGGCCGACACCCGAGCGAGCCCCCCTGACCCAAGGAGCTGTCCGGCCACCTATTCCTCCTGGTGAGACAATCTTAATCCCTCCCTTATCCTCCCTCCGTTCAATTTCTCAGCTCCCTTCCCCTTGCCCATTCCCCCCACCCTGGACTCCCAACCCCCAGTACATTTGACCAAAAAGGTCCTGAGTAGGTACCATATGATTTTTAAAGATTCCTAATCCTACTCCTTAACCTGAGGTGGCGCTCTGTTTGGCGTCTCAACCCGCTCTTGACGGGTAGGGTGGTATCGACAAAGAGCGCCATGTTCCTCTGGGTTCCCTCCCTACATCCCCCCCCTTGATGCCACCTTCAATTTTCTTATTTTACCCCCTCACCCAGCCCCCTCCCCCAACCCCCCGCCCCCCATCCACTCCCTCTGGTTCATTTTCTGTAGACTAACTGCCATTGTGCTTCTTCCCGTTTGCCTATCTGTCCTTTTAGCTATTTCCTCCGGGTTTTTTGGTAGGGGAAATTCCAGTGTTTCGCAAAATTCCGGAATTTCTTCCGGAAATCTCAGTCTAATGCCCCATACACACGGTCGGACTTTGTTCGGACATTCAGACAACAAAATCCTAGGATTTTTTCCGACGGATGTTGGCTCAAACTTGTCTTGCATACACACGGTCACACAAAGTTGTCAGAAAATCCGATCATTCTGAACGCGGTGACGTAAAACACGTACGTCGGGACTATAAAGGGGGCAGTGGCCAATAGCTTTCATCTCTTTATTTATTCTGAGCATGCGTGGCACTTTGTCCGTCGGATTTGTGTACACACGATCAGAATTTCCGACCACAACGGATTTTGTGGTCGGAAAATTTTATATCCTGCTCTCAAACTTTGTGTGTCAGAAAATCAGATGGAAATTGTGTGATGGAGCCTACACACGGTCGGAATTTCTGACAAGGTCCTATCACACATTTTCCGTCGGAAAATCCGACCGTGTATACGGGGCATTATAGTTCTTCCGTTTCTCTTTACATTTAGACATGCTGGGAAGCCCCAGTTATATTGAAGACCATTGTCTTGTAATGTTTTTAATAACGGTTTTAGTGTCCTCCTTCTCAAGGTGTCTTGGGATAAATCCTGAAAAATCTGAATTTCCCTTCCCTCATAAACGATTGGTGGTTTCCCCTTTAAGTTTTTCCAGATTTGATTTTTTCCTTCTAAATTATCAAACCGAACTACGATATCTCTTGGGGTCTCACTCGGGAGACCCAGCGGCCTTCTTGTTCTATAGACTCCTTCAATCTTTAGTTTGTTTGTTGCTTCGTTAGTACTTGTCAGGTTGAAAACTTGCCCAATTACCTCCCTTAAGTTTTTTCTGTTTTGGGAGTTTCTGGGAGGCTACGGATTCTTAGATTTTTCCTCTTCTCCTTATTTTCCTGGTCCTCAAATATATACGCCTGTTCCTGCTGTTCTTGTTTTAGACTTTGAATTTCTCTTTTTAAATCTTTTAATCTTTTTGTATGTGTCTGCTTTCTTCTCCACTTTCTCGACTCTGGCGAGCATATGTCCCATGTCTTTATGGAGGTTTGTCATTTCTGCTTTTATTGAGTTTTCCAAAGTCGCAAAAATTCTTTCCATATCTGCCATTGTTGGTAGCTGGGCAGTTTTCTGGTCACCTGCTATTCTAGGGAGGGGCTCAACTTCTTCTTCTTGCTCTGGTCTGTTGTCGGGAGTTATACTATTATCCATAGTTGTTTTTATCTGACTTTTTTTTTATCTTTTTTTTCCTTAGTGTCTAACGTTCTTCCTTTAGTACTTTGTTGTTTTTCCACTGCAATGGCGGCCCCTTCCTCCTCCCCTCCCTGGGTTACATATCTATGCATTGGACCAGAAGTTGGGCTTATACTGGGGCGTGGGGATTTGACGGCTACTCCTTCCCCTCTACCGCTTTTGCCTCTCATGAGGAAAAAAAGATCAAAGTCAGGAAACCACACAAAAAAAAAAACCCAGGAGAGAAAAAAAACTCGATACGACTGGGATTTTTTGCTTCTGAGAATTCCCCCTGTCTATTTTCACCAAAGTGGCTCAGTTTCCTTTACTTGTTATGAGGTATTGTAATCTGCAATATCTTTCTAGTTATTTTCCTCTACCCAAATAGGAGCTTCTGTTTTATTTAAATATTTTCTGATTATCTTCTAGAAACATACCACCACAAAACACCATTTATGTACCGACAGTTTTTACCCCTCTTTTTCTTCCTTTTCCCTTCTCTCCCTCCTTCTTCCTCCTTACCTCAAGGCATACGTGTTATGCAGTTATTCAGATCAAAAGATAAATTCAAGTTAGCTTCAACACTCAGCTTACAGCCTACTCCTAAGGGTGGCTGTTAATTAGTTCATTTTCAATTTTAACTATCTACACCACGGCTGCAATCAGGGAGAAGAAAGCAACAATATTCATGCACAGTTCACAGTGTTCTATGTATGTCTATCCTGGAAAATACACCTTTGACATATCTATCCAGCTTGTTTACTTAGCTTATCTTGAAAGGGGGGGGGGGGGGTGAGGATCCTTCTCTTCCTTTTCCATCCAGAGCAGATCTCCTTTCTTTTTCTTTTTTCCCCTTCTCTTTTCTTCCTTCTTTCCTCCTCGTTGCAACCACAGGTGCCTGTATTTTTAAGGGATTGCTCAGCGGCGCGGCCAGGGGATCGATACTGATAGGCGAGGGGAGCGAGAAACCCTGCAGCACTCACACCACTCCTCCCCCCGCTCCTACCATCTGGGTCCCGTCCGCTTTCTCTTAATCTTCATCCTCTCCTGTGTCTCGGGCTGCGAGCCGAGGGGAATGAAGTCTAGCCGCACCACCGCCGCTCACTCCGGTCCGAGCTTCGGCTGTTTTTACCCTCCCGCACCCCAGTACAGCCTCTCACCTTCTTAGGAACTTTAGTCCGGGCTCAGGGGAGAAGGGGCGACAGTGAGAAGCCAGCACGCCAGACTAGACTCCAAGTCCACTGCTATTGCATCGGCGGGGGAGCGCAGGACTGGAGACCCGGGACCTACAGCACTTCCTTACTCTGCGCCATTAACAGGCTTCTCCCTCCTTTCGAGGAATGAAATCGATCTCATGGGCAGACAATTGTGCAATATGCACAACTATTGCTTCTCCAATACCTAGGTCTCACAATACCACTTGGTGTAATAATGACTCTACACTAGCTCATCCTTCCCATCGAATAGAGATTGAAGGAGCACTTAATGATCATTTCTCTTCCAATGATACGGGAGATATTTCTGACACCACGTTATGGGAAGCGGTCATTCCTGGTAGACTAATACAACAAGCAACAAATCTTAAAAGAGAACGTAAACATTTGTTTGCAAAGTTGGAAGCTAATTTTAATTCTTGTCATTCTGCCTTTCAATCATCCCCGAATGCCAATAATAATGCAAAATTAGACAAAGCCCGTCTAGATCTAGATCTATTTTTAACTGACTCAGCAGACAAACTCATATGTAAAATGCAAACATATTCTATACCTTAAAGCTAATAAACCTGACACCCCTATGGCAAGAGGTTTGAAATCAATTAATCAAATACGGACTCCTATAAGGTTGAAAACGTCACGCGACACATATACTAGTAACCCAATTCAAATATTAGAGGTGTTTCTCCAGCATCCAGGACCTGGCCTGGGTGCTGGAGCGAACGGTCACATTATTCCCACAGCTGTGGCATTTGCAGACAGCCTCTCCTCTAGTTGTGTTTTTCTTACCACACACATAGCAACGCAGACAAGTCATTTCCATGCACCACTGTGCAGGGTCCTTTCCTGCTTTTCGGCCCCAGTGGGTCCTCTGGCTTCCCCTCCTCCGGGTTGGTGTTGTGTGGGCACAGGGGAGCTGGACCAGCACATACAGGCCAAGCATTTTCCTGTTCTTGAGGTATGCCTGCATATTGAACTCTGGCTCAAGCAATTTAAAAACAGAGGTGCCAAGAGGAGTTGTTTCCAAACAATTGTGACTTCCAGTCTATAATACTGAGTTTCTTGTTTAAACTGTACCCCTGAAGGAGAATTACAATTTCACTCTGAAACGTGTTGGATACAGGAAACACTAGTCCGTTATATGTATTCTGATTTGTATGACAACACTGGAATGTTTATTCTCAGCATGCTTTTATATTAAAATGTTGTGAATTTTTCATATTTCAATAAATACTTTTCATATTAGAATATACCTTTTTACCATTTTGTGCCTTAAAAGTCCGCCACCTGGGGAACTTGTTTCATTTCTTGTAAACATTGGATGTAGAACAACTATATGCCCAATTGTAAACCGACTCACCCTCGCTATTACAAATATTATAGTTCAGACCGATATAAAAAAGGTTTAAAACTCCACAAAAGACCGGCCCCGGATGGGTTTTCGGAATCCTATTATAAAAAATTTGAACACATTTTGACTCCAGTATTGATTAGAGCCTTTAAATTCTCTTCTGGTAGGACACTCATTTCAATCTGAGACACTAACATCTATCATAGCTATGATTCCCAAACCCCGTTCAGACTACTTCATGGACCAATTATCGCCCCATATCCCTCCTCAATTTGGATATTAAACTACTTGCCAAGATATTGGCATCTAGATTGAATATTATACGTCAACTTATACATCGGGACCAAATGGGTTTTATACCCAAGCGACAGGCAGGGGACAATACAAGACGAATCCTCTTACTCATTCAAGCAGCCAAATCTAGACGCATCCCAACTTGCCTCTTATCTTTAGACATCAGAAAGACATTTGACTCAGTCACTTGGCCTTATATGCAATATATGCTCCAAAAATGGGGTTTTGGAATGCATTTCCTTACTTGGGTTTCCTCTCTATATAACAATCCGAGGGCTTATATTAAATATGCTGGCTACAAATCAGCAATGCTGGATATTAGAAAAGGTACAAGACAAGGTTGCCCCCTATCCCCGCTGCTTTTCGCCCTACTTCTAGAACCCTTAGCACAATTAATTAGATCTAATCCAGACATCAAAAGGTATTGAACTAGGTGGATACCAACACAAACTGTCTTTTTTGCGGCCGATATTCTTATTTTCTTATCTCATCCCCAAATTTCCGCCTCCAATCTTCTAAACATACTTGATAAATTTGTACATATTTCTGGGCTATATGTAAACCCCATTAAATCAAATGCGTTGAATGCCTCTCTAACACAATCGGATCTTCAACAGGCTCAAATTTCTTTACCATTTAATTGGGTCTCTCGTCAATTACCATATTTAGGAGTATACCTTACACCCTTACTTTCTGACCTTTTTGCAGCCAATTATCTACCTCTACTGAAGCAAGCCACAGGCTTTATGAAACAATGGTCCTCTCTCTCATTGTCATGGTTAGGAAGGATAAATGCTATAAAAATGTCGTTACTGCCGAAATTTTTATACTTGTTCAGGGTACTTCGAGGTACTACCATCATACTTCAGACTCACACAACGTAAAGTCATGTTCTTTATTTGGGGTAATATTAAACCCTGTATACCCAAGTCTACTCTTTACCTTAGCAAAGTGTGTGCGGGATTGGGGTTACCAAACTTTTCCTCATATTACCATGTAGCACAAATATCAATATTATCTAAATATCATTCAATAGAGGAAATACCCTTATGGGTAGCTATTGAATCTATTGATAGCAACCCCATATCTGTAGCCAATTTGTTATGGCTACAACCAAAAGATATATCCCATCTAATTAACCCCATTACGAAACATTTGCTGGCTATTTGGGATATGTTTGGTGAATCTCATAAGCTCCAATCCATACATACCCCCTTCTCTCTTTTCTCGGGAACCCAGCCTTTTACCCTGCTGGGAAATTTCCGAAGTCATTCTCTGCTTGGTCCTCTACAAATTTGGTTAGATTATATAAGCTAGTCTCTACCGATACTTTTCAGGCATTTCCTATATTATGTGCCAATAATGGGCTACCTTGTAAAGAGTTATTTTGATATTTACAAATCAAAAATTTACACACACCTATGACGGGTACACCACTTAATCACATGTCTCAATTCGAACGTATATGTGTGACACACACGTCAGAGGGTTAATTTCACTAATATATCAAAAACTCATTACAACGCCTAACGATGTACTTCCCTCTTATACTGCCAAGTGGGCACAGGATTTAGAACAACTGGTCTAATATTTGGTTGGCTACCAAGTCATCATCTCCTAGTTGTTTTACTTTGGAAACTAATTTCAAAGTTCTGGCGCGTTGGTATCTAGTACCAGCTAGAATAACAAAATTTACTCCATCTTATCCCAATAATTGCTTTCGAGGTTGCTCTACACCTGGTACCCACTTTCACATATGGTGGCATTGCCCGGTGGCTCAAGAATTCTGGAAAAATATATTTGCAATGGCATCTAGAGCTTTAGAAACCCCTATTGCCCCAAACCCAGCCATTGCACGTCTAAATCTTAAACCGACCAGACTTACTCGAAATCGCTTCCAATTGCTTATTCAAATCAATTCTGCTGCCAAACAAAACCATAGTCAAGGCATGGAAATCCAATACACTGATCCTGGCGGATGCCAAACATAGAATAAAAAAGACCCTCATTTACGCTAAAATGACAGCTATTGAAGACAATATTAATAAATTCCGTATGATTTGGCAGCCATGGGTTAAGCACTTCTTTTCTCCTGATTTTGACCAGTCATTGATGTTACCCTATTAGAATCCTTGTTTTATTAATGTATTATTACTTATCCGTGTCAGGAGCTGGGTCACCACTTCGAGAGATTCTCTTTTCTTCTCTTCCTTTCTCGTCTTACTCTCGGTCTTTCTAGGATTTCCTTAATATGTAGGGCAAACCTATGTAATCCTTATTTGGTATTTAACATTAATATTATAATGCCCGTATGGTTCTTATATTCTATTCTCTTTACACTACTTACTTTTCTTTTCCTATTTATTATGCAAAGGACAACTTTGGGATACCTTAACATATTTCATTGGTAACGAGTAATGCTTTTTATGAGCGTTCGATTACTACAATTTTTCTCTATAAACTGTTATACATAGCTAATAATTTGTAAGGAGTGTTACTCCTTTCTCTTTTTTTCTTCTCTTCTCTGTTATATCACATAGAATAATTATTGTTCACAATAACATTTCCAATTCTGAATAACCATGCCCTCACTCATCCACAGTTTGAGCCCATGAGGGGTGGATGGGTGGTCTGGAGTCATGCTTTACAACTCTCACACAACGGAAAATTGTATGCTCACCTTTCTTGTAATTTTCCTTTCCCGCGCATCTTCATGGCACCACACACTGGGTTGTGACTCCGCCCCTACAACCTGACAGGATTGGTTAAATATAAATTTGAAGGGGAGACACCCCGCTGCATTCTCTGTATATATCACCATAAAAATGGGGTGGTATCTGTGTGCTGCCATGAAGATGCGTCAGGAAAGAAAAATTACGGAAAGGTGAGTATACAATTTTCCATTTTCCTGACGCTTTCATGGCAGCACACACTGGGAAATAACTCGCCAGTCAGGTGGGTGCAAAATAATATTTATTCCTTATAATGCGGAAGAATTGGCTTTAACGGATCTACCGAAGTCTGCCATAGCCAAATGAGCAGAGTCCACTCTATAGTGCAAATCATCTCCGGTGAGACCCTGCAATATGCTGCCCAGGAGGTAGCCACTGCCCTCGTCGAGTGAGCCCTGATGCCTTTAGGAATTGCCAGATGGCGAATGGATTATGCCTTCTTGATGGATTTGACTAACCAGGAGGCGATAGTACGTGAAGTAGCCGCTTGCCCACGTCTGTTTCCATGGGGAATGACCATGAGGGAATCCGTCTTCCTGAAAGGAGTTGTAGCCGCAAGGTAACAAATGATGGTTGTTTTAACATCCAGCGGATGAGGTTCGTCTTGATCATTAGTAAAAGGATGGTAAGCCAATGTCTTGTTTGTAATGGAAGGAAGTTGCTACCTTTGGGATGAAGTAATCTGAAGGTTTCATTACCATTCTATCAGGTAAAAACACCAAGTAAGGTTCCGATGCCATCAGTGCTTGGATCTCAGATACTCTCTTTGCTGATGTAATTGCGATGAGAAAAGACAGTTTCAGGGTTAGATCCCACAGTGAGATTGATTCAGATGGAGTAAAAGGAGGATTGAAGAAGGCATCGTGGACTACTGAGAGGGACCCATGATGGGAAAACTGGTTTCTTGGGAGGTTTTATCTTCAGACAGGCTCTCAGGAACTGGATTACCAGAGGGTGTAATGCCCATCTAGTGCCTGTTTTGGCAGACAAAGCGGATACTTGTACCTTTAGGTAGCCCATCCTGAGATGCCCTTAGCTACTGCCGCTGTGGTAATTGCTGGCCTGCAAGCGCCCCCGGCCGTGAAATATGCTTTCTTCAATTCTAGGTCCATTTTCCGATCAAAAACGTCCTGTAAAAGAAAACTGCGTCCTTGATTGGCAGAGTGACATGCCGGGCAAGACGCATCAAGGAGGAGTCGACGACGGGAGCGTTAATCAACGAACTGACTTTAGAGTCTTTCAAGGGGTACATCTTTGCCAGTCTGTTGGTGAGACTGGACCGCTTATCAGATCTTTCCCACTCATCTTTAATTAAATCTTCCAGTTCACCTATAAAAGGGAAGTATTCCGGATCCTTTTTTAAATTTGGGAAATATTTTCGAACCTTTTGCGGTTCCACTTTATCTTCTTCCCAGCCGATCGCTTCCTTAACCGATTTTGCAAAAGGTTCAACTAGGGAAAAATCGAAGCCTGCGGACATCTCCTGATCCTTATCTCCGGAGGAAGATTCTGACGCTTGGGTGCGATGGAAGTCTGCCGATGATGTGCTGGGAGCAGGCCTATCGATACTACACCCTGCTGTTGTCTCCAGTATGGATTCTCATACAGATTCTCTTATGAGCTCTGTAGCCACCCTTGCATCCAATTCCTTTTCCTTTCTTGCTTCATGGAAGCATGAGCGGCAGGCTAGTTTATCTGGCAAGGCCGGCGCACTGCATACCCAGCAAGTGTTTGCTGCAGGACGGGTGTGGCGGCTCTGGCAGTGTGATGAAGGTGACCGTCTGCGGTGTGACCAACTATGACGGGAATGGCTGTGGCGTGAGCAGCTGTGGCTACGTCTTCGGTGGGGGGGAGGAAGATCTTGAACGGCTTCTGCGGGACCTCCTGCTTGAAGCATGACTCGATCTTCTTCCATGCCTGGAACTTGCGGCTCTTGACCTGGTAGGACTGCCAAAACGCAGCATTAGTGGCCTGGCTCTTTTTTCTCCCCTTCTTCAATACCTGCCCATGATGGACGGCCTCTTACCTAGTTTGCTGATGGTGGTCTGCGCGGGCAGTGGTTTCCATAGTATAGTGATAGGCAGCCTGAAAGAGAATAAAAAGAAAAAACTTTTTTTTATTGGGAAAGGAAGGGCTGGAGAGAGCCTAGAGGCAGAAGGTATGACTTACCTGAGTGCTGAATAAATTTTGGCAAAGCAGGAGCGGAATCCAGTTTTCCTAAGCAGCTACAGCAAATACACAGGAAAAGCCGTTTTTAAATCTGGCGCCGCCGTTGCGGCAAAATGACGCTCCGCGCATGGGCAGTAGCGTCCCGGCGCCATCTTGGAGAAGGGTACAGCCTGTCATAGGCAATAACCTAGCTCTGCACACGTGCAGAGCGGAGGGGGAGTGTACAGTGGCCATGACGGCTCCACAGGCGGCAGACAAAAAGGAGCAGCAATCCCCTAGGCAGAGGCACAATACTAAATGGAAAGAGAGATAGGACAGGCAGAATAAGAGAGGAGACCACTGCAAAATGATAAAGCTTTTTTAAAGCTTACTGTGCCAGATATCCAGATGCCCTCTGAGATGACCAGAACAGGGATTCCCTCCATAGAAGCTCCTTTAGAGACTGTACAGGAGGGACTTCCAAACAGGAGAGGCTTGAACCTGCTGGGGCGAGTGCGGTAAGAGGCTTTTTCTTTGATCTTGTAAATAGGAGAAACCTTGTTCATCCCAATCTGTCAGGTAAGGATAAAAAAAGAGAATGCAGCGGGGTGTCTCCCCTTTAAATTTATAGTTAACCAATCCTGTCAGGTTGTGGGGGCGGAGTCACAACCCAGTGTATGCTCCCATGAAGGCGTCAAGAAATAACTTTTTACCTTTAAACAAAATTGTACACACGCTGCGCTTATCAAAATAAAAATGTGAGAAATTTCCACTAAAATAATAAAGTGATATTGTGCTTAACATACAAAATATACAAAACCTATTAATACTATACATTAATGTGCAATAAACTTCAATGAATGAATAAATAGGTAAAGGTGCTCCAATCAGCCCTTGTATTGCAAATATTCTACAAAGCTTGTGCAATTTTCAAACAAACATCCATGCGATTTAGTGTTGCATCCATGCATTTCAGTGCTGCATCTATGCAATATGGTGTTAGTGCAGAGCGGAGGAGGAGTGCAATAAAAAAAAATTAAAAAAAAAAAAAAGTTAAAATACAAAAAAACGCATCCATGTGATTCTATGCAATTCAGTGCTGTGTTGCTGATCTATTAATGTTTGAAAATTGCACAAGCTTTGTAGAATATTTGCAATGCACAGGCTGATTGGAGCACTTTTACCTATTTATTCATTCATTGAAGTTTATTGCACATTAATGTATAGTATTAATAGATTTTGTATGTTAAGCACAATATCACTTTATTATTTTAGTGGAAATTTCTCACATTTTTATTTTGATAAGCGCAGCGTGTGTACAATTTGGTTTAACTATTTTGCATGGTTATGAGACATGCGCAACGTTAGCAGCTGATCATTTGCAAAGATACACTATTTTAGAGACCAGATTTGGTCAATTACCTGGAGGCTCACAGGACTACAAATTAGCATTCCGAGAACAACTTTTTACCTTTATTTGGGTCCTCACATTTATAACTACCGGTAACTTATATTATATTTATAATTCTTGATTTCACCTCTCCTGTGAGATTAGTTATAGTAGTGAATATATAGATATTCTACTGTTCTATATATGTATTCCATGTTACGATACTTGTTATACTTAGTCTTCTCTTATACAAATTTCAAAAGAAATTTTGAACAAGAGATAATTGCGCTGCCTTATGCATATAGCGTGAAAATGCACACATAATTGTGACACTAAAACATCACAGGTTTTGGAGGGAGGCTAGAAAAGATTACAGAAAGGTCACTGCTCAAAAAAAAAAAAAAAAGACCAACAAATCTGTGCATCTTCTAAACTTAAACTGACCATACACAGGGCCGTCTTTAATATTGATTGGACCCTGGGCAAACATTGCTTTTGGGCCCCCCCCCGACTTAAAATCAGGTCAGGCAGCAACTGAGCTGTTGGTTGCCAGAGGTTACCACATATGATTACTGCTCATTGACTGGATGCTAGAGGTTACAGCAAACATTACAACTCATTGATTAGTTGTTAGAGGATACAGAACATAATGTCTGCTAACCGATTTCTGCACATCCTCACTGCTCACTGATTGGTTGCTAGAGGTTACATGTTTACTGCTCACTGGTTGCTGAGGTTACTGTGCATCATTACCTCTTATTGGTTGGTAGAGGTCACAGCACATCAATACAGCTCACTGGTTGCTGGTTACAGCACACCATCGCCTCACTGCCTGCACACCATGGACTGGAGAGGTGAGGGGACCCGCCAATAGACAGAAAATTCCTAGAACTTGCTATTAGCAATGAGCAGAGCAGAGCACACACAGCTATGAAGGTTAACTGAGTGCAGGTATTAACAGAGCGCAATAGAAGCAGTATCTCTGAGGACAGGCTACCAGAAATAAATGACTAGTTATGCCACCTGCAGTAGAGCAGTGTGGAGGTGTGAGCTGTGTACAGAGTGCAGGATTTAGGGGTGAGCTGTTTACAGAGTGCAGGATTGAGGGGTGAGCTGTGTACAGAGTGCAAGATTTAGGGGTTCGCTATGTACGGAGTGCAAGATTGAGGGGTGAGCTATATACAGGGTGCAGGATTTTAGGGGTTAGCTGTGTTTGGAGTACAGGATTGATGGGTGAGCTGTGTACAGAGTGCAGGATTTAGGGGGGATCTGAGTATGGAGTGCAGGATTTAGGGGTTATCTGTGTACGGAGTGCAGGATTTAGGGGGGGATCTGTGTATGGGGTACAGGATTGAGGGGTGAGCTGTGTACAGAGTGCAGGATTTAGGGGGGATCTGTGTAAGGAGTGCAGGATTTAGGGGGGATCTGTGTAAGGAGGGCAGGATTTAGGGGGGATCTGTGTGCGCAATGCAGGGGTTAGGGGGGGATCTGTGTACGGAGTGCAGGGGTTAGGGGGGATCTGTGTACGGAGTGCAGGGGTTAGGGGGGGATCTGTGTACGGAGTGCAAGATTTAGGGGTGTGTTATGTACATCCAAGTCCCCCCCCCAGCAAGTACAGAGCTCTCCTCTCCCCAGATTCCAGTTTGGAGCTCACCCCCATCAGTACACAGCATTACTCTGGCATCAATCCCCCCCTTCAGTACTGAGCACATCCAGAGTCCTCACCAGCTAAATGTCAGAGTGGGGCTGCAGAAGAGCAGCTGTAACTTGCTGAATGTCCATGGCTTGGAGCAGCTTCTGCCTGTGTACATCCCCCGCCCCCTCCCTCCTCTGTTCTCTCTGCTCTCTCATAGGGATCAAGGATATGTTTTGCAGAGCAGGGAGGAATGTGAACGACCGCCGGGAGGAGAGCGCTGTCACTTGTAAATACAGAAGCAGCGCTCCTCTATTTTCAAGTGAAAATAGAAGGCAGCTCAGCAACAAGTGCCGAATCCCGGAGGTGGAGGAACTTTGACTGAAAAAAAGCCGACCGGCAGCACAGGCTCCAGGGGCAGCTGCTTTGGGCCCCTCAACAATGGCGGGGCCCTGGGCAGATGCCCCATTTGCCCTGCAGTAAAGACGGCCCTGCTTATTAGTCTTTAGACTATTTTGGAAGTTTGGAAGTTGAATTTGCTGTAGATTAGTGTTAAACTGAATTGGGCGTAGCAGTTATTGGCAAAACACTTCCAGTGTTTACTGTTTTTATTGTCTGCCAGGAGGTCCCTTCCACTATTGTTTGTGGTGTATTTACTGTCCATACCGTTTCTCCATTTCTATTGTTCAGAACGTCTCCTATATCTTTTGTTAATGAATCCTTGAATTGGAAAGATGGAGGGAGTAACCTGCCCAAACAATAGCAAAACAGGGGATAAAATACTAGATATAAGTTATGTTTCAGAGGTCTATGGCATTTTAGTTTCACTAGATCAAAGTGGGAATGTCAGTGACCATTTACCAATGTGCACATAAGAATGTTGTATTGTTTGCTTTTTTAGGTTAAGGATGGAGTAATACCTTTTGTCTAAGTTATCTTTTTTAGGTTCAGTGAGTTTCTGAACATGCTTATATGAACATGAGTTTATGTACATATAAAGCAGGTGTATGTAGATAGCTATTCACATGCTTAGATACACACGCCTAAAAGAAGGTAAAGTATAATAGGAACTCCTGTTTCATAGTTTTTTTTTGTACCATTCTAAACCCTGTGTCTCTTCTTCCTGTTTGTAATGAGGAAGAAAAGGGGGGGGGTTAATGATGAGAATGACAATTTTCACACTAAAAATACTAACCTCTCCAATTCTGACCAAGTTTGTGACCTGTTAAGGATGACATGTTAAGTCAACAACCATCAGTCCAGTGAAGGAGGCTCCCATCCCAGATGTTAAAAACTTTGTCAACGGTTCCAGGTATTACACCCCAGATGGTAAGCCACACACAGATTATGCAGTGATTACAGTCGGTGAAATGGTGGAAAGAGGGTTCATTGAGTTCCCACATATCTGGGTTATCTCCATATGAGGTTTGTTCGGAAGTCAACCAAAAACAGGGATGTACTTTCCTCAGCAGCTGTCGTCTTCACATTCCCAGCTGATGGGGTATATGCAGGCTCTGCAACGTGAACTTCAAAAAGTCCAGCACAGGGTTCATGGGTCCCTCCCGGACACGATAAACGGTTCACATTTTATCCAACCCAGGTGCTAGAACCAAGGTTCAGCTGAGGACACCAACCTCCCTAAAGCTTGAGGGGTCGAGACAACTGGATCCACGTCAGCCACTGCAAGAAGTTGCTCAACCACATCAAAGAATGAGGACTATCTTTTTTTATTTATATTCTTAGTTTAGTGTATTTTAGCGAGGGTATCGATGAACAACTTCCCAACTTATTGTTTAAAATGCACCTCCAACTGGCCAAGACAACGAACAGGACCATTTGCTGGGTCTGCTCTGAATTTCCACCTTAGTACCCCAGCGATGGTAGCGGTACATTCTATATATGATGTTCGTATTGGCATGAGGAAATTTGAAAAACTAGCAAAGACCACGAGAAGACACCTGTCTATAGAACTAAATGATACATTCCTAGAGGGCAAAATCAATTATATTTTTTACATTACATTTAGCTTTGGTTCTTGCCCCTCCCTCACAAAACCAGTATGGGTATCGGGACAACTAGATAGCCCACAAGTGTGCTTCAACTTTAGTTTTGGTAAAGGGGATAACTTTGTGGGAACCACCTGTAAGGAAGGTATAACCGTTAGCCTTACCAATAAAACCCCCCAGCCTTTTTAACACCAATAGACCAGATTACATCTGTTGGAAGGAAGAGTGTGACGTTCAGACTGAGGGAATAATCCCCCAGTGTATCCTGTTACTACTCAATGCACGTGACTGTCAGAGTTATTCCCCCTGTGTAACCAACTGGCCCTTACTAGTTCTTATGTGGTTCTACAGCTTATAAGTTAATCCCCCCTAATGCAAGAGGTTCATGTGTCCTGGTGAAACTCGTCCCAGCATCTCAGATTAAGACCCTTCTATTACAGGAAAAAATGGCCCTTGATTATCTGTTGGGGGGGGGGGGGGGGGTTCAAGGCAAAGCCAGAGCTATAGCTAGTGAAGGTTGGAATCCTTTTAAGGGTTTGGGAAACTTTGGGGATTTTTTATTTTCCATTGGATCTATTCCTTCTATATGCGGTGAGGTGCTCCTTTTGCCTGATTGGTCGAGTCAACAGAGCCCGAACAGATGACCACATCTTCCTCGCTGAGATGAGACACCCCGAACGCCAACCCATGTACAAGACGCAGAGGATCCCAGACCGACCGGTCTTCATGTCCTCCCTTTAGGTCATCCCTTTTAAAGAACAGAGTTTACAAGTCAAGCCGTGGTTTTTTCTTTATGGACTGTAAAGACTGATTAATTTCCAGGTGTAAGAAGATCAAGATTCATTGAGGAACACATGGGAGCATATGGCAAAAGAGGGAGGGACTGTTGTAGAAATTTTATTAAGATGTATTCAATATGTATTTTCACAGTGCCTCCCAGTGTTAGTTCTACTTGCGGCTCGCTCATAAGAGCGAACTGGAGCAAATCGGCACCGGTGAAAGACCATTGGTAGTGGAAACCTCCCTGTGGATGGAGAGGTGTTTGCCCTGCAAAGATATGTCCGCCAGAGAGGGCCCCTGCGTTATGCACAGATTACATTGGTGAAGATTGCGGCTCGATCATAAGAGCGAACCAGAGCGAACCGGCACTGGTAAAGGACCATTGGTAGTGAAAATCTCCCTGTGGAGAGGTGTTCGCTCTGCAAAGATATGTCCACCAGCGAGAGCCCCTGCATTATGCGCAGATTTGTTCCATTGGTGGGGATAGGTTCCCTCTGCAAAGACATTATCGGTTTGATACCCATCTGCTTTTATGCTTGTGTCTTTCTATGTGTCTGATCACCAAGTGGAGAGACCATATCGTGTCCCTGCAGATAGCCTCACGTCCATAGGAACGGTAGTATAATCCAGCTATGCATTGTTCTCTGAACAATGCAGAATAAGGATTTACGCAAATGGTAGAAGCGGGAATGTGTGCGCAAGCTTGATCGGAACAGCGTTCACGATTTTAGGCGCCAATCTCACTACATGTGGGTTTCTTTGTTGACTGTAGAAGCACAGTTTTTAAGTACAAACGGCAGGAAATTGCGAACACTGCTCTGCACAGACACGACCAGACACTCCCCTAGTCATTGTTCTGTTTGAATATACACATATGTTTTCATTGGTTGAGTTTGTATATCACCTACTGTTTGAAGGAATACATGGGCTTAATTGGCTGAACTGAATAGTCACCAAGACCCTTTTGTACAGCTTGTATAACAGTGTAAATTTGCTGTCCCTTCAAAATAACTCAACACACAACCATTAATGTCTAAACCGCTGGCAACAAAAGTGAGTAAACCCCTAAGTGAAAATGTCCAAATTGGGCCCAAAGTGTCAGTGTGGCCACCATTATTTTCCAGCACTGCCTTAACCCTCCTGGGCATGGAGTTCACCAGAGCGTCACAGGTTGTCACTGGAGTCCTCTTCCACTCCTCCATGACGACATCACGGAGCTGGTGGATGTTAAAGACCTTGCACTCCTCCACCTTCCGTTTGAGGATGGCCCACAGATGCTCAATAGGGTTTAAGTCTGAAGACATGCTTTGCCAGTCCATCACCTTTACCCTCAGCTTCTTTAGCAAGGCAGTGGTCGTCTTGGAGATGTGTTTGGGGTCGTTATGTTGGAATATTGGAATATTGCCCTGAGGCCCAGTCTCTGAAGGGAGGGGGTTAATGCTCTGCTTCAGTAAGTCACAGTACATGTTGGCATTCATGGTTCTCTCAATGAACTGTAGGTCCCCAGTTCCGGCAGCACTCATGAAGGCCCAGACCATGACACTCCCACCACCATGCTTGACTATAGGCAATGCACACTTGTCTTTGTACTCCTCATCTGGTTGCCGCCACACACGCTTGACACCATCTGAACCAAATAAGTTTATCTTGGTGTCATCAGACCACAGGACATGGTTCCAGTAATCCATGTTTTTAGTCTGCTTGTCTTCAGCAAACGGTTTGCGGGCTTTCTTGTGCATCATCTTTATGAGATGCTTTCTTCTGGGACGACCGCCATGAAGACCAATTTGATGCAGTGTGTGGCGTATGATCTGAGCAGTGACAGGCTGACCCCCCCACCTCTTCAACCTCTGCAACAATGCTGGCAGCACCAATACGTCCATTTCCCAAAGACAATATCTGACGTGGAGCACGTGCACTCAACTTCTATGGTCGACCATGGCAAGGCCTGTTCTGAGTGGAACCTGTCCTGTTAAACAACAGTATGGTCTTGGCCACCATGCTGCAGCTCAGTTTCAGGGTCTTGGCAATCTTCTTATAGCCTAGTCCATCTTTATGTAGTGCAACAATTTTTTTTTTCAGATCCTCAGAGAGTTCTTTGCCATGAGGTGCCATTTTGAAATTCCAGTGACCAGTATGAGAGAGAGAGAGCGATAACACCAAATTTAACACACCGGAGACCTTGTAACACTAACGAGTCACATGACACCAGGGAGGGAAAATGGCTAATTGGGCCCAATTTGGACATTTTGACTTAGGGGTGTACTCACTTTTGTTGCCAGTGGTTTAGACATTAATGGCTGTGTGGTTGAGTTCTTTTGAGGGGACAGCAAATCTACACTGTTATACAAGCTGTACATTCACTACTTTACATTGTAGCAAAGTGTTATTTCTTCAGTGTTGTCACGTGAAAAGATAATAAAATATTTACAAAAATATGAGAGGTGTACTCACTTTTGTGGGATACTGTATATTGTGTTGTGACTTATATACCCATCTGCTCCAAGTATCAAGTATCGCTCGATTATTTATTTTGGCTATTAATTCAAGGAAGGCTCCAATCAATTCTTATCCGTTCTCTTTTAATACACCCTATATTTAACTTGTAGGTTGTTCTAAGGCAGTTGTGGGTTCTGCTAACCAACTAGACCATACCTTTTCATATTTGGACAACCCCTATTAAAATACATATCCTTATACAATGGTAAACTACTATTTACTAAATACTTCCAAAGGCCACTGAAGGAGGAGCTGGCTTTTTCCAGTTAAAATTATTGTAATGCTTTGATTATAAAAAAATAAAAAACAACAAACATGTCATACTTACCTTCACTGTGCAGCTAGTTTTGCACAGAGTGGCTCCAAACACCGTCTTCTGAAGTCCCTCGGCAGCTCTCGCAGCTCCTCCCCACATCAGATAACCGCCTAGAAGAAGCGCTCTCCCGGGGGGTTACCTTGCGGGCATGCTCCCGAGTCCATCATTTGGCATCCATAGCCGCTAAATGTATAACTCGGCTCCGCCCCCCGGCACCCGCGTCATTGGATTTGATTGACAGCAGTGGGAGCCAATCGCTGCGCTATTATTAATCTATCCAATCAAGAGCCGAGAACCCCGGGCAGAGGGACAGTGCGTCTCTGCCGGGTGAAATTCTGAGGCTCAGGTAGGTAAAACGGAGGAGGGGGGGCGGTCACTGCCAGGTGTTTTGTGTTTGGCCTTAATGCACAGGATACATTAAAGGTGAAAAAAACACAAGGGTTTACAATGTAATTGCGTTTCTAGCATAGAAAAGGAGCAAACTTATTTATGTTCTTTTTGCAATTGTGGGAATAATATTCCCAACTAGCCCCAACAAACAAATCTCCACATTTCATCTCAGAGTAACAGATGTGACTTCAGCAATCACCTTCAAAACCTCTAACCAAAACAGTGCTAGTGGGCAGGGCCGATCCTAGGGTCACCGGCGCCTGGGTGCAGAAATATTTCTGGCGCCCCCACATGGGCGTGGTCATCCTACCAACTCCTCCCCTTTAAAAATGTTTCTATGGCAACGACTCAAACACAGAGATGCTCCCCTAAGAAGTCTTTGTTACCCTGGGATCCTCCTGTGATCTTTTAATAAAGAATATACAGGAAGAGGGTACACTAATGAGACCTGGAGGGGAGTCTCTCTGATGCACACAGAGAGGGCTTCTGTTAGAGAGTCTGTTAGAAAGAGCCCCCAGACATATTACAGAAGATGGTCAGAGACTGCAGACATAGTACAGGAGATGATCAGAGACTGCAGACATAGTACAGAAGATGATCAGAGACTGCAGACATAGTACAGGAGATGATCAGAGACTGCAGACATAGTACAGGAGATGATCAGAGACTGCAGACACAGTACAGGAGATGATCAGAGACTGCAGACATAGTACAGGAGATGATCAGAAACTGCAGACATGCTACAGGAGATGGTCAGAGACTGCAGACATAGTACAGGAGATGATCAGAGACTGCAGACAGGATATAAGAGATGATCAGAGACTGCAGATATAGTACAGGAGATGATCAGAGACTGCAGACATAGTACAGGAGATGATCAGAGACTGCAAACATCCTACAGGAGATGATCAGAGACTGCAGACATAGTACAGAAGATGGTCAGAGACTGCAGACACAGTACAGGAGATGATCAGAGACTGCAGACATAGTACAGGAGATGATCAGAGACTGCAGACACAGTACAGGAGATGGTCAGAGACTGCAGACAGGATATAAGAGATGATCAGAGACTGCAGACATAGTACAGGAGATGATCAGAGACTGCAGACAGGATATAAGAGATGGTCAGAGACTGCAGACATAGTACAGGAGATGATCAGAGACTGTACAGGAGATGATCAGAGAATGCAGACATAGTACAGGAGATGATCAGAGACTGCAGACATAGTACAGGAGATGATCAGAGACTGCAGACATAGTACAGGAGATGATCAGAGACTGCAGACACAGTACAGGAGATGGTCAGAGACTGCAGACATAGTACAGGAGATGATCAGAGACTGCAGACATACTACAGGAGATGATCAGAGACTGCAGACATAGTACAAGAGATGATCAGAGACTGCAGACATAATACAGGAGATGATCAGAGACTGCAGATATAATACAGGAGCTGATCAGAGACTGCAGAAATAGTACAGGAGATGATCAGAGACTGCAGACACAGTACAGGAGATGATCAGAGACTGCAGACACAGTACAGGAGATGATCAGAGACTGCAGACATCCTACAGGAGATGATCAGAGACTGCAGACATAGTACAGGAGATGGTCAGAGACTGCAGACACAGTACAGGAGATGGTCAGAGACTGCAGACACAGTACAGGAGATGATCAGAGAATGCAGACATAGTACAGGAGATGATCAGAGACTGCAGACATAGTAAAGGAGATGATCAGAGACTGCAGACATAGTACAGGAGATGATCAGAGACTGCAGACATAGTACAGGAGATGATCAGAGACTGCAGACATAGTACAGGAGATGATCAGAGACTGCAGACACAGTACAGGAGATGATCAGAGACTGCAGACACAGTACAGGAGATGGTCAGAGACTGCAGACACAGTACAGGAGATGATCAGAGACTGCAGACATCCTACAGGAGATGATCAGAGACTGCAGACATAGTACAGGAGATGATCAGAGACTGCAGACATCCTACAGGAGATAATCAGAGACTGCAGACATAGTACAGGAGATGGTCAGAGACTGCAGACACAGTACAGGAGATGATCAGAGACTGCAGACACAGTACAGGAGATGATCAGAGACTGCAGACATAGTACAGGAGATGATCAGAGACTGCAGACATAGTACAAGAGATGATCAGAGACTGCAGACATAATACAGGAGATGATCAAAGACTGCATTTCCTATGAACGTTAGTAGATAATGGCCAATCGGCCCTCTCACCTGACCCAGCGATACAGCAATGGTTCCTCTGATCAGGAGTCAGCTCACTCTGAATTGCCCGTGGCGACTCCGCTGGGTAGAGCCCAGATCTATATTCCGGCAATGACTCCATTCCTTTCTCTGCCAGAGATGGCGCTAGGCTGTGTGGCTTTCCCTCTGGTGGCGCAGGGCAGCGGGGTTCTCTCTCTGATGGTGTTCTCTCAGCACTGTCCTCTCCCTCTGGAGTCCTTGGTGTACTTCCCTGAAAGCTTTCCTGGGCTCCTGGCTCTCTCTCTCTCTCCCATTTAGCTGAGCATGCTGTGTGGGCTGCAGTTTCTGTGTTACAGTGGGGCTGCCAGTCCTCGGGACTACATGTCCCACAATCCTCTTCTCTGCTCCTTTTTCTATTCTGTTTCTTCCCTGGGTATATGAAGGCGGGGGAAGATACATAGTGGGCAGCTGTGCTGGCAAGCGCTGCTCACTAGTACAGCAGCATGCGCAAGAGGGAGGGGGGAGAGGGAGAGGGGAAAGAAGAGCCCGCAGCTGCATTGGCATCACTAGGGTTGGGGTCACCCCCCCTTCCACCAACTATAGTCGCCCCTCAGTACAGAACCCCCTCCACTAAGTATAGACCCCCTCCATCAGTGCAGAACCCGCACTAAGTATAAACCCCTCCCTCAGTACAGACCTTACTCAGTACAGACCCCCCCAGGAAAAGCCCCCCTCCGTTAGTACAGACCCCTCCCAGGACAGACCCCCCCTCCATTAGTACAGACCCCCCCAGGACAGACCCCTCCTTCATTAGTACAGACCCCCGCAGGAAAGACCCCCCTCTGTTAGTACAGACCCCCAGGACAGACCCCCTCAATTAGTACAAACCCCCAAGGACAGGACCCCCCCTCCATTAGTATAGACCCCCCAGGATAGACCCCTCCTTCATTAGTACAGACCTCCCCAGGACAGACCCCTCCTTCATTAGTACAGACTCCCCAGGAAAGACCCCCCTCTGTTAGTACAGACCCCCAGGACAGACCCCCTCAATTAGTACAGGCCCCCCAGGACAGGACCCCCCCTCCATTAGTATAGACCCCCCCAGGACAGACCCCCCTCCATTAGTACAGACCCCCCCAGGACAGACCCCCCTCCATTAGTACAGACCCCCCAGGACAGACCCCCCCTCCATTACTACAGACCCCCCAGGACAGACCCCCCTCCAATAGTACAGACCCCCCAGGACAGAGCCCCCCCTCCATTACTACAGACCCCCCAGGACAGAGACCCCTCCATTAGTACAGACTCCCCAGGACAGACCGCCCCTCCATTACTACAGACCCCCCAGGACAGACCCCCCTTCAATAGTACAGAACCCCCCAGGGCAGGACCCCCCCTCCATTAGTAAAGACCCCCCTCCATTAGTACAGAAGCCCCCCTCCATTATTTCAGACCCCCTAGGACAGAGCCCCCCTCCATTACTACAGACCCCCCTCCAATAGTACAGACCCCCCCAGGACAGAGCCCCCCCCTCCATTACTACAGACCCCCCAGGGCAGAGCCCCCCTCTATTAGTACAGACCCCCCAGGACAGAGCCCCCCTCTATTAGTACAGACCCCCCAGGACAGAGCCCCCCTCTATTAGTACAGACCCCCCAGGACAGAGCCCCCCTCTATTAGTACAGACCCCCCAGGACAGAGCCCCCCTCTATTAGTACAGACCCCCCTCCATTAGTACAGACCCCCCAGGACAGAGCCCTCCTCCTCCATTAGTACAGACCCCCCAGGGCAGGACCCCCCCTCCATTAGTACAGACCCCCCTCCATTAGTACAGACCCCCCAGGACAGAGCCCCCCTCTCCATTACTACAGACCCCCCAGGACAGAGCCCCCCTCCATTACTGCAGACCCCCCTCCAATAGTACAGACCCCCCCAGGACAGAGCCCCCCCTCCATTACTACAGACCCCCCAGGACAGAGCCCCCCTCTATTAGTACAGACCCCCCAGGACAGAGCCCCCCTCTATTAGTACAGACCCCCAGGACAGAGCCCCCCTCTATTAGTACAGACCCCCCAGGACAGAGCCCCCCTCTATTTGTACAGACCCCCCAGGACAGAGCCCCCTCTATTAGTACAGACCCCCAGGACAGAGCCCCCCTCTATTAGTACAGACCCCCCAGGACAGAGCCCTCCTCCTCCAATAGTACAGACCCCCCAGGGCAGGACCCCCCCTCCATTAGTACAGACCCCCCTCCATTAGTACAGACCCCCCCAGGACAGAGCCCCCCTCTATTAGTACAGACCCCCCAGGACAGAGCCCCCCTCCATTACTACAGACCCCCCTAGGACAGAGCCCCCCCTCCATTACTACAGATCCCCCAGGACAGAGCCTCCCTCTATTAGTACAGACCCCCCAGGACAGAGCCCCCCTCTAATTAGTACAGACCCCCCAGGACAGAGCCCCCCTCTAATAGAACAGACCCCCAGGACAGAGCCCCCCTCTATTAGTACAGACCCCCAGGACAGAGCCCCCCTCTATTAGTACAGACCCCCCAGGACAGAGCCCCCCTCTATTAGTACAGACCCCCCAGGACAGAGCCCCCCTCTATTAGTACAGACCCTCCAGGACAGAGCCCCCCTCTATTAGTACAGACCCCCAGGACAGAGCCCTCCTCCTCCATTAGTACAGATCCCCCCAGGACAGAGCCCCCCCTCCATTACTACAGAGCCCCCCTCTATTAGTACAGACACCCCAGGACAGAGCCCCCTCTATTAGTACAGACCCCCCAGGACAGAGCCCCCCCTCTATTAGTACAGACCCCCCAGGACAGAGCCCCCCTCTATTAGTACAGACCCCCCAGGACAGAGCCCCCCTCTATTAGTACAAACCCCCCAGGACAGAGCCCCCCTCTATTAGTACAGACCCCCCAGGACAGAGCCCTCCTCCTCCATTAGTACAGACCCCCCCAGGACAGAGCCCCCCTCCATTACTACAGACCCCCCAGAACAGAACCCCCCTCTATTAGTACAGACCCCCCAGGACAGAGCCCCCCTCTATTAGTACAGACCCCCCAGGACAGAGCCCCCCCTCTATTAGTACAGACCCCCCAGGACAGAGCCCCCCTCTATTAGTACAGACCCCCCAGGACAGAGCCCCCCTCTATTAGTACAGACCCCCCAGGACAGAGCCCCCCTCTATTAGTACAGACCCCCAGGACAGAGCCCCCCTCTATTAGTACAGACCCCCCAGGACAGAGCCCCCCTCTATTAGTACAGACCCCCCAGGACAGAGCCCTCCTCCTCCATTAGTACAGACCCCCCCCCCTCCATTAGGGTACAGTACATAAAAACACCCGGGCGGCAGCTGGAGAGGCGAGGACAGTGTGCAGCAGGGCCGATCCCAGACGGGGTGCACAGGGTGCCAGAGAGCTCCCTTCCCTCCATCTCCTCCTCTTGTTTGTGTCCTGCTGCGGCGCCTCTCCGCTGGTGTTCTCAGAAGAAAGCGCCGCTGTATTCACTGCTCAAGCCGGGCCCCTCCCTCCTTCAGGCAGCCGAAGATGACAAGGGAGGCAGAGCGGCTGGTCTCTGTGTGGAGAGAGACCAGCCGTGCAGTGAGTGATGTCGCGCGGGCGGGGGGAGCGGAGCGTTCCGTGCCGTGCTGACACATTCTCCTCCTCTCTGTGTCTCACTCCTGCTGCCTGTGTACTCTTCTGTTCTCCACCCATCTGTTTTTATGTACTGTACCCTAATGGAGGGGGGGTCTGTACTAATGGAGGAGGAGGGCTCTGTCCTGGGGGGTCTGTACTAATAGAGGGGGGCTCTGTCCTGGGGGGTCTATACTAATAGAGGGGGGGCTCTGTCCTGGGGGGTCTGTACTAATGTAGGAGGAGGGCTCTGTCCTGGGGGGTCTGTACTAATAGAGGGGGGCTCTGTCCTGGGGGGGTCTGTACTAATAGAGGGGGGCTCTGTCCTGGGGGGTCTGTACTAATAGAGGGGGGCTCTGTCCTGGGGGATCTGTAGCAATGGAGGGGGGGGCTCTGTCCTAGGGGGGTCTGTAGTAATGGAGGGGGGCTCTGTCCTGGGGGGTCTGTACTAATAGAGGGGGGCTCTGTCCTGGGGGGGTCTGTACTAATGGAGGGGGGTCTGTACTAATGGAGGGGGGTCCTGCCCTGGGGGGTCTGTACTATTGGAGGAGGAGGGCTCTGTCCTGGGGGGTCTGTACTAATAGAGGGGGGCTCTGTCCTGGGGGGTCTGTACTAATAGAGGGGGGCTCTGTCCTGGGGGGTCTGTACTAATAGAGGGGGGCTCTGTCCTGGGGGTCTGTATTAATAGAGGGGGGCTCTGTCCTGGGGGGTCTGTACTAATAGAGGGGGGCTCTGTCCTGGGGGGTCTGTAGTAATGGAGGGGGGCTCTGTCCTGGGGGGTCTGTACTATTGGAGGGGGGTCTGTAGTAATGGAGGGGGGCTCTGTCCTGGGGGGTCTGTAGTAATGGAGAGGGGGGCTCTGTTCTGGTGTGTCTGTACTAATGGAGGGGGGTCTGTACTAATGGAGGGGGGGTCCTGCCCTGGGGGGTCTGTACTAATGGAGGAGGAGGGCTCTGTCCTGGGGGGTCTGTACTAATAGAGGAGAGGGCTCTGTCCTGGGGGGTCTGTACTAATAGAGGGGGGCTCTGTCCTGGGGGGTCTGTACTAATAGAGGGTGGCTCTGTCCTGGGGGGTCTGTACTATAGAGGGGGCGGGGGCTCTGTCCTGGGGGGTCTGTACTAATAGAGGGGGGCTCTGTCCTGGGGGTCTGTAGTAATGGAGGGGGGCTCTGTCTTTGGGGGGGTCTGTATCATTGGAGGGGGTCCGTAGTAATGGAGGGGGGCTCTGTCCTAGGGGGTCTGTAATAATGGAGGGGGGGCTCTGTACTAATGGAGGGGGTCTGTACTAATGGAGGGGGGGTCCTGCCCTGGGGGGTCTGTACTATTGAAGGGGGGTCTGTCCTGGGGGGTCTGTAGTAATGGAGGGGTGGTCTGTCCTGGGGAGTCTGTACTAATGGAGGGGTCTCTGTCCTGGGGGTCTGTAGTAGGAGGGGGGGGCTCTGTCCTGGGGGGTCTGTACTATTGGAGGGGGGTCTGTCCTGGGGGTCTGTAGTAATGGAGGGGGGTCTGTCCTGGGGGGTCTGTACTAATGGAGAGGGGTCTGTCCTGGGGGGTCTGTACTGAGGGGGGTCTGTCCTGGGGGGTCTATACTAATGGAGGGGGGTCCTGTCCTGGGGGTCTGTACTAATTGAGGGGGTCTGTACTAACAGAGGGGGTCTTTCCTGGGGGGTCTGACTAATGAAGGAGGGGTCTGTCCTGGAGGGGTCTGTACTAATGAAGGAGGGGTCTATCCTGTGGGTCTATACTAATGGAGGGGGGGTCCTGTCCTGGGGGTTGTACTTATTGAGGGGGTCTGTCCTGGGGGTCTGTACTAACAGAGGGGGGTCTTTCCTGCGGGGGTCTGTACTAATGAAGGAGGGGTCTGTCCTGGGGGGTCTGTACTAATGGAGGGGGTCTGTCCTGGGGGGGTCTGTACTAATGGAGGGGGGTCTGTCCTGGGAGGGGTCTGTACTAACGAGGGGGGCTTTTCCTGGGGGGGTCTGTACTGAGTAAGGTCTGTACTGAGGGAGGGGGTTTATACTTAGTACGGGGTTCTGCACTGATGGAGGTGGTCTATACTTAGTGGAGGAGGTTCTGTACTGAGGGGCGACCTATAGTTGGTGGAAGGGGGGTGACCCAACCCTAGTGATGCCAATGCAGCTGCGGGCTCTTCTTTCCCCTCTCCCTCTCCCCCCTCCCTCTCCCTCTTGCGCACGCTGCTGTACTAGTGAGCAGTGCTTGCCAGCACAGCTGCCCACTATGTATCTTCCCCCACCTTCATATACCCAGGGAAGAAACAGAATAGAAAAAGGAGCAGAGAAGAGGATTGTGGACATGTAGTCCCGAGACTGGCAGCCCCACTGTAACACGGAAACTGCAGCCCACACAGCATGCTCAGCTAAATGGGAGAGAGAGAGAGAGCCAGGAGCCCAGGAAAGCTTTCAGGGAAGTACACCAAGGACTCCAGAGGGAGAGGACAGTGCTGAGAGAACACCATCAGAGAGAGAACCCCGCTGCCCTGCGCCACCAGAGGGAAAGCCACACAGCCTAGCGCCATCCCTGGCAGAGAAAGGAATGAGTCATTGCCGGAATATAGATCTGGGCTCTACCCAGCGGAGTCGCCACGGGCAATTCAGAGTGAGCTGACTCCTGATCAGAGGAACCATTGCTGTATCGCTGGGTCAGGTGAGAGGGCCGATTGGCCATTATCTATCAACTGTTCATAGGAAATGCAGTTCTGATCATCTCCTGTATTATGTCTGCAGTCTCTGATCATCTCTTGTACTATGTCTGCAGTCTCTGATCATCTCTTGTACTATGTCTGCAGTCTCTGATCATCTCCTGTACTATGTCTGCAGTCTCTGATCATCTCCTGTACTATGTCTGCAGTCTCTGACCATCTCCTGTACTGTGTCTGCAGTCTCTGACCATCTCCTGTACTGTGTCTGCAGTCTCTGATCATCTCCTGTACTGTGTCTGCAGTCTCTGATCATCTCCTGTACTGTGTCTGCAGTCTCTGATCCTCCTGTACTGTGTCTGCAGTCTCTGATCATCTCCTGTACTATGTCTGCGGTCTCTGATCATCTCCTGTACTGTGTCTGCAGTCTCTGATCATCTCCTGTACTGTGTCTGCAGTCTCTGATCATCTCCTGTACTGTGTCTGCAGTCTCTGACCATCTTCTGTACTATGTCTGCAGTCTCTGATCATCTCCTGTAGGATGTCTGCAGTCTCTGATCATCTCCTGTACTATGTCTGCAGTCTCTGATCATCTCCTGTAGGATGTCTGCAGTCTCTGATCATCTCCTGTACTGTGTCTGCAGTCTCTGATCATCTCCTGTACTGTGTCTGCAGTCTCTGATCATCTCCTGTACTGTGTCTGCAGTCTCTGACCATCTTCTGTACTATGTCTGCAGTCTCTGATCATCTCCTGTAGGATGTCTGCAGTCTCTGATCATCTCCTGTACTATGTCTGCAGTCTCTGATCATCTCCTGTAGGATGTCTGCAGTCTCTGATCAACTCCTGTACTGTGTCTGCAGTCTCTGACCATCTCCTGTACTGTGTCTGCAGTCTCTGATCATCTCCTGTACTATGTCTGCAGTCTCTGATCATCTCCTGTACTATGTCTGCAGTCTCTGATCATCTCTGTACTATGTCTGCAGTCTCTGATCATCTCCTGTACTGTGTCTGCATTCTCTGATCATCTCATGTACTGTGTCTGCAGTCTCTGATCATCTCCTGTACTATGTCTGCAGTCTCTGATCATCTCCTGTAGGATGTCTGCAGTCTCTGATCATCTCCTGTACTGTGTCTGCAGTCTCTGATCATCTCCTGTACTGTGTCTGCAGTCTCTGATCATCTCCTGTACTATGTCTGCAGTCTCTGATCAGCTCCTGTATTATGTCTGCAGTCTCTGATCAGCTCCTGTATTATGTCTGCAGTCTCTGATCAGCTCCTGTATTATGTCTGCAGTCTCTGATCATCTCTTGTATTATGTCTGCAGTCTCTGATCATCTCTTGTACTATGTTTGCAGTCTCCGATCATCTCCTGTAGTATGTCTGCAGTCTCCGATCATCTCCTGTAGTATGTCTGCAGTCTCTGATCATCTCCTGTAGTATGTCTGCAGTCTCTGATCATCTCCTGTACTATGTCTGCAGTCTCTGATCATCTCCTGTACTATGTCTGCAGTCTCTGACCATCTTCTGTTATATGTCTGGGGGCTCTTTCTAACAGACTCTCTAACAGAAGCCCTCTCTGTGTGCATCAGAGAGACTCCCCTCCAGGTCTCATTAGTGTACCCTCTTCCTGTATATTCTTTATTAAAAGATCACAGGAGGATCCCAGGGTAACAAAGACTTCTTAGGGGAGCATCTCTGTGTTTGAGTCGTTGCCATAGAAACATTTGTAAAGGGGAGGAGTTGGTAGGATGGCCCATGTGGGGGCGCCAGAAATATTTCTGCACCCAGGCGCCGGTGACCCTAGGATCGGCCCTGGTGTGCAGCCGCCCGGGTGGAGAACAGAAGAGTACACAGGCAGCAGGAGTGAGAGACACAGAGAGGAGGAGAATGTGTCAGCACAGCACGGACCGCTCCGCTCCCCCCGCGCGACATCACTCACTGCACGGCTGGTCTCTCTCCACACAGAGACCAGCCGCTCTGCCTCCCTTGTCATCTTCGGCTGCCTGAAGGAGGGAGGGGCCCGGCTTGAGCAGTGAATACAGTGGCGCTTTCTTCTGAGAACACCAGCGGAGAGGCGCCGCAGCAGGACACAAACAAGAGGAGGAGGTGGAGGGAAGGGAGCTCTCTGGCGCTTCAGCGCCCCCACCTCTCTGGCGCTGGGGTGCACTGCACCCTGTGCACCCCGTCTGGGATCGGCCCTGCTAGTGGGGCAAGTCCAAAATACATGAGTAAAATCTCCTGGGGAATAACCACATCACCAACACTCCTGAGAATGCATTGGACTCATTTTATGTAACCTATATGGTGTGTAATACGCTCTATGAATTATTTTAAATTGTAGAATTCGATCTCTAAGAGAGACCAATACCTGAAAAGAAAACCCCCATACATCCTGCCATTCCCCTTCATCTAACTCCGGAATGTCTACCTTCTCATTTCAGGTAGCAACACTGTAACAAGGTAATCATATAAACTTGAAATAGGTTTTTTTTTAAACAACCTGTTCTCACTACTTGTTCTAAATTAGACTCTACAAATTAAAATGGGCCCTGAAAAAA